>CM016492.1:20796239-23196239 GCA_002890555.2 Lagenaria siceraria | reverse complement strand
CAGTTCCTCCTTCCTCCATTTCCCATGAATCTTCTCTAGCACTGCCTGTGTAATCCCAGCTTTCGGTACATTAATCCGCTCTCTAAGAAACATCCCCATTCTCCTCAATCGCCTCAGCTCCTCATCTTCAATAGTCAATTCAGCTAATGTAGGAGCTTTCATCTTTCTCCTCTTCAACCCTCTTCCACCCTCCTCCTCTTCAGCCCTTTCCTCCTCTCTCTCCCATGGTAGAACCATTTCATCCTCCCCGTCCTCATTCGAGTCCAATGCGCCATCCGGTCGAATCCATTCACGTTGAAGTAAATCCCCAAGTCTTTCCTCTCCAGTCACCGGCATTGCGTCGAGAGAATCCAATTCGTTACCCTCTTCATCCTCATCCTCATCATCTGAACCTATCCCTAAATTCCGTAAGCGAAGCACAATTCGCTCAATTGCAGTCTGCCCTTTGTCCTTATCGAAGTACTGCGTCTGATTCTCAGCTCGATCGGTCCGATCATCTCGGGTCGGTTGGACCACCTTTTTCTCGACTTTACGATCATACCGAGAGCTCCCAGGAGGCCATTTGGAGATCCAAGAAGAAGAAGAAGAAGAAGAAGAAGAAGATGGGGGTCCAGAATTGTGGGAGGTTTTAGGGGTTCTTTTGCCGCTATGCTCAGTAGGGGTTCTGAGAGAAGAGAATGTGTTTAGAATCTGCAAAGAGAAGTTGGGGTTTGAGAGAAGAGTACGGGAGTGAGAGGAGAGTGGAAGTGAGCTCTTCAATGGAAGTTCCGATAGTTTGGCAGTTGCGAAGGCCATATCTGTAAGATTAATCAACAATTGAAGCTGAAATGCATTGTTTGTTTGGTTTAGTCCGGCATTGAAGACAACGAAAGAAGCAGAAAGAAGCAGAAAGAAGAGGAAACCAAACTTGAAGGGTTGCAGAGTGGAAGGAGAGAAGCTTCAGCCCAAAGAGGAAGATGGATAAGATTTTTCCACAAAAGTCTCCCGGGATTTTTTTTTTTTTTTTTTTTCTAAATTATAACAAAATACCTTTTAAACTGTGTCATTTCTCATTTGTTTTAAAAATATATTTATGTTTTCAAAAGTTGCAATATTAAATTTAAAAGCATCGCTGTGAAATAATTTTAATATAAAATTAAGATTTAGAATTGTATACAATAACTTAAATGGCGTAGTTATCTAAATTTTCATTCTAGGTTATTATCAAAACTTACAAATACATTGAAATAGAGAAGACTCCTAACAAACCTAGCTAGAAAGGATCACCTTAGTCTATAATCGACATTTTCAACATCATTTGACTTGATTACAGAAAAAAGATGGAAAGAACTCTAAAATCTAATACTTTAAATGGATAGAGTATGAAAAAATGAAGAAAACAAGTGGTCATACACCCAAAACGGTCATACACTCTGGTCAAAAGATATAACATAATTACCGAAGAGTAAATTTTAAATCTGCGTGATATATATATATATATATATAGGTTTTTAGCACAACAATATAACTTTACTATTTTTAAAAACATACTAACATGACAAACTAAGTTCACTTTCATTTTTTTTTTTTTCGTTTCGATGAATTTTTTAATATGTTATATAACTGGTTAAAACTTAAAAGACAACATTTGACCGGTAATTTTAAAAATATTAAATTTTAAATTTACAAGTTTAGTTCAAGTTTGTGTCAATGTTGTGCCCAAACTTTAACAAGAAAGTGTCCATTTGTCCTCCCACTTTAAATATGTCTACATTCTAGAATTTTTAATTTCACATTTAATAGATCATTAAATTTTATATATAATAAGACCCAAAAATATTAAATAGGTCAAGAATCAATTAGACACAAAATTAAAAATGTCAAGGCATACTAGAAATAAAATTGAAGGCTTAAGAACATATTAGATACAAATTTGAAAGTTCACAGAACCTATTAAAAAAATGTTAAAACTACAAATTAAAAAGAGACAAATTTGATTTTTCTTAAATTTGAAAGTTTAAGAACTAAACTTTAATTTAACATAGTTTTTAGGGAAATTTTTATTGATAGAAAAAATGTCAAACTATTTATCGAAAATAGCAAAAAAAAAAAAATACTGATAGACATTGATAAACTTTTATCAGCATTTATCAGTGATAAACTTCTATCAACATCTATCACTTCTATTATTTCTATCACTGATAGACCCTTATAGACTTCTATCAACATCTATCACAACTATCTAAAGATTTTGCTATTTAATGTAAATAGTTTCCCAGTTTTTACTATTGGATAAATTTTTATTTGAAAACTGCCAATGAAAAATGTGCATCTATTGATATAGATCTAGTAATGAATTTTTTTTAGTATAACAATTACGGAGTCAGAGATTAAACCTCCAACTTCAAGAGACAGAACGTATGCCAATACTATCCTTTTTTAGTACATGAATTATACGATGAGGGATCAAGTAATGAGTTAATGAAGCTTCAAAGAAAATTAACATTATAGTTATCAAGCTTAATTTTGTATAAGGGTTTGGGTTTAACATTAGTAAATTTTGATAGATATCTTACATTTTTTTTTTTTAAGAAAAAAAATCAACACCAAAAGGAACAATAACAACATTTATTCTCCAACCTTAAACTGTACATCTTTTAAGTTTACAATAAGCTTACAATCATAGAAAACTGAAAAGGCTTGTAATTGTGCATCATACAAAGGGATTAACTTTAAACCAATTAATCTTACAGAACTATGTACCTATCTGAAGTGGTCTCTATAGATAATTAAAAGTCTAAGAATAGTTCAATTTCCAGAAGAACTTCAACTAATTGAAGCAGGAGAATTAATAATTTCCTGACCAAGCTCCTTTACCTTATTTATAAGAAGCATTTGTTCAGTTTCAAGCTTTAGTATATATTCCTCTTGCAGTTCCTCCAGGCTTTCTAGTTCACTCAACGTCGCCGAAAGACCGTCGAGATTAGCCTCCTCGATTAAAGTGTGAAACTTGCCGATTGTTTCCTTAATCTGAAAAATACCATTTCAATTTCCAAACATCAATGTCAGCAACATAGGATATGCAAGCCTCTCATTCATAATCATAACTATAATCTTCAACTTTTTCAAATGCTGAGCACATTGAAAAGAAACTGGTGCATTTCAGGCATGAACTGATGAACTTTGTGCTTGAAAATAAAGATGGAAAGAACAGAGAACATAATCATAAATTCATCCAGTATCAGTTGTAGTAAATGAATTTAACTTTATTTCTCAATGCAATCCAATATAATGAACTTTGAGCTAACAATTGAATATATTCTTGAACAATCAAACCCCTTGAAGAAAAAACTATTCATTTCATCCCATTTCCTAGTAACTGAAGAGTTCTCTCCTTCCAATGGGAATAAGAAACCTTAAAACTATCAATGCTTAATTCTCTATGCTTGGAATTTCAAGAGCACTCCTCTTTCTTTTGATTCTTAAACAAATAAAAAGTGTCCTTGTAATCATTAGTTTCGTTCT
The DNA here is from genome assembly GCA_002890555.2 of Lagenaria siceraria. Classification (NCBI taxonomy): domain Eukaryota; kingdom Viridiplantae; phylum Streptophyta; class Magnoliopsida; order Cucurbitales; family Cucurbitaceae; genus Lagenaria; species Lagenaria siceraria. The sequence goes on along the minus strand of CM016492.1, from coordinate 23,192,735 downwards.
GCCACATGAATATAGGTTTTGGATATAGTTTCCATGGGAATCGTCCTCGCACGTCTCCTTTAATTAATGGACGAACTTTCTTTTTGAAAGCATAGATCAATTATTTTCTATGAACCCTTTTGTTAGATTTGGAATATCAGACAGTATGTACCAATTTCATGACTTAAAAATCAATAAACCAAAGATTATGTACTCAAGATCATGATACTGTTCTCTAATAAGATTTAATGAAGTAACTGGATGGAAAACTTTAATAAATTGTCAAAGGAAAAAATTTACAATTCCCAATCACACAGTAAAATACATCACCTGACTTGAAACTTGATGTGCCTTGGTAACAGATGATTCAGAATCCGAGGTGGGTCTTGAATCTAAACTATGTCTTTTTTCTTTCTCTAGATCTGGAACTTTTCTTGTGATTTGGATGTGGATCTCTCCTCTTTTCACCCCTTGAAGAGGTATCCATTTGTCAGCCATTTGGTTTGGAGGCAATCTTTGATACTCGACAACACAGTCGCCTATGCTCGATGTGGGTAGTAAAGCATTGTGGTCTTTCACATGCAACAGTAAAGGGCTGCCATCATCAGGGAACTCTAAGGTCTGATTCCAATGAGGATTTAAAGTTTTGAACATAACCTGCAAGACATACCACCAACAGAATGTGATAGATTGAGACATCATCAAAATGAAAAATAAGCAGAAAACACCACTTAGCCATCCAGAGACATAACAGTTGCAAATAATATATTTAGTTTCTCAAACCTTTGTTCTTTTCTTCAAGTTTCCGTATTGTACTCTCACATAAGGGTCGCTTGTCCCTCCAATATCAGCAGCAACCAAATCTTTAGCTTCTATGATAACAAGTTCTATCCAACCATTATTTGAGCCGTTTGAACCCTGGAAGCAGAAAAATAAAATATCCCCAATTCAACAAACTAGCAGGTCAAATATTTTAATTCCTTGAGACTAGATAAGTGTGCCACACATGCACAAAACTAAAATTATAAAGACTCAATTCCAGAGCTCCAGCAGAGGAATACAATTAAGTCAATATAGCATATGCAGATACCAGCTTGCACAGACATTCTACTCCATAAGAAACTCAAGTTATTCAAATATGGTTTATAATATTTTCGACAAGAAGGCAGAAACATTGTGATGCATTGTAATAAACCATACCCTTGATCCTTCATAGTCATCTGCCTTGACTGCCTCTATCATAAGCCTTAGTTCTCCAGAATTTACTTTTTCAAGAGGGACCCATACATCCCTGACGGTTCCTTCAATAAGTCCTTCCAAATTTACTCGGGCAGTACCGATGTTTTCATCACCGAATATATCTACACCAAAGCATTTTATCTTGAGGTATTCACCACCTCCAATCTCATCAAACTCGAACTTCTGATTCCAATTAGGATTTACGGAAATAGCAGTTTTTGTTTTCTGGAGAGCCTGAAAGGAAGTCTGCTGAGTATATACAGGGAAAATAAAGTTTTAAAGTATAAAGCTTATTACATTTCTCTTCTTTTTTTTTATCTAAGTTTCCTGTTCTTAAACTTCACTAGAAGAGGGATATAGAGGTTTACCTTCCCATATTCCAATTTTACATATGACTCGCACTTCCCAGATTTATCCTTCAAACTGAGATCTTTTCCTTCTACAATGGTAATGGCGATCTTCCTTCCAGTTCTTGAAGGAAAGTTTGAGGATCCATTAACTGATTGTTGAGGTCTAACATGAAAATTATGCGAGCTATGTGAACCATCAGAAAATTGCCATTCTTCAACAATAAGCTTCACTGTTAACTGCAGAATATTAAAGCAAGTGTTAACTGCAAAATATCTTCTGACAACCTAGGTAGCACAACCAATGGCCAAAATTGAATCTTTATTTGACCCCAAAAGAGAGGAATATGTTTACAAATTCTGAACTGGACATGAAGGTAGTACGCTAATGATCAAAATTGAAGGCACCAAGATTAACTCCTGTAAACAAGCATTGGCAAGGAAGTTTCCAGAATGCTAATGAGAAAAAAGAAAGATGATATCCCTAAATTATCCATAAAACAGGAGACAAATGCAATGATAACCAACATCATACCTCCCCACAATCGACGCCTTCAAATGGGACAACCATTTCAACCTCTTTTCCACAAAACTCACTGTGCTTTGCTATTACTTCAGAGTCAGATCCTATTGCCCAAAATGTTGTGGAATCATCAGCAGCGTACTTCATCTGATCAATAAGTAAAAGAATATGAATTAGCAGATGCTAAGTTAGTTCATATCTACGAGTCTAGAATACCTAAAGAGGTAAAGTACTTCCACCTATTATTTATATATATATACACTTTGTGTGTGTGTGTGTGTGATAAAAGGCCAGCTTTCATTGAAACATAATTTGAGAGAGTAAAATTTTCGCGAGAGTACCTTTACTTCACAACTGGCTAGATAGTCATACTTCACATTGCTTGGGTTAGACTCATAAAGATTGAACCGAAGAGTTCCTGTATCTTCATGTAGAATCATATTGAATGTTGAATTCCATACAGGGCTGGAGCCTAATCTTACAGTAGTCCTCCTACTTAGCTCATCAAGTTCCACCTCGACAAATGTCTGCAGATCATCCTTATCTCTTAAGTTTTCTTCTGGTGGACTATTCATATAAGTACTCAGTGGCTTCCTGGAAGAGTTTCCTCTCAAGCTGTTTCTGGAAAGCTTACTGGCTGAGATGACTGTCACATATATTGTACCACTAACAGCCTTTTTACTCAGGTCAACTGCTGGCAATGAGAAACAGCGGCGTCGAGGTTCAACCATTGTCCTTACTATAATGTCCGTTAGAAGTTTAACCTGAAAAAGATTGGGACAGATCAATGTGGTGTGACCAAATAAATGCATTTCCCAAAAAGAGTCCTCCAACTGTCAATGGGAAGCATGTATTTGCAAGTACGAGATCATTTTAAAGAAATATGAAATGGTAGCTAAGCTAGTTAATATAAAAAAATCCATTTCATCAAGAATTCAAAGAGTTGGAAGCTAGATTAGTCAGTTTCTCTCTTTTCTCTATTTATTTGAGTTTTCACATTTTCTCAAATTATAAATCCAATAAGTTATATTTTATAGACCTTCCTGCATTTGTCTGTAAAGATCAGAAAACAAGCATCTAATAATTTGAAATTAAATAGAATAGCATAGCCAAAATCTCTGCTACTTAAATGGTAAAAATATCTTTAAATTATTTTCATACTGTATTTCTGCCCAATGCAAAACACACATCAATAATTTGCCTTGACGTGAGGAAGAATGAGCTGAAAATTTTCACTTTTTATATGAAAAGATTTTTTGGTTTCAAGAAGGGAATGAGAATTGAGATATTTTACCAGCCAAGAAGAAACACCTGGCAGCTCTGTTGCAGGTAATGACTGGCTTCCACCACTTCCAAAAGCAACTCCTATTCTCACTTCTGGAGTACAAACAAATGAATACAAAATTGCTTTCCCATCCAAGATTGGCCTCAAGAGAAGCTGTGTCAAGAAGTCCAGGCAACCAGCAAACAGTTTGACATTGATTAATACTTAACAGAGGATTACACAATAGTTTGCATGATCTGAAATTCCTTTCAAATAAATTATTGATACACTATATACAATGCAAGCAGATACATTTTGGGGTAAGAACATGATGGAAAGAGGGTTTAGGAAACTACTTCACATACATCACCCTTTATGTGAATGCTGTTGATAACAATCCGTGCAGTTCCAGTAAATGGCATGGCCAACTTGGCAAGCAACATAATACTCATTTCATTTGTGTCCCAATCAAAACCCAAGCGCATGATTCGCTGCAAAAGCGTACACAAGAAGCATAGTAAAAAAAAAACCTAGGTATCAGGCTATTGGTTGACTGCTTGCAGGACAACAAAACTAACTCTATTGTTAGGGCAGCATGTGAAGAAACAAGTAGCCAAACATCAAGTGTTGTAATTGATGCATTATACATTAAAAATTGGGAATTTTCAAATTTGAGAGATGAAGAGAGCAGAGGAGGAAGAAACTATGGTCTGGACATTTGATCTGATAATAGGAAATGAACGTTCACCAAATAGGTTTCTTAAAAGATAATGCCTTATAGATGGAAGGTTAACCAAGAAAGCAAACCTGATTACCAGATGTTGACCATTGAGTCCCACGAAGGCCCAAGCCAGGAGGACATGAGCCTAGAGAGAACTCCAATAGTTCTATTCTCTCCTGCACGGACATAATCAGTATTTCTCAAATATGGACTTTGATGACGCTGATCAGCTCTATAAAAAGCATTTAGAATACAATAATAACTTACAATAAGTTTCGGCCTCCGGTGTTTTAATCGTTTCTGCAGGAATGAATTTTCAAAAGTTAACAGCGGTAGTGAAATTCTATAGATACTCCACGGAATTGAAGCCTCTAATCGAGTCAATTCCATGTGAAAGCAACAATGAGGCACTCAATTGAATCAATGAACCCATTTACTGAAATGTGAAAGTAATGAGGGAACAGGGGACTATGTGAAAGAATCTGGTGCTAAGAATAGCTAAGCTCGTGCAAAAAGTAAAGAAACAAGATAGATAAACAGCAACTGGAACAACTTTAGGCAAATTTTGTAATGTGAATATTGAGCATATTGAGTTCGGTTACAGCCAAATCCACCTCAAAACAATATTGCTGAAAAGAAGTTGGACATTGCAGAGGAAGAAAAAGAGATTCACCTCAACAATAGTAAAGAACTTTAGTGAAAGTTTTGGGTTGATGTAGTTAGGCCAAATCTCAGTCAACAGCTTATTCAACCATTCGCAGTGCTCCAGTGGTGTACTGGGCTGTAAATTAGAGAGAGATAGAGCGAATAGAATTAGAAAAAAATTGATTAAAATCATCATCCAGATGGTAGGAGCCAAGTGGTAAAACAGAACAAGATTTCAATATTTTTTCAATTCTGGATAAGGATGTTACCGAGGTGTCCAATACAATTTGCCTCCATCTTTTGTTTAGCTCCTCAACTAGTAGTTGACGTTGAAAACTCCCATACTGCAAAAACATACAAAAAGAGTGCAAGATTTCATAATGTTGCCACGATGTAAAATCCCAAATGGCCGCAGGCAACGAACATAAAGCAGATGAAAGAAGGGAGCAGAATCTTGTATAGAAACGTAAAAGTATAAACCAATTGCTACAAAACACCAGTTATGGTCTTCTTCTTCTTTTCCTTTTTTTTTTTTTTGGTTATGTTCTTCTGGAAAGCAATAACAATATTAGTTAACGTACATCTCTTAGCCTTTTCTGTAATCTCCTGTTGATGATCAAATATAAGGGACAGAAGTAGAAGCATACAAAACTAGAAGCATATGTTGTTACATTTTTTAATATTTGATAACTTTTCTTAAATTGGAGTTTTATTTGAGTTAAAAGAGAGAGAGTCCATTCATTGTGTAAAATGTACTTGAAGATTTGAAGATTTGTTAAGAAAATCTTATTGATTATCTATTAAGTTTCTAGATTTGAAGTTGCCTATAAATAGATCTCTTAGCTTACTCCCAACAATCAACAAGATTTACATCTTTAATCTTCTCTTCTCTCTATTTTCTCATATTCATCTCATTTTCTCTTTTAAGAGCAATTTGCTAAAAGAGGAGTATTTTTAGTTCGGAGCTTTGAGCTCAACCGTGCAGAGTGAAAGATTCCAATACACACCACAGATAACTTGAATTTCCTTAAAGAGAGTGAAATATCTGCATTTCAACCTAATTGTTTAGGTATTCGTTGTTATATTTACTCCAATTTCCTATATTATTTGTAATTCCCCTAAAAGCATAAAATTCCTACCCTGTGTACCCAAAACAGTAAACTAAAGAAGGAAAAGAAAAACTTCTACAATAATTTGCACTACCTCATGTTGAAGCTGGATTCAAATTACACAATTCGGAATTCGCAAGTCATAACAGAGAGATTTTAATTTGGTTGCAAAACATTATATGGAATAATCAAGAGTAGAATAATAACCTGTAAAGTCGCCCACACGGCAATAGCTAGTGGAATCCAATTAGAGAAAGAAAAAACCCATTTGTCGAAACCCCAAGCAAGAAAAAACAGAGGAACCAAATATGGAAGGAAAGGCTTCTCCAAAGCAGCATGGCGCAAAACCTCAACAGTTTCTTCAACGTTAAACCCGAAAGGCTTCATTTCTATGCCCTTCCAGCTCACTGCCTCAACACCCAGCAAAACCACTCAAAACCCTCCAACAGAAAAACAGAGTTTGAAGCATAATTTTGGAAGGGCAGAGGGAAGAGATGAAAGTGGAGATGGGGAGCTTCACCGATTGATCAAGTATGGAATGGAGGCAAATGGGTATAAGAATGGGGGGGAAATAACGGGATTTAAGGCATGGGAATCTGTGAGAAAGACGCATAGTGGGGTTTAACAGTTGGGAAGAAGGATATTTAGGTAAAGAAGAAAGAAAGAAGAAGTTCGAACAGGGAAATGGGAAAATGGGGTCTGCGATTACAGTCCACAAACAATGGAAATGAACATATTTGGATGTGACAGATGAAAAGAGAGAGTCCAGAGGAAGTCAGCATGAAAAACAGAGGAAGATTTGGGGAATACATTTCTGATTTCTTTATAAACCAAACTAAAAAATAAAAAAATAAAAAAAGGAAAAGCGCAAGTGTCGTGTCGGATAACGCTTTACATTATTTTAATATAGAAGTCATTTTTTTAAAGAGAAAACATATATATAATTTTTAGTAGTTTGATAAATTTTTAATACTTATTTAAACACGTTTGGAATTGAAAATTTTAATTAATTATTTGAACTTTAAAGTAATAATAATGAGAGAAATTTTCACAATAAAAAAATATTAAATTATTTACAGAAAATAACAAAAAAAAATACTGATAAACATTGATAGACTTCTATCAACATCTATCAGTGATAGACTTCTATCATTTCTATTACTGATAGACCCTGATATCAGCGTCTATCACAACTATTTAAACATTTTACTATTTTATGTAAATAGTTTCCTTTAACTTTCTAATAATTAACTAAAAAATATTTCACTTTAGATTACTTTTGAGATAATCTCGTGGTTAAGAAAATCATAATGACGATAGATGTGTGAGTGGTTGAACTATCACCTTTGAAGTAGTAATTAATGTCTTATCTATTGAATATAAAAAGAAACATGTAGATTGCTTATTTTTAATTTCATTTGTGATTATATTCTGAAAACTCAATTATAAAGTAATTCTACACATTAGGATTGCATCACAATCTCAAACCGATGGGGAGGAGAAATTTATGGAATATAAGTAAATTATCTAACTGGAATATATGAGACCTTTTGAGTGATATCAAAAGTAAGGTCATTAATATCTATGCTTAAAGTGGATAGATGAATAGTTGTTTGTAGAAGGCTTAGTAATATTTAAGATAGAGATAAATGAAATAGAAGTATGGGCTTTAAATTTAATAGGAACTCAATAGAGGTCACGGGGTATATTATAAACTGCGAAAATCAACATAGCTCAATTGGTATATACTCGTACTATGAATCTCGAGGTCTTTCTACTTCACATATTGTCATATATATATATATATATATATATATAGAAGCTAAATGGTATTTTAACCAAAATTTAACTAATTAAAAATGAATGTAATGAAGAAACCAGTTAACCTCATATATACCAAAAATTGAACCTTTTAAGATCATAGAACCTCAACTGAAATGATAACAACTTTAATTATTAATTTGGAGAGAGAACTAATTTTAAATGCCGATTATTTCTCTTTTCAATTTAATTTTGGAACTCAAGAAAGAAAAGTACAATATTGAATAGCATTAGCGATATGACAGGAGATAATCATATTCACAGTGGAAATAAATAAATGTGTCGCACCAAATGTTTAAGCTTTTTTTCTTAGTCGTGGTATAATATATTAAAGTTAATTAAAATGATTAACAAAGTTGAGTTTGCTTTTCTTTTAAGTCATTTGAGGTAGGATAATACTTAGGGTACATTCTGGATAGTATTCATCTTAATGCATCTCCCTATCTTCACTCACATAAAAAATTATTAAAATATTTTAAAAAAGAAACAAAAAGAATTTGTCACATGTCCAAAAATAAGTGCTACTAGAGATGCACCTAAGTATTTTTCTTTGATATATGCTTTTTTGTTCGTAAAAAGTGGAAAATTTAAATAAAGAAATAACATATAAGGAAAATGATTAGGTGTAGTCTAAGTTGTATCTACTACATGTCGCAATTTCTTTTTTACACACAAAAAAATAAAAAATATATTTTTTTTTTTAAAAAAAATAAAAAGTGTCATATGGCATGTTTTTTAGCCGCTGCATCCAAGTATTTTCTTATATATAATTTATAGTAGTTTTGAAAATTTTCAAAACTTACATAACAGAGAGCTCAAACATGTTTTCAAATAAAATGTTTAATTAATTATTTAAACTTTAAAGTAATAATATTTTTTTAAAAAAATAATCACTTTAAAATACTTTTGTGAAAATCTCATGATTAAAAAAATATAAAGATAATAGATGGGTGAGAGGCTAAATCATCATCTTTAAACTGGTAATTAGTATTTTATCTATTAAGCATAGGAAAAAAATAGTTGAATAATTTTTAATTTGTGATTACATTTCGAAAACTCAATTATAAAGTCATTGTTGTTATTAGGATTGCATCACAATCTCACAGAAAAATCCAACTGAAATTAAAAGAATTTTGGGCCTAAAAAAAGAAAAGTACAATATTAAACAGCATTATTAGAGATATGACAGGAGATAATCATAATCACATTGAAATAAATAAATGTGTCGGTTGATAAAACCTTTTCAACTATTTAAGTTTTTTTTTTTTAAGTCGTGGTATATAATTTATTAAAGTTAATTAAAATGATTAACAAACCCAGATTTTGCTTTTATCTTCAAGTCACTTTACTGATGTAGGGCACATGATTATGAATCATAAAATAACTAAATTGAAATTGAGTTAACTTTGAAATATAGTTAAGCCATACAAAACGATATAGTTAAAAAAGAGTATAGTTAGAATAATCAATTTGTTTCTATTAATTAAAATTTTAAATAGTGTCAATGAGGAGATATCATGAGTTGGATCGGTCAACGAGTTTGATTTGATTGGTGGCACTTTAAACCTAAGGGTGAGATCTCACACTGGAGTATGATTCTATGTTCAATACAGTTTTGATGTTTAAATTAATGTATATTATACAATAAAGAGACTAGTCGTTGGACAAAGTAGAGTTAGGTTGTGTATATCTAAAGTGCTAGATTGTTCTTTGTACTTATAGTATTTGAGCTATGACATTAGTGTTAGGTTAATACCGATTGTAATCTTGATGATGAGATCCCACCCACCTTCAATTTGGTTGTCTTTAATTCACTTGTACATTGGTGCCTCTCCTATAAGGGGTCAATTGGCAGCTAGGAGTCTCCAACTGAGCATGTTCTTTTATCATGGACCTGTATCTAAACCTACGTATGTGAACTTTTAGGGGCGTATGGGGCAAAGAATTGAATTGCAAACTTCATGGAGTTAGTAAGTTTAGAGAGTTGTGAACTAGTGAGACCATAATGTAAGTAGTCAATAAGATATAAATTTGATTTTTTTTAATGGTGGACCCACATACTCTTACTGGTCAACTTCTTAATTTGACCAAACATCCCCTTAGAGACTTTGGACTAGGTCAATTTTTCCATAATAAATAAGGAACATAATTTTTTAAAATATATTTACCAATATAGATATAGATTATATATATTAACCTATTTAAAACCATAAAGATTAATTATTGACATCAAAACTAGAGAATAAATTGCAACCAATTAAAATTTAGATCAATTTTCTAATATATATGAAGATAAAGTTTGAAAATTATTGGATTAAGACCCTACTATTATTCATTTGTAATTAAAATAAATAGTCTATTGGAGCATATTTAATTTATGAGGATTTTGTAAGAGAGGGAAAAAGTACAAGTACGAGTTGGACGACGTGCATGCCATGTGATTATAAAATTTGCACTATTATTAATAGTAATATCTTATCAAATCAATATGCACCCAATATTAGTTTGTTTCAATTAATTTCTTCCACTGTTCATATCATTTTCTAATTTTTCATTCTAAATCTTAATATTATAATTTTATTTTTATAACTAAAAACAATAAATTTATAAAACGAAGCACATCATTTCTAGAAAAAATTTCATCGATAGAAAAAAATGTCAAACTATTTACAGAAAAAAAAAAACTGATAGACATTGATAGACTTCTATCATTTCTATCACTGATAAATCATGATAGACTTCTATCAACGTCTATCACAATTATCTAAAAAAATTTGCTATTTTGTGTAAATAATTTTCCTTATTTTTTTATTTTTAAAAATTTCCCTCATTTTTATATATATTTCGAAGTAGTAAAACAAATGTTTAAGATAAATTATTTTGGTTATTGTCTAAAAGTTTACTTACAAACATGGATTCTAAATAATTAGAAAGACAAAATAAATAAATAATAAATAATAAATAAATTATGTTGTGTAACTTATTCTAAATATGAAATACTCTTTGAATCACTCAAAGAATGAATAATTTTATAATGCCCTTTATTTAAATTTTATTCCAAACAAATAGATTTTTTTGTAATGAGTTAGATCATTCCCATAAACTAGGTTCCTCATTTATTCTTTCCATATAAAAACCATTATTGACATGCAAAAAAGTGAAAGAACAATAGTAAAAGGGCATCTACGTTTGATTATTAAGAGTGTGAAGGAAAAATGTAGGATCCTCAACATGAGAGTTTCTTTTAATTGGACCGAATACCCATTTGAGCCCGGTAATGAGAGGAGTATCTATTTTATTAAAAGTGTGAAGTCTATTGATGTTTCTAATGTGGGATCCTGATCAACAAATATTTTGTTAACTTTTGAATTTTATTGAACCATTATTTAAATTGTGTAACATTCAATCACAATGGTATAAATTAAATTAGTCTAAATCATTATTTTGTTTGTTTAACTAGAAAAAGTATCATTATTTAAATTGTGTAACATCCCATCACAATGGAAGAAATTAAATCAGAGTCTAAATCATTATTTTATTTTTTTTTAACTAGAAAAAATAGTTATAACAAATTTAATTCCAATTTAACTTTTTTTTCTTTTTTGAAAACTTTTTTTTTATTAATTTAGCCTCTCAAGGCTCTATTTAATAGATTTAATTTGTGGTGGAATATAAATTAAAATCAAACTATGCAGTTTTCCACTCTTACTTTTCGTAATATAAATATTTTTAATACATTAATTAGGTAAAATATATATAACATATAAATATATGGTTGTTTTCAAATATAAAAAAATGAGTCAATCTATTTATAAATATAGAAATTTTTTGTCTATCGCTTGTCTATCATTCAAGCGATATTATCGTGATCTATCACTGATAAATAGTGAAATTTTATAAATAATTTGATTTTTTTTGTGTTCATAATAATTTATCATATTTATATGTATATTCCAATATAGAATAGGAAAGAAAATTGATTATCATCTTGAGTAGTTATTTTAGTTATTAGAAAAAAGGTGCAGTTATTTATTATACCTTTTAAAGTTTAAAACAGATAGTTATATAGAACCTATTAAATAAAGATTAAATAGACTTGAAAGATAGATATTAAATTTATAATTTATTCCTCTATTTTATTTGTTAATTAGACATTAAAATTAGTGGCGAATAGAAAAAAATAAAACTAATTACAAATATAGAAAAAAGAAATGGAAAATACAAAAGTATGGGACGCATTTTTATACGCAACTATTTCCCTTAAAAGTATATTAAAAATAATTAAAATTTTGAGAGACAACAAATTTTTCGTGAAAGAAAAACTAACCTCCTTTTTCCCGCTAAAACCAACGGGCGCGAACTGTCAAAACAAACACGTGGCATCTACTCTTAACAAATCTCCGATTATAATTCAAAACATGCCACGTCATCTCCAAAAATCTCAACTGATTATTTGAGACACCTTCCTCCTCATGATTTCAAATTAATGCGCGCATAATCTCGTTACCTTGGCAACGTGGCAATTTTGCGTTAGATATTTTGTTTTGTTTACCATGGTACGGCATGCAGCAGATTATTTTTTGCTATCTATATAAACAATATCCCATTTTATTTTCAGGTACATTTTTGGTTCGTGAAATCAGGAATGATTTGAGAAACCCTAAATGAAATTATGAGCCCTCAGCAACCGCAGCTCCAAGGAAAGAGGGATAATCAGAATCAGAGCACCAACAATGGCAATAAATCATTGTGTCATCCTCCATTGAAGATCAATAAGGATTCTCATTTGATCCGGAAATCTTCCTCTTCTTCCAATACTTCTTCTCCTTCCTCCTCTTCGTCTTCCACTACCTCTCTCGTCAATGGCGTCGCCGCCACTGCAGCTTCCATTAAGCCGCCTCAACGCCATCCGGTGATTATATACACGCATTCTCCCAAAATCATTCATACGCATCCTCGAGATTTCATGGCGTTGGTTCAAAAACTAACCGGAATGTCTCGATCCGATGATGAAGCTTCTACGAAGGCGACGAAATCCGTCGATGAGAATAATAAAGGAGCTAAATCCGTTGTGAATGATGATAATGAATCGTCCTCTGTTTTGACGACGGATGAAAATTGCTGCGGTGGCGGTGTCGTGGAAGCTGGTCAGGTTAATTCGTGTTTTGCTCAGCCGATTTTCGAGCCACCACCACCGCCACCTCCGCCACAACTGGCGAATTCTTACCTAACGAATATTCCGGTTTATAGGCCGAATTCGACGGAGTTTTTGTGCTCTAATCAACCGTTTTTTAACTACGATGATTCTTTGCTTTTTGGTGCTCCCAACATTCCTTCTCTTTCGTCCAACGGAATTAACGATTTCTGCGAATATAACGAATTTTAGGATGATTTTTTTTTCTTCATTTTTTTTAATAGTTGAGTTTGGGGAGGGATTATTTAATTTCATTTGATTTTTAATGCAAATAAAAAATAAGAAAAGAATTTATTATTCCTCTTTCCCAAAATAAAATAAATTAATAATTTGGAATTGAGTTCCAGGAATAATCAGATTTATAGAACATTAGAAAGGTCATGATCTTCCGAAGCCAACCAAAATTTGATGCCTTGAGAGCTAAATATTGGTGGCTTAGAATAATAAGACCAATTTCCTTTATTTTCTGGTAAATTAATGTTGTTTGAGTTAAAAGGTCTCTTTGGTTTGAAGTGTTTATAACTTTTTTTTTTTTTTTTTTTTTTTTAAACACTTAGAAAGTCTTGAAATAATCTAAAATATGGGAGGTTGCTGAATAAGAAGATGTTCACAATTGCATGGTGAGGCGACTACAGTGGAATTATTTTTTGTCCATATTTTTAAACCTTCTTCTTCTTATTATTATTATATCTTTTGGTTTGTAATATTTTTTTAAATGAGATATTTGAAAATAATGTAATTTATTTCAGAGGAGAAAGAAGATTATTCCTGTTTCCCATAATAATAAGCATTATTTGACACCTAATTTATTCCTTAAAAAATTAAAATATAGCAAGTTAATTTAAGAGAAATTATTATTCAAAGGCTAGTATGGCGTCAAGCCGGTGTATCCTAGGAAAAAGAAAAAAAGAGATATGTTATTAAATAATTAACTCCTCTTATAGTAATTTTCCTATTTGAAAATTATAATAATACTTCACTAAGTTTAATCAAAAGGTCTTAAAAGACATTCTATTTATTATTTTTATTAATATTAATAGTTCAATCATTAACTAATGAAAAATTACTATAAATAGAAAAAATATCAAATTATTTATAAATATAAATAATTTAACTTATTTTTTTATATTTGAAAATAATTTTAAAGTGTATTACAATAAATAAATTAATATTATTAAAAGAAAGGAATAATTTGCATTATGTAATACATAGTCTCACATAATGCAAATTACTCCTTTCTTTTTTCATGCAAATTACTCATTTGTTAATTCATATCTCACATTGTTCTTCTCTTTATAGTTTTAAAATTTTTAAAAGTTATAAAAATGTAACAATAACGACAAAGGATAAATGTAACTATATATGAATCATCCTATTCTCACGTTGTTAATATACAGTTTGAACATTTGTCATAGTTAGACACATAATATGGTTGTGAAATGCTTAAATAGTCATACACAATAAAATTGTACATCAATTTTTATAAATGGATCATATCTTTAACTTTTTCAAACACGGGCAACACATGTATTACTCTACTAAAAACCATATTATTTGAACTTCAACGTGCCAGGTGAACAATGCGTAACATCGAGGTCTCTTTTGACCTGACGCACCTACACTTTAGAGATAGCGCCAGTGCGAAGCCTACTATTAATACGATTTAAAAAGATAGGTGTCATAGAACAATTTTGACAATCTTCTCTCCGAAAGGAATACATTACGACCCTGCACACTTGCCTCCACTCGGGACTAAATATTAATTTGAGCGTTGTAATAGTATAGATAGCCAAACACCATATCGATACGAGGTTTTGTGACATGTCAAGAATTTTGCTAACTTAGCACCACATCAATAACTCCTGTTAGTCTAAATTTTGAGCATCAATAAAAGTCAATGATTATATATATATAATCTTGAAATCGATTGTACAAATTTTATGTTAGTTAAACGATGCTTATATTTGCAATATGACAATAAGTAAAACATTAACCAATTTTTAAATGGACATATACTCCCTTCATTATCTTCGCCATTCTTTATTGTTAACTTTTTTGAACAAAAATTATTATGGTTATTTAACTTATTTTGATTAAAAAAAAACCAAAATTAAGATTTATTGAAATTCTAAACTAAAGAAACTGATATTTTAACCAATTTTTCAATATACAAATTTGGTTTATCATTAAATTAAAAAACGACTGAAAAAGATAAACAGAGCATTTGTGAGTTTATTTTCCCTTGCCATTATTAAAAGTCATCAGATTATATGTATCCTGGGAATTTACACTCCTACCCTCCTAACAAGCCAACAACATGAAATGAAACCCAAAAATAAAATACATATACTACGGCTTTCTCTACATGTAATTACAAACAAAAGGATCACAATTATTCATTTCCTCTTCTTATTTTCCTTTTCCCTCTCCAGAATTACAGGAGCTGCTGGAATACTGAACCACCATTCCCTTACTCTTCTTGTCCATCTCTCTGTGCTTGCTTTTCTTGGTGGTGAGTACCTTGTAAATGCCTCCAAAAACACCATCAAAAGTATGTATTTTGTGGGTAAGAAGGCCAGAGTTAAGG
This sequence comes from Lagenaria siceraria, assembly GCA_002890555.2. NCBI lineage: Eukaryota > Viridiplantae > Streptophyta > Magnoliopsida > Cucurbitales > Cucurbitaceae > Lagenaria > Lagenaria siceraria. The sequence goes on along the minus strand of CM016492.1, from coordinate 23,177,306 downwards.
CTATCACTAGAAGAGAAACTGCAAACTTCATTGTGGCCTGATCATATCATCAAAACCACTATGGATTCAATTATGCCATTAAAAAATTGCTATTGCTATGGGATCCCAACCAGATAATGTCCATTGCATACAGATGAGAGACCAAGGAAACAGATTCAAACCTGAGGGAAAATGGCCAGCAGCAAAGCGCGTAGCTTGAGGAGAAAGATGTTTCCATCTTGGATGAACTGTTCCGCTTGAGAAATAGCATTCTGAACGGCCAAAAGCTGCTCCATTGCATTCATTGCTGGAGGGGCTACGACCTTAACTTCGTTGACTGGGGTATCTTGGTTGAAAAGTCGGGTAAGCATCATGAAGATCGCCATGAACGCAAGTAGCAGAGCGAAGGCGTAGGGCAGCCAGTCCCTGTGAAAATAATGTCCAAGTTGATTATCAGCATTTTCCAACTGGAATGCTTCAACTTAGCTTGAAGCTCAATAGTAAAGAAGAGTATGCAAAGATGACAGTCGTAATTGCTGTATTGTAAATCAAATTCTAAGCCAGAATAATAGAACTACCGACCAAACAGACTTCATAGGATCTTCCTGTAATGCCAAATCAAGACGCTTAAAACCCGAGTTCAATATCTTGACATTTACCTGTATATAATGTAACTGGAGACCAAACAGAATGTCAAAGACTTCATAGGATCTTCCCATAATGCCAAAGAAAGAAGGAACTTCCCAAGTTCACTCACTGGCAACATTAATTCCTGCAGTACAACACAACAAAGTAGATAATAGAGGATAAAATTTAAAATTTAGATATGATTCAGAATCATCATCCACAAAAGAAAAGAAAAAGGAAAAAAGATAGTCTAGTTGTCTTGGAAGCCCAAAATATTCTATTCTATTCTACTCTTAAATACCTTCATCACTGCCAAATTAGTATCAATGCCATCTACTTTTGCTCCATCAACTGTCTCTTGAGCCATCACCACTTTTTCATAATTGTTTCTTGATTCCTTGACTGCCCTCTCCAGAGGAGTCATTTTTCCAACAGCAATCTCACCCACAAGAAGCTCATTTTCATTGGAATCACTTAAAGCTGTTCCCATTCCAAATCCCAAGTGAGAAACTAAGTCGAGTGCTGATATTGAATACATTCCCTTTACAAGACTGGATTTGTTTGTTCGGTCACTCTCCTTCGTATCCGACATATTTGCAAGGGTTTCCAGTATTAAGTCCCCACCTGGAAGCTGATCGCAAAGATTAAACATGAGAAGCGACTCGCACCCAAGAGATGGTGTAGAATATATATCTTGAATGGCTTGTAAACGTAGAATTCCAAGGACAGCTTTTGAGAGAGCCTCACTCCTTTGAATTCCCTTGATCTGGAACTCCTTGATAAATCTATGAACATATAAAACCTCACGGATGATTGCCAGCCAAAAATCTCGACGAGTATGGCCTTTAAGTTCAGGAAACTCGATCACAACTGGTTCTGATCTACAAAGGTGTACACATTTCACCAACAGAGATAAGGGGTGAGAATCAAACTTGACAGCTCCTAATATTCTCATTGGTCAAATACAAGATGTTTGCACCCTTAACCTAATCACACCCAACCCTGCCGAAAAGAAAGGAATGATCTACTTACAAGGATGTGGATTTATACAGAACCGCCTTATCAAAGAGCCGGGTGCCCCATGGTCCAGTCAATTCAGGTTTGACAACCTGTTTCAGATCATCAGATAAGTCATATCTTTTTGCCTTGTCAAATGACACCACACGAAGAGCTTCAAAGTAAAGTGCATGGTCTGTCAGAACTAACCTACCTGCACATATGAGAAAATAAAGGTGAAAACGGAGATGGAAGTAAGAACAGCAAAATACTATCTTATATATACTGTCTACTCCTAACAATCCTTTCCATTAGATGAAATATTTTCCCATCATAGCTACGACAAGCAAGGGGCAGTAAACTTTCACAACAATGATAGGAACAAAGTTAATGAAATCATTCCATGACTCACCCGGCCAAGTAGAAATTCCTACATGTTCAAGAACTGGTTGTGTAGTGACTGTTCCATCCATTTCTAAAATCTTTTCTTCTCTTAATGATCTTTCAGACTGCAGAAGGTTCGACTCTGATAGGTTTTTCATTTTTCTTATCACTCTATCAAGATGAACATGTAATATTAGACTGAAAGTATTAACAAAATAGAAATTTTGATGCATACTATTTAAATTTTTCATGCATTGAAAAATTGAAAGGTGCGTACTTTTCTAGCCCGCTCAGGTACTTGTCGTAAACAGAAAACTGAAGTCTAGCACCAGCTGATGAAGTAAGCACCACAAAAAGATTTTCACTAACGATCACGTTTGAAATTATGGGAACAGCTGGAGCAATTCGAGAGAAAGCCTCCACACCAACTGTTGCATCTTCATCAATCTGTAATAAAGGTCAGCTAGAGATGAATATTGAAAACACTAATATCCACCATCTTTGAGCATTTTACTGACAGAGTGGAAGCAGTACATTATGGTCAATCAAATAAACATGCAGAAATGGGACAATATACGTGTTCGTTAAAGAAACTACCCAGTCTGAGTACCATATTACTCTTAAGTGATTCTACAAGAATCAGCAAAAGTAATATGAATTATAATGGTAAAGTGATCTGCATACTGGTGGGTCATCTCAGATAAAAGGAAAGTCGGTAGAACCAAAGATAAACCTCTGAGAAGTTTAAGGCCATTGATTGTAGCATTTTATAGTTATGCGAACAGCACACAGGAAATTTATAATTTTGGCAAGTCTAGCAATCCAAGTGAACTACTAAATGGGGTCAAAAGAAGCATATAAATTATCTAGTTACATTCAGTTTCTAATTTCAACTATCTAATTTGAGGGATCAAGAGACTTGCAGAACCTATAAAACCAAAAACTTACATTAAGTAAAGGCTGGCTAGAACTTGCTGGAGCTTCCCAAGCTATCATCACGTCAAATGTCAAGCGTCGAAACTTTTTATCAGCCAAATAGCCCGTATTTTGTGTACACAGAGCAAGTGCCCTGAAACAGCAATACTCCAGAAAGTTTCTCGCATAATTTGAGGGAACCTTTATTGAATCAATTGCCTCCATATTAAAATTTTGTTGAAGTTCGCTGGCAGAAACACCAAGGATTCTGCATATTTGACATTGTAATGTATTGAACATCAATTCATTCAAATTCTTGAACACTAATTTACTAGCCTAAAATAAATGACATCCAAGTAACGGTTGTAAAGAAACATCAAGAACCACCAACTACACAGAGGGGATAAAATCTAATGTTTTCCTACAAGAACAGAACAGGCTATGGAAAACTTACTTTGTACATCTCCGAACAACCACATTGGCAAATGGAGAGAGCTCGCTTATCCAATTTCTCTGAGCAGAAGGAGACCTTTCAAATTCTTCAAGTTCTTCATCAAAAAAGCTTCGCTTCCCTAACAACCATTTCAATGAACTATCTCTAACAAGCCCCTCGATCGTACTTCTGGTTTTGCTGAGTACAGCCATCTTATTCAAAATCTTGCAATATTATCGAGCTGAAAGATATCCATCCCCAATTAACCAACATTCCAGTCTCACACTCCCCAACAACAATCTAAAAAGCAGGCGGCCTTCACCTGACAATGTCACTTAAACAATCAAAAGACTCGAATCTCGTACAGAACTAGTAACTTTGTTCTGTTATTTCAGCAAATTACCCCCAATTTAATAACCCAAATAACTGCTCTGTTCGTATCAAAAAAGGAAATAAATCAAACAGAGTAAGTGCAACTTTACCTGAACACTGTAGCGTTACCCTTCAATCGATTAAGCACCCAAACAGCAAATCAAAGGAGCAGAGTATCAAATTCAGTCAGCTTGACAACAACCCACCACGACAAACTCTATCAAAAACCCAAAACCCAAAACCCAAATTGTATTTTAACAATGAAAACCGTAACAAACAAATTGCAGCTAGAAGGATTAGAACTTCGGAACCCTATTGCTCAAACGCTACCAACGGGCAAGTCTCGTAATCCCCTACGCTACAAAACCTCGCATCACGAGCCCCCACAGCATTTATCTACAAACCCACAGCGCCGATTCGCCGGATTTTGAAGAATGACGCGTGGTGACAGAGTAGCAAAGAGAGTCGGTTCGATCAGTCTCTGGAATCGCAAGGAACGTCAAATATTCTGCGATGGGTTGGGATCTTGATTCTTGCTGAAAATCAAGAAAAAAAATTGAAAGAAAAAAAATTGAATTTCAATCAGATGGGTGTGATTGTAGAGGGAGAAAGATGAGCGTTCGTCATATATGGCATTATCAGTTTGTTTGATGCTTGTCTCCAACACTTTGAAGAGTGTCCTTCATCAATGGGTAAATGATTGTTCAGATGCGGGCAGGTATAATTTAGTTGTTGAACGCGCTGATTCTGATTGGCTGGAGATTTTACGAGTTTGATCCATCGGTTTCCACCGTTCGATGGAATTACTTTTTTAAAATATTTTTTGTTTTCCTTGATTTAGTTTCCATCCTCTTGTGTTTTAGAAAGTTTCAAATATACCCTTCTTATTGTTGAAGGTTAAAATTTGTTTAGAATAAACTTTTTTCTTTTCTTTTTTTTTAAAAAAAGTATAGGATAAACTTATTGAGTATGATCAAACTAACTTGGTGAGTTTGACAAATTTAAACAATGAATTATGAATTATTCTATTTAAAAGAAAAAATGTTTCTAATTTTCACTTGAAATTTTTAGGAAGTTGGCAAAATTTTTTTTTTTTTTTTTTTTTTTTTTTTTTTTTTGCAGACTTTGATAGTTTGATCGAAAGAGGTCATGTTTGATAATTTTCGGTGTTTGAAAATTAAGCTTATAAACACTATTTCAACCTATTGATTTCTTTGTTTTGTTATCTATTATTAGGAGTGTTTTAAAAACTCAAGCCAATTTTTAAAAACTACATGAAATAGTTTTTAAAAACATGTTTTTGTGTTTTTAAATTTGGGCAAGAATTCAAGTGTTTAGTTAACGAAAATAGAAACTATGGTAAAAAAAAGTTGTTAGGAAACAAACATGAATTTCAAAAACTAAAGAATTATCAAACAGGTCTTAAATTAAAAATTGTTAAATTGTAGAGACAACATTGAAAAACAACTATATCTATTATCAATATCACATAGAGAATATGTAAAATATTGACCATAGACGAAAGTAATTTTGTGACACTAAAGTTGAATTGATAATAGACATATATCACCAAATCTACCTAAGATTTTAGCTAAATAAAAATATGGCAGTAAATGTGAGGAATAGGAAATGGTTGAATTTTGGTATACATTAAATCATATTACGGTTAGGAAGTTAGGTGAGACCAATGGATATGATCTAACCAATCAGTTAGACTTTTTTCTATCATTTATTACTATTTTTCGTCATACATAAATGTGGTATCATATCATAATTATTTATAATAGTGTAACTAAATTATTAACTGGTATATAAAATAATTTCCATGTAATTATTATTATTATTTTTAATAGAAACAAGAAAACATAACAAAAATTTATTAAAAGCTACATCAACCTCCATGAAATTAAGGCTTTGGACGTCAGCATTCATCTTATAAAGGCTGAGATTTATTTTTTGATTATATGGGTCCTTCTGACAAACTCTTATCGATATACAAATGAGATTCGATCTTTTGTAGATTCTCTTCGTGATGTATATTATTGTGGTATCATTGAAAATTTCTATTTTGTTAAGCGCCATTCTAATTCTGTGGCTCGGGAGCTTACTTCTTATGCCAGAAGACAATGAACGTTGTTGATTTGACTTAAAGATATTCTTCTATGGATAGACTCTCTGTTAATTGTTGAATGTCACTCTTCTTATGTTTATCTTGTTTCCCAAAAATAATAATAATAATAACAAAAGCTAGATCTAGATGATTTAATTCGTCTAATTACTGCATAAAGAAGCAGAAAGACATGTGGCCAGGCTCTAAAATCATGTCGGCGAAGCCCATGTGGATTGGGCCATAGTAGATGTTCAGGGCCCAATTGAGCTACGCTTCATATAAATCCATTCGTCTTGGGCCAGCCACCTTGTGGCCCTAAAGAGCTCAATTGGGCTTTTTAGGCCCACCTTTCAACTATCCAAACAGAGAGTCGCCTCGAGGCCGAATATATTTGGGCGATTAATTAATTATTATTATTATTTTCTTTAAAAACAGTATTTCTTCAAAAAAAAAAAAAAAATCTCTTAAAAAAGTAATAATTTCGTCTCTAAATTTTAATTTGTAACAATTTAAAATTATAATAATTTTATCCACGAACTTGAGGAGATTTAAAATGTAAAAAAAAATTAGAATTGATTAAACATGTAAGTAAAACATTTCTTAATATGAAAAAAAAAAAAGCATAATGATCAATAGTCAACTACTTATAGGACATGCTATATTAGCAATTGTGTGAAGAACACATACATATTATAAACTATAGGCTAATGTATTTGACTAAGCTTTTAGGGAATGTATAGATTAATGATTTAGAAAATAGTAGTGTGAAACAGAAAGTGATAAGCAATCATTTCAAACTTTTTTTAAAAGGAGAAAAAAGTGAAGATAAAATAAAGAATAAAATGGAACATGATTTGGATTAGATATATTGGATATGTGAAAACAAATATGGAAGATAAAATTAGAAAATTAAAATAAAATTGAAAAAGATAGATTATTAGGTAAAGGTTCCTGAATATGCAAACAATTCAAATACAAACTTGAGAGAGAAAGAGAGAGATGGCTTGAACTTGACCATATGAATATTGAAACACAAACTGACCCTCAAATCTTATTAAAAAAAAAAAGAAGCCACAAAATGACACTAAACTTTACCACATTTTGGACCCACTTTCTATTGCCTTGTTCATGCATGTTCCAATTAAGCACACACACAATGCAAGCAACCATTGGGTGGGAGTCAAACCAAGTCAAAACCCTATCAAAAACAAATTAAAAACAAAAGATTTTGAGTGGGGAAAAGAGAAGCACAAATTAATAAAAAGTAGCTTTGCCTTTAGAGAAAAAGGGTAAAAAAGATGTTATTGTTAATGTCTTAAAACAATAATTAAGACATCAAGATGGTGAAAATTTTCTAAACCCAACTTAGCTTTGCAATAATTGATATGTACACTTTCCTGATCAGATCAAAAGTTTCATAGATGTCAACGCCTATGATGGAGGATCTTCAAACCAATTTTTCGAACTATGTGTGTTCGAGCATGAGATGTCAACCTTGTGTATTACTGAATATTACACTTGCAACTAACAATAACAAGTAGAAAACTTTTGATATATAGTACCTTTATTGGAATGAAAAGTCCACATACGATTGGAGCTTCATCTGTATACCGAGTTTTTTCTAGGAGAAAGTTGACAGAGAGATTCATGTACAATGAATGTGATCTTATATTATTTTTAGAATCACTCTTTAATTATAGACGTTAATCACTTTAATATTTAGTATCGGATATCGAATCTTTGAAGTGTTTTTTCAGTCAAACGCTTAAATTTCATAAGTTTTTTTTTTTTTTTTTTTTTTTTTTTTTTTTACAAATTACCTTCAAAATATACACTTTTATATATATATTGGATTAATCAAAATAGGGATGATTTTTTTTTTTTTTTTGGTTAGCCCTAAGTTTTGGTGAGGATGAGAGATGAGAAACGATGATATTGGGGTTTGGTTTTGGTTGGTTGGAAGAGCCCACCATTGCCCCATCTTTGCTTTGGGGCATTCACTGGCCCATTAAAAGCTGTCTCTCTCTTTCTCTCCCCCATTTTTATGGATTCATTGCATCTGCCTACAGAAACTCTCAGAGAAAAATCAAAAAAAAATAAATAAATAAATAAACATTAGAAATATAGAAATATGAAATATGAAATATGAAATGCCAAATCTCTCTCTCATCTCATAAGTTTTTTCGCTGCTCCAATCATTCTGAGAATGAATTGGCAACATCCAATAGATTTTTATTTTAAAAGGGATTTTTTTTTAAAATAATAAATCACTAAAAAAAAACAGTGGCTAAGGCTTATGTGGAATCTGTATTTCCAATGAAGGGTTTAGAAAGAGAAGAGAGGAGATCCACTGACCAATGATATATTTTTTTTTCCCTAGTTTTATGACTATTTAATAATTATTTTGTCTTTTAAAATTAAATCTATAAACATGACTTTCATCTATTGATTTCTTTATTTTGTTATTCACTATTTTAAAGCGCTTTAAAAATTTGATTTTTTTGTTTTGTTATTTATTATTTTAAAATGTTTTAAAAAATCAAGCTAAATTTAATAATTTATAACTTGTTCTTCAAAAAATAGTTTGTGACGGTCGGTACCTTTTTTCTCTTGAAAAAAGTAGTTTTTTTTTTTTTTTTTTAAAGATAAGTTTTTTTAAAAAAATTTGGAATTTGGAAATCCAAGGTTTAGAACAGAGAAATACAAATATTACTAAAGAAGCTATAAGAAAACAATTATAATTTTTAATAACTCAAAAATGAAATACCAAAGAGGCCTAAGTTTTTTATCTTTAGTTTTAGAAATATGTACTTTTTATCTTATAATTTTCATATTTTTTGAGAAAATGTTTAAATTCTTAATAAAATTTAAGAAACAAAAACTAAATAACTATATATATAATTTTTTTAATTTTCAAATTTTGGTTTAAATTTTAAAAATATGTGTAAAAGTATATTAAAAAAAATTATGAGTGAAAGCTGGGTATAATTTTTTATTTTTTTAGAAAACACAACACTAAGTCTCCTTCGATAATCTACTTTTGAAAATTGTGGTTGGTTTTTTTTTTTTTTTTTTTTTTTATATAGTTTCTTTGTCATGTTTTCATTTTCCTTAAAAAGGAAATTTTTAAAAATAAAAAAATAAGGGAAACTATTTACACAAGAAAGTAAAAATTTTTAGATAGTTGTGATAGACGTTGATAGATGCTAATAGAAGTCCATCAATGTCTATCAATTTTTTTTTACTATTTTCTGTAAATAGTTTGACATTTTTTTAAACTGTGAAAATTTTCTTTTTCTTTAACTACAGAAAGAAATATTTAAAAACTATTGTTTTAATTTTTAAAAACACTCTTAAAAATTAGACAACGAAACATATAAATCAAATGATAGAAATAGTATTTATAAACTCAACTTTCAAAAATTAAAAATAAAAAAATAAAATGATTAATTATGAAATAATACCTAAATAATTATCAAAGTAGACCATAACTTTTTATTTATTTTGTTTGTTTACATTACAAATTATGGAACATTGAACCATCCATTTCAAATCCACTGTGGCTATGAATGTGACAGTTGAAGGGATAACAGAGAATTTCAAATTAGGAGTTTTTGTTAAACTGTCACAATCCCCCTAACTGTTTGCGATGCCAAACAGAATTTTGTCATTTCCCCCACTTATTTCTTTTACTGCTCATTCTTTTTTTTTTTTCTTTTTCCCCTCTAAATTTAATTTATTTTCAGTAATAGTAGCTGTTGCCTTTTCACTAATTTTAAATATACATCTGTTTCTTTCTATGCCCTTCCATAACCTTCTTATCAATTTGTGTTTTCACCCCTTTTCACAGCTGGATTTTAAGGTCTCGTTTCATAACGATGTTCTATTTTTTTTGAAAAATAAATATCGTATGATATATAGTTATTAGCAAGACTCGAAATATCGAGATCTTGATTTTATATAAATATTAATAGAAATATCGATATCAATGAAAATTTCGAAAAAAAATGATTGAAATTGATGAAAATTTATAGAAATTGTTATAATTAATTACTGAAACTTTGATTGTGGCTTAATTAGATTAGAATTGACCATTTTTAATCACAATTTCTATAAAGTAAGATAATATTTAGATATTTATTGTAAATGTCTGAGTGACCGTTGATACGAAAGTAGAAATTTAAAAAAGAAATGAAAAAATAATTACAAAATAATAAAAAGTTTATAAATATTTTGAGGTAAAATCATTTGAAAATTACGAAAGGTTTGGATGGTAAATGGAAAAACTCGCATCAATTCAATTTTAAGGTGAAATGGTGTAAAAATTTAACGAAACAAGTTTGATTGTGCTTAAAAAAAAATATAGATTTTTTTGTTTTTGTTTTTTCAAATTCTAATTTTTTTATAAATGAAAGTTTTTGGTCGACAATAACGCTAAAATTTAAAAAAAGTTGAAAATTAAAAAAAAAAAGTTAGCACATAAAAAATGCTTAATCTTTTTGTCGAAAATAACCTTGGCATGTGAAACTATAAAATTGTGTGTAATCAAGACCATAAAATTGAAAATTTTGAAATGAACTAACATAGCTAATAAAAAAATCGAAATTTTCTCAAAATCTCTAAATTTCTTCGAAATGGAGAAATCGGAATATTCTTGAAATTTTCTTGAAATTGGAGGAAAAACGAAACTTCCCCCAATCAAAATTTTGAGACCCTTGAAATCTTGAAATTTTGAGATTTCAATGGAAATTTTGCCCTATAGTTGTTGTTGGATTTATTTTTATTTTAGAATTCATTTTCAAAATGTCTAAGAGAATTCATAAACTTTTGCATTAAAAAAAAATGAATTATTTGGATATTTATTATTACTATTATTTGTCAATTGTTTAAGAAATTAATAATCATGCGTGTGTGAAAAAGTGTTTTTAAGTGAAAGAATATTTTTAAATGCTTTAAAAGTTGGACTAAAAAAATGCTAAAGCCGGAAATCTTTTTTTTTTAGTGCTACAAAAGTACCTAAAAAAGAAGTTAGTTTTTTGAAAATTTAAGAATCGAAAAAAACATATCTAAAAGTTGCGTTTGTATTTATTTTTTAAAAAAGAAAGTTAAGACTTTGTAAGGATTTTTTTATTATTATTTTTTTTTACTATATAATAATCGAGAGATTTCCCTCCTCCCCTTTGACCATAGTTAGCTTTAACAAATTGTTGAACTACAATAATAATAATAATAATCTAAAATTGTCTTTAGCTAAAAATTTTGCAATTCGGTAGTTAGAATTGTTTAGAGTAGTAGAGTGACAAGATTAAATTACCTTGATTATATAATATCTCAAAATTATTTACATTAATCTTTTTTTTTTTAAAATAAATTTTAGAAATTCGATTACATGAACGTACATTACATATTCATCTATAATTGAATGTTTGGTTGTTATTTAGATTCATCGTGTTATATATATATATATTATAAACTATAATGAGCAAATAATAAATAATGAATATAATGGGCGACAAAGTGAAAGATTTTAAAGTTGGGAGAATGACAAGCAACTATAGTACAATTATTGAGGAGTGTAATTTAGCTTTATTTAAAACATTAGAATATTATATGTGTGGTCTTTAGCCATTGAAAAATAATATGAACTTATCATGTGATTAAGATTGTGACTTCTTCTTTATTTTTATTTTTTAATCAATTGATATATAGATTTACTTTAAAAAAATAAAGATTTATTAAAGTACACATTTAGGTCGGCCGACTTAAGAATAAATTGATAAAAATCAGTAAAGGACAATGGCTATGCATTTGTTGTCTAATTAAGAATAGACTATATCCTTGACCACCTATATTAAATATATAATATATTTAGTATGAATTATTTAAATTTTCAATTTTTTTTTTGGGACATTATCGCTTCTAAATTACTAAACAATAACATGTTTAATTATTGTTTTAAAAAATTATATTAGTGATTTTGTACCAAGATTTGAATCATTATGCAAGAGAGAGGAGTTTGTCTCTAAAATAATTAAAAATATATATATATATATATATATATATATATATATATTTAACAAAGGATTGCTCTATTATCTTTTTCCCTTTCTAAAATTATATAAAAAGAAAACTTCAAATTTCAATATTAATTGTATTTAAAAAGATATTAGATGGATGTCATTTCAAATTTGAATTAGGTTAGCTTATATTGCCTCACTTGGACCTGTTAAATGGTTCCGAGTGTAAAGTAGTAAGCTTTGCCAAAAGTTGATGTTAAATCAATTTGATTTTTTAACTTCTCAAAAAATAAAAATAAATAAAATAACTAAATAAATAACACAGGTTGATTTGGAAAGGTGGATTGCACGTTTACTTTAAGTAAACGTAATTAATCAATGAAAATATAAATAGTGGGTTCATTTAAATACGTTTTTAGAAAACCCGTTCATAAAAAAATTATGAATAATTACAACAATTTTTGATTACGGAACAAACATGGCCTAACTACCCAACATTAAAAATAAATAAAATTAAATGAATAGACATATCTTGATTATCTTAAAAAAAAAAGATTTCAATGTGAAACTAAAACTTACTTTTTTAATTTTTGTTTCATTTTAACATGGGTGAGATTTAAAATTATTGTATTTTGCTCAAGAATAATACTTTAACTAATTGAATTATGTTGTACTAAAAAAAAAGTTGACAATCATGTAATGTTTGTACCGATTCTTTTTGTTACGAGTCTAATAACCGACTTGTCACCTTGGACGATTGTCCTTACTAGACACATGTCTAGATCATTGGACTTCAACGTGCCGACTGTCAAGGTGAACAATGAGTAATGTCGAGGTCCCTTTTGATCTACCCAAAAATTGTTATCGAGCTGACCCACCTGCGTTTTAGAGATATATAGTTTGCTAGCACAAAGTCGGGTACAAATGTGGCCTAAAGAGGATAGGTGCAGTAGAAGAATTTTGACACGTACGTTTTCCCCAATAAATGTAGTAGGGCATTCCTCTCTTCCAAAGGAATACATTACACCTCGATACATTTGCCTCCACTTTGGACTTGATACTAATTCGAGTGTTGTAGTAGTGCAGGTGGTAAGCATCACACCGATATAAAGTTTTGTGACAAATCAAGAACATTGCAACTGAGACCCAACTCAAACGCCACATCGGTAAACTCCCATTGTCTAAATTTGAGCATAAAAAAATTCAATGATTTTGATTTTGATTACTAACTTAGCTAAAAGTCGAAAAAGAATATCTATTAAAATCGAGGTAATGTTTATTGAAAAACACATATTAAAACCATCTACTAGTATATAAGTTGTATGATTTTTTTTTTACAATATGTGTGGAATGAGAAATAAAATCTCTAACTTCGAAATCGATATTACAAATTTTATGTTAGTTGAACTACGCTGGTATTAACATGAGTAAACCGTCAACGATGTCATCAAATCATGGCAAATTTAATTTTTTTTTTCCTTAGCATAAAAAAAAGCATTTATTTATTAGTCATAAAAGTAAAATATTGGTTTTTTTAGGCAAAAATATGGGTTAAGATATATATTCTAATTCTAAAAATGTTAATAATTCAATGCATAGCAAGTTTCTCTTTGTTGCCATTTGAGAGAGTTTTCAAGTTATGTCCTTTCATATCTAAAAAGAAGGCGCTGTCCTTTTATTCTTGATTAATTTTCAATTTAGGAGATGGATTTATTTAATTAATCATCATGTCAACGTCTTTAACACAAATATATATGCCTTATAGAAAAAGTTTTCCCAATTTAGAAAAATGTTAAACAAATCTTTATAATTTTTTTTTTTGAGTGTTTAAGGTTTTAATCACTTTACAAACATTCTTTCCTCAAAACCACACCCCAACAAATGCTAATCCATTTTGACTTTTCCCTATCATTTGCTTTACACCCAAATTAATTTCCATAAACCTAAAATTATCCAAACATATGAATTCCAAAATTATATAAAATTCTATAGCGTATTAGGAACAATATTCATTTCTAAATGTCTCATTAATACTCTATAATCTTTATTTGAATAGAGACTTAATTGAAAGATTCAAACATAAAGAATAAAAAGAAAACTTTGAAATGATACTTTTTTAAAAGTGATAACTTTTTTAAGATCGTGAAGAAAATTAAGAAGAAAAAAAACTAAAAGATGAAGTATTATATTTAAAGATAAAAAGATACATCAAACTTAGAAATAAGAACACATACCTAAACAAAATTAGATAAGTTAAAATTAAATTAGTTTGAGAGGGCCATATTGATTATGTATATATAATTAAGAAAAAGGAAATTTTTTTAAAAAATAGAAAAATAAGAGAAACTATTTATACAAAATAGCAAAATTTTTAGATTGTTGTGATAGACGCTGATAGAAGTCTATCAGGGTTTATCAGTGATAGAAATGATAGAAGTCTATCACTGATAGATGCTGATAGAAGTCTATTAATGTCTATCAATATTTTTTTTTTACTATATTCTGTAAATAGTTTGACATTTTTTCTATCTGTAAGAATTTTCCTGGAGAAAATATAATATATTTGAGTTCAGCTCCTTCAATTTTATAATTCTTTCTTTGAACAAAAAATATAAATAATTACACAAAAGATAAATAATAATTTCTAGGCTTGGTATTGTTGTTTGTACAACTTTTTTTTTTCTTTAACACTAGTGACTCCATACAGTAGAATTTCCATTGGAATGAGGTTCATTTTTTATAAGTATAAATTTCCATTGTATTGAGTACACTACCATTAATTGAGGACCAAATTTATCTATAAAATCTGATTAAAAAAGAAAAAAAGAAAGAAAAACAAATTAAAATGGATGATTTTTTTTGTAGTGTTTGTTTTGGGGAATGAGAAGTTGACATCTAAGAAATAGAAGTCAAAGGGGCAAATTTGAGTGGAAGCAAGCTATTCCTCCATATCCTTCTCTCATCAATCTCTCCAATTCTTTTGCTTCATGTGCCTTTGCTCTCTACAACAATACCCAAATTAACCTTGTTATTAATTACAAGTATAATCCATAAGTTTAGAGATGTAATTAAAATTTAATTTACCTGTAATTTTGATATGGCATCTGCCTCTGAGTTGAAGTCATAGAAAGAACTAGCTGCAGCAAGTTTCATGGATAGGAACTGAAATTCAAATAACAAGTTTTATTTATAATTAAAAGGAATTTATATATTATAAGGAATATTTTGATTTATATGTATATAGTTTGAAGAATTAACTCACCTCCACTTGATTCTGTAGAGACTGGACATAATTAATTATCTCATCCAACATTACTGCCATACCCATGGTCTGTTATTCCAATGAATATTTAGTTTCAATTTATTATTTTTTTTTTCCTTCTTAAAATTACCCACAAAAATAAAGAAAGAACAAGATTCTTTACATTTCTTTGGAAAAAAAAAAGTTTTTTTTTTCAATAAGAATATGCTTAGCTTCTTTTTCTTACCTTGTAGCATCCTGGGACAATGTCTTTCAAGCATCTTAGTCTTTCATTGATTTTTCCTCTTCTCACCTGATTGATTGGCAACAATTAATCCATATTTGCTTAACCCACACACACAAAAGAAAAAAAAAAAAAAAAAAACAGTTTTTTTTAAACAATATAAAGAGGAAAGAAAGTTTATGAAAATACTAATTAATAATAAGACCCATACTTCAAAATTCAGTTAAAAAAAGTTTGTTGCATAGTTGTATGATTCAACAATTTGATGAGATGCATAAACATAAGTGTAACTAAGTGCATGTTTGAAAGTAATTTTAAAATTGTTAAAATCACTTAAGACCTGACACTTAGAAATTTAATCTAAGCGGACTGTTAATCACTTGAAATCAATTTTCATATTCAATTTTACGCTTTTAATTTTCATATTATTAATCATTAAAAATATATTTTATAGTGATTTTAAAAATAACAAAAATGATTTTTAGGTAATAATATTCGAAATTAGAGTGTTACCCTTTCAGCTAAACTGTGGCTATCAGTGGCTTGACCTCTTCTAGCTCGAACATGAACCACTTCTCTAGTTGATTTCTCCTCTTCTTTCTCAATACTTTTCAATCTCTTCCCTTTCCCAGAGCTCTATAAAGGGGAAAAAAACAGAGGAAAGTCCATTAAACACCATGAATGGTTAAAAAGAATTGAGAATATAAAAACATACATATTTAGTCTTGAACCCAGTTTCAGAAACTTGTGGAGTTGAAATTCCAGAAGTACTTTCTGAAACATCCATAGATTTTCTCTTGTTGATATCATGAAAGTGATGAGTAGAAACAGAGGGAGGAGCAGGTGGCAAAACAGAGTGAGATGGTAAAACAGGGGAAGTAGTGAAAGTAGTAGTTTCTGCAAAATTTGGTGGGGTTTGGTGAGAAGGGAAAAACATATCAGTAGTAGTAGTAGTAGTAGTAGTGGAAAATGGCAAAAAGTGAGTGAAATTGGGAATTGAAGGAGAAAAATGAGAGGCCATAAGCTCTAAATTTGGATCTTCAAGAGGGAAGGAGGTGAAATCATGATCCGCCATGAATGAATGAAAGGAGGAAGAAGAAGAAGAAGAAGAAGAAGAAGAAGAAGAAGAAAACTGTGGTTTAGGATAATGGAAGAAGGGAATGAAGGGATGTTATTTATTTATATATAATAAGAATCGAAAGGGATTTGATTTGGATTACAGGGTTTGTAAGTTTGGAGTTAATATCAAGAAACTGTTACATTTAAAAGAAGGAAAACTAGAAGGGCATTTTTGGTGGGTGGCCACGTGGTGAGACCAGCTTCTATGGTTGTGTTCCCTAAGTAGGTCCCACCCTCAGGAGATATAATCCAACAACAAAGATGGCCCCACGTCATGCCTTTTAGTTTTTTTTCCCTCTCCCCCACACTCTATATATAAAAAAAATTAAAAATTAAAAAAAAAACTTTTTCTTTTCATTTTAGAATTTTAGTCCCTTCAAAATCATCTCAAAACACTTTCAATTCATTTGGATATGTTCTCAATTTAAATATCATTATAGATGTGTTTAATATTTCCATCGATATTTTCACGTTTTCATGAATTCGATATCGATATGAATGGTGAATCGATATTTTCATTATATCGTTAAAAAATCCACGAAACACAAAAAATAACTATCAAAATGCTACTAATATAAACATATTATAAATAATAGACATATTTACTTATTTGAAAATAATAAAATGCTTATTTACTAATTTAAACTTATTTTTTAAATTTTAAATTTTTATAATTTTTCTAGAAATATCCATCGAAATCGATATTTTATCGATATTTCTATCAAAATTTCTGTAAAATTAAGACTTCGATATTTTCATCAACATCGATATTTTAAATCTTGGTCTAAAGGTAAAATATGAAATTTCTAAAAGTTATTTAAATTAATAGTTGAGTTGTTTTCAATTTTAAACTATGTTATAAGTCTTATTATTAGTCTTCTTGTTCTTGTTCATGTTCATATTGAGATTCATATATGATAATTTGTTATATTTTTATTTGTATGTGTAAAAAAAAATTTGGAGAAATTGATTAGTCTCTAATAACGATATCAAACTCTTCAATTTATGAATATATCGATGTATTAATAAATATTTTAATCTTTGGGACATCATTGCTCTTTACATTGAATACTAAAGTTGTAAAGTACTATTGAAACCAAAAGCTTTTAGTTAATAGTGGATATGTAGAAAATTTAAGAGTTTTATTCCATTTGTTTATGTGCTTTCAATGGTTGAAATTTAGTTTGCAGATTTTTTTATAAATCTTAAATTTATTCTATGTTGCTAGGTTATTGTTGATTTTTTTTTTTTTTTTTTTTTTTTTTTGTTAAAAAAGAATGGTCCTTTATTAGCATTCTCGTTATAGTCTTATGATAACATAGTCATATGGTATATTTTTTAAAGATTCATATTGGGGCTAAATTTTAAATTTATTGAAAATATATAAACTAAAATAAAATGTAATCCAAAGTATATTGACTAGAAAGATATTTTAACCTAAATCTAATTATATCAATACTTCAATACTCTCTTTATTTATGGAATTTTTGTATGAATAACCTATTTTGAGAGACTCAAATGAAATTTGACCTAACTTTTAAAAAAATAAGTTTTTTTTGACATTATGTTTACGTTATCATTGGGCAAAATTAACGAAATGACCAACGAAGCATGCACGTAGATCTCTCTCCTATCTTCTCGCTTCCCTTTGTCTCTCTTCTAGCTTCTCTTTCTCTCCTCTATCTTTTCCGCTTCTAGCTTCTCTCTTCTCTCTTCTTGCTTTTCTTTCTCTCTTATTGATTACCCTTTTCTCTATTCTCCCTTTTCCTTCAGTTTGCTGCCTTCGATCCTAGAAAAATCAATGGGGATGGCCTCTTTTATGGAGATTAGTTGCAGAGCAACGAAGGAGGACAGAGATACAGAAGAATTGAGAAAGATGAAGAGCGATAATCGAAGCGTAATTTGAGAGCGAGAATTGAGGAGCAAAGCTCATCATGCATGCATCTTTGGTTGTTTTAGTAATTTCACCCAACGATGATGTTAGTAGAACGTTAAAAAAAAAAAAAAAAAAAAAAAACTTAAATGTTCAAAAGTTAGGTTAAATTTTATTTGAGCCTCTAAAATGAGACCGGTGCTGATTTTCCTTATTGATAGGCTTGAAAATTTAGAGAATGTCAAAGAAGTGGAATTTGATATTAATTGAAAATAGGACGATGGTTATATCAAATTTAATTTTACTCTTACCATTGGCCTTTCACGGACTGTTTCAGCTAACTCTCCTTTCTCAGCCTCTTCTATCTTAGTAATTAGTAATATTTCTTTTAAAACCCATTTTCTACCATTCAAATTATACTACCTTTACACCCTAAAAATAACATAACACACATCTATTCTATGCAACCCAATAAAAATTTGCCATATGAAAAATAACTTTGTTTTAAAAAAAAAAACAATTATATTGCTATTTTTTTTACTGAAAGATGTATAGAAATAATTACAACTTAAGCTGCACCTAATCAATGCATATATATATATATTGATGTGAGTGTTACAGCAAATACATATTAATGCACAATCCTTAGATACCAAAGACATAAAATAAAGTTGATATTATAAGGATTGTGCAATAATATTGTTATCAATTATGGTTTTAGTGGTGCATATAATGCATATAGTCTTGCACAGCATTCACCAATTTCAAATATAAAGAATTTTGTAGATTTAGGTTTAATTCCTATTTTCCTTTTGGGACATTTACAAATATAACCATTAGATTCAAAGTATTAACATATATAACAACATTTTTAAAAAAATACAAATATAACGAAATCTATCAGTGATAGATTTCTATTGCTGATAGACTTTTACGGTCTAAGTGGTCTATCACTGATAGAATATAAGAGTCTATCAGCGATAGAAGTCTATCACTTATATACTTTGCTATGTTTGCAATTTTTTTAAAAGGTTGTTATGTACTTGATTATTATCCCTAAAATTGCTATTCATTATAATTACTCTTTTCGTTTGGTCTCTAGTGCGAAAAAAATGTAGGTTTATTTTTTATTTATGTTTCAATATTTATCTATTTTAGTTTATATCAGAAAGTTTATTTTGATCTGTTGTACTTGGAAAAAAGAAAACTGATTTGGTTTTTTTTATTTTCTTTTTCTTTCTATCTCATTTCTCTATCATAATTTAGTCACTATATTATGCAAAATAAATTATGGTTTATTGGGTATAAAATTTTGGGTTGCAATTTATGCAAATAAGTGACTAAAATATTCGCTTTTTTAAATGTGTAAGAGTAAAAAAAAAAAAAAAAAAAGTCATTTTAATAGAACAAAAACTAAAATAAACTTTAGCAGAACAAAAAAACAACATTTTAAAAATACAAAAACAAAAACATTGAACATAAATTAGAAGTACAATAAAACTAAATAGAATTGAAACATTGAATTTGTAAGGAAAAATAATATATATATATATATATTTTATTTTATGTAAACCAAATAACGCGAACAATATAATATTTGATTCTAGAAATATATAGAATTGATTCCCAACCAAAATCAAAGATTCTAAAGACATTTTTTTGATTCTCAAACATCTTAATTTTCTCAAAATGAGTGGCCCTCAAATTTAGGACATGGAAAGGTTTCAACTTTGATTTTTTGGGTCACTATCTATATATCTATGGTTCTTGAAAGTAGAATGAGAGTGAGAATAAAGGATGATTAATTTAATTAATTAATTTTATTGTAGTTTTTTATTTAATGCAATATTTACTGTCTTCTTAAACTTGTGCCCTTTCATGGACCAGTTTAACTTCAATATATATACCCAACTTTAGAACAAAAATGGTGAGAAAACAGAGTAGAATGGAGATGAAAGTTATGGCTTACATATGGCTTGTGTGCATTAGCTGGCAAATTAGGGTTTCAATAGTTATGGAAGGATTTATTGCAAACCCTAAGGCTAGAATTTGGTTTTAATTAATGGAAAAAATTACTTTTTTTAGTACCTGAGTTTTGAAGAATATAAGTATTCCGTCTCTAGATTTTTAAAATACACTTTTTTATGTCTCCACGTTTTTATGAATATGTGCATTTAGTTCCTCGATTTTCAAAATGTATCTTTTTAATCTCGAATTTTTAAAAATAGGTTTAAAATAGAAAAATATTATAAACAAAAATAATATCAAACTATTTACAAATATATAAATAGATAATGAAAATTTTCTATATTTGTAAATAGTTTGATTCATTTTTCAATATTTAAAATATCATTGAAATAATTTTATATCATTTTAAATAATTAAATGGTATTTTAAAAAAGAAAAATAATTTTTAAAGATGATATCTTCTCTCTAAAATTGTTTTTAAAAAAATACTTTTCTAATTTTAAATATCATATAAAAAATAGAAAAGTAAGAGAAACTATTTAAACAAAATAGCAAAATTTTTAAATAGTTGTGATAGACGTTGATAGAAGTCTATTAAGGTCTATCAGTGATAGAAATGATAGTAGTCTATCACTGATAGATGCTGATAGAAGTCTACCAATTTCTATCGATATTTTTTTTGTTATTTTCTGTAAATAGTTTGACATTTTTTCTATCTGTGAAAATTTTCCTATAATTATTTAAAATAATTAAAAAAATTACTTTAGGAAGTTATAAACCTATTATTAAAAACTTAAAGAACTAAAAAGATACATTTTGAAAACTGAGAGACTAAATGCACCAATTCTTAAAAATTTAATGACTAAAAATGTACACTTTAAAAACTCATATACTAAACGCACATATTCTTCTAAATTTGAGGACTTAAAAAAAAAAAAAAAAAAAAAAGTTGTTTTTCTCTTTATTAATTAAAAATTATGCCTTTTTCCAATGTCAAATATGGTTTGAAAAATGGCCTCTTTTCTTTCCCTCTTATATATATTTAATATCTTGAAGGAAAATGGTTTGAACTTTTGGCAAAAAGCCCATTAAGAAATTATAATTGCTTTTTTTTCCTTGAAATTTCTCTCTTTTGAATCAAACCATAAGAAGTAATGGAGGACAAATATGAAAAATTTTGAATCTTTCTTTCTTTGACTTTTGTGAAGCATCCCACTCTTTTGCCTAATGTATCCATATTGAGAAGGTGCATATAGCAATTCATCTTTAGTGTGGCACCACTACTATTTGTTAATAGTTTTCTTTTTAATTATTATCTTTTCAAAGGACTATTTGATAAATAGTTGGCTTATAGGGTTAATTATGGGAAAGGCCCTTCAATATATTGGAATGGTAAGGTGTGTTTTGGATGAGCATTAAAGAGTTTTTGTTTGGTTTCTACCAATATGAAAATGAAATTGATGGGAATGGCTATGCTTTTATGATTGAGATGTTTTGAGGGAATTAATTAATTATCGTGGAATCATTATCCTTAATCAAAGTTTAGGGAATATTATATATGTTGGATAATGATTAATCGAACGGATTATACATGAAAAATGCATGCAAATTATTGTTGTTATCAATAATAATGTATGTAATTTATGACATTGATATAAAATCAAATTTAAGAAGAAATATGAGACAAATAGTTATTGACTTAACGGAGCCAAAGAGAAAAAAACGAGTTCTTATTCATCAAATGACAGTTTCGTGTTTTCATTTGTTTGTTTGGTATGTGGATCCCTTTCTATATTATAATTATCATAGTCATATCAATGAAAATTAAGCAAAATTGTCCAAAAAGTACTTTTTTTTTCATCGATGTTTTTGTTCATTCTCTTAATTTTTATAATTTCAAAAATAATATCTAGCCATACTTGGATTTTTCATGTTTTAACCAAGCACATTTTGACATTTTTTAACTAATAATTTTTTAAAAAATATTCATCAATTATTTTTAATTGTTCATCTCAGTCATTTCATTCTATTTTTTAGATTTAGGAGAAACAATATATTTTGATGTATTTAAATTTGGAAAAAGACTCTATAAGTCTTTAAATATTAATTAAGCTTTTGAAAAAGATTGGGTTAACCCATTATTTAATTCGAGTTCATTATTTTATTTATTTATTATTTATTTTGCAAATGTAATCAATTAAAATTAAAAAAAGTTAAAATCGACCCAATTAAGTCGAATTTATGACGTCCACTAGTCCAGTCACCCTCATTGCTGATAATAGAAATATTGAAAATATATAATTAATAGATGCATTTGCATTACATATGTATGTCTAATGATATGGTCAATTGTTTCTTCCTTTTGTTGATAAAATATAGAGTCAATATAAATAAATTATTAGGTATAAAAAGATATTCTTTTAAAAAAATAATGTCTATATATATATATATACACACACATACACACACATATATTATTAACGTTTATGAGCAATGTAAAGATACACACACATACACACATATATTATTAACGTTTATGAGCAATGTAAAGATAGAGAAAATCATACATCAATTATTCAATTTATGTCCACTAGGCAATAGCATAACATATAAATAGTGTAGCAAAAAATAATTGTAATTATTTGTTGGTCTTAATATTCGGGAAAGAAAGTTACAAAAATTCGTAATCTATTACACAATTATAAGTTTAGTTTAAAATTGAAGGGCTTTTTACTCTGATAGTTTAACTAAATAGACTCAATCATAATAATGTCTTAAATGTACCATTTTTTTCATGAATAACTTAATGTGTGTTAGGATATTACATAAAAATCAGGTCCGAAAGTCTATTATACCCTGTATAATTCTGTTTTTTTTAGAAAAAAGGAAAAACGAAAAGCCAAATATGAAAAAATAATAATAATAATAATGCACGCCTTAAAGAGGTTTTTTCCAAAATCGTTTCTTTCGCAACACAACCACAAAGGGAAGTTTGAACATTTGAAGATTTTCGTTTGTAAAATTCATAGAATTAAAAAAATATGTCAAATAAAACACGAAATATAATGAAACATCCAACATCAAGTATAATATACATTGCAATATATTAAATAGACATTTCTCAACTGAATGAACGGTTCTGTCATTTGAACATATCATATAATATATCGTAGTTTATATTGCAAATAAATTACAGTATATAATAAAATTTACAAAACCAGTAATCATATACATTGTAATATATTAAATATACTTTTCATTCTTGTTCATTATCAACTTTCATTGAAACAATGTAATATTACAAAAATATAGCGACTAAATCACAATATATAATAAGGGATAGTATAAAACGAATAATCATATACATTGTAATATATTAAATATACTAACCGCTGACGCAAAAAAAGAATTTAGATTTTATACGTAAGGAAAAAATGTAACTACGATAATGTATTCCTTAATATATCATATTAGTTAATAAAAAAATAATATAGCATTAAATGACGATTTAAAATAGACATAATTCAAGTACAAATTTTCATACACATCTTTTACAAGTACTAAAAGGAAGAAAATAAAATAAAATAAAAAAGGTAAAAAGGATGAACTACTAAAAGTTACCGTGATGACTTCCGTAAATTTTGCGCTTTCTTTATGGGCCGATATCTATTTAAGATCTGTAGTTGGGCCACTATTGGGCTTGGGCTTTTTCACCAGCCTACATTAAAGTGCCATTCAGCATCTGGTAGCAAAAGGTATTTCACCATTTTTGTTGCTATGCTTATGAATATAAATTGAACACAGGTTACTTTGAGATGCAATAATAATAATAATAATTTTCTCTTTTATCAAACAAAAATTATTGATACATATTGATAAAACCAAACTTGGACCAATATTTTGACTTGTATAATTATATATTTTTTTATTATATTTTTAGAAAACAAATATAAATACTATGTTAGAAAAAAAACTTAATTCACAAATAAAAAAAGAAATTGTCTAAATCGCAAACTCTCAAATCCAAGCAAATTTTTGAGCGAGAAATAAAGAAGAAAGATAAAGCCATAAACTTTTACCTTCATAATTTAAGTTTTAATTTTGGATGGACTCTTAGAGCTTGATTTTTATATAATATTGTAATATATTAGGCTAATAAAAATTGTGGATTTAAGTTATTCTTGTAATTTGACCAATTTATTTAGTTTATTAAGGTAGAAAGCCTATATTTAAAATTTGTCATTTATCTTGTCACCCGAAGATAGAGCCACTGTGACCATTTTTGTAAAATTGGGCCTTTTTTATGGGCCGATATCTATTAAGGATCTCTACTTGGGCCACTATTGGGCTTGGGCTTTTTTTATCAGCCTACATTAAAGTGCCATTTAGCATATGGTAAGACTTAACGGTATTTCACCATTTTTTTTGTTAGCATTTTTAGATTTAAAATCATAATGGATATAGTAAATAAGGATCTGTCATTCTTGTTTTAAAAATTTATTTTTAAATTTTTGATGCAGGTAGTAAAATTATGAGGACAACATTGTATGTGTTTTAGGTAAATTTTAGATTTAAAGATTTTGAATACAAAATTACATTTAAGAACGAGAAAACGTTTTAAAATTATAAGGTTATTTCACTTTTATTAAAATTAAAATGAGTACAATATAACATATTCTAGATAATTAAATATTGTAAAATTTTAAATTGATATATTATAACGTAGAACATATTTATATAGTTTATATTTTACCAAAGATTTTAGTTTTTAATTACAACTATTTTTATAACTACTTTTTAAACGTAAATTACCATTTCTAAATTTGTTATCAAATGTATATTGGAACTTGAAAATGTTGGAAATTTTAAATATAACTCTAGTTTTTATTTAATATCCTTTTGTTTTCAAATTTGTGCTTTTTTATGAGTCACTAAACACAACCTAAGTGTATTTACTGCTTAGTTAGTGATGATATTGGCATAATGATCTTATTTATTTATTTATTTATTCATTCATTATTATTATTATTATTTGGCAAAACAAGAGGACAATATAATAAAGTGATTGAAAATTTAATACCTCCCCACTTATTAAGATTTTGTGTCCATTTTACGAAATAAGAGGTTTAGAGTTCGAATTACTTCTTAGAAAATATATTCTTAAATTTTATATTAAAAGAATTCTTAAATTACAAGAATCACTTAGAAAAGAAGCGGTCAAGCATAGTCCTAGCTAACTCAACAGTTAAGGGTTCGTTTAATAACTATTTCATTTCTAGTCTTTCGATTTTAAAAATCTGTTTTTTGTTTGTTGTTTTTGGAAAAACAAAAATTATACAAGTTTAGAAACTATTTTTAGTTTTTTCATTTTTTTAAAAAAAAATCAAAAACTAAAAATATGTTTCGTAATTGTTTTTATGTTTTATGTTTTAAAAAATCAAAATAAATTTTTATGATTTCTTTAATAAGTTTTTTTTTTATGACTTTTTAAGTTTTACATATTTTTCATAAAAATAAAATTAAGATATTTTTAAGTCGATTTTCAAATATAGAAAAATGAGTCAAACTATTTACAAATAGTAAATTTTTTCTATATTTGTACCTAGTTTGATATTTTTTTCTGTTTATAGTAATTTTCCATATTTTTATGATAATTTTCTATCTAATATACATAGTTATAAAATTATATATTTGTTTTAATCTTTTTTTTTTAAAAAAAATCTACATGGATAAACTCTTATCAGTATTTAAACTCACAAATTAATAACAAATGAAAGGAAGAAAAATAAAGAAAAATGAACATATCGTCAAAATACAATAATACGATAATAATGATAATTTTAATTTCTTAATATTCTTTGAGAAAAAACATATCCTTCCATTAATATTAGGTCAATTTTCAAAAAACCAAACTCTCTACTGAAGAATTTGAATTCCAAAATTTGTTTTAAAAAAAGTTAACATATAATTATTAAAATAAAAAATGAGAATTAATGTAGAAATTAAAGTAATTCAATTGTAGGAGTAGAACCCATGACATTGGAGTCGAGAGTAACCATTCCTTGGCAGTTGCCACCAGACTCTACAAGGGAGAGTACTTAGAAAATGCACTTATTTTTTGGTTTTTCATTTTCCTTAACAATTCTAAAAAAATATTTTAAATTTGAAAAAACGATAACTCTGAGTTATCAAACATATCCGTTTTTTAAAAATTAAAAACTAAAATGCAAAAATCCACCCACTAGATTAAGAGTTATCTACAATTGATAAAATTATTCTAAAAAAAAAAAAAAAAAAAAACTACAATTGATAAAATAAACAAGGTTTTTTTACTACAACTACCAATATTATTGTTGATAAAGTAGTGGTCTCAGCATTTCAACATTATCATATAGTTTATTAATTTATGCAAATGATGAGAGTAAAAAAAAAAAAATTATCTGTCCAACAACTAGGAATTAAAAAAATAAATAGGCATCATACCTTATAAAATGGACAACATTGCAACTAAAAAAAAATCTACAAGATTAAATATTAATAGAAAGAAGAATTCATTTAGGCTTTTTCCTTGACCACAAATCAGAACCTAAAAGAATCAATTATCAATTAATTAGTACTGTCTAATTAATCACCACAAATTAATTAAAATCCAAAATCTCTATGGTTCTTACAATACCAAAATAATAAAAATAATAAAAATGAAATTCAAATTCAAAATTCAAGCCTCTTCTTTTGACTTCCAAGTAAAATTCCATGTAGTTTTTGTTCTTAAAACTATTCAACACTTTCTGAGCTTCCTTTCACTTTCCTTAAAGCAAAACCATGCACATGCAGTCTTTACAACTCCTTCTCCTCATAAATCTTCTTCCCTTATTATTCTAAATAATATATATTATTCGATATGGAATTAAAAGAGATAATATAATCAAGCAACGGAATTTAAGCACGTGAAAAAAAAATACCTCTTTTTCTTTTAGCAGACTTGAAATAACTCATATTTTATTAAGATCTTTTTGTTATAATATAAATAGGCGCAGAAGGCTGTGTTTGAAGGAATTTAAAAAATCTTTGTGTTGTTCTTTAATGGCTTCTCATTGCAAGAGCCAGAGCCCGAGCCCGAGCGAGAGCGGGTCGTCGAGTGTTAATGAAGACGACCAAATTAGTGAGGTTAGAAGAGGGCCATGGAGTGTTGATGAAGATTCTCTTCTTATTCATTCTGTTTCTGTTCATGGTGAAGGGCGATGGAATTTGCTTGCTATTCGTTCAGGTAATTAATTTTATTTTTAAAAGATAATTTTGGATGTGTTAATTAAAATTAATATGGGTTTTACTTTTATTTAAAGGGCTTAAAAGGACAGGGAAGAGTTGCAGATTGAGATGGCTTAATTATCTAAAACCTGAAGTGAAGAGAGGAAATCTTTCTCCTCAAGAACAGCTTTTGATTCTCGACCTTCATTCCAGATGGGGCAATAGGTAATTTTACTACAAATAATTAATTAATTCATCAATTTTTTTTAAAATGGTTTAACCATAATTATTTCTCTCTCCAACTTTATTTTATTGTTTTTTTTTTAAATGGTTTAATTTGGGTTTGGTTTTGGAAAAGTTATTACATAACGATGCCTACTTTTCGAGGACAAAATTTAAAACTTTATATTTTAAATCAATTTTATTAATTGTGCCTTTTAATTTATTGGGATGAGAGGTACAAACTTTTTTTTCTTCATATGTAAAAGAAAAATCTTAGTAGGATCATCAACCCAAATCGAAAAATCAAATAAATTTAAAAATTTCAATTGAGAAATCATAACATTATGACACGACAATAATATTGTATAATTTTTTTTTCTCTAGTAAGAATATTATTTTAAATTTTTTCGACTCTTTATTTTTAGGTGGTCAAAGATTGCACAAGAATTACCGGGAAGAACGGACAATGAAATAAAAAATTATTGGAGGACGAGAGTGCAAAAACAAGCAAGGGTTCTTAACATCAACACCAACAGCCCAGAATTTAAAGACGTTATCAACCGCTTTTGGATCCCCAGATTGGTCCACCAAATAAACGAATCTTCTTCTTCTTCTTCTTCTTCTCCTCCGCCGTCGACCACGGCGGCGACTCGCCCAACCCCTCAACTTTCCGATTCAGACTCGCTGCCGGCAGGCGGCGATGGGAACCGTCGCCATTTCGACAAGGAGCAAAATAGCACCAGTTCGGAATCTATGGATATCTCTCAGGTCTCCGATCCATTCTCCGATGTCCCATCTTGGCACAACGGCGGCGGAGAGACGGCGGCGGCGAATTTTGAATACCCATTAGGGGATTCCGGGTTGCAATTAACGGATTGGATTGACGACGACGATTCTTTTGGCGGCTGCTTATGGAACTTTGACGGATTGTGGCAATTCTAATTGGAAATTAAACACAAAACTAATTGGTTTTTTTTTTTTTTTTTTGGAAGATAAACGTAGCGTTTTATTTTATTTTAAAATTATTTCTGTGAAAAATAACAAATATTTTACCTTTCCCCAAATGTATATTAATTTTAAATATTTGATTGGTCAAGTATTTGTATTGATTTTTTTTTGTTAAATTATAAATTTATGATTTGAAAATAGTGTACACTTTATACATTTTTTAAACACCTTTATAAATTTTAAAGTTGTGCTTATTTGTGGTGTCTGTAATGTTTTTTTTAGTAAGTTATTAAATCTTGAATTTTGGATCTAACATAGATTAATGGATCATTATTATATTTATTCCATCAATTTCACAATTACATGAGTTTCTAATAGAATGATTTACAGTTTTGCTTTAGCAAATTGATGTTAGACGAATTTAACAAAGACCTATTAAAAGCTTAAAATATATAGATTAAATAGACCGCAAATTTAAAGTTTAGAGTCCAAACTAATTATTCAACTTGATTTACTTATTAACAATGACACAAAGTCGATCTAGTATAATTTAATTAGTCAAAATATATTAACAGAACTTATTTTAATGGTAATATTTCTAGAAAAGAAACTTCTCAACTTTATAATTTAATTTAAATTATAATATAAACTTCAATGCAATATTTTCTAATACGTATAGGAATGTATTTTTTATAGCTAAATATATAGATAGATGCATATGGAAATTACACATATGCAAATTATAATAATGGTCATGTTGATCTCATGGACCTTATCTAGGTGATGATTATATGATTTTGATACAACTATAAAAGCCATTTGATTGTGATGTTGACTATGATATTTATCATGAACAATTTTTGGATTATTATTCAAATACATTTAATATAAGCTCCTATCCAATAACTCCTAATCAAAGCAACACCGCATTTTGAAATTAATTTTAGCGTTTGTTTAAAATTTAAATGATGAATTTGGTAGGTTGCGTGGATGGTCATATTGTTTTTTCCATAAGAGTGTTTTGATAGTGTTTGTTTGTTTTTTTTTTCTTGTCATTTAAATTTTAATTAAATGAGATAAATTGCAATAATCGCTATAGTATAGTTGTAGTTATATCTTTAAACTTTTAATGATAAAAATTGAATCATCAAACTTATGTAAGTGTTAAAATTGGACCATCAATAACTTATAAATTGTAAAAATTGTAACAATTTTATAGGATTGAAGGTTTAAATTTTTATCATTTGAGGGTTTAGTTTCTATAATTATTGTAAGTTTGAGGGTCAAATTTTAACATTTGTATGAGTTTGAGGTCTCATCTTTTACAATTAAAAAGTTTGAAGGTATAACTGCAACTACCATCAAAAGTAGGTAGATTTTGCAATTTACCAATTTATCTTAACACGTCAGTCTAATAAATACAATTTGTATGAGGTAATACTATCTAAGAATGAGCTGAATAGATATCAACAAAAAAATCCTTCCTTTTTTTATTTTTTTTTAACAAACAAGCAAATATATAATCGAGTTTTGTTTGGTAGGTATTGATATTAAATGTCTTATGGGTCAAATATTTGAAATTTAGACCAAGATAATTAAGTGTTTGGAAACAAATATTGTTGTGTACTAAAAATGTTAAACGAAAATTTTATCTATTTATTTATTTAATCAATTCAATATGAGGGATTAAATAGATATATAGTTGTAAATTAAAATTATATATCATTAAATTATATCATTAAAAATGTCACTGTTATCATTTATCACTGATAGACACTAATGTCTATAGTATCTATCACTGTCTATCATTAATAGATTTTAATATTTTGCTATATTTATAAATGCTTTCAGCAATTTTATCATTTAAACGTTTATAATATGGAGTATATCGGATTATTACTCATTATATATATATATAATTCATAAAATACATCTAGTGGGGTAATTTTTTCCAAAAAAATTATATATGTTTAATATATTTAAAGTAAGTATAAATGTTACTTTTATTATCATACATCACATCGAAAGCTACAATGATATGTCACTCTTCACTAAAATGATGTTACATTCTAGTTTGATATAACTTTTCTTTCCCCTCTTTCTCATACTATTCAAAGCATCTATAAAGTCCTTTTATAAATAAATTATCCTTTCTAGTAAAAAAAAGAAACTTTTTATGCAATTTGTTTTCAAATTGACTACTTTCTAAGTCTAGGTAGCTTGCATTTTAAGCAAATTGTTGACCTTTGACAGAAGTGTTAATTAACTTCATTAACTTTATAAATATATAGTGTATAATATAATCTCTCAATAAATAATATTCTAGAGAAACCTATAAAAATTACTAAATTCATAAGAATCATCTAAATTTAATAAACCAAAATTGATCAAGATAGTTATGTTTGATTCTTAATAGCATTTTATATTTACACATTGCCAATATTTCTAATGTTTTCCATTTTTCAATACCTCAATTCCTATAAAAAAGATATTATAATGAGAAGAATATTTAGTAATTCATCAAGTCACATTTTATAACGTTAGAAATTGAGAAAATTTATGAAACAGATGATTGTCAAATAGCAATATATTATACTTGTTGAGGGTGAATTTTCGCATGACAAAATCCAGCTAAAAATCAAGATAATATAAAATGATATGAAATTTGATCTTAAAAAATTCATATCCTAATCTTAGTATAGTTACAAAACTCCAGATCAAGTCTCTATAAATAGACTATAATAGTTCCATCAAAAGGAGGGGAAATATGTGACTTCTTATCTGAAAACTCTTATCTATTTTATAATTCTCTTATCTTTGTTTTGCAGGTCCTCTTTTTCCTGAATTACAAATTCAATTGATGATATCACGTGAGGGTCAGATGCGTTTCTCTTGCCCCAAATTTTGCATCAACAATACTAATGGCACCAAGATGCAATCTTTGGAGAAGTCTTATTTTATTTAATTAAAAAAAAAGAAGAAGAAATAACTCATCATTAGAATAGTTTATAAATTATACTAAGCCATAGAAAATCTACCAAGAAATTAAGCAATACAGTCAAAACAAAGAAAGAAAATACGAGTAAAGTTGATTTTGAATATGTAGTTTGAATTTTCAATTTACGTTTTATGAGGTCACAACAGACATTACATAATGCATGACATACTTTGGGTTAAAATAAAATGCATATTTAATTATGAAGGGCAATAATTTATTTTAATTAAAAATAATAACATATGGTCCAAAGTGATATAATGTCAGAATTGGAGTGGAAGGCAAGTTGGTGTTTAAGAAAAGAGGAACGTGATGAAATTGAAGGTAAAAATAATAAATCAAAGGGAAGTCAATAAGGAAAAGTTGGAGACGACTGCGCCACCACCTTATGGAGTTTGGCTGCAAAATTAAGCTTATTTAATTTCTTGTCTCTAAGTGAATGGATTCATGGAATCGGGTCTCTTCTCTTTCTTTCTTTCACCTCAATAGGGTGGAAAAGTTATTGCACTATGGATTTAAAAAAAAAAAAAAAACATGCTTCATAAGGATGATTCTAGATCGAAGGACATAATGATATAAAACAGAAGAAATAGAAATAATAAGATTAAGGAAATAACAAAATCTAGACTAATTGTAGAATCCTAGGACTGAAACCAACCTAGGGGAAGAGGGTTGGCCCAAGCCAAGCATGTTCGGCCTCGCCTATCCAAAATGCTCGCGGGCATGCATGTACATTCCCTAGCTCAAAAGTATTGTCTTAAAACCAAAATGAGTTTAGGGGTCGAGCCTAGCAAAATGATCAATGAGATATGTTCCTCCTTTATTTTGACTAGAGGAGATAAAAGGATTATCTTAATATAGCTCTTAAACTCTATGGATGATAGCTTAGGTCATGTATTCCTATAAATACATCATTATGACTCTAGAGAAAGTAAATCTTAATTCAGTTTATGCTTTAAGTATCAGAGTGTATATGACAAACACCATACCAATATGTAAATTTTCTATTTTGTAAATCATGTTCTTCCTTTTATTAAATATATATTGATATTATCACATGAAAATTAAACTTTTTTTTTTTTCAGATGTTGACATCAACCAGCATTAAAAAAAAATCAAAGATTTATCTCTTATACGGCTCATAGAATAATTCTCAAAAAAAAAAAAAAAAAAATCTTTGTTTGTTTGTTTGTTGGTTTTTTTTTTTTACTTATTTCTTTTTTCTCATCGGAACTTGATTGCCTTAGTTTTATTACATGGCTTTCTAGTTTTGAATCTCACTTTTAAAAAAGTTCCGATTAATGTGAGGTGTAACCTTTTTTTTTTTTTAATAAGAAAAGGTTTAACTAAATCATTATACTATATATTAAAATTTTTAAAAATCAAAAGATAACTATATTAAAAACTAAAACAATGTAACTTTTTATAACTCTGGTTGGTAAGCTAGCATAATTTAACTAAAATACTCATGATCTTTTTTTATCGTCTAAAGAATCGAAGCTTCAAAATCATATTTGTGAGCCTATATTTATATAAAAAAAAAATCAATTAACTATTTCTTTATACAATTTTAATGGTAGCTAGATTGACTAATTTAAGATGATTAAAACTATCAATTGTACTACAATTTGTTATAACCTCTTTAATTATACATTTTAGAGCTCTACAAAATTCAAACTTTATATCTTTCGATTGAGACTCAAGTGTATTTGTTTAAATCAATTTTAAATCTTTTTTAAATTTCCTAAATCTAATCATGCATAGTATTTTAATGATAACTAGGAAAATTAAATTGAATTTGGCTAATAAAATGAACAAGTTTTCAAATTATTTACGTAAGACAAGCCTAGTAGTAGACTAACCTAGATATGGTGGCTATGTTAGCAAACATTGATTAATTAATTAATTACATTATATATTGGACATGAAGCCATCAATCATGATTAAAACTTAGCTTTTGTTTTAATGGTCGGTTTGACTGGTCAAGATTTGAGAATTACCAAACTCATCGAAAATTTTCATACCAACTAAATTGGATTTGGCTTTTCTCACCTCCTAATTAATTGATAATTCCTTACATTATAAAGTATGTATTTTAAAAATAATGTAATTACAACAGTCGATTGGCATTAAAAGGGAGATTCGAATAATGTAGGTAAAATTCCATTTTAATGTTTCAATGGATCTAGAAACTTAAAAAGAATAAATCATTTTCACTTTTAGTTGGATTGTAATATTTTAAACATTTTTTTTTATTTCCACGTTTTCCCCATGCTTTTGTCTATGTACTTCATTTTTCTTACCTACATTAATTAATTTTGACATATTTCGTCATCATTCTCAAATACATATTTAATCACTCAAAATTAATTTAATATTTAATTTTACAATTTTAAATACAATCTTCGGATCATTAAAATTAGTTTTGAATGATAAAAAGTATGTCTCATATTGATTTAAAAAAAAAAAAAATTTAAAAATGCAACTGGGAGTCTCACATAGCTGAGAAAAAAAAAAGATTAGATAATTCTACGGTGTGCTTAAGAGAATATTAGAAGCTGGTTTTGGTAAGAGCTGGATGGATAGATGCTACTTGAGAGGAGCTTAATTGTGATGGGAGGATTATTGTTGCGAAAACGTGATCAAAGTCCCATACATTGATTAGATAAGATGAAGATCGTAAATAGATAAGTGAGAGAACCACCATCTCCATAGATATGAGTCTTTTAGGTGAAACTAAAAGCCAATTCAAGAATCTATACCAGTGCCCGTTGTCACTGACAAAGACTTATGCTCAAAGTGAACAATATTATATTATTTTAGAGATTTATAGATAGTTTGTTGTCAAAGTGGGAGATTGAACCTCCAACCTTCAAAGACGAAACACATGCCAATACTGCTAAACCAAACTGACTTTAGTTATTATTTATTTATTTTTAATTTCTGTTTCTGGAACCAATATTTGAAATGGCAAAGTCGAAAAAATTGTCGAGATATCATTAATTTACAATAATGTCAATAGAAATATTGAAAATGTCAATGTTGATTGAAGTTGCTTGAAAGATTATAAAAATATAGAATTAAAATATATATTAAGATTAATAAATAAATATTTTACCTTTTTAAACAATGTAAAATGTCTATTATGTCTATTATATTTTTATTTTGTTGCTTATTTCGATTGTTTTACATAAATTTCTTTTTAGATATAATGAAAATGTCAATTCATGGCGTGTGTCAAATGCCATTTTAGCTTTTACAACGATTTTTTTTTTTAAAAAAATAATGTTAATTTAATAATATATGACAAAAATAGGGTAGAAGGAAAAATAATCCCAAAATTAGGGTTGTAAAATCGTGTACCCGCACGATTTACCAAAATCGTGGACCGGGTACACGATTTTGGTAAGGAAATTGTGGACCCGGTCCACGAGTTCCCTGCCAACTCTTCCGTTAACGCTGCCACGCCACCTGCTGCCACGCCTGCACGGCTGATGCCATGCAGCAAGGAAATCGTGGACCATACTCGTGGACCGGGTCCATGAGTTCCACCTCTATAACCCGCCAGCTTCCTCCTTTCTTCTTCACTCCTTCTCTTCTTCTTCCACCGCCCAAAATCCTCCCGCCGCCTACCACCGTACTGCCGCCGTCGCTGGTATTTTTTTTTTTGTACATAAAAGTTGTTATGAAGTTTGTTTTGGTTAATATTCACTAAATCTAGAGTGTGAATATTTATTTGTTGTTGATTAATATTGAATATTTATTTGCTTTGTATAAGATTTAGTATTTTTTTACCATTAGTTTTGATTTTATAATTTTGTTTTTTTGATTGCATGAGTTTGAGAATTTTTTTTAAAATAATGTTATTTTAATAATATATGATGGGAAAATAGAGTAGATGAGAAAATAATATCAAGATTGAGGTTGTAAAATCGTGTATCCGGTCCACGATTTTAGTAAATCGTGAATCGGGTACACGATTTTGGCATGAAAAGTTGAGTTGTTTTTTTAAGTTTATTGGGTTGATGTTGGCATAAAAAGTTGAGTTGTTTTTTATTAACTTAGTAAATTAGACTAATATATGTAAATTGTAACAGTTGTGAACATCTGATTAGATATGTCGTTGCGTCCTGAAGATTTAGTTGTTCTCGAACCTGGTAATGATGGGGATAGCGATATTGATCTAGAAATTGATGAATTGTTTGGAGAACAAGAAAGTGTTGAACATGACAATGAATTGGTACCATCCGAGATGTTGACTCAAATTGATTGGGATGTTACTAATTCAATATGTGAACAAGGATCGACACTTGAAGAAAGGAATAGAGATGTAGATAGTGCTAGTCTAGTACAAAAAAGAATGTTATTTGACACGAAAGAAGATCTCCAACTTGCTGTAAAAAAGTATTGCGTCACAAATCATTATCAGATTTCCGTAATAGAATCGAATCAAGATATTTGGTATGTGAGATGCAAACAATGGAAGGAGGGTTGCGATTGGAGATTACGTGCTTGTCGGCGTAAAACACATGGGATGTTCGAAATTACTAGACTTGAAGGGGAACACTCATGTTTGTACTCAGAATTGACACAGGATCATTCACAACTTGATTCAAATTTTATGAGTGTTGAAATTCAAAATTTTGTGAAGGTTGATCCTGGTGTACCCGTTGCATTGCTTCAAGAAGCAATTAAAAAATAATATGGGTATAATGTGAATTATAGACGTGTGTGGCAAGCAAAGAGAAAAGCGTTGATTGCTGTGTTTGGTGACTGGGAGAAATCATGCTCGGAACTTCCATATTTGTTGAGTGTTGTTGTACATTACAATCCTGGAACACGAGTTGATTGGCATTTTCTTCCATCCGATGTGTCTGGTACAACTATATTCGGTCGAGTTTTCTGGTCATTTGGTCCTGCAGTAGAAGGGTTCAAATATTGTAGGCCATTAATTCAGATTGATGGAACTCATCTATACGGAAAGTATAAAGGGAAATTATTGACTACCTTATCGGTTGATGCAAATGGGCATATATTTCCCCTTGCTTTTGCTATTGTTGAAGGGGAAAACTCTTCCAGTTGGTCATGGTTTCTATGGGCATTGCGCGAATATGTTACCAAACGAGATGGTATTTGCTTAATTTCTGATAGACACAAAGGCATTCTTGCTGCAATTAACAATGAGGAGATTGGCTGGAGTGAACCTAGAGCATACCATCGATATTGTCTTCGTCATGTTGCTAGTAATTTTAATACGAAATACAAATCGAGGCAATTGAAAGATTTGGTGTTTAAGGCAGGAAATCAACACCAAAAGCGCAAGTTCATTAGGTGCATGAAACAGTTGAAGCAATTGAACCCCGAGTGTCTTGAATATTTTTCTGATATTGACTTGAAAAAATGGACACAATCACACGACAATGGATATCGTTATGGGTGGATGACAAGCAATGCTGCTGAATGTATGAACGGAGTTTTCAAAGGAGCTAGAATGTTACCGATCACTTCTTTGGTTAGACTAACATTCTATCGTACAATACTATATTTCGAACGTCGCAGGCAAGAGATAAGCGAAGCACTTGATCGTGGAGACGTATATACAGAATATGCTATGAAAAAGCTCAAGCGGTAGGAACAATGAGCATCTGCACAGCTTGATCTGAAAGGTAAGCACGATCAAGACTGGCGCCGAATTCACGCAGAATATATAACATTCTGGCGTGCACGTCGTAACCGTTGCGTACAGGGAGAAATAACAAATGGCCCAGCTGTATCAGACGACTACTTTCCCTGGTACGATTCAATCACGAGGCGATTTATCACCCCTAACGGTGCTTACTACTACTTCATGGTAAGAGTTTTGTCATCTTATATTTTTTATTTATATGATATGAACATTATTTAATACTAAAATTTTTCACCATTCAGAATAATTTTGTCCACGATGTACATCAATATTCTGTACAACAAGATTTACAGAGTTGACTACAATGTGTGATCAAAACTTGGTAAATGTACAAAATATTATTCAGCAGACAAGACGACTTAATGTTGCTGACACTGATCGAATACCTATTCGTCGTAGACGACAACGCCAACAGGGTGAAGCTATTTCAGAGAAACAAGTTGACCCATAACCAACCTCGAATGTTTCATGATACAGTCATTCTCCTAGAGCAGAGATCGGATTGAGTTTTGGCAATCAACATATGAAATCAATCCGTCGTCACCCAAGAAGATATTGATGAATTAATTCATCAACAGCAACACTTTGAAGTGCTTGTACCTCGTCGTCCACACCGTCAATGAAGACGTCCACCATGTGGCACATGACTCGTTTGTAATTTAAAGTTTAAGTTTTTTATGAATTATATCTTAGACGCATTTATATGAGTATGATATAAAACAAGAATATTAAGAAATGTAATTGTTGATTTAAAAAAAAAAAAGAAAAAAAGGGAAATCGTGTACCTAGTACACGATTTTGGTCCCATTGACCAACCACGTGGAAGCCACGTGGAAATCGTGTACGGGGTACACGATTTCACCACCCTATTTTTGTCAATATTTTCTTTAACCACACTATTTTTTAGATTTCTTTACTATGTACCCTATTTTTGTCAATAGTTCAAAATTTAACATTAATTTTGAATTTGACCCTTTTACAACCTACACTCAAATTCTTATGGGGGTGCTTTCAAAAAAAAAAAAAAATTATTGGAGCGGTTGGGTCCAGGATAGATGTTTTAGGGCTCGGCCCAATCTAATCTTAATAACCTTAGTTCGGCCCACTTGAAAACCATTATGGTCCAGTACTACAAAAGGCCTGGCCCGCCAGGCCCAATTGTATTGGGCCTTACTTTCGCAAATTCACGCAGCTAATTAAGATTTAATAAATTAATAAATAATAATTAAGTGTATTCTCAAACGGGTCAAATAACGACCCGATCCGCAATGCTATATCTGGGCCGTTGATTATTTTAGTAGCCATCTCAACCGTTCAGTCGGTCCTTATATATGTCCATCCTCCCTCGCAAACAATTGTTAAGGTTTTCTAGGGTTTTTAGTTTCCCACACTCGGTTGGAAGAGCCCTTCCTGTCATTCTTCCTGCTTTCATACAGGTTTGAATCTTCACTCTGAATCTTCACGTTTAATTTGCTTTGCACATTGATTCAACTACGCTTGTTTTTTTTTTTTTTTTCTCTCTTTCGCGCCTTTGTTGATTGAAACTACTCGAGAAATTACGGCCATACGAAAATGGATTTGGTTTAGTACTTATTTTTCCTCGGGGGATCTAAGGGCTTAATGTATGCGGTGCTCTCTTTTTTGTGATTGTTCTTAGCTTACTTGGAGCTGTAACGTTAATGCTAGAGTTCACAAAGTATCAATTTCTCAACTGTCGCTAGTTTTGTTTGTAATTTTCCACATTTATTTTCCTGTTTGTGAAATTAATCTCTTTTGTCTTCATTGTTTATTGGCAATATATGTTTTATTTTGTGTCAACGGTACTTCGAAATTCTGCAAAAATCTTGTTTTGAGGTATGTATGATTAATGATTTGTAGCTTGACTCGAAAGGATGTTTACGGCGAGGAAGAAGATCCACAAGGATAATGATGCTGACCCCTCAGAATTTGAGGAAACTGTTGCTCAGGTGAATTTTTAAAATATCTGCTGATTGCTTACCTCGACAGTGTATTGTGTTTGTCTGAACTGATTATTCTTCGTCTCCTTAGGCATTGTTTGATTTGGAAAACACCAACTCCGAGCTTAAAAGTGACCTGAAGGATCTTTACATTAATTCTGCAATGTAAGAAGGAACGATAGATAAGAGTGCATTTTTTTATAGACTCTGTTGTTTCCTTGTGAATTTAATATTTCATAATCACTTGCAGTCAAGTTGACGTTTCTGGAAACCGCAAGGCAGTTGTGGTCTATGTCCCATACAGATTGAGGAAGGCTTTCCGCAAGATTCACTTGCGGCTTGTTAGAGAGCTTGAAAAGAAATTTAGCGGAAAGGTAAGTAGAGAACCCTTTTCTTTCCTGGTTTAGTTTAATTATGGTGACTACTTAATTACACTACTGATTATGTCTAGTTAGCATCCTCGGCCAAGTAGTATCTAAATCTTTGGAGATTGATTAGCAGTAGCAGTGATATTTCATTGGTGTCTATGGTTTTCACTTGGTTATGTCATTCTATTCCTCTAGTAACCTTCTCTTGGAAGGAGAAGTTTATGCCTCAAATTAAATAATGTAAATGGGTAGAAATGAAAAAAGCTAATTATTATAATAATTATCATCATCATTAAGTGTTTAACAAATATTGGCTTATTCATTAACTTGTCTTCAACGTCCTTTATGCCTTTGGCAAAGTAGTGATGGATTGAGTTTCCAGCACTTTGGTTTTTTTTTTTGGTATTATGTTTATTAGCTTGCTTTATATTTTTGAAGGCAAATTGATTGTATTGCCCAATCATTTTACAAAGACTAAGCCTTTGAGAATCCTCATTAGTGTGAGCCTTCATGATCCAAATAATACATAAGTTTGTGTTATACATATTTGTTGCCTCTGCATTTTTATGTTCTATTTGTTCATAAACCATAGTTATTCTATGATAGGATGTAATTCTGATAGCTACTAGGAGGATTTTGAGGCCTCCAAAGAAAGGATCAGCAGCTCAGAGGCCCCGTACCCGTACTCTCACTGCTGTTCACGAGGCTATGCTTGAGGATGTTGTATTGCCTGCCGAGATTGTTGGAAAGCGTGTTAGATACAGAGTTGATGGATCAAAGTTCATGAAGGTAATTACATTGTTGGTTATTGTTCTCGATAATGATATATTTGCATTCTCTAAGATCTCGACTTATCTTATAAATTTCTTTTAGGTGTTCTTGGATCCTAAAGAACGGAATAACACTGAGTACAAATTGGAGAGCTTTGCTGCCGTTTACAGGAAGCTTTCTGTCTCTAAGATCTCGACTTATCTTATAAATTTCTTTTAGGTGTTCTTGGATCCTAAAGAACGGAATAACACTGAGTACAAATTGGAGAGCTTTGCTGCCGTTTACAGGAAGCTTTCTGGAAAAGATGTGGTTTTCGAGTACCCAATTACTGAGGCTTAAGACACCCTATGTGTTGCACACTTCCTCCTAATGTTTATTTATGATAGGGTTGCAATCAGGTGGGAGCTTTCAATTTGATTCAAGTAATAGATTTTGAGACCTCGTTTTTTGAATCTGTGATCTTGAACCATACTCTTTTATCACATTGGATTAATTTTCCGGTTTAGTGACATATCTACTCTTTTATCTAATTTATTTCAACATTGCCAATCTTCCCAAACCTCCACACGCCCGAGCAAAGGAGAAACAAAGTAAAGGAAAGTACGGATGCATGATATTTGATTTTGTCATTCGTTATCTTGATTTTAGTAAATAATAAACTTTGAAATGATTTTTCAAGTATAAAAATGTGGTTTTAGTTAAAAAAATGTTTTTAGGCCTTTTAAAAAAATATTCTGGTCGTTTCAGAAAAATAAATGTAGCTTGTGATGTTAAACCTTATAATGGCCTTGAATATTTTAATCACTTTTGCAAGTGGAACTTAGGTTTTCCTTAGTTTTTTTTAGATATTGAGATTTTAATTTTTTAGATATCAACGAATATATGGTTATTGCAGCATATGATTATTAAAATTAGATATTACGTTTATTTATATTTATGGATGATGTTATTAGTATTTTTATTCCTTTTTTTGTGATTACATTTTTTATGTTTTAGGAGCAAGCGGACTTGTAATATTTACGAATATGACAAATTGATGGACATTTTCATCTTTGCTTCCAAATCTTGTATGTTTGTCATTAAAATGATATTCAGATTGTGTACGATTCCTTGATACTAATTTCCGAGCGTTCAACATTAGAACCTGATCAAGCAAATTACACAGTTCGAGCATGCAAAAGGAGCATTTATACTTGATCATATATCTATAAAGTATAATTACAGTGATATATTTTTCTTTTAATTTCTCATACAACTTCAATGACAATAAATTATTTGAACTCTGTGAATCAATAAAAAATCAAATTACAGAGTTCTCCAAGTGTTGAATATAAAGAGGACGGAGTCCCACAATAACGTCCGTTCCCTCCTATGA
Source organism: Lagenaria siceraria (assembly GCA_002890555.2). Classification (NCBI taxonomy): domain Eukaryota; kingdom Viridiplantae; phylum Streptophyta; class Magnoliopsida; order Cucurbitales; family Cucurbitaceae; genus Lagenaria; species Lagenaria siceraria. The sequence goes on along the minus strand of CM016492.1, from coordinate 23,135,457 downwards.
AAAATCCAGGCTGTTCATATCTTCACAGGCAAAGAATTAGTTGAGTTCTTCAATGAAAGTAGCCGAACCTAGCCATGCAGTCAAAACACTAGCATGTTAAGTGGAAATCAAAAGCTCTTTTAGTTCAACCATTACAAGAATGTGGTCAAATTATCGTCCCTTAAATCAAAAGCTACTAAAAGAGAGGAGTAAAAAAAAAAAAAGAGAGTCAAGTCACGTAGCAGAAGCTGAATTTACCTCAAGACAAGATAACAAGACCAAGGTACATAGCTCCACAAAGAAAGATGAAAGATATAAAACCCCTGCATCTCGAATTCAATTATAAGCATCTTCCTTTGGAAATATGAGTTGAGGATACCATAATATAAGATACTTACCAAATAATACCCCATCCAACTCCGTTACAGGGGCAAGGACACACTTCCGCAAATTTCTCAGCATCACTTGAATGAACTCTTCGGGATATTAGGTCATCATAAATATCTGAGAAGAACATCAAAACTATTAATATAGCCGTAACAATTGATAAAGTGGAATTAATTTTGATGCTATACCGTAAACTGAGAAGAGGCTGTTCATTACACCTGCAGTTTTGATAAATAAAATGGTCAGTCTTTCTCTCCATCTCATTTTGAGTTTGGACAAAGTATACAATGAGCTTCTGCACAAACATGAAGGAAATTCTGGAGTGATGTAAAAGGAGATAAAATTTTACCAATAAAGAGGATTACCTAACGAAGAACACGCACTTTCGTTGTTTCTTGCAGGACCCAGACGACACCAAGAAAAACGATGAATCCTAATGGCACAAGATGAGAATATTTCATAAGGGACATGCGTTGTGTTGCCTACATCAGTTACAGGTTTACAGCCAACAAGTAATGTGTATTACCTTTGACACTCACCAATGCACAGTCCGCGAAGTGTCCACTGCAAATGACCGTGAAGGACACAAATATAATAGTCAATAAGCATAGCTATTATTACCACTTACTGGCGGATATAATATCAAGGTCAAATAAATGACATTTATGATTTATCCGCAGAAGAGAGGAAAGAATCATACGCACAACCACAATAAATGGAGTTAATATAATATGACATATTATATATGCCACATGAAAAAAGCTAAAATGCCGCAAAATGAGCATAAGTCAATTGACATACACTATTTATTAGCGACCAAGAGTTTGTAGTTTGAATTTCCTCATTTATTGTTTTTTTAGAAAAAAACATGGCTAAAATGTGATTTGTTGAAGGAACTAGTGATTTGTTACCTAAATAATACCATCGCCTGATTTCTCTACATAGCTTCTAGCATTTAAAGCTCAGGCTAGAAACCATCATTTGAACACAGCGAACATAGGAAAGTTGGGAACTAGTGGCAGAAATGAGAGAGAATCAAATCTTAAATTCATCTTCAAAGGCAAGAGGTAATACATTTCCCATGAAACCAGGCTCTGGTGGATTCAATTTTACTTTCTAATTTCCGGTAAGAGCACAAATGCACAACTAGCTGCAGAAACTAATGCACTTAACAGATAAATTGAAAATATAAAAAAAGTTACTTACATTCTTAGATACACAAAGTACAACAAGAAGGGAAACAAGAAAGCACCCTGCAGCTATTCTGGAAGTAAGAAGATTTGTAGACGCTAGTATTAAGAGCATCCCCCAGAATGAAGAGCCAATATCTACAATGAAAATAGAGTAATCAGCTGGTATCATTCACATGAAATGTGGGTGAGAGAGAGAGAGAGAGAGAGAGAGAGAGAGAGAGAGAGAGAGAGAGAGAGAGAGACATCCGGCGGGCAAGATCAACCAATACACGCCACCACGTGTTTGTGTAGCGCCACCTTCATCTGCATGGACCTGAATTCCTTCTACCTGGAAACTTGAAGCAGTTAACTTCTTCATGATTACACTAACTAATGACAATTTTGGCATGTTAGTGAGAAATTAAATCAACCTATATTAACAAAGGGTGTGCTTAGCAATATTTCTCAAGGCCAATATTACAAGGACAAGTGGTTTCTCTGAGATTACTCAAGGTGTACAACCTCAAACGCCTCACGACTAAACAGGATCAATTTAGATCAGCTCAATAGCTGTAAGGTAACTCATCTGTTTTCTCCAAGTTTACAGGAAAATAAACTTAGCAAAACTCAGTTTAGTATGGACAATTGCAACATAGAAATCTTGCTGATGATTCCATTTCTTAAGCCCAGAAAGTGGCATGGTGATAGTAAGATGAATAAACTAAAATAAGACTTGCATATTAAATACAATATCTCAAAATTTTTACAATAGATGATAAAAGAATTCATATACTAATGTAAGACCAAGAAAGATAATGATACAAACTGATCAACACGAATTATACTAAAGCCACAAAAAGTACCAATAAGATAATAATCATTATTCATTGCAATGCCCCAGGGCTTCCTTATCCAAAGTAGTTTAGCATCAATAAAAATTTTAGAATTGATATGATAAAGGAAGCTAATTACTTGTTATCTCTCAAAATCAAAGACAAACAATATTCATTTAGCATCTTACATGACCACAGGTAAGCTTGCAAACAATGGCATGGCTTGCCTCGTGAAGAAACACCGTGACAAGTTTGAATGGTTTCAGCAGTATCGTCCTCCAGAGCTAAGATAATCAAACTGGTTCAGAGTTAACCTCAGAAAAGAAAGAAAAACGTTAACACTACTTTTGAAGTGAAAATTTCAAGTTGATCGTTAAAATTCCCCTGGTTACTGAAATAAAATGCTAAGAAAGTATTTGCAACTTTTCAACTTAAACAAACACTAACTTATTATAAACAATTCAAATATTTCAATCGATCTAATAAATTGAAGGAGCAAATAGTATCAGTGAATTAAGAGAGATACCGCTAGTATAACAACGGTACAAACAGAAACGGTGATCAGAAACACAACTTGCTCATGATTGCAGCAGTGCTTAAGCTCCCAATTAGGTTTCATTTCGAGGAATTCACAAAAATTCAACTAATCAAGAGAAATCCGAAACTCGGCTTGTTTGATTCGTCTTCGATCAATCTTCACTGGTTGAACTCGGAGACTGAGATCTACTAAAAGAGCATAGATTGAAAATGCCGTTTCGTTTGACGCTCGGCAGGAGAGAGTGTTGATTCCGATCAGTGATAGGCCGTCAGAAGGCGGAGCTGAAGAACAAAAGAGAGGATTAGCAATTCCGACGATGATTGAACGACGGAGACCATTGGGGACTTCATCCCAAGCCGGAGTCAACTTTTTTTTTTTTCTTTTTTAGAAAAAACTGAAAAAACTAAAAATATCTACAAACATTTAATATTATTTTTAGAAATATTCTTTAGTAATTTAAATGAGGAAATTCAAAATTTTTATGATTTTAATCTTAACTACTTTTGGCTTTAATTTATTCATTTATTTTAAAATACTATTTTTTTTTTCTTTTTTTCCAATTGACTTGCCTATGAGAATAGAATTTATTTAACATCTATGACCCAGGGTTGTTGGTATATCAAAATTGGATTTGTCAATGGACAGTAGTTTTTTTTAATTATAAATTATAAAATATTATTTTTGTTAAGTTGGTTATACTTGAATTGAAAGCCCACCTAACCCTTTCCTAAAGAAAAAATTATTGTTTTTTTTAATTTTTATTTTTTACAATAATCCAACTTCAAAAGAAAAAATACACGTTAATTATTAATGACATATGTTCATTTTTGCAAGAAAAACTAGAGTTGATACTTAGAGTTGTTAATTTTCACGACATAAAAAAAAATATCAAAAGTATAATTATAAGAACAAATAAGGAGATTAATGGTGAGAGAAAGGGATGTATATTTCAAAGACCAAAATAATAAACCTAATAATATAGGTGAAAGATTTCATTTATTAAATAATAAGTGATCTATCATTACAAATGAATAAAAACAAAAAGGATATTTTTTTTTTTTGTCAATTTCTATTAAAGTGATTTTAACTCCGTAATGGTTGGTGGAAAATATTTTAAAACAAAACAAAAAAATTGAGTTTTTGGAAAAGTGAGAATTACACATTGCTTAGTTTAGCATTGAGAGCTCACTTTATATAGCATTTCCTTTAGTGATAGGCTTGGACCCCAAGGGGTACCCATATCTTGGAAAGGGTGAGGAGATAGGCAATGGGCTTGGTGGCTTCTCTGGGCGTGGCTTGGCGTGGTGGTGGCAATAAAGACAATTTATTATTATTATTTTATTTTTTAAATAAATTTTCTTTTAGAATTTACAGACTTCGCGTCCATCGCGTGGTCTTCCCGTCTATCGTGTCCGCGCCGTTTATTTCGGCGCACGTGCTGTGGACGAGCGCTCGTCCAACATGCGACGGTTGGACCTTGTGTAGTATATAAACCTTGCCATCTTCAGTTGAAAGGGGAGGACGAAAAACTTTACTTTCCTGTATACCGAGCAATATAGAAAGAGTGTGACCAACCAATCGATTCTTGTGCGTGTTTCGACCGAGACAGTAATTTCTGGACAGTTTTATCTTGGGGACGACGTGGCAATCATCCAGAACTGCGAGCACTTTGGACAGAGTCACTAAAGGGGGAGCTCCGCGACACTAAACGTCTTAAAGAGGGCGAGTTCCGCAACTCAGCCTTCACGAGCTTTTATTTTGCAAGTTCATCGCATAGCAGGCGTCCAGTCCAGCTTCATCGCATAGTAGACGTCCAGCTTCATTGCATAGTAGGCGTCTAGCACGAGTTCAAAACAGACCAACCGTTGACCATCAGACATTGACCACCTTGCGTTGAACGCATAATGCACATATTTTCAATAGTAATTGATATGCATTTTCTCTTCTGAGATTGAAGAATTGTCGATTATTCTATTTATGCTAATTTCGTACTAAGAAGAATTCTTTTTATATATAATTTTGGACGCACTTTTTTTTTTTTTTTTACTTACGAGGCTAAAGGAAGGAGGGGAAAGGAGCAGTTGAAAGCAAAAGGTGAGGGAAAAAAGGATGGTGGATTGGAAAGGGGGAAAAAGTGAACAAACACAGATACTTAAAAGTAAAAAGTAAAAAGTAACAAATTCCATTTTTCAAATAACACAAACAAACAAATAATTTCCCGAGTTTCTAAAAATAAAAATAGAAAAAAAAAGGAAAAATACAAAACATTGGAGTGGCTCTTATGAATGAGTTCTTCTATTTGAAGATGTATTTTCAAGAATTTTTGACTTTTTGTGAATGGTAATTATAAAGGTATCACTTTTAGGGTAATTAGGTTATAATAATATTTTTAAAAAATTGTAAATATAGAAAAATTTATCAGTTATAGATTTTATCACTAATAGACTCTAGAGTTGATCTATATTTTATTATATCTGCAAATTTTTTTTTATATTGTGCTATATTTACTAATATTTTGGGTCTGATTGCTATATTTACAATTGTCCATTTTTTCCTTAAACACAGTTAGAAAATTACCCTTAAACATGTAATTGTGAATGAGGAGTACTTCGAGACTGGGCAAATGTAATACTTTCCAACATGATTTTGTTTGTAATTATTTAATTCTGGTACTTAAACATTGTAACTATTAAGAAAGTGTTTGAGGAACCAATTTAAGAATAGGTTGAGTGAGCGTTTGGAGTGTGATTTAAGACTTAAGATAAAGTTTACAACTCATTAGTTAAAATAACCAACTCTCTCTCCTTCTAATGTTTCTCAAGACTCCACCCGTCGACAACCAACTTTGGCGACCATTCTGGGCATACAATTTCAACGAAGACCACCTCCAATGCCCAATTTCGGCGGCTAACTCCGACGATCAAAATTCTTGTTTTATTATCTACTTTTTACCAATGTATTAAATTTCTTATTTTATTATCTACCTTTTACCAATGTATTAAATTTCTTGTTTTATTATCTACTTTTTATCAATGTTTTCAAAAACTAAGTCAAAATTTGAAAGCTAAAAAAAGTAGTTTTTTAAAATTTGTTTTTGTTTTTTGAAAGTGGCTAAGAATTTAACTTCCTATTCAAAAGAAAGATGCAAACTATTGTAAGAAAATGAGAGAAAATAAGCTTAATTTTAAAAAACCAAAAATCTAAAAATGAAACCATTACCAAACCAGAATCTTTGTTTTTGGTTTTTTTTAGTTTTTGAAAATTAAGCCTATAAATACCTTTTACAAAGTTTCCTTATTTTGTTATATACTTTCTACCGATATTTTAAAAAACCAAAACAAGTTTTGAAAACTATTATGAATTATCTACTTATTTTTCTTTTTTTTGAGTGTGGTTAAAAATTCAACTCTTCTATTTAGGAAAAATGAAAACTACCGTAAGAAATTTAGCATAAAAAATTTTCAAAATAAAAAAAAATCAAATGTTTATCAAACAAGACCTTAATCAGTTTACTTTAATTTCTTTTAACAATTTAATTCCTGTCGAAAAAATGTCAATAAGGATGAAATACATTTTTATTAATATTATGTAACGGCTAAGTTTTCATAGTGGTAAATAAATTCCGTCCTTAATTATTTTAAATTGAAAGTTTAGGATTCTATTTGCACACAAAATTCAAATTTGAATTTTATGGTATAATGGAACTTTAAATTTAGACATAAATTCATAAGGTTTTTTTCTTTTTCTTTTTATTTTTTAAATCTAGTTGGGTTCATCAACTTTAAATTTTATAGTTCATTTATAATTTAAATTTACTTATTTTAGTAATCCTTTTCTTTTCCACTTGTAAATTAAAAATCTGAAAAACTTATGGAACAATTATTAAATGTACGTAGTTGCAGTGTAATGATTATTACTTTAATTAGTATGTAACGTTAAAATACTTTTTAATTTGTCAGCGGTCCTCATACTAGTCCATGTTAAATAATATTGATAATGTAAATGAAACAAAATTAAAATACATCTATGGTAGAGTAAATAAATGTGCCATTATTTTACTTATGACTATTGACTGATTGATATAAATTATTCAACTTTTAGACATTGGACCAACATAGGGTTTTTGTCCCAATCTTTCCTCAAACAAGAGAGTTCAAACGAGTCTATAATTGGTCAAATATGAGTATATTTTAAGATACTATTTTCTTTCTAATCGAAGCTATAAATTCTCACCTACTTATATATTTATATAAAAAAAAAATATACTTCTATAAATTTTCTCTCTAAAATTTGAGATGATAAGCTAGCTGGCATATAAAGTTTAGAATAACATACTAACACCATTCACGTAAAATAAAATCATGTCCATACGATATCTTTCGAGTTGAAAACATCTGACAACAATGATCTTAGGACATGTTTGAGAGTGATTTTAAAATGGTTAAAATCATTTTATTGTCATGTTTAAAATCACTCTTAAACATGAATTTAATAGTTCAAAATTTATTTTAATGACCCTATTGTAACTGATGTTTAAATGTGATAAACCAAATATTAAAATAATTATGACAAAAGTGATAGGTCATCGTATGACTAATTTTGAGTTGTCACGCGAATTTCCATTTATTATTCAAATAATAAAAAAAAACTCTTAAATTTGAAATTTGAAATATTAAAATAAAAAATTTCAAAATTTAGAAGGCATAAATTAAAATTAACTTACCCTAAAATTCAACTATGTTTTGTATAATTTAATTGAAATACTTTTAAGATTGACAATGAAGATCGCCAGCCAATCTTTCCTCATCCGATTGCCAAATTGCGACAGAATATGGATTTAGACATTTTTTTCCCCTCTCTTTAATTTCCTTTTTTTTAATAATATAATAATTAATATAGAAGCTAAGTGATTTTGTTTAAAACTCAAAACTAATTTTTTTTAGGACATTTTCTAGAAATAATGTTATTTTAATAAATAATGATAAAAATAAGTTTAAATTAAAAATATTGATAAAAGTAGGGTAGCAAAATTGTGAACCGGGTCCATAATTTACCTAGCGAATAATCAAGGGAGTCCAACTGGGTCAGGAAAATCTTGACATGTGAACAAAATGAGTGTAGTTGTGGCAGAGTTGACCGAGATATGAGAGTAAAATCGTGGACTCGGTCCACGATTTGCGTGCCATGTGGGCTAATTTTATGAGATCGTGGACGGATTTCTTCACCTATTTTTTAAAATCCTTTTATCCTTACACTATTTTTATTATTATTTATTAAAATAACATTATTTTTTAAAAAAAAAATCCAATTTTTTAAGAAGGAAAAATACTCTATTGTAGTTTAAAACAAATATGGTGTAGAAACTTCTGACCTTTAGAGATAGAATGTATGTCAATACTATTAAATTAAGTTAAGTTAATTTGAATCAAAGTGAAACTAAACTAAAAGAAAATAAGAATATTTAATTTAGGAAAATTTTCACCGATAGAAAAATGTCAAACTACTTATAGAAAATAGCAAAAAAAAAAAAAAAAAAACACTGATAGACAATGATAGACTTCTATCAGCATCTATCAGAGATAGACTTCTATGATTTCTATCACTGATAGACCTTGATAGACTTCTATCACAACTATCTAGAAATTTTACTATTTTATGTAAATAATTTTCTTTATTTTTCTATTTTTAAAAATTTCTCTTTAATTTATTTACTTGTTTTTTTCTAAAAAAAACTAAGAACATATAAATTTGATAATAAAGAAAAAGAACTTCCAACACTCAGCCAAATAATGACTCTATAATTGATTTTGTTGTACTTTGCCGCAACGGCAACTGCTCCAACAACTCCATGATACAGATCTAACTTTTTTTTTCTTCTCAAACTTATAAAGTTTTTATAAAAAAACTAATACTAAAATAGCGTGCGAATGATTTGAACTATAGACTTTTTAGTCGCTAAAACAAATTATATGTCACCTAAACTATATAATTTGCGTTAGCCAACCTTTCATAAGTTGATAATTTCTTTTGTTAATCATATTCTTTCAATGGTTTTGAAATATTACCCTAGACTTTATATAATTTCAAAATTAGTAGAAATAAGCTAGAATTTTTACAAAAATTAGGATCTGAAATGTTGTGTAACGAGAGTTTCACACGTTGTCACGCCTATACGAAATTCCAAATTTTATCTAAAATTTTGAAGAATTTCTATAGTTTAAAAGTGAAAGACTAAAGGTCAAAGCAAGCATAGCTAAGTGGTAATTTTACATGAACTATACCTTTTATGAGGTCGGAGTTCCGAACCCAAACCTTCATACCTTCACTTGTTATGCTCAAAGTTTATAATTTGAATGTCCGACAAAAATATGTCTCAATTTTACCAAAAAGTTATGGAAATATCAATAAAAACAAAAAAAAAGTTTTAAAAATTAAATTAGTAAATAGACCTGCTGCACTTTTTAAAACAAGTTAAAATGTTTATTATTTATATTAAATTCACATTAGTAATATTTTGTTTGCTTATTTTTTTTTGTTGTTTCATCAATTTTTATGATAGAATGAAAATTTCAATTCACCCTCATGTTGATATCGAACTTATGAAAATGTGGAAATATCGATGAAAATATCCATTTGTCAATGAAAATTTAGTATTGTAGTTGCATTTAAAAAAGAAAATATATTAATTTTCTTTTACATAATATAAGTATTTGTGAAACAAGCTACCAAGTTCAAGCATCTCAAACAAAATTCAAACATAGTTTAATTGGCATATAGTATCGATAAAAAAGTCTACTTCTATATTGTACTAAAAAAATAAAGTTCTTAAATTTGAATCGATATTTTCATTACATCCTAAAAAAATTAATAAAAAAAAACTAAATATAATATAAGTATTTGTTAAAAAAAGAAAAATTTTCACAAATAGAAAAAATGTCAAACAATTTACAGAAAATAGTAAAATAAAACACTGATATGCATTGATATACATCCGTGATAGACTTCTATTATTTCTATCACTAATAGACCATAACTATCTAAAAATTTTGCTAAATAATTTCCCTTATTTTTTATTTTTAAAAATTTCTCTTAAAAAACTATATTGAATATTTATTTATTAATATTTTTCAAAAGTTTTTTTTTTATTTTTTTTATTTTTATTTTTAATTTTTACTTTGGATAGCCATGTTGGAATAGACGAAATTGTATTATTTGGGAGGTCTTCGTCGGTGATAATAACGCTTCTTATGAAGAAGCTTCCCCACTCCATTAACCGCTCCCTTCTCTCTCTCTTCTTCTCCTTCCTTTTCTTCTTCGTCTCGAAATTTGCAGTTTCATCAATTATTGTCTTATGGTGCCGTTTCTTTTGTCTTCTTCCTCTGGCAGTGTGTGAAACGACATCTCTTTTCTCTTCTTCTTCTTCATCATTTTCTTTCCATAAGAACATTCCATCTCTGAAAATCTGTTAACTTCTCATCATTTTCCGCTTCTTCGTTCCATCCGCCAGAGCTGTCGCTTTGCTTTTTTGCTTTTTGCTTTTTGTTTTTGTTTTTCTCTTTGAATTTCAAAACCCAATTGGTTGATTCTCAATTTACGACCATTTCTTTGTAACCCATATGCTTTCCCCTGCCATTTCTGACTGAACTTCTCTGTACAACTCTGGTGCCCACCATGTGTTCGACAAAATGTCCACCTGGGATTTCACTCTCAAATGATCTTGTTCTCTCAGAGATGTTGCCCATCCAGCCACGTGAAACTTCTGAATTTGAGTTTTGTGTCAGTGGTTGCTTTGAGTATGAATCTTCTTCTGCTGACGAGCTCTTCTTCAATGGCGTCATCATTCCCACTCAGAATCATCAGAGGTTTGTGCACAGTAAACGAACCCATCAACCTGAGAGTCCCCCAATTTTACCTTCCTCACTTCCTCCTCTTCCTCCTGCTGTGGCAACAGAGAATTCAAAGAAAGAGAATACAGAGGAATTAGTTCATGGGGTGAATTCTGAGTCTGAGAAGAAAAGTCGGTCCAAATCTTTCTGGGGGTTTCGTAGAAGTAATAGTGTTACTTATGACAGTAGAAAGCCTTCATTTTGCTCGCTACCACTTTTATCAAGAAGCAATTCTACTGGGTCAGTCCAAAACCCAAAACGAACGCCATTGAAGGATGTGAAAAGCCAGAATCCTGTGCTGCAGAAACAGCATTCAGTTTCAGAGGGAAATTCAAAATCCTCATTTTTAACATCCCCATTTTCAAACTCTGCTGCAAATTCATATACAAAACTCCAAAAGGGTCAGAAGAAGAATCAGGGAGGGTTTTATGGGAACAATCTCTATGTAAATCCCATTTTGAATGTACCACCTCCTTACATCACCAAAGGAACTGCAAACATCTTTGGGTTGAGTTCTTTTTTACGTGGCGGCAAAGAAAAGAAGAGCAGAAAGTAATTTTTCTTCTTTTCTTTCTCTTTGTTATGCTTTTGGTAACTGAATTCACTACACAAAGGCCAAATTTCTCAAAGCCTTCTTGCAATATGATGTGTGAACTGAAAGAAATAAGGTGAATTTTGTTTGGAGGCTGTGGCATTCTCTTGCATATGAACATGTCAAAACCTTGGGAGACATAGAAACAGCAGCACCTTCCTAAGTTGGCTCTGCCATTCTTGTTCATATTCTCTCTCTCTGAAATGATGAATATTTTTAGTGTCTTTTTCTTTTTCTTTTTATCTATGTTTACAGCTAATGATCAAAAACTTTTGACGGGTTTCTTGTTTGGATGCTTTTTTCTCCTAAGATGGGACAAGATTGAGTGTGTGAAGCGGTTAGGAAATTCAAAATCTAAAGAGAAAAGAAAAAGCAAGCTGCTTTTTCTGATTTTGGTTTGGAGATCTCTCATTTGAAACATGGCTGGTTTTAGCTTTTAGGCACTCAAGAAATTAAAGTTGATCAAATTGGGGTGAGCTATTTTTGAATGGTTGTTGTTTGTTCTTTGTTGGTTTGGTTTGTGAAAGGTTTTGAAGATGGGACCATTCCTTAGGATGCTTACACTGTCATGCAAGAAATGACAAAGCTTCCTACCTAAACCTAAACCTAAACCTACCTTTCTTTTTTCGAAAAATACTTTATGCATATTTTCCTTAGCTTATTCGGTTCACTACCCACAATTTGTCGCATGACAAACTTTGTTTTATTCTTTTTTTAAATATTCATAAGTTTTTTCGACTATGTAGTTAATATAGACGGCAAAAAGATGAATAGAATGCTCTAAGAATCACTCTTCTTTTTCTCTTTCCCCACATTTTTTCCTTTACCCATATTTCCGGGATAATGTGGAGCCATGGATGATTGATTCTTTTAGAAACTATATTCAAAATTTCAAATGATGTTGATGTCATTTTTACCCCCATAGTTTCTATTTTAAATAACTTGCATTTCTGTCTCTATCGTAAGGATATATTATAAACAAAGCCAAGATTTTCTTAATGTCTGCTTCTTAAATTTGACCCCTCTTGTGATGGTTGAAATGTTGGGATCTGTCTTCTGGTAAAAAAGTACATGTTTCATGTTTTACACTTTACTCCAATTTATCATTTCCCTCCGCAAACAAGTGAATCTTTCTCTCGAGCAAGTGAGGAAGAGGATTAGATCGTTTTAATAGTTCAACAATTGTGTGGTAGAAGAACGAACCATTGAACCTTTGATATAGTAATTAATGTCTTATCTACTAAATTATACTCGAATTGACAACTGGTGATAACATCTCTTTGGTGATGTTTTCATTTTTATTTGGTCATGTAATTCATGTCCATTATTAGACCTCAAATTTTTTTTTAGACAAATTAAGACAGTATTTTTAATATGTACAATATAAAATTGTTAAATGATAACTTTAATCTATGAAGTTTTAATTTTATGTCATCTAGGTCCACTAGTTCTAAAAAAATCTAATAGAGCAAAAACTTATTAAACACAAAATTAAAAATTAAAAATTTAAAAAATTCTTTAAAGTTGAAGAATATATTAGATACAAAATTGATAGGTCAAAGACTTATTTGATAACTTTTAAAGTTTAGGAAGCTTAGACATGTAATTAAACAAAAAAACATTGGCCATTTTAAGTCAATAAGGAAACTAGCTATTGTAGCATTTATTGCGTCGATCTTTCATTTCTCTTGTTCCATACGGAAAAAACTTTCTAGCTTGTTGAGATTGCAACGTAGCAAACAATAAATAGAGAGAGTATCCGTACTTTAATAGTAGCAGAATTTTTTTCAAAAAATTACTTTTTCAAAAAGTGTACAAATCAATCATCCTGTAGATGCCCTTGTAAGCAAGACGCATTTCCAACCATCGATTAAATATGATATACTTTCTTAAAAGATGAAACCTATGCATCAACTTAATTTTTTTTAGTATGACGAGAAAGAATTTGAAGATTTGGACCTCCGACTTCAACAAAAAAAAATGTGAATGCCAATTACTGTTAAATTATGTTCACTTTGACTTAACTACAAAATTGTTGGATCTCTTATTGATATCAATCTCAGGCTCTAAGGATATCCACAACCACCTTTTTTTCTCTTCTAATCATATATTTCTGTAACAGTAAGCTTTAAAGCTTTTCTATCATCTTAAGAATTATTTTATGGTGCAGTGATTTATCTTAATGAAGAGAGGACAAGGAATAATTGGCCAACTAACTAAACAGAATAATAATAGTTTAACAGTAAAGCTAACACCCATCTGTTTAACAGCAACATATCTCTACTATTACTTTACAATTAATGGCATCATTTTACACTTAATTTAGCCAAAAAAAAAGTCATTATAAATGAACAGTAGACGCACCCATGGTCTTAAATTACCATGGAACATCGAGATTGATATTTTCATTGAAATTCATGAGTATAGGAAGATATTTACGTTGTTTTTTTTTAAACAATTGTAGGTGCATTAGCGAAAATTGAATGGAATGTAAAAATTGTAACATATGTCTAAGTCTAGAGTTCGATTTGATGAAATTGAAAGCCTAAGTTAAAAATTAATACAACTTGACAAGCTTAAAGGTAGAAGAACTAGATTTTTTTTTCTCGAAAAGGAGGAGGAAAATACACCTTACCTGAAAGCTGCTCCATATCTTGTAAATGACAGTAATGGTTCATGGCGGCCAATATGTTGAACCCGGTAACTCCGATGTTGAAGTAGAAGCTGTTATGATCGCGGTGGACTGCAGAAGGTTCAACAATAGCTATACAAGAAAGTTCAAGCTCGTACCAATTTGAAATAACTTTCAAAGTGCTCAAAAATATATTTTTAAGTGCAAAAACAGTGATTTTTATGGAAAGTCATTCCAAACAAGTCGTTTGTGTAGCTAACAGAATGATCTCCCAGTGAACTGATATTGACTTGTTCCCATAACAAAGACTTAATCTCACTCAAATTGCCGACAAACTAATTAAAGATGCTGCTGATAAGATCATTACAGACCTCTTCCAAAAGGACTACTACAGTTGCTTGAATGAGAGTAGAAGATTTCCTTGTGGAATAAACTCCTTGAAGAACTTTGTCTTAACAAGAAGTACCTTATAGAAACCGAACAATCTACAAACAAATCTACTTGGCTAAAATGATATCTAGGATGAGCAATACTTTGGTGCATCCTATTGGTACATCCTAGACTGCACCTATCTTTTTACAGTTCACTTCAACCACACAACAAAAAAACTCAAAAAATAAATAAAGAAAGAAGAGTTTGTCACGCAACAACTCATGGTTGGACAACTAAATGAGTTAAAAGAAAAGATGGGTGTAACCCAAAATACACCAAAGTATTTTTCATCTAGGATGCAGCAATGTGTATCAACTATTCTTCCCCCACCCGAAAAAAGATATAAAAAAAAAAAAAAAAGCAGAAAAAGGAATGTATTATGCACTTTATGATGCACTGGGATGCAAGCAAGAAATGAAAATAGAAAAATTCAGAAATCAAGAATGCCAATTTTTAAAGCAGAAAAATGCAGCAATGCATATTTTCTATGCTTCACAGTTCACACAGAAATGCATATATGGGGGGGAAAAGATTAAGGAACTCTATTGCAATTGGAAATTAGTTTTCTTCCATTGAGAAAAATGGCTTTACCTTTCATGTCAGGCTGTTGAAGCTACCACCAAAGCAATTGACAAAGAATACATATAGGGTTCTCTTCACATAATAAAATAGAGTGCAATAATGTAGGTAATATGTACTTACTACAAATTTTCCCACATTGCATAGAGGTAAAGTTTACTTTGCCCAACAACAAATATGCCTTGCATTGCATAGCATTTCAGATAGTTTAAAGTTATACAGTGAACAGAACAACCAAGAAACTTGGGAAACAAAATTTACAGTTACTTCAACGTTTATTTTGCTAATTATTTACACAACCTGTTTTTGACATTATTGTAAGAGGAACAGAGAATATGTTACCACAACAGGAAAATGATTTCATGATCTCACCTGCATATCCAATTCCCAAATGGCAGTCAGCAAGAATCATGATATCCAAAGTAGAGAAAGCAGCAATTCACAGAAAGCAAATGGAACCTTTCAAGCTTCAGGAACATCATCAACTTTATATGAATCTAGAGTAATTTCAGTCAGTAACAGTCCAGGAAAAAGTGCCTACAAAATGATGAGCAAAATCAATAACCATTCAAACCCCATGATAAAAAAAAATGAAACAATTCAGAAGAACAGTGGAAAGAAATTCTATATTCATACATCCATTTGCTTTTGTACAGCTCTTGGCCTCTTCTTTGGCCTCCTCGGTAGCCTACCAACCAGCACCGCAAAGTCCTCTTCAAGCTCCTCTTTCGACAACGAGACAAATAAAGCAGTCCGATTCTTCTCCTTCTTCTTCATTACAGCCTTGGTTGAAGATGAACCCAATTCCGGATTCCTCTCGTCTTGAGGAGCCTTACATGCTGCTCTGCGAGTCCTTAAATTCCACGGACGAGCCGCAGCGGATTCATCCTCACCCCCTTCATCAGTAATTGAAAACTTGAGTCTCTTCGATTCCTCCCTAATATCGAGCATGATCTTCTCTCGTATGATTTCGATGGAACTGCTTCGATCGTTGCTTGGTTTCTGTTTGGAATGATTCGGGTTCATCGGAGAAGAAACCTTGGGGAAGTTCACGGGCTTAGAATTAATGGGTCTCGCCCGGAATTGATAGGATTTCGATTGGCTTTGAATAGTAGGATGATCAAGGGTAGAAGGGTTGGAGTTAGAAGAAACCCTCATACACTTGAGGAATCTCTGAGAACCCCATTTGAGATACGGCAAGGAGAAGTTGTGAAGTGGATTTGATCTATCAGGCGGCATAGCCATGAACTTGATTTCGAGCTTGCTAAGCTACGATTCTGTGAAAAATAGAGGAACCCTTCAATTCAAGAACCTTGTTAGTCAAAGTTAGGAGGCGAGAAACGCAATTGGGGATGGAAAAAGCTTGAGCTTATGGAAATGGCGGAAAAGAAAAAAGAATTGGTTAAAGAATGAAAGGGAGAGAGGAGAGGAGAGGAGAGGAGGTGGGTCGGTTTAAAGAAACGGGTAAAGGCTTTGGTGTGGCTGAGAGTAAAATGTTGGCAATGCCATTACTCACAGGCTTTTCTTTTTTCGGGGGAAAAAGATGCAACATGTGGCTCCTAACGGTATTGAAGACTTCAAAACTTCAAGCCCAAAGTTCAAATTTTTATTGCACTCTCATAGTTTCATCTCTCATAGTTGTTGTAGTAAAATAAAATTTTTTAAAAATACAAATTTAAATTTGAGTAGAAGAATCGAACCTTCAAGTTTAAAGTTGGTAGTCAAGTTGACACAAATATTTAATTTAAATTTATACTTAAAAATATAATTTTTATCTCAAAGTGAAATTTTTGTTCTAAGAATTGTTAGAAGAATAAATGTTTTTATGTGGGTACAATGAATTATCAAGTATAGTTGTCAAAATCAGCATAGTGCTCGTACTATTAATTTTGAGTCTAGAGGTTCAATTCTCTACCTCACATATTGTTAAAAAAAATGATCAAACATAGTTTTTTTTTTTAAAGAAAAACAAATGTGACATAAAATAAATAGTATTATATAGAAAAGGTTCTTGAAATATTATTTATAAATCAATCCTATTGGTTCATTTTTTTAAGGGGTATGATTGAAAAATGATTCCTAAACAAATTTTAATTGTTAATCAATTAAAATTTAAATAATTTACAAATATTATATTTTTTTATAATTTTTTAGTCTCATTAATATATCATTTATATAGTTTATCGGTAATAGACTTCTATTATCAATAGACCATTTTAATAGTCTATCATTGGCAAACTATTTTTAAGTATGTCACAATAGACCATTTCTAGACTTATCACTTATAGATATCTATCACTTATCAACCATTTTTATGTCTATTATTGATCAACAATTTTATGTATATTATCAATAGACCAATAATATTTCCATGAGTGATAACTTTCTATTATTAATAGAATATTTTTATGTCTATTAGAAACCATTTTTACATGTTTGGTAGATTTTTTTATATCTATTATTGATAGAACATTTTCACTTTATAATTTCTACATCTATGAATGATATATATGTATCATTGATACATATCTATAACTTATATACATAAAAAATGGTATGTTAGTGATATATTGCTATTAGTAATTTATAGTTAGGGAATTTTTTAAAAAAAATAAGAGAAAATATTTACCTAAAATAACAAAATTTTAAATAGTTGTGATAGACACTGATAGAAGTCTATCACTGGTAGATGCTTAAAAAAATCTATCAATGTCTATCAATATTTTTTTTTTTTTGCTATTTTCTATAAATAGTTTGATATTTTTTGAAATTTCCCTTATGGTTATTTGTTATCCATTGTCTTGTTATTAATTATATTAAGTTCGCTATTTTACTATGTTTAATATTTTATATAATCTCTTGATGATAGACCAAACAAACATGCAAACAACCACTAAAGGGAAGAAAAAATTGTCAATATTATTGATATACCATTTTTAATTCTATCGATATGGGATAGAATTAATAGCAAGTACACATTTTTTTTAGAAGGCAAATAAGCATGTTAACTACTATCGATTGAAAATGAAATTTAAATGTCATATATATACCATTTTCTCTATTGATAAGGTATATAAGTAATAGATCTAGTAGTAAATAATCAAAAATAGAAAGAAAAAAAAAAGGACAAAATTTAGATATAATGGACATAGTATTTCTATTTTATTGATAATATTAATCAATAATAAACATTTTAAAAAAAATGAACAGGCAAGATATTAACTTAAAATAAATGAAGTAAAATAACATCATTCTTATATGTCATATTAATGTTCTACTGATATGATATACTAATAGTGGACATAATGACAAACGAGCATGCTAACAATCAATAATGGACACCTATCACTAATAGACCTCAATCAGTGATATAGGTCTATCACGAATCACCACTAGACCTCAGTCAGTGATAAGTCTATCAAATAGGTCTATCAAAGATAAATCTCAATTATTAGTAGGCATGTTAAATGATAGAACTTAGTGAATAGAAGTTAAAAACGTGTCGTATTTATAAATAGTTTTAGATTGTACGAGATTTACTATTATTTTGTGTTAGATTGTCATATATGATCACTAATTAAAAAAATTGCAGAAAGAAAAACAAAATTTTAGTTTTGCTAGATTTTCAAATTTAGAAAACCAAGGCTAGATTTATATATATATATATATATATATATATATATATAGCATTACTAATTGCAATTTTCCTTTTTAAAAGCTAAAAACCAAATGATTTAAAAAAAAAAAATACCCTAAGAACTTGCTTTTGTTTTTTAAATTTGACTAAAAATCCAAGCCCCATTTGGTACTCATTCATTTTTTGTTTTTAATTTTTTAAAATTAAATTTATAAGGGAAATTTTTAAAAATAGAAAAACAAGGAAAATTATTTACACAAAATAGCAAAATATTTAGATAGTTGTGATAGATGCTGATAGAAGTCTATCAGGGTCTATCGGTAATAGAAGTGATAGAAGTCTATCGCTGATAGATGCTGATAGAAGTCTATCAATGTCTATCAGTGTTTTTTTTTGCTATTTTCTGTAAATAGTTTGACATTTTTTCTATATGTGAAAATTTCCCAATTTATAAACACCACTTTCATCTCTAAATTTCAAAATATTTTTAAAAACCAAGTCAAATTCTAAGAACTAAAAACAATAGTTTTCAAAAAGTTGTTTTTGTTTTTAAACTTTGACTAAGAATTCAATGTTTTTTCAATAAATGTGAAAATATAGAATAAAATTTAGGATAAAACAAGCACAAGTTTTCAAAAATAGAAAACATAAAACAAAATCATAACCAAACAACACCAGATGAAAACTATTATAAAGAAAAAAAAAAAAGAAAACAAGACAAAAATAAAAGACCAAGTATCAATGAAGCTTAGCTTGGACAAATTAGTAATGGCCACATGAATTCCACAAGTTGGACAAATTTCCCCTAAGTACACAAATTAATAATATTTTTTTAACCTACTCATAATATTAACAATTGTTTTCTCGTCCCCTTTTCTAGCCTCCCAAATTTTTTCACCATTTTAAGCAACCATACAAAAACTTCGAGACCATTGCCCAAACTATAAAAGAGGAGAGGGAAAAAAATAAAAAAAATAATAATATATATTTATTAAAACTATTTGTAAATAATTTTGTTATTTTTTTATATTTATTTTTTATTTTTTAAAAAAATCCTGATGCGACTAGGAGAGATTTTTTTCTATTTATTATTTATTTTTTAAAAAAATCCCGGTGGGACTACGAGAGATTTTGAGCCAATTGAGGTGGGACACGTGTAGCTACCCACGACGATAAAATGTATTTATGGAAAAAGATACCTCGCATTAGCATTTAGCAATAAAACATATTCCATATCCAGCAATAGATGTGAACCAGCAAAGCAACAAACAAACTGTTAAGGAACTACCAATTTCAACCCAGAATTAACCACCTGATACTTAATACGTAAACAATGACTCCAAAAAAAAAAAAAAAAAAAAAAAAAAAAGAGAGATCTATGAATATTGAATTTCAAAGTAAATTCAATTTTACAGTTCGCATGATTGAATCTTGAAGCCATAAAAAAGGACATCTACATAGACCGATATGAACAACGTGTTGTGTGTATTAAACGTAACAAAAAACCAGTTTCCTGGTGGAGAGGGATTGATATAATATGTACAAATGAAAGCAATAAAAGGCGTGAATATATACTTTTTGTCATCGTAAAAGAAATCTCTCACTGATTGGAAGAGGGGCAATCAGCAGATGTGGTTTCATTCTTGATTACTCGAGTGTTGTATGATCCACAAAACCCACATTTATGATATAGCCAATGGAACCGCGATGGCCCTTTCCGCTCACAGTCATTGCACAATATGTCCTGGATTCCAATTCATCATTAGACTACTACTTGCACCTTAAGTTAAAATATCAAATAAATAATATTAATATGCAAGAAAATTACTAAGCTATAAGCTATTTTTAACCCCAAATTAAAACTCCCAGCTTCTCTATCAAATCGGAGAGACTCTTAAGTCAAATATTCGTTTCGGCATAGCAGTAGCAGCATTGTATTAAATACAGTTGCTATAATTTATTTTGCCACCCTGGCAGATGGGGAGTGGTGGGGTGGGGGTGTGTTGGGAGGAAGGAAGAATTCGTGGTTTTATTTTTCGTGCATTGAGGTGGTCACATAGTCGGGTAAGAATAGTAATGCCACAAAGCTCGCTCAAACCAATTCCAAGAACACCAAACAGAGAAGAAATAACAGAATGTACCTGGCAACGATCCCTGTACTCTTCTGGCAGCTCCTCAGCAGCCAACAAGGCGTCAAGCATGCCAAAATAAACCTGAGCATGTGACAAAACAATATGAAAATCTTATTGCATTTTTCTTTATATAGACTCATGTGTAAATGACAACATAAAAGCAAGATGTCAAAAATCTCCATCTCAGCCAAAGCGAGCATAGCTCAACTGGCACACGAATGTATTAGCGACTAAGTGGTCTGTGGTGGATGTTAAAAGTCTCCATCTCAGGCATCATCGCAAGTTATACTTAGTCAAACTCTCCAAACCTAATAAAATGGGAGAGAAATTATGAACAGAGGAAACCACATTACAAATTTGTTTTTCTAACCTTACGCAAGAAATGTCTTCTTAAAATCTTTACTTACAGCAGATCAATCAGCGTACAAAACCAAAGAATTTATACCCAATGTAAAGAAGCATCAAGAAAAAACTGCAGCATCTTTGACGCTTTAAATTGGGAAGCTCTTACTTATTTCAAGATTTAGGCACGAGACTTCAATGATGTCCTATCACCCTACCCTTTGTAGATATTCGTTGGTTTAATAAACAGTCTCAGTGTTCACTAAAAGAACTAAATGCCAATATTTCCTTAGCTTGTGATTACACTGTTTTTTTTATTATTTATATGTTATCTGGCAAACAACGAACATAATACTTTACATGATATTAAGTGGAGTGATAGGACACTACAGAATAAAAGATGAAATAAAATGGAATACTAACCATTTTTCAGATCTAAACTCTAGAGATAGAGAGCTGTGGCAAAAGATAGGGTAGTGCGAAGAGAAAGTTGGAGGAAGATGATGATTGTAAGAATTGAAAAGTCGAGGTGGCTAGAAATTGGAAGGTAAGTAATTGATATTAATTTCAAACTTCAATCAACGTTTTCAACTATTGTTATTCCAAATAAGTAGTAAGAACCCTCACACTTCTTGTGTTCTTTACAGAAATATCCGCACTAAAAATAACCTCCCTTTAAGGACTTCATCCTCGCACAAAGTAAAGTGGTTTAAGCGCACCCCCAAATTTAAAAAAATTGAAGGTGAAAAAGTGTACGTTGAACATAAGAAAATGTGAGGCAGAGTAAACACAATAAATCAACAAAAAGAATTGAAAATTCCCTTACCGCCATATCTCCCAAGGACTTGCTGCAAATAGGGCAGGTATAATGGCTGCAAGTGTACGCCTACAAAAACCATAATGTGATATAACATCAATATTCCAAACTCATTTTACAGAACACACCAACATAACCAAAGTTCATTTAAATTATCCAGGATCCATAAGAAAATAATTCAAACCTGAAAGCAAGCTGAATGCATGTAATGACCACAGGGTAGAGGTCGGACTGTTGCACTGGATGTAAATAAGAAATCACAACAGATGGGACAATTCGTTTCTAAACTTTTCTCCAGGCACTTATGGCTCTCCAGCTTTATCCCAAGGCAACAATTGCAAATCATGCAATGGAAAAAATCAATTCCAAGACCCTTCCCAACACGGCATAAGTTGCAAAATGGGCAATGATACACAGCCCTGGAGCACAATTGTGACGATGAGCATTCATCAGCAAATTTCTAGGAATTTATAATTAACGTAAAGAGAACAGTATACTTTTAAGAAAGTAGGGGGAAAAAAAAGACCTAGCTAGATCCCTGTTCTTCTAAAAACACTTTATTAAAAAACTAAATAAGAAATGAAATTTTTTGATGAAATGAAACTACAAGGCAAGAGTCAACAAACTGGATGAGTTGAAACATTTCCATTGGTACAATTTGATAAAAGAGGATAGCTACAAAAGACATCATGTAAGGCACTCCACAAGATCACAGGAACAAAATTCTCCCATTAGTTGAATCTTGAAATTGAATCAACGCTGAAATTAGTAACCTACATTAGCTTTCTGGAAATTTATGGTAAGGTGGGAGCTCCGGCTATTTTTGTGGGTGCTAATATTTAAGCTTTGTTGAGTTTGGTCATTTTGGTACTAGACTCGAACGTTCTTAGGTTAGTCTTTTTTGTTTAGATTTGAGTGTCATTGCAGGTAGGTCGTAGGTTTGAATATATTATCTATCAGATTTTGATTGTTTTGTCACCTAAATTTTGAATGATTTCCCTGATGATAGGCTTTTTCTTTTTTCCCTTTTTTTTTATATATATAATTGGGAGTGGGAGTTGGAGCTTTCCTTCCTTATACCCGGGGACACCCACACCCACCCTGGAAGACAAGGGCTTTGGGTATTAGGCTCACCCACCCATTCCAATTGGGACCTTAAAGCCAGTATAACCGCAAGACTCCAAGCCTTTGCCAACAGAGCTGCCTTCTTAGGGGACGGTTGATAGACATTTTAATTTGGCCAAAACTCTTCAAGTTAAAAGCTGCTCACTCAACTATCTACTGGGTAAAAGAGATTAGTCTCTCCTTTATATTTTTTCACAAATGTCAGCAACCAAGGATTTTATCCAAAAAAAATTTGGTCGGCTAAGAAGCCAATTTGTCAGCCATGTATGAAGGCTATCAAGAAACCAAACCTTCATTAGAAACTTGAAAGGATATACAAGAACATTCAAAAAAGACAGCCCACACGAAGAGCCCAAACCTACAAAAAGAGTCTCATATCTGAAAGAATAACACCTAACCGATAATTACAAGAGGCCTTAGACATCCACCACTCATAAGGAGGTATTAAACCTAATATTTTCTCCAAGAAACGTCCCAACAAGCTATAACTTTCAGCCCTGCTAAGAACTATTGTAAGATAATCTTTTAGTGCCGAAGTCTAAATATCCCTAATCTTGTCCCACTTCATCTAGGCACTAAAGTCAGCTCATGAATCTGAGTTGCAGTAACCATTTATAAACCCCTTGCAGCATGCAAGTATATGAATGGGAAAAAAAATGATATCCAATCTTGAGAATGGAAATTTTCATGAAATATTAACAATCAAAGCAATCATTTGTATCTGATGTTATGTGCAAAATTGTTAATACGATCATTATTTGTTAGCTATCTTGCTTGAGAATATCACTTCCTCTGAGGTCTTATCAAGCCACAGATATAATATCATATTTCTTAAAATGATAAAGTATCAGAGTTTTTTACCTTTCATCATCAAAAAATTTGCAAATATTGCAATAGTATTTCGCCATTGACAATCCATTGCAAGAAGGTGTTGTGCATATTGGCCCAACTGGTTGAATTGTTAGACAGTTCATACACATCATCTCTGATGTTGCTTTCCTAAAATCATGGGACTAAATATCAGAGGGGCAAAATACTAATTGAATGTGATTTAAATCCTGAAATAATACCTGTCCATTGAGTGATCACTGACATTGTCATGACAGAATCGACAGGTAAATAACTTTCCACAGCAAGCAGCAAGAAGCTTGCAGTTTCTTTTGTAATGTTCACACCCAAACACATTTTTTTCGGCACAGTGAAAAGATGCTGTTCGTCCTGCTACATCTTCACCATTGGAATTATCTTCTACATTTGCTTGAGGTAATTTCTGCTGTGCAGCAATCCAGCGACTAATTCAAAAGAATAGCATGCAATTAACTTTATCTTCATCAGCGCAGCAACACATTATAGGAACATGTGCTATTCAATTCGGAGTAAGATAAACATAATTGACAAAAAGCTTAAGATAAAATATTATATCAAACCAAACCTGGTCATAAGATTCTGCACGAGATATGCTTTTCTCCTTGGATCAAGAGTCGAGTCCTGATAAACCTTTCTTATTTCTGATTCAAGTTCATTTTGGTTCATGCGAAAAATATCTTTCCAACCAGGCTTGAACATTTGATCATTCTGATCCAAGCTCTCAATGAGCCCAGAATCTGGAAGGAGAGAAAGAGGGATATGTGATATATATTTTCTTCATTGCTGAGCAATTGAGGAATTGTCTAACATAAGTATGAGAGCAATAGAATATGCCACAAACCTTTTTCGGCAATACAAGCTTCCGATGTTTCACCATTTAAAGTAGACGAAGCAGTCCCTCTCCAACATTCATTGAGCCATTCATTGAACATGGTGTTTTTTGTGGCCTGCTTCCACGTATCCATCAGAGTATTCTGTTCGTCCTGAGTAAGTGCTGATGTTACCCACGGCAACATTGACTGGAGAACTTCAGCACCTGTGGTTCCAATGATACGGCCAACTATTTTGTCTTGCTCCTCCACAGAGAAGTGTTTCCCAAACAGAGGCCAAAGTTCGAGTTCTTCCCTAAATATATGCTGATCCAGAGTAACTCTTATAGATTTGCACATTCCTTGAAGCTTTGTAGCAAGCTCGTTGTACTTTCTATTACAATCCTTCCCCACCACATTAACAGACCCAACAACACTTCTGGAAGAACTCTCATCCAACGGAACCTCATGCAAACTTTCATGGAGGAGTGAAATCTCGGACAGAACACATGAAATGTCCTCAAATAATTTTTCCTCCTGCTTATGGTCTAGCGTATACGAGTGACTTACATTGTGCAATGTCTCTTTGGATTCCAGAGCAGGAAATACAATATCATCTTCAGCATTACTATGAGCTCTATATAACCCCCATAGGAGACGAAATCTTCCAATAAATTGCCGGAGAAATGTCCCATCACAATCACTAAGTTTTCCAGATTCAACATCTAAATATTCCAAGTCTTTGCGTATAGCTTTGTGAAATTTAAAAATAGTATCAATGGGACGTCCTGCGGAACCAACATCAGAAGAGGAGCAATCTGTTTCCCATGAAAAGAGGCTGGAATTGAGAGATGGTGCACAAGAGCTGGGAGATAAGGATCGCATGGACTTGGATGTGAAAATAGAACTTAACCCCAGATTCTTGATGTTTACACCTAAAGCTGGAACATGGCAGGACTGATCACTACAACATTGTTGCTGGACATTAACAGTCTCAGAAGCAATACGGCCATCACAGCTTTTGCATGGCATCGGTACATTTCGTATGGCTGGCCTCTTGACATTAGCACTAGTTTCAGGATCTGATTTTGGACCTTCCCTTGCAGCTAATGCAGGGGCACATGAACAAGATGATTGAACAATGTCTTCTTCAATGTCAGTAAGCCTTTTAACTGCACAACAGCCAACTGCTCTCGAAGACAAGCACAAACCATTATTACGAGCTTTGCAAGCCCAACCAGAAAAGAGAGTCACCAGAGCAGTATCTTTAGCTGGAGCTGATTCAGAGAATTATATGCTATCAGAACCACTAATAATGCTAATATTAACAAAAAAAATGTTAATAATAACAAAAAAAATGTTAATAATAAACATTTGCAATAAAATTTTCAAGAGTTTGCCTCTTAAAAAAAAAAAAAAACAAATTAGTTACATCAACAAACCTGCCAACTGAATGTTCTTGAGAATATCTCTAGCTTCATCTTCTTTCACTGATCCTACCAGCCATGGCAAGACACGTTCAATCAATTTCAAAGGCATCATGCACAAGCTTTGATACAATAATTCCCGTTGTCTCTTGAAACTGAAGTGCTTTCTAGCAAGTGGAAGAACCTAAAAGCCAAGGGAAACAATACAGCTTCAACTCATTTTTCAGAAATACAAAACATTCATTTTCAAGTTATCACATTTATAAAGGCACTCTTCTATTCTTTCATGGAAACTGATGTTTGTATATTTGTATAATACTAGCGTAAAAGTAAAAGGAACTTGTTGCACGGTATAAGCCAGCCATCATAAAATGGAGAAATAAAATTGCAATAAGATGCCATATCAACCAGGAAGTTGCACCTGAACTTCTTCATTATGGAAGTGCCTCTTAATGGTATCCATTATTTGATCAGCATGAGAACACAACTTCACGTAAAATTCAGCTCTTGAAGTAGAACTAGCCCCTGCACTTTGAATATTTTCAATCAGGCACCTAAACTCATTGAATTGACTTTCTTCTTCAGCATGTTCCTGGAGAAAAGAAAACTCTCCATCTACTGCAGGAAAGATTACCTTGTCCTCGGCAATACTGTGATGAGAAAAGAGGGTGAGTAATACAAGTTTGGCTGAATAATTTCAGGAAAATAGTTAAATGAATATAAACTGTGTGCAATAAAAGTTTGCAGGCAATAACATTTAAAAATGAAAATGTGATTCATGTCAAATTGTGAAGTATATGTACGACCCTAATTATAGAAATGTTTTAAAGAACTATAGCCAAATTATAAAAGATTATATCACTTTTATTTCCCTAGCCACAATTTCTTTCTTTTAGCACTCTTTATGAGATCGGACTATAATTTTTCTCTGGCATACTCCACCTATCTGTGCAATAAAGAGTAAGAATAACATACCTATGAAATATGCAAACTTCAGCAATGAATTGCAACCTCTCGTTAAAAGTTGATAGATTACTAAAGTTCCCAGAAAGTTGTATCTTCCTAGCCTCCTCAGCTATGTCATTCAACTCTCTTTTGATGGCATTATGCCAGAACAGTATTTCATTGATTGGATGAGTTGCCACATAATCCAATGTCTCAGATTTTGACTCCAAGTATTTTCTTTTTCCATGGCTGGTCAATTCACAAGCACAATTTACATTTCCGGTTTCATGATTCGATGTATCAGTAGAAGGATCTGTATGATATATAACTAGAGAATCACCAAAACAACTTGTTGATGCATTGTCACAACTTCTCGCTTCCATCCAAGTAAATATGACCTTGAATAAAGAGTATCAGTAATTGGCTATAAATAAAATTGGCAAATCCAAATAAAGAACCCAAGTAAAACCTATACCTGTTGGAGAAGCTTTTCCTCAGGGACTACCTTGATTAAACATTTCTGTAGATCCTGAAATTCATCAGGTGAAACAGATGATGAAAGCCAAGGGAGGAATTGAGCCATCATGTACACAGGAATACTGCAGAAGAACTGCCAAACGAGAGATGCCTGCTCTTCCAAGGAGAACTTTTCTATAAGCAAGGGAAATACCTGGAAAATGAATATAGTGAAGCTCCACAGAATATATATCAGAAAAAATGCATATGTATCATTGGACATGCAGCCAAAAGTATATCACTTCATACAGCACAGTAGCTTCCTGTCCCATTTAAATAATTTTTTCACAGACACTTAACTATCTCTCACCCAGTCCCTTTTAATCATAAAAGAAAAAATTATATGTTAAATTCATATTTTTTATTACACACACTTGGTAAGAACGTGATTTGGTAAGAAATTATTAGTAATATAAATTAACAGCATTTACTGTTTCTTGAGAGTGTGCAAAATTCATGTATTGCTATTGCCACAACGGAATTAAGATTTTGACTGCTATTAAACACTGCTTTTCTAAGATTGAACTAATTAGTGATCGGAGATTTGCATAAGATACTAGGGAGACATGGCAGCCATGACAGAGTACCTGCTCTTCTTCCTTAGCCATGTGCTGGCTCACAGATGTCTTTAGGGCGCCAGTGCAGGATGCTAACTCCCTTGGGAAGCTTTCATCATGTTGTGTATTACAATTAAGAAGCTCAAAAAGATGATCAAACAAATTGCTTTCACCCTTGTGTTCAAGGGAATATGTCTGTGCCACATTCTTCACACGAATATCAAGGGCAGGAAAAATTACCTGCAAGTCCAAATTTGTGTTTTCAGAAGTAAGGAAAGTTACAGCAAGAAGGAAGAAAATGAACAGAAGAAAATAAGAACATTTTAACATCCTTCCCGGAAATAAGCTCTATGTCTGTTAATTTCGGCTGTTCTCCCACAGAAGGGGTTTTTCAAACCTTATAGCCATTTTTATAGAATATAGGATAAAAAGCTCAATGTTGCAAAATAATATCCCATGGCTCGTTGCAGCCTTCGTAAGACAGCTTCTTTTAACTCACTCCTTTTTCGAGCAGGAAGCACCAAAAGCCACTAGAAATTCATATTTCATCAAATAAAAAAAATCCAACTAATTCTTGTCTTGATAGCTCCTTTCATATTTAATTTAATGTACAAGCTCACTATTGTCGAATCCTCAGTATTCCTATCATCCCCCTCCGAACTACATTCAGTTGAAATATTTCCTTACAAACAACAGTAGAGCTCCTGCCTTGATTGAAGTACACCAGTCATACCAGATTCAATTTCAATTTCAATTTCAATTTTTTGCGTTCTTGAAAGTAAAAACTGATGCAAAACGAAGATAAGTTTCCACTCATGAACTCCATAAAATAGTAAAAGGCGTTAGAGAACACAGAACGCAACTAAACAATTAAGCAAATAACACAACAATCATCTAAATCAGGATAAGTAGAGCACGACAACACAATATAAACTCTTCGTTCATTTATTCTTCAATTTTACTTTCCTCCAAAAGAACATTTTGTTTATTGACAGACTTATACCGTATAGACGACAAAGAGAGGTTAATTAAGCTAAGGACTGGACAAAACGGACATCAGAAAATCCAGTAATTATCCTAAAGAAAGATAGCTACACAAGGTCGAATCGTCTTTAATGGAATCCGCATAAAAGAACACAGGAAATGAGATCTACCGAACAGCTTTCACATGTCCAACAAATTATCGCGCATAAGCAACGATTATGTACCACTGAACTAGACCAAAAAAACAAAAAGGAAATTAAAAAAGCGGATTCATAGTTCTGATTCTGAAGAAATTTTCAATTACGAACCAAGTTCAATTACCACATTTCCTTCCCGACTCCTACGAATTAATCAGCAAGCGCAAGGGAAAAAAAAAAGAAGCCATACATTGAAAGAAAGTTAATCGATAATGCTAGGTTCCAAAGAGAAACAAACGAGGCGAAAATTAGCGACACATGTACAAGTGCAAAACCGTACGCAAATGGATCAGAAATTTAACCTCGTCTTCAGCATTGGAGTGGTGTTTGTAAATCGATCTCAAAAAATGGTATCGTTCAAATAGCGGCCGAATATCAGCTCTCTGGCCGGTAGCGAACGCCATGGCCAGCCGGTGAAGCGTGTCGAGCTCATTGCGAATTGCTTTGTGGAAGAAAAGGAAAATAAGAATCGGAGACTGTGGCTCGGAGCTCCTCAAACAATCATTCGGCGACGACGGAGACGAGGCGGAATCCATTTTATTTACAGAATTAGCCAAAAAAGCCACCCCTCCGCCACCGTCCCTGTGCTGTAGCCCTGTCAACGGCGTCGCCATCTCTCTCTCTCTCTCTAACAGCTCCCTTCGCAAGAACTCTCTCTGAAATTGTAACCTATCCAACACCTTCTCTCTCCAAATTCTCTTCTCGTTCCGGTTCTTCCTCGCTCCAACTATACTTTCAGCTCCCAGCTCTGTGCTGCTGCAGCTCTTGGTTTCTCTCCCTCAATCTCGATTACAATTACTTTCGACTTTTTCATGTAACTTTCTCTCTCTAAATCTTTTTATTATCTGATTGGTATTATTCAACGGAGAAGAAAGGGTAGGCCTGGTTACGAACTTACGGTGCTGTCGATAAGAATAAACTATGGCCGAAGGGTTGGAGAGAGGGAAGGCTTTTATACTCGGCTCGGTGAAACGTGGACCCAAATATTGCCACCGTGGATGATGACGTCACCTCCTTCCGCTCACGTGATACCAATACCTGCCACGTGGACGGCTTGTGTGAAATATGATTGCCTGATTCATACTTCGCCACTACGCACACAACATTTTGCCTCCTCCTCCTCCCCAATATTGCTACAATTTCATTTTCGATTTATTTTTTAAAACACACAAGTTTTAACTATTACCAAATGAAATTCATTGTTGCGTAACTCTAATAATACTCAACTCTCGTTCTTGATTCTAACTATTCGCTCTTAGTTTTTCGATTCATGCTCTTGATTCAAACTCCTTATTTCTAGCTTCTCAATCTCATTTCTTCTCTATCGTGATACTACCAATCGCCATTGATTTCTACCACCACTTCCTCTATTCTACAAAAGCCACTGATTCCTGTCATTTTTTCCTGTAATCTGTCAATCAAAAGTTGGGATACAGATTAAACCTCATGAGTTGTATCCCAATTTTTTCAAATTCACGTTTTCTGTTGGAATCATGCTCAACCACTTCATCTCCTTCTTCGAAAGTTGTATCCCAGTCCGATTTCCACCAACGCTTCATCCAATCCAGTTTACGTTTCCATGTTAGACCACTTAAGTAAGAGAAATTTCGTAGTTGTTGGCAGAGAGAAATGCTAGGACGTGTGATAATGAGTAGCGAGGAACCAAAATCAAGAGCAAGAGTTAAGTATCACGCATACACAACATGTCTCATTATATAATTTCACCTGCATGATTACATAAGCAAAATGTTACAAAACCAAACTTTTAAAAAGTGAGTGGGACAATCTTGTGAAAAGGGTCATCTATACAATCTTTTCAAGAACCGTTTTTTTTTTTTTTTACAATTTTATATTAGAAAATAAAATAAAAATTGAGGTATACTTATTCTAACATTTGACATTAATGATTTAAATCAATTGTTTATTTGTTTAATATACATACAGGCGGACTAAGATGGATCAATTCGAATAATCTATTTAATATTTATGTTTGACACAATTAATAAAAAAGAATATTTTGAAGATAGTTGATCGTATAACGTTGTCAAAAGAAAATTTTTGAAAAATGAGAAGTATATCTCTTAGCTTTTATCTACTTGACTAAGACGATAATAATTTGGAATATTTGTTTAGGGTAACTACAATACACCTTTAGCCTTGTTCTTTCTTTTATAGCTTTCGCTTTTGTTTTGCTCTTATCTATGAGTTTTTGTGCTTGTTCCTTTTCTCTTTTGTCTCATCTTCCATTTTTCTTCATCTTAATTAGTTGTTTATTATATCTTTTATTGTATGTCACTCAATCTAGGTCTATTTTTAAATATAAGAAAATGAGTCAAATTATTTACAAACATATCAAAAATTTCACTGTCTATCAGCGATAGACCATGATAGAGTTCTATCGCTGATAGATAGTGAAATTTTTCTATATTTGTAAATAGTTTGATATTTTTTTATTTATAATAATTTTCTTTTAATCTATTAAATTTTATTTTGTATTATTTTCTTATTAATTATATTACTAGTACTTTTCTACATGGGAAGCTAATTTTAATTTACAATTTCAAATTTAAAAGATAGAAAATAAAATTATGCAAGATTCTCCACCCAAAAAATTGAAGTCAATTTAACATTTTTTAATAAGCTTAAATATGTAAGAAAGAACTAGTAGACCACTGAAATTAAATTAAAAAAAAAAAAAAAAAAAAAAAAGTAGTAGGCAACTACCTCATAAGAGACCTTTTTTTTTAAAAAAAAAAAAAAATACAACCTTACGAGAGACTTTATACCACAAGCAACGCGTGAGCATTTGAATAATTTTAAATAATGTGTATGAAATAAATATTTGCCAACAATAAATGAGATTTATTTAAACAAGATGGATGAAAAAAAAAATTATTTTCTTATATATAATATAAGATATTGAGTTGGAGGATATATTTGAATCTTTAACATCTTGGTCAATAATATATATTTAATAATTAATTGAGTTACAATTTAATAAATAATAGTATTAAGTGTAGAGATAATATATGGTGAATTGAAGTCAAATAATATAAATTGAATAATATGTCAGAAAATAAAATTTGAAATTATTATAATGAATAAAATAGAATGTTGTTAGGATATTATAATATTAAATTTGTGCTCACCTATCAACTTAAAACTTTTAAGTCAATCGATAATTTAATATAGTATCGGAATAGGTAGTGGTTCATGAGAATGTTATTTCCTCTCACAAGTGAGGAGGCCTTTCATGTAAATTTGGATAAAAATGGGAAATTTATTTATTTATTTTTGCACAACTACTACTTTAAAAATGGTAAGAAAAAAAGTACAGTCAAAACCTACTCAGTGTACTATATCTTGATTCTCTCGGCCAAATTTTAACTCAAGAAAATTTATCTTATAAGTTTAGAGCTAGTTAATGTTGAGAAGTCTTGTTTTTGCCCAAAAAAAAATGTTTTTTTTTTTAAAAAACTCATTTTTATTTAAACTCTTTTGATAAAAACGGTTTAAAATACACTTCCAAAATGATTTTGAGTGGTTGTCAAATACTCTAATTTTTTACAAAATGACCTATTTTTTAAATTAAACACTTAAAAATGTATTCCAAACATACACTTAAATTATTTAATGAAAAAACTCTCAATTGATGAGTTAGTAGTGAAAGTATTTATAACTATTTAGAGAGAAAGCTATAGTTATAATGATGGATCTTCTTTGTAAAGAAAAGTTAGTTGAACGTATTTGTGAATTTTGCATATATTATTGAATAATTAGCTTAATCAAAATTACATAATAAATAGACTTCAACAAATAAAAAAAATAGAAAAAAAAATACTAATATGGAAAATTCAAATTAGAATAACACCAATTAATTTTGACAATCTTAAAATTCGTGTACTACATCAATAATGTACAAATTTAAAATATTTCTCTTTTTAACCATACAATTACCAGTACGCCCATTGTTATTCTCAATACAATAGTCAAAATAAAGATAAGTATCCATAGAATTTGATTGGGATATTTAAAAATAAACAATTTAATAAACTTATTTTTTAAAAGAATAATGGTCCAATTTATCATTAGTTTTAGAAATATATAATTATATGTTCACCTATTTTTGATTGATTTTAAACATGATTGTAATTAATTTCATAGGATAGAAATTCATTCATCCAAATTTAAAGAAAATAAAATAAGTTTGTTTTCTTTTCCCCCTTATTTTTAAGCTTATCTTTTTTTTTTTCCAAACCAATATATGATGTTTGACAATTAATAAAACTATCCAAACAATAAATCATAAATAGAGAAAAGCAAAAGCAATTGAGAAGACAATTTTAGCCTAGCATGATTTAAGAAACATAATATTAATGAAAATGACCCTAAAGGAATATAATATTATTGCATCAAACCTTTATGTTACATTTAAGTATTCATTAAATTACTTTTTAAAATATATCGAACTGTGAGGATTGATGTAGTATAAATTTTATGTCAGTTAAACTAGGTTAATATTGACTAATTATATTTATTAAAAAATATATATTGACTATTTATTTATTCAATTATACATAACTAAGCTAGATTTTCCTTGTTTTTAATTTTTCTAGTCCACGATACCAAATGCAAGGAAATCTCTTACCAGATTCCAATTTATGATCAATATTTTAAATTAATTGATTTTTTACTA
Organism: Lagenaria siceraria; assembly: GCA_002890555.2. NCBI lineage: Eukaryota > Viridiplantae > Streptophyta > Magnoliopsida > Cucurbitales > Cucurbitaceae > Lagenaria > Lagenaria siceraria. Next base: position 23,101,376 of record CM016492.1, on the reverse strand, counting down.
ATTTAAATGATAATGTGATTTATGTATTTTTTTTTTTTTTTTTTAATATGTTTACATGTATGACTTGTATGGACAATATAATATAAAATAAAGTAGAGTTAAAATGACAGTATAAAATTATTATATATTTTCTACAAATAAGTTTGGGCATCCAAATAAATTATTATACGAGATAAGTTTATATATATACATATATATAAAATAAGGCCTCATCCATGCATTTTTCACCAACCTCATTTTATTCAACCATATTCTCTTTATCCAACTTTTATTTTTACAGAAGAGAGGGTGGATGAGATTGAAGACTTTGACGGTTTTATTTTTAAATATTCGTTTACTCGTACATTGTTATAGTATATTTTTGTTAACATTTTTAACATATTTTTTATTCCAGACTTAAATTTGAAAAATATGTAAATCCAAATATTGTTGAGTGAATTAATAAAATAGTACTTCCTTTTTAATTCAAAATAAAAATAAGAAAATTTGGTATGAACAGAAAAAATATCAAACTATTTATAAATATAGACATTGAAATTTTTTCATATTTGTAAATAGTTTGACTCATTTTTCTATATTTGAAAACTGCCCTAAAAATAATATTTACATTTGAATTTTCCATTTAATTAAAAGAAATTGGAAAATATCTTTGGAAACCCAAGCTTTAAAAAAAGAGAAAAAAAAAGACTCTTGGGTTAAAAATATGTGAAGAAAATAGTTATTAATATATGAAATTTGATAAATGAAAATTCGTTGAATATAATTAACTATGTTTGGCCATTTAGGTATACACAAAAAAGATAATTTCAAAAAATAATAGGAAAATTTATAAAAATGGAAAAATAAGAGAAACTATTTACACAAAATAGCAAAATTTTTAGATAATTGTGATAGACGCTGATAGAAGTTTATTAGGGTCTATCAATAATAGAAATAATAGAAGTCTATCATGGATAGATGCTGAGAAGTCTATCAATGTCTATCCATATTTCTGTTTTGCTATTTTCTGTAATTAGTTTGATATTTTTTCTACCTGTAAAAATTTCTCAAAATAATATACAATGAGCATCTAAAAAAAGTAGAAATGAAAAATTATTCAATTGAATTAATATAAATAAAAATCTCTCAATTGGTTAAACAATGTGATCAAAATGAGTATAGCTTAACTGATATAAAATATGCACTAGAATTGATCTTCCTTCTCTCATATTATTTTTTTAAAAAATTGGTTAAAGAATGTGACCTCATGAAGAAATCAAATTAGATTTGAATCTCCTACTGATTTGTTTTTTTATTTTATTTTATTACAAAGACTACGAGAATGAAGATCGAACCTTTAATCTATAAGAAGGTTATCTGATTGTTGTTGTTTAAAAAAAATGTGAATAAAGTTGAAACGTATGAAATTAAGTTTTGTTTGAGTGGTTTGTTTGGCAGTCATAAAACATGGAGAATGAAGGCTAAATGTGCAAACATGACACATATCACATAATTATAGCATAGGCTTTTTTCCCTAATATTTGGTATTAAGTGGAAAGGATCCGTTGTTTTTTGTATCATTCATAACCGTTATGTTTTGATTGGATTTTGGAAATCTATAGTCAAAAAGTTGTTTTTTTGACTTTTGACCTTCCTTCTCCAACGTCATTTTGGAAACTGTCGGGCGTTTTTCTCTTAATCTCTACGTTAATTTTCTAATTGATAAATATACAAATTTGATCAATTTTTTTTTTTTTTTGAAAAAATTACTTATCCATAATTATTCAAAATATCATATAAAAAACCATCCTAAAAAATTAAGATGATGAGTTTAGTTTAATAATGTGGGTACGTGATTGATTGGAAATATACGTCTTAAAATTAAAAGAAAATATTTAAGGACAAAATTTCTAATTGATATTGAAAAAAAAAAAACTAAAATCATACCGATGAAGATAGAAAAAATGGAATAAGAGAAAGGAAGAGATTCAATAATTTACTTCTTAGTATAAATTTTTGTATTTAAATCTATTTTTTAAAAAATAGTTATGATATAACTGTCTTTTAAATAGTTACTATTATGTATTTATGCTTATAAATTTTTTTCCTATGCTTTATTTATTTTTTCGTTTTATCTTTTGTTTCAGGGCTTGTTTATGAGTAATTTTAAAGTCGTTAAAATCACTTTTATCATTTTTAAAATTACTAAAAAATACACTTTAATCACTCAAAATTAATTTAATTTAAAATTTTACACTTTTAAATGTAATTTTCTATCACCCAAATTAGTTTTGAAGGATTAAAAACATATTTCACAGTAACTTTAAAGATAAAAAAAAGTATTTTTAGCAATTTTAAAATCACTCTCAAACATGTCTTTAATCTACCGACTACCAAGCTTTTGCAAATCAACATATATTTGACAAGAAAAAAAAATCAAATACTTTTTAAATTAAATGTGATTGGACAAATTTTAAATAGAATGATGGATAATATGTCAATCATATATAGGTAGAAAAATAAAATATATAAATATATTTTGAAAATTTATCGTAAAAATGCAAATAGGTAATAAAAAGTTTCTAAATAATTAATAATAACCAGTAATATGGACTAAATTTAAAATTTATTAAAAGTACAGATATTAAAATTGAATATTTTAAATTATAAAAATTAAAATTGAATAAATTCTAAATATATGAAAGTGACATTTTAACGGGTATTGTAACATTTTAGAAACTTTAAGACCTTATTATAGTTAACACTATATATATACATACACACGAAGAAATATTAAATGATAATAAATGTCCATGCCTGTCCAAAAATTTCTCTCCCCACAATAAATGTGTCAATTTTTGGACAAATGTGGGGCACCCTTCAACAATAAATACAAAATTGGGCATTAAACTCGATCTTATACGGAAAAACTGAAAAATATCTCACACTAATACTTACTTATCTCAAGCGTTAAATCACAATAATTAAAGCAGTAAAGTTTTTTTTTTTTTTTTCTTTTTTTAAGTCGCATTTTAAATTAATTAAAGATTTGACCCAATGAAAGGAAGGTAAAAACTTATGAAGAAGTTGGGGGCACACAAAAGGGGCGTGCTGAGTATGCCACCGTCAATGTTGGCACGTGACCAACCCACTTCCCCACGAGCCCTTCCAAGCTAACCCCGCAACCAAACACCCCAATATTCCAAAATTCTCATCCCCTAAAAAGGTCTTTGTTGATTGCTTCAATTCATCGTTACTTTTTGGATAATTTAAACATTTCCCTTCATAAAATTCTGATTTTTTTAATGAATAAACAAAATCAATAAAAAATTGGCTTTGTCCATGTCAACAAACCTCAACAAACCACAATGAAAAATCTTGCTCCCAAATTAGAGAACTAGCCTAGTTCAACCTTTACTTTGTCAATTCATTTTGTAATGACATTTTGCATTTGATTAAGGTTGATGCCAAATTTTAGATAGGGAAAGCACACCGACCTTCACGTGACAACGGCGACAAATTTGTAATTTGGAGAAGAACGTGATCTGTAAGATAGAAAAATCTGCACACTGGTGTGGTGCTTGCCACACAAGCACCGATGCTTAAGTCAGAAAGTGTTATTAGTCATATGATGTATTTAGAGTGAAATCTTGACCTAGGGCATCCATCTTAGAGTTTCCGAGTCATATTAGGTTAACTCCCCAAGCCAAATGTGTCAGGGCATGCATTTAGTATGCCATGTTTATCAAATTTGGAGGCTCGATCTCAGCCTCATCCTTCGCCGAGGAGGGTAGTTTGGGCCCAAATAGGTAGTAGCATGTTCCATTAACGAAACAGAGAGAGTTGCCCTTAGCCTCATCCTTGGTCAAGGCCGAGGCCGACCGAACTACTTTGGCTCAAAACCAAATTAGTCATTTTCCTTAAGGTCATCTCATCATCTTGCCCAAGTTGCTTGTATTTTTAATTATTATCGTTTACTTGGTCTGGTAGCTTCTTCTTCTCTGCTATATTACTTCCATTCTTTAGCTAAAAAATCACCCATAGCAACTAGTATGACCACCGTAATAATATATATGCATATTAACATGTTAATGTGACTATTTAATTATTTATTAATAAAATAATGGAGCAAACCAAAGAAGAATATTCAAGATTTGGTAGTTTTCCTCTTAGTTTACCTTCTAAGTTTCATAATCGAAATATGTCACATATAAAAAGTTGTGTGTGGATCGATCTTTAGACATTGAAATTAATATTACAAATTTATATCCGTTTAACTATGTTAATAAATGAGATATTGGGCAGTTGAATATCAAATAGGAAAGGATAAATCACCTAATAAATTCATTTAAAAATTAAAAATTAAAGTAGGCATTTGACAAATTCATTTCCAGAAATTTAATTTAAGCTATTTCCATAAATGCCCCAGTGAAATTCCTTGTGGGGCAGGGGTTCCCTTTTTTATAAGAATAAAATTTGGTACTGAATATTCCTAAACTGGAATTAGCCTTTGATTAATCAAATTAGGAGGATCTTGATGGAAACGGAAAACTGTCGCTATCCGATTATTTAAAATCAGTGTTATTATTTGAATTTACTACTTGCTAAGGTTCTGTTTGGACTCGAAGATAATATATTCTACACTAGAATATCCTTGAGGAATACATGACGATTAATGTCTTGATAGTTGATACCAAAAGTACTCCCCACGAAAATTACAATTCATACGCCAATCTTATAAATAGAATAAGGCTTTTTTCTTTTTCTTTTTTATTAAGTTTTGATTGTTCGTAAATTTTATTGGTGTCCAAAGTTATTTTGTAAATTGAATAAATAATTCTTTTAGCCAAATAATAATAATAATAATTTTTTATATCAAAATTTAGTACCAACTGTGAATTTGTAATTTTGAGAGAAATTAACGATCACCATCCACAATAGAGAAAAAACTCACATCGGTGTGGTGTTTAGCCATCAACACTCCGACAATTAAGTCAATAATCGTTTAGAGAGCTAGAGAGTATAGAAGTTAGGATGTACTTCAAATGGCACAAGCCCTCTTGATTATATAGAAATGAGTTTTGTAACGGTTATTGGCTAATTAACTTCTCAGGTAGTTAACCAAGTCGTTACTAACCGTAGTGAATTGTCGAATTTATTTCACTAATGACCTAAGCATGTGAAAAAGTACAACACTTAGGCATAATCTTTATCTTCATAGGTCGTTCTCCTAAACTCTATAGTCGTCCCTATAAGATGACTTCTATACTTAGGCACTGTAACTTTACGGTTGACCTTATGAGTTGGTCTCCATACTTAGCCAAATAAATTTATGACTTTATGGCCAACCCTATGAGTTGGTCTTTATATTTAGCCAAATAAACTTATGATTTTATGGCCGACCCTATGAGTCAATCTCTATACCTAGCCAAATAAAGGTTCACTTTTTCACTTATAACAATAATAATAACAACAAATTTAGTTCAAAAAGTTGTTTTTAATACATGTGAAATTTTTAAAAAAATATTGATAAGTCAATCATCAGACATAAAATTAAAAGTTCGTGATTTTATTAGAGGTTAAATATCTCACATAAACCTTTATTCTACTCATGTCTCTTTAGTTTTAGTTTTGTTATTTACTTTTTAAATGTATTATCAAAAGTTATAGCCAAATTTTAAAAAGTAAAAATATAAAAAGTATTTGAAATTTAAAATTTCGTTTATTTACCAATAATATAAAGAAAGGTAAGAAACATCAGCATAATTTTTTCAAAAATCTAAACCAAAAAAGTAAATAGAGTTATCAAACGTAGCCTTCACTATCTATTTATTTATTTTTAATTCAAATCCTATTAAAAGGACTTATTTGTTTCCTTTAGTTCTATTAAGTACGTATTTAAATGCTTAGATTAAAAAAAACTCTTATTATTTAAAGTAATAAAAGGGTGTGATGATGCATGGCTATTACTAGGTTTTGAAATATAAACAGCTACTATATATATATATATATAAAGTTATAAAAGAGCATGGATTATGTCACATGTGAGCTCAAACATAAAGTTATTCATTTATAAAGAATTGAATAAAGAAGAGTCATAAGAAAATTTGCTTCTCCGACAACAATAGAATTAAAAACAATAATATATATATAGTTACTATAATTAAGGTTGTCCTTTAGCACACTTAATTGGATAAATTGAGAAGTCTTTCTTACGTATTGTCTGTTATTTTATTTTTATGTTCTCTTTTTCAAAGTCAATTCGTGGAGTAAAAAAAAAAATCAAATAAAAACCACAATTACAAATTTGATTTGGCTACTTTGTCCTTTGCTAAAGAGAGAGAATGGTCAACACACAAGCAATATAAAATCCACATGTATTATTTGTTTAGAAATATTATATATCTTTTGTCATCTTTTGTTAGTATTCTTTCTCTAGAAGTAATTTGATTGTGAAAGGATTCGAATTCGTGGGATTTTATTTTATAATAGCGTCTCATCAATTGGGTTATTCAACAAAAATTGGTCTAAGCATCAATTCAGTCGTTGTTTTAACCAAGATTAACTAAAGTAAATCATCCATGGTTAAATATTTTATTACCATCCAACGCCCAACTAAAAAAAATTAGGTTATGATTGGTTCGTTATAATCTAAAACCTCAAATAGGATCTCTAATCCGGCCTTAAAAATTTTGGCTGGATTGAAGTGTTAGTTTATATTTTTTTATTAATTTAAAATATTTAAATTTATCTACAACATATGACTAATAACTAAAATCTAATGTTATTGTTTCATTCATTTCCAGATTGACTAAGTATTGTATATGATGCTTTTTTTTATCTCTGCTTTTGTGGCTTAATAAAAATTTCTCTTATTCTAAAAAAAATAATGTAATAAAGCTTAAATATTAAATATAAAATATTCATGATATCTATTACAAATTTTAAACAAAGACAAATATCATAATAATGTTAAAAGAAAAATATTAAGAATTCAACCTAAAGCTAAACACACACAAAATGAAGAGAAGTTACATTTATGGAGATGAGAACTTGTCCAAATGATGGTTGAAACTCGAGTGTGGTTCGTCGATGCTTGAAAGAGGAGACTTCCCCTCCTTATATAGACTTTAATCGGTTGAAGAGAGGTCGAAAATGGCGCTCTAGGGGTTTACTAGGCAATTTTGGTGCTAAAAAATGGCTCTAAACTGTGAGAGTAGCAACTGCGATCGACTGGTCAAAATTCTAGAAATTAGGGTTTGATGTGGACGCATAGACTTCAGGTGATGCGGGCGCATGCATTGACACAATTTCTGAAAAACAGTCAAAATTTCCTGCAAAAGCTCATAAAGTCAACCAAAATCAGTAAAAACTAACTTAACTTAAGATACTAAAAGGACATTCACATGACTACTTTATTCATTTAAGACTACATGTTGGGAGAAAAATACATGCAAATGATTGTTTTCACAAAGTAAGAGCCTCAAAATATTACTAAAAAATATGCATTTCATGACATGTATTAGTGTGTATTAGGAGTGCAACAAAAAACTTTAAAAAAAATGAAAAACCAAATTGATCCAAACCAATCCACTGGTTTGGTTTGATTTTTTAGTATAAAATTAGATATATTGGTTTGCATTTGGAGAAAACCAAAAAGTATTGGTTTGGATCGATTTTTTATTAAAAAAACCAAACAAAAGCCAACCAAACCGAGGGTATATATATATATATATATATATATATATATTATAATATCTTTAAAAATAAACTCTAACCTGAGTTGTCTTTTAGTATGTTAATTATTATGATGCATATTGGTTGTTTAGAAGAAAAAAAAAAAGATCAATTATTATGGAGCGTGTATGTTTTTATTTAGAAAAGTAAAAAAAAAAACACAAAAATACGCAATTTCAATCTATAAAAAAAAAAAGAAATAGACCTAGATTTAACTTTAAAATAGCAAAAAGGATCAATACAAAACCAAAATGGAAATAAAAATAAAAATTTAAAAGAAAAAGAGAAAATGTCAAGAACCAAGACCACAATCGATAATAAACCAAACCAAATAAAAATCAATCAGTTGGTTTTATTATTTATTGGACATCGATTTGGATCCTTCTTTAAAAAACCGATTGTTTTGGGTTGGTTCTTGATTAGCCTCAAAACTGATAAAACCGAACCAACTATCACCCTTAGTGTGTATGTAAATTAGGATGGGGAATGAGATATTAAACATCAATAATAAACTAGCAATGGAGATAAAAATATAAGATTTATTAAAAATACAATGATTAGAATGGAACAATTTTTGTTAGTACAACAATTGCAGAGTGAGAGATGAAATGTTTAATCTCTAGGGATGGAGCACATGTGCCACTAATACTAATTCAAATTTACTTTAGCAAAATTAGATAATTAAAAATATAAAAATTAAAATTGAATAAATTTAAAATTACACAAACTAAAACAATATTTTAATCTAGAAAAGAGATAATTAAGAGATTGAAAAGAAATAAAGATGGTATGGAGTAAGTTAGGATGGGGAAGGGGATATTAATGGAGTCGCATTCATAGGGCGTTTGATTTTGGAGGCCAAACCGGCGGGTAATAAGCACACGGGATGCGCGTGTGGTGCGCGCTGATGATGCGTACGCCACGTGCCCACACCGGCCCATCACAAGTCTTTTTTCTTTTTCCTTTTTTCGCCCCTTTTTTTCCTTTTATTTTGTTTAAAACCCTCCACAAGCTTCATTTTGGCCTCACATTTACACGCTATCCTTTCCCCCTTTCACATTTATAGAATTGTTAACATTTTAGTGCTACATCAACATTACTTTCATTCCTATTACTAATATTTTACCTTCTTGATTTTTTTTAAAGAAAGAAAAATATTGAGTAATTTTTTAAATTATATTTTAGTTGCTATTATTGTTCTTATTTTAAAAATGTCACACAAAAAAAAATGTTAACTATTTAATAGATTTTATTAATACTTAATAGAAGAGTTAAAATCGATCCTTTTTTAAATGTTGAGAAATTAATGGTACAATTGTTTCTAATTTGATACAAAACTCAAATTTTATTAGACTTTTAGTTTACCCTTCTTTTTATTTTCCTTTTTAATTCTTCAATAAAATCTCTCACCCTCACTATTTATCTTTTTCTTAAATTTATTCTTAAAAAAAGAAAGTTGAAAACAAAAACATTAGGCCCAAATGGTATATGGAGCTTTGCGGCCTGCGGACCCTGGTTAGTTGCATCTATCTTCCTTTTGTATTATTTATTTTTAAACAGCGGGAAGCTTGATTTTTTTTTAATGACAAAAATCACCCTTAAAAGTATTACTATTAAATTTATATTTCTATATTTCTATGGGTCTGATATATATTTCTATAATATCGTAAAAAATCCACGAAACACAAAAAAATAAGTATCAAAATGATACCAATATAAATATAATATAAATAATAGACATGTTTATTTATTTAAAAATAATAAAATGTTTATTTATTATTTTTTTATAATATATCCAAAAATATTCATCGAAATTAATATTTTATTGAAATTTCTGTAAATTTAAGACTTTGATATTTTCATCGACATCGGTATTTTAAACCTTGGTTATACCCTCAAACTTTCAATTTTAAAAATTGAGCCCTTAGATTTATGCAAGTATTAAAATTGGAATGATCTCAAACATACATGACGGTAGAAATTGTAACAATTGTAAAAGTTTAAGGGTTCAATTTTTATCATTTGGTGTCAAATTTCTACAACTATTGTAAATATGAGGGTCTAATTTTAACATCTATATAAGTTTGAGGTCTCAATTTATACAATTGAAAGTTTGAGGATGTAATTGCAACTACCACTATACTTCATGAGTGGTTTTTACAATTTGTAGTTCTATTTTCTTAAAAACAATATTTCCATTAAATTGGAGTATTAATATATATATACATATAGACATTATGTGGGATGGGAGAATGAAACCTCTAACCTCAAAGCTGATGATACGAGCTTTATGTTAATTGAATTATGCTTATTTTGATAAATAGTATTAATATATTGATTGAGCTATGTTACATTTATGTTAATAAATTATTTTTATTATTAATAAAAAATAAAAAAAATAATTTTTATGATATACATATAAAAAAAGAAGAAAAAAGTGAAAGAGTTCGAATTTCAATCATACTCAAGAAGAATAGCATATTTTAACATTTCAATCGAAAAAATGGAAAAAAAATCCTTTTATATAAATGACAAAACCAATTAAGAAACGAGGTTTAAATTGCAAATTTAGTCCCTATAGTTTGATAAAACTCTCATGAATAATCTTTAAAGTAGGGATTAAGTTCTAATTTTTTTCAAACCATAAAGATTAAATTTTAATTTTCTCAAAACTATAGGAACCCATTTCTAACTTTTAAAACCATAAGGACTAAATTCTATCATTTTCCAAACCATAAAGACCAAATTTAGTTACGAATTAACAAATGTCCTAACTACCCCAGTCATACGAATGAGATGCTAGTAATTCTCATTCTAAAAGTTTCTGAAATACACCTTAATTAAAACAACTTAAAATAATCAACACATGACAATCTGATTTGAAATTTGAAAAACCCACTGCAGTCGTTTATCTTTCTCAAACCAGGAATTTTTATTCTTTTCAATCACTTCCATTTTTGAATGAATAAAGCCTTGAATGCTTTAGCTACTCCACAATAAACCCAAAAATATAGCACACCCTTCCATTCTCCAGCCATCCCACAATAAACTCCCAAGGGTCTTCCTCATCCACAACGAACCAAAAATTTACAAAAGAATCGAGAGCCTTACAACAAAAAAGGTACGCCATACGTGCATATTAAAAAAAATGGAAGGGGGGGGGGATTATAAAGAGATTGGAGAAGACATGGAAGATTTATCTTAGGGATTTTAAAGATTTGAAATTCTAAATCTTTATTATTATTTTTTTTATAAAAAAAAGATAATGCCCGATATTTAAAGGATTCATGTTGAGGATCTTACGTTGGAAAAATCAAGAGACCTCACACTCTTAATAAGATAGATGAGTTACTCCTCTCATTGTCAATTTGTTTTGAGATGTAACCCCACACTATTTAATATGGTATTAGAGCCCATAAAGCCCAAACAGGTATTCGATCCAATAAAATGAAATTGGGATCCGATCATGAATCATGAAATGCTCAATAGAGCAATTAAAGAAGTGTTAAGGATTCACGTGTCATTCATGCATTTTTCAATAATTTTGAAAACTTCCAGTTTCTGCTATATTTACGAATGAAAACTGTAATTTGTGTTATGGATCTCGTTTTTCTATTTAAATCTTAAAATAACGTTGTTTCCATTATTTTAGTAGACCGATTAGAGAAAAAATCTTTAAGATTTTAAAATTTTATGTATAACATTTTTAAATCTAAGGCGTAAATCGTAAACAAGCATCACTCTTTCATTCTTACCTTTATATTGTCTCTCCTCAAAATGTCTTAATATATTGTTATTATGTAAGATATGATATCTCTTTTTCATCTATAGTCGAAAATGCGGTTCTTAGTTAATATACCTAATTTTTCTCATTTATAATCGATATAGTTAACTACATTCGCATCTCCAACATCTTCCTCATTGCTATAAAGTATAGATTATAAAAAAATCAACATGAACTTATGTGTTAGATTAATCATAGATTATTAACAAGAATTAAAAAAAAAAAGGTTATCCACGTCGTTTTCTCCACTAAGATATTGTAAAGATTTGCATTAACGATAGTGGGAAATTAATTAAAAGTATTTAAGCATCCATTTGAGCTCTCTCTTTGGGTGCTTGCTTGTGCTATGTCTTCGCATGGCACACATTTAGATTAATATCATCATTTTATATATTACTTAATTTTAAAAAGTTTCCCCATTCAACTAATTAATTTTCCAATATCAAATTCATAGTCTATAGATTTCAATATCAACCATCCAATTAAATTCAAGTATCATTATCTCTCCCCACTATTAAAATACCTATCAAATTTTTTAATACATGAAATGTTTGTTAAATATCACCTAAGAAGAAGATAATATTGCAAACTGTTGGAAATATTTACAAAATGATTGATAGACAATGATATTTTATTATATTTATAAATGTTTCGCTTTATTTTATTATATTTAAAAACATGTCAATAATAAAAAAAATTAATCCAGGTGTAAAATATGAAATAGATTTAAAATTTTCCTTATTGAAAAATTTCGTGCGTCCAACAAACTCCACAACTTGAGATCTTCAATCTATATTATTATTATTATTATTATTATGTCTCTTTGCTTATTTAATTAGAACCGCTAATTAGTTTAGTTTTTAACTTTTAAAAACGCGAAGGAATAAAAATAATTTGAGTCCATAAGTCCACATCGATCCACTAATAATATAATATAAATCATTAATTGATCTTTACATTTTCTATTTAGAAATAATAATAATAATCTCCTCTTGAGTTGGAGATTCTTTATATTTGAAACACTAATTACCAGCACTGAAAAACTGATCTAATAAAAGAAAAGAATTGAAATTTATGTACAACTTATCTAAAAAAAAAAAAAATAATAATAATAATAATAAATACTTTTCATCCCCTAAATTTTCATAAAAATAACAAAAATCCCTAAACTAAGTTTATATTGATAATAATTTAATATTTGTACTTTAAATTTGTAACAATTTAATTTTTGGACTTTAATAAATAACGATTTAGTTTATGTAGTAAAAATTTCTATCAAAATTAAGTGTTAACTCTTATTTCGTAACAATAGGGTCTTTATAGTTTATAAATAAATTTGATTCTAAATCAGTTTATAGAATTTACACATGTAAGAAATTTCATTAAATCATACTACTTGTAAAGTATACAAAGACTAAATCGTTATTGTTAAAAATCTGAAAGTAAATGGACTAAATTGTTACAAAACATTCTTTGATTAAATTGTTACTTTCATGAAAGTTAAAAAACGAAAGAAAAATTTTAATCTAAAAGAAAATTGTGTTGAAATGAGTTTTGACCAACATTTTTCACCCTTTGATTTGTTATCATCGGCAATTTATTTTTTGGATTTTTTTTTTCACTCTCACACACCATTTTTCCCTCTTGCTTGTCTGTGCTCACTTTCTAGCTCTCTCTGCACATAAGTTTTTTCGTTGGATGTTGCACATCTAAGAAATTGATGCATTGTTACACTCGATCGTTGTGTGTTGCTTGTCATTATATTTTCGTTGCTAGCAGGTCATACATCATTGAAAGGGAGAGGAAGGAAAAAAAAAAAAGACAATTAATTTAGAGGCAAGAAGGAAAAAATTAACGTTAAGAAAGTTTGAAAATGGTTAAAAAACTTTATGACGTTAAATCTAATGTGTATCAAAGTATTCATTCTTTTAAGGAAAAAACAAACTCGTTTCATTTAATTATGATAACCGAAATTTCCTTTAATCCTTCAATTTAAGCATTGATTTGATGCATATTCTTTAACTAAGATCGAGTTGAAAATTTTGAAATCCTACACCACCATAGGGTTGTAATAATAATAATTAATAATCTCATTTTGGCATTAAAAAGAACCGCCACAAAAAAGTTACACGAAAGCCCAATTTTCAGATTTGATAAACAAATAGAAGATGGACATATGATATGGATTTTTGTGATATCCAATTCTAGAAAAAGGGAGTGGGGAACCCAATATCAAACACAAACTAATTAACTTTTACCCAATATAAAATACTCTAATGAGATGTTGCCATCTTGTTTAGTTCAAAGATAAGTGTTCCACAACTTTCTTTCGCCCTTTCATTTTTTTTTAATTATTCTATTTTAATCTCTATATTTTTAAATTTAAAAAAAATCAATAAATCATCTCTATATTTTATTTTAAAAAAATTTACTCTCTATTAACATTGTTTCTATTAGTTTTAGAAACTCATGCACCACACATCTAGTTACTATTTAACTAATGATAAAGACTAATTTTTTTAAAATATATTAAAAGTATATAAACTAAAATTTGACATTTGAAACTCTTGAGGTTGTTGCAGACAAGACTCAAAACCCATGAGCGAGCTCAAGCTAAGGGGAAACTAGGAGGAGGAGAGACGTGCGTCTCGAAAGGGAAAAGTTAAAGCCTCGAATTTTGGGCTGATCAATCAAACCGTTAAATATATACCAATCGAAAAATAATCGAGTCGTGCTCAGTTTGGCTCCTTGTAGCCTCAAGCGTCGTAAACTATATTGACATCTCTAGAGTTGCACGTAATGACAGACGATTTTCAGAGGAAGAACATTATGTAAATAGCCTCATTCGATGATCTCAAAGGGAAAGAGTAAGTAATCTCCTAAGGAGATACACAACCTTACTTTTGTATGTTTAGCTGAACTATACACTCCTTTTACTAACTTAGGCATCAGAGTGTAGTAAGCTTAGCATCACACCGATGGGAGGAACTTTCAAGTATGTCAACCCAAAAAGCAAAACCAAACTAGGAAAAGCGAGGCAAAGTTGGTTAAGCCCAAAAGAGGCCTACGACGACGATGAACACGTGCGAGTTTCCCGCGTCGACAAAAACTAAAATAAAATAATATATATTAATTTTTCTTTTATGTTGATTTATTATTTTGTTTTGATGTGAGTGTGGTCACCTCAAATAAAAGCAATGAGACAATCTAGGATTTGAGATGCATGCCACACAATTGCTTACATTATAGGCTTTACACAAATGGGATATCTTGTGTTGAGCCCATCAATATTTCCACCTATGTCTCTCTCTAAACTCTAAAGTAACATTATTTTCTCTCTTTTTTTTTTTTTTTTTTTTTTTTTTGGTTCCAACAAAATTTTGATTTGATGAATCCACTAGGATTGCACTACATAACATTATATATACACTTTTATCCATATAGTTTATATATAAATTTGTAACTCATCTATCACCAACACAATACTTTTAGTGCCCTAATCAAAATTAATTGAATTCCCTTTTTCTTCTCTCATTTTTTGACTCACTTTCTTTTCTTTTTTTCCCCTTTAATTGGGATACCCCCTTCAACATCATGATTATTAATATTCCTTTGGATAAGCTAGATTTTTACAAATGCATTTACTGTTTATAATGAAATTTATTTTTATATTAAATTTCTTATCTTTTACTTATGATTTGATTGTTGTAATTTGATGAGTAACTGATCATTTCAAAAACTAAAATAATATAGACTATAATTCTCGTGAAACAAAGAAGTGGTAGAAAATTATGTTGGATCATTTAAGAATAATCTCACTCAGACATATATATATATATATATATTTATTATTATTGACGGAGTTTAGACTAAAAATGTACATCGATTGAATAAGAAGAAAGATTCGTAATGTATTATATTAGAGAAAAATTGTATTAATATGAAGAGTGAAAATAGAATCATGAAAATTTCATGTTAAAATAGATAATATCATAAACTATATAGAGTTAAATTAAAAACTCTTATATCTTGATTATCATATTAAATCTCACTATTAAGCTTAAAAAAACAAAGAGAAAAAACTTCATCCACTTACATTCTTACCAAAGCTCGAGGCCACAACTCCTTTGGATGGGTTGGGTCTTGTCAAATGAGGGATATGATATGACTTCCTCTCTAATTAAAGGAAAAAAAAACCCTTGTATTTTTTTTTATAAAGAAAAAAGAATTGTAGAGAAGCTTAAATAAAAATATTTGAAGGGACTTTTAAAGTTGTATAATTAATAATTTAATCGGTTGAACTATGTAATTATGTTCGTTTTTTTTAAAAAAAAGAAAAAATTAATTAAAACTGTATGTCATTAGAATAATACTTTAAAATGAAAATTGAGCGAGTAGAATGTGAAATTAATTGAGAAGAGATTATTATTTTTTGTTTGTTCCTTTTTTGCTAACGAAAATGGTTAATGATGGAGCCTTCTTATCCAGAAGCAGCTATATTGGCATTAGATTCATCTTCCATTTCTAATATATGATGGACACAGACATGGCAACCAACACCAACACACACCCACCTTATTATTTCCAATAGTTTCTTATCCCCTTTATTCAAAGCAATTGACTTGTAAATTCAACTCAAGTTAGTCTAAAGTTATTTGAAAATTCAACTTATGTTTGATATGGTTGGGAATGTCCGCAACTACTAAGGTTCATGGCCCATTTACTCGAGAGAGTAGTTCTTCGTCCCACATTAAAAGATTAAGAAGTGGGAAGAGATTATAAATATGAGAACTCTCCAAAGGAATTCAAAAAATGGTTGGAGTGATAGTTAATGTTATTTCCTCACACGTGGGTTGTTGTTGTTACTGTTTGGGTAATCGTATTTGTGCGGAAAAAAATACGACTACGTTCAACGATTATTAAGAGACAACCACATTCTGAGTACATGAGTGAATGTTTGAACAATTTTGGATGAAGATGATATTTGTGTGTTTGAGCCATTAGCTCCACTAGCGCTAGAAAAGCATACATTTTAAGAATTTGGAAATCCGCTTCATAAAGCATTTGCCTTCCTTCTTTGCAAGAGCAGCTTAATTTGCAGCATATTCTATCTTCATTTACACATAATACAAGAGCATATGATCATTTTACAAATCCACAATACCTATAAGAATTCACACAATTGATGTTACATTTGACATGACTTTTTTATATAGAGTGATAAACCATGTGGATGCCACAAATTTGTATTTCTCGAGAAAAGTGACATAAGTATTTAAAAGAACAAATTCAAAAGTTTTCTCCCATTTACTTTGTTTTTTTATTTTAATTTTTGAAAATTAAGCCTAAAAACACTTTTTCCACTTCTAAATTTTCTTATTTTGTTATTTTGTTATATACTTTTTACCAATATTTTAAAAAACAAGCCACATTTTGTAAACTGAAAAAAGTATTTTACTAATCGTTGTAAAAAATGAGAGAAATAGCCTTAAGTTTCAAGAACCAATAACAAAAAAACGAAATGGTTACAAAACGTGACCTAAATAGTTGTAAAAATGTAAAGAGCTTCATTGTACGAGGTATAGATTTATATACTCTCTCATATAATGCATGAAATATATGTTCTTCATATGCGTATATATATATTTTATACCATCGATAAGATTTATAATCTGCTCACTGTAACCTGGAGGAAAATATTTTATTAAAATGAGTAATATGAAATACAATTGATATGTTTGTTTTTCAAATTGAAATAAATTTAAGGCTTTAACCACACCTAAGTCCTAAGATTAGGGACTACAATGACGCAAAATCCTGTGCACATCCCAGATCCACATCAAATAACGGCCCAACTCTAATAATCGATTGAAGCCCAACAGAAGCGGCCCAATTCCAGCCCATGAAAGCTCTCCCCTATCACCCTTAGAAGCCCAATGCATATGATGAAAATCAGCCCATAAATTTACAGATTATCTCAATTTTCTTTTGAGAATTTAAACCTTGAGTTGTGTCATGTTAGCTATTTTTCGAATTAATTTAAATTAACCAATCCGATAAACTAATTGAAAGTTTTCCATTTCATTTGACTTTCATTCTTTGGATAAAAATAATTGCCTTCAGTGTGAAATTGGCAATGACTATAGCTAATGCATGTTCTAATTTTCATGCTAAGCTCAAAATAATAATAAATTAGCATTTGAGACTTAATTATTACTTTCATTTTTAATTTTTGTCAATTTGAATTTAATTTAGTGAATAAAATAATAATTATTATTTTTTTAAAAAAATCTAATAATTAATTGCACGCTAAAGAAAAAATCTGATGGTTAAATCCTCATTCTACAATTATTAGATTGATGGGAAAAATTTAGGTTGCACCTATCTTTATACGGTTGTTCAATAAAAAAAAAAAATTTAAATTTACTATTATTATTATTTTATATAAAAGAATGTAAAACATTGAAATTATGTGAAATCTAGATTACACCTAATCATTACTCTAAATTGATTTTTAGATTCTCGCTTATTGAACTAAACAAAAAATACTTTTATACATATAACTTTTTTTAAGGAGTTCCACGTGAGTGAAGAAGAAGTTTTGTTTTTTTATTTTATGGCTGCTGATGGTTGCGGGCTGCTGGTAATGTCACGAAGACGCCGTGAAGGTCGACCTTGGTGGCTTAGACCAAAAAAAAAAAAAAATTATGGACATTTAGTTTTTTATTTTTTTTAAAAAAAAATCACATCCAATTAATTTATAAATACTTAAAAGTTTTTTTTTTACTAAATAAAATAAATATTTAAAAGTTGATTATTCCAATTTGGTTTCAACTTCCAAGTTCCAAGGTTTATAATATGATGTTCCAACTTCCAACTCAGCACTTCGGTTACCCCTATTGTAAGTCCTCTGCTTTGCTGTTTATACACGCTTACCATTTACACATAATTCTTTTTCAATTACAACTTAACATATTTTTTTCCATTAAAACTTAATTGAGAAGTCAAAATACTTTTTTTAGTCCCTAAGTATACTTTAACGGATAAAGACACGTTATCAGTGAACACAACTCAATAGTAATTGACATATACTAATTTTTTAGAGTTAAAAGTTCAATTGTATAAAAATAATTGACAGAAATTATATGTTAGTTCAAAACTAACCTATATCATAATCGAGAATGATAAAACAAAGAGATGAAAAAAAATGTCAACCCGTGTATTTATTTTTATTATTTAAACGAGAAAAAAAAGTATTTTTCCATTATTCAAAAAACATTGAACCCATCATTTGTCAAAAACTACCAACATCGATTAATTAGTCTACAATATCTAAACTAGTGTTTTGTACTAAAGGACGGAAGTATGGTTTAATAGCTAAAATATGGATGACTAATTTCTAAATACGAAATTCATCATTTTCTTTAACTAGGCGAAGGTATCTTAACTGTTAACTTATGTTTCAGTTGCAATGTTAATAATCTTGATTACAGTCAAGTTGTAAAGATCAAAGTGTATTGATAAAAAAAGTCGAGTTTAAAAGTGATAACAACTACAATGTCGACGTAAATCAATCTAAGCAAAGCAGGTAAATAAAAGATTTACATTCATTATTATTATCATTATTTTCAACACAAGAGTGGGAGATTTCATCTCTAACCTTTAGTCAAAGATATATATATATCTATATATATAATGAGTTGCCATTAGTCATTAACTATAATATTATACTAAATGTTAACTTACAAGTTGTTTAGTTCTTGAACTTTAAAAGGTATCCAAATAAGTCTTTAAAATTTCAATTAAGTGTCTAACAAGTCTCTAACGTTTTAAAATGTTTAATAAATCATTATACTTTTAATTTTGTGTCCAATAAAGTTTTAAAACTTTCAACTTTACATCTAATAAGTCATTAACTTATTTGACATTTTTGTAAAACCCACCAACTTATTAAACGAAAAATTGAAAGTTAACCTAAATTAAAAATAAAATGTCAGGCAAATTGCAAAAATCATCCTTGAAGTATAGTGGTAGTTGCAATTACACCCTCAAACTTTCAACGGTAAAAATTGAGCTCTCAAACTTTATACAAGTGTTAAAATTTGACCTTTAAACTTACAATAGTCGTAAAAATTGAGCTCTTAAACTTATATGGTTTGATGGTTTAATGTTGACAATAGTATAAGTTTGATGGCTCAATTTTTACAATTGAAAATTTAAGGGTATAATTGCAATTACTACTATATTTTAGGAGTGATTTTTGCAGTTTGGTAAAAAAAAAAAAAAAGAGAGAAGGGAAAAAAGGGAAGTTATGTTTAAGAGTAATAATTAGTTAAAATTAAAGAGGGGATGTTAAGAAGGTATCCGTGTTGTGTTGTGCTCTGTCTCTCACCTTTTGAGTTTCTGCAACAATTGTGTGTTCATATTCTCATCATTTCAATCTTTCATTCTTCTTCTTCTTCTTCTTCTTCTTCCATTTCTCTCAAAATTCTCTTAATTCAATTCAGTTCAATTCAATGACGACTTCCAATCCCAAACTCCAAATGCATTTCAAATCCCTTCTCTCTCCTCTCCTCCTCTTCGCCGCCGGCCTCGCCGCCGGCTTCACTCTTACTCTCTTCATCTTCCCTTTCCCTTTCTTCCAATTTTCCTCTCCTCTCTCCCTCCGTTTCACCTTCAGCCAATTCCAACTCCCCTCTCCCTCTCCTCCGCCGTCGTCTCCGCCGCCGCCGCGGGTCGGATTGAAAGAGTTTTTGAAGCCTCCCCCGGCACTCCACGACATGACGGAGGAGGAGCTTCTGTGGAGGGCCTCCCTGGTTCCTCGTCGGATTCCGAACTTTCCGACGACGGAGAAGTCACGGCGGAAGATCGCGTTCTTGTTTCTGACGAAAGACGGAGTCAGTTTGGCACCGCTTTGGGAACTGTTCTTTAAAGGTCACCGTGGGCTTTACTCCATTTACGTCCACCGGAGTCCTTCTTCCAACGCCACCGTCGCTCCCTCCTCTGTTTTCTATGGCCGCTCAATCCCCAGTAAGGTCTGTTAACTATCATCACTTTTCTTAATTTATTCTTGCTAAGTCCCTCTATTTTGTTCAATTTTAATTTCATGCTTTCAAATATTATTTTATTACTGTATTTTCATTCAATTTTAACTTTAAATAAGTTAAATTACAAATGCAATCTCAGAAAATTAGAATTTAGTTACTCTAGTTAGATAAGAATTTCATAAATAGTTCTATTCTATAAAAATTATTTATAAAATTTTATCTGAGATTTTATCAAACATATGGATTAAATTATAAATTTTTAAAATCTTATGGACTAAATTTTAACTTCTACAAACTATAGGGATCAATTTTACAAATTAACTTTGATTTTTTTGTATTATCTATCAACATTTTCATGTAAATTAAATTTGGAAAGCTAATTAAATTTGGAACATATGTTCTATATTGATATTGTATTTACTTGCTTAAAAATTATTATTAATATTTAACCCATTTCTATAAAGTTAACGTATGAGGAACCATATTTAGGATTTATTGAGATAATATTGACAAAAATTAACAACTAAAATGATTTTAACCTTAATCCCTGTATTTACTTTTTGTTAATAATTGTCTTTTCTGCTCTCATTCTTTTTGTTATGTTTTCTTTAGTAGATTTTCTGCTAGTAATTTCTTAATTAATACCGTATCCTTCCTACTTTATTTTGTATGCCGTAGCTTAAAATTATTAGTAATGTCTAAATAACTATTAAATGACAAAACAAACCATAACAATAACTATTAATGAAATTACGCCATAATTGAAAGGAAGACACATATCTTAATACTAAGTAAATATTTTTTTGTTTTTCATTACGTTACTATATGTTAAAATATGATGTTAAATTTTGTTGATGGAAAACTCTTGTATTATTTATTTTTAAGTCAAATTACAACTTTATTTATTCAATTTTGAAGTCATTGAATTTTCAAAAATCGCTAATAGTTCTTTACATTTTTAATTTTGTATCTAATAAATTTGTAAATTAAAAAAAAATAAAATTTAAGATCTTATTTGGAACTATTTAAACTATTAAAATAATCTTTAAAAAATGTAATTTGAGTTTGCTTGCAATTTGACCCATGAACAATATCAGTACTGTTGGGTTTTAATTTGAAGAAAATAAAAGCTGTATATATTAAGTACTTTCCTTGTTTTGGTTTTTTATTAAAGTAAATAATTTACAGGGTAATTGTATTTATTATATCAACAAATAATAGCTTTATTTGAACGTATGAAATATTCTAAAATTAATCATGTCTGTTTCAAATTAACAATCTTTATGTCCAACTTTATGATTCCAAAACTTTTTATAGAAACAAATAAATAAATAAAAACCCTTTTAACTTCCACGACGGTCGAATCTAACCACTTACAGCTGCGTCATGGTTATGTTGTAATTTAATTTCCTTTCATGGGATTATTCTCTCAACTCTTATTTACTTTTTTATCCATAATTTAATGTAATATACGTTATTTTTTTTAATCATCTCCCATATGTTTTCTGAATTTAGAGAAATCATGGAATTTTACTGCTTGAATATTTAGGAAATTTATAATTAATATATACGAGAGAAATTTTGACAGATAGAAAAAATGTCAAATTATTTACAGAAAATAGAAAAAAATACATTGATAGACATTAATAGACTTTTATCAACATCTATAAACGATATACTTTTATCATTTCTATCATTGATAGACCTTGATAGACTTCTATCATTGATAGACTCTGATAGACTTCTATAGCGTCTATCACAACTATCTAAAAAATTTGCTATTTTGTGTAAATAATTTTTCTTATTTTTTTATTTTTAAAAATTCTCCTATGTATATATATATTATTTTATTAATTAATTTTGGGGGAAGATACCAAAAATGTTTAGTGTAGTCATGCTTTACATGAATTACTTGGATGCTACTCAAGAAAGTAGAAGAAAAACATTTCTTATGGAATTCCCTTTCCGTTTGAGGTTCCCACTTCTCTATGCTAACCTTTTTTTTTTGCATTCTTTTCTTTATGCCTTCTTCCTTTCTCACGTGAAAATTTATATTTCACCCAAAGACAAGTATCGAACCCCTTTTCTTTCTTCTTCTTCCCCTTTTTTATTGCTTCTTATTATGAGGAAAGAAGAAGAAAAAAAAAGTGTGATACATTCGCCATGAGTTGGCTTTCTGGTCATTTTATATTGTAAAAGTCGGTTTTTTTTTTTTTTTTTACAATATGTGGGGTGAAGGATTGAACATGTGATCTCGAAGTCGATAGTACATGCATGATACCAGTTAAGTTATGCTCATTTTGGGAATAGTTGTAATTTAATATCTTTCTTCTTTTAAAAATTACAATTTTACCTTTTTTTTTATCATTTTATATAACAATTTGAAATTACTATTGGGATATAAATTCGTTAGAATTTTGAACGAAGTTTGAGACATACAATGATGGATTGTCACACAATTCTAAGTCACTAACTCACTACTATGTTATTTCATGTCTCAATTTTCGTTTGAAATTCTAAAAGATTTCTACTTCAAGAGTAGTTTTGAAACATTCATGGAAAGATAAAGGTAATATTGCAAATTTTAAAATACTAAGCAAAGTTGAGTATTTTTTTTTTTTTATATAAATGAGTGAAACAAACAAAAATGAAAGATATTTTCAAAAAAAAAAAAAAAAAAATCAAAGATGGACTTTGTTGATGGGGTAAGAAATAATTTTATTTGTTGGTTGGCTTTGTGGCCATTTCATATTGTAGAAAATTAGAATGTCACACTATTTTAAGTCACGTTGCATTGCTTCATGTCTCAACTTTCATTTGAAATTCTAAAAGATTTATATTTTAAGAGTAGTTTTGAAATGTTTATGAAAAGTCAAAGGTAATATCGTACCTTTCAAAACGAAAAGCAAAGTTAAAAGAGTACTTTTTGTAATTTAGCATAAAAACAAAAATCAAAGATTGCCTTATTGATGGGGTAAGAAATTATTTGATGACTTGTTTATAGGGGAAGAAATAATTTTAGTTGTTTAAGAGTCATAAACATAATAGTTTGATATTTATCATGGATTAACTTTATTATCATTTCAAATTATAGTTCATCGGTTGTAACTTAATATCTTTGCCCTTTCAAAAATTACAATTTTACCCTTAACTTTTAATAAAAAGTTTCAAAACTATCACTAAAATATGAACTCTTGAGAACTTCAAATGAAAATTAGGATATAAAATAATATGATCGTGACGTGAATAAGAAAATTAAGTTTTCATTTTTTTTTTCTTTTTTTTTTTTTGTTTAAAATTCTAAAAAAAAAATTCGATTACAGGGAGTGAAGTGGGGAGAACCAAGCATGATGGAGGCTGAGCGGCGGCTACTGGCTAACGCATTATTAGATTTTTCTAACCAAAGATTCATCCTTCTCTCCGAATCCTGCATCCCACTCTTCAATTTCTCCACCATTTACAATTACTTAATGGCCTCCAAATCCACTTTTATTGAGGCCTACGATCTCCCAGGCCCAGTGGGCCGAGGCCGCTACAGCCCAAAAATGCGGCCCACAATCAAGCTCCAACAATGGCGCAAGGGCTCCCAATGGTTCGAAATGGACCGAATCATCGCCTCCCAAGTCGTCTCCGACCAGAAATTCTTCCCCGTTTTCCAGAAATTCTGCAAACCCTCTTGTTACATGGACGAGCACTACCTTCCCACCTTCGTCGGAATCAGATTCTCCAAGAACAACTCCAACCGGACCTTGACTTGGGTCGACTGGTCCAGAGGCGGCGCCCACCCGACCCGGTTCATCAGAACCGATGTCAACGTTGGATTGCTTCAGAGGTTGAGGAATGGTAGCCACTGCGAGTACAATGGAGTTAAGACTAATCTCTGTCATTTGTTTGCTAGGAAATTCATGCCTAATTCTTTGAATAGACTCCTCATGTTTGCTCCTAAGCTCATGCAGTTTAATCATTAAATGTGCATAAACTCATTTCTTTTGAATTTTGAGCCTATATGATTCATTTATATGTGATTTCATAAGATGGGGTAAAGTGAAAATCTGTCCTTCATGTTCCTTTTTCATGTAGTGTAGTGTTATTGTAAATGTAAACAATATAAAGAATGAAGAATCAATTCAATAAGCACATAAAAGAAATATATGGTGGCCCCATAGGATGAAGATGGAAATGGAATCATTAGAAAGTAGTTGACAAATGGTAATGGTGGAGGGAAGAAGAGAGGGATTTAAGAGCTGATGGTTTCATTAGTTGCTGTTGAGGTGTTACTGCTAACCCAAGATACAGATATGGAACTTGGAGAAGATCCATAGCCATTCTTTAGCAACACAGCATCGTCTGAAATGTCGGCCTCTCGATCTGTCGCCTTCTCGGCGTTCTGCTTCTGTATGATGTTAAGAGTGTCGAGAACTTCCATCATTGTTGGTCTTTCGTCTTTCATGCTCTGCAGGCATCGAAATGCCAACTCGGCTACGCTGGTTATCATGTCTTGGATTTTGTAGTCTGATTCGAAACCGAGCGACGGGTCGACGAGTTCGTGTAACGTGCGGCTTTGGATCTTATTGATGGCCATGTTGAATAGGTTGATCTCTTGTCTATGCCTTGTGATGTCAACAGCAGGCATTGAGGACATGAGTTCAACAAGTACCACACCAAAGCTGAAGACATCGCTTTTGTCAGAGAGTTGGTAGCACTGATGGTACTCTGGATCAACATAGCCAGGAGTGCCTTGTGGAGCGGTTGAAACGTGTGTGACATCGAGCGGGAAGAGACGGGACAATCCGAAATCAGCTACTTTAACGCAGTAGTTGTTGTCGAGGAGAATGTTGTTGGTTTTGACATCACGGTGGATGATTTCAGAAGCATGGAGATACACCAAAGCACTTGCAGTCTCTATAGCAATCTTCATTCTTGTAGACCATGGAAGCTTCCCAGGCTTTGCTAGTTTTCCATGGAGGTGATCAGCCACTGTGCCATTTGGGACATATTCGTACACAAGCAGAAGCTCACGGCTACTGCGTGAGGTGCAACCGTAAAGCGAAACAAGGTTGCGGTGGCGCAAACGAGCAAGGATCTCCACCTCATTCATGAACTGCTCAACTCTCTTAAAATTGCTTTCAAACAACCGTTTGACAGCAACGGCACGCCCATCTTTGAGTACGCCTAAACAGATATATGAACAAGAAGATCAATCAAAACACCCACCAACTAATAATCAAGCATGAATGATGATTCAAACTAGATTTAAATAGCTGCTCATACCATAATACACTGTGCCAAAACCTCCATCTCCAAGCTCTTTGTTGGAGTCAAAATGGTTTGTCGCTTCTTCAAGTTCTTTATAGGAGAAGAGGTGAACGCCCAAGTAGGTACCTCCATTCTCAACTTCTTCCACAGAAGAAGGATTTGGGGGATTCGACGGATTCGATGGAATGCTTCGTTGCACATACGGCAACATGTGAGACCTTCTTTGACGAAGTTGGCGCCATCGGTAGCAGATGCCAAGAACAAGAAAGGTTAAAAGCAAGGCTCCAAAACCAGTGCATATCCCTGCATGTGAATCAAAACCATGGAGTTTTTAATCAATTGTCAGGAAGGCAGACATGTGAACTGAGGAGGAAAAACAGAGTAGGTTCATGTATTACCAATGATAATCTTTGTTCTGGTCTTGCTTTTTTCTGCAACATTAAACACAGCAATGTCAGCCTAAACATAACAAAGAAACATCAAAAACTTTCAAACAACAACAACCAAAGAATGCCAATGTATGTTCATCAGTTCATGCCAAAACAATTCTAAAATACCCTGTTTGCAGCTATTGGAATGAGTTCCATCGCTACAAGAACAAACAAACTTATTGTTTTCCAATCTACAATAGCCACCACTTTGCTCGCATTTGCTGCAGTCTTGTGCAGTCCAATTCAGAACAAAACCCCTCTTCCAAATCTTAACGTAACTCATGTCCCTAAAATCAGCTAAATTAGCAGTCGAGTTCTTACGAATAGGAACACGAATCGAAGAACGACATGACTGTAAAGGAAATTCCTCCAACTCCAGAAAATCCTTGTGGAAAGTCGCAAAAGAAAACTGGGTTTTGTTGGTAGTACAGTTAAGTTCATAGATATAATCCTTGTGAACTAATGGGCAACCATAGAAGAAGAAGAAATCTTCATTATCTGAAGTATAATGGAATGGTTTTCCATCTAGGCTAATGTCATGTGAGGGAGATGGGCATGAATGTTCATCGTTGTAAGCTGTAGCACTGACCAACAAAAACGAATTGCTTTGGTAAAAAATGTCTTTGACGACTAAAACTTCATCGGAGATTTCAAGAACTGGGAAACCTCTAAAGCATTTGATTTTGAAATCTGGGTATCCACAGGAAGAATCTTGCTCACCATCTATCCAAAAGGGGTATTTTATAACAGGGCCATGTCCACAATTTCTAGGCGCACAGTCCTTGAATGTTTCAGAAGCTGAGATCGAGAAGATGAATGTAAAGAAGCAAATAAGAATGGGTTTGAAAAGGGTTTGGAGCTTGAAAGCCATGAGAGGAAGTTAAGGAAAAATGGAAGGAGAAATGAAATTGCTTTCTGAATCTGTAAGCAATTGGTAAACAGAGTAAGGAAATTAAAAAAGAAAAACTAGTGGGAAACTTTACCGGTTCTTCAACAACTACCCACATCGCCTATTTTTGATAAACAAATCAATAATTTTTTAAGATCAAAGGACTGAATTGGAATCTTTTTTTCAAACATTTTACTGGGTCTTGCTGAAATTTGTAGGATTTTGAGTAGGTGTGCTTTCTGACGAAATTGCCCATTGGAATTGGCAATATTACAGTAAATAGACAGGAAATGACGGAGAACAAATGGACAAGATAGGGACAAAATTGTCATTATGAAAGTGAAGATTTGGTAGAGGAAGACTCCCATGGTTTTCCAAGTGGGGGAAGGTTTGATTAGTTGAATAACAAAGAAAATGCAGAAAAGGAAAGGAAAATGTTTGTTAATTATAAAATATTAGAAAGAGATACCTACTCTATTTCGAGAAATGTATATTAAATTATCTAATATGATCAAGACGTCATTTCTTGAAATATGCTGACATTGTCTGACATGACAATCGATTAATTAATATGAGTACTGCCAATTGAACAATACTTGGTTAAACATTTTTCGAAATCTAGATCGATAATACATATTTTACGTTAGTTGAGTTAAGTTCATTTTGACTCATTTGTCCACTTGTATTGCATTTAATAAATAAGTGAACTAATTAAATCTTTTTAATCACTAAATTCCATTGAAAATTTTGCATAACTAAACATGCACCACATTGTACGAATTCTAGTGTGTGGGCAAGTATTTTTTTTTTTTTTTTTTTTTTTTTTTTTTTTTTTTTTTTTTTTGCAAAAAAAGAGGTAGAAACTTCTAAGTTACTTTTAAGTTTCTAATATTTAATTTGACCTACTTGGGTTTTATATTATTAAAATAATATTATTAAAATATTAGAAAATATGAAGTGTTGAAGTGATAGATTTGAGACAAAAGCTTAGAATATTTATACAGGTGGGATATGGGGTAATGCATATTCATATCATAAACAAAACAAAAATATGCCATCATTGGTACTTTAGATCATGTATGCATTGAAAATTGCAAATAATTAAATAATAGGCTTCTATAATGAAATAATTAGATATTAACTCTAATGTCGCTTCTTGAAATCTTTGATAATTAAAGAGATTCTGAAGTGTTCACATAGGATTTACACGTTTCAAAAGAAAAGGTCAAATCCTTGAGTTCTAGAGCGACCACATGAGCTCCCATTGTTTCACCAAAAGAAAAACGACTCAAGCCGAACTCGTCATTGACACTATGTAACCTCAAGGATCTCACCTACTCTACCATTGTCAATATTGCACATATCTTAAGAGTGGCCTTTCACACCACTAGATTCAAGGGATAAGCAATTCTTTTTGTACTTAGCCGAACTAAACACTTTGTGTACTAACTTAGACATTAGAGTACACTCAACTCAACATCACACGAATGCAAGTACTCTTACAAGTCTGCTATGCGACATGTTCGGATTAGAGGAGAGTGGTGAAGGAGTGAGAATAGTTATATCTCACACAAACCCTTACAACGTTGTATCTAAATATATGCTAATTTTATTATGATCGGAATAGAGATTTAAACTTCTTACTCAACTATTTAAAATAATCTACAAGAAGTATATAATGTTTTAACGAGCTAGTATGTGTGAGAATTACTATTAAACCAACACTAATTTGAACATTGGTTACTAAATAAGACACCTACAGCTAACTTCATTTTCTGAATTTTTTTTACCTTGCAATTATTAAAAAAAAAAAAAAAAAAAATCCAGAAATTTGTAAATATAGACAAATAAATTTATATAAATAGAAAGAGAGTCCAAACTTTGACTGGGTCAAAGCAACAGAAAACACAAGGAAATTAGCCGCCTTTGTGTCCAGATTTTGACTCACCAAATTTCACAGTTCCAAACGCGCTATTAAGCCCCCAAGTCTTTTTTCTTTTTTTCTTTTTTTTTTTTTTGTACGTTATGTTATATATTTATACGAAATTTTTGACTTCCCACAATTCAAAAAGTTTCAAAATAAAATAAAAACTTTGCATCGTAAAAAAAATGAAAACAAAGAATTATGGCAAAATAGAATTGATTATCTAATAGTTATGAATATAATTTTTGGGGGAAAAAAATCCAAGCGAAGTCATTTTTTGCAACTTACTTTCTCATTTCCGTTCTAAAATTCTTCCATCGGAAATTAATATTTGTTGATTTATGAAGCTAAGTTAGGAATCCCAAAAAAAAAGGCCTTATAATTGGGGGGAAAAAAGACAATAATTAAGGAAATTAGTAGAAATAACAGAGCATATTTAAATATATACCTGACGGAAGACACGTGGCAGTCGTATAGCAGTCAGAGATATCATGGTCGTCGGCGAGAGACGGCGGAAAGAGGAGGAGGAAGGCGGTGGCGAAGGTGAAGAGTGCGGCGGCGTTATGGAAAAGGGTGGGCAGCAGAAACTTCTTCATATGTAATGGTTTTTTGAGAGAGAAATATAAGAGAAAGAGAGAAGACTGAAGAGGGTATTTAAAGAGAGAGAAGAAAGAGGGTGAAGTTTCGTGTGTCTATGTCTATGGCCGCCAATGCCTATTTGCCTCTGACCATTATTATTTATTTCTAATTAATTAATTAATAATATAATAATAATCTAATCTGTTTCCCAAAATTTGATATCTGGGCTTTATCCGCATGGTTCATTCTGGGCTGGGCCGCCCCGGCCCAATTATTCACTTTCCTCACGTTTTCTATCAAACTTTTCCAACTTTGCTAATTGGTTAAATCTATCTAAATCACAAGTTTAGTGTGTGACTTTCAACTTCGTGTTTGTTTCATTACTAAGCTTTAAACAATATATCTTTATCATTTGATTTTCAATTTTGTGACTAATATTTTTTTGAAATTTTATATTGTATCGGTTGGCATTGAAAACTCGCACGCGGGTCTTGAGCGCTCATCCAATCCAAATCCACTTCTTTGGTCTGAACTCGTCAATGGAGTTTACTTACACGAGAGTATTTGTACCAGCGTGTTGTTGAGTCAAGTACACCCCAACGACTAAATTAGTATAGGGAGTATTTAGCTCAACTAATCATAGAGAGAGTTATTTGTTCATTGATGTTGATTGTGTGGGGGATATTCATAAGATCCTTTCTTTGACATTTGTTTGGGGATATATGTATTGTCAACAATGTTAGAATGAGTGTGAAGTTCGAGATTGCAAAGTGTCAAT
Source organism: Lagenaria siceraria (assembly GCA_002890555.2). NCBI lineage: Eukaryota > Viridiplantae > Streptophyta > Magnoliopsida > Cucurbitales > Cucurbitaceae > Lagenaria > Lagenaria siceraria. Next base: position 23,070,972 of record CM016492.1, on the reverse strand, counting down.
GGTGAACTTGGCTTGGTTATTTCTCTTTTGGTGAATTCCATGGGCTCAACTAGTCAATCAAGAACCTAGTCTAGTTTGATTTTTCCATTTGGGATGTGTGAACCCTTATGCAGGTCTATGTTCCATTTTGGCTTGGGCTCATTAGGGGCTTTGGGCGCGTGCCTTGCTTGGGGCAACTTTCAACATTGTCTAACAAGTCATTAATCTATGCACACACCTACTAGACACAAATTTGAAAGTTTAAGTGTAATGCATCGAGTTTATAAGGGAAACATGAATAAACCGAGATTACATCTAACATGAGAGGAATCTTGAGAATATGAAAGTATGGTTAAGAAAGACTTAAAAGAATTGAAAATCACTATCTATAACAACAAGGTACATCTTCTTTTTCGGTGGCTCAATCATAAAAACTCAAAAGTTAAGCATGCAGAAAGTGCTTGAACCTTAAGTAAGGAACTAATTCACCTCTTGGAGTTGTGCCGCATGATTTTTGGATTTTTAATAATGCATGAAAGTTTTTGTATATCAACGGTAAGAAAAAAACAAACATGGTTTTAAAAATGAAATAGTTAACAAATAAAAGTTAAAAAAAGGGTTATAAAAGTACTATTTTGGTCACTATATTTTGAAATTGGTTCAACTTTAGTCTCTACACTTTCAATTGTTCAATTTTAGTATTTGTATTTTCAATAAATCTTAAATTTAGTCTCTCAAAATTAATTTTTATCAAAATTGGTTAAATTGTAATAATAATTCTCAGGCGAGGAAATACAATATGTGAAAATATTTTCAAAATTTATAGTAAAAATGTTAATATAAAACAAAATGATTTTTGTTTTAAATCGACAATAGACTAATAATGAGAACTAAATTTAAGATATATTGAAAGTATTAAACAATGGAGCAAAATAGTATTTTAAATAAATAAAGAGAATGACTTTCTAGGTCAAAATTGGACATAAATGTTTGAGAATTTTCAATATTTACAAAGATGTCTAACAAGCATTATATAGGCATTTTTTTTTATAATATAAGAATTACTAATAATAATCTTTCAATATTTATTAAAAATAAATAATAATAAAAATATTGAAAAGGAAAATTAAAATAAAATGGAAATTGGATGATTTTTCTTTAGTTTGAATAAATCTAAAATAAACTTAAAATTCACGATTGCAGTAAAATTTAATAAAAATTTAGCAACATTAATCACACATCATTTGCATACAAATTCTTTCATTCGACAAAAAAATGGTTTGAAATTCCTCACTTCAATTTTTTTAGGCATTATCAAACCTGCCAAATTGGAAAAAAAAATTGAAATTTCTCACCATTTTTTTTTTCTTTTTGTTGAAACTTCCAAAATTTATATAAACAATAAATAAAAACTAATTGTGATAAGGATATTTTGATAACCTCGAATTATGAAAAATTAATAAAAACCCATGAATAAAAAATAAACTAATTTGAGACAATTTATTTCAAATATATCCTAAAGTTGAGTGAATTTAACACAATTTCTCGAAAGAAAAATAAAGTGGAGTGTGAATAGGATGTGATTGAAGGAGGAATGGTTGTAAAATGGATGATGATGCTATAAACAAAATAATAATATAAAAATGTAAATTCCCAATCACTTGCCTTTTTCCATGTTGGTGTTGGCCCACCGAATCCATTTCTCTATTCTTTTTTGGGCCCACACTTGGATTTTGACCCCTTCCCATCTTTTAATCTCAATTTCAATTATTTCCATAACATTCCATATTCCCATTTTTTTTCTTTTTCTAATGTCTTAATAAACTCAATTTCCACCACTCAATTCCTCAAAAATATAAGTGGACTCACACACCTTGGATTTATGAATTATGATGCCTACGTTTTAATTTCTTTTATAAGGTCGGTTTTCATTATTCGTGAAAAATATATATATATATATTTTTTTTTTTTATAAATAAATTAAAACTTGTTTAGAATATGAACAATCATATGTTTTCCTATGAAAATAAGTAAACATATTGACAACAAATTAGAAAGACATATAAGCATATACTTGTCCTGATTGACAGGTAAAACAAACCACTGGGAAAGAACCCTCGTCCAAGCTCGGGCACCCTTCCTATGCATCGCCCATCTAATAAAGTTATCAATAAAATATGTTTGAAGTTGAGAGAGTTCGCTTTTTCTATATTACTACATGAACTGGTTTTTCAAAATTAGTGTCTTGAAATTAGTTCACAATATATATATTATCATATTATGATTTACAAAAAAGTATATATATATATTGACACATGTGAGAGAGAAAAAAAAAACAAATTAAAAATTATCCAAATATCACAAAACTAATCTTTTAAAAAATCAATTAAAATAATATGAGATGTATCGGGCTTTTTAATACATATATATCACTATCAGTCAATAAAAGGGAAGGAACTAAAACAAAGATAAAGCACATTAAATATTTATAAACCTAAGACAGGAAAGAAAGGAAAGAAAAAAAAAGGTGGGTGGCAATAATAAAGGGCTGATTATAAAGCTGCTTGTTGTGAGTCTGTAATCGCCATGTGGTATTGTCAAAGGGAATGATTGGAATAATAATAAATAAAAAAAATTCTAAAAATAATAATAATAATAAATATCATTAAGTTGAGGTGGCAGACCAACTTTGACTAAAAGGTCAAAGATTTGAATTTTCTATCTGACATATAAATAAACTAAAAAAAAAAAAATTGGAGAGAACATGAAATCAAAATGAAGTAAAATTTATTTAGAATTTTGAACCAAATTTGGGACTTAAAATTACGTGGGAGTATCAGTGACCTATAACAAAAATTTGGATCGCCACCTATTTTAGGTCACCACCACATCATTCCGGATTCTATCTTCCATCTAAAGTTTTAAAGTATTTCTACTCCAATAAAAGTTTTGAAGCGTTTATGATGGGTTATATATAATATTGAAACTTTTGGAAGAATAAAAGTACTTTTGAAACATAGAACAAAGTTCATATGCATTTTTGTTTTGGTAAAATACTATTTTGGTCTATATACCTTGAAGTTTGTTCAATTTTGGTCTATATACTATTTTGGTTATTTTAGTCATGTAGTTTCAATTGTCCAATTTTAGTCTATGTGTAACGCCCTGAGTTTAGGAGGGAGACATGAGAACCGAGATCACATTTGAATGAGCAGGATCCCGAGGACATGAAAGTATGGTTAAGAAATACTTAAAAAAATTGAAAGTTACTACCTATACCAACAAGATGCATCTTTTTTTTTTTTTTTCAGTGGCTCAATCATAAGAACTCTAAAGTTAAGCATGTTTAGCTTGGAGCAATTCTATGTTGGGTGATTGTTTGGAAAATTTCCTAGGAAGCATGTGAGTGAGAACAAGACATGCTGAAATGACTCGTGTTGGTTTATGGGAACAAATTCCACTCTTAGAAGCATTCAAGACGAGCAAGGATGACGTAGCCAGATAGCAGGAGATGCAAGGAATGTTGGGGTTGTTAGTTGCCGAATCTGGATTCTGAATCCTGGGCCTGGAGCGTTACACCATGTATACTAAATAAATCTTAAATCTAGCCCCTCAAAATTAATTTTTTTTTTCAAAATTAGCTAAATAATATGGGTTGTTTTCAAATATAGAAAAATGAGTTAAACTATTTACAAATATAGAAAAATTTCAGACCACAATAATTTTCATGTAAAAGAATACACTATATGATTATATTTTCAAAAATTATAGTAAAAAATATTAATAAATAACGACAAAAAATTTTATTTTTCTAAAAATAATCCATAATAAATTAATAGCATGAACTAAACTTAAGATTTATTGAAATGATTAAGTTGAAAAATTGACAATAAAATGATTAAAATTAAATAAATTTTAAAATATAGGACTAAAATAATATTTTAAAATATTTTTTATAATTTAACCTAAAATTATGTAGATTATAATTTATATGAATAAATATTGAGAAGTTGAAATTAATATTCTTGTCATCTATTTTGGCGATTCCGAAGGGGGAAAAGCCATTGTCCAAAATGGGAACCAAAAGCATTGGGCAAATGAATGGTCCAAATTGGTATGTCGTTTCGGGTTTGTAATTAAAGCAATTCCAACTAAAGTGGAGCCCATTGCCAATAATTCAACCTCAATATAATTAAGTTTTACGAAAATAATAAAGGAAATTTTCACATTTAAGTTTTAACGTTAATTTCATTAAATTCCACCCTGAATTTAGATTGTTGTGACAATCTTTTTTTTTTTTTTTTCCATTTTTTTAAATTTATCCACTAATTTTAATTAAAAAACAATGTAAAGAGATAGACTATACTTTTTGGCTAATTTATGTTCTATTGTAGGCTTAGTCAGCAGCAAATTTTAAGATGTTTTTTTTTTCTCCTTTACTAAATAAAAAAGAAGATCAAAGAAAAAGTTAGCTTTTAATGCTAGAGATGAGTGTAACATTAGTTTAAATTTCATTTTCAATATTTTATTTTGGTCTCTCAAATTTATTTAAATTAAGCATTTAGATTTTTTTTAGATTTTTTTTTTTTTACTATATGTGTGATTGGAAACAAAGTAAACATACACGTTTATGAAAAAGTAAGTTTTAACAATGACCAATATAGTCTTTTTTTAATAAGGGAAAAAAAATTCTTAGAATGACCAAAATTGATAATTTTTTAGTTAAAAAACACTTTTAATCCCTAAACTTTCGTGAAAGTAACAATTTAGTTCCTGAACTTTGATTTGTAACGATTTAATCCCTATACTTTCCATTTTGTAACAATTTAGTCCCTGAACTTTAGTATGTAACAATTTAATCCTTGTACTTTTAAATTTGTGACAATTTAGTCCCTAATGTAAAAAAAAAATTCATCAAAATTATATGTCAATTTTTATTATTTTATGATGTAGACTTTGTATTATATAAAAATATTGAGTCTCTAATTAGGTTATCGGTTTATTTATGTAAGAAATCTCATTAAATCTTAACCCTAATTTCTACAATAGGGACTAAATCGTTAAAAAAAATTTAAGTTCAGAGATTAAATTGTTACATAGTAAAGTTCAAAGACTAAACTGTTATAAAAATGAAAGTACAGAGACTAAATCGTTACAAACCAAAGTTCAGGAACTAAATTGTTACTTTCATAAAAGTTTAAGGATCAAAAGTGTTGGCTTTTTGGCCCTTAATATCAAATTAATTAATTTTAATTAATTAATTAATGTTTTAATGTTTTAATGTTTTAATGATAACAAACCTGTTTTTATTTATTAACAATTTGAGTGTTTTGAAGTGTCCATTGTGTAGAGCTTAGAACAACGGTTCCAATGCAATTTGAATCACTCAAATCGGAGTTCAAACGAAGAAGATATGGTTGGAACAAGCTTAACGGAAAAATACCCGATGTCGATGACGTGGCGGCCAAATCATCAAAGTGGACCTACTAGAGGATGACAAGTGGAGAAATAGATAAGTGACACATGGAGCTTTTGATTTTTGTTGGTTTTAAAAAGAATTATTTTAAAAAAAATGAATTTAATATTATTATATGTTTGTGTCTAACGGCTAGTTGCCTTTAAAAGAAAATGAATTTTATATTATTTTATGTGTGTGTCTAACGGCTAGTTGAGTTTAAATCTCAACCATTCAATTTTCTTTTACCAACATCTAATGGTCCAAATTTAATTTAGTTTCCAACAACTTTTTTCTCTTTTTAAACACTTCATTTTCTCCAAAATTATAACAACAATTTTACAACTTTTATTATTTTACAATCCTCCATAATTCATTAAGCTTCCATTGTTGCTCTCTCACCAAGCTTCAATTTTTTTCTTTTCATCTAATTCTTGAGAGAGATTTATTGTATTGTGAGGATTGATTTGTTGAGTGCTACAAATTTGTAAATCTACTCTTTGAGAGAGTTTTCCTCATCTTGTTCTTCATTTCTAAACTTTTGTAAGGGTTGCTCTTGATCCCGGAAAAAGAGTTGTTGTAACGGTTTGATCCTCAACCGTGGAAAGGATTGAGTTTGTTCTTGCGCCTGGAAAAGGAACATTGAGTCAAGGTTTCTAGTGACATACCCAAGAGGAGCTTGGGAAGTGGATGTAGGCCGGTTATGCCGAACCACTATAAATTTTCGGTGTCATTTTCTCTATCCCTCTCCTATTTAATTTTGCAATTAATTTGCTATTATAGTTTATTGTTTGAAATTAATTGCAACTTTTATTCCTTGAAATTAATTGGTCATATTTGTTTACTTTGATTGGTAGTTCTTAAATTTGCATATCTTTACCAATCTTATTATTAGAATTAAATAGAGTGCTTCAAAGTATTACTTTTAAGTTCTTGATTACTTTGGGTTGAATTTATTTGCATGAAATTCTTGTTTAAATTACTGTTAGTATAAAGTGTATTAATTTGTTTCATTGGGCCCACATTAGTAAAAAGTTTTAATTAGCTTAATAAAACCCTATTCACCCCTCTAGGGTTGCCATACCGGTCCAACAAAAAGTAATTTTTAACCTAATTTTTTTTTAAGTTTAAAAATAAAAGTACGTATTTTGAAAATTTAAAGGCTAAATTAAAATAAATATAAAAAGGGATAAAAAATAAGATTTAAACTTATAATATTTCAATGTAATTTTTCTTCTATTATCTTACGCTCTATTATATGTTGACAGTTTAGTGTGTATATATTTTGACCAAATATATGTATATTTATTGATCCAACACACATTTTAGACATTATTATCCTAAAGTTTTGATGTAATCGTCGTACCTATGCCTCATTTTTGTATCAATACAGTCATTTTCATATTGTCAATCTTCGACATAATATTATCTAATTTTTCAAGAAATGTATGTGTATATATTTATCTTAAACTTTGAAAACAATTTATTCTACTTTTAAATTTAAGGAGTAGGGAAAAAAAGAAAAAAGAAAAAAAAAAAAGACTTCGTTTGGTAACCATTTGGTGTTTAAAAATTAAACTTATTTCCTTCTAATTTCTTACCACATATTTTTTTAAGTAAAATAGTTGAATTTTTAGCCAAATTTCAAATTTCAAAGTCAAGTTTTTTAAACTATTTTTTAGGGTAGCATGTGACTTTTAGGAGTTTTTGTATGGAAGGCTCCTTTTTGGAGACCTAAATGAAATTTGGTCCAGGATTCAAAATTGCTCGAAAAATGGCCTTCTACTTACGCCAGCTGCGTGTGAAAGTACCATCTTATTCCCAGACTATGCGTGAGGGTCTAACGCTCAAACGAATTCTTGTTCCTTTCTCTCATTTCTCGCTCCTTCCTTTTGTTCCTCATCAGACACAACTGCAATTTTTTTTCTTCGATTTCTTTCCCTTTGGTCAGATTCTTCCTCTTGCGTCTCGCTCTAGTTCCTCGCTCCTTTTTCTTGCTCCTCATCAGGCATAACTGTAATTTTTTCTTTGATTTTTCCTTTGTTCAGATCCTCACTCTAACTTCTCGCTCATTCCTCTTGTTCCTCATCAGACAGAACTACATATTTTTTTTTGTCAAGAAAAAAATTGCAAAACGAAGAAGGAAGAGAAATTTTTTTTGGAGAATGAAGAAGAATGAAGAAGAAGAACGCAGAAAAAAATGAAAGAAAAAGACAATGACGCATAACCAACCAGAAACAAATAGTTAGAAGAAGAAATGCAAAAAAGACGAGAAAAAAAAGAAACGAAAGAAGAAACGCACAAAAAAAAAAAAAAAAAAAGAAAGAAAGAAGACTGCAAAAGAAAGAAGGAAAAAAAAAGGGTTGAAGTGGAAATATCACGTGATGATAACATAAGCACAAAAATTCATTTGTTTTAAAACTTGGGTCTACTTTTCATATCAGGGCCATTTATACAATTATTCCTCGCTTTTAAAAATTTTAATAGATATCATTTCTAGAATAATCCAAATACATTTTTCTCTATTTCTTGCAATAATTCTCATCTTTTTTTAAATAAAAGACTCACATTCTTAATCAAATTTCAATTAAAAAACAAGTTCTTAAAAACTATTTTTTATTTTAGTTTTCAAAACTTACATTGGCTTTTGAAAACATTGGAATAAAGTAAATAACAAAAGTTAGAAATTTAGAGATGAAATTCATTTTCATAGGTTTAATTTTTAAAAACTAAAAATAAAAATTTAAATTATTACCAAACGAAGTCTTGATATTACATAATTTTAATTTAGAATGGAGAATTAAATTATTGACTTTAGATAATAAATTAAATTTCTTAGATTAGCATTTATAAAATAGTTCTATTTATGCTTTCAAGTTTTAACATTAATTCATAAATAATTGAAAAATTATTATAAACAGAAAAAATCAAAACTATTTATAAATATAGAAAAATTTAACCATCTATCTATGACAGTCTGTGATAAACTTCTATCGTTATCCATCGCTCAAGTGTTAAAATTCTATCGTGGTCTATCACTGATAGACAATAAAAATTTTCTATATTTGTAAATAGTTTGACTTACTTTTTTTTATATTTAAAAACAACCTTAAATAATTAGTATCCGCTTATTGTTTTATTTAAACAATATGGAAAGTGGCAGAGTTTGAAGTTCTCATTTTAGCGGATCCAATCAAGGAAAATTTGAATGTGTTTCGAATAAATTACATCCAACCATTAGAAGATAGTAATTAATTGTAACTACAAATTTTAAATGTTCATATTTATCTTTAGGAAAGAGTAGACTGTTTTGGTATAGACAAAAAAGTGTTCAATTTCTTGTCCAAATAATCCCACCTTAAAATTGTTCAATATTATTTAAAACTTGTTTGTATTGATTTTTTTTAAAAAAAAAGTGTTTTAAAAAAACTTACTTGAAAAAAAAATATTTTTTAAAAAAATCATTTTTATTTAAATTATTTTGATAAAAACGATTTAAAATACACTTTAAAATCTATTTTGAATAGTTCAAACACTCCAATTTTTTATAAAATGAATTGTTTTAAAAATTAAACACTTGAAAATATATTCTAAACACACTCTTAATTTGTTGTCCATCAAATTTCACTTAAAACATAATTCAAGTGATTAATACTAAATATTAATACTTCTCAATCATTAATTTCATATTTTTGAAGTTTTTCTCTTAAAAATGAATATATTTTATAAGTGTATTATTTACCTTTTCAGTACAAGTAAATTACTTAAAAAGTTAATACTTAAATTAAAAAGGGTTTATATATAGAATTATGCTTAAGAAATGAAATATTTCTCCCTCAAAAAATCCCAAGACTATTTTAACAATTTACACGTGTCTCACCTACTCGTGGATGGCACGTGTCAGACCTACCGCTTTGTCACGTGCCAACCTGACGCAAAGCTTCACTGACTTCACGAACGGATGAGCTCACCAATCCTCATGTAAACTAATTTACCTCGTTGCCCAAAAAGTATTCATCATTTACACATTTACCCACGTAAGTAAAAATTTATAACAAAAGAGCCCCGAAAGTTTGATTAAATTAATTAAATGGAATTTCTATAAATTTTGCTTTTCTCACCATTATATCATCTTCTTCTTTTATAACACACTCTCTGGTTCAAGCTTCTTCCTCTCTCTCTCTCTCTCTCTCTCTCTCTCTCTCTCTCTCTGCACTTTCCTTCTCGTCTGGTTTCTTAATTCACACAAAACGCATTTGGGTCATTCATTGCGTGCATTCTTCAAATCTTTTCTACGAAGTTTTTGAATCGAGTTTCACTTCTCTTCTTCGTTCAATCGATTTGAAATCCTCTGTTATTTTGGGTTCTTTCTGATCTGATATTGTATTGTCAACATCCTCCATTCAATTCATTGTTCTTGAGACAAGATTTCGAGTCTTGTTTTACAAGAAGAAAGCTGGGTTTAAAGAATTTGCAACCCTTTTCTTGTAAACGCCATTTTCATCGGCTTTGTTCTACTTGGGGGAGTTTAAAGAAACCGATATAATCTTCTTTTGTTCTGGTGGGTTGAGTTCTTTTTTCCCATTTTAGAGAAATTTGGGGTTTCCCATAATAATCTGTGTAATTTCCTCCGTTTTCCATTGATACCGAACGGAGGATTCTTCTTTTGGGTTAGAAATGTTGGGAACTGCGTTGCAGTTTGGGGGAATCAAAGGTGAGGATCGGTTTTATATTCCGGTAAGGGCACGAAAGAATTATAATCAGCAAAAGCAATCGAGGAGACCTACCAAGACCGATGAAACTGAGAGCCCATCGAGTAAAGTTGTGGCTTCTACTATAAAGCCTTCTAAGCAATTAACTCCTCAGTCTAAGAGCAACTTAGAGAGATTCTTGGAGGCCACAAGGCCTTCAGTTCCAGCGCAGTATTTCTCTAAGGTAAATGTTTAGAATCAAAGAAAGTTGGTTACATATAATCTTGATTGGTTTCTTCTTAAATTATAGTTAATAACCAAATTAGGATCATAATCTTGATTCGAGTTCGGTTTCTTGTGGCCCTTTAATGGTTTTCTTGGCTATTTTCTGCATTTACCAGTTTTAGAACTCTAAGTAAATGATCCCTTCCGAGAGTTCTTTGTTTTTGTTTTTCTTTTTTCCTGGGAGATTTGAATTTGTGATATTGTCTTCTTTCCAGACAACTATGAGGGATTGGAGGACTTGTGACATTGAGTTTCAACCTTATTTCATTCTGAATGATCTGTGGGAGTCTTTCAAGGAGTGGAGTGCATATGGCGCTGGAGTTCCTTTAGTTCTTAATGGAGGTGATTCTGTTGTTCAATATTACGTTCCATATTTGTCTGGTATCCAAATATATGGTGAAGCTTCTGCACTGAGACCAGATTCTAACTCCAGGTACTTGATCTCCGTTTGGAATATGTTCATCCATATCAGTACTTGAATTCTTCTGGTTGAAATAAACTATATCTGTTTTTAATGTTCTGTGAGTGTGAGGTTTATTTTACTAAGATGTATATTCTACTCTAATGTGAGTTTTCTTTTAGATGTGATCATGAATTTTTTCCACCATTCTTAACGTATGAGAACATTGGTTTTACTCTGATGGTGATTTTTTCGATGTTTCTTTATATTAGTAGGCTGGCTAGTGAGGACAGTGATCTTGACTCTTTTAGAGATACAAGCAGCGATGGAAGCATTGACTATGAGTTTGGAAAAATCTGTAACTTTTCTAGTGAACAGTGGGTTCATCACCATCTAGCTTGTGAAAACACACTGAAAATGAGAAAGACGTCTTTAACTGATGAACATAGAACGATACAAGAAGGTTTTTCGAGTGATGATGCGGATGCAGGATATCATCGAAGTGGTTTGCTCTTTCAGTTTCTTGAGCATGATCTTCCTTATCAACGTGTACCATTGGCTGATAAAGTTAGTTGGTTTCTTATTGGTTCATTTAGTAGTTATATTGTTGCATGTTTTGCTATTTCAAGAACCGTATTAGTTTACTAATATTTTTTATGTAATGACAGATATTTGAACTTGCTTTCCAATTTCCTGGTTTGAAAACGTTAAGAAGTTGTGATATCCTGTCAGCCAGCTGGGTCTCTGTAGCATGGTAAGTATTTGCGGATTGAATGTTATTACTAGTTTTGCATACCATGCTATTCATTTCCTCCACTGGAATTGTAGGTACCCTATTTACCGTATACCCACCGGTCCGACATTAAAAGATTTGGATGCTTGCTTCTTAACATATCATTCCCTTTCCACACCAGGTAATATGGCATTCTTAGTTCTCTACTGTAACTTTTTAGGTAATCTTCAAGATATGTGTTCTCTAGGCTCCATTCACTCATTTGTCGACTAAATAAACCCATTAACTTCTGCTGAGGTTACTGCCATAAGATGAATTAGAACAAGCAATCATCGCCTAAGAAGCACGGACACTTTAGTTTGGCTAGCGTGTCTGTGTCCGATACCGACACTTGTTGGACACGTACTGGACACTTGTTAGTGCAACAAATGTGTTAAGACATGCATAGAACACTTGTTGAGTAGACTAAAAAGACACATATATGACAATAATAACAACTTTTGAGAGTGAAATACATCAAGCTAAGTTTTTTAAGCATATAAATGCATCCAACCTATTTACTTAGAATTTTCTTTCGGTATAAAAATAATATATATTTTTAAAAATGTACATTTTAATAAGTGTGTCTTTGCCGTGTCGTGTTGTAGATTTTTAAAATATGGCGTGTCCCCGTGTCCGGTCGTGTCGTATTCGTGTCTCGTATTTGTATATGTATCTGTGCTTCTTAGATCATCGCCATAGTTCTTCTGACATCTCACTCTCATAAAAATGTTGTTTCTTCTTTTCCGTAACTTTTATCCTTCTTATTGATAAAGCTTGTTGTTATTAGCCAAGTATAAGTCAACCCCATATTAACTGATTGTTGAAAGAATGACCCTTTCCCTGTGACTGGCCATGTCAGAGGTAAGTTAATTCTTTTCAGGTTCGAACTGACCAATAAATTCATTGATGTTTACATATTTGGAGCTATATTGTGTTAAATCATGGATTGTGTAAGAATTAAGATGCATTATTCTCATGTGCATACAATATCTCCATATTTTGTCTAATAAACTAAATTTAGGCTTGTGTTCATTCTTCATCGTGTCCTCACCACGCTCGCTGAAAGTTTATTCAAGATTTTGAGTGACTTTTCAAATTTTGTAAAATCTGAATAACACATTAAATATTATTTTTCCACCAACTCCTTGTACATTTCATTTTGGAGCTTATTCATTGCTTCTGTGCTCATCTTTTAAGCCTCGTTTCTGCTCGAGAAATTTTTTATTACATCAGCTTATTTCTAGAATGACTCAATATTTCGTTGTTCTGACGTTTAGCTTGTTTGTTTCAAAATATAAAATATATTATCCATTTTCTGCTTCATCCAGGGCTGTTACTTACTTGAGCCTGTCCTAGTCACTAGCCACCATTGTCTACAAAAATCCAATTTTCCTACTGTTGTCAATCATCATCTATTTGGCTTGTTCTCCACAAGTGTTGATCGTTTTCGTTGCTTCACAGGTAATGGACATGGTCTGCCACCAGTAATGATATATCCAAAGGACATTGATGGTATCGCAAAGGTCTCCTTGCCTGTTTTTGGATTGGCTTCTTATAAGCTGAAAGGATCGATATGGGGGCAAAATGGCGTCAACGAGCATCAAACGGCAAATTCTCTCATGCAGGCAGCAGATAAGTGGCTGAGGAGCCTTCAGGTCGTTCAACCTGATTTTCAGTTCTTTGCATCACATGGGACATACTGGAGATGACAGGAGATGACTCAAGATATAATCTACTTCTCTGCTGCCCATTCGAACTATCAAAATAACAAATTTGTGCCCTTATCAACTATTTGACCTGCCTTCAATACTGGTAAGGATATATTTTGATTTTGGGTGGTTTCTTCTTTCTGGAAATACATTTCGTGGAGGCAGTTAAGAAAAATGTTCGCAGCAGCTGGTTAGAACCGTGTGTAAAATGGGGGAGGAGAGTAATAAAACTGTGAAATGGGAGTAGTAGCAGAACAGGGCTGATGTGAAGTGGAATTTTGAAGGGCAAAAGCAATATGGAGATTGGAAACTGATGGCAATCAAGCTGAAGGTTGTCTATCATTCTACACTGACCTTGGAAACTTGTGAGAACTCATTCTCTATTTCTACACTCCCATAAAATTTAGAGTCATTGTTTGTCTTGTTTTGTGAACTTCAAGAAGTACAAATTTCCATGTATATTACATATGTTTTGATGTTGGGCATCTTTTTTAGATTCACACAAGTATAGATGAGAAATATTAGATGGAATTCTATATTGTAAGAAGAAATATTATATTTGTAGCATTTTGTAGTTTCGAATATGCATCATTCTGGATTGAACAGGAATCATATTCCCTCCCCATCCAACATTGGTAGAATTTGTACCATTTAAAATATTCAGAAGGGAATGTGGGAATGGAGAATCAGTGTTCTTTTCCCCCTTGATTGATGTGAAACCGTCTAGGAATAGTATTCTGTTTGTGACATTGGACTTTAAAAAAGAAATTTGTTAGGAACCAAGGTAGTTTGTCTCGCATCGATAGGAATGAGATAACCAATGTGGTACTTAAGTAGCTTGACTCTCTCACTCCAATAGCTGGCTTTTGGGGTGTGGTTCTCCAAGGTGCTAAGTACTAAGAAGCACAGATATGGATACGATACGGACATGGTGATACACCATATTTTAAATATCTAGGACATGACAAGATACGACAAGGACACGTTTATTTAAATATACATTTTTAAAAATATATATCATTTTTATACCAAAATAAAATTTATAGTAAATGGGTTAATGCATTTATATGCTTAAAAAACTTAGTTGGATGTATTTCACACTCAAAAGTTATTATTATTGTCATATATGTGTCTTTTTAGTCTACTCAACGAGTGTTCTATGCATGTCTAATACATTGGGTATACATGCATTAACAAGTGTTCGATACGTGTCCAAGCGTCCGACAAGTGTTGGAAATGGGCACGCCAACCAAACTAAAGCTTTTTAGCTTAAGTACCTAACAATGCTATCAGAGTCGATTGTCAATGTTCCAGAGAGGAGAACTGGCGAGGAGTTCTGATCAGGTGTTTTTGAGTGAAGTATCATCGGTTTAGCCACTGGGTTGGCTTTCCGGGGATTTAGTATTGTTAGGAACCAAGGTAGTATGGGCTAAACTTCTGTCCCACATTGGTAAGAATGAGATGACTAATGTGATACTTAAGTGGCCTTGGCTCTCCCACCTCAATAGTCAGCTTTTGGGGTGTGGTTCTCCAAAGCTGCTTAAGTACCTAACAAAACTTTCATAGTTATCTTACCCCATCAAAAGTTTAGTCAAAAAAGATATTGTTGATTTTATTGTTTTGGTTTTTGGTTTGTGTGTGTGTTTTTCAAGTAGATGACCTAAATTAGCGAGAGGGAAAAGACTTATGTGACCCATGTCTTTAAATTTAGGACTTGTTTTAATTGACTTTCTAAGTACTTACAAACAATTGGTTAAATTGTAAATATGGTCCCTATAGTTTGGAGAAAGTTAGAAATTAGTTTTATGGTTTGATTATAATTAGAATTTGTCCTTATGGTTTGATAAAATGCCTCTAGATATTTCCTACAGTAGGGCCATTCCTCAACTCCTTATTTTAAAACATGAGCATCCGATCATTTCTCAACCCCTTGTTTCTTTGACTTTCATTCTTCTCTATGTAATTAAGCTAGGTTAAAAAAAAAATGTTGCATCATAAAAGTCAAAGGACTTATTTGACTTTTCACTTTTGAGCATTAAAAATGGTCTCTGCAAGGAAAGTGGATAAAATCTTGCCCTATCTGTTATGAGCACGCCTGAATTGATCCCATGTTTGTTGATGACTCATGAAAGAAGATTAGAAAGAAATTCTGTATTGGAATTCAACCAACAACAAATCTTGTACAAAATTTGAATACAAAGAATCATTCAACGAAATGGAAATGGAAATCGTGGTGACGAGGACGAAGATTTTGGAAAAACTTCAAACCACAGTGTCAAATTTGTAACAAATTTGGTCACACGACCATAGAGTGTTATTCTCTATATGATCCAAATTTTTAGAAGCAGTTTATTGGCAATACACCTCCTAGTTTTTCAAAATTTCTAAAAAAAATGCAAAGATCTAATTTCTTTAATAACCAAAATAGGTTAGGGAACAATCCATTTCAAGCACATATGACTTCGACATTCAAGACCTTCACCAAAGATAGCAAATGTTTTCTTGAATTTCATTGTGATATCTGTTTTCTCGAAGGCTTGTATCGTTTCTCTTTGGTTAAGGCTCATCCCAACACTAGTTCCATTTCTTCTACTCAATCACCTATTAACAAGGTCTTTGCTTTAATTACTTCTACTATACCTTTTCCCTAAAATCTTCTACACAAACATTGTAGCATAATCGATTAGGTCACCTATCCTTTCTGTTGAAAGCAAAATTCTACATGATCATAATATTCCCTGTTCAAATTCTAGTAAAAATCCTAGTTTTTGTTATTCATGTGCTATTGGTAAAGTTCATAAATTACCTTTCTCTTCTTCCAATACTACATATAAAGCACCTTTTGAACTCATAGAATCAGATTTATGGGTTCCCTCTCATCATATTTCTAGAAATGACTTTCGATACTATATAACATTTGTTGATATGTTTACTCGCCGCACCTGGATGTACTTTCTCAATTCTAAATCTGAAGCTCTTCAAACTTTTATCTCCTTCAAAATTCAAGTTGAAAATCAATTCAATACTACAATCAAAGCTTTACAAATAGATGGAGTAGGTAAATATCGTTCATTCACTTCTTTTCTTAAAACAAATGGCATTCTTCATCGTTTTACTTGCCCACACACTTTGGAACAAAATGATACTGTAGAAAGAAAACAAGTCACATTGTAGATATGAGACTTACTCTCTCATCTCATTCTTCTTAAAAATGTTATGAGAACGCCTTCATTGATTAAATCTAGTTGTTTATATTTAGCAAACAAAGGACAAAATTCAAGTTGTCACGTTATGATTATTAACATTTGAACTTACAACCTAATAAATGAAGAGATTATAAGTCAAAGTGTGCTTAGCTTAACCGTAATTGACATTATTTACTTCTTTAGAGATCGAAAGTTCAATTCCTTGTCTTCATGATGTACTTAAAAAAAATGAAGAGATACTTAAAAAAAATGAAGAGATTATAATGTTCAATTAGGTTGAGATCATAGTTTTTCCCCATTTTCATGAGAGGACAAGTCCATCCTACCACTAAATACTCCTTAATTCGTTAGTGCCATTAATGCTCCACAAACAACTTTACATACTGGATGTTACATTTATCGCACAAATTCCACTTTAACCTAATATAATTATTTATAATGACACGAATGGCAAAGATATAACATTGGGATGATTCATATTTGCCATGTCATCCACAATTTATTTATTCTTAGTTTTTATTCCATTTTTTATCCACTTTCCTTGGAGAGGCCATTTTTAATGCTCAAAATAAAAAGTCAGAATTCCTTTTGATCCTGCATTTAAAAGGAGGAATGACCCTACCATAGAAAATATTTAGAGGCATTTCATCAAACCACAAGGATAAATTCTAATTACAAATCATAAGAACTATTCTAACCTTTTCTAAACTGTAGAGACCACATTTACAATTTAACCAAAGTGTTTTTAAGCACTTAGAAAGTCAATTAAAACCGGCCTTAAATTTAAAGGCAGAGGGTCACATAAGTCCTTGCCCACTTACTAATTTAGGCCATCTACTTGAAAATACACAAACCAAAACCAGAACAATAAAATCAACAATGTCTTCTTTTAGTGAACTTTTGATGGGTAAGATAACTATGAAAGTTTCTTTTTGAAAGGGTCCCATGTCACAAACAGAATACTATTCCCAGAAGGTTTCACATCAATCAGGGGGAAAGGAACACTGATTCTCCATTCTCACATTCCCTTCTGAATATTTTAAATGGTGCAACTTCTACCAATGTTGGATGGGGGAATATGATTCCTGTTCAATCCAGAATGATGCATGTTCGAAAATATAAAATGCTACAGAGATAATATTTCTACTTTCAGTATAGAATTCCATCTAATCTTTCTCATCTATACTTGTATGAATTTAGAAAAGATGCCTAACATCAAAGCATATGTAATATACATGGAAATTTGTTCTACTTGAAGTTCACAAAACAAGACAAACTGACTCTAAATTTTATGGGAGTGTAGAAATAGAGAATGAATTCTCACAAGTTTGCAAGGACAGTATAAAATGATAGACTACCTTCATCTTGATTGCCATCAGTTTCCAATTTCCATATTGCTTTTGCCTTTCAAAATTCCACTTCGCATGAGCCCTGTTCTGTTACTACTTCCATTTTACAGTTTTATTACTCTCCTCCCCCATTTTACACATGGATCTAACCAGTTGCTGTGAACTTTTTTCTTAACTGCCTCCATGAAATGTATTTCCAGAAAGAAGAAACCACCCAAAATCAAAATGTATCCTTACCAGTAATGGTGCAGGTTGAATAGTTGATAAGGGCAGGAGTTCGTTATTTTCATAGTTCGAATGGGCAGGCATGGAAGTAGACACATATCTTGAGTCATCTCCTGTCATCTCCAGTATGTCCCATGTGATGCAAAGAACTGAAAATCAGGTTGAACAACCTGAAGGCTCCTCAGCCACTTATCTGCTGCCTGCATGAGAGAATTTGCCATTTGATGCTCGTTGTCGCCATTTTGCCTCCATATCGATCCTTTCAGCTTATAAGAAGCCCATCCAAAAACAGGCAAGGAGACCTTTGCGATACCATCAATGTCCTTTGGATATATCATTACTGGTGGCAGGCCATGTCCATTACCTGTGAAGCAACGAAAACAATCAACACTTGTGGAAAACAAGCCAAATAAATGATTGACAACAGTAGGAAAATTGGATTTTTGTAGACAATGGTGGCTAGTGACTAGGACAGGCTCAAGTATGTAATAGCCCTGGATGAAGCAGTAAAATGGATAATATATTTTATATTTTGAAACAAATGAGCTAAAAGTCATAACAACGAATGTTGAGTCATACTAGAAATAAGCTGTTGTAATAAAAAAATTTCCTTGAGCAGAAACGAGGCGTAAAAGATGAGCACAAAAGCAATGAATAAGCTCCAAAATGAAATGTACAAGGAGTTGGTGAAGAAATAATATTTAATGTGTTATTCAGATCCTACAAAAATTTGAAAAGTTACTTGAACTCTTGAATAAACTTTCACCGAACGTGTCCATGAGTCCATGAAGAATGAACACAAGCCTAAATTTGGTTTATTAGACAAAATATGGAGATAATTGTATGCACATGAGAATAATGCATCTTAATTCTTACACAATCCATGATTTAACACAATATAGCTCCATATATGTAAACACCAATGAATTTATTGGTCAGTTTGAACCTGAAAAGAATTAAAACTTACCTCTGACATTGCCAGTCACAGGGAAATGGTCATTCTTTCAACAATCAGTTAATATGGGATTGACTTATACTTGGCTAATAACAACAAGCTTTAACAATAAGAAGGATAAAAGTTGCAGAAAAGAAAAAACAACATTTTTATGAGAGTGAAATGTCAGAAGAACTATGGCGACGATTGCTTGTTCTAATTCATCTTATGGTAACCTCGGCAGAAGTTAATGGGTTTATTCAGTCAACAAAATGAATGAATGGAGCCTAGAGAACACATATCTTGAAGGTTACCTTAAAATTACAGGCACAAACCAGTAGAAAACTAAGAATGCCATATTACCTAGTGTGGAAAGGGAATGATATGTTAAAAAGCAAGCATTTCACAATCTTTTGCCTACAACTTCTAATCTTACTAAGAGAGCGGTGGCAGTTTCTGAGACTTGTCCGCGATGTTGTCGGAAATCAGAATTCATTACGCATGCTCTATGGTTCTGTAACAGAGTTAAACAACATTGGCAAAGAACGCTTTTCTATTGTATGTGTTGGCCCAAGGAGGTGAGGCATTGATGATATATTATTCTGGTTTATTTACCACTTTGCCTGCTGAAGAGATGGAGAGTTTTATTGTTATGTGTTGGCGACTATGGAGTGAGACAAACAAAGAGGTGATGAATCTCACAGCTTCTGGGGCTGTTCATTCAGACGACATTTGGGGAGTGGATTCTTGATTATATTTGTCATTTTCAAACTCTTAATAGTCGACGGAGTGGTGTAGTAGTTTCATCTGTTCCTAGGGTTCATAGATGGATTCCCCCAATATTTGGAACGATTAAACAAAGTGAATACGGATGTTGCAACTAATTTTCAGCTATTTTCGGAAATGAGAAATGGGAAATTATGCTCACATTTACCAATTTCTGTAATTTCTTGCCGAATGATGATTTGTTGGAGGCTCTGGCGATTCGTGAAGGTTTGATTGTAGCAGAACAAGCTGGCTTTCTTCATTCTTGCTCAATCTTACCATTTTCGTAACTGCTCTTTTGCCCACTGTCAGCGGCAATCAAACGATGTAGCACATAAGCCTGCAAAATGGGCTTTTGCTTCACCAACATTCTGAGATTTGGATGGAAGATCTTCCGCAGGATCTTCAATGCGAGAAATTAGGGTTTATGGGCTTCCCAAAGCTTCTTTCAATTATGTTGTTTTCTATTAAGTTGGGTGTTTTCGTTTTATGTCAAAAACAAATCTTGCTTTTAGTGTATACGAGTAGAACACCACGGGCAGTGCACGTGTTTCTTTTTTCAATTTTTGTTAAATAAACTTATTTTTAAATGAGGTTGAAATTTATAGTATATTAATAAAAATAAGAGGTCTTTTCACAAATAGAAAAAAAAATAAAATTAATTACACATATAGAAAAAAAAGTGAAAAATACAAAAACATGCGATGCACTTTTTTTTATATGTGTAATTAATTTTTTTTTTATACACAATAATTTTCCTAAAAATAAACCCTAAACCTAATTATTATCTCAATTTAATTGTGTACTCTTTTGTTATAATATAATTGTAATTATGTTATTAAATATGATTTTGTTAAATTGACAATATAGACTGATTATTTTATGAAATTATGATATTCATTTTGTAGTTCATAGTACGTTATTGATGAAATTAATATTAAACATTTGGTAACAAATGTAATACGATAAATTATGGTTTAAAAGAAGAATGTAGTAAAATAACTGTCATATAAATAAATTATATCCTCAAACATTATATGCAAAAAAGTATTTTACAATGCAACATAACGAAATTGCTTCACAAAGTCAAAATTTCTTTATATACAATTAGTTAATAATAATTAGAGAAATGACTATAAACACAAAAAATATCAAACTATTTATAAATATAGAAAAATTTATCTGTCTATATTTATAAATACTTTGGCTCATTTTTCTATATATGAAAACAACCCTAATAATATATATATATATATATAGGTAATTGTAATGTGTAACAACTTTTAGAATAATAATTAAGGCCACGTTTACCAATCCCTAATGAAAATTCGTGTAATAGTAATGCGATTTCATTAAGAATTTCTTTAGTTAAATAAGCCAAATTACAAGAATAACTTAAATCTATCATTTTTTTTCATGAATAGTCTAATATGTTACAAATTACAATATTACATAAAATCAAGCCCAAAAGTCTATATTATCCCATTAATTTATAGTATTTTTATTAAAAGAATAAAAAAGACACAAATATGATAAAAAAATTATGGAAATCATGTGTATTAAAGTAGTTTTTTTCCAAAATTTTCAAAACCAATCACAAAAGAAAATTTCCATTTCCATTAAATTTAGGAGATTTTATTTCTTCCTAATTTGTCTTCAATCAGATTACGCGTTTTGATTACAGATTTAAAAGCGGGCCCTACAATTTATTACACTTATGGTTATGGAACACAGTTAAACAACAATAAACGTAATTAACTAAGACCCACTTTTGAGATTACCATTGATGGATTACGTTTCACCTGGGGTAAACGTGGCCTAAGTGTACAACAACATTTTTAAAGAATTGCAAATATAACAAAATCTATAAGCGATAGACTTCGAGGGCTGAATCTAAATTTTACTGTATCTGCAAATTATATTGCATTGTGCTATATTTACTTGCAAGTGCCCCTAAAATTTTTAATATTTAGTTGTTTGGTTGGTAGTTGAGTTGCTGACATTTTTTTTTTGTCACGTGGTCCAATCATAAGACATTTTTTTATTCTATAGTAGTTGGGTTGCAAGAAACGACCCGACCCGACCCGCTAGTAGCTAAGTATTAGTTATAAACTTATTTACATATATACACACAAAATATATAGGTAAAATAATATTAACGGAAGAAAAAAAAAATGACATTATAAATTTTCTATAATGACAAAAGTATGAAAATTTAAACTTCTGACTTAACAGAGCACGTGTCAATTACAATTGAATTATACTCCTTGATACCCTATTAAAAACATCATATTCTTCACAGCTTGCCTCCATTTCCATGAGAAAAAAAAGCTTCCAAAGAAACCCATTCAAAATGATGTACTAAGTAGAGATGAAAACCCAAGTTTGGCTTACATATTATTATTATTCAACAAAACACAAACACAAAACAGAGCAGTTTACACACAAGAAGAACATAAGAAGACAGAAGAAGGATGATGAGAAACACACACAGAGAGGCAAGCATTAATTAATAATAACAATTATGAAATGATTGATTGTTCAGCAAGTTGGGAAAGGAGTTCCACAGTCATTTGCTACTTTTCTTGCATTTGGTGAATCAACAAAGTTCTTAAGAAAAGGGTTTTTGAGGTAACCACAGAGGCAGGGCTTCTGCTCTTTGATCTTGCTGCAGCACTGCTTTGATGGTGTAGTTCCTGATATGATTGAGCTCATACAAGGGCTCATTTGCATTGGGTTGCAGCTCACTTCTGCTCCTTCCACCATTATTACTACATCTGATTTTGATATCAATAATATCACTCCTATTGTTATCAATATCATCCCAACTCTTGATGCCATCATTTTTTCTTTTTACTCCCTTCTTGAGGATTGTTTGTTTGGGTGTGTGTGCTTGCCCTTTGGTTTTTGCATCTCAATTTATAGCAAGAGGATGAAAGGGACAAGGGGAGAGAGAGAATCCTTTGAGAAGAAAATTCATGAAAATGCACTATATTGTTGAGAAGAAAATTCATGAAAATGCACTATATTGTTGGGATTTTGACAAAATATTAGAAATACAGTTGTTCCACATCGAAAAAGTTCAAGAAAGTGAAGGGTTCTAGGTACTATAAAAAGAGCATAAGCCTTTGGTTTTTAAATCATCCCAATTTGAAGCACTTTAAACTTTAACTTAGTTGTGTGAGTGATATAATGTTATGAGAGAGTGTTGTCTTTGTAATTGGGGCCCGATAGAGAATTTTGTGTGATTGTGATAATTTCACCTATATCTAACCAACAATTTGTCATGCAACATAGACTTCTTTTGCACCTTATCTTTCTGTATTCCCCTTAATCACAAAGGGAAAAGAATATATATAAATATATTTTTTTTTTAAAAAAAGAAAAGTTCGGCACATTACAACTTGTAATTGGGCACTTGGTGGACTGCACAAATGGGTGCAACCCAAGCTGAGTTTTTTTTTTAATTTTTTTTCTCATTTTTTAGTTGGAGTGAACTGCTAAAAGATGAGTGCAACTGATGATGCACTCAAGTATTATTTATTTGAGAAATGTTATTGTTAAGTATAATTCAAGGACAGATCTAGAAGAGAAAAAGTAATTAGTCGCATATTGAGGAGATTTAGAAATAATGTTATTATTTCGATGTAGTAGAAGTGTACCTGTATGCATCTTCTTTTTCAGTAATTCAATTATAAAAATTTTAAAGTTAAATATACCTAGTTGAGTTTAAGACCAGAATTTTGTTCTGAGAACGAAACAAAACATCTTGAAATTATTACGATTTGTATTGGTTTATAAAGACAAGCCAGAGAAAGTCAGTGTTGTGTGCTGAATCATAGGCCTCCAAGAAAACGTTATATTTTATGTCTTGTTTTTTAATGGCCACGTGGAATTTCATGATTGAGTTGCACCTAAAATTCCATTAATCTATGGTAAAACAATTGATGAGATTAAGTGGTGTGTATTGCTTCTGCCACATACATCATTCTGCGCAATAACCCATCAGCTCTACTTTAATCATCATCACCCAATTTGGAGCATAAAAATATATGAAAACAAGATCATGAACACAAAGCAAACAAGTGGATTACTAATTTATTTCACTTAAACAAAATTACCATTAAAAAAGTTTGAATTTACAAAATATTAAACTAACTTAACCTTGTTAATTCAAACATTCAAAATAGAAGGGTTAATTCATATCTTACTAACTAATAAAATGTGTGTTCCAATTTTAATCTTAGAGTTTAGGAAGATGAATTTATGATCATGGAGTAGATTGTGGTCCATTTGGATTAAGGATTAGAATGGTAATCATCATTATGTGGCCCTTTAAGATAATTATTATGGATTCATCTTTTGAATTCTAATGCTGTCCTTTATTCATATATTATAACTTATGTTGGTGTTATCACTATGATAAGTTCACCATCACATATAGACCTTTAAGCATGCCTTGGGTCATAGACTCGTAAGGTCAATCATCGTAAGGCCACGCTGTAACCATGTCAAATACTTGAGACCCTAGGTCCTGACACTTTGTCACTAAAACGTTATACTTTCCACGCCGTAACCATGTCAAATGTTTGGTGTTGGAGTATCCAAGTCGGCGGTTAAATTTGCAATTGATTCACTCAATTTATTAATTTAAGAGATCATAGGTTCTCTGAGATCCTCTTAGAAATGAAATAACTCTAGCACATTATTTTGACGAATATATCTTTTTGACAAAATGGAAGCAGAGTTATTAGAAGTTCAAAACACAATACCCCACTTATTTTATTAAAAATAGAAATCATATTCAAAATTCTAGATCATACATTTTGTATTCCTCGTTAAAGATGTTAGCAATTTCAGGAGGCGTCTGGAACAAAGAGTGGAGTTGTTTAGTGGAGAGCTTACAATGTAAAGAGTCAATAGAAAAATTTCTAGTACTACAGGAGTATGGAAAGAGTTCATGAGAAAATTTCCATATTCCCTTTATATATTGTGTGTCACACCACATGCTTTAAAAAATATAGTGGAACTCACTAACATCAATACGAGGTCTACTAATATTTATGAAGACAAATTTATAGTGTGAACAAAAGAAGTATAGAACTCCCGTAGTACTAGAAATTTTCCTAGAGTTAATAAGTTATACGTCTCACAGTGAGTTTAAGAACTCCTTGAACCAAATAAAGAGTGAAATTAAAACGAAACCATTACTATTTTCTGACATTTTGGCCATGATTGTAGTTATTGACAGCACTACTTGTGGATGTGCAACCAGATAGGAAGGTACGAACAAGATTTACATCTATAAAGTATGAGAGCTGATGAATATTAGAGTAAAGTATTAATGGATTCGCCCATTTTTATTTAATACAAAGTTCAAAATTCTCAATTACAAACCCCCCCCCCCCCCCCCCCCCCCCCCCCCAAAAAAAAAAAAAAAAAAAAACTGAGGGAAAATAAAATAGTAGATAAGCTTATATCTGCATCTTCAATGAAGACTTTATAAACTTACAATACAATGTTATCCCAGTGAAGGAAACCACCATGGCCTCTGGAATTTGTGAACTTGTACACAGCACCAGAAACTGCGTCCCAAATTTCATTAAGATTAGATAGTTTTTCGTTTTTTTATTTTTGAAAATTGTGCCTATTTCCTTATAATTTCTTATAATGATTTTTTTTTTAAACATTTGAATATATAGCTAAATTTAAAAAATAAAATAAAATAAAATAAAAACTATTTTTTTTCTTTTCAAAATCTGGCTTGGATTTGAAAACATACCTAAAAAGTGGATAAAAAATTAAAGAATTTCGTGGGTGAAGGTAGTGTTTATAAGCTTAATTTCCAAAACAACAAACCAAGGCCCTATTTGATAGTCATTTGATTTTGGGTTTTAATTTGGAAACATCTCTAGCAAGTATAGATGACAAAACAAACGGGACCTAAACGAATAAAATCAAACTTCAGGATTGGGCTGAGAATACCTTCATAACCCCCATGAACTGGATCTTCTGACAACAAAAGTGGTGTATCTAAGTCAATGTATCTGCAATTGGGCAAAAACAATTGATATGATGAGAAATGTTATAATAATAAACATAGTAGGCAAGCATCTGGTTTTTAAGGACTATGCATTACTTGAAACACCCAAGGCCAGCAGCAAGATGACCAGAAAAGCCCATGGCAAGTCTGGTTTCAACCATACCACCAATCATTAAAGTGAGTCCTGAAGCCCTTGCTATTTCAATAATCTCAATGGCCCCCAAAACTCCAACTTTGGCCAGCTTAATATTTATAACATCTGCAAGATCCCCTTCCACTATTCTCTTAACATCATTTACACTCCGGCAGCTCTCATCAGCTGCAACAGATACCCCATACTTATCTCGAGCGATACGACTAACATTTCCAAGACCCTCCCAGTTGTCTCTATGAACTGGTTGCTCAAATAGAGTAGGAGTCACCCCCAATTCTGTATGAATAATCAATCCACACATGGTAAAGTATAGAACAAAAGAAGAGAAAAAAAATTGCAGGGATGAGAAGGAAGCAGGCTTTTCAGAAGGCCCCAAGGTAGAATAAAAGTGATGTCAAATACAGAAGCACTTATCCTTTACCATGTAATTTTTCAAGAACTTGAATAGCTTCTTCTGTATGAATAATCAATCTACACATGGTAAAGTATAGAACAAAAAAAGAGAGAAAAATTGCATGGATGAGAAGGAAGCAGGCATTTCAGAAGGCCCCAAGTTAGAATAAATGTGATGCCAAATACAACTTTACCATGTAATTTTTCAAGAACTTGAATAGCCTCCTCTGTGTCATATCCCTCATTAGCATCCAGTATAAATTCGCAACCCGGATGGACCATTCTGATGCTCTGAAGAACTTCAATATCAGCTTTTAGGTCCTTTCCCACCTTCAGCTTCAACGTCTTGAATCCTTGATCGCGATATTTTGCAGCCAATTTGGCAGCATTAGAGGCAGAAGTAATAGGAATCTGCATAAATAACATGGATGAGAGTAGTTTTTTGACAATTTTCTTTTGGCTTATTTCTCAATGATATAACTAGGATTTTTATTTAGCCCCATATGCACTAGGATTACTGGGATTTAACCAAAAGAGTTCACTGCAATTCATGATAACAAATCAAAATTCCAGAAATATAGGCATTTTAAAGAACCTCACTAGATGATCTCCAGCAATGAATGAGATCCACAATAACAAATAAATACAATGAAATGGCTGAAATTCCAAACATGCCTCGCTGATAAATAAAAGGAAACTTACTGTTATATCCGTGGTTATACTGTCCGAAACTCCACCAAAAAGCCTCCATAGGGGTATGTTAATGCTGTTAGCAACTGCATCAATCAACGCCATCTCAACTCCTGCTCTAACCTTCAATAGTATAGATGATACTCAGTCATTAAAACAAACATGGACTCAAAAACTTGAGTCCTCTCTGGTCACCATTTAGTTTATGATTTTTGATAATTAAGCTTATAAACACTTTTTTCACCTGTGTCTTTCTTTGTTTTATTATCTACTTTCTAACTATATTTTCTAAATTCATGCCAAGTTCTGGAACTATAATAGTTTTAGAAAACTTGTTTTTGTTTTTGGAATATGACTAAGAATTTAAAAGGTAAATTGTGTGAAAATATGTTAGGAGTGCAAACAAAGTTCTATATTTATTAAAGAAGGAAGCAATTATGGGTATATAAGTAAGAACAATTATATCAATTGGTAGGAGGCCTTTTGAGTGATTCCAAAAATAAAGCGTAGAAAATATCATACCATTGTAGAGATGGAGTGAAGTTGCATTGTCATTATCAAAATAAACATAATTTTCAAAAACCAAAACACCGGGCCTCGATGATTAATTTTATAAATACAGGGCATTCCAAGTATTACATCACGAAGCCAGTGCAACAAAATTCTTATAGGTAAACAATTCATTATGCATTACCAAGTTGAGTAACGAAAAAAGAAAAATGAAGTAAAAAGTCAAAATCCGATGTATGAATTGATTACTCACAGAAGCAAATTCATGTCCAGGAAGAGCCTCGCTGATCTGAAACATCGCTGAGCCCAAACTACTCGGCGGTCTCTGTCGCAGTAACTCACAGACCTCCTCGGCCTTCGCCATGGCGGTAGGCTGATCTTCCGCAGTGACAAAAGGCAAAATCGGCGCCTCGCCCCATCCAACACTCCCATTACTCAATTCGATCCTTATCGCTACATTCTCCACCATTTCAAGCCTCGAAGATGCAATCGTAAATGGCTCAATTAATGGAACATTCAGTGCCCTATTCTCTGCTCTCTGCACATTCACAGTGAACGTTTCCATCAAATTCTTGAACCCAAAGCTCGTTCTGGCATCCGCCGGTGCCGTCGCCGCCATCATCTTCACGCACAGCCGCGAAATGGGTATCGATGTTTTCCCCTTCCGGTGGCTCCGAGAGTCGAACAACGGAGAATATATAGACGCAGCGTTAGATTTCAATTGCAGAAAAAACCCAGTGGAACTCATGAGAGTGTTGAGAACGGTATTTGAATGGTGAGTTCGTGGAGTTTGAGCTCCGTCGCTGTTCAACGATAGGGCGGCGACGGCAAAAGCAAAGAATTGGCTTTATCATTGTCGCTTTGCTTCGTTCTGTTCGGTACAAACTACCAAGTCAGAGTACTCTTCTGTGCCGGCGTGGCCCTACAAATTTAATTTATACTTTATTCAATCCGTTTCTCAAAATTATATTTTTTTTTATATTCAATTAGCAGACGTGGATAATTTGTCCCAAAGGAAAAAAATTGTGAACAATTAAATTTTGAAATAAGATTGTACTTACCTTACCATTTTAATTACTAATATTTAATTCTTTTTCTCTGTCGGCAAAATAAAATAAAATTTATATGAAAATATATATATATATATATATATATATACACATATACATTATATATATATATATTTTAGCCGGCTGTTATGTTTTGGTTGGTTTCTAATATTTATTTCTTAATTTATAAAGTATTTTTTTTTATGATTTTCCTAACTTTTATTTTTTCATGAGAAGAGTGTAGATGTGAATTTTTATGGAGAAGTAGATGTGAATGGATATTTTTTACAAAATTATAAAAAATATATATATTTAAATTAATAAATAAGTATTTTTAAATTAACATGTTTATTAATTATATCATACTTACATTAGTGACATTTTTGTTGTTTACGTTTTATGTTTTTTAATTTATTTTGATATAAAATAAATTTTGATATAAAATAAATTTTGATTCACCTCTCACATTGATATTAAGTATAAAATAAAAATAAAAATATCGATATGTTGATGAAAATTTAATACGTTATTTGTGTTTGGATTTTTGTTATGGAGTCTCTTTCTGCCTAACATTTGTTTACACAATTTATTACAAATTTTAATTATGTGAGAATTTTCATATTTGTTTAACTTATTTATTCATTTATTTATAGGACCATGATGAGTATTATGTTTGAAGGTTTTTTTTTTCATAAGAGTGGGTGCTTTCAAATAATTTTAACATTCAACCTAAAAAATTAAAAAATTGTTTATTTTTTTAGTGTAAGAATAAGAATTTTGAAAAAGAAAATGGACTTCTGACTTCAAAAGAGAAAATATATGTCTCAATTATAGCTAAACTTATTTTAACAAGGAAATAATGCATTAATATTTCAAACTACACTTAAATTTTATACATATATATTATTTAATTTTTTTTATATATATCAAACCACACTTATTAATATATATAAGCTACGCTTAAATTAATGACTTAATGGTAGTCATATTTTAAAAATATATAATATTTCTAAAATACTTTAGTCCTACACTTAAAAAAACCACTTGCAAAAATGGTAAAAACAAATACATTAGTTAGGCTAATATATTTGTTGTTGGCATAAATGACAAAAATGCAGCCTAACTTACACGTAAAAGATGTAAAATGTCACAAATGCACTATTGATATACACTTGATACACTTGACTAATATACTTGATAACGATACGTTTGATTGATATATTTGATATACTTGTCAATCATGCAATTATTTATACTACTGATAAACATGATATACTTACTAGTATACTTGAAAATGATGTACTTGACTGATAAACTTCCAATAAATTTGTCAATCATTCTCCCGTTTATAGTGCTGATAAATTTGATATACATAACTAATATATTGTTGATAAATTTGATAACGATGTGCTCTTTTATAATGTTGATATACTCGACTAATATACTACTGTTATACTTGATTCACCAACTAGCATTCCTCCACACCATCTGCCGTCGCCCACAACACCTCCAGTCGCCGGTCGCCACTTTCCTCTCTATATCGTTCTCTCTCTATTAAATGATTATTTAGAGCAAATATGAATTAAAAAAAAAACTAGAAATCCAGATTTGAAGTTTTGCCATGCTTGTAAAATATCAAATATGAATGACGTGCCTATAAAATAGTATAATTCAAATTGCCACCCAATGCAAGGCCATTTGGATTGACTAAGAAAAAAAAAAAAAAATATTTTTGAAAAAATCATTATTATTTAAACTTCTTTGATAAAAAGTATTAAAAAAACAGAGTTTTTAAATATTGTAAATTTTCAGTTACAGAAAAGAAGAAAAATAAAAAACATAAGATTATAATTTTGGAATGAGTTAAGGTGTAAACGGCGGGAGCTGCAAAAGCCTCACTCTCTGAAACCAGAACAACCTTAAACCCTAGAGGAGACGACAGCCATGAAATGGAATCTATTGAGAAACCTTTCTCTCAGAGCTCGCAATCATCTTCTTCATTCTCCCGCTTACACCTCCAATGCCTTTCCTCCATTCTCGCTCTCAGCCCCGGCGACGTCTCGATTCAGGCTCTTCTCCTCCGATAACGATTCGCCGCCGAACGAAGATTCCCAAACTCTTCCCGAAGCGAATTTGGTGGCCACTCAGGAGAAACAAATATCTTTGGACGTCCAAGATGTAAGCAATAAAGGTATTTTCCCCATGAGAAAACGTTCTATTTGACGGTTGATTTCTGCAATTGAACTAAGGAATGTGAATTTGATATATACTTTTTCCTTGTATTGCATTTGAGTATCTGTAAATTCGGAAGGTTTGCTTGCTTGAGGGAAATGAATTCGTGGATGTGAAAGCTTGTACTTGTAGGTTTTGTTCGTAATTAAGGAAGAGCTTGAAATTTATTCTTTTTTGTTTTCACTTTTTTTCCCTTCCTCTGTCTCTTGAAGATAGGTTATAATGTTAAAGGCTTAGAGCAAGCTGATTTTGTTCAACTGGCGTCTGCATCTAAAGTAGTCATTTCATTCCAGAGCTTGCAGATCATTACACAATACAAACAGTTATGACTTTTTGGTTGTCTTTAGATATAACGATTCGCATTTGAGATTGGGTGATATTTGGATTTTTATTTCATTTGTTTTGTAATTGATGTCTGAGCTTGCTATATTTGCTCAAGTAATTTTTTTTCTGGATCTGACGGTGGTGCCCTGGTAAATTAGGATTTTGTTCAATGCGACTTTGTCACGAGTCATGGGAGTTCAAAGTTATAATAATTTCCATTTGATTCATTAAATTTCTGCCCCCAGAATTGAAAATGCGGATGGATAAGTACTTCAAAGGTGATGAGGAAGCACTTCCATCAATTCTTGAAGCTATTCTTCAGAGGAAATTGGTTGGAAAGCATGAGGATACGGATGATGAACTTGTTGATGAACTACGAATGAAACCGTTGGATGATGTCAAGGACAAAGAGGTTGAATCTGATTTTGAAGAATTGTACGAGACAGATGAAGAGATTGACGATCTTTACAATGCTAGGGATATAGTTATGGAAAGAATGGTAAAGGACGAATACTTCAACATGGACGACAAAAAATGGGATGAGCTTGTTAAGGATGGCATGAATCATGGGATCCTGAAGGACACCAAGGAGTGTGAAGCAATTTTGGAGGATATGCTCAGTTGGGACAAGCTCCTTCCAGGTTTGCTCGTTTCCTTTACACACTTGTTTTGGTTACTGTGCAACGTTCCATCATCTTTCTTGTGTTATAATTGGCTGCCTTGGATTAGTTTCTGATGTACATCTATTTCCTGAATTATACTTTTGAAGTAAAAGGTTATAAAGTTATAGTCTATGGCATTATGTACTCTATTTATTTGTTTCTGGTGGTTCATATCAACTGATTGTAATTGCATTTTGCATCTTATTTAATTAGTTATGATGGTTGTACATCAATATCATGTAGAACAGTAGAAATTCTAAGTTATTATTTTCCATTCAGGCCATGTATTCCAAACTGGCTCTGAAATGGCTTAATCATATTAGCTTCTTTGATCTCATGCCTCACCATTCGTTGATTTCATCTTATAGCTGATATGTATGTCAGATGCAATGCTACATGCATGATTTTGAACGTTCCTTTGCTATTACACTTTCTTCTTCTCTCTGGAAAAGTAATAGTAATATTTGTATAGTGTCCTCTTTCCCCTCAGCAGAAATTGCAAGCCTTATCTCATTTTTTTGAAAAATCATAAGCACCTCTGAAAGGAAAATAATTAGTGGTAAGCCCACTTCTCAGTGGAAAATTGTAAAACCCCTCCAACTGAAAAATTGTTAGTTCCACTTATCTGAAAACGTCTAACCTCTTCCTTGAAATCTGTACCCCCATCTTTTATTTTGATTACAAATAACTTTTTTTTCTTTTTTTATTGACAACGCGTGGGATAAGGAAATCGAACCTTTGATTTCGAGGTTGATAGTACGAGCACTATAGTAGTGGAGCCAAATTGATTTGTTCAGTTGAAATTTGATTTTCTTCCAACTGTGCTTGTCTGGTTGTAATTATTTTTTGGATTAGATCCACCTGTGAGAGGTGAGTAGCTTTGATGTGTTGACAGGGAAGCCCGACCCTGTAAGGAGAGATGATCCTTTAATCCAACACTTGTCTGGTTGTGATTATTAAGAACTTAATTTCCATCAATTCAATGGGCATGGTAAAGAAAATGACGAAACCAAATTGCTGATGACCCTTAATCTCAAATTCTAGCAAGATATTATATGGGTAAGGTAACCTTTTTTTTTTTTTTGGGGGGGGGGGGGGGGGTGCTTGTAGGGTAAGAAACAAGGGAACTTATAATTGATAATCAAAAGGAACAACCTAAGGGTGGGGGAGAGAGAACCCCCTACATGAGAGCCTTCCAATCGTACAAATCAAAAGAAGGCTATAATCACAAAAGAATTTCTTGTGAACACCACCGAGAAGCTGTATATTGTTCATAATTCCATAAAAGACCTCAGTAGCAGCAGCATCTCGAAAAAATCCTTCCACTTCTCTCTCTAAAGGAGCCACAGAAATGCTTGGCTCAATTGCATGAGCCTGCTCTTCTTCTCAGCCTAACTCCAGCCAAACACCCCAATGGCTGTGGATGAGTAGGTGATCTAGGGTCTCCTTATCCCCTTAAACAGAAACTGCAAACGAGGGAGAGAGCTTAATTAGAAAACTTTCTTTGGAGGCTATCTGCATCCTGCCATATTAAAACTCCTATAACAATGAGTCTTCAGAAAAATCTTAAACTTTTTTTGGATCTTAAACTTCCAAATCAAATGCACCAAAAGAGCTTTCAATCTACCATTAGGATTTGAGAAACGGAGGAATCCAGATTTTCAAGAGAAAGAACCTCTGGTGTCTATTGTTTTCTAATGATGTATTTATCGTTAAGCCATGTAAGAAGTATATAGCGTTTTCTTATTATTAATGATCTAGTCTCTAATGTATTACTTCATTTCCTATTATAGTTGTACTAACTAGTCATACTATTGTTTTTTATATTTTGTTTTCTTATCCAATTATTTAACTTTTTGTTCAAACCTACGGAATTCCAAGTCTTGCGAGAAACAAGATATGTTGTTTTAAGGTGATTGTTATAGTTGCTTAATCCATTCAAACATGTGCAATTATCTATCATTGTTATCTTGTGTTGTATGCATGGTAATCATTACCGTCTTGAATAGATTCTCTTCCAATGAAACATTTTCTGATTTCTTATTGATTGTTCATTTTAGATGATATGAAGAAAAAAGTAGAAGCAAAATTCAATGAGCTGGGGGATTTGTGTGAAAAGGGGGAACTTGAACCTGAGGAAGCTTACAATCTGTTTAAAGAATTTGAAGATCAAATGGTCATGGAATATGGAAAAATGATGGAGGCAGAAGGCCCTCCGAAGTTCGATGAAACTGATGTGCCAGATAATAAAAAGGACTTGGATGACCCGCCAGGTGAAGGACCAATTCTTAGGTGGCAAACAAGGGTTGTGTTTGCACCAGGTGGGGATGCATGGCATCCCAAAAACCGAAAAGTGAAATTATCTGTTACTGTGAAGGAGCTTGGTTTATCAAAGTACCAGTTTCGTCGACTGAGGGAGTTGGTTGGCAAACGTTATCATCCTGGGAAAGATGAGCTTACAATTACCAGTGAGAGGTAAGGTCAACAGTTGTATGTTGTAATGTTTAGTTCTGTTGATACTTCTCCTTGGAATACTTTTTGGTGTTTGACACATCTTAGTAGGACAAAAACGTCTCTGACATTTCTAATAGAGATGCCAATATCTGATGACACTAAATAAATAGTACAGATCTTCCCATTTTGTTCTCTGTTTCTTTGTTCTTTGACCATTCCAAGAAATCATTATCATTATAGTTCCTCTTTCTTAGTTTTTGCTCTCGAGGGTGTAAACCGATTCAACTTTCTAATCATCCCCCCCTTTGAGGAATCTTGACCATGATCCACACTTAGATCTTGCTGAACTTTCGCAACCTATGTTATGATTTATCGAGTTTATGTTTCGTTAATCTAAATTTATATTGGATTCTAACTTCAATTTTATTTCTCAGGTTTGAACACAGAGAGGAAAATAGGAAGGATTGTCTTAGGACTCTTCTCTCTCTCATTGAGGAAGCTGGAAAAGCCAACAAACTCGTAGAGGATGCTCGAACTTTGTATGTGAAGGAGAGATTGCGGGCGAACCCCCAGTTTATGGAGAGGCTGCGTGCCAAGAAAATGGGTTCACAAGTACCAAGCCCTCTACCTGCTTGATTGTTTGCTTTGTGATGCCGTTGAAAAGAAAAATATAGATTTGGTACAACATTTCTGGATGATGTCTCCTCCAATGATTGGTAATGTTTAAATTATTTTCTTACCAAGTTAGTTGTCACTATTTGGAGCAATGGATGAGAAAAAGGAACAATTCAGTTAAAGATAGTGGAATTTGTAGAAAACCATAAGGTGATATTGTTACCAATTTTTTCCCCTCTGAATTAACTTATTACCCCCTCATGTGGTTGGGAATTAACTTTTTTTTTTTTCTTTTTTCTTTTTCATAAAGATTTGTTTTGTGGTAGAAGGTGGCAATGGAGAGGTGTGTAGCTATTAACCAACCTATGAAGCACATGAGGCAAAAAATTTTTTGACATATCTGTTGGATTTTTTTTTTTTTTTTTAATTTTTTTTTAATTTTTAATATTGCGTAGGTATATGCTAACAGTTTTTTAAAACAAATAAAATAAGCAACTCATCTAATCTTTCTCAACTCAAAATTAAGTAGGCTATGATGTTATTCGTTTATTTCATACTTTTTCCCCCAATCTTCTTCTTCTGCTCTGATCAATTTGAGTCCCTTTTCTAATGCATTTCACTGACTATTGTACTTCAATATCTCAGCCTTTTGTATTGTATTTTGTACTATTGACATGACATTTTATGATTTTTCATGGATTTAGTAGATTACATTTAGTATCTTTATGTTAAATTTACTATATCCTAGATTTTTTTAAGGAAAAGAAATGTATTTTCAATGTATCAATATCTTAGTTTTTTTAAAAATTAACGTTTCGACGTGTTCTATTGCATCCGTATCCGTGTCTATGCTTTCTAGTAACTAACCTTCAGTTGAGATTAGTAATATGAATCTCTAATTGACAAGTTGAGAAGCTACTAAATTATCTGATGTTTTATGGTGATAATGTCCAACCAAGTTATAATAAACAGTGTTTTAAAAAGCCTTTCCATGCTTTCTTTCTTTATGAATATTCTAAAAACAAATTTACAAGTCCTAAATACAAAATTGCTTACTTTTTTAGGGTGCCCACCAAAAATAATCTACAATTAAATGAATACACAAAAGAGTGAAATAATATCTTAAATAAAGATTATATCTCATTGTTGATGTTGGAAAAAGTTATTTTAACTAGAGATAGTATAAGATCGTCTGGGTCGTCTTCTGGCATCTTCTTCTGGGCCGTTCGGATCTTGGAAAGAGGTCTTGGCATCTTCTTCTAGGCGGTTCGGATCTTGGAAAGAGGTCTTTCTTCCTGCTATTTTGTTCTTCATGAGAGGGAGAGGGTTTGATGTTTTGGTGTTTGGTTGTGGGGTGTTGGTGGTTTCAAAAAAATAAAAAATAAAAAAAATAGAGATGTTTGAACCAAAATTATCTGGCTAAAGATGGTATAACATTTGATGTATAATATATAATGGACAGATTGCTCTCCTTTTCTCCAAATATATAAAATCTATGGCATGTAGTTTTTTTTTACCCTGACTAGATTGAAGCTTGGTGATAGGCTCCAAAAGAAAAAGTAGTTGACTTGCTTTATGGGAGGATCGATAGTACTTTGTTTGGGAAGAGTATTGTTCAAGATGCAAATGCAATTGCGATTAAAAGTTATTAGATTTCATAATTAAGACAATGTGAACTTAAAGTTCAAAATAGGTACTATATAATGTGAACTTAAAGTTCAAAATAGGTATTATATATTGTTTATGACGTTCAGATCTTGTCTGCATTTATTGCGGTAGTGGGCTTGACCTTTGGTTTGGACTCGCTTTCTGAGATGACCTATGTAAGAAATTTTTGCATGGTTTGGTTTTACTTTCAAAGCTAATCCTGCGCAAGATTCTTGCACTAGAGTGGTGCTGAAGCTAGGGGTGTTCACGGTTCGATTCGAGACCGAAATCGAATCAAACCGTTAATTTTAAGAATGTAATATATAGAATCGAACCAAACCGCATATATACGGTGCGGTTCGGTTTGGTTTTGTTGTTTGACTTCTTTTTTTTTTTTTTTAAATTATATTTTCTATAATTCAAGTATTTCTTCCTTTTTATCTTGCCATGCCAAGTGTTTTTACTTTTTTTTTTTTACAACTTTTTCTAAGTATAATTTTAAATTCAATTGATCATTCAATGTATTTAAATTATTTTTTGTGTAAATATATTTTTGACAATCAATTTTGAAATTTCAAGATACAATATAAAAATATATTTAGAATACTACTAATGTAATTATATTTAGTAATACTAATAGTTCAACCACAACAATAAACCTAAAAATTTCAAAGTCCAATCTTAAAATACTACATGCCATAAACAACTAAAGTCCAATCTTAAAATTACTACAACCATAAACAACTAGAGTCTAATCTTAAAATTACTACAATAACATAAAAGTTCCAAAGTCTGGACGACCACATTCAAAGTTTTAAGTTACATAAATTAGAACCAAACTTGTTCAAGCTGCCTTCTCCTTCTCGTTCTTCTCCTTGGTTTTTGCCTCTAAACTTACTCTGTTGCTCCTGTCATGGTGTTGTTCTACTGCCTACAAAATATATAAAACATAAGTCTAATTTCAATGAAACTTTATCTTCAAAACTTTCAATGAAAATAGAAAATGAAAGGTTTTGATACCTTGCCAGCGATATCCGATCTGAGAAGTGAGAGATTGAGACAGATTACAAACCCATCTAACGAAGTGAGTGAGAGATCGAGAGAGATCAGAGCCAGATTAGATAAGTGAGAGAGAGATCGAATCGGACACGGATGAAATCAATGGACTACATCAGACGTCGCCGTCGAGGCCCGAGGGAGGGGGCTGGGCCGCTGCTGGGTCGCTCGCGGCTGGCGCTGCGAGTGGGACGTCGACGATGAGGACAGCCAGCCGTGAGTAGGGGTGTTCACGGCGCGTGAGGTGTGTGTCTGCCGCAATGCCGCTTGCCGCTGGGTTGCCTTGCTGGGTCTGAGAGTGAGACTGAGGGTGAGTGATACGGATAGGGAATCGGGATTGAGGTGAGGGCTGGCGGCTGAGGGTGAGGGATAGTGGGATACCCTAAAATAAAACTTAAAAAATAAAAATAAAAAATATATATTATAAATAATAAATATATATTTTTTTAAAATATGCGGTTCGGTTCGATTTTGATGCGGTTTGGGTTTTGAAACCGAACCGAACCGCATAAAATTGGTTTAAAATTGTACTAAACCGAATCGAACTGCACAATTCAATTTCGGTTCGGTTTCAACGGTTTGAATGACCACCCCTAGCTGAAGCTACCACACTCTAATGCCTAAATTATTATAGGGAGTGTAGATGTTAGGGTTGTTTTCAACGCTCGAGGTTAAAGGGTGCCAGATCGAGCGCAAATTGATTATTTTTTTTATTGGTATATATTTATAGACTCAGCTAGTCAGACCAAACTCGAGGGACTAACTTTTCCTTTTTGAGACGTGCATTCTCTTATGCCTCCTCCCGATGTCCAAAAGGGCTTCGGCCCGCCTGTAGACTTTGGACATTACTTTGGTCAACCCTCAACATGTAGAATAATTCATAAATGTTTGTGGAAAAAATTTAGAAAAAAATTGTACTAAAGTAGTAGTAAGATTATTTACAGAGCACCTCCATTTATTGTAAGATATAATACAAACATTGTTTGAAGACAAGAAATAAAATAATAAGTAGCGTGTCAAATTGTCTATGGGAAAAAATATTGACTACCATAATGCTACATCTCTTTTTCCTTGTTCTAAGTTCTAACACATCACTTTAAACCTAGTATTTTTTCCATTGGGTTTTAATGAAAAGTTAAAAAATTCCAAGAAGTGAGGAAAATAAACATGTCTATTTAGTCACCGATAGAAAAGATGGGAAAATGTCCTACAGTAGTATGAAAAATTCTCCATACTACATCCGCTTTTAAAATATGGTAGGACTCACTAATATCAATGTGGGGTCCATAAATATTTATGAAAGTAAATTTATACGGTGAATATAGAGAATATGATACTACGGGAGAGTACTAAACATTTTTTCTACAAAAGATATGCCACATAAGAGGCACATCATTTTTTGTTTGTCACCAATAGCGATGTTATTTGGAACTATTATTAAGATTAGGAATTAGGGATTTATTGAGATTTATTATAGAAAAAACAAAAAGGAGAGTTATATGTAAGCTTGTCAATTCTTTATTGTAAATATTGGTTTTGATCATCTCCTTTTACTTTCTGATTCCAACTTAAATTTCTGAATGACTCAATTTAATTTTCTAGTACAAAATTTCCCATTCTATTCTAATTACCTCCTCCATGTTTCAATATTCTCCATACTATTCTAACTCAACTTGATCTCTACATAAAAGGGCTTACATCTAGAAAGCATAATACACACCATTATTCCATTGGAATAAGGATTTTTTGTTTTTTTTTTCTTTTTAATTTTGAGTTAAGAGGTGGAGCTGAAGCTGAAGCATCAATCCATTAGAATGATAATTAGTGTCTTATCTACTCAATTATACTCTAATTGACCTTATACTCTTTTATATCCTTGGCCAAATAGGATTATGTCCTTTTCTTCTCTTTTACAAAAATTGGTCACCTTCACTTTCATTACAAGCTATGAAGTTTTTAAAAGTTCTGATAACAATTGAATTATAACGACATGTTTGGAAGTCATTCTAGAATGATTAAAAATCAATATTGTCATTTTCAAAATTGCTTGAAATATATTTTTAATCATTCAAAATCAATTTTAGTAGTATGAAAAATGCATTTAAAAATGTAAAATTAAACAAAGAATTGGTTTTTTATTGATCAAAGATATGTTCTGAAATGATTTTAAACATGACAAAGTGATTTTGACAATTTCAAAATCACTCTCGAACATGCACTAAGTTTTTCTATCATGTGAACTATAAGCAGAGTAATAGTGTAGGGCACAAAATTTCAACCCTGATAACAGTCAACTATTTCTCCGTTCAAAGCATAGGATACAACAACGGGAATAGAGTTGCTTGCATTATTCATATTCTATCGAATGCATCAAAACTAATAAGTTTTAACTTAATAATGATTTAGGAAGAGGGAACAAAACATAACATATTTTTCCTGTCTTACCTGATTTGCGTGTACTGCCTATGAATTCTTGATCTGCTGCTGCTGTGCGCCATCTGCAGGAAGCTGTCTAGACGCATCGGATAGAGCAGCCGCTGCTGCCTGAGTCATTGTTTGGTACTGAGAAGCCATCGGGGTAGCCTGGATGTTATGGGGTGGAGCATTAGTGTAATCAAAACCATAGTTAGCAGTGCCCGAAGGAGAGGGAGCGACAGCTATAGATTGAGATGGATAGTTCATTTGGGGAAGACCCATATATTGTTGCTGGAATTGGTTTTGCTGGAATTGGTTGTGAGGGACCTGTAATAACGGAGGAGGAGTCGACGTCACCGCAGTTCTGTACACGCTCGTTGCCATTTCTGGCATAGCTGCAGTAACTTTCTGAGGATAAAGGGATGGTTGATTACTGTCATTGTAAATAATTGGAGAAGAGACCATGGCAGGACTAGCTGATGCTTGTCTGTTGGGTACAGCCAAGGGAGTTTCAGCAGGACTTGATTGCACAGACATATTGTAGGTTGGTTGTGTTTGTGAAATGGGCATTAGATAGACAGGATATTGTTGATCAATTGGATGATGAAGTTGTTGTTGAGATGGTGTTGGAGTGTAAATAGGATGATAATATGATTGAACGGGGACATGCCCCGAAGCCGCAGCTGCAGGGTGATGGTGATGGATGTAATGGGTGGTGGTGTGGACGAATTGTTGCGGTTGTTGCGGTTGCTTCTGATCTAATTGTGAAGTTAATAGATAAGCAGGATCATGAAGGTGTTGAATTGGTACTTGTTGACTTGTTAGGAAACCATCATTTTCTGCCATGGGAATGGCTGGAACTGTGTTGTCTCTCATAATTTGGTCTTGAAAATATACGGGTTTGGACTGAGAATTTGCAGATGCTATGCTACTATCGCTGTTACAAACACCAAGAACATTTTTGAATGTAAGAAGTATGTATTAATCTTCATAATATCAAGAGGAAAATAACCATAATTGCTAGCAAGCAGTCACAAACAATTCCCAATTGAACATTGTAAAAGAACATGTTCTCAGAGCAGAGCAATTTATAATCATGGTGAAGAAGATCAAAATAACAATAACCATACGTGCTTCACAAGAGTAGCTAATAATATTATGAGCAAATTTCCACCAAAAACTAGGAAGCTAATAAGCTTAACACAAGTTTTCTGAAAAAGCATTTGAATGAATAAACTAAATCAAGCAAGTGAAAGTTTGAAAAGCAAAATCTAGATTCATGCTGAATGATTAATTTGAACAGGAGTAATACAATACCTAGCAACAGAATCCGGCGACGGTAGACCATAACCACCGCTGACAATAGGACTGGCAACACCCCTGTTTTGCAAGGTCTGCAATGGCAATGGAGGCTTTCGAAACGCCACCGTACCGGCCTGGTCCGGTCTCTCATCGTCGAGAAAGACCCGATTAGCATTTTCATGATTTGAAATAACACCCAATGGAATAGTTGCTACAGCAGCCAACGCCGTAGGAATTGGAGGAACACCAAAATTCATCTGTCCAAACTGCTCCTCTAATCCCACCTTCGGATCTTGAACTCTGCCCTCCGCCTCTTCCACACGGACACGTATCGGCGGCAAATTGGACATTGACGGCACCGAAGAAGACGAACCAAACGAAGAATCATTTTCCACAGCAGGAGAATCAGGAATCGATTGCACATCTTGAGCTGAATTACTATTCTTCACAACTTGTTTGTCAATATGCCCTAAAGAATCATGACTTTGATTTTCCAAATCATTACAGGAATCACTCGCATGAACCGCGTCAAGATTCACCATACATTCCATAGTAGCCGAATCGGAAAGCCCTCTTGGAATCATACCCGCAGAGTTATTTAGAGCATCAACGAACCACGTTTCGTGTTTCGCATCGTCCAGCAACGAACCCATCGAAGCCGCGGTTTCAGGCTTAGTGAAGAAGAGGAACAAACGAATTCGCAAAGGTTTTGAAGGCGAAGCCATGGTGATTCGATCATATTCTTCAATCATGTTCTCGAGATCTTCATCCGTTGCAATGGAGATTAAGGAATCGAGATCCTCAAGAGGGAGTTGGTACTTGAGGGTGAATAGGCGGCCATTAAGGAGGGTTCGAGAGAGGCGCATACAGAGGTCAGAAAGAGAGGAATGGCGGTCGACGACGACAATGCGAGTGTCGCCGCCGACATAGCAGAGGGATTTATCGTGAGGACGAGGGATAATGTGGCCGCCATAGCTGCACATGAGGCGGAGCTTGGCGCCGGGAACTGGCGGGAGAGGATCGTCCCAATCGGCATTGTGGGAACGAGGTGAGGATTCAATGGAATCCTGGTAGTTGTTGTGCTGCTGCATGGTGGTCGCTGCAAAGTTAGCGGCGGCGGCCGTTGTTGCACTGGCTGGAGGTGGTGGATCCATCATAGTCAACCCACGAATGAATTCAATTTCCCAGATTGGGATGAAATACTGCACTTTAATTAAAAGATGAGTGTTATTTAATCATTTATAAATGTTTTTTTTTTCTCTTTTTGCTAAAAAAATGTACATTATTAAATAAAACTTTTTAAATTGCCCATTTTTTTACTATAAAATTTAAAGTACTTTATGTTATAATTTTATTATATGATATGAGAATATTTCTTACATTTCAAGATAAGTAAATTTGAGTAAAGTTAAAGCAATAGGTCAACTTTTTCCCATAGAAGAATTGTCTTAGAGGTGAAAATTGAATGATATATATATATATATACACGCTATTATATATATATTTCTTTACCAATGGGTTCTCTCTCAATAAATATTTGTGTTGTGATTGTTTTAATTTTTTCAAATGAAAGAAATTAAAAATAAAAAAAAGGGTCAAATTGTATATTTAGTCTATAAATTTATTTGTGTTGGTT
Organism: Lagenaria siceraria; assembly: GCA_002890555.2. Taxonomy (NCBI): domain Eukaryota; kingdom Viridiplantae; phylum Streptophyta; class Magnoliopsida; order Cucurbitales; family Cucurbitaceae; genus Lagenaria; species Lagenaria siceraria. Next base: position 23,028,017 of record CM016492.1, on the reverse strand, counting down.
TTTTCCGTTTTGAAAAAGATGAATTTATTTGCGTTTTCAAATTAATAATTTTTGTTTTCTTTTAAATCATTAACACGTTTTCAAACTAATAATTCTATATTTAATAGGTCTTTAAATTTTAAAAATAGACGATGTCGCAACGTCATCACAATGTAGAGTTTTCTTCTCTAATAGTCTCTCTCGAGGTGAGAAGTTTGTAGTCGCCACTAATCTTTGAATGTGATTGGTCACCCTTTAATTTAAAAGAGTCTACAAAACCAAATATAAAGTTTGGAAGTCGATTGAATGTAAGAAAGGTGTTAGCACTTACATTCATTTCAAAAAACGGTTACTACATTCTATTTTAAAATTATCCTATTATTATTTGGTCTTAAAAAAATGTTTTTGAGTTTTGCTTTTGAATGTCCTAATAATATTAATTCATATTTAATAACAAAATATGAACTAATAATTATGGGTAGCTCGAGGCCATTAGAAAAATCTTGAATATTACCTTGAATTTCAAGATGATTTCTTCATTCAAGAAAATTAGAAAATCATGCTTTCAGATGTTTCGTCATTGAAATTTTGAGGAAAATTTCATATATTTCTATAATTATTATCCCAAAAGTAGAACATTATTAATTTCCTAAACAAATGTTTGTTAAAACAAATCAATTTTCAAGAGTTTCATTTATTTTTGGAACTTCAAAAAAGTCAAAAAAGAGAACACTACTTTTACTCCAAGTTCAGAAATTCATTTCAAAACAAACATTTAAAAAGAAAGAGTTCTTATTTCATAAATTCGTTTTAGAAAGTAGAAACTTATCTTTTTTTTCAAATTTTATTGTCGAAACCCAATTTTGAAAAATTGGAGGGTTCTTATTTTAAAAATCTAATTTTGAAAAATTGACAATTTGTTTTATTTCAAGTTCCACAAAACTATCTTTGAAAGGGGCAATTTTATTTTATTTCAAATCATTAATGAAATAAGACTAATTGAACTCGAAGTTGATTTCTAGGTAGAGGTGTTCCCTCACGGTCAACTTAAGTACCTCAGCCTAGACAGAACCCTCAAACAATGTTCCCTTAGTCTAATTATGCCAAACCAAAACTTTTTTTTAATAGGATATCTAAATTAAAATTAATTTAAATTTTAGTTTGAAAATACATCAAGTAGAGTCTAGAGTTATAAGCAAAATTCAATTAAACATTTGGGTGGATAATTTAATTAGATTCAATTTGGTTTTGGTTACTTGAGATCTAATTAGAAAAATCGAAATAAATTGGAAATTAATAAACAAGAAATGAGAAAAGTAATATTTTAAAGAGAAAAAATAAAAGTGGTGTTTTACCAATTTGTATCTCTCTGTTCTTCTCCACCATTTTCATCTTCTTTCAACCTCCCCATTTTCTTTTCTTCTTCCTTTTTTGCAGTGAGTCGCCGCCCCCACTGAGTCAAATCGTCCGTCAAAATCGAGCCTTATTCGTCGTCGACTGGAAGCGCGCGTATAGTTCGTGATGCCTCTTCGGATCTACAGTGCAGCGAGGAACTCCGTCGCCGGAATGGACATGGCCATCGCTGTAGGTCGTGAGTCCTCCGTTCGCCGGTGGTAGTTTTGGTTTTCCCCTCCGGTTCCCCTCCCTTAATTTCATGAATGAATGAATGGAAGCCTGAATTTATAGGGAAGATTGAAGAAAAATGGGGCAAAAAAAGAGGAGGGAGAAAGAAAAAGAGGAAGAGAGAGAAATTGGGAAAGAAGAAGAAGAAGTTAATTAGGAGAAAAAAATGGTTTCTTCTTTCGTATTTTTAACGTACTTTTCCCTTTTTTTATTATATATTTTTCATTAGACGGGACAATCCGTTTGACCCTATAATTGTCCCTATAATATTTGATTGTAAAAAAAAATTCCTAAAATATTAAATCTTAGGTAGGTGACTAGTATGAATTAAACCCACGACCCTACCCTTTATAGTTAACAAAAACATATTTTTAAAAATTACTTTTTTAGCTTTTAAAATTTGACTTGGTTGTTAAAAACATAGATAAAAAGTAGATATCAAAACAATAGATTTAAAGGTAAATCATTATAATGGTACTCATTGTAAATTTATAATAAAGGGTTAATTCAAGTTAAATTTTTATTTACAATTTTTTAAGAATAAAGGTGTATAAATTTTAGTGTGTGTTGATGCAAAATTTGGAACAAGGGAAACGTACCTGACCCTCACGTGGCATTAAAAGGGGTCTGATGCCTAAGTCAATAAGAGAATTATAAAATAAGATTGAAGTCAGAACTTCTTATCTCCCTTTGATGGATATGATGGTCTATTTATAGGGATTGGATTTAGGGTTTTAATATGACTCTACTAGGATTAGGATATGAGTTTCCTAATACTAAGCTAGGATCAAATCTCACTTCGGTCTCCTTCCCACATGCAACCTCCATTCAGAGAGATTTTGTTCGGCTGGACTCGAATCGAGGTCCAGCCTGCAATTTGAGCTTCTTGCTTCTACATGGCCTCCGGTCCAAAATCACTCTCAATAGTGTTAATATCGGTACATATTGTTAACAATATTTTTATTATTTTAAAGAATATTCGCATTGTTAATGCCAGCATGTGTTCATGTGATTATAAATGGCATTTTTGGTATTTCCCACTTGCAGTCACATGATGGGTCATAGAAAATCACAATTAATACAAACTCCCATTTTGAATCAATCTTTATTATATGCTTTTATTATCGAGTTTTCTAGAACAATATTTCAATTTCATATATCATTCTCATTTTCTTTTATCTTATCAACGATTTCCTAATTAATAATTAGATTGACTTGACTTTCTCATTAGATTTGATCTACCTGTGGACAGTTTGGGAATTAGGGTTCTTTGTATAAATACCCTAAAAATTCCATCGAAAATGTAATTTAATTCGCTTTCTCAAAATCAAGTTTCTAACTTTTCGCTAACGGTATCTTTAAAAAGAAAGAAAAACATTTTACTTACGTCAATAAATATTATTTTTTGCTCTTTATTTTTACTCATTTTCTATATTTAAAAATTTTTAGATCTAAAAAATTGAAAATTAAAGGTTAAAGGAGAAAAGGAGGAGAATGGTATGATAATTTTTTTTTTTGTCAAAAGGTAGAAAAAAACGAGAGAAAATAGATCGTGTGATTGAGAGATGAGAGACGACAAGTGAATGAAAAAGAGGGAGAAAAATAATATTATTAAGATATAATTTTTTTTTTTTTTTGCTCTCAAAATTTTGAGTCTGATTTCTATTATTATTATTATTATTATTATTATTTGTATATGAGTATGATGTATAACCTATCTCAATTATATGATACATTATATCATAAAAGTATAACCAATAACATGGTACTCGGTACCACACACTTTACATTTATAGAAATTTTAAACGTGTTAACCAAGTATTTGACATGACCTTACTATGCCAAATTACAACTAGTGATAAACATCACATCTTTTCATATATACGCAAGGATAAATATGAAATAGAGTTAAACTCTTTACTATACTTGAACTTTAGTTAAATATGACATGAGCACTAGAGTGCTTCTTTAGTCAATGTAGTTTTATTTTAGTCCGTAATTATATTTTATATCAAATAAATTATTTAAATAAAATTAGTTATAAAAAGTTAGTTGGTCTAATTTTATTTTAATTAGTTATTATTTTTAGTATTAAATGAATAGTTAGCATAAAAAATTACTTTAAAATAAAATAGTAATCAAATAAATTGAAAATTGTTCTTTATGATTTCTATGTTAATTAAAGCTATATTAGCAAATATAATTTAGTTAAAAAAAATATGATAGGGATATTCTAGTAATTGTCATAGGCATGATTCCCCATTTCAATTTTAATCATAATACAATGTCTTCACGATGCAGAACGCGGTTAAAATTCTTATTTATGGATCTCTTTTGAGGTAAGCAGATTGAAGACGCCACCAATTACCTTTGGAGTGTGATTGATCATTCTTTTAAAATAAAAAGACATGCAAAATCAAATTTAAGGTTTGAGAATCAATTAAGTGTAGAGAAGCTGTTAGCACCCCTACACTATACTATTAATCCTTGGTCTAAATAAAAAAAAAAATGTTTGTATTTTGTTTTTGAATGTCCCAATAATAATAATGAGTGGCTCAAGATCATTAGGTATATTTTGAAATTTACTTTTAAGTTCAAAGTAATTTCTTCATGCAAGAACATTAGACAATCACGTTTACTAATTATCCGTCATAAAACAAATTTATATCTTTTTTTTGTTTTTTTGTTTGTTGTTTTTTTTTTCTCTTTTTTCATCAATAAGTAAAAGTACCAAAAGCCATAATAAAGACAAAAACAGTCAGACTAAATATGGTGGCTATTGTTAAGAACAACGGACTTCCAAATATCTCTACGATGCTATGATATTGTCCACTTTGGAGATAACCCTCATGGTTTTGCTTCTGACTTCACTCCAAAAGGGCTCATACCAATGGAGATAATTGTCTTTTTTAAACTCATGATCATCTCTTTTTTAACCGATACGAGACTTTGATCGCAATTCTCACCTAACAACTATAAAACTATTTGAAATAAAACACAACATCGATGAAATATTGATTACAATTCCAATAAACAACCTGAAAGAAATAACATTCAGATTCAGATTTCCAACAAACGAGGAAATTAATAAATTTTTTGAAGGAAATAAGATTGATCATGAAGTAAATTAACCATAGTAAAAAGTGAAAAATTGAAAGTTTTAAGGCATAGTTGAATGGGATATATGCATGCACTTACAATTCTATTGATTGTTTCAAGTTGGTGGGAAATGGAGTAAAGGAATAGCTCATACACATCTTTAGGTTTCCTCTTTCGTCATTTTAACGTTGCTTTCCCTTTTTTTTCCTTTCCACTTTCCAACTTGCCCTTTTTATATATAATTTTCATTAAATTATTTTTTACATTTCTATTAACTTTACTATTATTTCTTTAATTTTATATTTCAGTGTTTGAATTATCTTTTAAATTTTCTATATAACATATGTTGATTCAAAATCTAGATAAAGAAAAATATACTTGATCTTCAAATGATAGTATTGAAATAAAGAAAAAGAGTTTCGATGTCAAAATTAGAGACGAGAGCTAGAAAATAGATTAGCAGTCAGAAGTTTAAGTTACTTTCATATGAAACTATAATGATGTGTTCATAAGAAAATTGACCTAGGATTCATCTTAATCCTCAAGATTAGAATATAGATTTTTCGTAATGCTAAATAAGTTAAGATTAAATCTAATTAGCTCAATCATTAGTTGGTCTTGAATTTATTTCATAAACTTGCCTCTATTTATTTGAGCCCAAGTCTATTTTATCTATGACTTATTTTTCCCAATTTTTTTCTTCATATTTGACCTATTTCGTCGGGTTGAATTCACCCACAACAACATAAATTATTAAAATTCTTCACACTAAAATTTTGATTCCAATCCCTCTGTAAGCAATATAGCATCATTGTCGACAATTTTTACACATTTCTCTAGATTTGATGTACATATAAATGGTGAATAAACATTTTTATTGTATCATAAAAAAATTATGAAATATAGAAATAAGCAAAAAAAAAAAAAAAAAAAAAAGTGTTAGTAATATAAACATAATATAAATAATAAACATGTTAACTTGTTTAAAAAGTATAAAATATTTATTTAATTATTATTTTTTTAAAAAAATACACACATTTTATGGATATTTGCATAAATTGACACCTCGATATTTCAAACAAATAAGACAACAACAAAATGTATTAAAATTTACATTTTAATGGAATTGTAAATTCATAATATGGGGTTAAAAATTTTGAGAATAAAAATATGAGAATCTTAAATCAACAATTGATAAAAAAATTTAAACTGATAATATAAACTGATGTAGGTACATATTAACAATATTTTTATTTTAAAGAATATACGAATTATTAATGCCAGCATGTGTTCATATGATCATAAATGGCATTTTTGGTATTTTCTCTTGCTGTCACATGATGGGTCATAGAAAATCACAATTAATGCAAACTCCCATTTTGAATCTTACTTTATTATATGCTTTTACCGAGTTTTCGAAAATAATATTTCGATTTCATATAACATTCTCATTTTCTTTTATATTATCAACGATTTTTAATTAATAATTAAATTAACTTTCTCATTAGATTTGATCTATCTGTTGACAGTTGGGAAGGGTTCTTCCTATTAATGTCCTCAAAATTTGATTGAAACGAGATTTATTTCGCTTTTGCTAAATCAAGTTTTCTAACCTTTTGCTTAAATTAATAAATAACTTTTTTTTTTCTCGATTCCTGCTTTCTAGCTCGTTTTCTTTTCTCTCTTGCTTTTTGGTTTTGAAAAAAATTTAGATAACCCAAGAAAACGAGGAGAATGATATGATAATTTTTTTTCTTTCAAAAGAAAGGAAATAGATCGTGTGACTGAGGTGTTAGACGTATTTTTAAATACGTATAATTAATATGTGGGCTATGTATATGGATTAGTATTTTATCACATTGGTTATTTTATTAGATTGCACATTGGTTATTTTATTAGATTGGGTCCTGTGATCTAACTAATTAAGGCCCTAGGAATCCTAATTGAGTATGAACTTAATGGGTAGAAACCTATTCTTAGATTGATTAGGGTTTAATAGGAACCTAATTGAACTAGTATATAAAGAGAGCTTAGAGCTATGATCCCATAATACACCAAAACAACCAGCATTAAGTCTTTCTTGAATCTCCTCTAGAGAGAGATCCCACTAAGGGCATTTGGAGTTTTGGTTGAGGAAGACAATAGTCTATCATCATCATCAAATTATCTTCAAACTCTCAATGGAATCCGGTATGTTATTTATTCTTGACAATTTGGCATGAATGATCCTAGGTTTAATCCATACAATATAGATTTAAAGTAATTATGCTAACATGAGGGATATGAGAGAGATGAAAAAGACGGAGGAAAAAATACTACTAAAATGTAGGAATTTTTTTTTTTTAAGATATTTCAATTTAGTCTATATAAGTTTAAAATATTACACATTTCCTACTTAAGAGGTTATTTAGAGACCGAAAGGAAGTTGCCCATAAGATCTATCATACAGAAGACATAGATGAAGATGATCTGGTTTTACTTATTGGTCTGGTCATTACTGATATCTAGAGGACACATTGCTTTTTAGCTGACCCACTCCAGTCAAAGAGAAGGTACTGCATGCAATTACTGGGAATAGGACTGACTTATTCTCCTTCTCACCTTCTCATATGATGAACCATGTACTTTTTATGTTAGTGGACTTGATTATTTGTTGTTTCATATAGCATAAATATATATATATATTTTTTTGGTATCAGATAACTAGACCGGAGAATGTGTCCCCTTTCTTAACTATTATATATTTGAGTAACTGCAATGCGTAGCACTTTTAGACCTAATAATTAAGTGTATAGCAACATTTTTAATGAATTACATATACAGCAAAATCTATCGTTGATAGACTCCTATCAATTATAGACTCTGTATCGTTGATAGACCCTTAATAGTTATAGACTCGATGATAAGACTCTACAAGCAAGATAGTCTATCATTGATAGACTCCGAGAAATGGATCTAAATTTTGTTATATCTACAAATTATTTTACATTGTGTTATATATGTTAATATGTTGGGTCTGATTGCTATATTTGCAACTACCCTTACATATTTTTTTGTGTGAACCATGTAACATGACCATTAATAGGGTCATTATAGTCCGATTATGTTTTGAGGATATTTCACTTACAATATAAGTTCATATTTGTTGTGTTGTAACGAATCAAAATAATTTTGTTCAACTTGACTAGAAACGTCACATGCACATGAATTTGTAAAATGTTTGCTATTTTTTTTTTAAATGCATAATCTAAAAGTAAACCCTAAACTTTATATCTCAAAGCTCCTAACAATACATATCTACTTCTAAAAAAAAGGTAATCTATACTTTATCTAAAAAAAAATGTGTAGAATTATTAAATAAAATATTTTTTTAAAAAATAGTCACCAGAAAAGCAGATTATTTAGGTTAGAAAAAACTAAACCACATACTCCTGACTTTAGAACTTAACTCATCACCACTTGCACAAACTTTCTAACTCAAATAAAATAGCTTTGCACTCAATCACAGGCATATGAATTCTTCATACATATAAACTCCAGACTTCAAGACTCAATTTAGTGCTCCAAAACATTCTTTAATAATTGCGTGACAACTTTCAATTGTTTTTTTCAACCTTTCTAATTTAGTGAAGTCGAAAGGCTAAACTACTTTCTTTTTTTTTTTTTTTTTTTTTTTTTTAATAATCAAGATCCCTTTTAATTCTAATATTTCAAAATACATAAAATTTGCAGATTTATTTAATTGATCAGTAAAAATCTCCTCATTATGGACAAAGTGAAATATTAATAATAATAATATTAAATTGTACCTATTTTTTGCCGTTCACATTTGTATCCATCTATTTATAACTTGATCCAATGGTCTAAATACGGATCATCAGGAGACAAATTTTTCTTTTTCTTTTTTTTCTTTTAAATATTTTTGAATTTTTTTCACTACATGATTAATACTGAACTAAGAAAAAAATGAGTGTAGCTTAGAATACACCTAAATTACTTAAGATATAAATTTTTCGATATTCATAAAATAAACTTTTGATTATACACTCACAGGTCACTTAATAATTTTTTTTTATTTTCTTATATAGTTTTGATTGATTGTTAGTTGTTCTACCTATGACTGTTTTACAACATATACATCCAACAAAAATTGAAATTTACTTACTAATAAACTTATACAAGTAAATATAAACGGTGAGCTAGTATAAAGTATATACTAAAAAAAGATTGAAATCCTTCCCTAAAAGTAAGTATTGGCACATTTGTGCAAAATTTTCCATCTTTATTTGGTAGAGGAATAGATCATTAACAAAGAACCCAAGGATTATATTAAAAAAAAAAAAAAAAAAAAAAACCCCCAATTTTGGATGATTACTAAGCTTAATAAGCCTTATATTAAACAGACAAAGTGAAAGGATTACCATTGTTGAGGCAGCACAAACTTGTGGGCAAAGCAAAGCATCATTGCTTCATAAGTAGCTATAAACCTCTTGAAGGGCAGTCCTAATTTTGCTTTTCCTTCCATTTTCTTCCATAACTCTACAAGATTTCTTCTTCTTCCTCCTCCAAGTATTATAGTTGGATTCTTGTTCTTGATTTTGTTTTCTTCATCAACTAATAATTCAGCATTATCTTCACTTCTTAGTCTTTCATATCTTCTTCTCCCCATCTTTTCTTTTTAATTTGGGTCTTCAAACTTCAACTAAATGGCTTCTTTCTTTCTACTATGTGGTTTGGTTTTTCCAAGAAAGTCATCACATTAATTTTGTATTTAATGGCTAGCTAGCTATAGAGCCTATAAGAGAAGTGAAAAGCAATAATGGTGTAATTTTTTATCATAATTAATGAGTGGTTATATCCAATGCCAACTACCAAATTTAGTACCATTCATCAAGTTACATTAATAAAATAAGGAATTATATTATTGTATATATAATTATTCCTAAGTGATTTATTGAACTTAATTATGTATTCATGTTTTAATTAGCTAGTAGTACATATTTTGTGTAGTTTGAGGTTAGAAAAAGTATATATTTCTTTAGTCTTCACATAAATCTTAGTTTACTCAACATCTTATTCCATTTTTAATTTGTATATATTAAATATATGTGTGACCTTAAAAGTAGAATTCAGGATGTATTCATGTTTTAATTAGCTAGTAGTACATATTTTGTGTAGTTTGAGGTTAGAAAAGTATATATTTCTTAGTCTTCACATAAATCTTAGTTTACTCAACATCTTATTCCATTTTTAATTTGTATATATTAAATATATGTGTGACCTTAAAAGTAGAATTCAGGTAAAGTTAGAGTTTAGTCCATATGATATATAATTAAAATTTAATCCCTATGGTTTGATAAAATCTTCATAAATAGTCTTTAGTCTCTCATAAAGACTATTTATGAAATTTATAAAACTACATAAATTAAATTTTAACTTTTAATATTATATGGATTAAATTTTAATTTTTGAACTAAATTTTTAACTTAATCTAAAATTTAAAAGCGAAAAATTATGTAGCTGGTATGAGAATAACTCATTCATAAAATATATTATAAGTAAACTTAGGTGTGAGCATAAGATTTTTCTCCTTCACAACAATTCATAAATCAAACACCTAATACTCGGTTTGATCGATAATGATTCATTTTAGTTTTTTTGGTTTTTGAAATTTATGTTGGTAGATTTTTTTTCTAATTTTTCTATTTGGGTTTCAATTTTTTTTAACACATGATTTTCTAATCAAATTTTAAGAATAAAGACAAATTTTTGAAAACTAAGGCTGAGTTTGATAACCATTTGGTTTTTAAAAATTAAGTCTATTTCCTTTCAATTTCCTATCATGGTTTTCATTTTTCTCAAATAGAAGGTTGAATTTTTAGCCAAATTTCAAAAATAAAAAAATATTTTGGAAAAATATTTTTTTTTAGTTTTCAAACCTTGGCTTGGTTTTTGAAAACTTTAATAGGTAGTATATATAAAAAAAGGAAATTTAGAGGTAAGAGAGGTGTTTTTAGGCTTAATTTTTAAAAACAAAAAATCAAATGGTTAACAAATTGGAGGCCTAATTTTTTCAATTTTCAAAACTTAGCTTGATTTTTTAAAACACAAATAGAAAGTAGATTACAAAACATAAATTCATGAGTGAAGAGTAGAAAAGTAACCAGCTTAATTTTAAAAAAACTAAATAATTATAAAAAAAGGTCTAATTAATGAATAAAACTCTGGGTTGTTTTTAAATATAAAAGAATGAGCCAAACTATTTACAAATATAGAAAAATTTTACTGTCTATCATGACTGATAGACAATAATTTTTTTTAATATTTATAAATAGTTGGATATATATATTTTTTTAATTTTTCTAAAACTTTTTTGCGATACGAAAATTAAATAACATTTTATTTGAATTTGTACTTAAAAGAAAATAACACTTGAGTGTGTAAAAGTAGGTGAAAACTTCACCAACTAATAGGGCATGGCATTTAAGAAGAAAGGTTTTAAGAGGAAATGCATAGCAGCTACAAACCAGCTTCAAATAAGTATAGGGTTTAGGGTTGGTTCTTGCTTTCTCTTCCTTCCAGTACAATTAATGCATTTTTCCATGCTCCCACATGCACAAAACCTAATTTATTTTTTTTATTTAAAAAAAAACACAATTTTAGTCCTAAACTTTCACGAAAGTAATAATTTAGTTCCTAAACTTTGTTTGTAACGGTTTAGTCTCTGTACTTTCCATTTTGTAACAATTTAGTCTTGAACTTTAGTATGTAACAATTTAGTCCTTGTACTTTTAAATTTGTGACAATTTAGTCCCTAACGTAAAAAAAATAATCAAAATTATATGTCAATTTTTATAATTTTATGATGTACACTTTGTATTTTATAAAAATATCGAGACTCTGATTAGGTTATTGGTTTATTTATGCAAGAAATCTCATTAAATCTTAACCTTAATTTCTACAATAGGGACTAAATCGTTAAAAAATTTAAAGTGCAAGGATTAAATTGTTACATAGTAAAGTTCAGGGATTAAACTGTACGAATGGACTTCAATTATAAAAGTAAGTATTTTCAATTATTATAACATACAATTAATAACAAAATTGTGTTTCAAATCTCTCTTTGTTACACTTTTTTACTGTTTGTTACAGTATTTACTATTTTCGACTCATCTTCTCTTTTATTCTTTATTCAATGTTTACTATTTCATACTTAGAAATTAAAATAGTTAATTTGTACCCTAAACATAGGTTATTATTACTTACTGACTATTATAACTCACATATTATAATAATTACTGACTATAATAACTAACTCAATCCCCCAACACACCCATTTAGTGCACAGAACTTAAATTTTAGAAGAGAAAAAAAGTTATAGTTAAATTATAAGTTTAGTTTCTTCAAATATTCATATCTATTTAATTTCTAAAATTTTAAAAATATTTAATATTATAGGTTTCACACATTTCAATTTTATATCCAAAAAGGTCTTTGAATTTTTAATTTGTTTGTCAAATAGATCATTAACATATTTGAATTTTTTTAAAAAGAAAAATTCATGGACCTACTGGGTGACAAAATATATTGAAATTTAGAGCCATGGAGAAGATTAGGCAGCATGACTTCTCAAATAATTAAATATAAAATTCAATTAATTTGCACTTATAAACTAGTTCATTATTACAAATTTCAAATATGTTAACGAACCTAATAGAGACAATTTGAAAGGTAAAATACCTTATAAAACCATCATTTAAAAATTTAATGAATTTTTTAGATATGAACTTTAGTCTAAACTTGTAGTTTAAAACCCATATATATATATATATGAATTTTTCCCTTTTTTTCCAAGAAATTTATCGATTCTTTTAGACACATTTTTTTTCCCAAAAATTATTTTGTTCTTGAATTTTTCCATTTTGGAAATATAAGCAATCGAGAATTTGTGTAAGAGGGCTTAGTTGCATATAAGATCTCCCTTAAAGTGTATTGTAATTCGGCATATATTATAATTAATATTATTATATATATATATATATATATATATATATATTATTCTATTAAGGCTCATTTTGAATTTATATAAAATATTAATTAATTTACTTCTCTCTCTTTTCTCCCCCACCCCAGAATCTCAATGCCCACCTATATTTCTCTTTTCAAGAGAATTTCTAGTACTATAGTAGTATTGAAATTTTTTCATACTAATTTCATTCATTGCTTGCCACAAAAGTAGCATCTAAGAATTATGTAGGATCTACGAAATAAATAAATAATAAATTAATAAATCATTTAATGACGTGTCAAATAATGAATAAAAGTATGTATTATGATAGAATTAAAGAAATAATAGTAAAGCTTATTTCTCTTTTCTTTTTTTTTTCTTTCATTTCTTCTTTCCCCTCTCACAAAATTATCACTTATTTACCTTCTATTTCTCTTCTTCTCCATTTCTTCTTCGTGTTTTTTCCCACTCCATCTACATTATTTTGTTTTCTTCATCCTACCTTTCTTATTTTCTCATTCACGTTTTTTCTTCATTCTCCCTTCTTCTTGCATCTTCATTTTCTTTTCAATGGCCATAGTTACAAAACCAACAAAATCGGCTGATCGCCCGCAATGTCGATCGATCGATTGCTGTTCTCAACCATCCCAAAATTGACAAGAACCGATAACCAAACACCGATATATCAAGAATCCGCAAAGAGAACTACACGCAAAGATGAAAATATTCGTGGATATATCGATATATTTGTAGATCGAAGGGTTCGATATCGATATGAAATATCCATGGATATTTCCAACATCTTTTATAAATGCTCATAAAACATAAAAACTGTATTTATTTAGTCCACTATGAATATGACTACTAATAATAATATCCATGACTTAGTTTTAGAGTAAAAACAACTTAATTATTAATGTACATAAATTTTATGACTTACAGAAATATCCATCGATATCAATATTTTATCGATATATCTGTAAAAATGAATTCGATATCGATATTTTATCGATATATCCGTAAAATTGAAATGTCGATATCGATATCAACATCGATATTTTAATCCTTGACTACAGGTTGTAGTTGGGCTCTAAACAAAACTAACACAAATGGGCCCAAAATGGCCCAAATTCCGACTGCCATGGCCCATTACCTTGTATCCATCGCAGCGCAACAACTACGAGGCAAATCTAATCCTGTTTTGTTTTCATCTTCTTCTTCAAACTTGAAACTAGTGTTCGTTGTTGGATATGAGGTCGCTAACAATTTCAGTTGGGGCTACCGTTCCCAGAACGCGCAACTCACCGAAACAAGTCTACAAATTCACCCAAAAAATCTCTTTTTCTCATCAAATAAAGCAGAACCCACCTTCATTTGGAAGAAGAGAAGCAATTGGTTGTGGTTTCTTGCTCAGCCTCCCCAACTTTATCCTACAACCACTGCCTGGAGCTGCCGAAGCCACACCACCGTGTGAATTCACAACAGCTCCGTCGGGCCTTGCATTCTGCGATAAAGTTGTCGGGACAGGTCCCGCGGCTGAGAAAGGACAGCTAATCAAGGTATGCCCTTCAAATTACATTTAGCATAGATTGAAGGATTTGAAATTAGAGTTGATAAATCTGAAATAATATAAAGAGTATCAATTGTGTGCATATATAATTGGTTATTGGTAGGCACATTTGGGGAAAATTAGAGAGCGGAAAGGTGTTTGACAGCAGCTACAATCGGGGGAAACCCTTAAGCTTTCGAGTTGGGGTTGGTGAGGTATATATATTTATATATTTATATTTAGAGAAACATGAGAAGGTGTTATTAATTGATGGAAGTAAAGTGAAAATGTACAGGTTATAAAAGGTTGGGATGAAGGTATTCTTGGGGGCGATGGAGTTCCAGCGATGCTTCCGGGTAATGTTTTGGAGTAATTGCATAAAACACCCGTTTTAAAGGTCCAAAATGGTAAATGACCTAGTTTTAAAAAAATGTCAAATAACCATTTGATGATTTCATGACTACACGAAGTTACAGTGTTGTCCTTCTTGATTTTTTTCTTCTATTTTTTTCTCGTTTCTCGGCGACTTTTTTCTTTTCTTTTTCTTCTTCTTTCCTCCTTTTTGTTTCGCCTCTTTTTCTTCTTCTCCGTCTTCTTCTTCTTCTGCAGTTTCTTCTTTAGCACGACGAGTCACACGAGCAGCTCCGACGCAACCAATTCCAGTGAGCGAGAATGAGTGCGAGAAGAGAGGGATTGTGAGAGAGAAAAAGAAAAGAGAGTGAGAGCAATAGTGAGCGAGAATGAGCGAGTGCGAGAGAGAGAACGAGATGAAAGGAATTGTGAGTGAGAAAAAGTAGAGAGAGTGAGAACGAAAATGAGAGCGAGAGCGAGCCCCTTTATGATTGATGACCCTTTATGAGTGAGAGTGAGATCTTGACGTCAGCAAAGAATCATTTGACATTTTTTTTTAAAATTCGGGTTATTTGGCACTTTTCGCCAATTTTTTGGGTTATCCGTACAAACTTCTCTAATATTTTCCACGTAGACTGAAAAAAGAGATTTTTATACAAATGACCTTCTCACAAGCCCCTTTATGATTGATGACCTACCCCTCACAAGTTTATGAAATCTATTGTATCCTAACGCATTGGTCATTGCAAGTAATAAATATGGTCATCGTGTTAGGGCTACGATAGATATGATCAGTTCTAACGAGATACACGTAGTGCGCTCGTAAGCAGAAGATTAGATTTCATACATCACAAAAGAGGCTTGTGAAAAGGTAAAAAAAAACTTTTTAACATAAATATTTGCTTGTGTGATTTGTGAAGGAGGGAAGCGAGTGCTAAAGCTTCCTCCAGAACTTGGGTATGGTGCAAGAGGTGCTGGATGCAAAGGAGGTAGGAATGAAATTGCTGAATTACTTTATAATAATGTTGATTAATGTTGTAGTTAGGAGCTGGGATATTAAAGGAGTTTTGAATTGATACTGGTCTTTGTTTGATTGCTGATGCAGGGTCATGTATCATTCCTCCTAACTCAGTTCTCTTATTTGATGTGGAGTTTCTTGGGAAGCCATGAACATCAAAACACCTTCAACCCTTATTCTCATCCATTTTCATCTCTATTTGGTATATGAGTTTTCAAAAAGAAACGATCCCTTTTAATTAATTCTTTGGATCTCAAAATACTTCTAAATATTCTTGCGAACTAGTTGTTATAAAAGATAGAGAATTGTTACATCAAATATATAAACTTTAACAGGAATGAAAATATCATCATCCCATAATCCACACACTCCATTGTTGCTTTGCATTGATGAAATTTGGTTCTTGAATTTCTCAGTTAAGGAAACGTTTGTGTTGGTAATACCTGTTGGAATTAATATGTTTTAGGGGAACTCATGATTTTTTTTTTTTTTTTTTTTTTTTTTTTTTTTTTTTTTTTTTTTTTTTTTTTCGTTTTTAATGATTTACATGATCTTTTCTATGTTTCTTCAATATAATTTCTGAAATTATCCATGTATATGTTCACTGCTAAAAAAAAAAAAAAAAAACTTGAAAACTCATCTATTGTGCAGCCCAAACAACATTCAATAAAAATTTGTCATGTAACAATTTTAATTTTTAAGAAAACTTAGAATTATTTTTACTTTTTTCCTACTATGTATAGAAAACTTGAGCCTAGAATGCAATTAATCATTGCCCAATTATAAAATAACACCAGGATTAACTTGTAATTTCATGTTGTCTATAAAGGTATGACCCACTGCGCACTTAGTTAATCTATTACAAATCTTGGATCAGAAACTTCCAAAAGTTAATTAGATAAGTCTAAGTTGTTGTAATGTTTAAATTTTAACTTTTAAGAAATTACATAAATTGAACATATAACACATGGAATATTATTGTTTTATTAGGAAATTATTTTATAATGTTTTCTTCAAATAAAAATTGTATTGGAAATGATCCATTTAATTCTAAAAATTTTGAAAAAAAATTGTTTAGTTGAAAATAAATTAAAAAGAAAAAAAACCAAAAAAAATTTATGTGCAGGAACTTGATTCTTCCAAAACTAAATGAAGGATTTGACGATGATGTAGATTTAAATAGGGGGTAGGGCACTCTGCCCCGTGAACATATCTACTTCCTAATTACTTGTGGGTTTTGAAATTTATAGAATGCTCAAAAAAATGTAAATCAATATAAATTAGTCGGGAAAATGATACTATAGAAGTTTGATTGACTTTATTTTGACTTCAATTTGTATAGGTTCTCAAATAACTTTTAGTTTATAATAGCATAGAGGAGGTGGTGCATTGTCGCGTAAGTGTCGAAGCAGAGCGGAGGGAGTGGGTGGATGATTTTGAAATCTAGAGATGTAAAATTGACTTAAGGTTTAGTTTGAAATTGTTGTAGCTATTAAATTTTTTTTGTTGGTCTATTTGCTTCAAGAAAATCAATAGTCAAGTAATTTAGTGTTTGATTGATTTTCATATTTAAACATAAAGAGCGATATAGTTATTATAGTTTGTGAGTGATAATAGTCTATAGTTTATAACAGTATGTGTTTGGGGTGCAAACTATTTTAGTTTGAGCATGAAATAGTCAACATTGTAACTAAAAGGATTTGAAATAGTAATACGGTAGTTAATTAAAGTGTTTGCGACACTAAGTTGGTTATTATAGTCTGTGGGTTATAATAGTCTGTAAAGGGACGTTTGAGGCGCTGAATTGGTTTTTATAGCCAGTGGTTATTATAATTTATGGGTAATAATAGTACGTAGGATACAATAATTTGTATTTGGGTTGCAGACTATTTTAGTTTGAGTTATAATAGTCTGTGTTTGAGATGCAAACTATTTTAATATGTGTAGTAAATAGTAAATATTGTACTAGAGTGAGAAATAGAGGATGAGTAGAAAATAGTAAACACGGTAGCAAAGAAGGATTTGAAACATTAATACTGTAATTAATTATAAGTTATAGTAGTTAAAAACACTCACTATTATAATTGGTGTCCCAAATATGGCGTGAGTTATAATAGCCAACTGCACCAACTTCAAGTTGGTGCCCTTATATGTTATAATAGTTGGAAACAAAAACTATTATAATTGAAGTCTACCCCACCCAAGTTGGAGCCCAAACAACCCAAAAAGTTAGATTACTATGTTCGATAAATTAATAAGTATTGTAAAATAGCTATAATGACCAAAATAGGCATTAAAACTAGTATTAATATTTAACTTCTTCCAATTAAGAATTTTATAAGATAATGATGTAAATTCTTATATAATTTAAACTATAGATTATATTTAAACATAATTTGTCAGTTTCCTTTGTTTGGTATACTACACAAAATTAAAAATTAAGGTTATAAATAAACTTCTAAAGACTTTAAAGCAAGCATCCTCTCTTCAGGTTGAAAGTTCAAATCTTCATCATTCAATTTGCACTAAACAACCCCTTAGTTTTTACTATTGTTTATGGTATTGTAGCCCAATGGGCATCTTCTTCATCCTCTTCAAACGATGTTGCCCTCTAGTTTAGGGGAAAATAGAAATGGTAATGGTTCTTCAACTAAATCTTCGAGTGTGTTTGGAATACCTTTTCAAGTGTTTAATTAAAAAAATAAGTTATTTCGAAAGAAATTCAAAGTGTTTGACAACCACTCAAAATGAATTTTGAAAGTCATTAGTGTCTTTATTTTAAAAAAATTCTTATCAAAAGTGTATGAATTTTTGAAAAATATTTATCTTTTAAGTTAATCCAGACGAACCCTTCTTCTTCTTCTTCAATTCAACTTCAATTTAGGGTTAAATTAAAATGGTAATAGATTCAACTTTCGAAGCCTATCAACAATAGTCTATCATTAATAGATTTTGTTATATTTGTAATTGTTAAAAAATGTAGCTATACACTTAATTATTAACCTAAAAACCATAAAGTCTAATGTTTTAATTAACATTTCTTGTAGCGATGTGGACAGTACACGAGATTCACGTGGAAAGCAAAGGGTGAAATAAAAGGTTTGAGAAACTATTTAAACTCAACCCTAAGCAACATCAGCAAGGCTGCTTCAGGGCTCTGCTTCAGCACATTCAACCTTGTTTATGCTTCTCAAATATGTAAGTATTATTGTTTAATTTCCATAAATTACTTACTACTAATTCACCAATTATATTTTCCTTAATTATTTTTGTTTTCTTCTCTTCCATTACTCACTTTTCCCATCTTGATTATTAATTACTCATCTAATTCCTTATGATTATTCCTTTTGGATTTCTGTTATCACAATTAATAGAATTTGTTATGATGAGGATTCCATATTGAAAAGATAAAAGAAGACCTGAGTACAATTATTAAACTTATGTTTTCTGATATGATATTAACCATTTTGAAAGAAAATGTTCAAGATCTCACATCGAAAAGATGAGGAGATTGTTAGGATACTTCCTAACTAGAATAAGATTTGAATATATTAAAACCCAAGCCGTAAACTACCCTTTTGAGAATAAGATCTGAATATATTGAATAAGATTGGAATAAGATCTGAATGTATTTGGAACCTCCCTCCTGAATATACTAACTCGAGTCGTAAACCACTCAACTATTGCCTACCTTCATTCACTCACTCTCCTATTATAGAGAGGTCACAATCTTTAAAGAGTAACCTATGTATTCTAAATTTTCTGAGTCTTTGCAGAGTAAAATGTTGCTCCCTTTGGTAATGATAATGACAACGATGATCTCAAGCTTGGAAGCTGTTGGAACAAACAATAATAATCCAGATCCCATGATCATAAAAACTCAAACTTTTTCATCTCCATCATTCACCATGACACCTGGTTTAGTAATTGAGAAATTCTACTACAATATCAACTTCCCAAAATCCCATATTGCCATAAAAAGCTTTGAAGTTAAAGTTGTAGATGAATCAGGCAATCAAATCCCAGTTTCAGATACTTACCTTCATCATTGGTCACTTGTGAGATATTACCAACACAAAAATGCAACAGAACCAACAATAAATACTGCCTATTATAAACTTCAAGAACCAGACTTTATCATTGCCAGTAACAATGGAGTCTGCGAATCAAGTGCTTTACCAACCTACTACGCCATGGGATCTGAATCAAGAACAATATCCACATTTCTTCCACACCCATATGGAATTGAAGTTGGGAACCCATCAGAAATTCCCATAGATTATGAAGAGAGGTGGAGCCTCAATGTTCATGCAATTGATATTAGAGGAGCAGAGAACAAGTTGGGATGTATTGAGTGTCATTGCCATTTGTATAATATTACAAAAGATAGATTTGGAAGGCCATTGCGAGAAGATTATAAAGGAGGTTTGGAATGTTGTTATGATAAAACAGAGTGTAGAGTGAATCTAAGTGATGGAGGAGATTATCAAGAAAGGAATTTGTTTGTGAGATATACAGTGAAGTGGGTGGATTGGAATGATATTGTGATTCCTGTCAAAGTTTATTTATTTGATGTAACTGATACTTGGAACCCATTGCCAGACTCAACAGGAGCTCCTCAACAGCATCATTGTCAGGTAAAGTATACTCTTTTTTAATGACAAGTTTAGTTTTTACCATATTTATTTAGAAGGTGTTCGTGGCTCACTCTTCAAGTGAGTGGATTAGGCTTTAGTAGTGATATAAAATTAAATTTGTCTCACTCATCAGCTTAAGCTTTTGGGTCAATTAGTAATTTAAGATGTCCTGGGGTTCAAACCCCTGCACTGTTGTTCCTCCCCAATTAATATTGATTTCCACTCATTGGGTCTTCTTCATATTTCAAGTCCACAAGTGATAGGGAGTGTTAGTGATATAAAATTAAATTTGCTTTTACCCATTAGCTTAAATTTTTTAGTCAATCGACGATTTAAGAGACTTCAATTATAATAGTTGGCATTTCCATATATTTTATCCTACAATTAACTATAGTACTACTAGTTCAAATCCCTCTTTGTTATAGTGTTTACTATTTCTTACTCATCCTCTTTTTCCTTTTTTATTATACTGTTTACTATTTTCTACTCAGATTAAAATAGTTTGCACCCAAAACACAAACTATTATAACTGATACTATAATAACCAATTAGCGCCTCAAATACCCTTTCAATTTTTTTAGATAATTGAAACTATGTGTCGAAAACATCTCTTAACTTTGAAATTAAAGCGTCTAATAGATACTTAAACTTGTATTCGATATTTTTCCTCTATTTTTTGTCTAACATGTAGGTCCTTGACTTATTCATGATTAATTTCACAGAATTTATTCATATTTATATATTGTTTTCTTGTGTATTAATATATATAAGTATGATATAGATGCAGAGTCTTGCTCCCCAACAAATAAGGTTGATGATGGTAAGTGTAATGCAGTGAAAAAGTCAAATGCAATGTTTCCATCTAGTGGTTATCTTATCTATGGAGTGGCTCACCAGCATATTGGTTCAATTGGTGCAACATTTTATGGAGAGGTAATTCAGTAACATTAATTTATAATAGCTAGGTTGGAAATTAAACAAAATATAATTAAATAATTAGTTTGGTAAATTGTATTTATTAATGATCAGGATGGAAGGGTTTTATTTTCCTCATCTCCAATTCATGGGAAAGGAAATGAAGATGGGTATGTGATTGGCATGACAACTTGTTATCCAAAACCAGGTTCAATCAAAATCAATAATGGAGAAATGGTGAGTTTTGTATCTAATTATGATTCCACACAGAACCACACAGGAGTTCTGGCTATCTTTCATATTATAGTTGCTCAAAAAATATTCAAATCATCATCCATTTCAAAAGAAGTTGCAATATTATTGACAACACCATTGTCATGTAATATAATTCCTTCAGACAGTAGTGTGTATTTTAATATTTGGATGAATAAAGATGTCCTGCCTTGAATCTATTATCTGATGTTTCGAACAATCAACTACAGAAGTTAAGAAAGAGAAGTGCGCTATATAAACTCTCTAACTCTAGAAGCTCTATCATCTGTATTTTGTAACATTCTCCTTAATAGGAGTATTCGTGGATTGGATTGGGTTGAGTTGAAGGACTTTTTAGACCAAACTCAATTGTTCACTATAAATTTCTTCAACCCAATTCAACCATAAAACATTTGGATTGGGTTGGTTTCGGGTTACTCGAGTCATTTATTTCTAATAGTCTATATCGCTAATAGAAATCTATCAACCATAGAGTCTATCGCTGATAAAAGTTTATTATTGATGAAGTTTATTATCGATTGATTTTGCTAAATTTGCAATTTTTTATAAGTATTATTATACACTTAATTATTTAGTGCTATCCATTGCAATTTGGTTACCTCCTGCTAAGGTTGGTTTTTTTTGTTTTCCTTCTCTCTTAATTTAATTTGATTTTTTTTTTAAAATAATAATTTAAAGTGTAGAGAATAAAAATAGATTTAATATTATTTTAATAAATAAGTAGTTCGGAAAAATGAGTTCAATTCAAAAACCTTTTTACACTTGATGGATAGATTACCAAAAAAATAACTAATGCTTATCTAAATTAAAATCTTCAAAAATATGTAGTAAGAAATATTAATATATTTAGAACGTAGATAGAATCATTTTGAATACAGTGTAACCAAACAAATTTGTATATGACATTAGTCCCTACGGAATGGTCCTTGGACTACCAACCACGACCTACGACTTATACAGTTACATTTGTACATATATAGTTATTTTTTTAAATTTTTTATTTTTTTTGAAAGGGGATGCTTTCCTTAAAAGTTTTCAAGAAACATACCAAAATATATTACCCCAAAGCAAATCAATCAAATGTCATCCCAAAGCAATATGCAATTTCAATTTTCACATCAATATATATTCCTCGTCATCCTTACAAAAGTTTCTACAAAACAAGCACGATTATTGTTAATTTTCGATTGATCCAACAGTCATCCTAGACTACCCGCTCTAATACCATGTTAAATGATCGATTGACCAAAAAGCTTAAACTTATAATTCCAGATGAAGATTGTTGTGCTGGAGATAAGCTCACTGCTTTGAAAGTAAGAACAACGCGACCTCGGTGCTATATCGCAAGAAGCCAGTTGCTCCCCAAGGTTCACACGACACCCGGACTCTGACGTGCACTCGTCGGAGAACAAATTGGAACCAATTGGAAAATCTAGCTCAGAAACGGTCGGCAAATAACAAAGAACATAGTTGGGTAGAGCGGTTAGGGTTTTCTGTGTTTTTCCAAGAGTATCAAAATACCTTTTTTGGAGAAAATAAAAGAAAAAACATTTTTAGATCTTGAAATTAATTCGGATTTAGAAAACATTTTAGCGGTAATAAAACGGTAAGTAATTTTTAATAAAAATTAAAATAGATAGGTAATAAAAAGTTATTTCTTTTTCACGCAAGTGCGATTACTCAAACCCATCTGACCAGACGACAATGTCAACAGTGTGCACGCAGGGTGAATAAGAGTTACACTTCCATCACCACTATACTTTGGAAGTTCCCTTGCAAACATTTGTATATATACCCACTTGTCAATCCTTAATCTTCCAATGTGGTGCTATGGGCCAAAAGTCCAAAATCATTTCCAACAAAACTAATGGATGAAGGTAAATTTAATATTATATCATCTAACAATTATCTAAAGACTTCGACTATTTTGTTTGATTCATAAAAGACAAACAAATCCTCCTAAATAATTAGTTTCGTATAAATGCTCCTAAATAATTAGTTTCGTAAATAAATATCAGAATATTGGAAAAGTTTTATCCTCTTCGTCTCCAATCTATTAGTGATGAAATGAAGATGACGAATAACTTAGTACCTTAATTTCACACTTAATTCGGGCATTTCAATTATACACATCTCCCATTTTGAAAAATTTGATTGACAATTACCCAATTATTCGGATCAAATAAATTATCACACAACTTTTATTTTACTTGCTTTAAAATCCTAATGAAGTTAACGTCCTATAGATCTTTGAGTGATTTTGTAGTATTTTAAAAAAATCACTTTTGTCCTATTAAGAAAAATTATTTTAAATGACAAAATTGCTGAAAATATTTATAAGTATAACAAAATATTACTGTTTATCTGTGATAGATCACAATACAGATGTGATATTTTACTATATTTGTAAATATTTTGGTTCATTTTCCTATATTTGTAAACAACCTTACTTTTAATCACTCAAAATCAATTTAATATTTAATTTTACACTTTTTAATGTATTTTTCATACTATTAAAATTAATTTTAAATGAATTAAAAGTATTTTTTGAATGATTTTGAAAATGACGAAAGTGATTTTAACTATTTTAAAATAACTCCTAAACACACATTTTGTCTTCCTCTTCTCCTTTCTCTAGTTTGTTTGTTTTTTTCTCCTCTTCATTTTTCTCCGAAAGTAATGAGAATTAGATAAAAGAGGAGAAAGAAAATGGGAGAGAGAAAAAAAGAAAAAAAAAATTGAAAACACATGAGAAAAACTTGGGGATTAGTTTTTTTCTTCTTTTGTACGTTGAGGGCAACCACCTAAATTGCTTGCAAGGATGACGTCAGAAAAGTTACTATAATCTTATTGCAATAGTAGCACTTTTAAGGTTAATAATTAAATGTATAGCAACTTTTTTAAAAAATTGTAAATATAACAAAATCCTCTAACGTTGATAGACTCTTATTAGCGATATGGTCCACTGTTGGTAGATTCTGAAAATTTGATCTAGATTTTGTTATATTTACAAAAGAAGAAAAATTTACATTATGTTGTATCTGCTAATATTTTGACCGAAAATTTATTTTCTTTCCTAACATTATATAAAGGGATCAAAGGCAACCATCTAGCAAGCGAGGCTTCAAAACACTTTCAACTTTCTTAAATGCTTCTCAAATTAAATATGTAAGCATAAATGTTCATTCATTATTATTGTTATATATCTCTTTGGATTGATTTTTTCGATTCTTGAAAGTTTGTAGGAATAATTAAAACTCAAATACTACAATTTTCTACCCTTTTTTTTTTAAACATTAATTTTCTTTTTATTCACTTTTGTGAGGAGGAAAATTGTGTGTTACCTTTGAGTTTAAAGAAATTAACAAATGGCTATAAAGTATCTACAACGTTTTTCTTCTCTTCTCCTTGATCTAAATATTAAAGAAAGAAAGAAAAAATTCTATCATACTATAAATCGAAACATTAAAGGAAAAGAAATCGATCTCACCATAAACCAACTTGAAAAGACGACGGGTTAAAAAGAACTTTTTGGTCCATAGGTTTTGTTACTAGTTTTCGATTTTGTTCATATATACGTTTTAAAATGTTACACAATTAATCTATAAGTCGTTTTGAGTTTGGTTTCAATGAAATGAATCCCTAAATTTCAAAATGTTTCGATTTTATCCTTGAGATTTGAGTTTTATTTCAATTTCGTCCCTAAGTTTCTGAATTTTACATGTTAACCTCGATCTTTCATTAAATATTCACCTTATATCATTGACATCAATGTTTATTAATTAATTTTAAACAATTATGAAATGAAATTTTAAATTTAATTTTAATAGTGATAAAAATAATGAAACTTAATTAATTATTATTAAATTTATGTTGTTTAAAATATGATTAGTTAAGGTAAATTTTTAAAAATAGAAAAATAAGGGAAACTATTTACATAAAATAGCAAAATTTTTAGATAGTTGTGATAGACGCTGATAAAAGTTTATTAGGGTTTACCAGTGATAGAAATGATAGAAGTCTATCACTGATAGATGCTGATAGAAGTCTAATAATGTCTATCCGTATTTTTTTTTTCTATTTTTTTTATTTTGTAAATAGTTTGACATTTTTTCTATCTGTGAAAACTTCCTATTGTTTTTTTTTAACAAGATACTAAGGGGATCAATAGGTGCACCAGGATATTTCAACTTAGTTGACACATCCTCAGCACCCTCATCATACTCCTAGATCAAGTATTATTAAATTTTCCATTAGTTAATATAGATGATATATTATTAAATTTACCTTCACTCATTAGCTTAAACTTTAACAGTGATTTAAGATGGTATTAGAATAGGTGATCCAAAGAAATTATATGTTCAAACTCTTTCAATGTTATTTCCTCCCTAATTAATATTGATTTCTACTTGTTAGATCTTCTACATATTTCAAATCCTTTACCAATCAGCTTAAACTTTTAGGTCAATCGGTGATTTAAGAGTTAATTAACACAGTATTTTTCAGGGCAAAAATGTTGGTGAGTTGGTTGCTCCCTTTTGCAGTGATAGTGATGATAATCCCATACTTGGAAGGAGTTGGAATAAACAACAACCACCACCCCATGAATATGGTGATAAAAACTCAAACTTTTTCATCTCCATCATTTCTCATGACACCTGGTTTAGTAATTGAGAAATACTATTACAATATCAACTTCCCAAAATCCCATATTGCCATAAAAAGTTTTGAAGTTAAAGTTGTAGATGAATCAGGCAATCAAATCTCAGTTTCAGATACTTATCTTCATCATTGGTCACTTGTAAGATATTACCAACACAAAAATGCAACAAACCCAACAACAAATACTCCATATGGTTTACTTCAAAAACCAAACTTTATCATTTCCACTAACAATAATGGAGTCTGCCAACAAGCTACTTACCCATTCTACTATGCCATGGGACCTGAATCAAGAACATTATCCACATTTCTTCCACACCCATATGGAATTGAAGTTGGAAACTTAGCTGAAATTCCCATAGATTATGAAGAGAGATGGAGCCTCAATGTTCATGCAATTGATATTAGAGGAGCAGAGAACAAGTTGGGATGTATTGAATGTCATTGTCATTTGTATAATATTACAAAAGATAGATTTGGAAAGCCATTGAGGGAAGATTATAAAGGAGGTTTGAAATGTTGTTATGATAAGACAGAGTGTAGAGTGAATCTAAGTGATGGAGAAGATTATCAAGAAAGGAATTTGTATGTGAAATATACAGTGAAGTGGGTGGATTGGGATGATAATTTTGTCATTCCTGTTAAAGTTTATTTCTTTGATGTTACTGATACTTGGAAGCCATTGACAGACTCAATAGGACCTTTTCAACAGCATCATTGCCAGGTAAAGTCTCTAAACTTTGAAATTAAAGTGTTTAAGGCAGCTCTTGATCAGTAATAGCTAACACAATGTTAGTTAATCACGTAAATCTCTGTATTGATTCTTTATTATTTATATTTTTTTTTATTTATCTTTGATTGTTGATTTCTTAACGTCAATTATTGTCAGGTAAAGATTGTATAGTACACCATCTACTACATTAAATGGCAAGTTTAGTCCGTACTGAATTTTCATGTTTGTGTTATTTTGGTGTCTTTGAATTGCTAATATTGTGTCCAATAGATGTTTTGATTTATTCATTGTTTTTGTTAAAATTTCATGGACATGCTAGACACAATAAATTAAAATGGAATGATTTAGATTATTTTTATTACACATAAAATTCAAAAAGGAAAAAACTTAGGTCCCTCTATTTTTGTGCATCATATACCAAAATTGTTCAATCATAATTTCTCACATGAAAAACTCTTCTTACTTCTTTTCTGAAATATTTTAAATTCATTTTTTGATATGTGTGATGAGATCGAGTACGTGATGTATAAAAAACACCCGAGTGCTCGTTCAAATTTATATTTAGGAGATTAACTTGTTATTAAAAAAATGTGTAGTTTATGAAGAACGACTTCATATTAGATATAAAATTGGAAGTTTAAAAATTAAATATATAATAATAGACATAAATTTATGGATTAAACTTTATTAAGTTTAAGAAATGGGTAACTGTAATGAATAACAATTTTAAGGATAATAACCAAGTGTATAGCAACATTTTAAAAAAAATGCAAATATAGCAAATCTGATAGACTTTGTGATAGACTTTGCTATATTTGCAATTTTTTTAAATGTTGCTATATACGATAATACTTTAAATCTGATTGTTATATTTGTAACTGTCTTTTAAGAAATTAGTATGTATCTAACAAGTTATTGTGTTTTCTTGTGTATATACATACATATATCTTTATATCTATATAGGTTGAATATGATGTAAAATCTTGCTCCCTCGCAAATAAGCTTGATGATGGCAAGTGTAATGATGTGAAAAAGTCAAAGGTAATGTTTAGATCATCTAGTGATCAGTATCTCATCTATGGAGTGGTTCACCTGCATATTGGTGCAATTAGTGCAACACTTTACGGAGAGGTAATTAATTAGATTAATTAATTTCACTGTCTATCAGTCAAGTGATAGAAATCTATCGCGTAGTTTATCGCTGATAGATAGTGAAATTTTTCTATATTTGTAAATAGTTTGATATTTTATCTGTTTAATTATAGTAATTTTTCATTAATTTATCTTATCATCGGGATGGAAGAATTTTATGCTCTTCATCTCCCATTTATGAAGATGGGTATGTGATTGGAATGAGAGCTTGTTATCCAAAACCAGGCTCAGTTAAAATCAATAATGGAGAAATGGTAACTTTTATATCCAACTATAATTCTACCCAAAACCATACAGGAGTTATGAGTATTTTCCAAATTATAGTTGCAGACAAAATAATATCCAAATAATTACTTCCAAAAATAGATGATAATAAGGCAATCATCATGTAATAATCTTATGGTAATTAAGATTCCAATAGTAAATAACTTAGGCTAGGAAGGGACAAAAAAGAAATTTACTTTCTTTACATATTTACTCTATTATGTCCTTCAGTTAAAAAGGGTGTAAATATATGTTAGATTATGTCTTATGTATGGGTTAATAGTTATGGCTTGTATTGTCAACCTTGCAAATATTTCCTTTCATAATATACTCTATATTTTCGGATGTATAAAGATTTGCCATAGTTGATTCAAAATATATATATATATATATATATATATATATATATATATATATATATTTTTTGTTATTAGGGATAATTACAAATATAACAATCAGATCAAAAGTATTACAATTCAAAAGAAATTGCTGATATAATAAAATTTAAATCCAACTTTTTGAAGTCTATCAATAGACTTCAAAATGATTTTTATATATTTGCAATTCTTTAAAAATGATGTTATTATACACTTAATTATTAGACCTAAAAATACTACCCCTTGGCAATTACCTTGTTATTATATTCATATGTAATCCATTCAAAATTTCTCTTTGAATGAGTCATTTTTTAGACTAACTATTTTTGAATTGGGTAATTGTTTTAAATGACAAAACTACTGAAAATATTTTCAAATATAACAAAATGTCATTGTCTATCAGTGTTAGACAGTGATAGACACTAATATACATCTATCAGTATCAGTGTTTATCACTAATATACAATGATATTTTGCTATACTTATAAATATTTTTTTGCTCATTTTGCTATATTCAAAAACACAATCTCTAACATGAATGTATTTTTTTTTATTATTATTATTAAATGACTAACATAAAATTACCTAAATTTTTTTATAACAAATTAATTATACATATACCAAACAAACAAACAAAAAGGTTTGTAGCAAACTAACCCATTATTCTTCTACATATAAATCCATAATACAGATATTTATTTATACACAAGCCAAATCTATCATATGAGTATACAATAAGTTTCACCAGACTTAGAGGAGATTTATTTAATTTCTTAGGGTTGTCACCAACCAATTAAGCATTGTTTATACTTCCATATGAAACAATGAATTAGGTAATTTGGTTGCAACCACAATACTAAAGATACCCATAACACCTGTGTGGTTTTGTGTGGGATCATATTTAGATACAAAACTTCCCAATTCTCCTTTATTAATCTTCATATGACCAAACTTTGGATAACAAGTTGACATTCCAACAACATACCCATCTTCATTTCCTATTTCATCTCCTTTTCCATAAATTGGTGATGAAGAACATAAAACTCTCCCATCCTGTTTACAATTACAATCCGATTAATTTTAGTCTCAAAATTTGGTAGAACTCGATCCTTAAAGATAGTTAAGTATGTATATAAATTAGGTCAAAATTATAAATCATTTGGTTACCAAACGAAGTCTGATTAATTACCTGTCTATATAGGGTTGCACCAATCCCACCAATGTGTTGATGAGCCACTCCATATACAAGAAACCCATTGTCTTGAAACATCACCTTTGACCTTTTGATAGCATTACACTTACCATCCAACTTGTTTGTGAGGGAGCAAGATTCTACATCATACTCAATCTATATACACATGTACATAAACAACAAGTTGTTGTTTAGTTGTTGAAGTTAGCAAATTCTCAAACTTTTTATTTGGTACGTGTTGAAGGATTCATTACTCACTTTTGAAAGTTCATAACTAAATAGTTACAAAATCTGAACACATTGAAACTATTCATGTAGTTAAGTCCTGACCACAGGCCAGAAACAACGACACAATAATATAGAAAGAGCACTCTATACTACTAAGCTAATAGCACCCGTCGTGTGGTCTCTAGCTAATTAAATTCATGGACCAACCTTATAATTTGATCTGTATATATAAAGATAATTCTCATGCCACATAAAGATTTTTTTTTTTAATAAAATAACTTAGGATGCACATTTAATGACCATTTAGTTTTTTTAAAACCAAGTTTATAAACACTGGCCCTATGTCTATAAAATACTTATTTGTTTAGTTATCCACTACCAACATTTTCAAAATCCAAACCCAAATTTTGAAAAACTAAAAAAAGAAAAGGGAAATTACTATAAACAGAAAAAAAAATATCGAACTATTTATAAATATAGAAAAATTTTACTGTCTATGACCGCAATAGAATCTATCGCAGTCTATCAATAAAAAATTTCTATATTTATAAATATTTTGACTCATTTTTCTATATTTGAAAATAGTCCAAAAGAAAAAGTACATTTTTTTAAAACTTATATTATTTAGAATTTAACTTAGCATTATATTCAAATGTCTCTTTAGGCAACATGAAAACGATAGTAAAGAAACGGGATAAGAAAAAGAAGCTAGCATGTATAAAATTTTCAAATTAAATAAAAAAATCAAAACCAAATAGTTACACAACGAAAAACGAGACGTATATAGTTGATGACTTACTTGACAGTCATGTTCTTGAGATATTTGTCCTGTTGAGTCCTTGAATGGCTTCCAAGTATCAGTTGCATCAAATACATAAACTTTAACAGGAATCACATAATCATCATCCCAATCAAACCACTTCACTCTATATTTCACATACAAATTCCTTTCCTCTCCTTCATAACCTTCCTTCACTTTACATTGTGCTCTATCATAACAACATTTAAAACCTCCTTTATAATCATCTTCCAATTCATCTTTAGTAATATTATACAAATCACACCTACACTCAAGACATCCAATTCTATCCTCCACTCCTCTAGTATCAATGACATGAACATTAAGAACCCATTTCTCTTCATATCCTAAAGGAATTTCCTCTTCATTCCCAACTTCAATTCCATATGGGTTTGGTAGAAAATTTGATGTTTTTCTTGATTCAGTTCCCATACCATAAAAATATGATAATGTATGTGGTTGGCAGACTCCATTATTACCCGCGATAATAATGGAGTCATCTGTGTGATTTGTTGCAGTTTTGTTGCGTTGATAATATCTTACAAGTGTCCAATGATGGAGATATGTGTCGAAAAGTGAGACGGGATTGGATTCTTCGTCAACGACTTCGGCGTCGAAGCTCTTTATTGCAATATGGCCTTTGGGAAACTTGATATTGTAGTAGAATTTCTCAACCACTGAACCAGGAGTTAAAGTGAATAATGGGGATAGAAAAGTTTGGGTTTTTAGGGTTTGGTGGTTTATTTGAATGGCTTCTAAGTATGGGAATAGTGTCATTATGAGTGCAAAATGGAGCAACCAATGGTGAAACAACATTTTTATCTGAAAAAATATATATATAAATTTTCAAAATAGTCAAACAATTAATAATATCAAAAGTAGAGGGTCACTAATTACAACAACAATAGGGGGGCGCACATGAAAATATCAATTCTAATTAAAAGTTTTAAAATAGTATTTAACCGTTTAGAGAAGAAAAATTTAATGCAAATAAATGATATGATATATACAAATGTTTCTTTTCAAAAAATTACATTGAATAATGTTGTCAAAAAAAAATTACATTGAATAATATCATGTTGTCAAAAAAAAAAATTACATTGAATAATATCATAATAGTCGAAGAATAATAGAGGATCACTAATTACAGAAGGTAGAGGGTCAATTAATAATATTGTAGAGGGTTATTAATGACAACATAATAATAATAATAATAATAATAATAATAATAATAATAATAATAATTATTATTATTATTATTATTATTATTGGGCCACTATATGTTGAATATTATATGAAGAAAAAGCCTTTATTTTTACTTTTAGAATTATTTTAGTAATAAATATGTGCAATGGGTGTGAAATTGTCAAAATTTTAATTTAAAGTTTTATAGCTGGGGTTGTTTTCAAATATAGAAAAATGAGTCAAACTATTTATACATATAAAAAGAAAAAATTACTGTCTATCAACCATAGACTGCAATAGAATTGAAATTTTTTTATATTTATAAATAATTTGATATATTTTTTTGTTTATAGTAATTTCTCATTTAATAGTCTAATTAAAAAACTCTAATGTAAATACATGAAATGACATATATAAATGTTTTCTTTTCTAAAATTACGTGCTACTTTTATAAAGGTTTTTCTTCCTTTAATATTCAACATTTATTGACCCTTTTTTAATTATTAATATTATTATTATTTTGTAATTGAACTTCGAAATTGAAAGTTTTAGGTCTTTCTTGTTAAATTTTATTGCAATTTAATATCTTAGGTACAACTTATTAAGATATTGAATGGTAATAAATTTTAATTTTATGTATGACAGATTCATTAATTTTATAGAAATTGAATAGATTAAGGAGATTTATTAGACACAAAATTAAGAGTTGAAGAATATATATTATTGGACATTTTTCAAGTTCAATAACCTATTAAATACCAAATTAAAAAGTTCGCGGACCTATTAAGAATTTATAAAATTTATGAACATATTAGATACAAAATTAAAAGTTCTTAGACTTAATTAGTACACATTGGAGGCAACGTTTTCTTTTTTTTTTTTCTTTCCTCTTTCCTATTTTTTTTATTTTTTATTTTTTGTTTTTACTTTGTTTTACTTTTTTTTCTTTATTCCTTTTTTCTCCCTCCCCCTCCTCTAATCCATGCCCCACTTGTTCTTTCACCCTCTTTTCCTTTTTTTTTTTTCCCTTTCTTTCTTCCTTTCTTTTTCCTTCTTCTAGTTTTTCTCTCCTCCCCCCACCAAAAGATAAATAAATAAATAAATATAGCTTTTTTCCATAGCTTAAAAAAAAAAAAAAAAAACAAAACAAAACTAACAGAGTCATGTGAGAGTTTATCATTCTTAGAGTATTTAATATTAAATGTAATAAGTTTAATTTATATTATTTAAATATTATTTCGTTAGGTTTATTTTTTAGATGTAAAAGTTTATTGGGTTCTATTTTAATTATTGTATTTAAATTTTCTTTTATTTCATTGTAGGTTGAGAAATCCTAACAGGTAGTCTCGAATATTTCTCAATCTCTCTACTTCTCTCTATCTCTCTCTAAAACTACATAATCATCAATAAAAAAAAAAAAAAAAAATCTGAAGACTCGACCAAGATCTATATGCTATACCAAATCCAAACTTCTTGGACTAATTTTTTTTTTTTTTTTCTATAACGTCATAATAAGAGGCGATTTATTTATATATATCTTCTTAAAGCTAAAATAATACATATATCAGCCATTTAGTTCTAATGGTTTAAAAAGTACTAATTTATTCTCTTTTAGAAATTATACTTTTAATTTCCTATATTGGTGAATTACGTTAAAAGGATTTCTATGGCATAATTTATTCTTCAAATTTCAATTGACTCACTAAACATCAAGTCATATGAAAGTTTATCATTAATCAATTAAAAAAAGTATACATAAATTGAAAATTGAAAAATAATGAAAAGAAAAATATGTTCCACATATATTTCATAGTCTTATCTTTACAAAAAGAAAAAAAAAAAAAGAAAAAAAAAAGTGATGAGAAAAGTGGGTTTAAACATACCGTAGATATGAAGGGAAAGCGCAGCACAGAGAAAGAGAGAGAGAGAGAGAGATTGTTGAGAGTTAATTTTAAAGATTTTGGAAATATAGGCTGAGGGAGGATTTATATATTCATCATTTTTCTTAATAATTTTCTATGGTTTACAAATAGTATTCGTGTCCCCTTAATTATTGGCCTCACTAGTTTCTGTCTTTTGCCCTTTTTTTTCTTTTAACAAAAAAAATTATTAAAAATAACATAGAATTCCATCTTAATATACATACCATTTTAAAATGATATCTTTTTGAGTTCGTAATTCTTAGATCGGCCGATCCTAATTTTTATTTTTGTGCCGAATGGTCATTTGAAATTAATGGACTCATACTATATTAAATAACATGGAATTCCATCTCAATATACATGCTATTTTGTTTCTATATTTATTTTTATTATTTGTTATAGCATTAAAATAATAAAAATATTATTTTGTTACTACAGCAAACAGAAAAATTAATTGAGAATTTTTAAATCTATAATTTAAGGACTAAAAAATTATATTTTTATTATAAATGTAATATATAAATGTAGATATCCATAACCTATATAGGTTACAAAATATCATAAAACTCCCATTGAATTTGATATTGTAACATACCTCCCCATTGAATTCAATCTTGTAACATACACCATCTCATATCCTATAAATAGTGGTATATGTTACCTTTGTAATACACACCACAATTGAGTTCAATTGTCATTTCTACTTTCTTATTTCTCTCTACTTTACTACTTTTGTTCTTCCTTTGTTCATTGTATTGTTCTTATTTTATAACAATTTTGAAGATTTATGAACTAAAAGCACTTATTACTGAAGACGAAGAGAAAAAAGGTATTTTGTTTCCAAAATTATAATTTACAGAGCTATTTGTCATTATCAAATATTCACAATCATGTATTATTAGATTTTTTTTCTCCATATTTTGTCATTTACCATTTAACACATATTATCTGATGTCATTGAAAATTTTGAATAAAAAATTAATTTAGATTATTTAATATTATGTCTCCATCTTTCTCGTAAACACCAACAAAACAAGAAAAAAAAAAAAAACCCTCCCTCCCTTATATGATATATATCTCTATCTTCTACCTTGGCCGTATCACCATTCACCGCCATTATTTTCCCTTTTCTTCAACCTCTGTTCACATGCGTGATGTGTCATGTCTTTCTATTTATTTATATATTTATGTTGGAGAAATACAAATATCAGGAAAAAAAAATATTGAAAATAATTGAGACGTAGGTATCTCACTCTCTTTAAGGAGATTTAATCCTTCTGCTATATGTATTGAATTTCTTTATATCAATTACATTGTGTAGCAAAGATATTCTCTGACTTGTCTCCTTCACGATACAATAATCTAGTTGGACATTGTTTAGCTCAATCACTTTATACTAAAAAGTTAAACTCAAAGCTCTGCAGGTAAAAATACTCCTCTTTTGGTCAACTGCTCTTAAAAGAGCAAATGAAAGAAAATAAGAGAAAGGTGATATTGAGTATTAATTTGTTGGTAAGAGTGTTGGGATTAGTGTCTTAAATCTTGTGAGTCTCGTAGTTTGTATTTTGTAAATAACGAATTATTTTTTTAAGAAAATAAGAAGTATTTTATTTGACATTTAGAATGCACTAACACAATCCAATAAACTAAAATTATAGGTTATTTAACGTAACTTAAACAGTATGTAACAGACATACAAATAGTTCGTGTTTAAGTAATAACCTACTAGGTTTCCATTATATGAATAAGGGTTGGTGTTTTATCCTGGTAATACTACGGTTTGTAAATGTTACAAGAATTGTTAATGTTACAAACGATTTGATCCAAATATTTCATTTAGACACATATGAGTGGGGGTATCCTATACAAAGAGTTTGTATAAGACCAGACCATGAAATGATTACTTTATAACACCGTTAATTGAAGAGATTAACATTTTCATAGGATAATCATAGATAACTCAATCTTAATCCTAAGTGAGTTATGAACTCCTATCTATGAGGACAATCCTTTGATTTGTACGGGTGAGAGTGGTCTGCGTCGTCAACTCAATAAGCCTACCATTTTGAAAATTTGTCTTAGTAGGGAGCTGGAAACATAGCTATCACAAGAAGGAATTCACTCCTTCTCGACTTTTGGGATAATAGATGAATTGCTTCCTTTAAGTGCTGACTCCGAGTCTTGAACACGGGGTCCTTTCCTCTCATTAGCCCGAGAGAGATTTGTTTATGGTAGAACCATAAATATGTTGTTCATTAGAGGATCAGTAGGCTTTAAGGAGAAAAAAGTAACTGCATGGGTAAAACGGTAATTTTGACACAACTGTAATTTCGAGCAATTTGTGAAGGATCGACTTGTTGATGACTGGTTATATCCATTGATATAAAAATATATCTACAATACGAAGAGTGCAGATGTGGGTGACTCACAGTTAATGAATGTTAATTAAATAATTAAAGAGTTTAATTAATTTAATTCTGAATCATTAGAGCTTCTAATTTGTACATTCATTAGGTCCTCTGCTAGCTCACTAAAGTAAAACAAGGATCAGTTAATTTTGGAACAATTTGGATTGTACAAATTATTTAAGGAAATTTTATATTAATTAGGATTAATATAAAGTATAATGTATGATGAGACATTGTAGTATATAGTTATTTATAAATGTAATTTATAATTAAACTATATAATAGGAGAGAATAATATTTGGATTTGATTTGAATATTTATATGAATTGGATTCATATTAAAACTATAGAGTAAAATTAATGTGAATGAGATTCATATTAATACTGTAAGTTAAAGAGATAGATATGCCTTTTTATATGATTTA
Organism: Lagenaria siceraria; assembly: GCA_002890555.2. Classification (NCBI taxonomy): domain Eukaryota; kingdom Viridiplantae; phylum Streptophyta; class Magnoliopsida; order Cucurbitales; family Cucurbitaceae; genus Lagenaria; species Lagenaria siceraria. The sequence goes on along the minus strand of CM016492.1, from coordinate 22,991,219 downwards.
AATGCATAATTAATAAAAATATGATATTTGTATTAATTAATTAATTGTTAGTTAATTAATCCATTATTACTTATTTATTTATTTATATTGTATATATTAAAATTGATTTAATATATATTTAATTTAAATTTAAATAAATAATATTATTATTTTTAAATAAAAATCAATTCCCTTACTCTCTCAGTACTCTCTGAAATTCTCTTTTAAAATTCTTCAATTCCCTGTTAAAAAAGATCCCACAATCTTTTAATCCTTCTCAAAGAATAGTCGGGTGATTTATTGGTGGTGTCTGTTCGTTGGAATTTTGTATAGAGAAGACTTCTTAGATTACATGAACCATTTTTCATCCTAAAGGTAGTTTTCTCAAAAAAAAATAAAAAATAAAAAATAAAAAAAAATCCCTTTATACGGTATGTTTAATCTAAGTTTTCTGTAAAATCAATTTGGTTTTTCCCTTCCCAATTTAAAGATAAAAGCGATCAAACCCTTTCCCATTCGAATTCAATCCCGAGTACTTTTTATAGTAAAATCTTAGATCCAATATTTTATATACATAATAAATAATATTTACGAAGTAACTACGTTTTTACATACAAAACAAATCTCTTTTAACTCAAATAAAATTCTAAATTTAAGAAAGTTATTAAATATTAAAAAAATAACAAAAATTTATCCTCATTAATTTTGCTAATGTTCATAGAGTATATGGATTATTTTCCACATTTGAAACTATAATGGATTTGTTGTCAAGTTTTCTAATTTATTTGTAAGCTAGATAAAATTATTTATACCAATAAAATGCCAATATTAAATAGAGTATATAATTGAAGATCCCACCTGAAAAAAAAAAAAAAAAAGAGAAATCTCACCATTTCTATAAGATACGTGAGTTATTTATTCTTTTCATTTTTAATTAATTTTGAGATGAAATTTGGTATGCTTCCTGTTGCATTACAAACTTTCTTTTATGGTTTTATATTGCTACTTTCTCATGTTGCACGTTTCATGCTAAATTACAAAATTTCTTCTTGTGTTTTTTTTGTCACTTCTAGAGATAAATATAACAATCAGATTCAAACTATTAACATATATAACAACATTTCTAAAAAATTACAAATATAGTAAAGTCTATCAATGATAGACTTCTATCGCTGGTAACTTTTATGGTTTAAGTGGTCTATCACTAATAGACCATAAGAGTCTATTAGTGATAAACTTGCTATATTTATAATGTTTTTTAAAATGTTGTTATACACTTAGTTATTATCCTTAAAATTGCTACTCATTGTAATTACTTTTTTTAATTTTTGCTGAAAAAAATAGTTTTACTATTATTATTGTCCAGATCAGCAAAAAAGAAGAATAAAAATGTAAATTATTAGAGAAATTGGAGTGTTGGTTCAATGGTATGGTCTTTGAGCTTGATAATATTAATATGGGCTTCTTTCTCTTTCCATTTTTTCTCAATATGCCCTTCTATTAAAGCCCAATTATAAAGGTGAAGTAATTTTCTTCCCTTCTTTTTTGGGAAACTATTTCTATATCTACATGAAATTCAACATCAAATTTCTTCCTCATTTAAAAGAAAATGACATGTTGAACACTTTTTTTTCTTCATATTTATTTGCTGGGATTAAAACCCAAAACGCAGCGGAAACGTATCAGAACCGTATCTCAAAATTAATTTTAATAATTTTGAAATACTTTTACATTGGCAAAAAAAACTTAAATTAATCTAGGTTAAGCAAAAAATTAGAGAATAAAAACTCTTACGTGTTGTGTCACCACCACTTGGAGACCTTCCTATTCTCTGAATCTTGAGGGAAGGTTTGTGGAACCTTTTTGACACAGGAAAAAAAAATACAGAACTCTTCTGGATTTTTTTTTTTTAGAGAACGCTGAGAATTTTGTTTTTTTTGAGAGAATGGTTCATACCAAAACAAAATTCTGTTTTTGCACTATATAAAGAAGCGAGAGAAAAATGGGAAACGTGGGTGTTATCCCACGTCTTAAGTAACTCCCCTACGTGGGAGTTACAACAAACTTAATTAATTAAAATTAAATTAATTAACTAAATCAATAATTAATTAAATTAATAATTAATTAAATCTAATTTAATTAATCAATTCATTTAAATCATATTTAGATGAACATCTCTCACATAACCTATAGTTTTAATTCAATTAATTTAATTAAATCAAATTTAATTAAATTAGATTAAATTAAATAACTAATTAATTCTCCAATTAATTAATTACCAAATTAAATATCAAATATTTAATTTTAACCTGCATTTGAATCAAATTCAAATACATTTCTCTCATAACCTATAGTTTTAATGTACATCTAATGCGCATTAATTTTAACCTATAGTTTTAATAAAATAATATTTGAACAATTTCAAATATTTAATTCTCTTACAAATTAACTTTGAATCATATCCAAAATTATATTTATACTATAAAGTTTAATTTGTAAAATAAACTTTATATTATAATGTATCATTATACATTATACTTTTCCCTTAGAAAATTTGAACTATTCAAATTTCAACCAATAATAACCTCAATATTCTTTACGAGCTAGGAAGGGGACCTAATGGACCTACAGATCAGAAGCTCCAACGATATGAGATTAACGGGCTAAACTCATTAACCACATTAATCAATATTCGTTAACTGTGGGTACACTCCACTAAAGACCCACAGTTGCACTCTTCTCACTGTAGATATATTTTTGTGTCCACGGATATAGACCAATGACAGCAAGTTAGTCCTTCACAAGTGTTCGTAACACCAGTTGGGTCAAATTACCGTTATACCACTGGGTTACTTCTAAATCCTTAAGTACCAGTGCTCTTCTAATGAACAACATGTTTATGGTCCAACCATCAAACAGAAACCCCTCTCGGGCCAGTGAGAGGGTAGGGCCCTATGTTCAAGTCCTGGAGACACCACTTAAGGGAACACTTATCTACTTACCCTACAGTCGAGAAGGAGTGAAATTCATCTTGTATAATTATGTTCCCAGCTCCTCACTCAGTCTTGTCCCCAAAATGGTAGGCATATCGAGTCGACAAACGGGCCACTCTCACCCATACAAATCAAAGGAAAATCCCTCGTGAACAGGAGTTCACAATATACTCAAGATTAAGACTAAGTTGCCTAGGTCAACCTATTGAAATAGAAACCTAACCAGTCAACGGAGTTACATCTAGTGATTACTATTTCGTGGTCCAATCTTATGCAAACTCATTGCATAGGATACCCCCACTCGCATGTCTCCTACATGAACGCGTTGGATCATTGCATTTGTATCAAATACAAAGTGGGCCGTATCCATAGTGTTACCAGGATAAGGTACCCAACCCTATCTTTATACTATAGACCCTTTAGGTTGTAACTTGAACATTGATCTCTATATGTCTCTACATATTGTTCAAGACTCATAAAACAACCTAGGATGTTAGTTTATTGGATTTTAGGGTTATTAAAACTAGATAAAATAATCAATAACATTTATTGAATAATAATGAATAATCATTTATTAATGACGGTCAAAATACAACATTTACTATCTACGAGTTTTAGGGCATCAAACCCAACATTTATTATCATTATTAGTTGAATTATGTTTATGTCGACGACATAAATTTATTTACCATTTATATATTTTAATTATATAATTAAAAATATGATACATTTTCTAATATTTTGAGAATATATACTTTTATGAATGTCTTTAGTTAATGAATGAATTTAACTAGTCTAAAAAACTAAATATAAGGGTCTATTTGGTCCATTAGAATTATATTTCACTAAATTTAGCGAATTAACATACATTTGGAAGACAATCTCGATTGTTTCTTAAAACCGTTTTCTAATTTTGTAATCTAAATAGTACAAATTATGAATACCACACTTGTATGTCTTCAATATATTTAGATTTTGAATTTTAAATTTTAAATGCTAAATTTATGTTAAAAAAGATCACATATATATATATATATATATAATACATTTTGAATACATTTTAAATTTTAAATGCTAAATTTATGTTAAAAAAGATCATATATATATATATAGATCATAAATACTAATAACTATATTATAGAATACATTTTGAAGAATTATATTTAAATTGAAATTCAGTTTTTTAGAATGTTACTAAACAAATATTTGAAAATTGATAAAATACAATTATAATCGGAAAATTTTCACAGATAGAAAAAATGTAAAATTATTTACAGAAAATAGTAAAAAAAATATTGATAGACATTGATAGACTTCTATCAGCATTTATTAGTAATAGACTTCTATCATTTCTATCACAACTATCTAAAAAAAATCATATGAAATCGAACCATAATTTTTAATTTTTAAACATTGTGTTTGTTTTCTATCGAACTTTTTACCTACTATGCTTTTTAAGGAAAAGTGCTATTCATCCATTTATTTTCTTCCTCGATCCACAATGAAAATTTTCATTTTAATTCTTTCTCAAAAAAAAAATAAACGAAAAATTCATTTTAATTACCTTAAAAAATTTCCACCTCGAATATATTGAAAACATGTTCATTATTTTTATTGTCCTATTTTAAATCTAAATTAACAAATCAACAAGCTTTGTGCTAATAAATGTAATATATTTTGACTGACTTAATTTAATTATATTCCCAGCTCATACTTTTTTAACAAAATTAATGAAAATTCTAATATCCTCATACATTTAATGAATAATGATATTGTACATTCTAAATCTATACAACTCACATGAATATGTTCTTATACGCTTATCCAAAATGTTGTTCCCCTTCCTTTTAAACATGTTTAGAGCAGTGTGAACATGGAGAAAAAAGTTGAAGGAGAATTTCCATTCCATTTTTGTTTTTGCCTCTATATATTAAGATGGGCACATAGCAACGAAAAATTATTCGATGAAGTTACCACAATACAGCTAAAAGTATCTCAAATTTATATTTAATTATTATCATAAAGAAACAGATCTTTAATTAAGACCATTTTTGGTGACCTTATGATTTTTTTATTTTTGTGGTTTGAAAATTGTGTTTGTTTACTCTCGATTTCTTACCATGATTTTCATGTTTCCTAAGTAAAAGAGTTAAATTCTTAGCCCTATTTGGTAACTATTTGATTTATGGTTTTTAGTTTTTGAAAATTAAGTCTATACCACCTCTAAATTATTTCTTGTTTTGTTATCTATTTTTTACCAATGGTTTTAAAAACCAAGATGAGTTTTGAAAACTAAAAAAAAAAAAGTTTTTATTTTTGGAATTTGACTAAGAATTCGACTATTTTACTTAAGAAAAACGCAAACCATTATAAGAAATTGAAAGGGGACTTACTCTTCAAAAACCAAATGGTTACCAAACAGAGTCTAGTTTTCAAAACTTGGATTAGTTGTTAAAAACATTCGTAGAGAGTAGAAAATAAAGCAAAGAAATCTAGAAGTGTAGAATTAGTGTTCATAAACTTAATTTTCAAAAACTAAAAATTAAAAAAACCAGGTTATCCAATATCAACATGAGTATAGTTCAACTGTCATGAACTTGTATTATCAACTTCAAGGTCTTAGATTTGGTCTCCCATTCCACATACTGTTAAAAAAAAAAAAAAAAAAAAAAATAGTTACCCAACAAAACTTAAACAATCCACATTCAACCGTTATAATGAGACAGCCTCATTGTGACAATTTCATTGAATAATTACTCTACAATAATTTCTTATCGACTCTCATTAGGTCAACATGATTAGACTTAGCCTCAAGAGAAAAGAAAAGAAAAAGTTAAAGTGAATAGAAAAGGGATGACTTATATCCTTCCAACAAGTATAGAAGAGAGATTTAAGAATAGAATTATACGATTGGCTTTATGGGTATCTATCTATCTCTGGGAAAAGTTACACAAAGATTGAGAGATTTGATAATGCATACCAATTTTGAATATATAGACAGAGTGATCAAATCAAAGTCCATCCAGAAATGGGAAAGCAAAGGCCTCTTATCAACTAGTCAAATCCATTATTTCTAAGGACTGGGAATAATCTCAATTTAAATTACCCTCCCATAATCAATAAATTATATGAATAACACCAATTTCTAAGAGAATAATTAATATTAATTATGTTTGTGAAGGAATAAAATTTTAAGTCCATTCCTAGCTCTTTTGTTTTATGTGGTTACCTACTTTAAACGCAACCCAACACAAGCAATTCTGCCCCCTTATTCTTTCAATATTCCAGAAAAAACAAAACAAATTTTTCTAATCAAATTTTGTCACGTCATTATCGTCCAAGTTAATTTTATTAAATTTAAGGCTAATTAAGAATTATTATGTACCAAACTTAAAATTTGGAGACAAATAAATGGTAAATTAAAAGATGTCACGTGTCTTCAATCTGGCCATTGATCACTACGATAGGCTTATCAGATTCAATTAAGCTTAAACCACCCAATCAATATATTTGGCTAGAGGTTCGATTGAGTCTGGAATTATAAATTGGTGGGTCGAGTAATTAAATTCACACAGGTCCAAATTAAAGTCCATTCCAATTCAAGTCCATTGTGGAAAATTAAACCAAAGAAAAGATTGAGCCTAAGCCTAAGCTCAAGCTCAATTTTTTGGCCTAAAACCAATTAAGCCCAAGCCCATGAAAATCTCTATAAATAGAGGTATCACCCCTTCATTTTGAAGAGGTTTGGAAGAACCTGAAGGTCAAAGCTCTGGAAATTTGAAGTTCCAAACATAGAAGCTTTAAAATCTCGGAGATTGAAGCTCTAAAGAATATAATTCCCCTAAAGACTGGAAACCTGAATATTGAAGTTATGAAGATTTGAAGAATATAACTCTTCTAAAGCTTTGAAGAGGACCATAGTTTCGAGAATAAGCTGAAAAGCCCTCGAGACAAATATGAATTCGAGAACAAAGTTGCAAAGCTCTCCAGACAAGTTTACTTTTCAAGAGAAAGCATCAAAGATTATACACACTATATTGAAATCAATACAAATTCAAAGTTTATTTCAACAAATTAAATTTTTTTGAAAATCTCGTCGAATAATGACTATACAAAGAGAGTAATTACAATGGAGCTAACAAGATCAAACGAGAGGCTAGAAAAAAACCTTCCGATTGAGGAAAAAATATAAGAAATATCATAATTACAAAAAAAATCTTCGATTTAGTACTTACGAAAACTATTGGGGTGATTATATATTCTCCCAAAGAAGTTGATTATCTTTGGGACGATTCTTTAAAAATTCTGTTGTTATTACCACATAGGACATGTTTAGCTTTCTTGTGCAACAAGGATAAGAAGAAGTTTCAAAGATCATCCAAAGGAGAATGGAAAACTAGAGGTTGTATTATTGGTGGCAAATATCAGATTAGCTCGTATAGTTTTAGGGTGTATTTAGAATACATTTTCAAGTGTTTAATTTGAAAAGTAAGTCATTTTAAAGTGTATTTTAAATCGTTTTTTTATCCAAATAGTTTTAATAAAAATGAGTTTTTTTAAAAAAATAGTAAATAAGCCATGTAGAAGAATGTGAGCCATAATGTTTCATTCAAGCACACACTAATTTGGATTCAAATAAACAGTTGGACTATGTGCTTAGTATTTTCCAACCGTATTGATGCCTTAAGAATCGTCCACATGAAAAAATTTAGGTTAAAAATCACTTTTGGCCCTCAACTTTTATAAAAGTGACAATTTAGTCCCTGAATTTTGGTTTGTAACGATTTAGTGCCTGTACTTTCAATTTTGTAACAATTTACTCCTTGAACTTTACTATGTAACAATTTAGTCCTTGTACTTTAAAATTTGTAACGATTTAGTCCCTATCGTAGAAATTAGTGTTAATATTTAATAAGATTTTTTGCATAAATAAACCGATAAATAAATTAGAGATTAAATATTATTATAAAATACAAAAGTCTACATCATGAAATAATAAGAATTGACATTTAATTTTGATGGTTTTTTTACATTAGGGACTAAATTGTTACAAATTTGAAAAGTACAAGGACCAAATTGTTACCTGCTAAAGTTTAGGGACTAAATTGTTACAAAATTAAAAGTATAGGGACTAAATCGTTACAAACCAAAATTCAGAGACTAAATTGTTACTTTCATGAAAGTTTAGGAATCAAAGGAATTTTTTAACCAAAATTTTACTACTTTGAAAGAAAGGAAGACTAAAGATTCATAAATATTTGGCCAATTGGAAAAAAGTTATTTCCATCATGAGTTGTGATCATAATAGTATTGATAATGAGGGTTGCCTTAGGGTTTTCAATCTATTCTTCGAATTAGACCGAAAGAGGTTGAATCGAGCCTGAAGAGACTTTCTTGAGGCATGCTTAGGAGCTAGAGATTTTGGTCACCTTCGCAGAGGTGGCCACTTGGGTCGTTTTAAACCAGTGATATGACTTTTCTAATGTGTGGGGGCGTGTGCTTAGGACAAAGACCCTATATGGTGTTTGAGACCACTTCAGCAACAGCTAAGGTGTGGGGGCGTGTGCTTAGGGCAAAGACCCTATATGGTGTTTGAGGCCACTTCAGCAACAGCTAAGGTGTACAAATTAGACTTTTGACCATTTCTTTTGAACTTTTGCAATGATTGGATTCTTAGCATAGTTGGTCGGAATATTTGAGAGGGTGATCAACTAGTTAGTTTCACTCAACGCTTTACAATATCGTCAAGGTGAGATAGGCTCTCCTAAAGCCATGTTAGCCAGCGCGTTGGGGAGAGAGCATTACGAAAAGTGAGGCCACATAAGCTCTCCCAACGTCATGTTAGTTGGCGTTGGGAGATGAATATAAATTAGCATCGGGAGAAGCCTTTTAAAAACCCCTAACTCCCGTCTTCCTCATTCAACAACCTCTCTTTCTCTCAACACTCTTTTCTAACAATCTTTTTTCATCGGAAATAGTTCTTCCGATTCAAAAAACCTAAATTTTTGTAATGATTGGTCGACCATGAACCCAATGCCAATTCATGTAATACTTATCTTTACTTAAACCTTCGACGTATTATACTAAATTTAATATAATTTAAACTCGTAACAAAACCAAACAAATGGAGATAAATATGTTTAATTTTGTGTATGATTATATAGAGTTTTATTTATTTGATTTATGTAACTAAGCTATCAATGACATTGATTGTCAAGGGGCATATATATATATATATATATATATAGTGAATGAATGATGAAGAGGGTGAAAGTGGGGTGTCGACACGTGTTGTGTTGGAGGCTTTGGATCATCTTCTTCTTCCTTCTTTGGTTATGTGAAAATGACACAACTCTCCCAATTTCACTTTATTCAGTAAGCTAAGCTGTGATTAATAGACCGACAACATATCATCAAAAATCATAGATAAGAAATGTGTGTTGAGGGATGCCCTTTGAATCTTTTAACTTTTTTTATTTTTATTTTCTTTTTATTTTCTTTCTTTGTCCATGTTTTCAGTTGCCAACTTGCTACATAGGAATTAATCCACAAATATCTCTCCCTCTCTGTCTCCCTCTCAATGGGGGAAGATGCTACCTTCATATATACCACAATGTTTCAAAAGAATATAATATATAATATACGTTTGTTTGGTAATTATTTTGTTTTTTTTTATTGAAAATGAAGTCTATTTTCTTTCCATTTCTTATAATGGTTTATATTTTTATTAAGTTTAAGAGTTGATTTCTTAGTCAAATTCCAACAATAAAAACAAATTTTTAAATTATAAAAGAATAAATATCAAACTATTTACAAATATTGAAAAAATTGATTGTCTATCGGCGATAGACTCTGATAGAATTCAGTAAATTTTTTCTATATTTGTAAATAGTTTGACTCATTTTCTATATTTGAAAACAACCCTTTTTGTTTAGTTTTCAAATTTGAATTGATTTTTGAATAACGTTGGTAGAAAGTAGATAACAAAACAAGAAATTCAGAAGTGGAAGGAGTGTTTGTAGGATTGTTTGTAGGATTGTTTTTTAACAAGTTACTAGACAGAGGGATAAGTGGATATACTAGGACATCTCAACTAGGTTTACACATTTCTAGCATCCTCTTATCATTTCTCCATCTCTAACATTCTCATCTCAACTTGGTTTATAGGTTTAATTTTCAAGAATTAAAAATCAAATGATTACGAAACATAGTCTTAATTTTTTGTTTTTTTGTTTCTGATTTCTTTCAATTTCTTATCATGGTTTGCATCTTTCTTAAGTAAAATAGTCGAATTCTTAACCAAATTTCTAAAATGAAAATGAGTTATTAAAAAACTATTTTTTTAATTAGTTTTCAAAATTTAGCTTGGTTCTTAAAATTAAACATTGGTATTTTATACATATCTGGCAATAAATTAGATTTAGAAGAGGTGTATTATAGACTTAATTTTCAAAAGTTTAAAACTAAAAACCAAATCGTTACCAAATTAGGCCTAATTAATTTATCCTTCATTGTCACTTTTTTTTTTTTTTTTTTTTGAGAAGAGGCTTAGTGGTGATTTAAAACTTGTTCGAGTACATGCGTTTCTAATTACTTATAGTGGACTAAAATTATTGTATCATGATAGTGTTTTGAGAAAACCAAATTTGCTCATAAGCCTTTTGGAAGAAATTAAACAATTTATTTTTTTTTATTTTTTTTATATTCGTGAGTGTCCGGCCAGCTTACGCGCACTTGACTAATCTCACGGGACAACCCACCCGACCCTACAACAGGCGGGCTGCCAACTTACCGTAGGATATTAAATCCTAGGTAGGTGGCCACTATAGATTGAACCCACAACCCCTTAGCCCTTTAGCTTTTATGGGATGTTCTCACTACCACTAGGCCAATTCATGAGGGTTAAATTAAATAATTTATTAGGCCGTTTGAAAATCTTTTAATCTCTTTAGGTGCATTTACAAAATTTAAGCTAAATTTCAAAAATTAAAATAAAATAAAGTAGTTTTAAAATTTTATTTTTAAATTATAGTTTGGCTAAAAATTTAAATATTAACATTGAAAAGTTTAAAATTACAATAACTAAAAAAACTATGTGAAACATATAAAAATTTAAAAAATAAACTAGTTTACTAAATGGAGCTTTAGTTTTTTCGCTTTTAATTTTTTTAAATAAGAAAAATACTTTATTGGATGTATGTGAGAAATATATTGAGAATATTTCATTGGATATACGAATGGGAATTTAAAATATATATATATATTATTGAAATCTTTTTATTGATAATTGTGTTTGTTTTCTCGCAATTTATTTAACAAAATTTCTAAAACAAAACAAATTATGTATAGAAAAATTTTTACAAATAAAAAATGTCAAACTATTTATAAAAAATAGTAAAAGGACAATAAACTTATATCAGCATCTATCAGTGATAGACTTCTATCTTTTCTATCATTAATAGACTTCTATCAACGTCTATCACAACTATCTAAAAATTTTGTTATTTTGTGTAAATATATATATTAAACTTTGTGTGTATTTTAAAAATACGATTATAGAGTAGATAACAAAACATAGAGACTCGTGAAAATAGTATATATAAACTTAATTTTAAAAGATAAAAAAGAAAAACTAAATACTTATCAAATAATGCCTATCTTGACCACCTTAAATATTCAAAAGATATATTTTTTTTCCTAGAATAATAAATAATTTGTTAATTAAATAGAAAGGTTCCTACTGATGGGTTCAGACCACCTTAATGACAAATTCAATTCGTTGAGCCATGTAAATAAAATTAGCGAAAGTTTAAAATGTATCCTAAACCCTAATTATTGGGGGAGTGATTTAACAAGACGTTCCCCACTACAAATCTCTTTTGAAAGCATATAATTTGAGTATTCCATGACACTATTCTTAAGCTCTCCACTCGTCACGTTAAAGAATATTTATTAAAGAAAATAAATAATTAATTAATTAACCAGAAAATTAAACTTAGAACAAAGCTGGGGAAATTGAAAAAATGAAAAGTTTATGATAAAATGTGTGTTTTAATTATATATATATATAGTGGTTATGATGTGATGATGATAATGATGGTGACTCCTCGAACCATCCAATTAAAGTTGACAGTTGTGTGTTAGTGAGTGATAGAATGTGGATGGGTCCGACATCTAAAGTTGATTTACATATTTGCTTTGCTCACATAAGGTGCCTTCTTCTTCTTCTTCTTCTTCTTCTTTGAAGGAATAAATTCAAACACAACATGTCACATTATACCCTCCTACCTTTCACTCCCCCCTTCCCTTTACTTTTCTACAATAATATTCACGTTATTTCACAACAACAACCATAATAATAATAATAATAATAATAATAATAATAATAATAATAATATCGCTAAACTTTTATCCGTGAGTGTCTAGGTTAACTTACGTGTACTTCAACAATATTTGGGTGTCAAGAAAATTCGTGTAGGATATTAAATTCATGACCCTTTAGCCATTTGGCCTTTTTTTATGTTATCACTACCCCTAGGTCAATTCATGATGGTTAATAGTTTAGTTGTGTTGTAGTGTATTTTTATGTTTTTTTAACAATATATAAGAGGCAAGAAGGATCAATAGGCGGAGCGAGATATCTCAACTAGGTTGACACATCTCTAGCGCTCCCATGATTTTGGTCACTATTGAAGTATTCATATAATTAGATTTAGATTAAAATATCATTTTGGTCACTATACTTTGAAGTTTGTTCAATTTTTGTCTTTGTAGTTTTAATTGTTCAATCTTAGTTCATGAACTTTCAATAAATCTTAAATTTATTCAAGTCAAAATTAATTTTTACCTAAATTGGTTAAATAATAGTAATAATTTTCATGCAAATAAATAAAATATGTGAATATATTTTTAAAAGTTATAGTAAAAATGTTAATAGATAAAAAATAATAATTTAAAAAATCAATATATGTATTAAAATTAAACAATTGAAAGTATGAGACTAAAATTGAACCAACTTCCTAATATAGGGACCAAAATTTATTTTAACCTTAAATTTATCATAACCCAACAATGTTTAAGTTTTTCGATCAATTGGTGATTTAACCTAATATGATCATAACCTACGAAACCCAAAGGAACAAATTGATCCAGAAATGGTGAATTTAAGGATGTGTGATCTTGAGGGGCACATTAAGGATTTCAAAAAATTGAGGGACTTCACAATTTACAAGATACATGCATGGTTACCTCTCTCATTGCCTATGGGTTAAATTATCATTCAACCAACAAACACCAGTAAGCTAAACGATTATTGTAAATTTAATTATATATCAATATTTTTATAAAAAAAAAATAATTTTCTCTTATAATATCTTTTAAGATGGGAATTTCAATGCATACAACAATACTTTAACATGAAGAAGAAAAAAACGATAAACATACATTTTCTTCAAAGTCAGAGGTTCAAATTGATTCACTCCCCCCATATTGTTAATAAAACAAATCCTAGTAAAGCACCACAACAAACCAACCAACCCCTTTAAAAGCTTAACCCAAAAAAAAAAAAAAAAAAAACCTCGAAAGAAGATGTCAAAGTTTTCCGTATATATTATAATTAAGAAGCTTTGTTTTCTTCTCTTCTCTAGGGATTTTATTAAAAACGGATAATATTAATAGAATTAGTAAGGAGAAGAGACTCCTTCACAAAAAATCAATGGAAATGTCGAACAACTTCACTTGAACCCGACTCGAGACCTAAACCCTAGGTTTGGTTTGTGATTGAAAAATGTGGTTAAGTTTGATGTGTACAGCCTTAGATTAACATGTGGGTTATATTGTTGAGTGCATTAATTCAAGTGGGTCTCACTCACTGCAAAGAATGAGTCAATAGAAAAAGAAAAACAAGATGAGAATCATAACAAACTATGATGGACCAGATTTTATGGCAAAACCCAGTCTGTACAAACACAGTACATTTCAAGATTTTATTATTGTGTTCTCAGCTGAATTGTTCAAATCAAATTAAACCCCTTTTTTCCCAATCTTCTCCTGTGACTGCCTAATTTGGCAATTATTTCTTCTCTACAATTGATAAAATGAAATGACTTCATTTAGAAAAAACAAAGAAGGGAAAATTATTTTTTTGTCCTAGCTTTTGGGTTTAATTTCCATTTGTATCCTTAGTTTGAAAATGTGTTGTACATTTACTCCTTAGAGTTTGATTATTTCAATTTAATTCTTAGTTTCAAAAGGTTACAATTTTACCCTTGAATTTCAAATTTTGTTTGAATTTGGTCCACAAGTTTCAAGATTATTTAAAGTTGTAATGTCTATTTTTCCACTGAATACTCACCTTTTGTATTTATCGTTAATGTCTAGTTTATTTAAAATAACTAAAAGAATTATAATTAAGGAAGTTTTTTTAAAAATAGAAAAATGAGGAAAACTATTTACATAAAATAGCAAAATTTTTAAATGGTGGTGATAGACGCCGATAGAAGTCTAGGTCTATCAGATCATTGAAGTCTATCACTTCTAATAGAAGTTTATCAATGTCTATCGTTTTTTTTTTTTTTTTTTTTGTTATTTTCTTTAAATAGTTTGACATTTTTTCTATCTGTGAAAATTTCCCTATAATTAATTAAGTTTCACTATCCTTTCTTAAAATTAAATTTTAAATTTTACTTCATACTTATTGAAATTAATTAATACTAAAAATTAAAAGTAAGTATTTAGTGAAACTAAATTGAACAAAACTAAAGGTAAAATTGTAACAGAAACTAAATGGAAACTATACTCAAACTCAGAGTCCAAAAGGCATTTTTTTTTTCAAAAAAAAAAAGAAAAAAAAGGATATTCTTTTTTAGGTAATTACAATAGATTTCAGTTTTAGGGCTAATAAGTATATATTAACATTTTAAAAGAACTACAAATATAATAAAATCTACCTGTGATAAATTTTATCGCAGATAAACTCCTACTACTGATATAGTTAAATCCGAGAGTTTCATCTAAATTTTATTATATCTGCAAATTCTTTTATATTGTATTTTTTTAAAATATCTAAAGAGGGAGATCGAAACTCTCGAGATTAATATTACTGTTGTGAGATATGCTCATGCTGCAAAAAGAAGAAGAATTCAAGGGTTGGTAAGATATAATTTAGTACGTAAAAAAAAGCTTCTTCTTTAGAAGATTTTGATCTCGTGAGAAACGGTTAGAATTTGCTAGGTGTGTGGGTATCCTTTTTAAAAAAGAAAAAAAAAAATCTTTTAAGTATCTTTTTTTTTTTTTTTTTTTTACCATTATTTTCCTCAAATTCTTCTCAAAATTTCCTATAAATAGTGACCATTTGTTTGGAGTCCTTTGATAGTCTCTCATTAATCATCTCCTCTCTTCTTCTTTCTTTCATTAAATATCTCCTCTCTCTCTCTCTCTCTTTATTTTTATTTTTATTTTTTTGAAAAACTTTTACATTTTTAAATTTTTTTAATTTGTTTCCCTAAAATGAAGTTGGGGACAAAAGGAGGAACATATGTGATATGTTGTTGACAGAAGATAGAGAGCACAAATGATGATATGCAAATTCTTTATTATTATTATTATTATTATTATTATTAGAAATTTACAGATACACTCTATGCATTTCACTCCATTTGTGCTCTCTATGCTTCTGTCATCACTCTCTTCACCCTTCCTTTTAATATACCATCCTTCACTTTTTTAATTGTTTTTAATCTTCTTTTAATTTCTAATCAGTTTTAATTAAGTTATAATATGCTCTCAATTTCATGTTTTATTCTATGTACAAGTTTCAAAACCCTCCAAATTACATCATATGATCTTATAGATTGATGTTGTCAATTTGTCTCTCTCAATCTTTAATAACAAATATATATGTGCAATTAATTGAGTTTAATTAATTATAGCCCTAAGAAATGTGTTGATTTTTCTATATTTTAGGTGCTTTTGTGTTGCAGTACTCCAAATAGCTAGGGCAAGGAGAAGAAGAGAATTGAGAAATAAAGCAAATTTTTAAGTCTTATTTGGTAAGAGGGTTTTTTATATTTAAATTAATTCTCTCTTGCAACTTTTTTTTCTTCTTTAAATTGGGGGTTTTCATTCTCACATTCTTTTGATTAAATTTCATGCTAACTATAACTCTCAAAATTAAATTTCTTTTTACTTTGAATTCTTTCAAAATTAAAAGGACCCATTTGATAAAGTTTCAATCTTTGGAAAATGATCAAGAAGAACAAAAAAGAGAACAAAAAAATACTAAATTTAGCAGAAAAAATTTCATAGATACACTTTAAATTTCTTTTTACTTTGAATTCTTTCAAAATTAAGAGAACCCATTTGAAAAAGTTTCAATTTTTGGAAAATGATCAAGAAGAACAAAAAAGAGAAAAGAAAAATATACTAAATTTAGCAGAAAAAATCTCATAGATACACTTGATATATTTGTATAAAACATGCAAGAAATGATGAATTTTTCCTTCCAAATTAAATGAGTTGTTGATGATAATGATATTTTCCTTTTTTGTTTTTCAAATTTTTTTGGGAATTAATGCAGGGAAAACTATCTTGATCAAGAAGGGCTGCAAGATATCATAATTACCAAGATGCCTATATGCCATGAGATATTGAAAGAGTAAAGTGAATATTCCTCAAAAGAGAGAAATGAGGCTCACACTGCCACTTGCTTTGATTGATATTTGTGGGTGAGAATGGCCATTCATCTCGCAAGATATATATAATATGTGTTATGTTTTTGTGATAAAAATTAAAAAAATTAAAAAAAAAAAAAAAAAAAGGACAACTGAGAGAGGGGTTTGGAATAAATCCTCACCTAAAAATGAAGCCATTATTTCCCATCCATTCTCATAGATTATTCCATAATTTTCAGCAAATTCCACAAATTCTCCCTTAATTTGCCCATTTTGGTCCATTAGGTTTGAAATTAACAAGATTGAAGGAACAAAAACTAGGTTTTTTTGGTACTAAGAATTGTATATATATTCAATTTTGGATATGTTACAAAGAAAGTAAATAAATAATACAATTTTTTTTTTTCATTATTTGGAGCCAAAACTAAGTGGCAATGTCTCTCACTTGTTATGGATATGGATTAAGAGATACAATGTAATATTATTTATATATAAATATATATATTTTGTTATGGTGAAATTGATTATTATCCAATTGTTTTTCTAATTAATAATAATGCAGCTTTGGCCTTTGTTATATTGTTGATTTTAATTGACAGAGATACTAATTCTAAAACATTTAGTTAATAATATGATTATCATATTTATAAAGTACCAACTAAAAATATTAGGGTTTTTGTGAGCAAAGGTTTAACTAAATATACATTTAAATTTGGCAACATGAATTCTCTCGACGCATATTTAGCAAGTATAGAGAATTATATGTTAAGAAAGAGCTTAAAAAAGCTTTTGATCTTAACCATGCACATAATTAAAAACCCTAAAACAACATACGTGACCAAATTAAACATTTTGTTGTTGTGATTAAAGGGAGATAAATCCTTAATGTGAGTTGGTATGAAGGAGTTAGTAGCTGATTAACTTAATCAAATCTTTCAACCATATAGCAAAAAAAAAAAATAATAATAAATTAAAAGGGAAATTACTATAAACAAAAAAAAAATCAAACTATTTACCAATATAATTTCAATGTCTATCACCGTAGATAGCTATATTTGATAACAATCCAAATTAGAAAAATAATGAATTAACGGAGAAAACTCCCAACTCAGAAAATACACTAAACAATTATCTCCAGAGGTATAGGACTCATTTTATAGACTTGGAGTTCATCGTCATTCTTCAAATTAAAAACCTAATTATTAAAATGTGAAAATAATCAAATTAAAATTAGGTGATGAAAATAATCCAAAATGATTGGACATTTTGGATTGGAGTGATGGGAAAACATCTCCAACATATGGGAGAGGAGAGATTGAGATTGGTATTTGAGCGTTGGAGCGGTGGGTGAGCAAGTGGGGCAATAGTGTATTATGTTTGTTCATTGTGCATAAAATGGTGTAATATTTGAGGTTAATTAAAATAACAAAGTTTTTTTTTTTAGAAACTAACAATGTAGAAATAACCGATGGAACCAACTGATCTCTCACCTCCTCATCACAAATAATAGAGGGATACAATCGAAAAAGACGTTTTTTTTCCAAATCAAAGAACTAATAGCACGATGAGATTTTGTCTCAATGAAGACCCTAATTTTTTGAGACCCTAATTTTTGCATTAGATTGATTTCAGACCATTCTCGTTCAATCGCAATCAATCAATCCAACACAAAGTTGATGAGGATTCACAAGTTTTGGTTGGCATGATAAGTAGTTATAAGTGAGACATTGACAGCCAATGTCTTGTTGAAGCAAAGAAACACACAAAAGAGGAAAGATTCCACTTGCCCTTGGCCTTGCCCTTGTGGTCTCCCCCTTCCTCCCACTTTCAACCAGCTCCCTTAGATACACATATACCCTTTCCAACTCTATGCACATTTATTTTAGTTTTTGGAAAATGATATGCTTTATATAAAGTATGCAAGGATACAACAAAAAAAAGTTACAAGAATAAAGTTAATGAGTGCCAGTTAAGAGCGATACAGGAGTATATAGATAATCCACAAAAAGAGAAGATTTTGAAGACCAATATAATATATATAATCAAAGTAAAGAATGAATTAAATATTTTTTTAGACTATGTTCATGTCACATGATGTGCAACATTAAACAACTTGACTAGTTAACTCGAAAGACGCTCATCTTAAATAACCTTTGATTCAACTTCAACTTCAAGTAATGTAACTTTATTGTTTCCTTTCTCGCTCTCTACCAAATTTGAAATCCTTTCACCATCGTTTCACTTCATGAGCATCGAAGAAAGTTGCAACAATCCATGACGATTTCTGACATGTCTTTCTTCAGTTTTCAAGCAAGAAGTAGAACTAGAGAGATGAACTGATAATAAGTCATTGTTGGCTTATGTATACAAGATCTCCTTATGAATTTGTTATATAGTTGATTTGTTATTAATCCTAAAAGCACCACAATTGAGACCAACAATGGAAGTTGATAAGAGATTTAATAAGGAGTTACAAGTAGCACCTTGTTAAAAGCTAAGATGGAAAATTTTTAATAATAAGAATATATGTGTATATATATACACACACACATATACAGGCTATATATGTAGGCTCATTGATTAACAAAATTTTTGATTCTAAAAGTTAACTCCCTTTGGCCTCATTTGGTAACCATTTCATTTTTTTAGTTTTGGTTTTTAAAAATTAAGCCTAAAAACACTCATTCCACCTTTAAATTTATCATTTTGTTACCTACTTTTTACCAATGCTTTAAAAAAATCAAGCCAAAGTTTAAAAACTAAAAAAAATAGTTTTTAAAATATTATTTTATGTTTTTTAAATTTAGCTAAGAATTCAACTCTTATACTTAAGAAAGATGAAAAACTATTATAAGAAAGTGAGAGGAAACAATAACAATTTTCAAAAACCAAAAACCAAAAGCATAATAGTTACTAAACGGAGCCTTTGTTACCCCCATTTCTTCAATAGCCAAATGTGTTAAACAACTGCCAGTCAAACCATAATGACACATCTAGCAAAATAGCAAACGGTCATACCCAAAAGTTCTCATTTGAGTTTCCCATATTTAACCTAAAAACAATAAGTGCTCCACTATCTAGGCAAACACCACAAAAACAACCCCAATATCAGAGTTCCACTCCAAACTTGCCCACATCAATATTATATCTATCATGCAATACATTCAAGAACTTGGGCCACTCCATGAAAATAGCTTGGAGATGATGATAAGAGCGACAGCCCCAAATGGACTTTGCCGAGTCAGAATCACAGAGAATGTGTATATGCTTCAGCAGAAAAAGATGAAAAAAAGCTCGACTGTTTGCTGGCTCTGCACAGGGGCTTGTCACACTACCTTATTGGCTCTGCCAAAGGTGGCTGCAGTGTGCTGTAGCACACTGTTGTCATCAACCACAAAAGCCTGGATGGCTGCATTTGGCCATATTAGGCAGTTGGGTAACTTTATGGAAATGGAAAATGAGAGAGAATTCAAACAGGGTATTCCTGAATTCCAATAAAAGAAAAGGGAGAGGCATCCAAATTGACTTCCACACATCTCATCATTGCACTGTATTACTCACCCAGTTATGTCCTTTAAATGACAAACAAACACATTCTGTTGTGTTATTTTCAGCTTACCTGGCGTCTCTCTCTCTTTGTCTGTCTTTATCTTTGTGCTTTGACAATGAAAAGCAGATGTTACTGTTCTGTACAAATTAAGCTTGGCCATTAGTGCATGTCTACAACAATATAAACCAGAATTCAACGGGACAAAACGTTACCAAATTACAGCCATAGCTTTTACCTGTAATGGAAGCACGATAATGATGAAGAGGTAATTACACTCTTTTGAATCATCAATCGTACACGAACAGTATTTATTTTGTAGAGACATTGGGAGGAGGTTCAAGAGGTTATTAAGAGGTTATTAAGAGGTTATTTTGTAGAGACATTGGGAGGAGGTTCAAGAGGTTATTAAGAGTTTGACTTTGTGCAATTTAAGGTATGAAAGTTTGAATTCATATCGTAAGATGAAGTTAAGATTTATAAAATTAGTGCATGACTTGAAAGGTAGATTCTAAATTTATTAAGTTTGGGCATATTGAAATGTCATATCAGGAGAATGAGCTTCCTTCGATTGATGATGAAGGTGTGACAGCAGAGGAAAGGGCTAATAATGTTTTACTAAATGGAAAAATGAATGATAAAAACAAGACTAGTAACTGCAGTTTGCATAGAAAGCATTAAGAAGAAATGCATTCAAATATATTACATTCCAATTTGAAGGATAAAACCAGCCATTCAATTCTTGGCACTTCTTCCAAACTTGTTATATAGACAAGTTAACCTATAGTGTCTAGAAATCAGGAATTCAGCTGAAGCAATCATCTTTAAGGCTATAGGTTAGGAAACATTGAAAAATATATATTCATAGAACTGCCTAGATCAAGGGTATTATGAGACTTCAACATTACTTACTATGCTTGACGAGGCGATTCCAGATCAACTTCCTCGTCCTCCTTCAATGAGCGACTGTGAAGCTGCCGCGTAAAACTGGTAGTTGTGTCCAAGAAATAAAGAATACATAACATTATACAGCAACAAGCAAACATAGGAATTGGCCCAAAAATCCAGAGAAAGAGAGGGAATGAGAAGTAGAATGCTCGCAATCCGACGGACCAGAAGTGGCTGCCTCGATTCAAGTTTCTAGCAACATACTGAATAGACTCTTTCTGATCTCTCCATGTAGGAACAGTGGCCAAGAAACTTACATGAGCATAATATCTTATTGACTGCACATTGCATAGAAAAGCAACAAGGAAGCACAGCAAGATTGAGAAGTACTTGATTGAAGTACAAAGGGCAGACTTGTTGCCATAAATTAGATGCAGTTTTGCATTACTCATGTCCGATGAGCTGCTCACAAAAACACCAATTAACGAACTGAGAGTTATTGCTGTTGTTGCTAAAAGTGTAGATGCCATTATGTTGTTTCGTATTGTCTGAACGGCTAAAACACCATTCTTCAATGGATCCTGAAAATCAAACATTGGATCATGTTCAAGCCTCAAGCATACAGAACTGAAGAAAATAAACTGCCATTATCCAACATACAAATATGTATTAGTTATATGAAAACAACATTGCAAACAGTAGTTTCTGCAAAAATAAGTGATTCATTTAATGGTCAACATCAAATTGGGAGATGAGATCTCCTTTAAAGGAGCCATGGTCCCTCTGTCAAATAGTACAATTGCTGCACAAATAGAGGTACAGCTAAGTATCTGGATTGTTGTTGTAGAACTGAACTTAGAAGGAGGATAAGTAAGTATTGCATTGAAGAACTTTCAGTTTTCACATGAACTTGTGGTTTTACTAAAGAAAGCAAATATCCACTCTTGAAGATGATTTTCCCATGATATCATCTGTATTTCATAAAATTATGGGGTTATAAAGCTTGTTTGCTTGAAAGTACCCATAGTTTCATCTTTATGTGTATATAGCTCCAAGGGTAATTAAAAAGAACGAGAGAATGTAAGTAAAATAGATTATAAAAAGAATATGGAATAACAAGAAATAAATTGTGAAATATAAAAGCTCCAGTACATCTCAACAAATTGTATATTGTATATTTCAATAAGAAGAAAGTTAGCGGGATGTATTTCTCTAATTAAACCACTTGTGTAATTTATGCAAAAAGAGAGCCATAAACAGCTAACTCAAGGAAAAAATAAAATAAGAGCTTCATTAACATAAAAGGATAAAGGTGGTGTACTTTCTTCCATACTACTCTGCACGTCACAAAAGAAGATAATAACATTCTTTGTCTTAGCCTGATCTTTCATAAATCGAACATTCTTTGTCTTAGCCTGATCTTTCATAAATCGAACATTCTTTGTCTTAGCCTGATCTTTCATAAATCGATCTTGTGTCCATAGAAATTGCATAAATCGTCAAAAAATCCAAATGAAGTCACTTTTCTCACTTCACTGGAGCACTCTGCATACTGAATACTGGATACCTGAGTTTTTCTAATTGGCCAAGTTGACCTGATTGCAACTTGTATCATTAAAGTTGGTGGCAGTTCACATGGAGATCCTCTATGATAATTAAACCCCTGAACCATCATGAGGGAGATACATATTTGAACTTCTATGCAAGATGTCCTTTGACTTGTGTTGCTATCCCATTAAGGAGGTGTTTGGCCCACCGACTTCATAAGTCGGTTTTAAATAACTCAACTTCACACACTTCAACAGTATTCACTATTGAAGTTTGCACATTTATCGTGAAACTTCATCTTCTCCTCTTCCCCTCTTTCTCTCTCGAATGTTTCCCAACTCTAGACTAAACAACCTTGCACCCCAAACACAGACACAGACTTCCTAACTCCAATATATTAACTTCAGACTTCATAACTTAACTAGGTCCCCTAAACAGCCCCTAAAAGTCTAATTTGACTGGGTCTTCAGAACAATGGATTTGAGTTCAAATTAAGGAATCAATAGATGAGGTTGAAGTTCATGTTCTATACTGTTTGGGAGTTAGGGGGAACTCAAAGACATTTTGGATAAGGATAATAGATACTTATGGCTTCAACATAGGTTTATGTCATTTCCATTTTAATCTCAGTCACATGGAGGAACGGTCCTAGCTAAAGCAAGCATGCTAAAGAATTGAAAATAGTAGCATAATTTTGGAAAACTCCGCTGATCGGGACATAAACGGGCAATTATCTTCATGTTGGAAAAAGATATCTATCACGGGATAAAGACTGGTCAAAACTGGAGTTCGTTTAAAGGTCCAAGCTGACTCAACTTAACAGCTAACGAGATGTTGAACTCAAATAATGGAGAACGCGGAGTTGAAACCATGTACTGCTACAAAGAGGACATTCATCTGTCTTTTTCTCAAATACAATTTCATCACTATAACAGTGACCAAAGAGCATGAAAAGAACCATTAGGAAATTATAGTCATTCAAGTGATAAGATTCCCATTTGCTAACCGTTCAAGGAATTCTAAGTACAAGCTCAGTACCAATGCCCCCACCAAAAACAGAATCAAATCATTACCCAGCAGATTATATACAGTTTTACCCATCACAATTCAATTGACAAAGCATCTAATTCTCGCATAATTGTCTAATTAGATAAAGATAATGTTCATAACCCACAATTGCCAATAACAATTCCCACCCTCCAAAGAAGTTTTTGAAACTCAGGGAACTTACAGTCATCATGCAAAACACCCATTGGCGACGTGACTCGGCGTTGAGGCCAATGACCGTCCGTCTGGGATTCCGATATATGGTAAGGACCAGCCATAAGTGATAGATAACCAACAAACAGAAACCTAAAGGCACCAGCAGAAAGTCAATGGCAGCCTCCTCCATTGAAGCTCAACACTCAACTTTCTCTTCTCGCTTCTAATAGTCGCTATCTCTAATTCATGGAAGCTAAAGGCCCGAATAGAATAGACTGAGATTGAAGCAAAGGACAGGCAAAGCTTGCTGGAAAAGCCAGTCGAATAGTTCCTATCGAGAGGCTACAATTCACAGACAACGGAATCAGATCCAGCTCGCTCGAACAAGAATCGGCTATTTTAAATTGGAAAGAAAAATGTGCAAAACGATTCAGTTTTAAAATCGTGATGAAGAAATTGATCCCGTTGACTCATTCATCCAGTAACGGAATGACTAAAGATATCCTCTTCTATAAAGCTGACTACAACTAGTGGAGATATTTCATATTTGCACACGAGTATCAACGTTGATACTCACACCATTTTTTAAGAAGTAAAGAAGTCGATTACTGTTTTTATGGCGAAACCCTACTGTTGATGATCTTCAACGATGGCAACGAAGAAGAAGAAACGCAGAGGGACTCCCATAATTCGTTCAACAATGGCACGAAATTCTCGAAGAAAGCTGGTATTATTTTTGTAGGATACAAACCATTTTAGCCATAGCTGGTATTAACAAAAAAAAAAAATAATAATAATAATAATAATAAAAAAAAAAAAAAACCTCAGGTGCTAAAATGTAGATATGGAGGGAAGTATCGACAACTTAATTTTATTGAAATTTCCATAGAGATATCGATTTTCAAAGAAAAATTATAAAAATAAAAAATTTAAATTAGTAAATAAATATTTTATAATTTTTAAATAAGTTAACATATCTATTATTTATATTATATTTACATTAGTGATGTTTTGTTGCTTTTTTTTTTATATTTTTCGTGAATTTTTTTACTACATAAGAAAAACATCGATTCATCCCTCATGTCGATATCGAATCCATAGAAACATGAAAATACCGATGGAAATATCAACATATCGACAAAAATTTAAAACTATAGGTGAAGCTAGCCCAAACTGCACCAATAGAAATATGTCATTTGTTTAAATTAAAGCATTGAATTAGGTGCAACTAATCATTGCTCTAACTTTAATATCAACTTCAAGGTTTAAATTTCGATCATTCACTTGTCGAATAAAAATTTATTTTTTTTAAAAAAAAAAGATTTTTAACCTTTTATTAGCTTTACCAATTTTTTTCGATTATTTTTCTTTTATTTTCTTGCTTTTGTTCTCGTTCTAACTCACTCTCTTGTTCTTGCTCACTTTCTAACTCATTTTTCTAGTTCACATAATTGCTATTTCTCTCATTCTTTGCTTACCTTTTTGCTATTGCTCTCGTTATTACGGTCATGTTGGGAATTGGATGTACTAATAGTGATTAACATACACAAAATATGCAAGATTAGACTAAAAATTCATATTATTAATTAAGTAAGGAATCTTGGGTTCAATCCATGGTGACCACCTACCCTACATTTAATATACTATGGGTTTCCTTGACACTCAAATGTTGAACCGATTAATTTTACATTTATAGATGACATTTGATTTTGAGAGAGTTAATCAATAGACTATAGTAACATTCGATCGACTTTGTTAGTTTATGAGATAAGAGAGAGAGAAGAGGTAAAAAAATAGATATCTTTTTAGCTTTCTAAAGTAGGGAGATTTGAACAACATACTTGAATGACATTTAGAGTGTGTTTGGAATACATTTTTAAATATTTTATTTAAAAAATAAGTCAATTTTAAAAAAATTAAAGTGTTTGGTATCAAAATATTGAAGTGTATTTAAACCATTTTTGTCAAAAAAATAAAATGAAAAAAAAATTGCTAATTTTCCTTATTTTTCAATTTTTAAAAATTCTCCCCAAAAAATAATAAATAAAGCGACCCCCTTCGTCCCGGGAAGTCACTGTAACAAATGGTATCACAAATGGCTTCTTTTCCAATGGCGATCCTGAGATAGGGCATTTTCTTCAGTTGAGTAATTATCCATATCTTCTGAAAGTTTCTTTGTAGTACAATACAATGACTGATAGCGCTAAATCAATTCTCGAAGAGGAGACTTCGAAGCTCGAAACCAAGTCCAAGCGCGGCACAGATGTGGAAGATGATGATATTACTATGAAGAAGTTTAAAACAGAAGCTTCTGCCGATGAAACTGGAGTCTGTACCGGTAGAAACTTGGAAGCTGTTAATGGTGATGAAGAACTTAAGGTCATCAAGAGGGGAGTCGAGTTTGAAATTGAAGCGGATGCGGCCGAGGATAAAGGGTCTAGGCATACAATGGAAGATGCCTCGGTTTTGCTCTTGGATGCAAGCTTGGATTTTCCTGGGAAATTGAGGTTCTTAGTTGTTTGAGTTATTTATTACGGTTATATTGCATTTGTGTGTGCCCTTGTTGAGTTTTTATTATATGCGTAATGGGTATTATCTTGATTTGACAACCTCTGAATCTTCTGGACGCATATCTTCACCATCACCGGTAGTATGATGGAATTGATTAAATAATGAAAATGTATATTGTTAGCTAAGGTAGCGTTAGAATGTGCTACTTCATGGACTTCAGCGGTTTATTCTGACAAATTGTGAAGCAAAAATTTCAATTAGTTATCTGTTTTTGTGGTCAGATGTGCACATTTTGCTATCTATGATGGACACGGGGGTCGGTTAGCTGCTGAGCACGCTCAAAAGCATTTGCATAAGAATGTTCTCTCGGCCGGGTTACCACGTGAGTTGGTGTGTCTTGCCTAGTCTGTTTTTCTGCATATTAGATCAGTACATCATCTAGAAACAAGGACCTCGTAGGCTGAATCTGTTTAAAACTGTTTATATTTGTTCATGCCAAATGGAGGAACAGTGGCTAACTTCGTCCATCTAGAATGGATGCTCATATTAGAGAATATAATAAACATATTGGTTAATCTCTAACAGATAGCGTTTAACAGTATAACCTGAATTTAACTGCAAATAGTTATACTACTTTGATAAACAACTCAATAGGCACTCTGACCGCACAAGCTAGTATCATGGCCTTTTTTTTTTTTAATCACTAATTTCAATTTTTGGGTAAGATTTTTATCACGTTATCAATTTCCTTGACAATTTCTTCACCTGCATTCTAATCCTGCAATGTACATGGATGGTATTGAGATTTTTGTGTCATCTTTTCTTGGTGCCCTGCACCTGACTATATTAACATGTTCTGACTTCCTGCCTCTATTTTCAATTGTTCATGTTGATCCAGCTGGATGTAAAAGCAACGAAAAAGGCAATACTTGATGGTATGAATGGTTCTTTTTGTTTTCATCAACGACTTGGCATTTGTTGTATTTGCAACTTGATGTATTTAATTGCCTTTTTTTATATATATTGCAGGGTTCCGGAAAACAGATGAGTCTCTTCTCCAAGAAAGTTCTGCAGGTGCTTCTAACGTTTTAAGTTATGCTGGCTGGTTACTTCATAGTTATATATTTATATTTATACTTTACAAGAAAGCTTAGCTGTTCTATTTGTATCCATGGGAGTACAGCAGGGTTCAGGCAATAGTTTTTATTTTTTATTTTTAAAATTTATTTTTATTATTTATTTATTTTATTTATAATATGAATGATATGAAACAAAACTCGTTAAGTAGGAAGATAAGATTACTCATCTCTGAGAAGGCAAGAATTAAAAAATAAATAAACTACAACAAAAAGATGTAGCTGAGAGAGGCGCTTCTTCAAGTCAAACAGGTTCCATTCACAATCTCATGAAAATTTTATGTTTCAAAATTAAGTTAAACACTTGACCATTGTTTGATCACTAAAAAATAATTTGTCTGCAAGTCTAGGCTAATTATATACAGGCCACGCTTGCCAGAGCACGAGTCTGTTGGCTGGTCTACACATTTTTTGGTTCACATGAAAACCACGGCCCAAAGGCAAAGGCACTTGCAGCAGAAAATCAATTTTATTCTAATCAATTATTTTGGAAAATAAAAAACATGCAGTGCATTACTGTGATCCCAAGATTGAGATAAGTTCTAATCATATCCAAACTCATGGTCTTTAAGTTGTTTCATCAGGCTGCTTAACGTTGATATAATGTTTTAAACTGCGCTCTTGAAGAGATCACTCCCCCTCACCCCCACCCTCTACAAAATAACTAAGTCCAGTTCCTCTTGATCAAAAAGTACCTCGTGGAGAGCAAATCCAGGTGCTTGAAGATTTCTTAGGCTATGGTTAAGAACCTTAATTACATCTTGTTGTTTGACAAATTGTTTCAGGGGGATGGCAGGATGGTGCTACTGCTGTTTGCGTTTGGGTCTTAGGTCAAACAGTAAGTTTATCAACTGTTTTACTATTGACCTGCTGGAAAACTAAATATTTTGAAATATTCCATGTCTTTGATTCAGATGGTTATTTTTCAAGTTGAAAAGGGTAGATGGTATGTGTTAAGTTGCTTTGAACTCAAGCTCTTTAAGTTAATTCTTCAAAACTATTTTCCTTCTACTATTGTTGCTACTTGGAGACTGTCTATGTAATCTATGTTCTTCTTCTTAGGTTTACTTGGAGACTGTCTCTCATTTTTCAATCAATTCCTATTTTCACATCATCGCAGTGTGCCTAAATGGTTTGCCAAACATAGGACTAATAGACACTTAATTTTCTTTTGAAGGGTACATTCTTTTGGAACTGCCATTTTGTAATGATCATATATGTTGTCGTCCTTTTTCTTTTAATGCATACGCAGCTTGATTAAGTTATTGTTCTTTCTGTCTTTTATTGATTTCCTTGATTTTCAAGATAGTGTTTCTCTGACTAAGGAATTTTGTAGGTTTTTGTTGCTAATGTTGGTGATGCTAAAGCAGTTGTGGCCCGATCTTTGACTACTGATAAATCGACAAATAATCCTAATGGTAAAAGCCCTTTAAAGGCTATCGTTTTGACAAGGGAACATAAGGCAATCTACCCACAGGAGAGAGCTCGCATTCAAAAGGTAAGAACATTTATTCTTTTAAAGAAACAGACATTCAAAAGGTAAGATGGATTATGTGTGTTACTAAAGAAAAGAACAAGAAAAGAAAAGAAGGCACTAGCTAGAAGGGTAACAGCAAGCAAGACATACAACAAGCAAAGGATTTATGCTTCAATAGCATTATAATCTTTGTGTGGTCAATGAGAGATATCTGTTAGGTACTTAAGCACCTTGGAGAACAACACCCCAAAAGCTAGCTATTGGGGTGAGAAAGCCAAGCCGCTTAAGTACCAAATTGGTCATCCTATTCTAACCGATGTGGGACAAAGGTAGCCCATACTACATTGGTTCCTAACAATACTCCATCCCTAGAAAGCCGACGTCCCGCAGCTAGATTGACGGTATTTCGGTCAGAATCCTCCACCGGTGTTCCTCTCCGGAACGTCGACAACCGGCTTTGATATCATTGTTATGTACTTAGGCACCTTGGAGAACAACACCCCTGTGGGACAAAGGTAGCCCATACTACCTTGGTTCCTAACAATATCATATGAAGATTCATAACTATATCATTTAAGTTTAACGATTCCTTTTATTGGAAACAGGAAAGGTTCAGGATCTCTTTCAGCCATTTATTTTATAAATACATCTGTTGGAGAGCTTAGCATATTTAGTAGAAATCTTATGTGAATTTCAGATATTCTTATGAAATAAACAACCTTAATGTTCGATGTTGTACAATTCTAGATATGTATGCAGCCTGGTTAGTGCATCACAGAAGTGTTACCTGCATTTATCATTGTACATCAAATTGTACCAGTTTTTGCCATCATGATTAGAGCTCCAAAATGGTCGATTGCAGGGTCGTCTTGAAGTTTCTCGGGCATTCGGAGATCGACAATTTAAAAAGGTTTTATGCATTGATTCTTACACCCTTGCTAGTTATTTATAAAATCTCATGACAAAGATTAAGATGGATGAGAAACATAGCATCTTGAAAGAAATTATAACAAACTGAAATCCTTTAATTGACAATCCTTTTTCTGTTATAGACCCCAATCCGAGGTTGACCACTTTCCCGTATGAGCTATAACCAAATGTTCTCTTTTAAGCTGCATTTATGCTTGGCATTAAGTAACCTATAGCCAAACGTTCTATGTTTGCCATTATCTTTTGAACTGAAATCTGAGCAGCAACCACATACTACTTGCAGTTGGGCGTTATCGCAACTCCAGACATTCATTCTTTTGAATTGACTGATAGGGAGCATTTTATCATTCTCGGATGTGATGGACTTTGGGGGGTTAGTTTGACTTTCAGCGCCATTGATACTTTTGTTCCATCATTCCGGTTATTATTGTCATTTCCTTATCTCCTTCCCTCTTTCTTTCTTGATCCCTT
The DNA here is from genome assembly GCA_002890555.2 of Lagenaria siceraria. Taxonomy (NCBI): domain Eukaryota; kingdom Viridiplantae; phylum Streptophyta; class Magnoliopsida; order Cucurbitales; family Cucurbitaceae; genus Lagenaria; species Lagenaria siceraria. The sequence continues at coordinate 22,960,866 of CM016492.1, read as the reverse complement.
TCAAATTTGTTTCAGGTTTTTGGACCAAGTGATGCCGTTGATTTTGTCCAGAAATTATTGAAGGTAGGGACACGTTTTTTTTTTTAATCAAGAATCTAACTGAGTGATAACTTCATTGTCATGAAGTTCTCCATCAGTGTTACCCTTTGCTTTGAGGCACCAATTTTCACAATAATCTTATCTTCAAGCAAAGTTTCCATTATTCTAACAAATGATATTTGGTTGGCTATGTCAAACTAAAACTATTGGCGCAACTTTGGCATTCTTATTTGTCTTACAAAATATATTTTGGCATTCGTTTATGCCTCAATCAACAGCAGGTTGAGTTGTTGCGTAGATGAACTTTATATATTGTTATTGGTTGTTTTCATTTATGTTACTCTTTCAAATGTCATAACTTTAATAAGGAAAAATAAACTCTAGATGGAAGGTTTTTTTTTTTAATTTTTTTAAATTTTTTTATCAACGGAGATTCTCACTTGGTATTTTGTTTACCGACATATTGTTTTTCTCCCTTCTCTGAAAAATTTAAAGGTTTAGTTGAAACCCTTTTCCTAAATGTTAAAGTTAATTAAAGATGAAGGTCACAATAAATAGAAGGTAGAGGGACCTTCCCTATTGGCCAAAAGAGTTGATAAAAATAGAAAACCTCTTTAGTTGACTTGGATATCACAATAAGAATGTCCATCAAAATTCTTAGAGAGAATACACTACCGAATGGTCCACAAAGGTAATCCCATCAAAGGTCTATTGAGTAGTTGAAATTTTAGAGATAATTGTATATTCGACCCAAATTTTGGACCCAAAATGAAATATGCCCCACATTTTAAAACTTTAAATTTTTTGACCTTTCACTTGCGTTATCATCTAAGGAAATAACCAAAACGACCTTATTATGTGTGCATTCTGGGCTGTCAACTCTCGCTCGATAGAGCAGAGAGCAAGAACAAAAGAAAATAGAGAAAGTGAGGAGCAAAAAAATCGAAACCCAAAGGAGTGAGAGAAGCAAGAGGAGCAAAAGCAAGAGTGAGAATGAGAGAAAATAGAGAGTGATGAGCTGAAAAACCTATACCTAAAGGAGTGAGAGGAGTGAAAGTGAGAGTAGCAAGAGCGAGATCCTAATATGCGTGCCCAATGGTCTGTTTTAGTAATTTTACGTTGAGATGACGTAAGCAAAAGGTGAAAAACTTATGTTTTAAAATGTGGGAAATATTTCATTTTGGGTCTAAATTTTCGGTCATCCGTACGGAAAACCCGAAATTGTATCCTCAATAGTTATTTTGTTCATTCCAACAAAATAATGCTGATCATAGCCTTCCAAAAGGTCCCTGTCTTGTCAAAAAGAAAAGAAAAAAATCCCCAACCGTAGATGCTTTGAACAAAGAATTACTGCTTCGTTGGAGGGGACACCAATGGAAATTAGCAGGTTGAAGAAAATTGTTCCATATGGAACATCGCAAGGGGACAAGTAACAAAAATATGATTGACCGATTCCTCCCCTTTTGACAAAGAACTAAGACGGCAAGAGATGCAGATCTGGATTTTCTTTTATAATCTTATTCTCTGTGTTAATCTTGTGGGTGAAGAGTCTAAGAATTAAATCTGACTCTTTTCACGATCTTCCATCCAACCCTAAATTAGCTTAGCAATTCCTTTTGGATGCACCCAAGATATGTCAAGAATATGATCGGAATGGTCTTCAATCAAATTGCACACCATAACCTGTAGACTAACTGACTAAGAATATCTTCCACAAGCAGCAAAAGTAGTGGTAGTTCCTTTTTTTTTCGTCTTCTTTTTCTCTTTTGTTGCTGTACTGTGGACTTTACTAGTAAGGAACTATCACGTTCACTGTGTTTCAGTTACATGATCATAAATAAATTTGAGCATTATATAGCTGCAAAACATTCATTGCTTTCAATTTTTACTCAGGCTACCTGTTAATTAAATTTTCATGAGAATCATGGTTTACGAAGTCAATGTTGTATCTATTCTTCTGACCTTTGCATGAGGAGCCGAATATGGTAAGTTGTTTTGTGCTACTAAACACTCATGTTGATCAAGGATTACAAAAGATATCCTTGTTGTTGTTGAACAGGATGGCTTGCCCATAGCATCAATAAGTCGACGTCTTGTGAGGGAAGCAATTCGTGAGCGGCGCTGCAAAGATAACTGTACCGCAATTGTCATTGTCTTCAGGCCCAAATAATAAGGCAAGAAACAATTCCGTGTCTGTGTGATTTCTGTGTTAATGGTGCTATATAAGCGAGCTCTCAAGATGCTAACTTTTTTGTACTAGTGGACTGCTTTGCAAGTTTGTGGAATTCCCTAGAGTTAGAGATATATGGAGGGTTTGGAAACTGATGTAGAAACAGTGACACCCAGTGTATAAATTTGTGTGCAACTTACTTCAGTTTCAAGATTTTGTAAGATACCGATGTTATTACCTTCCAACAATATTGTGCAAGTAAAGATTTTCTTAGTTGTTTGTATGTTGGTGGAATATGTATAAACACAAACTATAGTGTTGATTTCATGCTTAGATATGTATTCTTGTCTATGAGCAAACAATCAGGAGTAATGATTTCATGATTGGAACTCAATGATATTCATTACTCAAATCACTTCAAAGTAGGGACATATTGATTGCAATATTGCATTGAACTTGTGTACCTATTTTTCAATGCTCTGTTTTAAGCTGTGATTGTCAGGTTGTATCTAAAGTTCATGATTCTGTTTGCTGTTTTGTAATAATGGCTTCCATTGGGCAGTTGAACCAATCAGGATGGCTGAGATTGTTATGAATAGTTTAAAGGGACTGATTGTATAATGCAAATCAATCTCCTTCCCGTCACATTGATTTTTCTCATATTATGTTGTGTTGATTTAAGTTGAATTTTTTGAATATGCTTTTCTCTTGGTGGAAGAATCTCATGATTGGAAAGGTAAACAATTGGTGGAGATTCGTATGATTTGTATTGTAATAAAGATATATATGTGTCTCTTACTTGTCATCACATGAATTTATTGTATGCATTTCTTTATTGTATTGTTTGATAAAAATATATATATTTATATATTCAAATTGATGGACCATTGAGAACCACTCCTATTAATTAAAAGGATTATAATTATAGACATTAAAACGTCTAGTTGCATATACATGCATCATAATTGGAGATGTCTTTCATAATTTCCTATTATTTTGAAGAAAAACAATAGGAACGCAGGGCTTTCATTGGAAATGGTTAGAAATAACACTTTTTAAGTTTTTTTCCCATTATAAATATAATTCTTTTTGGCTAATTATTTTATTGACTTATCCTAGTGCATTGCAATTAGGATCGATACCGAGGCCAAAATAAAACTTAAACTTCTTTTGGCACATTCAAGCCAAGAAATTTTTTGGATTTTCTTGGTGGAATCTAGACTCAATATTATTTAGTACATTTTGTATGTAGCTATTATAAAACAATTGACCAAAAAAGGTGTTATTTGTGAAAAGTGGAAAACTTTAAGTGCTATCTCTGACGATTACTCGATTTTCTTTTACTTCCATAGATGAAAGAGTTTAGTGAATTTGGTTTTTTTTTGCGAGTTTTGAGAATTAGATTAACACTGACCCAAGTTGAAATCGTCTTGGTCCAAGTGATTAGAACATTTTGTTTTTTATGAGTGGTATGTTTGAATTTTTTTTTCTACGATTTATGGAACGGATTAAAGTTAAAGAGGAAGAAATCTTTTAATTCCCATCTAGTTTTTTAAAATTTTTAATTCTAAATTTTCCTTTATGGTATCCTCACAGATTTACATAAAGAAAATGTAGAAAAATGAGTCAAACCATTTATAAATATAGAAAAATTTTACTATCTATCCGCGATAAACCGCGACAGAATTATATTGTTTGAGTGATAGACATTTTTATTGACAGTAATTTTCCAAAAAAAAATAGCAACTTATAAATTGTTAACAAAATAGGAAAGAAAAAAAAAATTGTCCCAATAATAAAGAAAGTAAAAAAAAAAAAAAAAAAAAAAAAAAAAAAAAAAAAAAAATTGCCCAATCAATAATCACAAGCACATGCCAATCCTTGGTTCTTCCCCTCATTTGATTCGTTCCACTAACAATAAACCAATTGATGAATTTTCTTCATTTTTAACAAGTATCATACCACCAACATCATATTCAATATGGCTATCCTAGTTGCATAATTCAACTGTTATAACCACAATTATTGATAATATTACATCATGTTTCCTTTTATAAATAAACTAATATTCCTGTCTAGAACAACAATTAGATTGATAAGCAGCCATAATTAGCTCATTATGATAATACAAACACATTAGGAGACAAGAGTCAATATTAAACATATATAAAGATAAAATAGGTAGTGGGATCTTGCTGCCAAGCCAAATGAAAACTGAGATCGTCCTCTCTTTCATTATCTGGCTAACGTGCTTAATGCCAATACTGTCTCCCCAACAAAATCCATTTCAAAAGTCAACATTCAGAGTTTTTTTTTTTTTTTTTTTTTTTTTTTTTTTTTTTTTTTTTGGGGGGGGGGGGGGGGGGGGGGGGGGATGTTTCAATCAAAGTTAGAACCTAAAATTCATGCAAAAGATCAATTTTTTTATGCCAATGGATATTGCCAATAATGAACAGATTCATGATTGTGACAGGCCTTTGCATTTTGCCTCCTTTTGGTAGTTGCCTAGTTTTCAATTATCAAATAGTATATATATAGGGAATACTTTTGTTTAGTTTATTGCGACTGTTAAGGCAAAAGAAAGAGTGAAAAACAAGCAAATATGGCAAAGGGAAATCTTGTCTCTGAGAAAATAAAGCTCCTTCTTGCATTGATTGCTTTGCAGTTGTGTTATGCAGGATTTCACATTGTCTCACGAGTTGCTTTAAACATTGGTGTTAGTAAAGTCGTCTATCCGGTGTATCGAAACGCGATTGCCTTAGCTCTGTTGAGTCCTTTTGCTTATTTTCTAGAGAAGTAAGTTTGTAAATTTGTTGTATAATGTTATTTGATGTGATAGTTTATCCTTTCATCTGTGATGAATGTGGTTTTATTGGTATTTTCTCAGGAATGAAAGGCCACCACTTACTTTCTCTTTGCTGTTTCAGTTCTTCCTTCTAGCTTTATTGGGGTAAGAGATCAAAAAGAGCTTTCCATTTCTTTTGATTTCTATTTCCTTTTTGATCTTATAAAATTTATGAAACTTGGCCTGGTTTCAGGATTACTGCCAATCAAGGATTCTATCTCTTGGGGCTAAACTATGCATCTCCAACTTTTGCTTCTGCAATGCAAAACTCAGTTCCTGCTATTACCTTTGTAATGGCTTCTGTTCTGAGGTACACATAGTCTCTAATGACATTTGCAATGACATTTTCTTTTCTTCAAGTGAAGTGTTCTGTCTCATCGACCAACTAACTGTTAGATGATATAATACTAAATCTATCTTCACCTATCAGTTTAAGCTTTTGGACCAATAGTTGATTTAACACTAACTTCTTTTGTTTCAAACTTCCTCTCTATTTCAGGCTTGAGCAAGCCATCAGCTTAAGTTTTTGGGTCAATCGGTGATTTAACACTAACGTCTCAACTTCCTCTCTATTTCAGGCTTGAGCAAGTCAACTTCAGAAGAAGAGATGGTTTGGCAAAGATTTTGGGAACCATTGGGAGTGTTGGAGGTGCAACTGTGATCACTCTTTATAGAGGCCCTCCACTTCTCCACAACAACTACCTAACTCAAGGAAGTAGCATTTTAGAGATGGATGACCCTACAATTAAAGTGCAGAATTGGAGATGGGGTTGTATTTACCTGCTAGGCCACTGCCTTTCTTGGGCTGGTTGGATGGTTTTTCAGGTCATATTCATTTTCCTTTCCAAAACCATATCCATATTACATTTTCACAGTGTATATCCACAAGCCTCATAGATTTACAACTAAAAGTTAATGTATTATCCCCTGGTTTAACACCTTTTAGGTAGAGTTCAGAAATAAAGTCAAGGCTTCATATCAGATAGAGTCGGTAAACATCACAGATTTGTCACTAAAATACAACATTTTCATTGGTTTAAGATGATTTAAGTAAAGTTCAAAGGTAAATCTACATGGATGTCGGTTCATCTTAGATGATATAATATTGAATTTACCTTCACCTATCAGCTTAAGCTTTTTGGGTCCATCGGTAATTTAACATCGTATTAAAGTAGTTGGTCCAGGAGTTAATATTGATTTCCACTTATTTCAAGTTCACGAATGAGAGAGAGTATTAGATGATTTAATATTAAATTTACCTTCACTCATCAACTTAAGTTTTTGAGTCAATCGAGAATTTAACCGTTCAAAACTCAGAATTTTCATCACTTTTTGCAGGCTTCTCTATTGAAAAAGTATCCAGCAAAACTAACAATAACTTCATACACATGTTTCTTTGGACTGATCCAATTCCTAGTCATAGCTGGCTTTGTGGAAACAGATTATCAGTACTGGAAAATCCAATCTGCTGAAGAACTCTTCACAATCTTATATGCTGTAAGAAACTCACTCTCCAAACACTAAAGTCTTGCCGTAAATTTCAATCCATTGCTTTCCATTATACAACCAGATGAAAACAAACAATCTCCCAACTGATCTAAGTTTGTTCCTTTGCCTTTTGTAGGGTGTTGTAGCTTCTGGCATTGTCTTTTCTCTTCAAACATGGTGCATCCACAAAAGTGATCCTGTCTTTGTTGCTGTCTTCCAGCCTCTCCAAACTTTCCTAGTAGCCATCATGGCATTTCTCATCCTCGGCGATCGGTTATTCTCCGGCGGGTAAAATCGACTACTCGAGAAACAAAAACATAGCAAAAAGAAAAACCTTTTTCCATAGACATTTTATGGAGACTAATCCATTTTTCTCATGATTAAAATGCAGGGTTATTGGTGCTGTTCTTATAACACTTGGGCTTTACTCAGTTCTGTGGGGAAAAAGTAAAGAAAAGGCATTGGAAGAACAGGATAATTCTTTGAAACATCCTCTTTTGGATGCCCAAAAAGGAGACAAAGAAGACAATGTTGTTTCAGACATACCATGAAAATGTACTGTAATTTGATGATATCTGAAAAATCTATACATACTTTACCAGAAAGAGTTGTGCAGAAGAAGTGGCTGATCCTACAAGATGAAGGATGTTTGTTGTCTTGTTAGAGATAAAAGGCCAGAATTTTTAACTTGTAAAACAAACTGTTTCTGTTTTTGTTTCAAACAAAAAACTGGGAAATGTTGTTTGTATCAATCTTAAAGCATACTCGATTGTGAAGTACTTTCTTTAGTTTTTTACATTCATCTTTCTTTCTCCTTCCCTTTCTCATTTTGTTTTCTCATTTTGTTTTATTATTATTATTTAGAATGGACTAAAGTATCCGTTTTAAAATTTCCGAAACTAAATAAACACTAATAGCTTCAAAGATTAAAAGCGCATTTTTTTCCAATTTTTTGTTAGATACTTTTGTTTTAGTTCTCATTAAAATTTTGAAACTCGTATAATGATACATATACAAATAAGTCAGTTTAAAGTTTGAAGGATTTATGCATAGTGATTATACTAATCTCACATGTTGTTACCAAAACGATTATAGTTCAACTGACATAATATTTGTTCTATCAACTTCGAAGTTAGAAGTTTGATTCTCTCACCCCACGTATTGTATTAAAAAAAAAAACTCACATATTTTTTAACCTCTCATTAAATTTCTTCCAATTTGATTTTACCCTTTTGTAATCTTCAACCTCACATATTGTTGAGCTAAAGAAAGGGTTAAAATATTATTCTTTTATTTTAAATTTTCTTTCTTTTTAGTACAACAATGGTAGGAATAGGGATCCAACTTCCAACCTTTAGGCAAAAGGTTTTGTCAATTATATTATGAAATATTGTGATCGAATAGAATAAAATTGCAGTTAAAATAGATTGAGAATAATAATAATGAAGAAGAAGGGAGAAAATCAAACACAATGATTTTATGTAGAAAACCCCTAAACAAATTAGGGTAAAAACCACCGGCAATGGGAGTTACAAACTTCAAGCTCTCTTATAAGAATAAACTCTCTTTCTATTTATTTCTCACGCCTTGTTTGAGATTTTGGGATGATTTGGCAACCATGGGTCCCCTCCTATTTATACCCTAAAGAAACTTGGCACTAAACAAATCCAATCGCTCCAAATTGTCCTGGATAGATGTGAAGAATCCAATGACTCTAATTTTTCTGGATCAATGTGAAAGATCTAATGGCCATAAATTGATATTGGACAAAGTGTAAGATCCAATGACCTAAAATTATGATTGAGCTAAGCTCACTTTGACATTAAAATATCATTTTGGTATTTGATCTTTAACAACTCATATAATTATATATATTTTCAAATATTAGTCCATCTAATTTAAATAAATCTTTAAATTACTTCTCATTATTAATTTTGAAGCAACATTTTATAGAATTTGGCAAAATAATAATCACTTGCACTATAGAAAAGCCATCACGCTAATATGTTTTCAAAATCTATTAAGCTTAAAGTCGGTAGAAACTCAATTTATTTTGAAAATTTAACCATCAACTTACAATATGAACTAATCTATGACTTTTCGATATTATTTATTTAGTTAAAATCAACTACATTTTTAAATATTAATTTTTTTTTTTTTGGTAAATTGTTATTAGAAAATTAATTTCACATTCCGCCTACCGGCATTGGCAGAACCACCCATAACAAAAACACAGTGAATATGTATAACTAAAAACGAAAAAATCCGAAAAAAATATAGAGAAAAAAAAGAAAAAAAGAAAAAAGAAAAACCATCTTAACACTAATTCCTCTAACTGGATTAAAAGGAAAAAACAGAAAAAACTACAATTAGTGATATCCAGACTGTGAAAAGTAGATACACAAATTCAGTGGATACTACAGAACTAAGCGCAGTTTATAATAAATAAATAATACGTTAATTTTAATTGAAATTTGTTAAATAATAACCTGAATATGTTTTTAAAACTTACCGTAACAGTGTTAATATTTATTGGTTCTCATACTTTGAAGTTTATTTACTTTCCGTTCATATACTTTTAATTGTTCAATTTTAGTTTTGTATTTTCAATAAATCTTAAATTTAGTCATTCAAAATTAAATTTAACCAAAATTGATTACATAATAATAATAATTTTTATGCAAGAAAATAAAAAAAAATATGTAAATACGTTTTTAAAATTTATAGTAAAAATGTTATAGATAATAAAAAAATTCATAAAAAACATCAACAATAAACTAGCATTGACGACTAAATTTTAAATTTATTGAAAGTACATAGACTACAATTGAACAAAAATTTCAAAACATAGAGACCAAAATGATATTTTAACTTTTTTTAAAAAATAAAAATCTACAATAAATTAGTACTAAATACCAAATTTGAAATTCATTAAAATTACACGGACTACAAATGAACAAATTTCAAAATATAGAGATTAAAATGATATTTTAACCTAAATAATATTACCAACCTAAACATAATTCATTCCGGTTAGACATTATAATATTGGTCAAAATGTCATAGGTTTAAATCCTCTTTTACATCAAACACAACTTATTGTCCACGCTAACATGATTATAGCTCAACTCATTATTTAGATAAAAAAAATTCAAATATCTACTACATTTTCTTAAAAGATGTTTTAAAATATAGAAAAATGAGTCAAACTATTTATAAATATAGAAAATTTTAGACTGCGATAGAATTATATCACTCAAAGCGATAGACAGTACGGTCTAGGAATTTTTCTATATTTGTAAAGAATTTGATATTATGTGTGTTTATAATAATTTATCTTTTCTTAATCTTAAATTATATAGTTGAAACTTTAAAGTAATAAAAATAAATAAATATTTGTGGGAGAAGATATTAAGAAGAAGAGGCAAGAGGAAACCTAAATGAAAGAAAGAAGGAGATGAAATTACAGGTGGAATGGTTTGAGCGTTGGAACGAACTAAACAAGTTCCGCTACAAGAACGTGGAGCTCCAATCTCATCTTGGCTGCCGGAGCCTTCTTCTTTCTGTCTTCTCCAACTATCCAAAACCCCAATTTCAGAAAATGGTTTTCAACTTCTGCAACTAGATTTCCCTTCACTTCCCATTCCCACCAATGCCTTACTCAACCTTCTTCAACGCCTATATCAGGACTTCCATGTCCATCTCCTTCAGACCCACTTCTCTTTCTCCGTTTTCCATATCTTCAACCCGCTTCACACCTTGCTTTCCTCATCTTTTCACCCGGAGGAGCCTTTCCATGGGGTTTGTCAACTTCTACTCTCGTCCGGGTTCCGTGTCTGGTGTTCGTTGTACCAGCCAATCCAAGTGGGTTGAAGTTCCCTTGAGGGAGAAACTGCAGGACCATGTCAAGGGTTTCCCGCAGAGGGATGTCGCCTTCCCGTTTTGGCAGCATCAGCCTTGCTCCAATTATGGTCGGTTTGCGTATGAGGATGTTTCCAGTGATGATTCTGATGTCGAATTTGGGTCTCCCCAGGGGCAAATGGTATGTTTCTTTTCTTTGCGTCTTTTGAATTTGTAATTTCAAATGGTTGCTACTAAAAAGTGTGGTAGAGGTAGAATGAATTGTATTAGCCCCTCGATACATAGATTGGAGTTGCATTTAATGATTCTAGTGTCGAAATGACGAGCAAATACATGGAGAATAAGAATGACAAATTAATGATTACCTTATGTACAGTGTCTTAAGTTAAGTAGCTAGCACAAAAATCTATAGGTTGGATATATATATATATATATATATATATATTCTTTGCGAGCTTCAATTCCTGAACAGTGGAATAGTTACTTTACTTCTGGCTTTGTTCATCATACATTCTCTTCATGATTTCCAGAGTTCATCAACCCTTGATAACGTAGATGAGTGGAGATGGAAGCTAACCATGCTTCTACGAAACAATGATGAACTCGAAGTAGTGTCAAGGGAGAAAAAGGATAGACGTGATTTTGAGCAACTTTCAGCATTGGCAACCAGAATGGGTTTGCATAGGTATTTCAAATTTATCCTTTTCTTTTGATTACTGTTTAAATATTTATTTCAGAACTCATGTCATATGGCGCTTATTGACATTGTTTTCAATTGCTTTGGCAGCCGTCAATATGCCAAAGTTGTCGTATTTAGTAAAGATCCTCTACCGAATTACAGGCCGGACCTGGATGATAAGCGACCACAGAGAGAGGTATTTATTTGTTCATTCCCAGATTTTCTAGTATTGTTTCGACTTGCGAGGATGAGTATACTAATTGAGTATACCTTCTTCTTCTTCTTCTTCTTTGTTGTTATTTATTTATTTTATATCCATCTCGAGTGATGAGTCATTCAAATTCATTGTCATTTACAGGTCGTCTTACCTTTTGGGGTCCAAAGGGAAGTGGAAGGCCATCTAAGATTGTACCAATCTTCTCACAAGTCTGTGTCAAGAGGATGTTTTTCAAATCGTTACTTGCAAAAATCTGGGAATGCTGAAAACTGTGTTAACAATAATGGACTGTTTGAGCACCAGGAACCTTTGACAACACAAAGTGTTGTCATGGAGAAAATTCATCGCCGCAAAAGTTTGCAACTGAGGAATCAACAGCAAGATTGGCAGGTTTTTTTTTTTCTTTCATTTATTATTATTATTATTATTATTATTATTATTATTATTATTATGTTTTAAGACAAATTATAACTTTCTGTTGGAATGTAGAAGTTACATATTTTTATTGTCGATTTGTGAAGCCTCACTCAATTTATTTGAATTATAAACTGAAAATTTATGCTCCTTAAATAATCATTGTAATCTGTCATGCTGGTGATTGATGATGAGAGGTTAGCTATTTTAGATGATAACTGCTCGTCATAAATATCTTTGTCTCTTGGTTTGCTTACTTAATCATTCTTGTTAACGAAGGCAGTGGTAATTTCTCATGTGGTATTATTTGTTTGGAAGTTACATAGAACTAGAAGTTAAGTGGAAAGGCATCCTTCAATTGCCTATTTGAAACGAGTGAGGTAGTGTAGGGTCTAGCACTACTTGAATTATCCCAGAAAACTAAGGCAGGCTGAAGGTTTTCATGTATTAAAACTGTTCAATATTGATGGTAACGTCATGGATGTGAATTTTGTCCATAATAGAAGTTGAATCCTCATTTCACTCATAAATTCACAATTTTTCTACTAGTGCTTGTATTTTTTTGGATTATCCCCTATCTAATGGGTCTCTTTCTTGTTGGCATCGGCATTTCCTCCTAATCAATTTGTTGAAGTACTTGCTTGTTTGACATGTGATAATTCTTTAGGAATCTCTTGAGGGCCAAAAAATGATAGAATTTCGCAAAAGTCTCCCTGCATTCAAAGAGAGGGAAACATTGTTAAAGGCCATTTCAGAAAATCAGGTACGTGGTCAAGTTATATGATTAGCATAATTCATGCTGAGGTTTAAACATGTTTCTATTATGAACTGACTCAAAGAAATGATATGCAGGTAGTTGTTGTCTCAGGTGAAACTGGTTGTGGCAAAACCACACAGCTTCCTCAGTATATTTTAGAATCTGAGATTGAAGCTGCTCGTGGAGCTTCTTGTAGTATTATCTGTACTCAGCCTAGACGTATTTCTGCCATGGCTGTTTCTGAAAGAGTTGCTGCAGAACGTGGAGAGAAACTGGGAGAGTCTGTAAGTTGCCGAAGAGTTGCTTTGATTTTTTACTTTTTTGGATAACATTTTAACTTGCTAAATACTGGGTTCTATCTTTTTTTCCCTTTCTCGAAAGGTTGGTTATAAAGTTCGGCTGGAGGGTATAAAAGGAAGGGACACTCGTCTTCTCTTTTGCACCACTGGTATACTATTGAGAAGATTGCTTGTTGACAGAAATTTGAAAGGTGTAACTCATGTTATTATTGATGAGATTCATGAACGTGGAATGAATGAAGGTAATATTAAAATATTAAGATATTGTAGCCATGGATTAACTTTTTGAAAATTGAACCAAGTTATATCTTTATATTTTAATGACAGTGACTTGATTTAGATTAACCGGTTTATATTTTTCTACCAGATTTTCTTGTTATTGTCCTGAAAGATCTTCTTCCTCGACGGCCGGACTTGAGGTTGATCTTAATGAGCGCGACTCTAAATGCCGAACTTTTTTCTTCTTATTTTGGTGGTGCTCCAACAATGCATATACCTGTAAGTTTATATCAATTATAAGCTTTAATATTCTAGGTTCAGATTTCCATCTTTACTTACCAGATAAGTGTAGGATATTCATGGCTTGCTTGTGTTGTAATTAAGAAATGGGTAGAACATGCCTATATTTTTCCTTGATGCTCTTTCCTCTCTTTCTATATATATATTTAAACAGAACATTGAAAAATGGTAGTTCTCTTTTGTTGAGGAATTTTTTTAGTGTTCTGTTTTTTATTATATCATGCTTTTAGGCTTTAGCTCAAAGTTATCTTATCTCAGTTTCCTTGTACACATTTTAATGTAGGGGGGGCACAGTGTTGTAACTCACATTACCATTTTAAGGCCTTTTGTAAATACTTATTAAAAATACTCCTTTCAAATGCTATATTATTTTCTCTTGTCTCTTTATAGCACGAGTCTTTTTAGTGGGATTTGGACCTCTACTGGGTATCATGGACAACTTAACTGGTTATTATAAACCAACCTTTCATTGAGAAAAAAAAATGAAAGAATCAACACAAGGGCATCGAAAAAACAGCCCACTGAAACTTTCTTCTAACACATTAAACATAATGCTCACAGGAATAAGCTTTCTTCTAACCCATTCTATCTTCAGGGATTTACATACCCAGTTCGTGCACACTTTTTGGAGAATATTCTTGAGATTACTGGCTATCGATTGACTCCATATAATCAAATTGATGATTATGGTCAAGAAAAGGCATGGAAAATGCAAAAACAAGCTCAAGCTCTAAAGAAAAGAAAGACTCAGATTGCTTCATCTGTTGAGGTATACATGCATTCTTCCTCTCATATATCGTAATTGATGGAATTTCCAGCAGCAGATAGCTCATTCTTATTTTCTCTATTCTTTCTGCACATGCTAAACCTTCTTGTTTTGACATAGGATGCATTTGAGGCTGCTAACTTTTCAGCATACAGTCCTCAGACTCGGGATTCTCTATCATGTTGGAATCCTGACTCAATTGGTTTCAACCTCATTGAGCATGTCCTCTCTTACATTGTCAAGAGGGAGAGGCCAGGTGCTATATTAGTTTTTATGACTGGTTGGGATGATATAAACTCTTTAAAGGACCAGCTCCACTCTCATCCTTTATTAGGGGATCCTAGCAGAGTGTTGCTCCTTGCATGTCATGGTTCGATGGCCAGCTCTGAGCAGGTAAACTGTATTACTTGCACATGTGATTGCCAGTAATATGAAATACTGCTTAGCATCTTTGAATTTGAAAGCTGCCTTTCATCTGACAATAACCTTTTTGTATATATTTTATCTATTGAAACAGAAATTGATCTTTGATAAACCTGAAGATGGAGTTAGGAAAATAGTCCTAGCTACAAACATGGCAGAGACTAGTATCACCATCAATGACGTGGTTTTTGTTGTTGACTGCGGAAAAGCAAAGGAGACATCCTATGATGCACTAAATAATACTCCTTGTTTGCTTCCATCCTGGATCTCCAAGGCTGCTGCACGGCAAGTAAGAATAATTTGATAACACTTGAATGTGTTCGTTGGTGATTGGTCTGCCACTTCAAACTCATATCCTAGTTTAACTTCATATATTTTTTTCCTTTACTATAAAATTTTGAATAAAATATGTAAGTCTATAAACTGCCACACAAAGGAATTCAATCAATCCATACCTTTCTCACTTTTCTAGGCCCCGCTTCAGAAATAAAAGAAACGGGTTCCTGTTGTACTGAATATAGTGTTGCTCTTTAATAACATTTAATAACATTTGCATTAATCACTGACTTGGCTGACCTCCTTCCCCCACCAACCAGAGAAGAGGTAGGGCTGGTCGTGTTCAACCTGGCGAGTGTTACCATCTCTATCCCAGATGCGTATATGATGCTTTTGCCGATTATCAACTGCCAGAACTTTTAAGGACCCCATTGCAGTCTTTGTGTTTGCAAATCAAGAGCCTGCAACTTGGAAGTATATCAGAGTTCCTATCAAATGCATTGCAGCCGCCAGAGCCTTTATCAGTAAGTCCAACTTTAATGAATAGGCCTCAGTATTATAGTAGTGATCTTACATGGAAGATAAATTCGATGAGCCTTTTCTACCAAATTTCTTGGAATTTATGCTTCCACTGACTATTATTCATATTCCACCTTGCTTATGTGTTGTTTTGCTCCGTGAAGGTTCAAAATGCCATAGACTATTTGAAGACAATTGGAGCTCTAGATATGAAAGAAAATCTGACAGTTCTTGGTGTGGATTCCATCCTCTTTTCCCTTGTGTTGAAAAATAAATTTCTAATTATTTCTACTGTTACTTGTTTTTACCTCAAGAAATGGTAGACCTTGAACTCTGATTTGTCATCCTGCAGGGCAACACTTGTCAGTTCTTCCAGTTGAGCCTAAACTAGGAAAAATGCTTATATTAGGAGCTATTTTCAACTGTCTTGATCCAATTATGACTATTGTTGCTGGTCTTAGTGTCAGAGATCCTTTCCTTATGCCATCTGATAAAAAAGATGTAAGTTTGCTAACACATAATTCTAAAGCATTTATTATTTATTTGATGAGAGACTGTTTTCCCCGAGTGGCTCTTACAAACGTAATTTGTTACAATCATCTGTTAAAGCATAATTAAAAAATCTCTTAATATTAATGATTATTAACCAGAGGAATTAGTTTTAATTGGAGTCCTTTTCTCCTGATTCAGTTAGCCGAATCAGCAAAAGCACAGTTTGCTGGACGTGACTGTAGTGATCATCTTGCCTTAGTTCGAGCTTATCAGGGTTGGAGAGATGCTGAAAAACAGCAATCCGGTTATGAGTACTGTTGGAGAAACTTTCTCTCCATGCAAACTCTTAGAGCCATGGACTCTTTGAGGAAGCAGTTCTTCTGTTTGCTGAAGGACACTGGTCTAGTTGATTATGATTCAGAAAAATGCAACATCTCGAACCACGACGAGCACTTAATCCGTGCAGTCATCTGTTCTGGTTTGTTTCCCGGAATTTGCTCTGTTGTGGTAAGCTATGTTTGATATATTCATGAAATTACCTAATTTATAGCTTTTATTGGTTTGCCTTTTCTTTTCCAAATAATAATAATAATAATAATAATAATAGTTAACCTTTATAATTATAATTATCTTTGTTCAGAATCTTATGCAATAGACTGATAACTTCATAAAGCTTTAATAATCTAAGTTTGGTAGGCACTGATTAGAATCATTTTGAACAGAACAAAGAGAAATCAGTAGCTTTGAAAACAATGGAAGATGGTCAGGTTATGCTATACTCGGTAAGTTTTTCTCATTTCATGGCTACTCGGTTACTTATTTTATTTCCACTCATAATCCCCTTCCAACTCATTCTACCGTTTTATTGCATGGAGGGTGTTCAGCATTAAGAAAAACGATTCATTTCATTTTTATTTATTTTTCTAATTGAACAGAACTCAGTTAATGCTGGCTATCCAAAAATTCCCTACCCTTGGCTGGTGTTTAATGAAAAGGTGAAAGTCAATTCAGTCTTTCTTCGGGATTCTACTGGGATTTCTGACTCTATCCTGCTTTTATTTGGAGGAAATGTTTCAAGAGGAGGACTTGTACGGGTTCTATTCTACACTTTGCTTCAGCATAATTACTCATTCGCCATTTCTTTTCAAAATTGTAACCTGCTTAGCCAATTATTTAAATTTTATAGGATGGTCACCTCAAAATGCTGGATGGTTATTTGGAGTTTTTCATGAAACCTGCATTGGCCGAGACTTATTTGAGCCTTAAAGGGGAGCTTGATGAGCTTGTTCGTCAAAAAGTAAGTTCATTCTGGGACTTCATTTTTTGTTCCAGTTTTCACCTTTACTCCGCCACGTTTCTTAATCCAAGTTTTGAGGGATGCTGTTATCCCTTTCTCAATTTGAGTTTTCTTTCTGCAGCTTTTGAATCCGAAGTTAGAAATGGAGCAACACAATGAACTACTATCAGCGATAAGGTTGTTGGTGTCAGAGGATCGCTGTGAGGGTAGGTTTGTCTTTGGTTACCGTGTGCCTGTACCATCAGAAAAAGCGATAACCAACGGTCTACCTCGACAGAAAAATGGTGATGGAGCTGGGGGTGATAATTCCAAGAGTCAGCTTCAGACCCTACTTCAGAGAGCTGGACATGAAACACCAACTTACAAAACTAAGCAATTAAAAAACAACCAGTTCCGCTCCACTGTTATTTTCAACGGGTTGAACTTTGTGGGCCAACCCTGTGGCAGCAAGAAACTTGCGGAAAAAGATGCAGCTTCTGAGGCTATGCTATGGCTACAGGGTGAGACACATTCATCTTCCCAAGCTATCGATCATGCTTCCATACTTCTGAAAAAGAGCAAAATGAAAAATGATAAAACATCATTTCGTAGTGCCAAATGGAGTTGATTGGACAGATAAATAGTACAGAAAGACGACAATCGTGAATGACTGTTCAACTCTCTCATGTTTGAAGTTTTGATATTGAAGACTGGGGAGATCAATTTTCTGGCTATGGCTAGGCAACAGTCAACCTAGTTCAATCACTAGTACTAAATCTTGGCATGGAGCCATCCATTTACAGGGGCTCACTGGGCATTATTCTTCTCAAATGAAAACTCGAGGTTCAATGCAATTTGAACTTTGAAGCAGGTAATCTGCCATGCAGCGAGTTACAATAGTTGCAAGAATTTGCAGCCATAATTTTGCACAATATTAACCGTCCATAGGTGTAAGTAATAGACTATAGAAATTTACCAGACTGAGTAATTAGGTAGATGGTAAATTGCTGCTTGAGAAACTGTTGTTGTATGAGCTGACCTCGTCGTTTACTTCTCTGCTTAAGAGCTCAGCAGAAGCCAATTCTTCAGGTTCTATCAACTACTGGCGATGCCCTAAAAAACTGCAGCAGATTTGGGCGTCTGGCCATATGGTTCGTTTGTTCACCATATTTTGCTGGTGGTCTAACATATTCTCCAAATATTTATGCTAATATTATATTATACACATGGTTTTGTTCAATAATAGATCTGGGTTGTTTTTTAGTTTTAATACTAAAGGAATTTTTTTCCACTTTCGAATGTATATATGTACTTTTATATTCTAGTATGAGGTAGAGATTTGAACTTTTGACGTTGTTTTGTGGAAGATATGCTGGTTAAATAAAGATTGACAATGACTTTTGAATATAAATGAATGGAATTGATCTGATTTAATTGAATTTATCAGATTATCTGTAGTCATTTAACTTGGAGTAATATTACTTGTCCTATTCTTTTGAATCATGTAATCCGATTGATTCGCATTGCAAATTTAGGTAAATAATCTCAAAAGTAATTCAATAGGACTTATCTTTCTAAATTGTGTCTTTTCAAAGGATGCAATTTTGAGGTCTCCAATTTGCTCTCACTCAAGCTTGATCTCGCTCTCGTTCATGCTTGATTGCGGTAGATATTTTTCGTTCTGGTTTAAGATTGCAGAGCGAGCTTATTGTTATTTTTTTTAATCCAAAAATAATATATTATTTATTATATATTTTTATGTAATTAAGGATTTTGTTTAAAAATTTATATATAAAATCCATATGAATAATATATGTTACAAATAATCATATCAAGATTATTTTGAAAAAATAAATCTACAACTAAATTAAAATTAAGATTAGAAGAATGAAATTTAAAATAATTATCCTTTAATTTTTTTTAAATCCTAGATTTTTTTTTTGTTTAGGTATTAAATTTTGTTAAGTACAAAATTCTAATTACTAAATATAATAAAAAAAAAGTAATTAACAAGTGATCATAAAATTAATTAAAAAAATAAAGAAAATAAAAACTACCGATGAGTTTTTTTTTTATTACGATTGAACTATGAAAGATAATTTAATTATTATTGCAACTCCTTTCATTTACAACGGAATTCAATAACACTGACACCCTAAATTGTAAAGCAAATAGGTAAACGCTCTATATTTTTCTTTGAAAAGTATAATAACTTCCCAAAATAAGAACAGATTTTTTTTAATAAAAAGGAAATTAGATACTAAATTGTTATCAAATCAAAGTTGATTTTTTTTTACAATAAATAGAAATCGAAATTGAATTTTTAGTTTTCAAAAATTTCATGGTCAATTATAGCCCCCCCCCCCCCCCCCCCCCCCCCCCCCCAAAAAAAAAAAAAAAAAAAAAAAAAACTAATTTTCCTCATTTTCTCTTTTCCAGCTGGAAAGTTTTTTCTTTTTCTTCTTCTCTTACTTTTTTTTCCTCGTTTTTTTTTATTGGATGTACTAATTTCCTTTTATTGTGAGACTCATATTTAAATTTGACTATGATTTAAAGTGTGTCAGTTTAACTTTATATGTTCTTTTTGCAGTTCAATGAATCTCCAATGTCATATCCATGTGAAAATGTCTCTAAAAAACATGGCCTTCATATCTTTCTCCAAAACCTTTTATCACTTTTGTTGGCCACGGAAAAAAGATCTTTTAGCGACTATTAAGATTATTTGAGATAGGAATTGAAAAACGTTGTTATCTTCATGTGTGGTCTATCTTAAATTTTCGAAATGAGATTCGGATTAATAAAGGCAGTCCGAATTTTACTACACAATTAGAATTTAAATCAATAAGCAGCTAAGTGATTTCGATAATTGTAATATTACCTTTCTTTCTCTACCCAGGACTCACACGCCTTTGGAAGTCTCTCCCAGATTGTGGTCTATGCCAGAAAGTGGAAGGTAGAAGTTGAGTATCAATGTCCATTTTTCCCATGGAGCGACCGAGAATCCCCGATTACACGGGAAATGGGGGAGGAAGCAGGAAGAGTTCTTTTCGGTTGGCCCAACCGGGACGGGGACATTCCCGTCCCGCCTCGTAGACATCTTTATGCTTCGTGGTCTGGCATTGAGTGAGACAAGGGGGCTGGATAGGCTTATCCGAGACTCCCTGGATAACCTGATCTCTAGTGGTTGCAGTATTACAAAAAAGAATTAGCTCGTTCCTTTTCATGAAGCTGAAGCGATTTCGAAGGTTTAAGCGAAGTCCGTCGTGCTTGGGAATTGGGATGGTTGAAATCGCTGCTTATTGTGAAGTCTTGACACTTGGATCTTATCAATTTGCTTAATTCTAAGGAGTCTGGCCTTACTGAATTGAGTACTTTTTGTTGGTGAAATCCTTTTTGTTGCATCTTCTCTGCTAATGTTAGGCGCTTTTGTTTCTCTCCTAGAGAGGAGAACAAAATTACTTACTATATTGTAGTTTTGACATTATCTCTTAAGAGCTCTTTTTGTGTGGAAGGAGAACATTCTCGATAAAAATGGTTAATGTAATAGAGAAAAAAAATAAATAAATAAATAAAACGGTACATAAGTTCTGAATATAAATTATTTATAAGATAGGATATTAATAATGTAATGAAGAGATCGAGGTCAGAGGTTACTTTATGTGAAGTATTAGGAATTTGAATCACTAATCTAACATTTCAATTAAACAATATTATTAATAACATTAAATTTATAATCTTATTATTTTCAATAATGTTTTAATCCAAGACAAACCAAAAGATGATACATTTTTCAGTGACTGCTATGATAATTACATAGTTTTTTAATGCGTATATATATATATATATATATATATACTTTTCTTTTATTTTCTAGTTTAGTAATGGTAGAGACTTGAACTTCTAACTTATTTGTGGAAGAGATATACTTTAAGTAGTAGAGTTCAGTTAAGATTGACAATCACTTTTGAATATGAATAATGGAATTCACTCGATTTAATTAAAATTATCATTTGACTTACTTGAAGTAATAGTACTTGTCCCATTCTTCTGTGTTCTTTTTATAAGGAGTTTTGTTTTGGTATTTTTTAATAGCTTCTTTCTTTACAATGGTCTTTGTGTTTGTTTTGTGATACCGAAAATGAGTTGATTTAAACTTATATTTATCATATATCTTAGGGTTGTTTGGGCTCAGCTTTAAGTAGGTGGAGTAGGCTATTATAGCCCACCTTATGTTTGGATCTCCGATTGTAATAATTGGTATTTTCAACTATTATAACATACAATGTACTACAATAATATTACTATTTTAAATTCATCTTTGTTACAGTGTTTACTATTTGCTACTCATCCTCTCTCTCATCCTCTCTCTCCCTCTCTATTATATTTTTATAGTATTTACTATTTCTTATTCAGACTAAAATAGTCTAAACTCCAAACACAAATTATTATAATCTATAGCAATTATAATAACGAATTTAACGCTCCAAACACCACTATTTTTGTTTGACTATTTATTTCTATACTTTTGAGAAATAGACCTCTTATGATCTATCTAAAGATAGTATATTTTTTTTTTTTTTGGTTAATTTTAGGACAATTTTCACACATAGAAAAAATGTCAAACTATTTAGCGAAAATAACAACAAAAAAATATACGGATAGACATTGATAGACTTCTATCAGCATCTATTAGTAATAGACTTCTATCATTTATATCACTGATAGACCCTGATAGACTCTATCAGTGTCTATCACAACTATCTAAAAATGTTGCTATTTTGTGTAAATAGTTTATCTTATTTTTTTTATTTTTAAAAATTCTCCTTAATTTTATCTGATTTATTTACAATACGATTTCTAACCTGAAAAACTCAAGTTAAGTGTTAAAATAGGGTACTTTACACACACAAAAAGTGGAGAATTTAGAAACTATTTGTAAACGGACGTATTTTTTTTTTTTTTTTTAAATCTTTGTTAATTTTTCTTTTAGAGATGAATCTATATATTGAGATTTCAGATGTTAAAATATTTTTGAGAGGTTGAATATTCTCTCTTTAGATTTAAATGAAAAATAAGTTGCTGAAATTAGTTGTCTAAATTTCATCTTAGAAAAAAACAAATTAATTTATTTTGAATTTTTTAGGTATAGAAAGAATTTGGAGAGAAAAATAATTATAAAAAACTCAAGGTGGTTGACTCAATCTCATTTTCATTTTGCTTTCGTGTTAGAAATAAAATTGTTTGTATGTGCTCTTTTGTTGCTGACCTTGCAATTTTTTTATTTTAGCTTTTTCTGAATCTTCTAATTCGAAAGATGTTAGAAGAAGTTGGATTATGGACTTTTAAAGTTGAGTTGTGGATATTATTAATAGTGACGATTAAAAAATCTCTTGACTCGCTAATATATTCATATGCAGTTAAGCTATGTTCGTTTTAAAGACTTGTTTTCTCTTTATTTTTTTAAAAAAAATTAGACACTAAATTGTTTATCAAATCCAACTTAAATGTTTAGATTTTGTAAAATTTCAATTGTCAATTATTGGGCCACTGCTGGGCTCCAATTTGGTCGGTTACTAAGTAATGATTAAACCAAAAATTTAAAAACACTCGTTTTCCTCATTTTTTTTTTTCTTCTTTTCCAGCTGGAAGGATTTTTTTTTTCCTTTGCTATAATCTAAAGCATGTCGGTGAAAATATTATTGATGAAATAGAGGAAAAAAAATTAAATAAAACAGTACATAAGTTTTCAATATAAATTTGTTTACAAAATGGGAAAATGGGATATTAATAATGTAATGAAGACATTAAAGACCAATATGAACATAGTTTAATTTAAAGGATATAGAGTTTAATTGGATTAAGAAGATTTTTTAGACCAATTTAAAAATTCGAATTAGTCGAGTGAACTATCTGAAATTGAAAGGCCCGAACATGAATATGGTCTCCAATTTAGGTTGAATTGGGTCACCAGATTATTGTTTGGATTTGAAATGGGTTTACTTTGTTGGATATAAATATAGTGAAAGAAAGTGAATTTTTAATTTTGTGAATATATGAAACATACAAAAGTGGATTTAATTATATAGATTAAATTCATGATTAGAAACTTTGAATTGGATTGAAACCATCAACTTATGATGATGCTTTATGTACAAATTTAACGTATATGAAAGTTAAATTTGTAGTTTATTCAATTTAAATGAGTTATGTTTGATTTTGGTCAGTAGCAACTCAATTGAGTTAAATTTGACAAATGTTTTAATTTTATATTTATTTAATTTTATTTTGTATTTTGGGGAGTTACTAAGTTGTTTGCCTAGAAATAACAACTTGTTTCTTCATTTGTAGCATCCCACTTCAAATTGAAGAGTTACTAAGCTTGTTTCTTCATTTGTAGTATTCCACTTCAATTTGAAGAGTTCTCTCATTTCTTTCTTTCTTATGAACTTGAGTTGAGTTGAGAGCAAACATCCAAGAGTTCTGTCAGATTTAAGTAGTTTGAAGTTGCAATTCTACTAGAGTTAGTCGTTGTAACCTACTGAGACGGTCGTTATAGTCTGCTTACAGCTCGTGCAGAGTGAATAAATGTCTTCAGGACAACATTTATCTGAAGTGTGTTTCGACTACTTTTTGAATCTCCACAAGCTTTTGCGTTTTTTTAAGTTTTGGGTTATTTCAATTCATAAATCGTTATTATACTATTTGGCTTACTTTTGAGATTAAACTATTATTATTGTATAAAGTGTGTACTGTGTCTAGTTGAGGTGCAATTACTTTGCTAGTATATTCAGTTCTTACATATCATTCCCTCGACATGCTTTTCATCATTGCTCCCTCCTCATTTTCTAAATTTTTTTCCATCCTATGTTCGGATTTCAAATGGGATTATCAAAGAAAACACAAATTGATGGTGAATTTGAAGTAGTGGGGAATCAAACAAAAAGGGAAAAAGATAAGGTATGTGTGTACACCTTTACAGTTTAGGTTGAATAGTTTGAATTATTCAGGTTATCGAATCATCTAAATACTCTTAACTCAATTGACACAAAATATATATCTTCGATCGAGAGATGGGAGGTTAATTTTAACGTTAAAATTATAATTTTTTAATCTAAGACGAAGGACACATTTTGCAGTGGCTGCAATGGTAATTACAATAGAAAGTAAGACCTTTAATTAAATTGGATTACTTTCAAAAAATAAATTACTATTTATTTCTTTATTTTATTGAATTACTTTCAAAATTCTAAATTTTAGCTGGCAAAGGAAGCCAGTTAGATCCGCACCCAATATTTTTTAACCTATCTTTTCCTTTTTCCTTATGTTTTTGACCAAAAACATACATAGGAATAGGACACTTACACATTTCTTTATTTAATTTAATTACTCTCAAAGTTTATTTTCTAACGTTCACACCTAATTAACTATTTAATCTATCTATTTTCCAACTTTTATCATTTTTTTTAATTTTTAATAAATAAATTTCAATCATTTCAGGAATTTTTTAAAATAAAAAAAATAAGAAAAACTATTTACATAAATTAACAAAATTTTTATACAGTTTAAAGATTAAGTCTATCAAAATCTATCAAACTGATAGATACTGAAGTATTTTTTTTTAATATTTTTTATAAATAGTTTGACATTTTTTTTTATAAGTAAAATTTTCCTACTTTCTAATACAATACGTCAATTTCATTAATATTTTGTCTTTAATATTGATGTGTGATATCAAACAAAAATCGTTTTTTCCAGATTGGACTCTTCCTTTTTCTTTTAATTTATTTCTTTTTTAATTAAGGAGTTAAAGTAGTGGCCCCTTGTCATGGATGGGGAATTAAAGTAGTAGTTGGGGGTTGGTTTTGTGGATCAGTTTGTATTTATTATTATTATTATTATTATTATTATTATTTTACCTAAAAGGAAAATAAAGACAATTGAGATGACAATTCTTTCTTAGTGCATCAATTGCATGGACATGAAATAAACTTTGACGTTACTAAAACAAAAATATGTCAATTATCACTCAATTAAGCTCATCAATTCACTTTACGAGATAAAAACGTGGTAAAATCTTAAATATCTTCAATATTTATTGTTGTTGTTATTTTAAATATGATCATTTAAACAAGTTGTGATGAAATAACATAATTTAAAGAATCTTACGTTAAGTTGCTAATACTTAAACTGATTAAGTTATATTCAAAAGGACAAAAGAAAATATAGAATTTGAAAATATTAAAAGGATACAAGCAATAAATTCTAAAGTTATTATTATCACACATTTTCTTTTTAAGAAACTGTAACACACCCAATCTACAAAATTACATCAATGGACAATAATAAAACTAGAATTAAGAGAAAACTCACAAACTAAAAAAATTACACAGAATAATTCTCTCCCGGCCCCATTTACAATAACTCTCTAAAAAAAATTGAGAGAATACATAAAGGAAATTTAACTAGAGTTAACACACTAAGCTGTGTTTATAACTGAGACGACTTGAACTAGGGGCATAGACTCCTTTTATAAGTTTGAAGTCCATCCCCCTTCTTCAATTTAACCGATGTGGGACGAGTACAATTACACTTCTAATATTTTGCCAAAAACTCAACACTTTTCCCAAGAGAATGAGTCACGAAATGGCGAGAATGCTTTTCATGAGAGTAGGTTAAGTAGGAAACAAACTCCAAGTCGACCGCTAAGAACTTAATCTGCTCAATGAAAAAGATTATCTCAAAGGGGTCTACAGACTTATCATTATAGAGACAAACAACCTCTATACAATCCGACTCAACTGTAATATTAATAACATTGATACAAAGAATACTATTCAATATGTCACGGATGACCATTACTTCAAGAACCTTGATCTTACTATAAAAATCATTTAATTTATTATTTTGTACAATCAGTAATTGTAATTATAGATCATAGAAACGTGTTGATCTAACTTAGAGATAGAATGATGAGAAGAAATTAGTCAAAATTTGACTAATCTTCTTGTTTTTTTCTTGCCTCACCCTCTTTTTCTCCCATCAATGGACGTAAGTTTGAGAGCAACCAAAAATTAAGGGGAGAAAGAACACATGAAACTGACAGAATAAGAAAAAAAAATAGCAAATTCAATTATTTAAGACGTATATTTTGTAGCAATCATAACTCTCGGTATATATGGTTTGAATCCTGACGTTCTAAATGTAGGACACAAAAACATTTTGGAATTAAATAACAACCATTCAGAAGCCATATCCAAATTTTCCACCGCTTCCTTTTTGAGATGTTTATATGTAGATGTAGCTTCTCATTGAGTCTCTGTCCTTCTCCAAAAGCAGAGAAATAATGGAGAAAGACACCACCCTCATGAACTCGCCCCTTCTTCAAATCATAGAAGGCAACAAGTAAACGAAGAAATAAAGAAGCAGCTATGGCTAGCAGGACCTCTAATATTGGTCAGCCTTTTACAATACTGTTTGCAGATGATTTCCGTCATGTTTGTGGGTCATCTCGGCGAGTTGTCCCTCTCTGGTGCTTCCATGGCCACTTCTTTTGCAACCGTCACTGGTTTCAGCTTATTGGTGAGTTGGTTTTCTGTTTGTTTCTCCAGAAGAACGATGAATATTCATTAATGGTTTTATTGAGAATCATGCACTTTGATTTCAAAACTAGTTTTTGGCGTAAACCCTGATGATCTTGTTTATGGTTTTACCCAAAAGCTTCGTACCATTGGAGATTGTTGTCCTCTTTTATATACTTATGATCATCTCTTTATCTAACCAACGTAGAATTTTGATCGGATTCTCAATGAGTTTTCTTACTTATAATGGTCTTAGTTTGAATATTAGCTAGCAAATTGAGAATGGTGCAGTTTGAGTTGAATTAGAAATCAGCCATGTTACTTAAAATTGTCTTAATTTGAATATATGTGTAGATTGGGATGGCTAGTGCTTTGGATACATTTTGTGGTCAATCTTATGGAGCAAAGCAGTATCATATGCTGGGAATTCATATGCAGCGAGCAATGTGTGTTCTTTCGCTTGTGGGCATCCCTCTTGCAGTTATCTGGGCTAACACAGGAGAAATTCTGAAATTACTTGGCCAAGATGCTGAAATTTCAGCAGAAGCTGGAAAATATGCTATTTTCATGATTCCAAGCCTATTTGCATATGGTTTACTTCAATGTCTGAACAGATTCTTACAGACCCCAAACGTTGTTTTCCCAATGGTGATGTGTTCTGGATTAGCAGCTTTGCTTCATATCCCCATATGTTGGATTCTGATATTCAAAGTTGGACTCGAAATTCGAGGAGCGGCTATGGCCAATTCCATCTCTTATTGGATCAATGTATTGATGTTGATGCTTTATGTTAAGTATTCTTCTTCATGTTCCAAGTCTTGGACTGGCTTTTCAGTGCAGGCTTTTCAAAACATCCCAACTTTCCTTAGACTTGCAATTCCTTCAGCTTGCATGGTTTGGTAATTCTCACTTTACTATTACTCCTTTTTATCATCATATCATAAAGATGTATTAATTTGTCTCACAATGTTTAACAAACTGTTCTCAACAGCTTGGAAATGTGGTCATTTGAATTGATCGTTCTTTTATCTGGACTTCTACCAAACCCAAAATTAGAAACATCAGTGCTTTCTATTAGGTAAATAACAGACATTAGTTCTTATGGAGCAAATTCTTGTTTCTTCTTACCTAGCCACCTCTAGTTTCACTGACTCATTTTCTTTACCAGTCTTAATACAGCAACAATCTTTTGGATGATCCCATTTGGTATGAGTGGTGCAGGAAGGTAAATCTCATACAAATTTCTCATTAGAATCTGTACAGTTGCTACCAAGAACTTTACAAATGATCACTTTCACATCTTCTTCTTCCATCTTCCCTGAATTTTGAAACTAAAACTTTGCAACTGTGACAAAAATGGAAAGAATACAAATGTAACTGAGATTTCTATGTTTCTGTTTCATTTTGTAAGCACACGAGTCTCAAACGAATTGGGAGCTGGCCGTTCTGCAGCAGCAAAGCTAGCTGGGTGTGTAGTTGTGACAATGGCCACTATTGAGGGGCTACTTCTTGCAGCTATCTTAATTCTTATACGTAATGTTTGGGGCTATGCTTATAGCAGCGAACCAGAAGTGGTTGAATATTTAGCAACCATGCTTCCTATAGTTGCCATTTCCAGTTTTCTCGATGGACTTCAATGTGTGCTTTCAGGTTCTCATTTTATCTTATTCTACCATTACATGTTTTTCTTCTCTTAATATGTTTCATTTCATTTGACTCCAACTTAGCCTTGGAATAAAAATTGAAGTAAAAGTTGAACCAACTTACATTAATGTTTATAATTAACCCTTTTCACAAGCAGGCAATCCATAATGATTGTGATTAGTCTCTACCATTAATATCTATTCCTAGAGCCAAGTTGTTTAGATGACATTTTGTAGTCAGGCAGTAAGATATGCATTCCCATAAGAACATAGACAAAAAGTAACACTTTTGTCAAGTTTGGTCATAAAAAATTAACAAAAAGTACAGCAAGTCTTTACAGGATATCAGACTTTTTAATGCATATCTTAGTACAGATATGCAGCCAAATGAATGTAATCTGTCTCTTTTGGTCATGCTTGTTGCTAAATATCTTATTTCATTTAATATTAGACTTAGGATTACATGTCTACAGTCTGTTATGGCTTGACTTGGTGTCTGCACTAGGATTTTTCTAAACCTGTAATCTAACCAGGCACATTGTTCTTGCTTAAAATGATGATATTTTAAAGGATTTACTTGTATGTGCATAAATACAATGCAGGCATTGCTAGAGGTTGTGGTTGGCAGAAGATTGGTGCATATGTCAATCTTGGATCATATTATATTGTGGGAATACCATCTGCAGTTTTGCTTGCTTTTGTTTTGCACGTTGGTGGAAAGGTAAAAACGAGACTGAATTATACACAATACTCATGAGCTTAGCTGTTTGTTTCAAAAATACATTTTTTCTTTCAAAGTTGCGATATTACTCTTACCTCTTATAAACGTCTCAAAACTACCCTTGGAGTAGAAATCTTTTAGAATTTTGGATGAAAATTGGAATTTGAAATGGTGCGGTAGTGACCTAAAATGCTGTGGCGATCCAAATTTCTAGTCTAGGTCACTACCCTACCATTCCAATTTTTGAAAGAATAAGGATACTTTTGAAATAGAGGACAAATTTCATAGGCATTTTTTATAAGCTACCCCAATTGTTACTGTCCATAATTCTTTTCTAATCTTTTTTCTATTGTAAATGACCCTTAATAGGGGCTGTGGTTTGGCATCATTTTTGCACTCATTGTCCAAGTCCTTTCTCTTGCTACCATTACCATCCGCACCAACTGGGACCAAGAAGTACAATTCATAACTCAAACCTCAACTTTGTGTTATTCCCTAAATTTGATGTTTCTAATGCATTGATTTGTGCTATTCAGGCAAAGATAGCTACAGAACGAGTCTATGATGCAGTAATTCCAGGGAATGTTGTCTCATAAAACTAAAGATTTCTTGGTGGAGGAGCATTGTGATTGAGCTCTACTTTCTTCTCAAAATCATTGAATTGTGGAAGCCAAGCCTGAAGGCTTCAGTTTTGCAACTTGATTCTTGTCTTGGCCAATGATAGCTGAAGATTCTTTCACTTGAAGTTGATTTCTCAATCTCCATGTATTTAGAAATCATTCGATCTTAGATTAAATTACGAATTTAGTCTCTATGATTTGGAGAAAGTTAGAATTCTATCTCTATGGTTTGAATCCAGTATTTCAATGTGTCATCTTGTGGTACGTTATGCTCTGTATATTGAATGAACATGTCAAACATTAAAGGTGCCACAAGTATTGCAAAGTGAAGGAAGAGAATAAGAGAAGAAAAGTAAAGAAATTTTTTTGCATAAAATTGTTTTATTTTTTCTTTTTCTAAAATTAAAAATAACTTGACCATAAATTTTAAACTCCTAAAAAATTACAAGAGTTTGGGTAAAGAGGGTAATTATCATCTCAAAAGTCGATGATTTCTATTTTAAAGGTTGATAGTTCGATTTTTTACTTATGTAATTGTTCAGCTATTATTTTATATGGAGCCTTCACATCCCCTGTCCTTATTCTGCTAGAACACTGTTTGCTGAGGACTACCATCATGTTTGCTTCAATGGCAACTTCTTTTGCACAGGTGAGAGGTCTCAGCTTGTTGGCGAGTTGTTTTCTATTTGTTTCTCAAGTCCATGAAATATGTCGTACTTTTCACGAGGTTTTTGATCTTTTGCTTACATTATATTTGCGTGAAATTATCAAAATGGAATATTGCTTACACGGATTGGCCTCCCACTTCGCTCTCCTCTTTCTCGCACTCCAATCTTCCTTGGTCTCCTCTCTCTCATTTTCTCTCTCTCGGTCTCCTCTCTCTCACTCACTCTTGGTCTCCTTTCTCTCTCTTGCTCTCTCACCAAACTACATTTGATATTCCGACCAACGGACTGGTGGTTAGCAATGAAACCTTTGCAACATTCAGATGGCCAACGACGAATTGAGAAAGGGAAAATGGAGAATGGCTGGCGCGAAATAGAGGAAGGAAAAATGAAAAAAATAAGAGGAAGAGGGAAAAAGAAAATTAAGGGTAATTTTGTTACTTTGGCGGATGATGATTATGTAAGCAAGATGACAAAATTCTTAAGTTTCAAATAGTGGGGCAAAAACCATTTGGTGGTTCGGGATTTAGGATTGGGTGTATTATACAATTATCTCCTGTTTCTTGAGAAAAACATATTCTCTTTCTTGCTATCATTCTAAATATTAAGTATAGTTTTAGGAAATAAATCAATTTATACCTCTATTTTTTTTTTTTGTTGAATTAATTAAAATCTCAATCTTATAATTACAACTATTTAAATCCTAAACTCCTATAAGTAAATTAGTTTAGACTCTTTGTTGGTGATTTATATTTATTTAAATGAGTAAATATCATTTTCATTCGACCACCAAAATAAAAAGTACATGAAGTCCTCATGGCATAATAAAGTTCGAGGAGACATTGTTAAGCAGATTGATCACAATCAAACTTATTGTTCTCCCAAAATCTTAATAAAATAACCAAAAAATATGATGTAATTCTTTCCAAATAAGTCGAGAAAACTAGAAGATCATGTTATCCATTTTATTCAAGCATTTTTCTATAATATTTTTTAACTTAATTCATTTATGAGAGTTCAGAGTTTTAATTGGTATAATTATTTGTTTTAAGTGGTACTACCCTCAAAATTTAGAGGTATGAACTTTTAAGATTGGGTCTTACAAATCCTTCAAATTCTTAAAAGTGTCTAATATATAATGAATTTTCAACTTTGTGTTTAAAATGTTCATAAACTTTCAATTTTTGTTTTCAATAAATTCATAAACCAATTTTTAATTATATATCTAATAAGTCATGAATCTTAGGGATATTAAAAAAGTCATAGACTTATTAAAAAGGAATTAATATAAACAGAAAAAATATCAAATTATTTACAAATATAAAAAAATTTCAATATCTATCAGCGATAGACTGAATTAGAATTATATTGCTTGAGCGATAGACTTCTAAGTCTATCACTATCTATCGCTCAAGCAATAGAATTCTATTGCAGTATTGATAGTCAGTAAAATTTTCTATATTTATAGATAGGTTCTCATTTTTCTATATTTAAAAACAATCATTTATTAAAGACAAAATTAAAAGTTTAAACAATTAGTAAATACTTTTGAATATTAAAAAATTATAAGATACAAATTAAGGGTTTAAAAACTTTACATCCTTTTAGCATTTTAGGACTAAATTAATATTGTAAACATCTTTTTATTATTTAATATATATATATATATATAAAGACTAAATTTTATCAAAATGTTACCTAGAGGCAAAAAAAAAAGTTAAAAGATATTTTAACAGGAAAAAAATAGAAAAGAAAAGCACAAGAGAACATGTTGTTGTTCTACATTTTAGCACATTTCTCCAAGATTTGTTACAATAATTGATTGAATGATTATATAAAGCCAAAAACATTGTAAAAATAAATTCATAATAAAGAAACAAACAAACAGAAAAGTCTAAAAAAAAAAAAAAAAACACACACACAGAACAGAACAGTACCCCGCTTCTGTCATATTCTTTTCTCATTCGGAAGCTTTTTCTTTTAATTTCGTCCTTTCAATTAGGTTCATAGTTTGTTTTAAGAAAAGTAAAATGTTAATGGGTAAAATGTCAAATTTTTTTTTTTTATTTTTAATTATTGAATTAAGATTTGCAACTCAATTATTCTGAAAAAGTTAATAAGTCGATATCCCAATCTATACCATACAAGTTAATCGAATTGATCGAGTTCTTTGAGTCATCGAATTTTGTCGAACATTCCAACTTTTAACAACAGTCTTTGTGTTTATTTTGCAATACTGAAAATGATCTGTTTCCAAAAGACCTCCTACAATCTATCTAACGATTGTAAACCTATATATTTTTTAAAAGTATAATTGTTGAATGAAAATTTTTGAACAAATCACAAATTGTAACGTCATTTATCAAATTAATGATGGAACTACAAGTCATCAAATTTGTGATTAATTAAAAAATTGTACATTTGGCCTAAGTTGAAATTGAAGACAAGAACGGGCCGATTTTAATGTGCCATGTGTTTTCATCTCAACCGGTGGATCAAATTAATTACTTTTTTGTCCAATTAAGTATTAAGATTTTGGCTAAAGTCCAATTGGACCTAAAAATAGACTTTATTTAGCCAAATGTCAATTAGGGCCCAAATTAAATTAGTTGGGTACAAAAGCAAGTACATGGACCAACCAAGTCCAAACCGATAAAACCTATATGAGAATTTTAGAAATAGAGGAGTTCTTCTTTTAAGGGTTCAGAAATTTTGCATTTTAGAAAGTCTAGAGAGAAATTTCCAAGACTCCCCATCTTTTCCCTTGAAAAAAACTAAAGAGGCACAATTGTTAACTATTTTATTTTTATTTCAAAAATTAAACTTATAAACATAGTTGTTTTCAAATATAGTAAAATGAACCAACTTATTTACAAATATAGTAAAATGTCACTGTCTATCAGTGATAAATACGGATAGATATCTCTATCATTGATTGACATTTACATTTTTCTATACTTGAAAATATTTCCAGCAGTTTTGTCATTAAAACAATTATCCTTATAAATTTTTGTTTTCTTAGATTTTTTATCTACTTCTTAAAACTGTTACTAAAATATAGTTAAAAATTTGAAAATTAAAGTTATTATTGTTTTTTTAAAATTTGGCTAAGAGTTTAGATACGTTTGTAACAACATTAAATAGCATATTAAAGAAATTATAAGCAAATAAGTATAGTTGTTTAGGGATGTGCATGATTTAGTTTTGAGCAAAACTGGTGACCGATCAGTCAGTTTTTAACGCTTTTGAATTGACCACAATCGAATAGATTTGGTTTGAAATTTTGAACCGAACCAACCTAGTTCAGTTTAGATTTGTAAATATAATATAAATAATAGACCATTTGACTTGTTTAAAAAGTGTAAAATGTTAATTTATTAATCATACACTGTTTTGAGTAATTGTTTTAAATGACAAAACTGCTAAAAATATTTCAAATGTAGTAAAATATTATTGTCTATTAGTGATAGACACAGATGGATGTCTATCACTATTTATGACTTATAGACAATAATAGATGATAGTAGTCTATTAATATTTATCATCTATCACTTATAATAACGACATTTTACTATATTTGCAAATAAGTTGGTTCATTTTGCTATATTTGAAAACAACATACTTTTTCTTGAATTTT
The DNA here is from genome assembly GCA_002890555.2 of Lagenaria siceraria. NCBI lineage: Eukaryota > Viridiplantae > Streptophyta > Magnoliopsida > Cucurbitales > Cucurbitaceae > Lagenaria > Lagenaria siceraria. The sequence continues at coordinate 22,926,962 of CM016492.1, read as the reverse complement.
TATTTCTATAATCTTTTCATAAGTTTCCATTTGAGACTTCAATATTTTTTTTTGTTAACAGTAACGTTTACTTTTTTTTCCTCACCTCTTTTTCTCCCATCAATAAACGTCCTTTTATAAGCAATAATTATTACTCAAATTAGTACGAATGTTAAAGAGACCTATGAATGAGGGAGAGATAATGGTGAAGACATGATTGAATTAATTAAGATTAACACTATCACTAAAAAGGTTCGAATTTCTGCAAAAATAATAATTAAATAACAACCAATCAAGTTTAAAAATAAAATAAAAATAAGAACCAATCATTATTCAATATTGTAGGAAGCCATCTTCAAATTTTCCACGCCTTCCTTCATTCACATGTTTATATTTACTCTCCATGCCTCATCCTCTGTCCTTCTCCGCAAGCAGAGAAATGATGGAGAAAGGTACGAGCTCATCATTGAACTCGCCCCTTCTTCACATTTCTGAAGATGGTTTGAATTTCAATGGCGAAAGACGAGCAAATGATCAGAACCATAGAAGGAAACAAGTTTCGGAGGAAATAAAGAAGCAGTTATGGCTAGCAGGGCCTCTAATATTGGTTAGTCTTTTACAATACTGTTTGCAGATGATTTCCGTCATGTTCGTGGGTCATCTCGGCGAATTGTCCCTCTCTGGTGCCTCCATGGCCACTTCTTTTGCAACCGTCACTGGTTTCAGCTTAATGGTGAGTTGGGTTTCTGTTTGTTTCTCCACAAAAACTCATTGTCTTGCTCAATATTCAATAATGGGGTTATTGAGAATGATTCATTTTGATTTCTAAACTAGTTATCTTAATGAAAATGGTCTTAGTTTGATATTATTAATTAGATGATATAATATTAAATTCACTTTCATTCATCAACTTAAACTTTTGGGTCCATCGATTTAAGATGGAATCAAAGCAAGTGATCAATGAGGTTATTCAAACTCTTGCAATGTTATTGATTTCCACTTGCTGGGTCTTCTACATATTTCAAGTTCACAAGTGAGAGCGAGTGTTAGATGATATAATATTAAATTTATCTTCACTTATCAGCAATCGGTGAGTTAAGACTAGCAAATTCAGAATGATGCACTTTGAGTTATTGAGTTAGAAATCAGGCATATTACTTAAAATGGTCTTAATTTGGATATATGTATAGATGGGGATGGCTAGTGCTCTGGATACATTTTGTGGCCAATCTTATGGAGCAAAGCAGTATCATATGCTGGGAATTCATATGCAGCGAGCAATGTTTGTTCTTATACTTGTGAGCATCCCTCTTGCAGTTATCTGGGCTAACACAGGAGAAATTCTGAAATTACTTGGTCAAGATGCTGAAATTGCAGCAGAAGCTGGGAAGTATGCTATTTGCATGATTCCAAGCCTTTTTGCATATGGTTTGCTTCAATGTCTGAACAGATTCTTACAGACCCAAAATGTTGTTTTCCCAATGATGATTTGTTCTGGAATAGCAGTTTTGCTTCACATCCCCATATGTTGGATTCTGATATACAAAGTTGGACTCAAACTTCGAGGAGCAGCTATGGCCAGCTCCATCTCTTATTGGCTCACTGTGTTGATGGCTATGCTTTATGTTAAGTTTTCTTCTTCATGTTCCAAGTCTTGGACTGGCTTTTCAGTGCAGGCTTTTCACAACATCCCATATTTCTTTAAACTTGCAATTCCTTCAGCTTGCATGGTTTGGTAATTCTCACTTTACTATTACTCCTTTTTATCATCATCATAAAGAAGTATTTGTCTCACAATGTTTAACAAAATGCTCTCAACAGCTTGGAAATGTGGTCATTTGAGTTGATCGTTATCTTATCTGGGCTTCTACCAAATCCGAAATTAGAGACATCAGTGCTTTCTATTAGGTAAATAACAGACATCAGTTCTTATGGAGTAAGTTCTTGTTTCTTCTTATCTAGCCACCTCTAGCTTCACTGACACATTTTCATTACCAGCCTTAATACAGCTGCAGTAATTTGGACGATCTCATTTGGCATGAGTGGTGTAGGAAGGTAAATTTCGTACAATTTCTCATTAGAATCTCTTCTCTCTCTACCAAGAACTTATATATTATCACTTTCACATGTTGTTCTTCCATCGCTCTTCAATCTGGAAACTAAAAGCTTTGCATTTGTCATTTGTGAAAAAAATGGAAAGAAGACAAATGTAACTGAGATTTCTATGTTTCTCTTTCATTTTGTCAGCACGCGAGTCTCAAACGAACTAGGAGCTGGCCATCCTGCAGCAGCAAAGCTAGCTGGGTGTGTAGTTATGACAATGGTTGCTATTCAGGGGCTACTGGTTGGAACTTTCTTCATTCTTATACGTAATGTTTGGGGCTATGCTTTTAGCAACGAACGAGAAGTGGTTGAATATTTAGCAAAGATGCTTCCTATAGTTGCAGTTTCCGAATTTTTCTCAGGACTTCAATGTGTGCTTTCAGGTTCTCATTTTATCATATGGTACAATTATACATACCTTTTTTCTCTTTATATGTTTCATATCATTTGACTTCAACTAGCCTTGGAATGAAAATTGTCGTGGAATTAAATGATTATGAGACAAACTACTTGCAAGCCTTGGAATGAAAATTGAAGTAGAAGTTGAACCAAAGTTACCTGATGAACATTAGAGTTTATAATGTACCCTTTTGACAATTAGGTAACCCATAATGATTCTGATTAGTCCCTACCATTAATATCTATTCCAGAATCTACAGCCAAGTTGTCTAGATGACATTTTCTGGTCAGGCAGTAGATGAGATGTGCATTCCCATTAAAACATAGACAAAAAGTACCACTTGTGTCAAGTTGGACCATAAAAAATCAAGAGTACTTACAGGATATTAGACTTTTTAATGCATATTTTGGTAAATAGATATGCAGCCAAGTGAATTTAATCTGTCTCTGTTGGTCATGCTTATTTCTAAGTCTCTTCTTTGTGTTAATATTGGACTTGGGATTACATGTATCTACCGTCTGTTATGACTTCACTTGGTATCTGCATTAGGATTTTTCTACCCTTGTGGTCTAAGCAGACACATTTTACTTGCTCAAAGTGATAATATGTTGAAGGATCTACTTGTATGTGCATAAATACAATGCAGGCATTGCTAGAGGGTGTGGGTGGCAGAAGATTGGTGCATATGTCAATCTTGGATCATATTATATTGTGGGAATTCCATCTGGAGTTCTGCTTGCTTTTGTTTTTGACGTTGGTGGAAAGGTAAAAACGATAATCATGATGAACATGTCTAATTATACAAAATACTCAGGAACTTGGTTCTTTGTTTCAAAAATATTCTTATTCTTCCGAAAGTTGTAATATTAACCTTAACCTTTTATATGATCTCAAAACTACTTTTGGAATAGAAATATTTTAAAATTTTTGGATGAAAATTGAGACTTGAAATGGTGTGGTGATCCAAATTTTCACTCTAGTCCAATCCCCCACCATTCCAAGTCCCAATTCCTATCCAGGATTCTAAAAGATTTCTACTCCAAAACTCGTTTTGAAACACTTGTGAAAGGTGAAGGGTAATATTGCAACTTTTGAACGAAAAAAAGGGCAAAGTTCAAATGCATTTTATATAATAACTTACCAGAATTCTTCATTATTGATCCTTAATAGGGTCTGTGGTTTGGCATCATGTTTGCACTCATTGTCCAAGCATTTTCTCTTGCTACCATTACCATCCGCACCAACTGGGATCAAGAAGTACAATTCATAACTCAAATCTCAACTTTGCTTTATTCCCTAAACTTGACGTTTCTAATGAATTCATTTTTGCTATTCAGGCAAAGAAAGCTACAGAACGAGTATATGACGCAGTAATTCCAAGGAATTTTGTCTCATGAAACTAGAGTTTCTTGGTGGAGGAGCTTTCTGATTTAGCTCTACTTTCTTTTGAAAATCAATGAATTGTGGAAGTCAAGCCTGAAAGCTCCATTTTTGCAACATGGCTCTTAGGCAAATAATAGATATCTCAGTCTCCATATGTTTAGAAATCATTCAATCAATCTAGTAGCCATCAAAGCTCAGGAGATACCCTGTGGCAGTTATATTTGAATTCAGTATTCCAGTGTGTTATCTTGTGGTATTTTATGCTCTGTATATTGAATGAACATGTCAAACATTCCAGATGCCACAAGCATTGCAAAGCTAAGATGGAGAATTAGAGAAGAAAAATATAGAATTTGGAGTCTTGTTCTGGTCTTTAGGAATAAAATCTTAAACTAGTTATTGTATCGATTTAAACCTTAAACTTTTCTAAACGAATCAATTTAGATTATCCTTTAGTAATTTATCGTTATATTTATTTGATTCTTTTAAAGTCAACTAAAAAACACTTGACAAAATTAGTCTTCTCTCAAAATTATGATAAATTAGCTAAAAGAAATTGATATAATTCTTCATAAATAAGTCAGACAAAACTAGAAGAATATGAAAAGATGAATATTTACTACCACCAATTTGTTTCGAGAAAAAAAAAAGTTGCTTACTAATGTTGGAAATATTGAATAAAGCTATTTGGCGAAGAAAAATGAATTTATACCCAAAATTTAGGAAGTGTATTAATTAAAATCTTAAACTACTAATTGTATGAATTAAAATCTTAAACTACTAATTGTATGGATTTAAACCATAAAGTTCCGTAAACGAATCAATTTAGATTATTTGTTAGTGATTTATCACTATATTTTATTTTTATTTTTTTGAAAGTCAACTCAAAATCACTTGAGAAAAGTATTCTTCTCCCAAAATCCTGCTAAATTAGCCAAAAAGAAAGTGGTATAATTCTTCACAAATAAGTAAAAAAAAAAAAAAAATTAAATAAATCTAGAAAAAGACGAGAAGATGAAAAGTTATTACCATCAATTTGTTTCAAGAAAAAAAGTTGTCACACATATGACAACTATGGATTAACGAAAAAATCTTTATAAATGGTCTAAATTAATTTATTTATGAAAGTTTAGAATCTTAATTTATATAATTATTAGTTTGAAATTTGATACAACCCTCAAAAGTTAATGGTATGAACGATTAGGATTGAGTCTAATATATATAATAAACTCTCAACTCTGTATTAAAAAGGTTTGTAAACTTTCAATTTTGTGTTCAATAGATAATTCATAAATCGATTTTCAATTATATATTGAATAAGTTCATGAATTTTAAGAATATTGAATAGGTCGTTGATACTATATAAAATTGAAAAGTTTTTACAATATGACACAATTTTATAAGTCCAATGAGTAAATTTGTAAGGTAAACTTTTCTATTTAAAAAAATTATAAAAGAACTAAATATGATATAGAAAAATTATGGTAAAATTACATTTTTAGTCTTTAAGTTTTGAGTACTAAGTGTGTTTAGTTCCTAGATTTTCAAATATACTTTTTAAAGATCGAACACACCTATTCTTTAAAACTTGGGACTAAAAAATATATTTTGAAAACCTAGAGACTAAACGCACCTATTCTTCAAAACCTCATAAACTCAAAAGGTAATTTTCCCTAAGAAAAAAATATCTCCAAGGCCGCCTGATTTCCTGAAATCAAAGAATGAGTAGAGCTGAAGACTAAGAGTATATTTGGTATGCAATTTGAAAACTTTTTTATTGAATCAAATGAGTTCAACAAATATTAGTTTGTTAATGTGTTTTATTTTAAATATAGATTTTGGATTATGTGATGCAAATGGTATAGATATTGGAAACATCATCTATCTATCTATCTATCTATATATATATATATATATAGTTAGTGCCTCTTTTAACCAAAATAGAACAAAACTCAAAACATAGCCGCCAAAATGTTATTTTAACCAAAAATTAAAACAAAAAATATTGTCCAAAGAACAAAACTTAGGTGCAGATTGGGCTACACTTAGTCGGCAGCCTAGACACGAGGTCCATCTATATGGTGCCATGTGACACTCTTTTTTCCACTCTTCCTTCAGGTTACAATGTTTCACTTTTTTTTTGTTGTAATGATTAGATGCAGTCTTGGCTACACTCATCTTCCTACAACCCGTCAGTAAGAAAATAATAATTAAATTTTTCAAAAAAGAAAAATTCTTGCCCAACGAACCCTCAAATTACTGTTTTTTTTCTTTCTCTAATTTAAAAGAGAAATTTTCACATATAAAAAAAATGTCAAACTATTTACAGAAAATAGCAAAAAAAAAATTGATAGACATTAATATACTTCTATCAGCAATAGACTTCTATCGTTTTTATCACTGATAGACTTCTATTAGCGTCTATCACAACTATCTAAAAATTTTACTATTTTGTATAAATAATTTTTCTTATTTTTCTATTTTTAAAAATTCTCCAATTTAAAAGTATATTTAAAAAGTGAAGCAAAACTAGACGTCAAAGGCAACAATAGTCATATTATATATATAGTTTATATGGAACCTTCATCTTCACCTCCCCTGCTCTCTCATTGTCTGTGAGCAGAGAATCTGATGGAGGAGGAAGATCAGAACTCGTCATTGAACTCACCCCTTATTCACACATCTGAAGATGAAGTGAATTCGAAAGACGAGAGACAGATAAATGATGAGAATATCAGAAGGAAACTGATAGCTGAGGAAGTAAAGAAGCAGCTATGGCTAGCAGGGCCTCTAATATCGGTCAGTCTTCTCCAATACTGTTTGCAGATGATTTCCATCATGTTTGTGGGTCATCTCGGCGAATTGCCTCTCTCTGGTGCTTCCATGGCTGTTTCTTTTACATCGGTGACTGGTTTCACAGTCTTGGTGAGTTGGGTTTCTGTTTGTTTCTCGGGAAAATTACATCTTCTTGCCGTTTCTATATATTTTTTTTCTTCAGTTCAATCACTGTAGAATGGGGGATTGAACTCTCGATCTTTGAATGGTAACGGATGACTTATCTAAGATTTTATCCCTTCAAACTTTTTCTGGACGGCTACATTCACAAGGTGGAGGTCTGTCTTATTTTAGAAGACAATTATTTGTTATTATTTAGCGTCGCAGAGCGAACAAAGAGGCTGTGTATTTTGTTATGAAATCGATAAACAAAGAAAGTGAGAAAACGTATACAGTAGAAAAATCGACACACACATGTGTTTTCTATGTTCACAGGTAGAGAGAAAAGTTTATTATTGGAGAGAAAATATCACAGATCAATGTGGCGTCAGTAGAGTTAGAGAGTGTAGATATATATAGCCCCCGGAGTGTAGATATATATAGTCCACTCCGCTAAGCCTAGTACTATAAGCGTAAATAACATAAATAAAAATACAAAGACATTCTAACATTTTCATTGGTTTTGGATTCTGCAATTTTTATTTTCTATCCATGATGTCTTATATATAACAGATACTGATACTCAATCAATCATGGTTTCATTGGGAATGATGCACTTTGTTTCTAAAGCCAGTCATCTTACTTTAAATGGTCTTAATTTGAATACATGTCTAGATGGGGCTGGCTAGTGCTCTGGATACCTTTTGTGGCCAATCTTATGGAGCAAAGCAGTACCATATGTTGGGTATTCATATGCAAAAAGCAATGTTTGTTCTTTTACTTGTGAGCATTCCTCTTGCAGTCATTTGGGCTAACACAGGAGAAATCCTGAAATTACTTGGCCAAGATGCTCAAATTTCAGCAGAAGCTGGGAAATATGCTAAGTGCTTGATACCATGCCTTTTTGCACATGGTCTTGTTCAGTGCCTGAACAGATTTTTACAGACCCAAAACGTTGTTTTCCCAATGATGATGAGTTCTGGAATAGCAGCTTTGCTTCACATCCCTCTCTGTTGGGTTATGGTATCCAAAGCTGGACTTGGAACTCGAGGAGCTGCTGTGGCAAACTCCATTTCTTATTGGATCAATGCATTGATTTTGATACTTTATGTTAAGTTTTCTTCTTCACGTTCAAAGTCATGGACTGGCTTTTCAGGGCTGGCTTTTCACAACATCCCATATTTTCTTAAGCTTGCGATCCCTTCAACTGTCATGGTTTGGTAATTCTCACTTTTACTGTTTCTCCTTTTATCATAATCACAAAGATGCAGTTCTCTAAAAATGTTCAAAAAGATTTTCAACAGCCTGGAATTGTGGTCATTCGAGATGGTGGTTCTTCTGTCTGGACTTCTCCCAAATCCAAAATTAGAGACATCAGTGCTTTCTATTAGGTATAAACTAGATACATCAGTTCTTCAGGAGCAAGCTCGTTCTCTTTCTTTTATCTAACCACCTCTAGCTTGACCAACACATTTCTTTACCAGCCTTAATACAGATTTAACCGTTTGGATGATCCCAATGGGTCTGAGTGCTGCTGCTAGGTAAATTTGCAACTGCCTCTCATAAGAATCTCCATTTTCTCTACCAATAACTTAAAAGTGATCATTTTCATATGTTTCTCCATTTTGCCTGAATTGGGTAACTGAGAACCTTGCATTTTTTTAAAGAATAGATAGCATACGTTTGTAACTGAGATTTCTATGTCTCTACTGTATTTTGTAAGCACTCGAGTTTCAAATGAACTAGGAGCTGGTCGTCCTGCAGCAGCAAAGCTTGCAGGGTGTGTAGTTATGACAATAGCTGTTATTGAGGGGCTGCTGCTTGGGACTGTCTTGATTCTTATAAGAAATGTGTGGGGTTATGCTTATAGCAACGAACAAGAAGTGGTCAAATATGTAGCCGACATAGTTCCCCTAATTGCAGTGTCCAGTTTTCTTGATGGACTCCAATGCGTTCTTTCAGGTTCACTTCATATTGTTCTTGAACAATCGTATATTTTTTTCTCTATATATGTTGCATTTCATTTGACTCCAGCTGGCCTTGAATAAAAAATTATAGAGGTGGAATCCAATGATTGTGAGTTAGACTGCCTTCTGCTAGCATTCTATTATTGGGAGGCCAAGTTCTAATTCAAAGATTGAATTCTCTTACTGTCATTAGTTCTCATTTCTTTGATATCCATGACTGTTTGAATCAACTTTCACTAATCTCACAGCCTCTATGTATTATCACTTATCTAACTGGATAACACTTAAAAACTCATGAGATATTTGAAATCATTGATTGGTGACCATCATAGATTGAATTTATTACCATGTGCCAACAAACATCATAGTTTACAGTGTTTTCTTTTTGATCAGTAACTAGCTTGTTGTGGTTGTGATTAGCCCCTATCATTAAAATCAACTTCCAAACCAAGTTGTCTAATAATGACACTTTCTAGTCGGGTATTAAGACATGAAATGGAAAGGAAAGAGGAATTCTCGAAAAAGCACCACTTGTGTCAATTTCGATCCAAAAAAATCGAACATCATCTTTTTGAAACTCTATTCTGCCAGAAAAACCAGCAAATTCTTCCAGAATGTTAGAGTTTTTTAGGTAAACCTTGATAAATAGTATGGAATCCAATGAATTTAACCTGTCAACCAGTCTCCTTTGACATGGCTAATTGCTAAATCTCTCTGTTCTTCGTTTTGTTAATATTACAATTGGGATTACATTTCTTCAGTCGCAGATAACTTGATCCTCCTTCTATCCTGTGTGATCTAACCATACACATTTTGCTAACACAAAGTAATGGTATTTTGAAGAATCTGTTTGTATATGCTTAAATAAAATGCAGGCATTGTTAGAGGATGTGGTTGGCAGAAAATTGGTGCATATGTCAATCTTGGATCATATTATCTTGTGGGAATCCCATCTGCAGTCTTGCTTGCTTTTGTCTTGCACGTCGGCGGAAAGGTAAAAATGATAATCACAGTGATCTCCATTCTTCATTCTCGCCATTTTACATCATTTTCTATAATTACTACTAATCCATTTTTTAACCTTTTTCTCTTGAAAACGTTCCTTAATAGGGGTTGTGGTTAGGCATCATCTGTGCACTTGCTGTCCAAACACTCTCTCTTGCTATCATTACCATCCGCACTAACTGGGACCAAGAAGTACAACTCTACACTCAAATCTCAACTTTCCTTCGTTCCCTTGAAATTTGATATTTCTGATGCATTTATCCATTGTTTCAGGCAAAAATGGCTACAGAACGAGTGTATGATGCAGTAATTCCAGTGAATGCCATCTCATGAAACTAAAGCTTTTTTTTTTTGGTGGACAAGCTCTGTGATTAATCTCTTGATGTGAAGTTACTTGCCTTACAAATACAAAAGCCTCATTTTTGCAATACAACTCTTGAACGAAAACTACCTGAAGATTCTTGCTCTCGAAGTTGGTTTCTTAGTTTCCATGTGTTTGGTAATCATTCTATCTACTCATGAAAGCTCAAGGGAAATTATGTACAATTATATTTAAATTCAATATTTAATGAACATGATGAACATCAGCATCACAGTGGAGAGTAAGTTGTGAGAGAACAAAAGTATATGGAATTTGGAGTATTTCCCTTATGAATAATGGTGGGTTTGTGATCATTTGCTGAATTATTTTGATCTTTTCGAGGTTCAGAGGAACTTTTTGATGGCCTAGAGAAATTTTTTAATGATTCCTCTATATAGAAGTTCTCCTTAGAAAACCAACAAATGCACTCAATACTACTTCAAAAGGCTTATAAGATTCAAAAGTAATGCTCTTATATGATGATCATTCTTAGTTATAACTTCAATCTCATCAATAAAAGATATAACTAGATGCTTACTTTCATTGAGATATTTCAAATGAAAGGGAGAGAATGCTGTGGATTAGTACTGGAGATAATGTTCTGTTCATACATGTTTCCAAACAGCTAAATGCTACTAATAACCAAACAGATCCAATCAATAATCAGAAGAGAAAGCTAAGCAACCAGACATATAAAAGCTATAAAGTGAGCATGTCCCCTACAATCCAACACAACAATAACTGTGTTTTAAGGTCTTATGTTTCAATCTTAGGATGCTGTTTCTTCTCTCAGTTCATAATTCTGGTCCTGGTGATCATGAATTTTTTTTAGAAAAAACAAGGTTAAATGCCATACTGGCTTCATAATTCCAATTGCAGTTCTCTTGTACTTCTGGAAAATTGTCACCATTTTAGTTTTGTCATTTTTCAGGTTAAGGCACACCTCCCTAAACTGGGACACTTAATGCTGTGCATGAGTGGGAATTTATAAAATAATAATATTAATAATGGAAATAAAAAAAAAAAAGAAAAAAAAATCTGATATAAGTTCAGAGAGGGCACCAAGCTTTTTTTTTTTTTTTCTTCTTTTCTTCTTCTTCTTCTGTGAGTGTTCGGACCAGTTTACGCGCACCTCAACTAATCTCACGGGACAACCCGTCTGACCCGAGAGCACCAAACTTTCTTAATAACAATAGGGTAAGCAACCTCTTTTCTTATTGTTTCTTTCTATTAGCTGCCATAGGTGAGCATTTAAGTTAAAGTCTCTATACATGGTGAGCTCTTCTTTGGAGTCCTGTTTTGGGTAGACATTTAATATCTTGTAAATTTACTTCATCTTTCTCATGTTTTGGTTTGAGGATGCTAGAAGGAAGTAAGCCTCCTACCATGGAAGCTCATGTGAAATATTTCTGCACTTTTCCTGCTAGTGGAGGGCCTTTCCTCTTTCAGATTTCTGTGTTCTTTTAGAGATAAATCTATGGTTTTTGTTTACCATTCAAGTCCATTATAAGTTGGTTGGTTCCAAGTATTATGACCAAGAATTTGCAATCATGGTTCATAAATCTTTCATGTCTGATGAGATGGAATTTAAAGCAGTTACCAAAATAACTCCATATTGTTTCATGCAGCTGCTTATGTAAAAGCTATTTCTTTCTTCATAAAGAATTCTTAGGAATTATGATAGAACTGAGAAGTGGGGACTAGGAAAAGAGTTTAGCATTGTAGGAAGCCTGTGGAGTATAATTTTCTCCAAGCATTTGAGGGGTTTATTCTAATTTCAAGAGATATCACTCCAGTACCAGACTATAGATTTTCTCATTCCGAACTCTTTACTGACAAGTTGAGGATACAAGTATTGTCCCATATTAAGACAACTTCTTTATTAATATGAGGCATTTTGTATTGAGAAAAAAATATATATATATATTATTCTCAAAGTGGATTATATCATACAAGTATAGAAATATGGGATGACATGTTCTAACAGCTGCTAACTCCATTTATGCACCTGTTGTTAACTAAGAAAATGTTAGAAGATTCCACATTAGAAAAATTTAGGGACCTCACAATCTTACTAAGATTGATGGGCTACTCTCTTGGCCAAATGCTTTTGAGATGGAACCCCGTGTTATCTAAATATGGTATCAAAACCCATGAAACCCAAATGAACATTCGGTCCAAAAAACAACTTGGGATCCGATCCAAGAATGGTGAACCCAAAAAAGGCATCATCTTGAGAGGCATGTTGAGGATTCCACATTAGAAAAATATAGGGACCTCACAATCTTAATAAGATAGATGGACTACTCCTCTCATGGTTTTGAGATGAACCCTATGTTATCTAATAGTAAGCGGCCAAAAGACACTAACCCTATCGCCATATTTACATTGACACTACTAAATCATTACCATTCCCTATTTTGTTTTCCCTTTCCTTCTAGCTATAGTGAATTGGACCAGCATCTTTGAGTTCCTATCAAATCTTTATGTTCCCCTCCTCACTAAGGTTAACATTCAAACTTGAAAAGATTTTATGCTTTTCTTAAGAAGGGAGACAATTTCATTGATGAATGGAGTAAAAACTCCAAGAACACCCAAAGTGAGATTACATAAAAAATTTCTAATGGGAAAGTAAATAGAAAAGACTATAATCAGAAAAAAGGACGATAATGTTTACACCAATACAAAGCATGAGACAATCAAATCTATAAAATTATTAAGGAAGAAGAATCCCAGAAGTGACGAGACGACGGTTCCTCTCTAGCCAAAGGAACCAAAAAATTGTGTGAAAACAGAGTATGGTTTGATTTTGTGCTAAGTACTTTGATTTGAAACTCCACTTGGATCTTGCTGTTGTATATTCTGAGGCAAGGAAAATATTGGTGTAATGTTATTATTGCGAAGTGTTGCTTTTAGCCATATGTTAATTGCTTTATGACCAAGGAGAATGGAATCTCTGGATAGACTCATAGACATTCTACTTCTCCATCTTGTTCATTCATACACTGACAGGATGGTTCTAAATTCTTTGTTATGAATGTTTGATCAAGCCTTCAAATGGTTTTAATGAAGCAAAAGGAAACATGATGAACATTCAGGGAGGAGAAGTTTTGAAAGAAGTGAAAAGACAGTTACTGTTGGCAGGCCCTTTATTTTCTGTTGGTCTGTTACAATACTGTTTACAGATAATTTCTTTGATGTTTGTGGGTCATCTTGGTCAATTGGCTCTGGCAGCAGCTTCAATGGCAACTTCTTTTGTTTCAGTCACAGGTTTTAGCTTGCTGGTGAGCTCTATTTCTCCTTAACTATACATTGAAGAACCAAAATTTGTAGTTTCAACATCTATTCTTTTATATGCTTTTATCCAATAATGAATATGATGCAATAACTACAGCCACCTCCCTGTATAATGTTTGACTGTCACTTTCCACATTTATTTGAAGCCGAAAGTGCTAGAGTGGAATAAACGTTGTTCAAGTTTGTTAAAGTATTTGATATAATATTAAATTTACCTTCACCCATTAGCTTAAGTTTTTAAGTCAATGAGTGATTTAACATAGTACCAAAGCAGGAAGTCTCACCCCTACAATGTTATTTCCTCTCCAATTAATATTGATTTCCACTTGTTGGGTCTTCTATAGATTTGCAAGCCTACAAGTGAGGAAAAGTGTTAAAGTGTTGATATAATATTAAATTTACCTTCACCCATCGGTTTAAGCTTTTTGGTCAATTAATGGTTTAACAAAGTTTCCATAACGAATAACAACATCAGAACAATATCTTTTAGCCTGATCAAATCCCATTATTCATCTTAGTTCATCATTGAAAAGTAAAAAGTAAAAAACTGAACTAATGTAGGTTGGCGAAATGCATAATATAGGGTAGTCAGATCTTAACAGTGTTCCATGAACTCTGCACATAATTTGTTTACTTAACCAAGTTATTCAGAACAATTCACTGTATCTGTTGTATAATCAGATGGGAATGGCTAGTGCATTAGATACCTTATGCGGGCAGTTGTTCGGTGCAAAGCAATATCATATGCTAGGAATACATACTCAATGTGCGATGTTCGTTCTCTTAGTTGTTAGCATATTTCTTGCCATTATTACAGCAAACACAAAACTGGTTCTAATTGCATTGCACCAAGATCAGGAGATATCCGAAGGAGCTGGATTATATGCCCGTTACATGATCCCGAGTGTTGTCGCATATGGTCAGCTTCAGTGTCTGGTGAAATTCTTACAAACTCAAAACATTGTCTTTCATATGGTACTAAGTTCTGGAGTTGCAGCTTTAATCCACATCTTATTATGCTGGATATTTGTTTTCAAATTTGAACTGCAAATTAGAGGAGCTGCTCTGGCAAATTCAATCTCTTATTGGATTAATGTAGTTCTGATAGCACTCTATGTTAAGACCTCTTCTTGTTGCTCAGAAACATGGACAGGTTTTACAGTAGATGCTTTGCACAATGTGCTTGCTTTTCTTAGGATTTCAATTCCTTCAGCTATTATGCTGTGGTAATTCTTTCTTTTAACAGCCGCATTACATTTTGAAGATTTTTTCTCTCTTTCTCTAAAAAGAGCAAAAGGGATGCAGAAGATACAAGTTTGCTCCTTAAGAAAGAAACTTTCTTTTTCCAAGTTCTGTAACCTGCTAGCCAAAATGGCCATATATTCTAATAAGTAGGCTGATGTGATTTCAACAGCTTGAAAGTTTGGACATTTGAGATGATGGTTATCCTCTCTGGTCTTCTCCCCAACCCCAAGCTAGAAACTTCAGTACTTTCTATCTGGTTGGTATTTTATTGGAGATCTTATTTCCTAAAATGACTGATAAGTAATTCTTTCTAATCCTTATGAATACCCAGTGCAGTTCTTAAAAAGATGAATTTCTTGTTCCAGCCTTAATATATTTGGATTATTCTGGATGATTTCTTTTGGACTTAGTGCGGCCGTAAGGTAATCATCCTAGCTTATGCTTCTCCTTTGTTAATTTTCATATTTTAACCAACCAAAGCTTTGTGCTTTACGATGATGATTGCTAGAATTTCATGAGTAGTCATCATGTAAACCAAAACTTATGTTATGAAATATACTCTTTTCTCAACCTGTTTTGTTTTACATGTTTTTGAATAATAGCATCCGGGTATCAAATGAGTTGGGGGCTGGACATCCACAAGCAGCACGTACAGCGGCATATGTTGCGTTAGTAATGGTGGTTGTAGAAGGTGTTCTGGTAGGATTTCTCATGATTCTGCTTCGAGATTTCTGGGGTCAGGTTTATAGTGAAGAAGAAGTTGTCAGATACCTTGCAACTATGATGCCAACTGTAGCAGTTTCTAGCTTCTTAGATGGTGTCCAGAGCATTCTTTCAGGTACTCATCCATTTTAGCTTGCATTAACATTCAGAAATCCTTTGTAAAAACTTCTTGCTAATTTTACCTATTAATTATCATGCTTGCTCTTTTTCTCGCGTGTGTGTGTGTGTCTTCCAATAACTTGAAGTCAACTTTTCAACTCTAAACTTTTGACCTGGTAGGCATCAGAAAGTTCTCAACTGATGAGAATATCATTTTGAAGGCTCTTGAACTGAAAATTGCTTGGCCTGTTGGATGGTCATGTCACCTTTGATACAGCAAAGAGTCTCAAGTGGCTAAACAAAGGATGAAATTGGCTATTGAGCGTTTAGGCACCTTCAATACAGAGTACTATGTTTTGCTAGTATAACAAATATGACTTAGACTTATGGTCAACATGAGCATAGTTCAACAATAATTGACCTGTACTCCTTTCCTTGAAGTCGGAAATTCAAAGTCTCATACTTCCACATTTGTTGTAACCAAAAGAACAAAAAAAAAATGAAAACATGTAGTTGGCTTATTATAAACAACCAGATGGAAGGTAATCTGAATCAAAGATAATCTCCGAGCTTTTCCCTTAAATATTCAACTCAATATCATGATCTTTTGAGATAATATTAGTTCAATTACATGTACATGTATTGTGTATATAGTGTGTTATTATCTGCACTCGAATCAAGTAGTGATTAAGTTATGTTAAATGTTTTGTTACACAAATTCAGGAGTTTGCTAGAGGATGTGGTTGGCAGAAAATGGGTGCATATATCAATATGGCTTCTTTTTACTTGGTGGGAATTCCTTGTTCCATATCCTTAGCTTTTGTCTTAGACATGAAAGGGAAGGTACAAACCTTGTCTATCCCATCAACTTTTCACTTTCATAGGCATTCCCATATTCGGAAACTTTTAATTCTGTTTTTGGCCCTTAAATCATTTTCTGCAGGGACTGTGGTTGGGTGTTGTATTTGCTTTTCTAGTGCAAGTGATATTTTTTCTTGGAATAACAGTTCGCACAAACTGGGACACACAGGTGAGCCTTGAGCATTGTTTTTTTGGTAAAGGAAACATATATTAATAATCCAGAGATAAAACCTCAAGCAATACAAGAGCTACAGGAGGGAAAACCAATTACGGACTAAAAAAGATAAGCTGAAATGAGTAAAAGGGTGCTTAGTTTTGCACCAAGAAAAGGCTGTAGATAAAACAAGTTCCATAAAATGAGGAAAAGATGAAAAAGAATCATTAAAAAGACGTATGTTCCTTTCACCCCATAAGCTCCACAAGAAAGCACGAGTAATGGCTAACCAAATTGTCTTTTTAGTACCACCAAAGGGATAACTCACCAACAAGATGCTAATGCATCAGAAATGTTATTAGGGCGAATATAGGACCATCCAAAAGCAAAAGCAATACAATATCCCAAAAATTAGCAGCAAAGGAGCAATGCAAGAATGGCCTTGAGCATTGTTCATTGCTTATTATTTGTTTTCTCCATCACAATTGCTATCTGTTTAACTACTACTTATTTTATAGGCTGAAGAGGCTACAAATAGAGGCCAGGATTACACAGTCCCTCTGCATGTGGTGCAATGAGGTTAACATGTAAGACTAGAACATCATTGTCATTGTTGAACAATCTAAAGTCAACCTAATATTTTAGACGTATCAAGTTTGAAATTTCTTTATGAAAGGGACATTTTCAATTAAAGATCTATTTTCAGTCGTATCAAGTTTGAAATTTCATTCGGAAAGGGAACGTTTTCAATTCTAGAGCGACCTTTATGTATTACAAAGATTTGTTTTTCGATCATCTGATTATCTTATCGAAGCTCATCTTATCAAATTGCCTACCTGAACAAACCTTGTAATGCTCAGCTGAACAAGACCTTACAACTAGAAAGGGGGCATTCTTTTATCAATAGGCAAAGAGATCCTTGCTTGGGGCAACTTAGGGCCTATTCAGCTGCCTACCTTTGAAAGTTATTCATGTCAAAGATCACTTTCAAACATATTTTTAATCATTTAACCATTAATCCTACATTTTTAAACAAGATTTTCATATTACAAGGCATGTTCCATAGTAATTTACCTGAAAAAATAACTCATAGACATGTCCTTAAATGGTTGCATCAATTTTCAAGTACAACATATTTAATAGATATGGGAGGGAAAACCATGTAAGAAGTAAATCAAATTGTCTTTCTATAACAATTATAAGAGCATCTACATTTGAAATTATTTCATCTAGTACAAATTTTGGCAGTCTTACAAGAAGTAGTTAAAATAATTCTCCTTTTTCTTTCCTATTGAAACATAGCAAGTTTCTCAACAATTTCTAAACTCCTGTGGAAGTTCTTTATCCAGATGCCTTAACTAACCAAATAGTAATCACCATACACAGACATGATCGAAGAAAAATCAGTGGATCTTTGCACAATGTATAAATTTTATTTCATTTTGTTACTGTGTACTAAATACTGCTTCGAAGCTGTTAAGTGTTACACTTCCCAAAACCGAGTTGTAGCAGAAATGGTCCAAGGTAGAGGCATCAAATATTTTGATAAGAGATCAAATGAATCAACTTCAATTAGCTATATGTGAAAATTACATAATAAAACACCGGTATAATTTAGCAGTCGCTCAAGGGGATAAGAGGGTAAAAGATAAACGATCCGGCGGTCTTTACCTTGGGAAGTAATTCCACAATTTGCCCTAGAAAACAACCAAATAGCAATCACGTGAGGATATTCAGCAAGAATCTTTTTTATCTTTAGAATTCAAGGACATAGTTGTACGATCTATAGAACCGATCTAAATATTACAAGAGATGCATCATTAACAGAGTTACAAAGCCGCTTAAACATACGAAAATTTGGATCCACCTCTCCAAGCACTCAATTGAGAAGAATACTCACCTTTCAAAATATTAACTAGCCTGGAAGAGGAAAGTAAAGCCGGGGGGGGACTTATCGATCATAGAGGTTACAGGATGAGAGATCTTTTTCCAAAAAGATAGAGATTACAGGACAAGAGAAGAACAGAATAATTCAAGTTCGAACAAACTCGAAAGACATTGTACCTCATAAATGCAGTCTAGCATTCAATTGGAAGGCCGAAGTCATATTGCAGTACACTGATACAGAATCTCCTTACTGCTGGAATTCAAGATCTAATTTCCTTTTAAGATGCGATTTGTCAGCACTGCAAGAGAAAGGGGTGGGGAAAAAAAAAACTATTCAGAATTCCAAGTGTCATGAAGACCACGTGCATATTTAAATGTTATCTGATACGTCTAGTTCCTTATTAAAAATAAATAGCCTCAATTTTTCCTGTCGCTGGGCTTTGATTCATGAACATGTCACCATTTATTAATTAAAAAAGAATTAATTAATCCTCAAATACATTAGTTATTAAATTAATGACTATGTAATATTTATTGCAGACTCTTGACAAGCCCACGGGTTGTGATTTCACAACATCTCCTCCCCCTATCCCAAGTTGGGACTTGGAAGGGTATATAAGTTACACAAAGAGCGGTTTTATGCCCATGATGAAGCGCCATCCAAATGGATCAAACATGCACATCCAAGAACTATTACTATATGCTTTTCCATGAGAAAAACTTAAGCAAACAACTCAAGCAACATGACCAATTCTTTACCTATATCAATAATGCAAAATTGAACATGTTGATATTATTGCAGTTAGTTATCAAAAAATACAATACAGCCTGAACAATAAGGTACACGCAATCAAAACACAATAAAAATTTGGTTAGATTATCTTAAAATATCTTTCCTTTGAAAGATTTCATTCAATTAATCAAATTGTTTCTTATCTCAAAAAAAAAAAAAAAAAAACGTCCACATCGAACCTCTGATAATAGGGACCTTTAAGATTACTATTCCATGATATTTGGTGTTCTTATAGACTATAGCCTTGCCTTGATTATTAGAAATTGGAAGGCTTTTTTGTGATAGTTTTTTCTAAGGAGGGTTCTTCTCTCACCCCTTGTCCTTAAGTTGTCTTCCTTTTGTCAATATGAATATAATTTTCACTGTTTCATAAATAAATAAAAGAAAAAAAGTTACTCTCCCATGACATGTCAAACTTCAATTAATTCAAACCCACACTATGAGATTACATTCAAGGTGGTCCCTACCTCCTATATACCATGGCTTCAAACCCATTTTCAAGCTAAGGCAGACAATCGGCTTAGCAATTTACACAATAAAATTATTGTGGCACAATGAGAAAATTTTACCTGTTAATTGTAGGTCTATTTGGAGATTTTCCACCAAAAATAGAAAAATCCAACGACATTGGCACCACTTCATTCTTGCTTGTATTTCCAGCAGCTAACTCTCGCACCTCATTAACATGGTCATCAAGCCTATCAGCTCTATATGCATTTCCTTCAAAAGCATCACGCTCTGGCATTACTCTTCTAGACTTTCTTGGAGGTGAGAGGACAGTAGGACCCTCATTTGAATTTAAGTCCAAAACTCGAGAGTTCGTAGGTTCACGCTTTGAAGTAGGCCTTGGAAGCTTACTAGGATCTGTGGGAAGTGGTGCGGATGAGAAGTACCTAAAAAGGAAACTGTAAGAAATGTATCCAAAACAACTATAGGTTTCTAAATTATATTTTCATATATTAAAAATGAAACCTATGCTCCAATGCTTGTTGAATGGTAATTCTAGATTTTGGATCATATGCAAACATCTTTGATAGGAGATCCAGCGTGTCATCACTAGCCATAGGAAACAATGATCGTAGAGGAGGTGCAGGAACATATTGGAACTCAACGTAATCAGGTAGGTATAACATATCAGGCCATTGTGAAGGCGTAGGAGTTCCAAAAGCTGCAAAAATCTTCCCTAATTGATCAATGTCACTTGAACCCTGTCAATGACAGAAATTATTTAAGATACAATCAAAAGAAATACAAGAAACCAAAATTTGAACTTAAAACTATCTTATATAATGATTTGTAAGTACACAACCATGTGGACGTACCACCATGCTTAATTCAGAAGCTTAAAATCTAAATTGGTTGGTTGTTATTAAGAGAGAGCTCGCATTGAAGTCAAATAAGTTTGCTGGTAGGAAAAAAATAAAATGAGCTAGGAAGCACCTACACGGATACGCAACATGCGACACGACACGGCAACACACCAATTTCTAAAAATGTAGGACACGACATGTTGGGGACACGTTATTTTTTTATTATTTTTATTATTATTATTAAAATATATTAAAAGAAAAACCCAAAATACTTTAATTTTTTCACAAACTATTAGAAATAATTATTAAAAAATTGTGAATGAAAAATAAATACAAATATGCTGATTAGTAAGTTGCTTAAAAAAAGTTTAATTTAATTATAAATGTTAATGGTGCATGAAACTCAATAAATTATTGCCCACTAAAACTAAAAAAGACAAAAGCCCAAAACCCATTAAAAAACCTACACTAAAAGGCCCAACCTAAGAAGCACGGATATGGATACGAGACACGGAGACGACACGACATGGACACGGCAACACGCCATATTTTAAATATCTAGGACACGACACGGCAATGACACGTTTACTAAAATTTACATTTTTTTAAAATATAAATCATTTTCATACCAAAATAAAATTAAAAGTAAATGGGTTGATGCATTTATATGCTTAAAAGACTCGATGTATTTCACACTCAAAAGTTATTATTATTGTCATATATGTGTCTTTTTGGTCTACTCAACAAGTATTCAATGCATGTCTAACACATTTGTTGCACTAACAAGTGTCCAATACGTGTCCAACAAGTGTCGGAGTGTCCAAGTGTTCAACACGTGCTAGACACGGATACGCTAGCCAAACTAAAGTGTCCGTGCTTCTTAGGGCCCAACAAATTCTAGAACAAAGAAACCCTAATATCTTATTCTTCCTTTAGCAGCCATATTAAAACAAGAAAACCCTAACATCTCATTCTCTCTTCAGCCGTCTTCTTCTCTTTCCCCTCCCCCGATTATGTTCTCCTCTCTCCCCCAATTCTACTCTCATCCCCAATTTCGTTCAGTCCTCCTCCCTTCACCACTAATCTGTCGTCGCCATCCTGACAACTGCCGACTCCTGCCAACGCTCTCCAACATCCGATGACGCAATAGTGGTCCTCCAGTGAAAGAAAAGAGAGAATAGAAGGGAAAGGAAATAGAATATGGAGTTGTTTGAGCGTGTCCGAGCGTGTCACCCGATGTCCGATTATTAAAAAATTAAAAATAAAATAAAACACGTAAAATGACGTGTCGGAGTGTGTCGATGTCCGACACGTATCTGACACAAACGCTCCATCAAAAACGACGTGTCCATGCTTCCTAGAAAATGAGTAAAAAGAACAAACACAACATAAAATTCTCATATTTTGTATCATACATCCCAAATTGAATGCCAACATGGAACCACGATGAATAGAAAGACTAATTAATACATGAGACTAAATTCATACTTCAATTATTTACATGGTGAAGTCTACACATCACAACACAAGCAGAAAAAGGGAGGAGTAAATATGATTCTCATGGGATAGACATCGCCACATCGGCCATCATCATGTAAAGGATCGTTTATATTTACAAATATAGACATACCTGAAGAAAAGGTCGACGAAGTAGTAGTTCAGCAAAAATACAAGCTGCTGCCCAAACATCCACTGCAGAACCATATTGCTTAGTGCCAAACAATAACTCGGGTGCTCTGTACCACCGGGCAAACACCTATTTTGAGATATTGCAGACATACATGTTAAGATTGAGATGAATGGAATTCAGGGATGATGATGAAATATGTGGCCACAATAAAATGAGGATGGGTTTTGGGCCTGTACTATTTTATATTAAAAAAACAATGCCGTCTATAATAGTTAATACATAACCAGGCCATTTAATACGACCAGCTTTAAAATTAACAGCTACTACACATAACAAATTAGAGTCGAGGGATTCCAAAGAAAGAAATATTTACCTGCACTTATCAATAATGCAAAAGAGGAGAAGAAGTATACCTGGTGAGTAAATCTACGATCCGGACTCCCAAATATCCGAGCCAAACCAAAATCTGCAAGTTTCAATTGACCATTTGATCCTATCAACAAATTATTTGGCTTCATATCCCTGTAAATTGCAAGCAGGTATATTATAAAAAGAAAGTAAAGCAAAGGTATCCAGACGCTACATAATTTGAACGGCTAAACAGCAAATATAATAGTATTATGAAAATTTTGGATACCTATGTAAAACCCATTTCTTGTGGCAATATGCAAGGCCTTTCAACGTCATCTGAAGGTATGATTTTATGTCAGCTGGGGAAAGAAATATGTTTCGATCACGTATGACAGCTTCAAGGTCTGTCTCCATAAACTCAAATACAAGATGCAAATTTCCTTTGTGAGGGAATGCATCAATTAACTCAATAATATTTGAATCTTTGAGCTCTTTAAGCAGCTTTATTTCTCGAAGAGCCGTAAAATTTACTCCCTCTTTTTGTTTCCCAAGCCTAATTTTCTTGATTGCAACCGTCTGACCTGTCTAGAAAGTAGAAACGGAAGTTGGAAAATCAAGTTGAAAACCCTATTTTGTTGATTTAATAGAAACTGAGTATATAGTTTAGTTTTCGATTTTCAAGCACTTAACAATCAGAATTTCAAGTAAACAAAAGAACTAACGCCTTAAGTCCAGAAATCTATTCAGCTACCGTGAGATACAGTTCAGGTAAACAAATCTGATTTTACATTTTAGTATATCCTAGGGCAAAAGAACCCGACACTCCACCATATTGAAACGTAACCAAAGTGACCAAACTCGAAAAAAAATACTCCAAATAACTCCAGAAGCCATCGCCATATTCCCCGTTCCTAGCTGCCGTAGCAATCTCAAAACTATCGTCAAATCAATTACAGCTAATTTTAGCTACAACTTTTCAAATTACCCATCTCTTCTCTATTCCCCATATATTTCTTCCAAAGCCATCGAAGCGTTATTAACTTTTCATGCAAAGAAAGCATATCAGCTTGATGCAGAATCGTATTAAAAAAGGGTGGGCAAAGACCAACCTGAGTATCAATGGCTTTATATACAACACCATAGGTACCCTCCCCAAGAACCTCACGCTTTAAATATCTATCGGCCACTTTCTTTGATGGATCGAGCTCAGCCATTGCTGCATCCAAATTACTCCTTCAAAACGTCTTCTTACCTCCTCCGGTATCCTTCTCATGCCAGACACATAGGTTCAGAGAAAAGAATTCTCAAAGGCACCATTATCCAAGGAAGTCGAAGGAAATTAGGGTTTGGACATGGTGAGTGTGCAGTTCAGTTCGTAGCTTAAAGAAAGCCGTTGAAGATAGAGAGAAAGACGAGAGCGTGGAAAAGCAGCCACTTTCGGCTGGTTCAAGGATTTATTTTTTCCTTTTTTTTTTTTTTTCCCCTCGCCAATGGGCAAGTCGATTCATAGTATTTACATGCTCATTTGATTTGAATAAAAGTTGGGCCGATGCACACGGCCCAAATCATTATTAGTAAGGAAATTCAATCATATATCACTAATTACACTTCTATTTGAAAAAATAGCAAAACACATCATTGTTTTGAATTATAGCAAAAATGTATGGGATATATGTGAATCCATATTTACCCAATCTGAAAATACCCTTATCAGTAATTAATTCATCAAATATATAATTATGTTTGTTTTGGTCGGCTTTCCGTGTGGATAGATTTCCTCTTTCCATGCAGATATTTCGACATTAATTAAATTTTCTATCTTCAATTTTTTATTTAAATCTTGAAATCTTATATATTTTTTTTTTTTTTTTTGTTAATGCTAACTAAGTCATGCGATTTTAAAATTGTTTTTATCATTATTTTTATTGTAATTTTCTTTTAAACGATTTATAAGTTATTTTTACCATTATCTTTTATAGCATTTTTGTTTGAAGCATGAAGAAGAATAGATCTATCCCGTTTTTCACCAATTTTTCTTATTTTTAAATTTGGCTTTATCATTATATTTAGAGAAATTACTATAAACAAAAAAAAATATCAAACTATTTACAAATATAGAAAAATTTCACTGTCTATCGGTGATAGACCACGATAGAATTCTATCGCTTTCTATCGCTCAAGCAAATAGATTTTATCGCTTGAGCGATAGAAAGCGATAGAATTCTATCACGGTCTATCATTGATAGAATGTAAAATTTTTCTATATTTGTAAATAGTTTGGCTCATTTTTCTATATTTGAAAACAACCCTTATATTTATTATAATTTCCTTTTAAACATGAAATATAGTATTTGGTTCATAATTGCTTGTCTTTATCAACGAGATTAGTCTCATATTTCATCAAATTTCACAAACGACCTAGTCAACTCTCAATTAAGTGTCCATTAGCTCTTTCATTGTTATTAATCTCTTCCCTAGCTATAGCTATTCAATGATTAAGAATTTTGTTCGAGGCAAGGTGGGATGAAAATAACCATTATCATAACTTTCGAGTTATTGAAATTTTAATTTTTGTCCCTACAAACACATTTTTTAATCATTTCTTTTAATTTGATTCAATCTAAACATTTTTTCCAACTTCTGAATATAGTTTTTCTCGTTTAACCATATACTGTGTTGGTTGCAACAATTATAACGTTATTAGGATCATGGAGGACAAAAATGTATTTAATTTCATTGTAAAAGCACTTAACAACTCCTCTATTGCACTGTAATTAATCCAACAACTCTGTTAATTAGTCTGTAATTAATTCATCAAATTCACAACTAAGCCTCTATCGATTTCCCTTAAGATATTCAACGTGAATTAACTTCCTTTTTTCCATGCAGATACGTTAGCATAAATCTCACTTCTTAGTTTGAAAATTTTTCAAATTTGTATTTAAAGAATTTTCAATCTTCAAATGTTGATTTGAATTTGTATATTTATCTTCTCTTTATATATATATATATACATATATCACTCAACATTTTTAATTTCACTATAATTAAATTTTGAGTTCACAATTTGGACTCCATATTTTCATTCGGATCTTTATCGTGAATGCACTCTCTCTTTTCATATGGTTATAATGCTCCACATTTTCAAATGTGATTAATTTCCATAAATTGAAGTTTAAATTTTGGAATTTCACCTTGGACAAATATTTTGAAATAAATTGGGTTACATGTAATTGTTGAGAAAAATTAACTATATTAAATTGTAGGACTTTTGTTTCTCTTTAATTTTGGAGTTTGGAATTGGTTTGTGTGATTTGGTTTGTGAAATTTATTAAAATATTTGAATTCAAGAAAAAGAAGAAGGAAATTAGTCAAAATCAAATTTAGGTTAAGAATTGTATGTGCATGTGTTTATGTGAGTTAAAAATAATTAAATAAATAAATAAACTTAAGTTGTTTTAGTCTAAAAACATTGCACCCCCCTTCCATCTTCTCCTTTGCTCAAACTATCTAGAACGCAGATCCCATCTTTTCCTTCTACGTGTGAGACCAATAAACTCCAACTTACAACCAGTCGTCGTTGCTACTATCTGCCGACAACCACTACACGTTGATGACAACCACCACTTACCGTCAACCAATCCCCGTCAACTGCTATCTGTCGACAACCACTGTACACCGATGACTGCCTGCCATTGTGGGTATGTCGCACGTCATGTTTCTCACTCTCCCACTTGGATTTCTTTGACGTCGTTTGTTACAACCAGCTGCCGCAAGTTAACTACCTTTCGCCAACATCTGCTGATGGTTTTTAGAACGTCGTCATCACCGACCATGATTGTTGTCATTGAGTATAGTCGTTGCTCACACTATTCAATATTAGAAGAAACTGATGCAAAAAAATATTTTTACTTTTTGGAAAAATGAATTTGGAGTTTCTGTTTCTCAACCCATTAAAGAGGTAGGTTGGTTTTAATTAAACTGTAATTAAAAAAAATTTAATAATGAGGGTTTTAATTAAACTGTAATTAAAAAAAATTAATAATGAGGGTTCGTAACATCTCACTTGCATGCTTGGAGTATTTTAGACTTTCGTCACTTCAAATTTATTATTATTTTAAGGGTTGTTTTCAAATATAGAAAAATTAGTAAAACTATTTACAAATATAGAAAAATTTTACTGTCTATCAATGATAAACCGCGATAGAATTCTATCGCTTTCTATCACTCAAGCGATAGAATTTATTTGCTTGAGCGATAGAAAGCGATAGAATTCTATCGCGGTTTATCACAGATACAATAAAAATTTTCTATATTTGTAAATATTTTGATATTTTTTCTGTTGATAGTAATTTCTCTTATTTTAATTCATTTTACCATTTTAAAAGAATGAAAGTTGGTTTGCTATTTTTCAAAAGTTAAAATCTGCTATTCCAAGGGCTAACATTAGGAGTTACAGATTTTAACTTCTCATTTGGAGAAATAGCAAAGCATGTAAATACTCTTGACAAAAGCACTCATCGAAAAAAAAAAGTTGGAATCAAAGAACCCTTGCTCAGAGAAAATCAACGAGATGAAAAATAGAAAAAATATAAAAAATCCTTTCTCAAACCAAAGTTTCATCCTTTATTTATAGGAAAATTCGGAAAAACATTTTACATTAAACCTATAACCGTCAAACGATTATAAAATTTGTAACCATCAAAACTTTTTTTTAGCGTTAAAATGGTCAGCGTCACAAAATTAAATAAAGGGGTTTTTACACATAGCTTAAACATTAAATCCATTTTTCATAATTGTCTAAAGTTACTATATTTTACATGAATAACCTAATGGACCTCATATTTTCACAAAAATAGGGTTCTAATCACTAAGAAGCCCCTGCTCTCATTCATTCATAATAATAATAAAATAAAATAATTTAAGAGTTACAAATAGGAAAATTACTATAAACAGAAAAAATATCAAACTATTTACAAATATAGAAAAATTTCACTGTCTATCAATGATAGACCGCGATAGAATTCTATCGCTTTTTATCGCTTAAGCAAATAAATTCTATCGCCTGAGTGATAGAAAGCGATAGAATTCTATCGCGATCTATCAGTGATAGACTGTAAAATTTTTCTATATTTGTAAATAGTTTAGTTCATTTTTCTATATTTAAAAAGAGCCCTTACAAATAAGACATTCTTTACTTTCTTAAATGGTGTGTATTTGAAATTAAATTAAAAAAGAAAACTTTCCTTTCAAACTATGCGTGATTTTTCTTCGTTCACCATTAATGGCGACCACCCTACATTTAATGTGGAGAGAAACATATATAAGGTATATAATAATTGACGTATAGATAATATACATGATAATATATTCATATATCTCCACTAAATAGAAAAGAAACATTGTATATTTGACTAATGCTAGAATATGATCAAATGCACGAAATGTCATATATTGGATATGTATATTAGTATATCCTCAAACCCTAAATACATATAATAATATATTGTATATCTATCCAACAAGTATTACATGGTATATTTGAATTATTCGTAATCTAATAGCCAAACCTACATAAAACTATATTTTTTGTATTTAATAAAATATATATTAAGAAATATGGAATAAACTAAAACGTGCAAACCATTGAGTTTAATAAAAAAAAATTCATAAATATAAATAACTTAGTCTAATAAAGAAAATTACTAAATGCAAATAATTTAGTTATTAATTTCAAGAAATCTTACCAAATTGAATCAGAAGTATGAAAGTACTCAAAAGAGTAAAAACAAAACTTTTCAAAATATAAAGTATAATTAAAATCAAACTTAAAATTTAAGACGTATTTTTTTTTTTTTTGGTATAAATTTAACCTATAAAAATGATTAATTTAAAACTATCGCTAGAAAGGAAATGTCATGTCACTGAGTACTTTTCCAAACAAACATGTAAAAGTGACAGAAGCAAAAATCAGATCGCAAGCAATGACGTTGCAATGAAGAATCAAAATTTCAAATATATCTTTATCAAATGGACATGCTTGACTCTGAATCTTTCAAGGGTAACACTTAACAGATCAGATCTAGGAGCTCCAATTTTCTTTCATTCCATATATTTTATATCAAATTTGTACATGATCTTTTACCCCTTATTAGATAGCTAATTTACTTTTAAAAAGGTAAAGATTGTTTACTAATAAACATGCTCATTCTGAAGAAGAAAATGGAAAGTAATTCATTTGATGGCTGTTTTCAAAAACAAGTTTTTGTTTTCTGTTTCAAAGAAGGGACCTCATTTAAAAACTCATTAGAGCAATCCATGACTCCAGCTCCTAGTCTACGAAGCCATTTCCTACATTTGAAAGGTAAAAATTAGACAAAAAAATAATCATATCATTCAAAAGCAACAGGCTATAAAAGGCAAGAGACTTGAGGCAAAGGAGATATGCAAAGATCACCAACAATGGCAGAGGTAAAGATAATTGGGGCAGCTACAAGCCTATTCTGCACAAGGGTTGAATGGGCCTTGAAGCTCAAAGGAATTGAGTACGAGTACATACCTGAAGACTTGAGAAACAAAAGTGAGTTGCTTCTCAAGTCCAACCCTGTGCTCAAGAAAATACCTGTGCTTTTGCACAATGACAAAGCCATCTCCGAGTCGCTTCTCATTATCGAATACATCGACGAGACGTGGAAGGAGAACCCAATATTGCCTGAAGATCCGTATGACAGAGCCAATGCTCGCTTCTGGGCTAAGTTTCTAGATGAGAAGGTAACCATAGGCCTTTCGCTCCATGCACTTTGCTGCTTCCAAGTCCTGAAATTTATATGCTTGTTTCTTCCTAGTTTCTTTATTATGAATATCACCCTTATTAAAGAAACATTTGAATTCTTATTCAAGTTCCAAAAGCAAAAACAAGCTTTTAAAAACTATCTTTTTAGTTTCCAAAACTTAGCTTGGTTTTTTAAAACATTGGTAAGAAAAAGATAACAAAACAAATAAACTTATAGGTGGGAGAAATGATTATAAGCTTGATTTTTAAAAACTAAAAATCAAATAGTTATCCAGCGAAGCTTTAGTTTTTGCAAAATTTAGACCTTCAAACTAAATGGGGTGGTATCAGATAACGACAACAAAACTGTCTGCACTTCAATTTTGCAACTTCACAAGATCATGGCTTATCATCAGACTAACATACTCACCATATTTTTCTGAACGCAGGGCGTGTTCGGTGCGTGGGAAGCTTGCCAGGCTGAAGGAGAAGAGAAGGAGAAGGCTGTGGAGACTGCAGTACAAAATTTAGCATTATTTGACAAAGAAATACAAGGAAAGAAATTCTTTGGTGGAGAGCAAATTGGTTACCTAGATTTAGCTGCAGGTTGGATGTGCCACTGGCTCAATGTTCTGGATGAAGTGGGAGAAATGAATGTGTTTGACAAAGAGAGGGTCCCATCCCTTCATGAATGGGCTCAGAACTTCATTCACATTCCAGTTATCAAAGAATCCCTTCCACCCAGAGAAACTCTTGTCAACTACTTCAAGGGGAGTCTGAGCTACGTCCGGTCCTTAGCTGCAAAAAAGTAATAAGATGTCTCATCCAATGTCCATATTTCATTACGAATAAGTTTATTCTGTCAAAGGAAACAGTAAGACTACAGATTGTCAACGTTAAACAAATTCACAGGTTTAAAAATCATAGGAGGTGTTTGTGTTTGAATACTCTTTGCTACCCTGGAGTGATATGCATCTATTTCATTGATTGTTCAACTCTTCAACCTTTTTTTCCTTATATTTATTTGATTTTTTTTCTGGCCATTTTAATCAATTAATACGAAAGCATGGATTAATGAAAGAAACTAGAATAACAAGAGTAAAATACAACTCCTTTGCGCCCTTCTGAACTGACTGCATCTAAATTATCCCTCACTCCTCGAGATGAAATCGGGCAGAACTCAGAAAAGCAGATTATTTGTTGGTTCATCGGACAGCTGAGCATTTCTAGGTTTGCTTGTTGCTGTCTACATAAATCATACAACGGTTATAAGATATTTTGTTAACTTGCCATAACAATTAAATTTTTTTTTAAAGGATGCCTCAGCTAGAACCCCCAAAATGATAGACGATCATTGGCACCAGCCTCCAACACTAAATTCTAGAGAAAGAAAGAGAAAGATAAGGTGAGCTTAACAGAATCAATATTTGATTGCTGTCCAAGCTACATTCAAACACCGTATCTCCAAGAAATATCCAAAGAGAAGTGGCAGTTACCTAATAAGCAGCCTGAAAATCATATGAAACTTTCTGCTGCTGCAAATAGTATGCTCTATAATAAATAAATAAATAATTGATACGTCCAGAGTTGGCAAATAGGACAATATGAAGTGAAATTCATGTAGACCGGTTTGAAAGATTTATGACAATTGCAACCTTTCAGATGAGAGAAGGTAGTTCAAAGGATGTACACGTTCTTAATAATATAGCACACTGACCATTTGAATATGACAGTTTCGAGGTACATGATAATTTTATACAAGCATACATATTCGACATGTACAAAGCAGGCCAAATGTCTGATGGAGAAAATAACTAAGTATTGACACGGCGACACCGGCACCAAAATGCAGTTCCCCCACTTCTACCACGAGCAACAGCTATTTCCTCATCAACATAAAACCAGATAAAGAAAGGATCCTTATTGCTTGGCTCCCTTTCTTCTTTTTGACCAAGACTAATCTCCAAAGGGTTTAAAGGTCCAATTTTTATTCGAATCCGCTCGAAAATGAATGCTAGTATTCTCGTCTTCCATGAAAGTCTACCTTCAAATGTTAAGCTTCCAATAGGCCCCAGAAACACTCCATTCTCTATTCTTTTTCCCTAAAATCCAGGCAATGATGAATTAGTTCCAAGAAAAAAGATCTGGAAAATCAATGAGAGTATTCCTAGGCTTTTGTTCCTAGTGCACATTAAGGATTGTTAAGTAATAAATTCATGCAATCTTTTCAAAGAGGAAATGTAGCAATCATATAGCAAATCCAGATAGAAAGACAGATAATACTTACAGCAGCATCAAACCTCTGGATGGCTGTTACAGGGAAGTACCGCCCCTTTTTCAATTTTTTCTGCAATTCAGTACTAAAATCCAGTATTTAGAAGACGAGAGTGGTTAAATCTTCTTAATTGGCAAAAGAAACGGAAATAATACCAACCTCAGCAGTAAAAATAAGCATCCAGGTTCTACCAGGAGAACTTGTTCCACCAAGTGTATTAAAGAACTTTGAAGGGTCAAGTTTGGCCTTCTCAAGTACAGAAAGAGCAGACAAAACTTCTTCTGCTGCTACCTTTCTTGTCTTTGCAGCATTTTTTAGCACTTTGACACTCTTTTCCACTTCCTCATTCACAATCTACACAAGTCAATTGGTCATATAGATTATCTATTATGTACAGCGCTAATTGACTTATATTTGAACAGTGATCATGGTCACTGATACCATATTAAACCCAAAAGTTTAAGCTGATGGGTGAATTAAATTTAATATTATATCATCTAACATTGAAAAATGTTGACCATACAGCCTAAAGAACAGGGAGTACTTCATTCTAATTGAACTTTTCTTTCCAAATTGAACTCCTAAAAGATAACATCCTCGTGGAATTCGACGATAACCCAACAGAGCCTCAATAGAAATCATATCAACGTCATTGAATGTCTAAGTAGAAAATCAACTTACTAACAAGAAATCTCAGCCACTAGATAAATATCAAAAGCAAAAACACTACATACATTGCTGGAACTCTCTTCCTCAACCAGAACTGGGGTTGCTCCATTTGGGTCGTTTTCGTCTAAAGCTGTGCATGTTTTCAATCTAGGCAACCTGCAAATTGCAGGCCGATTTGAAGATTTGAATGAAATTGAAAATTGCGCGTTGGCATTAGAAGGGATTTTGAGGAAGAGGTTTGGGTGATTTAGAGAGTTGTTGGATGAACTCGAAGCGAACTGAGTTAAGGACGAGGAGCTCAAAGAAGAAGCCGCTACTATGAGTGAGCTCATCGTTATTCACTTAGTCCAATGAGCCAAGAGGAAAGTTCTTCGTCTTCCTTTCATCCATACAAATATCTGGTGCGGATCAAATCCTCGTATGCCATAGTTACCGAGAATGCCGGGAAATGGTAAAAAATAACAGCCTTAATTCTTTAAAATTCTTTAAATTAATTTTTTTTCGATTGATCTCGGAGATCGACCACAGTTAAAAATAATAATTTTTTATTAACTTATCTATTGTTTTAACCCTTTTGGTCTTTCGTACATTTTGATAAATTTAATATCGAGTACTTTTTTTAAATAATATAAAATCTACCCAAATCTTATATATTTTTAAAATTTCTAAAATTCAGTTATCTTTACCAAATATTATATTCAATACTAACTAATTTGTGGTGCAATTTTTTTTCCACAATTATATGAATTTTTAAATTTCCAAATAAATTTATCCATTAGATTTTTTCAGATAGATGATTACAAATTAATTTATAAATTTTGGAAAGATTAAATTTTGCAAAAAAAATTAAGTAAAATATGGACAAAATATCAAATTTGGGTATTAATCTACCCAAGAATTCACCCATCTCGGATGTTATTATGCCCGAGATTAGTACTAATAATTTATATATTTTTTTGTATATTACCTAATTGTTTTATAAAAAAATTAATCTTTTCCAAAATTTGGAAATCAAAATTAATCACATGAGGTCCATATCCTCTATTTTGATGAATATGAATGGACTTGATTTTGCTTGAAATAGAAATTTTGAATGATTTAAATAAAAGCAAGTTATTTGTTTTACACGATACTTTAATTTTAGTCTTATTTAGATACTTTAAAAAACATTTTTTCAAAAAAGTCTCTATATTTTATTAGGTTAAAATATGATTTTGATGGTATACTATTCACTTCTTCAATTTTAGTGTTTTGGTCATATACTTTCAATAAATAGTCCCTAAACTTAGTTTATTGTTAATTTTTTTTAAAACTTCTCTATTATCTATTAGCCTTTTCACTCTAAATTTTGGAAATATATTTATATGTTGTTTTTTTATATGAAAATTATTATTATTATTAACTCATTTCAATAGAAAAATAATTTTGAGAGACTAAATTTAAGATTGATTGAAAATATAGAGAGAAAAATTGGACATGTAAAAGTACAAAAGCTTAAATTGAATATTCTCAAAGTAAATTGACTAAAATGGTATTTTAACCTAATTATAATTATTATTTTTTAATACTCACAAAATTGGAGGTATGTCCGTTGAACCAGCTTTCTCAAGAAAAGTAGACATGTCAATTATGAGAATACAACCAAAATCCTACATTAAAACCAATAATATTTTTATTTCCACTAAGATACTGATAGATATTTATTAGTGATAGTCAAATATTTGAAAATATTTCCAACATTTTTACTATTTAAAAGAATTACCTTAAAATTTACGAAAAATTACTAAATTAAGCTATCTTTATATATCCACATTTTAAAGTCCAAGTAAATTATCTATGCACTACAAACTCTCAAGTCTATC
The DNA here is from genome assembly GCA_002890555.2 of Lagenaria siceraria. Classification (NCBI taxonomy): domain Eukaryota; kingdom Viridiplantae; phylum Streptophyta; class Magnoliopsida; order Cucurbitales; family Cucurbitaceae; genus Lagenaria; species Lagenaria siceraria. The sequence continues at coordinate 22,892,902 of CM016492.1, read as the reverse complement.
TATCAAAAACATTTATGAAGTAAATGGTTCATAGATGGAGGGTTTCTCTTCACACAATAAAATTACATTATTTTCTTCTAATTCTTTTGGATGGACATTGCTTTTGAGAAGTAAACTAAAAGGTCACCAACAATATATAAATTCATATCAACACAGCATAGAACCAAGAACCAAGAACCAAGAAACATGAAATGGAAAGAATTTTCAAATTATTATCAAATAAATTGTCACTATTTTACCCCAACTGCTCCTTTCAAATTGTTAAAGTTCAAGGATCCAAGCCAAACCAGAAACTTCTTTTTACAAGGATATGTAACCCCACAACAAAAACAAGAACCTAATGAAATGGCAAGAATGTGGAAGCAAGCAAGCCATGCCATGATCTCTCTCTTACTAAGAGGCAGGCATATTTGCATAAAGGAGAGTAAAGAAGATTTCCACTTCTGGTATACCTCTTATCATTTGGATGAATCTACTTTTTATTGGATCTTCAAGGAGCAATAGCCCCATCTGGGCAACTCTAGGCACAAGCCTGGCCAGTGGTATTCCTGATGTTTTGCTGCTGCCTCCAGCAAGTGAAGCCTCCATTTCTTCCATCAACCCATCAACTCCTACTTCTAATGATCTCTCAACGATGTTCCCAAACTCAGCACTGAACTCATAAAACGAGCGTTCTTATGAAATCAATGAATAAACAAAGTAAAAAGTGCAAACAATAAAAATCAACACAGGGGGAGAGAGTTGTTTAACTAACAGTGAGGAATATCAGATAATACATATTACAGAGGCACCAATAGAGTTAGAGGATTTATGTACGATACCTCTTTAAATCCTAAGCCCAAAATCGTAGGTAACACATAATATGACTCCGTGTTAGATCATTCGGATCGTTAGATAACAAATTTGAAGCATTCAAACAAGAATAAAGATGATTTAAAGTTTACATTTGTCTAAATGGATGGATACTTGGGTGATGATATTCCATTCTAAAAGAAATATGTTCACAAGAAGGAATGTAGAATCTACCATGCATTATCAAGGAAGCATGATTTCAGCTGAAAGGCATTCTTAAGCAAGCATTTAAGACTGCAAAAAAAAGGGATTGAAAGCAATTCTGACTCTCAAGTCTCAAGTGCACAACAAACTCGATCTCTATTCAATACTCCACGGGCATGTCAATTAATTCTATCTTCAGTATAGTGGCTGTTGATTTATAATCCCCATACCTTAGCAGTACTGCTCTAGTTTCCATCATAAGTTGGTCAAACTTATTGAAATTTGGGGCAGCTGCATCATCATCGGTGGTTACAGACTGATTGTCGCCAGGCATCAAGTAGTCCAACCAATGATGGGGACTTCCTGTGCTCATGAAGATTTTAATTATTTGTATAGTAGTTTCGCGAAGTATGGTTGTATTAAAGACATCTCGCAATTGTTTTCTGCAACCAAGAAAATCGAAAAAGAATATTAATCACATCTGAGAAAGTGTCAAAATAACCATATATACAAGACATAGTTGTACTCAGACAAGATCTTGGTAAAACATTGTCAAGCAAGGCTTTGGGAGAACTATACTTTCAGTTTACTTAACCGTAGAGCTTGAAATGAAAAACGTTTTATTTCTTAAACTACCCTGATATGTCACTAACAGTTCCTTTTTGATTCTCAAGGAAACTTCACCAGAAGCCTGCTATACATATGTCTTCTAATATCAGTTCAATTCCTCAAGAAGTACCTTAAGCCCCATGTGATTCATTCGTCACAGACTCACATAAAAGAATGGAAGAATGTTAAGCTAATAATGGAATAAAGTTATAGAATCCAACATATTTGGTCTTAGAATGTAGTTTTATGAAGAAATAATCTCAGTTCCCAGTAGTCAAAGGACTTTGCACCTGTGTGATTCAAATGTAAGGCAAATACTTTAACAAGATAGTCTTTCTTTAGTTCGATGAGGTGGGAATTTGGATCTTTGATCGATAATATACGTCTTAACCAATTGAGCAATGCTCGAGTTGATTGACAGAAAATAGTGTAGTAACATGATATTTTATACCATTCATTTGCTTATAAAATCGCAGTAAAAACATAACCATAAAATGATTAAAAGAAAATGAAAACAACTTGATTTTTATTGAGAAATTATATATATATATATAATCATTTGACTGCAAACAGCTGTAATTTCTTTGATAGTGTCCGTGTGTATTAAAAAAAATATCCACGTCAGATTTTAAGAATGTGTTTGATATGATGTCCACAAAACTTTAAAGCAAAAAATATTTTTCTCTTTATACTCGAACAAAGCTTTTACCTCTTGAGAACTTCTCCTACTGCTATCTGCAATTTAGGAATCAAGGCATTCAGACCATAACTACAGAGAAAATCAGAGATGGCCAGAAATTTCTGTTGGTCATCCCTATCGATAAGATCAGCCTCCTCCTGGGAATCACGAACCACAAGGACCAATTTTAGAGAAAAGAGAACAAGAAGTCAAAAAAGAACTAAACAGTAACACAAGCAGCCTGACATCAACTAAATTTACTTTCTCATGTCATATATAGAAGCCTTCGGCCGGCCAAAGGATTGACATTTATGTTTACCACTGATTTATTGGGGTAACATGGTCGATCCACTTGATGAATGAAAAAAATAGAATGTAGAAAAAAGACCAATACACCAAAAAATCTAAAACAATGAGTCTGGATGTGTAGACGTTTTAATTTAATTGGAGCTAAACAGTAGACATTTTGAGCCACAGTGAAGGATGACAAGGAGCGAATCATGGAGCTCCTTAACTGGCATTAGCAATCAAACACTCGTAAACTTGTTTATTTTGTTGTTACTGAATATTTATAAAGAATGTAATTGTTGAGTTTTTTCCCATCTCTTTGATAACCATGGGTCTCCCAACAAATTTAAATACCCCTCAGCAAATATCACGAACTGTTGCATGAGTATGACCCTACCATTGAGAAACCGGAGGATGGTTAATATTTTAAGTGGCCACCATGCATGAACACCAGCGACATTTGTGTTCACAGCTGACTTCTTTGACAAGTGACAACCAAGTCAATGGTAGTGAAGTAGTTCTTCAAGCCCATTCCTAAGGACCAAAATGCCCCCCCCCCAACCACTAAACAAGTATAAACTTCGATCTAAAAGAATAAGACCTAATTGTTGAATATAAAACTCCCAAGAAACGCCGCCCACAAAAAAGAGTTAAATCTCTCTCAAACTCTCAGATACTATTATTTCTCTCAAGTTAAATACCCCACAAAACAAAAAACAACAAGCATGTCTTAGAACTTTTCCCTTTATCTCGAAAGGGAGGATTCTTTGACCACACTACACAGCAAGCACATCCCAAAGACTCCAAAATGTGTTTCTAAAAAGACCGAGCAAACTGACATCTCTACAAAAGTTCAGAATATAGACGATTGCTGACAAGTGTTTACACTCAACCGAAGGCCCTCTCCCTTCATTAACGCCACGATGTGGTAGTGTTTCTTTCTCTCCTACAGGAGAGATACCAAATTATGATACCACTTGCTCCCCAAACCCATCCTAATTGTTCTTTCTTCATAGCACAAATTCAATGTCACTTTCTCATAAAAGCTTCGGCCATAAATAAATGCAAAAGACCATTAAGCAAATATGCATATTCTCAAGTTATGCCACGGTGGTGAGGCCTGATATACTGATCTCATTTTCAAGCTTTATGAAATAAAAAGGTCAGAAGTTAACAGATCTTAGTAAGCAGCGATGCTTTTAATTCACATACAAGGTTTTGGGCAGTAGAGTTCTAAAAAATGTATCGGCTCTAAACATTATCGATGATCTCTCGTCTCTCCCGCCAAAATCTAGGACTTGTAAATGACTTTAACCCACTCCTTTTTTTTTTTCTTTTGAGAGATGACTTTAACTCTCAATACGCATTCAAACTGTGTGGAAATACTTGAGAGAGTGGGGCCTATGCATAATGTGAATATACCAGATTCAATCATATTTTTCGGTTCATGCATTAGATAAAGACTAACTTCTGGTTTGCTCTATAAACCCAAAATATGGAATCAATGCTAGAAATGAGATTGCATTAATCAATTACTGGAAGTTCTAGTCAGAAATCTAAAGCATTGGGTATGTTCAGTTGGTAAATGATTCTTACCTCATAAATAATATAAAAAGACATATGGTCAATAACAAAATTGCACAAATCATAAAGAGACCCAAATTTCTAATAGATACTCGGCAGAAATCATTGTCAAGTACTTCAATGTAACAAAATGAAAAAATAGTACCATCATCAACAACAAATCATTCGCAAAAATATGAAGCTGAGTAAATAATAAAATGGTTAATATAGGCCAAGGCCTCATTTGATAATTAGTTGGCTTTTGAAAATTAAGCTTTTTGTTTCGTTATTTCTTTCTAAATATGTTTTGAAAATCCAAGCTAGATTAGAAAATAATAAATATATTTAAAACTTTTTTAAAAAAATAGCCAAGAATTCAAATGTTACTTTAAGAAATGTGAAAATCATGATCAATAAATTACGAGGAAAAAAACACAAATTTCAAAAACAAAAAGCTAGAACATAGTGATTCCAAGAGTGACAGTGCTGAAAACAGTTCACAAAAGTACGAAATGGCAAAAATAGCAGGCCTTACAAGCAAATGGGAGCTACCAAGACCACGGGCAGTATCAATGTACATATGTCTTCCTAAGATGTTGACTTGAACTCTAATGTATAAGCTTAACACAGTTATTGCCCAGAGTGATATCACCATTTTTGTGAAGCCTGGAAAAACACATACCAACAATGGTGATCTCAGTTTATTTTATTCAGTTAAAAACCAGAAAATATAAACACCAAAGTGATATCGCATCATACTTAGTATTTTGAGGTTTTCCCATAAATCAAGTTTCTCTGCTAATGTCAAAGTGTTCGCCTGACCCTTCCCCATCATTAATCTCTCTGTCAGGTGTGAAAGATCCAAATCTTCCTCTATCCGACTATGTAAATGTTGTATAGCATGAGGCAGAGTCGTCGTATCAGCTATTCTTTGAATGTTCTCAAAATGGGCTTGTATTCTGCAAGCACAAATCCAGTAAACACAAAAGTTAAAGAACTCAGAAAACAGATACTAATAAAAAGAAGAGAAGAAAAAGTAAGCATCTCTTAACTGAGCTTTAATGAGCTCATCTGCTTCACGTTCATTAGCCAATTCTCTCTGGATATCATGAAGCCTTCGACTGTAATAATCATATTGTCGATAAAGAAAATACCCACTTCCTAAAACTCCAGCTGTAATTAAAATCTTTCTCTTATGCCTTCTCCAGAAATCCCTGCTCGCACAATGTTAGATACAATAAGACATGATGAAATGGGAGAAACCAAACAATTTTCACAGCTCCATATCAACCGCTAACTTTCAAAATCTTCGTTCAACATCAATTTGCACTCCCAAATGATTTCTTTTTTCTTTTCTTTTCTTTTTCTACTGTAAGCAACCAAGAATTTTTCCTCCGTGGATATTTCACATAGGTAGGTAGGCCAAAGCCTTTCCCCTCTCCCCGAAAGGCCCTCGCTCATTCAGTTCTTTCAATTCACATACAAGACAACTAATAATTCTTATCCTTGATACAATAGTAATGGTAAAAGTACCATAGTTTTGTTCCTTTCCGGGAAAACATCCAATCAAAATGTGGAAGTTACATTCGTTCAAAATTAATTTTGTCATCAAAAAACGTGAAATCATTCATTCTATATTGATCAATTAGAAAAGCAACCATCCTATCCTAATCTCAATTGTCTAGAATCAGAGAATAGCAGCATTCCTACCTAAGAAAATAACGAGGGAATCACAATTTAGATCAGCTATCAAACACAGCCGCAAATTTATAAATTCAGCTTCCAGGCAGTAGAATCGAGGGAAAAAAAAAAAAAAAAAAAAAAAAAAAAAAAAAAAAAAAAAAAAAAAAAAAAAAAAAAAACCAGAAGAGGGCTCCTTCAATCAAGAGCAACAAAAAGGAAGCCATATGAAATAATGCTGCAGAAACTTGAGAACCAACCTTATAGGAAACATTTTGATGTCACGAATTAAACCGAATATCCATCACCATGTCTTCTTCGTCTGCAATTCAATTTCATAGAAAACCAAGATTGAGATAAGAAGAAATACTTTTTTTAAAAAAAACGTAACACGGATATCAAATAAGCTATAAAGAAACAATAGTATCACTGACCCAGAAAAGAAAAGAGATGGAGAAACGCGTAACTCCACGATAAAGCTCGAAAAATTGAACCAACCCCAAGTGTTATACAGCGAAGAGGCGAAATGGGAAGCAAGTCGATAAGCAAAGTAGGAAGCAAGTCTTTCCCTTTGAATCAACACAGATTCTTAGTATCTTTGGGGTTGCGAAATTTTGAGGGTTTGGAGAGCTACAAGCTGAGAACAGAGAGTGGCCAATTTGATTGATGGATTAAATATGTTAAATAAATTTTTGTTTTTTTTAATTGTTTACCTCTTCGAGTTCGACGTTTGGATTTATTTAGCTCTTCGTAGACTTCTCCTTTCTTTGATCTTTCCTTTCTTTCCTTCATTCGTTGGGTGGTGGAATCAAACCATGAAGCCATAACATTTTTCCATCACATTTTAGATTACGTTTACCCGTAAGTAATCAAATTTGTGACAAATTTTCAGAGATAATCCTTAAATGTTTTATTTTTGCTACTAGTACACTTTTAAAAAATTTGTTATAATAGTTTTTCTGAGATTAATGTTTAAAAAAAATTCATATTATATCCAAACTATCTATTATTTTAGACTTTTTCAAATATCGAGATTCTATATATTTTTCCAAATATTAGGTAATTTTCAATTTGTAATCTTTCAAATCATACACTCAAATTTTTGTTTTTAAATTTACATTTATTAATTATTTAAATGAATTTTTCAAATGGAACTTAGATTATCACGGTGTGGTTTTAAAATTTTGGAAAAGATCAATTTTTTAGAAAATTGGTTAGATTTGTGAAAGATATACAATCAAGGTTCGAAATTCCACTAAGAAAGTCCAAAAGAATTGATAGTTTGGATAAAAAAAAATAAGATGAAAAAGTTAATTTTTTATTGGAATCTCAGTAGTCAATCTCGGCCCAGATGAACAAAGAAAAACTATTTCAACAAATTTTCTAAAAGAGTGCTAATTGTGAAAGATAAAAACTTTTTTAGGTTAATTTTGACAATTTCTCCAAAATTAGTCCAATTCATGTATCAATAATAATCGTTCTTGATCACAAAGGTAATTGAATTTTTTTACCTCATTTACAAAGGTAGTCTGTAATTGTAATTTGATTCTTATTAAGGTTGTTTATGTTAACACTGGTAATGAAATAGATATTGTTGTGATTACTATAATGCCCTCAAGATATAATAAAAAAAATCAAACTTTTGAACGTTCGACCATTTTGGACATTCAAGCGTCTTCCTCTCGTGATTTTTTGCTCAAAAATGCCATTTGTTTGTTGCTTGTTTATATTTGGTAAGTTTAGTATTTTGGTTTCTGATCATCTATTCATTTCATTACTTTCATTAGGGGTATTCGTGGGTTAGGTTGGGTTGGGTTGAATGATTTTTTAGACCCAACTCAATTGTTGGGTTGTAAGCTTCTCCAACCAAAAAAACCCTTATTTAAAAATGAACCCAACCCATCTAGTTGATTTGGTTACTCCGGTTATTTATTTTAATTTTTATTAATTAAGATTAACAACTCAATTTCAATTTATATAATGAAAGTTTTATTACTAAAGTGCTCAAAAACTATTTTTGTTTTATTACTAAAGTGCTCAAAAACTATTTTTAGGAGTTGTTGGAGAATAAATTATCAATTTACAAAGGTAGTTTGTTACAACTAATGAGTCAGCAATAAGCCAGAAATATGGTAGACCAATAGGTTTAAAAGATAAAAATCCTCTAAAAAGAAAAGTAATCAATAGTCGAAATTACTAAGGGAACATTCAAGAAGAATCCCTAGACATAACTAATGATAAAAGTGTTAAATATATCCAAGTATATGAAGATAATAATGAGGTCTCGATAAATTATGTCATGACAGACAAAAAAATGGAATAGAACTAATGAAGTTATAGACAACATTTTTGCTTATAATGTTGTCCATGATTCATGAAAATGAGGATTCTGAACATAAATCTATTGAAGAATGTCGGTCATAGAAATGATTGACTCGAGTAGAAATAAGTCATCTAAATAGAATTAAACTCACTCCAAAACATGAAGTTTTTTGGTCTGCAGTCCATACACCTGAAAGTGTAAAACTCGTGGGATACAAATGGGTCTTTGTACGTAAAATAAATGAAAATAATGAGGTCACAAGATATAAAACATAACTTGTCGCACAAAGATTTTCTCAAAGGCCATACATTGATTATGAAAAAATATATTCTTGGTGGATGCTATTATATTAAGATATTTAATTAGCATGACTATATATGAAAAGCTTGACATGCATCTTATGAATGCAGTCACAACATATGTATATGAATTTTTGGAAAATGAAATCTATATGAGAATCCTGGAAGGATTTAAGATACTTGAATCATATAATTCAAATTCTAAATAATTATATTCAATCAAATTACATAAACATTATATGAATTGAAATAATGAGGACAAATATGATACATCCGTCTAAGTGGATATTTATTGAAAGAAAGTTATCAAGACAATCCAATTTGTCCATGTGTCTAAAAAATCACAGTCATAATTTGCTATCATAGCTGCACATATATGTTAATGACTTAAATATAATTGGAACTCTTGAAGAGCTGTTAAGGGCGATAGAATGTCTCAAAAAATTATTTGAAATAAAAGATCTTAGCAAAACAAATTTTTTTCTTGGCTTGCATATCAAATATTTAGCTAATGAAATTTTTATTCATCAAACGATATATACATAAAAGATTTTTAAAATATTTTACATGGACAAAGCACATTCATTGAACATTCCAATGGTAGTTCAACCATGTGAAAAAGGATATCTTTCGACATCGAGAAGATAATGAAAAACTACTTGGTCCTAAACTACCAAATTTTAGTGCATTAATGTATCTTGCTATCAACACAAGACCAGATATAACATTTTCAGTAAATTTATTAGCAAGATATAACTTAGATATCAAATAGGTTATCTGTTTACATATAGAAGAGCTGTTATATCTTGGTGGTCTGTAAAGCATACCATTACAGCCACTTTCTCAAATCATGCAAAAAAAAAAAAAAAAAAAAAATTGCAATTCATAAAGCTAGCAGAGAATGTGTGTGGTTGAGATTAATGATTCATCACATTCGTGAAACATGTGACTTGTTTTCCGGAAAAATGTTACAACGATATTATATGAAGACAATATAACATATATAGCCAAAATCAAAGGAGAGTATATAAAAGGAGATAGAACAAAACACATCTCACCAAAATTCTTCTACACTCGTGACCTTGGAGAAAATGGTGACATTAGTGTTCAACAAATTTCTTCAAATGACAATTTAAAAGACTTATTTACAAAGACATTACCCACAACAAGATTCAAAAAATTGGTGCACAACATTGGAATGTGACAACTCGAGAACTCAAGTGATTATTCATGAGGGGAGTGGAAATACGGGACTTTTTTCCCTTGACTATGGTTTTTCCTATTGAGTTTTCCAAGCAGTGTTTTTAATATATTATTTTTTCTTCACTAGGATTTATTCCCATTGGATTTTTTTTTCTCGTAAGGTTTTAACTAGACATTTATTTTATATAATATTGACATTTACGAGGGAGTATATTATAAATGTAATATTTAATATAGATATCCATAACCAACATAGGTTACAAAGTTTCATAACCTTCCATTGAATTCTATATTGTACATACATCATTCCATGTCCTATAAATCGTGGTGTATGATTAAATAATGATGTATGATGCCTTTGTAATAAACATCATAATTGAGTTTAATTGTTCTCTTTAGTTTCTCTTCTACTTTTTTTCTCTTGTTTTGCTTTCATTGTTCTTGTATTGTTCATGTTCTCATTTCACAATACTTTATTTAATTTTATCAAAATCCTAATTTTCTCCAGTATATATACCTTCTCTTCTTCCTTTCATCCTTTTCATTTATCCAACATTTAGCTTTTTTTCAACTCTACAATGTGAAATATATATATATATATATATATATTGAGAAGTTTAAAATTAAAATAGAGAGCGGTAGATCTTTGGTAAAGTTAACGGTTGATATGTAAGTGATTTTGAGGAAATTAAATAGTGATTTTAAAAAAATTAATGAATAATTTGTTTAACCAAAATCAATCTCAAAGGGAGACAACTTTTTTTTCTTTTTTTCTTTTTTTATATCTTAAAAGTAGACATAACCTTTAGGGGCGGTTTGGGGCGCTGAGTTGAGATATGATGTCTGTGGAGTTTATATGTCTGTGGGGTTCATATGTCTGTGTTTTGGCTGTTTGGGGTGCTGAGTTCATATGTCAGATGCAGTTTTCCTTTTTTTACATAAATAATCTGTTTTTATGATGATTGTTTTTGTTTAGAAACTTGATAAATGACACCTTATTCTAGGTGAACCCCACAACAATAATAAAAATAACCCCTATTAACAAAATTTGATAGACAACCCCAAGAAAACTAAACAGTTTTGGATTGGAAAGAATTGATCAAAAATCATGAAGAAAGAGAACTTGTTCCTAACTTCAAGATTTCGAACTTCCCACAATCTAATTGATCAGACTAGATTCAAAGTTTTAAAACATGCATTCTAACACAAGAATACAAAGAAAGCATAAAACTTGAGAGATTAGACTTTGAAAATTTCATTCAAATTCAAATTCTTCTTTTAAAATGAATTAATCTACACCCAAATATAAATACATAAAATTAAATTGGATACATAGGACATTAAATATGTGAGTGAATCTGGATTTTTAGATTCATTATGAATCTGGGATGAAAATGTGTATCTTGAAGCTTGAATTGTTGCAATTTTTCACCAAAGGTAGGAACCTTAGCTTGGAAGTAACTCTTTAAGTTGATGTCTACTTATTTTCTTATCAAAAAATTTTTATTCAATAATTCTACATATTTTTTTTAGCACACATGTATTGTTGGTAGTTTTGGAAAATGGGGTTTAGGATTTACTTTTGGATTATGCATTTCAATTTTTTTTTAATTTAAGCAATCATTTTACAAATTTGTGCATGTGGCGTTTCTAGTTAGGTCATTTTTATTTTAATACTTTTGATAAAAACTTTTTAAAATAAAAACCACTCATGTGAAAACATTTTAAAATAAAAACCACTCATGTGTCTAATAATTTTTTCTCAATAGTGTTTTTATATACAAATTGTTTGATTTCTTACATGATTAAAGTGATTGTATGAATGTTCAATTACTATAAAGAATGACTATAAAATACTAATGAACTAATAAAAAAAAATCGGGAATTCAACATTTTGATGGAACTTACGTACTTTTGTGTCAACAAAGGTGTTTTTATTGACAATTTTGTGCGGCAACCTAAATATAAACATTTAGGAGAAGTCAAGGCGCTTAGTTGGTTATTATAGTCAGTAGGTTATAATAGTTAGTGTTTGGGGTGCAGACTATTATAGCCTAAGTTATAATAGTTTGTAATTGGGGTATAAACTTTTTTGTTTAAGTAGAAAATAGTAAATATTGTAACAAAGAAAAAAAAGAGAGGATGAGTGAAAAATAGTAACTGTAGCAAAGAGGGTTTTGAGTAGTAGTCATAATTTAAAAGAGATGATGTATCAACAAAACTCAAATTTGTAGTAGTTATAATTTAAAATAATGGTTGTAGGAGTGGTGGAGTGACCGCCATTAGAGGTCGCTGGAGTTGGCCATCAACAATAGTGGTTAGATGTTGCCAAAGTTGGCCACATGTGGTAGTTGTCGGAGCTGGTTGTTGGAGGCGATCGCTGGAGTTGGCCGCAACAATGGTGGTTAATGTTGCTGGAGTTGGCTGCATGCGATGGTTGCCGGAGGTAATCGCCGAAGTTGGTCGTCGGAGGTGGTCGCCGGAGTTGGTCGTCGCATGTGGTTGCCGAAATTGGTCGTCAGAGGTGGTCGCTGGTGATGTGAGCTGAGTGCACTATTGGTGGACATGATATAAAATGTCGGTGACATACAATGTTGGCCTCCCAAACGATGAGTTGAGTTTATATCTCAACTCATCTCATCTCATCTCCTCACCCCAAACACCCCCTTAATTTTCTTACATGTATCCCTCCGTTTTCAACTTTTTTTTAATTAAGAAGATAATCAAATTATCCAAAGCAAAATAATAAATAAATTTTTAAAAAAATGAACATGATTATTTTTAAATAATAATATTTTACTTTGATTAAAGTTTAAAATTTGAAAGATCATCCAATTAAAAAAGTTACTAAGATGATTATAACAAAATTTTTAGAAATAATAGTACAAAATATTTTAATATATATATGTGTGTGTTTTATATATGTTTAATTTATATATATTTTTTATAATACATTATAAACTTAATTAGAAATAGTTCATATGAAATAAATATTATTTTTACTCACCCAATTTCCAAAATTCTTATAAATATTTTTTTCATGACTTCTTAAAAAAAAGCATCTCTTATTCATAAATTATAGTGGTTTTATTAAACACTAAAAATTCACCCAAAAATAAATATGAATGGACTCATATTATATCATCATATGACATATCTCTTAATTTGGGCAATATATCAATGCTTAGCTAAAATATAAAAGAAAAACAAATGGCTTCCATAGTTTTCACAAGCCCAAACGGTTCCTAGGGTTCTCCAAGATACAACCTCCAAAAACTATAATTTGCTCACTATAGGTAACTTTACGTATATTTCTTTCTTTCTCCTTTTATCGCTCACAAATTTATAATTTTTATACACGTAAGACTTGAAATCAAAGTAGATACAAAAATTCCACGTGGATTATGCAAGAGAGAAAAACATAACAAACGTACTTGTGCCGCTGATGTTTTTTAATGGACTTTGTTTCAGTTTTTGTTATTGTAATGGGAATTGTTGATTAGTGTTAAACTCTCTTTTTTTTGTGGTTATTGTAATGACTTTGTTAATTAATAATGAAACTCTCTCTTTGTTTATTTATTTATTTATTTATTTTAAATTGTATTGGACTTTGCTAATTAGTAATGAAACTCTCATTTCTTTTAATTGTAATAGACTTTGTTATAATACTGTATTTATTACTTTTGTAGTTAATTTATGTTTATAATCTTTGAGTGTCAATTGTGAATCCTCTACTAATTCAGTACAGTTATATCTACAACCAAATCATTTCACAAGCAATACGAGATACTCAACTTATTGTAATTTTGGGGTGTCGGAGAAGAAAGACAATAGTTGATCTTCTAGGGTTGTACAGATTGGGCTTATCCAATTAGATTGACATCTCATTACTGATTTAGTGGAGCGAGAAAGATTGAAGACTTATATATTTCACATGTCTGATGGGGAATGCACAATTACATTTCAAAATGTTGCAATTCAATTTGGATTACTAGTGGATGCATAATCTATGACTGGATCATTGCATTGTGATTGAAAATAGGTTTGTTATAAGTTTTTGGGTGTTCGGCCCCATCATTGAAAGGATACAGATTTGTCTCCTGTTGCTAATGAGATTACCATACAGAGATATGCACGGGCATATATCATACAACTCATTGGAGATTTTTTGTTCGCTGACAAGTCAAACACATTAATTCACTGTTTATTCTTTTATTGGGCAATTTTTAGGAAGTTTGTAGGTACTCATGGGTTAGCACGTGCATTGCATGACTATACAAAAATTGTGTCAAGCTAGTCATGGTTATACAAAAATTGTATCAAGCTAGTCATGCACTAACTTATGAAATAACATGTCGCAATAATACTACTACAAGTATGGTCTTATGTAGGGGTGAATCTATTAAAGGGCCAGTGCCCTTCTCAAATCATGATATTTTACATTTATGTATATGGTTTTTTTTATTAAATATAACAAAATTATATGTATTTAATATATATAGTTTCGTTTCATTTACAACCAAAGTAAGGCTGGAAGGCCCACTTCGAGTCCTACCTCTCTTAGTTTTTTTAAGCTTTTTTTTTTTAAAAAAAATGAAAATTATATATAATATTTAATTTCTTCTATACACTTGAAGAAAAAAAAACTTAATTCTATTTTAAGTTTTTGTCAATATATTTTTGGATGATTATAAAATTATTTTACAAAAACTGATTGAATGGTTTTTTCGGTGAATAATTCTATAAAGGTTTACAATAATTTTGTAATTAGTATTATTTAATAAATATTGTATATCGGTGCATTTAAAATTACATTTACATGACAATTAAATTACAAATTTAGTCCCTAAATTTTGAAAATTGTGACTACTAAATCTCTAGACTTTCAATTTTGACTCTAGCCCCTTAAAAATGTCTAATAAATCTATAAATTATTTCAATTCTATATCTAATAGATCTCAAAAATACTAAAAATGTTTAAAAAGTAATTGTTGTATAAGAACAGAAAAAAAAGTTGTCTATTTGAACCTTAAATTTTAAACATTAAATTTAAAAAGATGTCTAATAATATCTATTAAGCACAAAATTAAATTAAAATTTTAACATTTTTAAATATTTAAGAGTCATATTAGATACAAAGTTAACATTTTAAGAATTTATTAAACACAAAAATAAAAAATTTAGAGACCTATTCAACATTTTTTAAAACTTAAGGTATAGACAAAAAACTAGAAGTTCATGGACTAAACTTCTAACTTATATACATATGTGATTCCTCACTTGAAATTACGGACACGCTGCTGGTCTTATGATCAGTTTTACACTATAGTATCGCAAGTTGAGTTAAAGACTCCCAATCATTTATTGGATGTCCACTTAGTGTCATATATTATTTTTTACATCTTCATTTCATTGTAATTTTATATAGTAAAAAGTCTTAATTATATTACATGCATGTGTTGATGAAGTAGTATTTTATCTGTATCTGAGCATTCAGCAAATATGCTAATTACACACCAGATATCATTTGATCGACTAATGCACAATCATGTAATTTTATATCTTTCATATAAAAATAAATATTAAATATTTTTTGAGTTCTAATTATTCATTTATAAAATGTTAGATCATTTGGACGCCATGCAACTAACTATTATAACGTTCTTGCATGCTTATTGTCATAATGGTAAATACATTTGTTGACGGTGAGCCCTCTTATATGCTTTCATATCGTAGAGTGACATCAACCAAATCGAGTGTTTAAGACAATTTAGACTACGACAAACGGTGCCACCATTATGTTATACAAACCTCCAATTGCACCAAATTGACTAGATAAGCATTGTGACGACTTCATGCGAACTATATATCTTTGTGGCGTGCATGTCCTAATCATTGTGTAGGAGGAGATATGATAGATGAGTTAGCTACATCAGACAACTATTTAGCTTGGTACAACTCAATTACGAGAACATATATCACACCTGGCGACGCTTATTATTATTGCATGGTAAGAATTTTATTATCTACTTTTTATGAATATTATTTTATATTAATTTTTTTCTTCATACAGAATAATTTTGTTCAAGATGTACACCAATATTTCATCTAACATAATTTACCAAAACTAGGTTCAATATTGACCAATGTGTTGTAAGTGTAGAAGATATAATTCAACTATGGAGACTGGTGTAGCCGTCACTGATAGTAGACACGTTCGTCATAGACGCCAACGATAACATGTTGCAAATATTTGAGAGCAACACATTGACCCAGAAGCTCACGAGAATATTTTCGAGTAACACATTGACCCATATGGAAATTGTGTACATTTCCTTACCTCATTTTTGCCAATAATTTCCATATCACCCTAGTAGGGTTATTTTCTTCAACAATATTATTTTGAGAAAAATGTCACAACTACTCTATTTTTGTCTTTTTTTGTTGTTATTTAAAAAAACCACATTATTCGACCTCTTTTATTTCTAAATTAAAACGGTTGTTTTCAAATATAGAAAAGTTAGTGAAACTATTTACAAATATAAATTTTTTTTACTATCTATTAGCGATAGACCTTTTTCGATAGAAGTTTATCGAGGTCTATCGCTAATAGATAGTAAAATTTTTCTATATTGGTAAATAATTTGATATTTTTTCTATTTCTAATAATTTTTCAAATTAAAATGGTATAATTAAACACTAATTTTTTCTTTGTAATAATAAACACTAAAAATTAAAATTTAAAAATTCCCCAAAAAATAATATGAATGGACTCATATTATATTAGAGTTACAAAACAAAAAAAGAAAAAGAGCTTCGCCCAAACGGTTTTAGGGTTTCAAAACCCTAATTTGCCCTAACTTGCTCACTATATATATTCCTATCTTCCTTTCGTCCTTCTCTATCGCTCACAAACTTTAACACAGCCAAAGGCTTAGAACCAAAGCACAGCTCAAAAATATGGCGGAAGGGCTTGTTCTGCGAGGGACTATGAGGGCTCACACCGACATGGTGACGGCCATCGCTACTCCCATCGACAATTCCGATATGATTGTCACCTCTTCCCGTGACAAATCCATCATCTTGTGGCGTCTCACCAAGGAAGAGAAGACCTACGGTGTTCCTCAACGAAGGCTCAATGGCCACTCTCACTTCGTTCAGGATGTTGTCCTCTCATCCGACGGTCAGTTCGCCCTATCTGGTTCCTGGGACGGCGAGCTCCGCCTCTGGGACCTAGCTACCGGCGTTACATCCCGTCGATTTGTCGGACATTCGAAAGATGTTCTCTCTGTCGCCTTCTCCATCGACAATCGCCAGATCGTCTCCGCCTCTCGTGACCGAACGATCAAGCTATGGAACACTCTCGGTGAGTGCAAGTACACAATCCAGGACGGTGATGCTCACTCTGACTGGGTTAGCTGTGTTAGATTTAGCCCTAACACGCTCCAGCCAACTATTGTTTCGGCGTCTTGGGACAAAACCGTGAAAGTTTGGAACTTGACCAATTGCAAGTTGAGAGTTACTCTCGCTGGTCACGCTGGTTATGTTAACACGGTGGCTGTTTCGCCGGATGGGTCTCTGTGCGCTAGCGGAGGCAAAGACGGAGTGATTTTGCTGTGGGATTTGGCTGAGGGTAAGAGGCTTTATTCCTTGGATGCCGGATCGATTATTCATGCTCTTTGTTTCAGCCCCAACAGGTACTGGCTCTGTGCTGCAACTGAGAGCAGTATTAAGATCTGGGATTTGGAGAGCAAAAGCATTGTGGAGGACCTGAAGGTCGATTTAAAAACCGAGGCGGAGAAAACTGATGACACCCATGCTGCTACTGCCAACAAGATTAAGGTATATTCGTTTTTTCCCCTGTTCATCTTGTACTTGACTCATTCTTTAATTCTATGCAAATTTGAGGCATTTCAATTGTTTTTCTATACTCGTTGTTGTTTGATCGATTTATAATGGTCTGCCTGCAATTAACCATCACATTGTCTTAGTAGTATGCCGTGTTATTGACATTCAGATTGCTTATCTTGAACTTGAATTATGGAAATGTTGTATAATTGGTGTATTTTCCTACAATGTTTTATTGAACTACTTTTCAGTGCTTAATCACAATTCTAACTGTAGAAGCATCACTTACTTATAATGATTGTACCAACTTTCTTATTGATTTATATTAGCCATTGGAAGTGCATCCGGAATAGAATACTGATTTTGTCTTATTTTCTATCTGTAAATGTCTTGCAATTATGTTTATACCTCATAAGGTTTCGTTATTACTGGTTGTGAGTGAAGTGAAACTTGCACATTTCGAAGTCACATGCTGTAGTTTGGTCAATTTTATGCATGATGAACAGGCGAATTCTTCCATTTTGATGATGGGTTGTCAAATTTTATACAAAGAACATTCATTTTTGAACTTGTGCTTCCTTTGTGAACGCATTCGTCTATAACTGATTCAAAATTTTTGTGTTGGATTTGCAGGTTATTTACTGCACAAGTTTGAGCTGGAGCGCAGATGGGAGCACATTGTTTGGTGGCTACACAGATGGAGTCGTCAGAGTTTGGGGAATAGGTCGTTACTAGAAATATCCATCATGATTATTTGCAGATGCACTTTTTTTGTTTCTATTTTGAGAAGAAACTTGTTAAACCTTAATCCTTTACAAGTATCAGTGTTTAGAATTTTCTTTAGGGTTTTGCTGGGAGTGATGATGAATCATTTGGTTTTTAATTTAATGTTGAAAATGACTTTGAGGTCAACAATGTTTTGTCTTTGAGATATGCCAAAATTCAGAGGTTTAAAGTTTCTTATATCTTCTTTTAGAGAAAGTATCATAGTTGCATGCTTCTATAAAGGCTTTGATGTGATGATGCTGACACATAAGTTTATGTATATGTCCTAATAGTTCCTGAATCATCTCCAAGTCTAACAGTACAGGTTCTTTGCGAAACACCATTCATTCAAAGAACCTGTATAGGGATTTGCAGCAAAAGCCATGAATTAATTTCGGGCTGTAGTTTAATGTCTTCTCCTATGCTACAAAGTGATTAAATTCATATTAATGTTGTATTGAAATTAGTCTGCTAAACAAAGACTTCCATATTAGTTTGTTTTAAGTTTTTTCCCCCTTAGATGCGTGACTTTGAAAAGAATACTGAAAAGGTAGATCAGATCGACTCTCTTTTTTCTTTCATTTGGTACTGTTGATTTGTGATTATTTTCCCCCCTGTTAATTTTGTCCTAGATTCCAAGCAATATCAATACTATATTTTGTTTAGATTAATAATTAAATTCAATTCAATTGTTTTTTCTCTCATGACATATTGTTATTAATTTTTTTACTTATGATATTTTTTTTTATGTTTTACGAGTATTTTTAAAAGAATATCTTAATTTATGAATATAATAGTGTTGTCTGTATGTGTCAATAGAGGGTCAGTTGGACTTGGACTTGGTAGGTTAAATGGGCCTTCGGCCTCAAATTCAATCTAAACATGTACAATATGGAAGTTTGTTAACACTAAAGATCCATAAAAATCAATTACATACTTAAATTTTAGAGGCTTATTAGATGAATTAAAGTATTTAATGACTTATTGAACACAAATTATTAAATTAAACTTGTAAGTTGTAATCTAACCTGAGCGACGATTTCTTTCGTAAATGCACTTGAAAATATTGCAATTTAAGAAATAAAATCAGACTAATGTTTTGAACAAGTTTGAAATACCCCATTGAAATTAAGTACTTAAGAGTATGAATGGCCTAGTAAAAAGTTTGTAATCCACAATAAAACCCGACAAAACTAAACCGGACATACAAAGAACACACCAATTTGTCGCTATCCTTCTCACAAAAAAAAAAAAAAAAAATCAAACAAAATTTTACTATCTATCAGCGATAGCGATATACACGTTAGATTTCTCTATTGCTCGTTAGATTTCTATTATTGCTTGAGTGACAAAATTCTATCAAATGTCGATCAAATATTTTTCTATATTTATAAATAATTTGACTCATTTTTCTATATTTGAAAATAACTCAGGGTCTACCTATATATATATATATATATATATATATATATATATATATATTTATTTATTTATTTGTAAAGTATCGGTAGAGATGTAATTACAACCAAGAAGTGAACTACATAAAAGCAACAATTCCTTTTTTTGACAAATATTTTTGTTGTTGCAGAAAATACTGCACATAATATTTTTTTTCAATAGATTGAAAGTAAATAAATATATGCCAGAAATATAATTAATTGAGATGAAAAACTATTGACAACCTCTCCTAAAAATACTAAAAGCTACTGCAAATGTGAAATTCTTTTGGATATTTTCCATTATCATAATTTTTCTTTCAATCATTTTCCATAATTTCTCTTATTTTAAAACTACAGCAATTTGCTAAACAAAGAGCTTGGTTTACTTAAATGTGTGAAAACCTGTAATTGTGGCATAAATTGTGATACCTAAATTTGGGTTTGAGCCTAAATTTAGGCTTCCTCAAGATTTCAGAGAGAAGCCCAAACTTTGGCCAAATTTTGGATTAAATATATACATGCTAAATCATGAATTTAACTTGTTTCTAATTTCTGACTCTAAATTTCTAGAATGGTAAGAGTATATATATAAAAATAAATAGATAAATAAATAAAATGTTGAAATTTAAAATTTTGTCCCTCATAGAAAATGAGGCCCAATTTTTTGTTTGTGAGATGAAATTTCAAACCTACAACACTTTAAAAGAGGTAGCTGTATTTTACTATTTCGACATGTTTAAGTTTTGAGTTAAAAATAAGGTTTAAATACTACTACTTTTAGTTTTAATTCATTTTGGTTCTTGTACTTTTAAAATGTTCACTCTAGTCTCTATACTTTTAACTTTGTTTCATTTTGGTCTTTGAACTTTCAATTTTGGTTCATTTTAGTCTTTGTACTTTAAAAAAGTAACCATTTTAATACGTTAAAAATGAAGTAAAAATGAAAATGGAGGGGCCAAAATAATCACATTTTAAAATTACAAGGACCAAAACGAACATTATAAAAATACAGGGACCAAAATGAACTAAATTTAAAGGTATAAGGACCAAAATGAATATTTTGAAAGTATAAGAACTAAAATGAATAAAAAACAAATATACAGAACCAAAGTAGTATTTAAACCTAAAATCAATCCTCAAACTTTAAAATAGTTTAATATTATTTTTTTTACGATAACTCAAACTACCTCGATTCTCAAGGAAAGTGACTTTATAAGATTTTATAAGTTTGGATGAAAATATTAAGATATATAATATTCTATATTGTATGATAATATTCATTATTTCCTTATTTTGTACCCAAGTTTTCATTCTTAATTAATATCACAACATTGAATATTGAGCTCCAAATAAATAGTGTTACATCATTGGATGGTTTTAAATATCAATGCAAAATGAATAGGTGGTTCCATGCATTAATTTGTTGATGGAACTATAAATTTGTCCAATGGGGCAAAGTTGTTATCAACTTTGAAAATGAATAAAAGAAATAATAGCAGCATATAGGTTTCAATATATATATATATATATATATATTTTTTTTTTTTTTTTTTTTTTTGAGATCTACATGGTACCTAAATATGGTAGGGTCAGGTGGATTGTCCCGTGAGATTACTTGAGGTGCGCGTAAGCTGGTCCGGACACTCACGAACATAAAAAAGATATATATATACTTTTAAAATAAGAAAAATAGAAAAAAAAATTTATAATTCTCTTTTGCCTTCCTATCTATATAACTTCTCACCATTTATCATTGTTGCCAAGCCCTCTCAATATATCAAAAGGCCTTTTTCCCCTAAATATTATTAAATATTCAATTATTTTTAGACTAATATTATTCCTTTTTTTTTTTGTTCTTCAAATGAATATGTTTGAGACTATCTAATGTGGTAGAGGTAGATTATTTACTATTTTTTAGTACAATAAGAATAGGGAGATTCAAACAACAGACTTTTTGATCGCTACTATATTATTTTATATGTCAGTTAAGATAGGTTCGATTTGACATAGTTTAAAGTGTTTGTCTAGTTTTTTTTTTTCTTTTACTGTTGTAAAAAAAATGTCTTTCTTATAAACGATATTAAAGAATTGTCAATACACATAAAATCAAAATTATTGATACACGTCTTTTCCCTAACATCCACATAAAAAAGAGAATCTTTTGTGGATAAGAAATCGGTGGTAAAGTTTTTTTTTTAAAAAAATAAATAAATAAAAATGAGTGTTGCCAAAAGAGATGTAGGTATCTATACATACTATAAAGTCTTTGACAACGATACTCAAAGTTAAGAGCACGATAAAAATCATACCATAATAAAATTATTTATGTCACACCCGCTCCCATATTGACTTCTTTTATCTGGAAGAAGATGTGAGACTCTTTTACCTTTTCTTCTTAGAGTTATGGAAAAGTTTATAGGTTGAGTTGGACTGTAAACATCATAAAATGGTGGTATTTGCTGTCTTCACATCTCCTTCCATGTGAAAGAAGTAAATCTGGGAAAGGGTGTGACAATTTACCTTTTTATATAAAGCATGTATAGTGTAGCAACCTGTAATTAGTTATCTTATGAGCCTAATTAAGTTTAATGTATTTATCTTACCTTATTTTGTCGAGAAGAGTAATTAACTTATTAAATTAAAGAATGCACATTCTATAAATATTTATCAATCGTCTCAATGATTTTTTTTTTTTTTTTTTTTTTAAACTTTTGTAGTTGGGAAGATAAACTTTGAGATTTGATGAGAGATCTCATTAAAGGCAATTTGGGGAAGAAAAGTAAGTGTTTGATTGGGAGGCCAAAGAGGTAGTTTTGGTGGTTTTGACTTTGGAAGCTAATTAATAGAATGGGCCATAGTGTTTCATGTTACACTTAATTTAATCAAGAGTCTAGGTCAACTTTGTTGTGTATATAGGTATTGCCTTTAATTTTATTTGATATAAATAATAAAAAAATTTAAGTCATAAATGTGAAAAAAAAAGAAATAAATTTATTGAAACTAAACCTATTTTAGTGTTGGATTTTTGGTAAAATATTAGAAAAAGTAGTTGTTCGAAAGGTTTGATGGACTCCCAGTACTATAAAAGAGACCTATGACTTTGGTTTCAAGTTATCCCAATTTGAAGCACTTTAAGCTTGACATACTAGCTCGGTTGTGTAAGTGATATAATGCTTCAAGAGAGTGCTCTTGTTATTGGAGTCCGGGAGAGATTTTTGTGTGATTATAATAATTTTTCACATAGTGGAATTTTCTGATTCATAATTTTTTTCTCTAATTTAGAAATTTTCACGTTAATTCTTGTGATTCTAGTTTTATTGTTTTCTTTTAGTTTGTCTATTAATTTTTACTTATTCATCATGGGCTAGTGGTGGAAGGTTTTTGTCAAACCTTTAGTACTTTTTTTTTAAAAAAAATCTATTTTTATTTAAGTTTACAGTCCAATTGTCTAAAATTAAAAAATAAGTACAATTTGATAAGTTTACAATTAAAATTGATTCTTTTTTTCTTTCTAAAAGTAAAATAAATTTTGAATCTCCAATTTTAGAGAAGGTAATATATGTCAATTTTTTTAGTATAACAATTATGAGCATGAGAGATCGAAACTTCTAATTCTAAGGAGGAAGATCATGTCAATTACTATTGAACTAAGTTCAATAATATACGTCAATTATCATCGAATATGCTCTCATATATTAATGTTTATTTATTAATTGACTAACAAAAGGCAACTTGACAGAGAAAATTTCAAGTATTACAATAGTATGCAAAAATAATATTTAAGAATTATGTGAGATCTATGCAATAAATAAATAATAAATTAATAAATCATTTAATGACGTGTCAAATAATGAATAGAAAGAGTAGGTACTACAGTACTAGATTTTTTTTTCACGTCTGACTTTTGAAGGATATATTTGAGTATTTATGATGGCCATGCATTCACGCTAGATAAGATATTAAATGCTATTGTTGTAGGTGGCAAACAATTCAGCTTTGACATTGTCAATTTGAATTTGTCACCTATACATATAATATTTATCAAAAATAGAAAAATCAACCCTTTGAAATAAGGCTATAATTACTCGATAATTATTGAATTTAGTTGGAAAGTTCATAAGAATAGAAAAATAATTTGTAAAATGAAAAAAAATAAATTATGCAAAATACTCATAAAATTCTTAAATGAATTTTGATTATAATTATTTAAGACTTCGAAGAGTTTTATTTCTACATTTAAATTTTGAAATTTGTTTTAAAAAATACTTTTGAATATTAAAATTGGTTAAAAGAAAAAGTCATCTCAAAATATATCTTTAAAAAATATATATATGTAATCAAAATTTATTTAATAAAATCATATATTTAATACTTATTTAATAGAATAGAACCAATGTTTAAAATATCGATGTCGATGGAAATATTAAGGTCACCGAAAATTCAATGGAAATATCGATTTCGATGGATATTTCTAAAAAAATATATATAAAAACAAAAAAAAATTTAAAAATTTAAATTAATAAATAAATATTTTATTATTTTCAAATAAACATACATGTCTATAATTTATATTAAATTTATATTAGTAGAATTTTGATGCTTATTTTTTTTGTGTTTCGTATATTTTTCTACGATATAATGGAAATATCGATATCGAACTCATGAAAATGTGAAACTATCGATGGAAACATAGACATATTGATGAAAATTTAATACTATGAATAGAACTGACAAAGAAAGTTGTTTTTAAATATAGAAAAATGAGTAACCATTTATAAATATAAAAAAAATTCTACTCTTTATCAGTGATAGACCGTAGACGGCGATAAGCGATTGAAGTCTATTACGGTCTATTGTTGATAGATAGTGAAATTTTTTTATATTTGTAAATAGTTTGATATTTTTTCTATTTATAAAAAAACAATTATCTACATTATTAGTTCTAATTATTTAGTACTTTTGGAGTACACATTTGAGTACTGTGGCATGTCCATGCATGCAGCGACAAGCTATAAATTAATAATATCACTATTATTTAGTACTTTTGGAGTACACATTTGAGTACTGTGGCATGTCCATGCATGCAGCGACAAGCTATAAATTAATAATATCACCCACACAAGTAATTATAAAATGACATTTTGTTTAGAAAATAATCTTTAAAAATGGTTCAAAAAATAAATTATTTGTTAAAATAAAGTATAAAATTAATTTGATATTAGATGGGTAAATATTAAAATGAGACATGAACTTATTTATAATTATATAAAATATTAAGATCTCATTATTACTATTTTTTCATCATAGAAGATATCATGATCGACAAAAAGTTTCTCAAAATAGTATTTTTTAAACAAATTTTAAAATTAGATGGTAAAGTCTGAAAAAGTACTTTTTCTTTTACCTTAATAAAGAATGGGGAATTTAAACTTTCGACTACTAACCTAACGAATATCTTGGTGATTAAGAAAATACTTGTTTGGTCGATAATAGCAAAGTTTTTTTTTTTTTTTTTTTTTTTTTTTTTTTTTTTCTCAAAAGTTATCATCCTTTGTATTCATATGTGATAAAGAAAAACAAAATTATTGACAAAATATGGACAGAACATTAAGATATTTTTCTACTTTGTTTGAAAAGATGATTGAAAAACGCGGACCAGGGGCTACATTATCTCATATCATCAATTATTGAAATTTCCTACCACACAGAAAATGAAGGAAAAAGAAGAAGAAGAAGAAGAAGAAGAATCACAAATAATACAAAGGAGAATGAATGAGAGTATCCAAATTTAAATGCAATTTCAAGAGGGTTTTTGAGAAAAAGGCCATTATCATTCTCTATTAAGCTTAAACGTCTGATTCTGATTGTTTCCCTTCTCACAGACGCAAGAAGAAAGTGATTGATAAGTTCTTGAAATGGGAAAATGAAGCGTGTGAGATTGCAATTGGAGCAGTTATCAATAAGCAATTAATGAAGGCCAAAAGGCGGTGGACAGGTTTGCATGATCTCTCTAATTCTTCTCTCTTTATATATATACACACACATTATATACATACATTCAACAGTCCATTGCTTCTTAAATCGAAAAGGGTTCTGAAAATTTCAGCTCATAGAGTTGATATAGAGGAGATTTGAGGACGAAAGCTTTCTCAAAGAGGGAAAAATGGGTTTCTCTCTGTTTTCTTCTCCTTTTGTTCATCCTCAGCTTCAACAGATTGTGGTTAAGATGACTCTTCTGGATACTCTATTGTTTTATGTCAGTTTCTCTTCTTTCTATTACTCTTTTTGGGTTCTCTTATAGGAATTTTGGAACTGAATTTACTTTTGGGGTTTGTGGTTTGTTCTTGATAGGTAGTTCATTTTGTGGACAAGCTTGGGTTGTGGCATAGAATGCCAGTGTTCATGGGGCTTGCTTATTTGGGGATTAGAAGGCATTTACATCAGCGGTATAATCTGTTGCATGTTGGATCTATGTACGGCCAAAAATATGATCATCAAAAGTTCTGCTACAGAACGGCTGATGGAAGTTGTAATCACCCTTTTGATAGTTTGGTCGGTAGCCAGGGAACTTTCTTTGGCCGCAACATGCCTCCTTCAACTTCTCCTTATGGGGTAATCTTCAAACTCTTGTGTCTGTGATTTTCATGTTCCATTAGGTTTTTAAGTAAACAATTTACTTCTCTGGTTGCCTGGTGGATTTCGAAACGATATCTTTAGAGGTAATTGATGAATGTGATGAAAATGGTACATTTATGTGATACTATTTAATGGATGTTTGGTTGTTGTATTCAATGAAGTGCAGGTACTTGATCCTCATCCAACAATGGTGGCCACAAAGCTATTGGAAAGGAAGAAGTACATTGATAATGGCAAACAATTCAACATGATTGCCTGCTCATGGATACAGTTCATGATTCATGACTGGATTGATCATTTGGAGGATACCAAACAGGTAAACATGCTTTCATATCTAGATAGATAAGTAAAACACAGTTAATTTAAGTGGACTTCAAACTTCTGCTGCTAACCTGATCATAGCTTAATTGGTTAAGGCATTTACCCTCGACTACTCGAATCTCGACTTCCATACATTGTTGAACTCGATAAACTAGGGAAAATATCAAGTGAAGTAATTTGAGTTTGAAGAAAAGGGTTAGTGAAACACTGAAACTGATGGCTTTGAGTTTGACAGGTAGAACTTACAGCTCCTGAGGAAGTTGCAAATGGTTGTCCTTTGAAGTCATTCAAGTTCTTTAGGACCAAGATGGTTTCAACAGATTCCCCTTACCTCAAGACTGGGACTCTAAACACAAGAACACCTTGGTGGTGAGTAATAATGGTATCTCATGTTTCATATATGCTATATGATTTTACCTACTTTGAAATTGTGCTTCGATTGATTTTCGAAAAGGACTAAAAATAATGGTAAAGACGAATTATACATGAACAAGGACATTTCAATTGAAATACGTGACTTCTGACTTTTGAGTAGGGATGGAAGTGTAATATATGGCAACAATGAGGAGGGGATGAGGAGAGTAAGGACATTCCAAGATGGAAAAATGAAGATTGCAGGAGATGGGCTTCTTGAGCATGATGAAAAAGGCATTCCCATCTCTGGAGATGTTCGAAATTGCTGGGCTGGATTTTCCCTCTTACAAGCCCTGTTTGTCAAGGAGCATAATGCTGTATGTGATATGCTAAAAGTGAGTTTAAATTCTCACTCCATTGTCTATAACATAAGAGTTGTAATGCACTTCAAAGAAACTCGAGATTAGTTTTAGCCCATATAAACGGCCTACAACAAAGCCGATATTGCTGTGTCAAATACCTTTTCTTTTTCCAACTTTTCATAGCTCTGCAGCAACACCCTGCTTGTGAAGTCCCATCCATTATGTCGATTAATAGAAACAGTACGATAAATTTCAGTTAACAGACTAGAGATTTTGCACTTGCTTTTCAGGAGCGTTACCCCGACTTTGACGATGAGCAGCTCTATAGGCATGCCCGATTGGTGACTTCAGCTGTAATTGCTAAAATCCACACCATTGATTGGACTGTGGAACTTTTAAAGACTGAAACTCTTCTAGCAGGAATGAGAATTAACTGGTAAGACAAGTGAGGAGATTTATACAAGTCAATCTAGCTTAGAAAAATTTCTCCAAGTGCTCTGAAAATCAGAGGTAAACTTTCTTGGGGAATTTCTTTTACAAAAAGTCTTCTTTGTGCCACTTGTTTAGGTTTTCTCGATCTTAAATCTGATGGAAGAACTACTTGTGTTTTATACAGGTATGGATTTCTGGGAAAGAAGTTTAAGGATTCGTTCGGACACATTTGTGGACCGGTACTGAGTGGATTGGTTGGTCTAAAGAAGCCAAGAGATCATGGAATTCCTTATTCACTAACAGAAGAGTTTGCAAGCGTATACCGAATGCATTGTCTTCTACCTGACAAATTAGTTATCAGGGACTTGAACTCCACCAACTCAGATTATAGTGACCCTCCTGTCATTGAAGAGTATTTCTTCTTTTCCCTACACTCACCCATGCCTCTAGAAATGTCGATAAAGTTCATAAAGGAAAACTTAGAAGGCGATGGAGTTTCAATCATGGAAACTAATTTCTTTCAAATTATTGGCAAAACTATTATCGTGAACATAATGGATTGTGATTCAACAAATCATTCGAAATTCTATGATTGTCTTGTGAAGAAAATTGTGAGATACAATCAATGATTACAAAAAGTATTTGAAATCACAGCAGTTCTAAATATTAAATCCTTAAGGTTTCTAATCATGAATGGGGTAGGAGATTAAAACCTCCAGAGTGGGAGGTAGTACATGTTAATTACCACTAAGTCATATTTACTTTGGCTTGTTTGAAACTATATTTTGCATTATTTCAAATCAGGATGAGTTTGTATCCAAATTTTCACAAATTTTAAATCTAAGGAACAATCTACCTTTTCATGATTGGATAAGATATTTTTTTCTCAGGGTACCCATGGAGGAATTGGTGGGAAAGGAAGGTGAGAAAAGGCTAGCAAAATTAGGAATGGAACAAATGTTGGTGTCAATGGGTCATCAAGCATGTGGAGCTCTCTCTCTCTGGAACTATCCATCATGGATGAGAAAACTTATTGCCCACGATGTCGACGGGGATGACAGACCAGATCCAGTCGACATGGATGCCATGGAAAGTAAGACTTCTAGATTTAACCAGGAAAGAAAAACTCTTTCCTTTTGTTCATTTTGCTAGTTCATGTCACCTGTAGCCAAGCTTTTGGATGCTAATATCTATATTATGTAATGGTGATCAGTCTTCAGGGATCGAGAGAGGGGTGTTGCGAGATACAACGAGTTTCGTAGGAATTTATTAATGATCCCCATAAGCAAATGGGAAGATTTGACAGATGATAAAGAAGTTGTGACTGCCCTTGAAGAGGTGTATGGAAATGATGTTGAGAAGCTAGATCTTCTTGTTGGATTACATGCTGAGAAGAAGATTAAAGGGTTTGCAATCAGTGAAACAGCCTTTTTCATTTTCTTCCTCATTGCTTCAAGGTATGGACCATGCTATTTATCTCCACAATGAATAACATACATAGTAGAGTAATGAAAAACCAGAATGACAAACAAAGATTTCGCGTAATTGGTATCATCAAACCTTGTTTGTGATGCTGATGTGCAGGAGGCTGGAGGCTGATCGCATTTTTACGACAAATTTCAACTCGAAAACCTACACGGAGGAAGGCCTAGAATGGGTAAACAAGACAGAGACACTGAAGGATGTAATTGATAGACATTTCCCTGATATGACAAGAGGGGATGAGATGTTCAAGTGCATTCTCTGTCTGGGATTCTTTGCCAAACCCAACAAACTACATTCCCCTGTATCTCAGACCAGCCAATTGAACAATTTTCTGTCTTTTGCCTATCTTTTTCAAGAACATACATAAAATGTATCTACTTCTTCAGATAAGCAGACAGATACGGCAATTATATGTATGTACATACATATGGAGGTTGCATTTCAATATTAAATATTTGTTTTGTAAGCAGTTAAATGCTAATGATAAGTATATACCCAAAAAGTAAATGTTATCCAATACAAAAATAAATAAATAAAATGCAAAAGAAGCAGACTCTTAAAAATAATCATAAATCTTGGGATGTTGAAATTCATTGTTGGATAAAAGGAGGAAGAGAAGAAAAAAAAAAGCATAATCTTATCAAAGCTAACACAATCATAATCTTCTCATCTTTTTAATCAGTCTTGTCTCGGATTCTATTTGACGTTACGTGTCTAAACTTATGTTGATTCATTTTTATTAACATTTTCACGATAGGGACTCAATCATTATCACTAGTAATTAATTTTACTAATAATTAATTACAACTAAATCTTGTTATCATAAGAGATTTCTTTTACTAACAATTTAGATATTAGGTTAGTTTTAAATCTATATTAGATACTTTATTTATTACAACACTTCTAATATTTTACCAAAAATCAAACAAATTCTATCTTGGCAAGAATGAGGATGGACTCTGAACTTATAAAAAAAGCCTATACCTCTAGTTTTAAGTTGTCCCAGTTAAAAATACTTTAAATTTAGTATGTTAACTCTAATTAAATTCCTTTTGTATTCTCTAGTTTGAGAGTGAAAAAAAAGTGTGAGTAGTCAAAAGTTTTAAGAGAGTATGAAACATTATATCAATCAATTTTGGAAGGGCCTAATTATGCCAAATATTTTTAAAATTAATCAAACAATCCTCAATTAATTTCTCTTTATTTCTTTCTTTCAAAATTTAATTTGATTATCTTTTTCTTAACTAAAAAGCCTTGGAAATTTTACAAATGGGAAGTTTATGAAACACATTTTAAACACAATACAATAGGAAGAAAAAAAAATGAAACCTAGCCCATTGCTCCCTCTTTTGGTCGGAGCCTCCTCCACTCTCCTATAAATATCCGAGAAAAATCAAATGTCAAAGGTAGAATTGCAACATTTTGAAACTT
Source organism: Lagenaria siceraria (assembly GCA_002890555.2). Classification (NCBI taxonomy): domain Eukaryota; kingdom Viridiplantae; phylum Streptophyta; class Magnoliopsida; order Cucurbitales; family Cucurbitaceae; genus Lagenaria; species Lagenaria siceraria. The sequence continues at coordinate 22,862,189 of CM016492.1, read as the reverse complement.
AGGGACTAAATTTAAACTAAATTCAAAATTTACTGACTAAATAGAAATTAAACTTTAAATTCACGGACCAAAAATGTATTTTTCTCAAGAATGTACAAATAAATACGGCTTGTATATTTATTCATACACTTCAACACTTGCATAAACAACTCGCACTCGCTCAACAACAAAATATTCTAAGACTTCAAATTGTCAATACCATCAGTAACAGCAACAAGAAGATAATGGTATAAGAAATAAATCTAACTTTCAAACTGAAAACCAAAAAGTTCCATCAATCATCAGTGGCTCATTCAAATTCTTCAGGAAGAGACCTTTCCAATAATTTATCCATCATACTTCATAATCATTCATCATTGAACTGTACAAAAAATCAACTTTGAACACCAACAACGAGAAAGCAAAACCAATTCCAAGCTGCAACCAAGCTCAAAGCATCACCATTCTATCAAAACAGCATGGTGTCTCAATAACCCAAAAAAAGAGAAGCAGACTCTTAAAACTCAACATTCTAGTCCACTAGATGAGATTTAAGCTCGCAAAAACAAAACCCAGCCATTCAAAATATTCACCTGAACTAACTTCTGGCATTCATATTCTCCCTTTATCCAGTAGATATCACTGAGGAACCAACTTCCAAACACGAACACAAGCATCCTCACCGGAGCTCACCACACTATAGTCATCCGTGAAGGCGAGTCCGTACACCCCACCCAAATGAGCTCCCTTTACTGTTAAACGATTGGATGCTGGCTTGTCAATTTCATATATGATAACACAGGTATCTAATGAACCAGTTGCAACCTTGGTGTTATCAGGAGACCAAGCGAGGCAATTTATCCGAGCAGTGTGATACAACATATTCTTAAGTTTCACCTGCAGGTATAAGTAGGACAATATGGAATAGAAAAAAACCACTTCTTCGATTAGTCTTCCATTCAACTACCCAGACTTTCAAGCAGTCAACCATAAAACAATTTAAATCAGGAAACCTGGCTAAGTCATGGAAGAAGTTAAGCAAAGACTTTAGGAAGGTGATAAGTTACCTCTCGGGATGCACGATCCCAGACGATAGCTTCTCGGTTGAGATCTCCTGATGCAAACATTGAAAGATCTGGGGAGTAGCGTATCACACTAATCGCTCCTCTGTGTTTCTCAAAGGTTGCTTCTTCAGTGAGCGAGTCGCCATCAATGGAATAAATATGTAATTTACCATCTTGACCACCTATAATAGCCTCACTTCCATCAGGTGCAAGTACAGATGCTGTCACGGTAAAGCCAAGGTTGATGGTTGACACTATGTTTGAGCCACGCAGTAAGACAACTCCAGAGGCAATTGAAACCAAAGCAAGTTCAGGAGAAAGAGCGGCGAGGGTCAAGTCCTTTGGTTGACTTCCAACATCAATAGCATCTGCCTCCCCACACTGACCATCCTTGATAGAAACTCTCCATACCTGGAAAAATGAAAGGGACAAAAAAGAATAATAAGGATTTAAATGAGTTGCATTACAGAAACTGCATAATCATCTACTTTCTGAACATGTGCCAGAAAGGTGGCAGAATAGGATGGAGAGTCCACACACAGCCAGAATTTTAGTTGAACTACAGGCCCTCATTCAATAAGGAATAAACCAAAAGACAGAAGTTATCACACCTTCATTTATAATGCCCTACTTTCTACCATTTCTAAGATTGGATGAATGAAAGAAAAAGCATGCCAGACTCATTATGTATTGAGTTGATATTGCTCAACTCACGCAATCACCTTATTGTCAAAACCGGACGTAACAAGTTCATCTTCAAGAGCTGAAAAACATTTGATTTGAGAATTTTCTCTTCTTTGCAACTTGCCACTGTATCCAATACCTTGAATCCATTTAATAATTAGCCCATCGTAGCTAGTGGGTAACATAACTTTAGGGTCACATTTCAGAACAACTAATGAAGTGACATTCTTCATATGTCCAGATAAAATGACTGGGGATTTATCAAGATCACTAGCTGAAAACAAAATAATAGTTCCACCAAGAGAAATTGTGACAAGATGTTGATTCTGCCATAAAAACCCAACCAGCATATCATCAACTCCACCTGTGCAGGGAGAAGTCAAGGTTTTCTCTAACTTCCAATTACCATCATCAGATATCTCCCAAACTTTTGCTGTCTTGTCGGCAGAGACAGTCCGCACCTAAAGTATGCGAAACAACACAATCAGTAGATATTTACAAAATATAAGGGACTAAAAAGCAAACTAAGGAAGAAAGAAAGACCATAATGTATATTCTGTGTATCACAATATAACTGACACCAAAGAAGGAAATCTCAAATCTGAAGTTGTCTCATTTAAAAAATGTCTCTACGGATAGCAAATGCCAGAGAATGGAAAAAGGCATAACTTATTTCCAACCAAATTATTACCTCAATTATAAATATAAATATTACCATTTACAAGAACAAGTATCATACTAGTGGATAACATAAGATAGAAATCTGCATGAATGGATTAATTTACCCAATAAAATGAACCTCATTAATTCAAGTGACATTACCTTCCAAATAGCTCTTACTTGAAACAGATAAGGTTAATAGCCAATGGATGCAAAAATGAATGAGACTCAATGCAATTACCACTATAAGTTGGCATAGCAGTTAACAAGCGCCAATGTAAATAGTTAAGAGCTCGGAGGAAATATGTTCAAGACATGGTGGCTACCTACCTAAATTTTAATATAAGTTTTTTGACAACTAAATGTAGTAAGGTTATGCCGTTGTCCCATGAGAATAGTTCAAAAACACACAAGTTGACATAGTCACTCTAAAATGTAAACTGGATATACTTATCTCAATGCAATTGGAACCATTATTATTTGCTAGTCTAAATATAAGAAATCAGTATATTTTTGGATCTTGAGGTAGACCGGAGAAGTTCCGTGTACACAAACTAATTATCCACACGAAATGGTGAAAGGAACACTTCGCCAATAAAAGAGGTTGCGCTATGTTTCTTATAATTATTGGTAACGTTGCCCTCCTTCACAATGGGGTCTCCCTAAGAATATACTTCGACATAATAGTTCAAATTAAAAAGGATGTCCATGTCATAAGCAGTACAATTTTCCTTTCCATTGCACACTCAACTTAACAATGCGGTAACCAAGTTCCTCCTAAAAGCAACATAAGGCATAATTTCTAAAGAGGCAGTTGGAAGAAAATAAAAAGGAAGAGCTTAAAGTATTAGTATATCCACTGGTATAGTATCTCTAATAACAAGAAAATAAGCCTGGAAGTATCGAGAGAAATTAATCATTCCTTCATGTTCATCGAAGTATAAGACAAAGATGCATACTTAATTCCAAAAAAAAAAAAAATGACAATAATAACATTCAAAGTTCTTTGCATTCTACATAACCGGAATAAATATTAAATGTCAAAACTGATAGGAAAAAATTATGTAGAAAAAATGAATAAAATACCAATATCCAACTATTTTAATTACACAGATTCAGATATTGTGAATTCTATTTCAAAGTCTAGTACTTTCAATATACTTTCAACTTAACCAAAATTTCAAGAAAAATCCAGAGTTTTTCCAACACTATACTATGACGATTAAAAACTGTCTTTCATACAATTCGAGGATTATCAATATTATATTTATAATCATACAGTCAACAGAAAATTAAAAGAATAAATATACACTAACCCGTTTTCCATCCGAACTCCAGCTGACAGCATAAATACTGCCTTTATGCCCATCATCAGCAGAGAGTTCTCCCATCTTATCCCCAGTCTTCGCATCATATATTATGCCCTTCTTATCAGAGCTTACAGTAATGAACTTGCTGCCATCTGGAGAGAACCTTAGACAGTTGACAAAATTTGAATGGTCCCTGAAGGTAAACATACCCCAAAGGTTTAGGAAGAGACATGAATTTAAAAAGAGACATGAATTTTGAAGTTACGATAATAAAATCTTACGAAGTATAAACATATCACCTTACAAAGTAAAGATAAAATATCTAAGAACAAAAAGCAATATGCGTATTGGTCTGGTAGGGGGATCTGAAGATAGTTGAGAGCATGTTAGGATTGGTCAAAATGTTCTAAACTAGATCAACGCCAATGTTCCACAAAAGAATAATAATAATAAATAAATAAATAAGTCACCACGTATCTTTCAAACTTAAGAGCAATGATGCACCCATCTTTGTGCATCTCATTCTTATTATACACAAAAAGAAAATTTAAAACTTGTGTCAGTGTGTGTCCATCTTATTGACGGCAAGTAAACTAACCACTAAGAAAGGTTAATACAATAAAATCTAATAATATTTTAAAAATAAGTCAGACGAGTTTGCCACATAACAAACTATTTTTGGACAATTCGGTGGGATGCATAAAAATGAGTGTAATCTAGGATGCACCTAAGTATTTTTCTTTTTTTGGTAAAATTTCTTTGTTTCTTGATCAACTCCACCTCCACACTTCAGCTGCAGGGAAAAGTATCATTAATGCAACTTTTTGGTTTCAGCGTCCATTATTTTAGCCCCTCACAGTTTTAGCTCGAGTTAAAATATTTTAACATTACATAACTACAAGAAGAAAAGGAAGAAGCATATATCTCAAGACTACAAGCCAAAAGCACAACTCTAGAGACTAGCAACACAAATTTTCATGCTTCAGATGACCATTGTCAGCACTAAGTTCCGAAAGTGACAGGCACAATGCAATTGGAGTTCGTTATAATGTCTTCAATTAATATGGAAGGGAAGTACACACGGCCTGCATTTAGTAAGAAATTACAATCAACAAACCTGAGAGATAGCTTAAATCTAAATGGCGGTCCTTCATAAAAATTCACTAGGAAATCCTCTCCGCAGGTGGCAATGCGAAAGGGTCTTGTTGGTTTAAATGCACAGCTTAGAACCCGCCTAGAATGACCATCAAACTCGCCGACATTCGTACCCGAATCCCACCTAATCATGTCAAGTGATAGTAGGTTAGTCAAGAAAGAAAGCAAAACCAATTAAAGCACTTTCAATTCCTCGCAAGGTCTTCATTTTCTACTATAGATGAAAACTAACATAAGATCAGGCATTCATTACGTGGGCCAAATAAAGAAGAAGAAGACATATCAGACAGGTAAAAATATTCATAAGAAAATTTGGGAGACTGATGAATAAGGAGATTCCAAATTCATGGGAACCTTCCAATTCTTATAGAAAATAAAGAGAATACGTGTAACATTTCGTTTCAGTGAATAACAAAAACTGAATAGCAGAAAAGCATCTGAAGCATGACTAAAACTTGTATCCTAGTTTTGCAAAAGTAAATTTAAAAAAACAAGGCCCACTCCACTCCATTTCACAAGACACTCATCTGTTATCAACGCATAAACACCCCAGAATTCAATTGTTTCCATCAATTATTAGATTCCTACACTCTCACATCAACCAACCAGAAATAAAGTACGAAAAAGGCTACAAACTCACATAAAAGCACGCACGAACGATTTCCCCTTCCCCTCCCCACAAGCCACAATCCTCATTCCATCAGGAGACCATTGCAAATCATCGATCCGGCCGGACAAAACCTTAAACTCCTTCTTGAGCACGAAGCCACTATGAGTGCCCCAAATCCTCACAGTCCCAGACACATCAGCAGACGCGATCCACTCGCCATTCGGCGAGTACCTGGCAACCGTAGCCGGATAACCGTGCTCGGCATAGACAGAGACCTCAAGCGGGTTGTCGAGATTGAGGATCATGACGGATCGGCCATTGGTGTAGAGAACGGAGTTGGTTTTGGGGTGGCCGGAGATCAAAATTCCTCGGCCTCGCTCGGTGGATGGCACACAGGCGTAGGTTTCAGAAAGCTCCGGCGTCGCCATGGTCGGAGTGACAAAGAAGAAGATGAAGAGAGAGGAATGAAAATGGCGAAAAGGAGAGTCAATTTGAAGGTGTTTGCATTTGGAACTGTGACCGTGAAGCGCACGAAGACGACGATAACGGTGATGAAAGGGGCGCTTCTTACACAATTGCCGGTAAAGGCGACAGAGTCGCCGCGTTTTTTTTCCCCTTTTAATTTTATTTTTTAAAATACGTGGCGGTGTTTGATTGCTGACACGTGGCAGATTAATGATATTTAACTGGATGATTTGTGTGTTGGATAAATTACTTGGTTCTTAGATCTTATATATTAAGGTAATTGTCCTAATGGTCCTTTAATCTTAAGGTAATTCTTAAAATTGGACTGCCTTTTAAAAAATCTAATTTTACCTTCATATATTGAAGATTGTCAACTAAATCATTGAATGAAAAAAAAATGTTGATGCCATTAAATTATTTTTATTTTTATTTTTTTTAAACGGGCCAATAAATCACAAAAAAGATGACACATACTCAACCAACGCCTTCTGCGGGAGGGAGTATACTAGGAAATTGTGATCTCGCCTCACATGGGAGAAAGAATCAACACTCAACTCAATCACCGTCGATTGAGCTTCCTCAATTGAAAATAAAGAAACTTCCGAGAGATCTAATGAAACACCATTGAAAAGGTGAACCATTTTCAAACAAATCAGACTCTACCCCGATATGACGCACACTAATAGAGCAAATGTTTTTCAGTCCCTCACAAATCGTCATAGCCTCAATAACCTTGGAGTTAAATGAATTTAGACCAGCCAAACAAACACGGCCTAGATGATCCTGAAGTACCCAACCTACACCCCTAAATTGACTAATGGGGTCCCAAGCGACAACGATATTCAGTTTCCATCCATTTAAAAAGGGAGGAGTCCAACCAGCATTGACAAGCATAAATGAATACAAATTATTCTCCATATTTGCTTTATCATAATACTCGAATTGAAGAGATATCTATCATTAATGTACTTGTTAATCGAAGTGCTGATAATATTAGAGTCAGTTCGAACTTTCTGACACAACAATTTATTTATGGCCTTCCAAATCTGTTATACAATGATCACGATCTATTCTATCTCCAGCGAGAAACTCTGCCAATGACCAATCGCCAATAGTTTAAATTGTCTCACCTTGTCTGAACATCATATCATATAGTATAACCACATTAGTTTTGAGAAAACGACGTCAAATGCCCTGCACAACCTGACATTACATAGTATGAGTGGAGGTTTCGATGTTATTCTTGCACAAGGCACAAAAAAGATCGGTTTGGATTCCTTTTAGCTAGCTTAACTTTTATAGGGATGAAAAAATATTTTTTTATTACAACGAGAGTGGGAGATTCGAACCGTAAACTTCTTGATCATCAACACATATAGTATGTTAGTTGAATTATACTCGCTTTGATAGGAATAAAAAAAAATGTTAAAAGAACATTTGAGGAGGTACATCCATGAATCCACATATTTAATATAACAATAATAAAATTAAGATCATTGAATATATTTTAGCCCAAAAACCAACTTATTCATCCATTTCACCAATAATTGTAAAAAAAATTTGAAGTCTCTAATCTATCTCTATGCATATTAATTTTATATTAATTTTGATTAGATGTCACAAGCACAACAAAATTTCTCTTAGGATAATAACATAAAAATTATAATTATATTTTTTTTTTCTATATGTTTTATAATTTTTAAGTGATCCTATAGCAATTAATTAGATGTCATGCTAACATATACTTTAACTAGTTGAATTATGTTAAAATTAACTGTTAATCTATGGTTTTTTCCCCTCTTTTTATAGAGATTTGAGAGAATTGGGCATATTTACTATTTTAGTATGTGGATTAATTTATTAATCTCATAAATTTCATGGAAGTCAATCATAAAATTAAACACTTTTAGGTGAAATGTTTCTGTCACATTAATCGATTGCAAAATATTGTTGGAGATGGTATAGTTCGTTGGAGGTGATTAAGGCATGTTATGCTTGTTGGCTAGCGAATTTCTCTCATTGGATCTTTCTATTTGTTGATGATGATAGACGTTCTTTTACTTCTCATTAATTTTTTTGTATTTCTCCCAAAAAAAAAAAAAAAACAACAACATACTTGTTATTTTATTTTCATAATAAGAATTAAACTCAAACTAACATTTACCATTCGCAAATCAACACACTGATCATATATTCATGATAATTATTTTAAATGGCAAAACGGGTTGGACTTAACTTCAATTTGGTCCCTGTAGTTTGAGTTTAATTACAATTTGGTCCCTATAATTTGGTTAAATCTCACGAGTCCTTCTTAAATTGTATTTTTTGTCAACTTGTATATTAAATCCTTAAACTTTCAAAAGTGTCTAATAAATCTCTAAACTTCTAATTTTGTATTTAATAAGTCGCTAATTTTTTTAAAAAAGTAATTGATTTATTAGATTTTAATTTGAATTGTATGTCTAATTCAACTCTAAACTAATCGATTTTGTGTCTCGTAGGTATGTAATTTTTAAAATGTACCAAAGTTCAAGGACTAAATTAATAATTTTAAAATTTTATAGACCAAATAGACACAAACTTCAAATTTTAAAGATAAGTACTAAATTAAAAGTTTTGTAATCATTGAAACTAGGCCTAAATCATAATATTCAAATTTATTATTTAACCATCATAATTTAGAGTTTTACCTTTAAAAATTGCTCTTAGTCTATAAACGTTAAAAATTTTCATTTACGAAATTAAACTTTGGATTAAGTTTATGAGATAAGTTATGCCTGTCATGTTAGCAATTTGTTAATAATACTATTGACCTAATCAAAATTTAGAGACTAAAGAGAAGATAAAAGCATAATTTGAAATTTAGAAATGTTATTGAAATGATTCAAAATTGATTAAATAAATAAAAAAAATTCAAAAAATATATAGGAACCAAAATTATAATTCATAAAATATTCATTTCCTATTATATAGAGACAAAGGAAAAAAAAAAGAAGAAGAAGAAAAAAAAACCCGTGAAAATATGTATGCTATCTTATCTTATCAATAAAATGCCACCAAGCAAGGGCCAGAAAATAATACAACGATTGCCTATCGATGACAAATCAATAGGCCCTCTTTGCACATGCAAATTTTGGACATTTTTCACAAAAAAATCCAATTTCAAGGACCTAAACAGAAATGTTGCTTAACCAGAGGACTCATCAGAAAAGAATTTTGCATTTTTCACATCAACACAGAGAAAAGATATCATTTCTGAAGCCTCATGAATACAAAACAACAATCACAATGCACAAAAAACCTACACAAAAAAGAGGATGAAAAAGAAAAAGGTCACAGTTACAAATTTCTAAGCAGAATCACTTCTAACCTCATAGTGTAGAAACCAACATGATCAGATTGTACATCAAAGCAAGCCAAACCAGGCCAAGATACAATGGTGTCTGAATAGGGATTGAAACAGAACTACCAGAGATCTCAGCCGAATCAACAGCCAAAGGCATCCCGTCGCTGTTGAGAGTACACGACCGAGGATCTGACCCATCTTCGCTCATCATTTTAGCCCGAAGCACCGATGTAACGGTGCGGATATACGCCGTTCGGTTCTTGGCAAGAAGCCATGTTAGACCCATCAGTTGACACTCCTTGTGGTGCATCTTGGTGGTCCTGTTCTCTGACTTGCTTGAATTCAAAGTTTCCTTGTTGTTGAGCTGCATTATGTTAATGTCTCAATTGCCAATTACATAATCATATATGTTTGGTACATTAGTTTATAGTATTCCAACTAGTTGGAGCCACATCTAATCAAACAACAATGATCTAAATTCTAAACAATGTAAAGTATAAAACCTATAAGGTTTGATTTGACACTGAACTTTTCAAGTTCCTCCATTAAAGAAAAAAGAAAAAAAAATCACTGCACAAGAGAGTGAAAGCATTCCCAACAAGATTGTATAGCAGAAATCTGAAGGCTTATGTTATTTTCTTCTACCATTGACAGCAAGAAATTTGAACTACAAACATGACAGATGATTGATAACATCAAAGTAATTCACATATTGTTAAATGATCTGCAGTTTTCATCAGCCAAGAATGTCACATGTCATATTCATATAGACTTGATCTTTATCAAGATCAAATGAGCTTGTCATGGTTCTTCATTAGAGTCACTACCACCAAGTGGCCCATTTCCAAATATAATTTTGTTTTCCCTTTGAGATGATTCCTTCAATTTGAAACAACCCCAAAAGCAAATTCTCACCAAGATCATTGCTAGCAGTTAAGCAGATTAGCATATCTTCCTATAATGTTCTGATAACTCTAAGATACAGAAAGGAAGGTAGAACATTCCCAGTCTTTTAATGACAGTGAAAACAGTGAGAACAATGGAGGGAATGCTATCAAAGAACAAGCTCCAATTTAATGCAATGGTGTTAAGAAGGGAAAGAGAGAGGGATGAGAAAAAAAGTTCACCTGATAAAGACTTTTCAAGCATTTAGAACAGCCACCAAGGCCTGGAAATCCATTGACATTACCACTACTCAAGCAATTTCTCTCCAATCTCTTCACATTTCTATCTCCTTCAAGAATCCCATTCTGGGTCAGTGAAAACGCCTCAGGGCAGCTCAAAGGATGCAATCTGATCCCACAATAGCAATAAACCACATCACAAGTCTCATTAGGCTTCATTAGCTCAATACCCCTTTGATTCAAAGCTTGATCCAAGTTACTGACGCAAGTTTCGGAGTCATCAGGCAGCAGGGGTAGGTCATACGACGGCGCTGTGTGACCCGGGACAACCACGGCTCGACCGGCCCTCTGCAATGCGGTGGCGGAGTAAGCAGCGTAAAGCCAAGCAGCCAAAACCGGGCAGCACCGGCTACGGTGGAGCTGCCCGGAGACACCCCCTTTTGAAGGACCACAAGCCGTCTTAATCCCATGGAAAAGCTCGTCTGGGAGGTCTAGCGGGCAGCCCTGAACATCGGATTGTTCTGGGAATGCCGGAATAGTCGCCGGCGGCGACTGGTTCACTTGAAATGGGCGGATTGTAAGTGGGTCTGGATGGGGAAGAGAGAAAAACGAGGGAAAAAGAGAGAAAAGGAGAGAGAAGAGAAGAAAGATTTGTGGGATTGAAGACATTGGTGAAGAGAATGAGATTCAGGGGAAGAAATTGAAGAAGTGGGGCAGTGTGAAAGAAGAAGAATGAGTAAAGTTTGGTAATGGCTGAAGGAAGGGAAGATTGGAGTGAGATTTTTGGTTTGTGGGTTAACAAAAAAGGAAGCAAAGGAAGAGGAAGAAGAACAACAACAACAAAAACAACAAAGGAAAAAGCAAAATGGGGCTGACAAAGTTTAGCGGCAATGAAAGAATTGGATGCCAATTGCAATCTCCCACTTCTCTTATACTTTGAGATAATACAATGAGTGAGTGAGTGGCTAAATTCTTTAGGGATAATTAAACAAAACCATAGAAGTAAAGTGAGGATTATTAAGTGCTTCTTTGACCACCCAAAAAGAAAAAAGTATCTGTCATGTATCAATCCAAGAAAGAAAGGGGGACAAAAAATTAAATAAATAAATTTGAAAAAATTACATTTTTAGTACTCAAATTTTAAAAAGGTACATTTTTAGCTCCTAAATTTATAAGAATGGGTCCATTTAGTCCTGAATTTTTAAAATACCTTCACAGTCACTGAATTTTTAAAAATAGGTTTAAAAGGTCATTCAAGTATTTTTTTTTCTCTGATTTTTTTAAAATAATTATATGATATTTATAATTAGAAAAAAATAGTTTTAGGGAGGAGATGATTTTTAAAAATTATTCTTCTAATTTAAAATATCATATAATTATTTAAATTATTAATAAAAAATTATTTGAGAGACCTCTTAAACCTATTTTTAAAAACTCATGGACTAAAAAGATACATTTTGAAAATATAGGGACCAAATGGATTTATTCTTATAAACTTGGGGACTAAAAATGTATATTTTTAAATTCAGGGACCGACACACACATGTTATTCAAAACTTGGGGACTAAAAAGGTAATTTTCCCAATAAATAAACAACAAAAGAAAAAGAGCATCTAAGGGTTGGCTTTTCAAGATGAGGGTATGAATCTCGAAAAATTATTGAATGTGGTTGTCACGCTATAGTTATATGAATCAATACCCCTCAAATAGTCACACGACATAAATTTAAGGTATATTTATAAGTTCTCGCTCCTGTATTCAATCACGTTGTGGCAGTCTCAAACCTAAAATTACAAAGTCGTGATACTACTTTACTCTTGATTTCACTAAAAAAACTCGTAGTGTAAGATATTTTTCGAATTCATCTTTTTTTTTTTTCTTTTTTTTTACTAATTTGAACCTTTGTTGAGTTAGCTCAAAGAACAAAATCTTATGAGACAATTTTCGAACTAGATTGTTGAAAAACTAAGTTTTCAAGCATGAAAAGTTGAACATCCAGCAACTGTATTACATGTGTCATTGTTAAAGAAGAAATTTTAGATGCACGACTATACAAGTAGTTACGAATAGAATTAACAAAAGGTTGAACGTTATTAACAAATCTAACTTGACTTGTTAAAATATTTCAAATAATAAAAAAATTGTTTCAACTCGGAATGGATAAATTTGTGGTCTCAACCAAAAAGTCGAAAATTCAAATCATTAATCTATCATGAATCTTCATTGTATGAACATAGTTTGCATTTTGAATACCAAATGATGATGATGATGAAATATTTTCTAGACAAATTGAAGATAGATACAAAATATCCTTTTGTTTTTATTGGCTGAAACTGAAATATAAATATTTGTTGGGTGATATTAAAACTTTTTTTTTTCTTTGAGAAATATATATTAAATTTTTTTTTCTGAGTTAAAAAAAATATTATGTAATTTATTTATGATTCTTCGTGTGGTAATAAATGATGTCATACACAAATGGTGACGCATGAAAATTCTTGCATTTATAATATATATTTATTTAATTAATGTTATCACATGTTTTGTTATTTCTTCTTCGTACGTACACACTGCACTTTGCCCAACAGTAAATCTTGGAGTCAGACAAATTTAATAACACGTCAAATTTAACCTCTAACGTCTTATTTTCAATTTCCAAGAGATATTTAAAAAATTATTAAAAACATTTTATTTTTTTCTTTTTTAAAAAAGAAATATTACACAAAAATGTGTCGCCAATACTTATTTTAAAAAAAAATTGGTGTTCTTGGAATTGTTGGTACTTTTCTAATATCACTATCACATTCAAAATCACAAATTAGAGTGTTAAATTATAAATATAATAGGTCGTACTTTTTATTATAGCCAATTAGAAGAAGTTTCAATAAAATTTCAATAAATAAATTTGGCTTGAATAAAATTTCTTTTAAAACAAATTCATCAACTTTCAAAATTATAAATTTAGTTTTTAAATTTTTTATATTATTTACATAAAATTGAAATTCACATTAATATCAATATATCGAAGAAGCTTTAAAAGTACCACATTTGATAAGCATTTTGTTTTCTAAAATTAAGCCTATAAATATCTCTTCTACCTCTAAACCTCTTGCTTTGATATTTACTTTATACCCATATTTTAAAAAACAAATTCAAAATTTGAAAACTAAAAAAAAGTAGTTTGTAAAAACTTGTTTTTGTTTTTGGAGTTAGCTACAACTCTTCTACTTAAAATCGATACAAATCAGGGTAAGAGAATAAAAGAAAATAGTCTTAATTTTAAAAAATAAATGATTACCAAACGAGACTTTAGAGACTTATTTCACACTTTTGAAAGTCCAGAGAACAAAATATAAACCTCCAAGTTTATGAACTAAACTTATCATTTATAACTAAGTTATATATATATATATATATATATATATATATATATATATATATATATATATATATATATATAGGTTGAGGATCTTTTATTGGATAAATAGAGAGACCTCACCATCTTTATAAAATGTATGAGTTATCCATCTCATTATCAATTGATTTTGAAATAAAATTATATATTCATCTAATATAGTATCAAGGTCAATGAAATCCAAATAGACATTTAACGAAAAGAAAAAAAAACTCGATTCAAGAATGGTGAACTAAATAGTCATAATCTTGAGACGTGAGTTAATGTTCTCCTATAAAAGAGTAGGAAAATCTTTCAATCTTTTTAAGATATATGAATTACTTCTTTCATTGTCAATAATTTCCTTTTAGACGGAATCTTACTTTTCACATATAATTTGTATTGCTAAACCAAAAGTTGAAAAAAAAGGTTGGGATAAAAAAAAAAAAAAAAAAAAAAAAAAAAAAGGAAATTTTTTAAGAAATAAATAAAGTAAAAAAAAAAAAAAAGTGATTAGGTTTGGAATTGGAATTGCATTTACATCATTTGCGGCTGAATATTAAAGCAATGAAAGCAACATCTCATTATTTCAATTCATATTCCCCTTTAAACTACCAACCACTTTGAAAGATGTTTTCTTTTTGGCTTAATAACATTAATTGGCCAAAACCCTAAATAATCTCAATCTTTGATTGAAAAATCATAATCATAATTGATAATACCCATCTTTTCCTTTTATCTTTTTCTATCATTTTCCAATTTTCGGTGGAAGATTTTTAATTTACCCCAACAAATATTACTTTTTTTACCCATGAAGTAAATCAATTTAAACCTAAAGCTTCAAATTTCACTCAATTAGTTTTTTTCTTTTCTTTTTTAGGGTTGAATTTGAGTATTTATATAATTTAAATTTTAACTATTTTGTTTTTTTAAAATATAATTAAGGGGAGGATTTGAACCTTTTTATTAGTTCCTTTTTATATTTAAGTTAAAAAAAATTTTAATTTGATCATCCAAGTCAACTTAAGTATAACTTAATTAATTAGATTAAAAAAAACTAACTAATTAAGATAATGAGAATTTCTTTCTTAGATACTAGAAATTCAAATCCTATATTTAATGTTTGTAACACTATAATCTTTTTAGGTTAAATTATATATTTAAAAAGCTTATAATCTTTTTTCATTGTTTAAAAACTATTCATATTATTTCAAAAGTTGCAATATTATTCTCAACCTTTCATTAAGGTTTCAAAAGCTTCTTTTGATTATAAATTCCTTAAAATGTCATACGAAAATTAAAAACTGATATGGTGTAATGATGACCTAAAACGGAGTGATGATCTAAAATTCCATGACAAGTCTTAAATTATCGTTTAATATTCTAAATGATTTCTACTTTTATGGTAATTCTGAAACGTTATGATATTTAATGTGCAAAGTTTCCTAGAGTATGTGTTATAATTTACTATTTTTTTAAAAAAAATAGCAAAATGCACTTTTGGTCCCTGAGGTTTGAGGTTCATGTCTATTAGGTCCCTAAAGTTTCAAAACAAGCACTTTAGTCCCTCACATTTGCAAAATGCTTCTAAATAATCCCTGATTTAACCTTAATTTAATGAAATGCTTATTAGACTGTTATGTATTGATGTGGATGCTAATTATATTGATGACATGTCAATTCTACTTGATTAATTGTAAAATGAATTAAAAATTAAAAATTGATGTGGATGCTAATTTTTTTTAAAAAAATACCATGAATAAAATTAAAATTAACTTGTTAAACAAAGGTAAAAGTTTGACAATTTTTATTTTTTTTACCGTTTGTATTTACCAAGCACGCCTTACCAGAAAAAAGCTGCCAGCAAGAGAAACAAGAGCAGAAAAGACACAGAAATACTCTCTCTCTTAAATCTCTTTCTTCAGAATAAACAAAAAATAAGAATAAGCAATTAGCATTTTCACTGTTAAAGTAAAAGCTGTCTTACTGCACATCAGAAAATAGAAGAAAGTTTACCACTTTATTGGCAATAGTGTTCCCTTTTTGCCCTCCTCTTCCTCTCCACTATACACTTTTTATTATTATTATTATTATTTTAATTTCCATAAATATTTAAAAATTAAAAAGGGTTTTATTTTTAAATAAAAAAGACCATGATGGTAAAAATGAAAGAAAAAAAAGGTAGATGGATTTGGTCCACCATTATTGTCATTATATATCATTGCTATAGGGACTTTGGTTTGCTCCCACTTCCCACCCACATTGAAAAGTAATCCTTAAAAAAAAAAAGATTAAAAGGTAAAAAAAAAAAAGATTAACTCAAGTTTAATCTCTACGATTCGATCCATGTCTTTAGTTTCGTCATTTCTATTGTCTCGTTTTAGTTAAAACTTTCTTGACATATATCGGTTGTAAAGTAAAAAAGCGTTTGATAATTTGGTAAATTATTTGTAGATGTGGTGTCTGAGTTTCATAATATGACGTTTTTAAATGATATGTGATAATGATTGGTAGGATATTAGATGAAATAAAAATACATAGATTTTTAGTAGGAAAATTACTATAAATAGAAAAATATCAAACTATTTACAAATATAGAAAAATTTCACTATCTATCAGCGATAGACCGCGATAGAATTCTATCGCTTGAGCGATAAACTTCAATCGTTGTCTATTGCTTGAACTCATTAGATTGAATTCGTTGTCTATTCTGGTGGCCACAGTAGATTGAACTCATTCTTTATTAGTCCTTTACCAAACACGTGTCCTTTATTTACCACCAGACAGACTCATTATGATAGTTGATAGAAGAAAAATTAATAGAGACCGAATAGTTTCTTTAGAAAAGTCAATAAATTTAAGATTTATTGAAAGTATAGAGATTAAAATTGGTCGTTTAAAAAGTATAATGACTAAAATGAACATGTCATGATATTTTAATCCATTATTTTTAAAGAAAAATCACCTTTCCTTACTTATTACATTTAACCTATGATTCCTTCCTTTAATTTCCAATGATATATCTTTGATGTTTGTCATCTTTTAATATTAATAAGTTGGACTTAAGTTGCAGAAATTTTTTCTTTTTGTTTGATAAGTAATGACTTAGGGCAAGATTTTGGTGAATCTAATGAGTGTCAGTGCTTAATCTTGACTGTTAGTGAATTGTGGGCATGTGACTCTTGGAAATCTCATCTTTTTTATGTCTTCATTAAAAGAAAAAGGTGCCTTTTTTTTGTTTTTTAATATATATTTTATTATGTAATGTGTTAAGGAAGTACTATGTTTGCCTTATTTTTTATTTTATTTTTCTTTTTAATTAAATTAATGAAGTATATATGCACCCTACACAGATGCACTTGGTAACATTTATAAAATGTATCTAGAAAATTATTATAAATAAAAAATATCAAACTATTTATAAATATAGAAAAAATTTACTGTCTATCAGCGAGACTTAAATTTTACTGTCTATCAATGATATAAATCTATTGCTAATAGATTGTTAAATTTTTCTATATTTATAAATATTTTAGCCCCTTCAAAAATCATATTCCTGCACTATTTGTAAGTATATTCTACAGTATAAACTTTATTTAATAATAATAATGTTATTGCTCTTTGTTTCATAGTCAAGTTCAATTATTTTTTGATAAATATCGTATGAGTCTATTATTTGCGTCATGTGTGTCTAAAATACTATAATAGAAATATTATTATTCTTGAAAGCACACACGTATGTTTAAATCATATAAAGTTCGAGACATTTTGGCTCGAACTCGAACATGATAACATGCATGTCTTTTACCTTTAATGTGATGGACCACCTTAACTCAAATGATAATATGACAAAAACTCCAACTCCATCTTATTAGTTATTACAATGTATGTAGCACCTTTGATTTGGACTAAAAAATTCCATGTTCAACCGCGCATTTCACCTTTTGATTTGGAGACGCTCACTTTGACTCGCCATTGTATTCTATTTTCTTGGAGAGTAATACTTAATGCAGCTTAGGCTGTACTTAAGTCTCATACTTCTTACTTTCTAACCACAAAAAAATAATTGTTTTTTAAAAAATATATTTAATTGGACACAACAAAGGCTGTATAAGAGATGAGTGCAACTCGTGCTGCACCTTAAGTTTTCTTCTTTCTTGAATCTTAGCTTACCAAAAACTTCTAATGGCACATAAGTTTTGTTGGCTATCAAATCACCATTAATTTATAAGAAAAACATCATACATCTATACCTTCCAATCATTTGACCAAACTATTTCGGTGAAAATTACACATTTTTGCTAATGAAATGTTGTAATTTTCCCCGCTACATTATTAGGCCATTGTTTGAGAAAAATTATTGTTAGTATTGTTTATTTTTGTCACATCCCTCTAGACGAGATCAATAAATCTACTTATGTTATCACGGTTTTGGCCTCCTTTTAAGTTTGATTTGTGAACTGAAAAGATGTTTTAGTTTTCTAGGTTGTGTTTAATCCCTTTAGGCGTGTTTGGTTATTGTCTGTATGTTCTGCTTACTTAAATAAAATTGTCAACAACCAACCCCACACATAATTTTTACACACCTTGCACAAAACCAACACCAATAATTTACTCAAAAGAAAAAAAAAACCATATTTAAGTGCATTTTGAGCTAAATCTATCTTTTTTGTTAGGCGTGAACATTAAAACGGACCAAACCTAATAAAAAATTTATTTTTTATCGAACTGTTGGTTCAATTTGTTTTTAAATTATAATGGAACCAAAAGATTTGGAACGATTTGATTTTGATTTTGGAAATTGAATTCAAAATGGAACTGAACTATTTATATTACATGTAAACCAAAAATTAACCTGAACTGAATATTTGTTGTTCGGTTTCGTTTGGACCAAACAAAAAGTTCGATTCAATTTAGCTACCAAACCGAACCTGAACACCCCTTTTTTTTGCAATCCCAATTTACAACAAACACAAGGTGTGGTTGCACAATTGAGTGAACAACAAAAATATGGGATGCCAAGAATTAAAAAGGTACTGTTTGTGGAGTTCAATATATGTTGGTTTTTTTTTTTTTTTTAAGTTTAACTCTGCAAATCGATGAATGATCAATATTTGAGTACATTTTGAGTTATATTATATATGTGTATCGCATCCCATTTCAATCACACGAAAAAAGTATAAATAATATTTATATATTTTTAAAAAGTTTATCACGTAACAAACTGCACTGAGATATGTACTATCCATCATACACTTAAGTATTTTTTTTAATATATATATAAAAATAGAAACTTTTTGAAACTGAACTGAAATTTGCAGCCACAAGAACACTGATACAAGTTCAAGAAATACATAAGCATACACAGTATATAAAACTTTGGAACAAAACGTAAAAGTTCTTCTCAAAGTACATAATAACTGAACATGTCCATGAAACGATCGAAATGGCGTAGTTTTAAGTCTTTGACATGGTTCTACCAGCCGCCGCCCAAGAGTATAATTCCGGCGGAAGACTACTATTGGTGATCAAATTCTGTGGCATTCCATACAGATCCGAAACATCCAGGTGGTGGTGGCTCCGCCCATTTTGGCCGTAATGTTGACTCTGCATGGCGGTGGTCACTTCTTCGTCGTCCGATGGCAGGCGGTCAAACGTCGCGTTCATGAACGTTGCTGCCATGATCACGACCGGACCAGAAGCAATGAGCGCACCCACTACGACTCCACCAACCACCTGCCCTTGTGCACCGGCTAAGTAAATTGTCAGGCCAGTGATTCCCGATGGTGCCGGTGGTGGCAAGATCGACCCCAACATTGAAAGAATCTCAAAGCTGATAAGAATATGAATAAAAGATCAAATATATTATCGTTAAATCACTAATTGACATATTGAACCACTCATTCTAATACTATATTAAATCATTGATTGACCCAAAAATTTAATTTGATGGATAAAAATAAATTTAATATTATATCACCTGACAATTATATAATGTAATAAATACTTGTATTGTTAATTTTAATTAAGAATATGAATAAAAGATTAAATTTATACCGGCCATGGAGAGTGACAATAGCTCCAGAGGAGGCAGCTTGGCGGAGCGTGACATTAGTGACACACCCGCTACCACTAAGAATGCAAACGCCACGCTGCTTCCTCCGAGCGAAGTTGGAGAGACTCTCATTGACATCGCAGCCAGAGCTAACCTCAATGGCATGAGCTCGAAGCGCATTAGCGCTGTCTCGGGTAACAATAATGGGTGGTTTTGGCTTGTTTTTGGACCCAGCTGGCCGCCCTCGAGGTCGACGGAGAGCTTGATCACTCTCTGCCGCCACAGAGATAGGCGACACGGCTTTAGGAGAAACAAGAGAAGGATCAAAGCAAGGTCTTTGTTGATGATTATTAGTGGCATTATTATTGCCACATTTTTCAGGTTCATGTTCAGAAACTACAGAAAGTTTAGATCCAAGAGAGTGAACTGCCATATCTTGATCACCTCCAGCCATTTGCATAATTAATATAATCAATCCTTTTTATTAGATATAATTGAGGGAAATTAGGGCAAAGGGAGATGAGGTTATAAAGTAGAAGGGGGAGATAAATATATATGAAGATTAATTTAGCAGAAAAAATGGTTTAAGTTTAGGAGGAGATTAAGTAAAACCAAACATTAAATAAAACAAATTAATGTTAAGGCTGTCTTAAGTATGTTTTGCTTTTCACTGCCTACCTCCTAACAGACTTGGTTCTTCATGTTAATTGTCTTAGCTCAAAAGATATTGATTTTCTAATGAAGTATTTCTAATATAATCTAGAAGCAAAATTATCACTATTATTAGATAATTCAGAAAATTAATAATAATAATTTCTTTTTGTAGTGGTTGGGTTTTTGATAGCAATTATATTTAATTATATGGTGTGGTAGCTTAGTGATCACAGTGATGTGATTCAGTTTGGTTAGGGTTTTAGTGTGTAGTGATCAACGATTTGAATAATTCTTTCTAATTTAAAGGGTTTAGTTACAAATACTAATTCAAATAATTGATTTTGAAGATCATAATTTAAGAATGAAGAATTATGTAAATATAATATTTTATTTGTCAGTTCAGCTTTAAGTTTGAAAATATTATTTTTCAAAGGGAAAAAATATTATTCTGTATGTGGTTGTAAGAGTGATAGTTGGTTAGGTTTTGTTAGTTTTGGGATCAACCAAGAATCAAATCAAACTAATTGGTTTTTATAAAGAAGAGATTTAAACCGATGTTCAATAAAGGACAAAATCAAAGGATTGGTTTTTATTAGGTTTGATTATTATCGGTTTGGTTTCCTGTTTTGACATTTTCTTTTTTCTTTTCAAAATTTTAATTTTTATTTCTAATTTTGTTTTGAATTGGTATTTTTGTTAATTTTCAATTAAAATTGGGTCCATTTTTTTTTATAGATTGAAATTGGACTTTTTTTTTTGTACTTTCTAAATAAATATCATACACACTCCATAATAATTAATCTTTTTTTAAACAATAAATATATATGCACCATAATAATTAAAACATTAAAAGATACCTAATATTGTTAGAGTTTATTTTTAAGAGTATACATGTCATCGTTTTGGTTAGGTTTTGATTAGTTTTTCCAATCAAAATCCCATCCGAACCAATATTTTTTTGTTTTCTCCAAATAAAAATCAATATGTCCAATTTTATATTAAAAAATCAAACCAAACCATGGATCGGTTTGAATTGGTTCGATTTTTTGTAACACTCCTATGTGGTAGTAGGCAGACATGGAAAGTTCGGTTGGAGGTTGCAATGCAATAGAAAAAGTTTTTATGTTATTTTTTTTAAATAAATAAATTTCTTAAAAGGACAACTGCAAATATAGCAATCAAATTCAAAGTATTAGCATATATAACAACATTTTTTAAAAATTGTAAATATAGCGAAGTCTATCCATGATAGACTTCTATTGTTGATAGACTTTTATAATAGACCATAAGAGTCTATCATCAATAGAATTCTATCATTAATAGATTTTGCTATATTTACAATTTTTTAAAAAAGTTACTATATATTTGGTTATTATT
Source organism: Lagenaria siceraria (assembly GCA_002890555.2). Classification (NCBI taxonomy): domain Eukaryota; kingdom Viridiplantae; phylum Streptophyta; class Magnoliopsida; order Cucurbitales; family Cucurbitaceae; genus Lagenaria; species Lagenaria siceraria. The sequence goes on along the minus strand of CM016492.1, from coordinate 22,840,312 downwards.
CCTAAAATTACTATTCATTGCAATTACCCTTTCTTAAAATATGGTGTTAGGCAAGTTAAAAAATAAAAAGGAGGACGGAGGAGGGATTTCTCTATTTATTTAAGTGTAATCTCACATATTTGCCTCAATTATTGTTTTTTATTTAAAAAGAAATTGTTATTGCTCTTTTTTAAATTCACCAACATAAAGGTTTCAACCTCCTCGACAAACACCAAGTTGGACAATAAAATTCAAACTTCGGATTTTTTAGTCGAAAGTACATGTTTTATGTCAGTTGAGCTAACACTGCTCTATAAACACGTTTTTATTAAGTCAAACTACAGGTCTTTAAAATATTTTTTGAAGTATAGAAACAAATTCAAATCAACTAACTTTCATGATTGATTATTACCACAAGTGAGTTACGTTCATATATAAATAATAAATAATAACAATAATAAAGTAATCTATAGATAAATAATAATTTAGTCTATAAAATTCTATATTTGTGATTATTTGATTTTTAAACTTTAAAAAAAAAAATAAATTAAATTCTAAACTCTAAACATTAAAAAAAAAAAAAGTCAAAAGGCTAAGGGGTTGTGGGTTCAATCCATGGTGGTCACCTACCTAGAATTTAATATCCTATGGGTAAGTTGACACCCCGTCTGTTGTAGGGTCGGGTGGGTTGTCCAGTCAGATTAGTCGAGGTGCGCGTAAGCTGGCCTAGACACTCACGGACATAAAAGAAAAATTAAATTTAGTTTCTAACTTTCCAATTTTTTTTAAAATTTTATGAATTCAATCAATACAAAATTGGAAGTTTAGATCAATTACATCAAATAGATCAATTCATTAGAATAAAAAAAAAATTAATTTATTGGAGATCTATTAATACAAAATTGAAAATTCAAAGATTAGATTGATAAAAAATTTAAACATTTACAACTTAAACTTTAAAAAATTATAAAATTTTGGACTCTTTTCAAATATAGAAAAATGAACCAAATTATTTACAAATATAGAAAATTTTTACAGTCTATCACTGATAGATCGTGATAGAATTCTATCGTGGTCTATCCCTGATAGACAGTCAAATTTTTATATATTTGTAAATAGTTTGATATTCTTTCTGTTTATAGTAATTTTCACTAAAATTTTTCTATATTTATAAATTGGTGTAATGTTATTATAGTGGAAAATATTGAGCTGAATCATCATCAGAAGCACAATCGGGAGTCGGTGTAATGCAAGCGCGCGGGAATTGCCGTTTCAGCCTGTTTCGCGGCAGCTCTTCACGATCGATTCAAACTGAATCCATCACCAACGAGCTTCGGGCTTCTTCAAATTCTTCTCCGTCGAAGAAAACATTGACCCAAAAACTCGAATCCAAAAACACTGACCCCAGAATTATCGATTCTGATATAGTCAGATGGAACAGGAAAATCACCGCCTACATGCGCAATGGCCAATGCGAATCCGCTCTAAGCGTTTTCAACGGTATGCCCCGTCGGAGTACTGTCACCTACAACGCCATGATATCTGGGTATTTGAGTAATTGTAAGTTTGATCGTGCACGGAAGGTGTTTGAGAAAATGCCCCATAGAGATTTGATATCTTGGAATGTGATGCTTAGTGGGTATGTGAAGAATGGGAACCTTAGTGCCGCTCGGGCTTTGTTTAATCAGATGCCTGAGAAGGATGTTGTTTCTTGGAATGCTATGTTGTCTGGGTATGCTCAGAATGGGTTAGTGGAGGAGGCTAGGAAAATATTTGATGAAATGTTGGATAAGAATGAAATTTCGTGGAATGGGTTGCTGGCGGCGTATGTTCAGAATGGGAGGATCGAGGATGCTAGAAGATTGTTTGATTCGAAAATGGATTGGGAGATAGTTTCTTGGAATTGTTTGATGGGTGGGTATGTGAAGAAAAGGAGGCTAGATGATGCGAGGAGTCTTTTTGACCGTATGCCAGTTAGAGATAATATCTCTTGGAATACAATGATTACAGGTTATGCTCAGAATGGGCTGCTTTCAGAAGCTTGGAGATTATTTGAAGAGTTAGCAATTCGAGATGTGTTTGCTTGGACGGCTATGGTCTCTGGTTATGTGCAGAACGGGATGTTGGATGAAGCAACGAGAATTTTTGAAGAAATGCCTGAGAAGAATGAAGTTTCATGGAATGCGATGATTGCAGGGTATGTGCAGAGCCAGCAAATAGAAAAGGCAAGGGAATTATTTGATAAAATGCCTTCCCGGAATGTTGGTTCTTGGAATACAATGGTTACTGGGTATGCTCAGAGTGGCAATATTGATCAAGCCAGGATTTTGTTTGATGAGATGCCTCAACGTGATTGTATATCATGGGCAGCAATGATTTCCGGCTATGCCCAAAGCGGCCAGAGTGAAGAGGCTTTGCAACTTTTTATTAAGATGAAAAGAGATGGGGGAATATTGAATAGGTCTGCATTAACATGTGCTTTGAGCTCGTGTGCAGAGATTGCTGCTTTCGAGTTAGGGAAGCAGCTACATGGACGACTAGTTAAGGCAGGATTTCAAACCGGGTATTATGTGGGAAATGCACTTCTAGCCATGTATTGCAAATGTGGAAGTATAGAAGAGGCATTTGATGTATTTGAAGATATAACAGAGAAGGATATTGTCTCCTGGAACACAATGATTGCAGGTTATGCAAGGCATGGATTTGGTAAAAAGGCTTTAGCTGTTTTCGAGTCAATGAAGATGACAATCAAACCTGATGATGTCACACTGGTATGGAAGTTCTCTAAATTTGATAGATATTTTTTCCAATTTGATCTTCATGTTGTAACAGATAGAGCCGCACTTGCATCAAATTATTAATTTATTTCTGGGTATCAGGAAAAAAAAACTAGGATAGAAAAGGAAGAAATTAATGGGCATGCATATAGCAATTTCATTAGTACTCTTATGAAGGTTCCTGAAAGATTGATGAAACTTAATTTTAAAAGCTAAAGGAGGAAACTAAGTCTTTTAGTCTGCGTGCATCAACCTGTTAAGCATGCGGTTTTACAAATTTGTTTTTGCAGCCACTTGACCCCCTTAGCTTGCTGATTCTCTACCATAGCTACGACCTGCAGATAATTCTCGACCATGGCTGAATAAAACACTAAAACAACCATCGAATGAATTGTAGTCTCAACATTTTAGGTCAAAAAATTTTAGGAGATACCCGAGATTCCTTTTGTTCTCATGTTTTAACATGTAACTTTCTGATTTTTATCTAATTTCTACCTATTTTGTCAAACATTCTAGGTCGGTGTTCTATCTGCTTGCAGCCATACTGGCTTAGTCGATAAAGGCATGGAATATTTTAACTCAATGTATCAGAACTACGGTATAACAGCAAATTCCAAACATTACACTTGCATGATTGATCTACTTGGTCGTGCGGGTCGGCTAGATGAAGCTCTGAATTTAATGAAGAGCATGCCATTTTACCCAGACGCAGCAACTTGGGGTGCTTTACTTGGAGCAAGCCGAATTCATGGTGACACAAAATTAGGTGAGAAGGCTGCTGAGATGATATTTGAGATGGAGCCTGATAATTCAGGGATGTATGTTCTTCTCTCAAATTTATATGCAGCTTCAGGGAGATGGAGTGAAGTTCGTGAGATGAGATTGAAAATGAGAGACAAAGGAGTGAAGAAAGTTCCTGGATATAGTTGGGTTGAAGTACAAAACAAGACTCACATCTTCACTGTTGGAGATTGTTCACACCCAGAAGCAGAGAAGATATATGCTTATTTAGAAGAGTTGGATCTAAAATTGAAGAAGGATGGGTTTGTTTCTTCTACTAAATTGGTGTTACATGATGTGGAAGAGGAGGAGAAGGAACACATGCTCAAGTATCATAGTGAAAAATTAGCAGTTGCATTTGGGATTCTGTCTATACCATCTGGGAGACCAATCCGAGTGATTAAAAACTTGCGGGTGTGTGAAGACTGTCACAATGCCATCAAACGCATATCCAAGATTGCGCAAAGACAGATAATTGTGAGGGACTCTAATCGCTTTCACCACTTCAGTGAAGGTTCATGTTCTTGTGGAGATTATTGGTGACATTTCTTGGCATCATCTTTTTGCGGATATGGTCATTCAATTAAGATGATTAGAATTTGAAGAATTGACAAATCATTAAACCATGAACGGCTATACTGAAGGGGCTTCAAGGGTGAGATGAACTGGGATCAGAATTTTTTTAACATACATTCAATCTCTTAATGCTAGCGCCACATATTTGGAGGTAAAAAAAACGAGAAGGTTAGTGAATTATACTGAGAAAAGGACAGCTGCTGTAATGGTGCACATCCTGATGCTGCTGCTATTGGAAGATACCACTTCTACTAGATTGTGCTACTGCTATATTTGGTGATTCGGAAGGCATCATATTGCTATGGGAAATTGAAGTCTTCGGTTAATGATTTGCTTTCAGTTAGTTGAAGACTTCGGTTAATGATTTGCTTTCAGTTGACTCTACTATGATGTGGATCAGGGGTAGTAATAAGGATACTTGAGATTATGTTATTTACTATGTACTCTACAACTTGGGTGCCTTACACCTAGGCTCGCTGCAGCAGCACAAAAACTTGACGAACCAACGTTTTATTGGAGAACTGCTCAAAACCTATGAGTTGTTAGGGATACTGAAACTTTTGTAGGCCTCATCAGGTTAGCAAAACTCAGTAGAAATTTTGGGAAAGGGATGCGGTTGATCTCATTTCTATTTCCTACAATTCTTTGGATGAGTGGAAAAGAAATTGAAAAGGAATTGCCGCTTCGAGAAGTGCATATTGCTTGGAATTAGCAATGCTAGATTTTGTATTTTGGAATCTCTTTGGTACGCCAAGAGTCTCCTGTAAGTTAACTAAATGTTTATTAAGGATTGTCGAGCTTAATCTTGGTTTTTGGGGTGACCCATTCCTGATCTTGTTTAACTGCATCATTTATTGATCTTCCATTTTGCAGAACCATGAGAGGCTGAGGCTACCCCAATAATTTTCAACATGAACAAATGACTGATACTGATTAAAGCTGAATGTTTTGAAGTCTCAATAATTGTTTGTTACTAGTTCTTCATTCACTCGACAGGTAGCTGAGGTAATGTTCCCCCCAAGGAACTACCCCCGGCCCCACCTTTTTCTATTAGTTTTCTCTTAGGTCCTCAAGATTCTTCCTGTCTAGCTAGCTTAAAGGGTGAGGCCATGAAAGCTTGGTGAGTGAATCCGATAGGAAGAGGAGCAGAAGCTGTGGTCGATGAGTAGAACCTCTGCATCTGTTTCCATTTTTTTTAAGAAAAAACGTTGCTATGATTGCCGTTCTTTTCTCCTTGAATAGTGGATGAACTTGTCATTTGTACCCTTAACTTTGGTAATACACTTCCCTTCCTTATTAAGTCGAGACATGTTTGGAATGATTTTTCAAGAGCTGTGTTTAAACACTTGAAAAGTTGTTCCAAATAGGTTGATAATGGGCACTTATACTAATGCTGATGGTAGGATACGGTCCTTATTAATTTCAAAAACACTCCTTATGAGTTATGAATGTTGTTTATCTCTAAAACTAGATAGAGCATATTATCATATGCTTTGTTGAGTTTATTTATAATGAGAAGATTTTAAATTACCTCTCTCTGCAAATTTAAAGATGAAGAAAAGGTGGAAAGAAAAATGGTTAATTCCTGATTTGGATGACATTTGATGATCTGCAGGGATTAAATTCACTTCATGTTGAAACTTGAAGCAAATGGCAAGGTATGCATTCATGACTTGGTATAGTAATTTTTCTTGTATGATAAACTATTCGCTCAATGAGAATATTTTAAGGTAACCAGAAAATTTATCTCAATCAAGGTACAATATTCATTTTCATCATTGAGTTACAAGCCTGTGAAATAGAGGTATAAAGCCAAACAAGGATTTGTGAAGTATAAATCCAATGCCTGTTTGTTGTTCTTCCAACGTGGTATTCATGCTACACGAGGTAACAACCTGAGAGGGCCCTTCAAAATACAAATAAATCAAAATTACATGGAACCATGTTTTTTCTTTTCTCGATGGTAATACAAAAATTGTACAGTAAGTTAAGCATGAAATAATGGGAGGAAACCTACTGTTAGCATCATCTACCTGACTTGGAACTTTGCTACACTTTGCCTTGTAGCCAACATGTCCTTTAGGAAAAAATATATGCAAAACGAGCTGCCTCGTTGCTTTGTGTCACTCTCTCAATGGATCTTACAAAATAGTATGAAATATCAAGTATGCAAGGCTGACACCTTATGAGACAATCCGTCAATTGCCTCGTCGTTTGTCTCTGTAATCGGTTCCTCCTGTCATTCGATGAGAAGAAACGTTAAAATACTAGAGGTATGCAAGGCGACTTCACAACTTCTTTCTTCTTAGAGTGTCCCAAATACCTGTAATCATGTTAGTCCAACAACTTATGAAGCAACGTTAAAAGAAAACAAACTTTATACCTCTAGGTCTTTTCTTGGTTTAACACCTATACATTTAGAGGCACTAATGCTGGCACTCTTCAACAAGCTACGAGCACTGTAATTTGGCTTGTTTAGTCCATTTTGTTCGTTACCGTTTGCGTTTTCGGAACCATCTCCTTGCGACTTTGGAGGACTCTGAAGAGATGTAGCAACATTTCTTCCTTCTAAATCATTGTGTTGTTCAGCTTCATCTTTTGGTGCACAAACCCTTTCCCTGGACAAATACAGAGCATGAAAAATATATCAATAAAAGATCCATGTTGAAGGAAAAACTTTAAAATCTTAATTTTTGTACATAGTTCCCCCCCCCCCCCCCCCCCCCCCCCAAATCTTAGAAGAACTAAGGGGATCAATTGTATCCCTCCTTAAGCTTTCACTTGACCCTGGATGGTGGGAACGACACCTCTCATCTACGAATATACCCTTTATATTCGCATATGTACCGACTAGATGCCAGATTTCTTTTCTTTCTTCCTTCTTGTAGTCCTTCCATACGTCGTAACACGTCGTTTTTTCCAAAGAAGAAGATGATAAAGATTTTTAATCTTACCTGGGCAATGAAGCATGCTGCCTTTGAAGTGGAGAACTTCTTTCACCCTTACCATAATGTTCCTCTAGATGTGCAAACTGGCGTTTGAAGCGATCAACACCACTGAATATATGAAGGGAAAAAAGGGTCATCAAATAAAATGACAAATCTTCTCAACCAATTCACAGTAACTTCTTCTGTATACAAATATATATACTAAAAAAAAAACCCAAAATAATATATTTTCAACATCCATACCAGAGCTTTGACTCAGAATGAATATATTTCTTACAAACCTTTGAATTTTCCAAAAGGTTAACAGGAGTTAATGTAGTACTCATGGTATATCACAAAAATGGATTTTCACCTTGGGTACATGAAACTAGTTTGTTCTCCACTGCGGAGATATTCCTGTAGCATCTGAGGATGATACTCCAAGATCTGTTTACATCAAACAAAAAGGTCAATGAAGTTATAATGGTAACTAGTTAAAGCATTGAGCACTCGAATTTAGGTCAGACCTCTCGATAAATTAATTCTCTAACATCATCTTTTGTCAACTTTCTTCTCTCAAATTCAAACTCAAGTTTTGAAATAGGTTGTGTTGATGGTTCCCGATCCACGTTTGCCAAACCATGAAAATACGGATCAGCTAATGCCTGGATACATCACCATAGAACATTATAAAAAAATGAGTCCCTTTATACAAATATCTATAGAATAGACTTGGGAATCATAACTTCATTTACCTCTTCAGCAGTGGGACGATCTTTGGGATCAAATGCAAGCAGGCGTTGAAGCAACCGGAGAGCCAAGGGATCGGCATTGGGGAACTTTTGTGTGAGAGGAACAGGCTGCTTTCTCCTCATGTTACTAAGGTATCTTCTTGCCTTTTCATTTCGAATCTGTAAATAAAATGGAAATGTTGTCATGAATAGACATTGTCAAACGAATCCTCAAAAAAATTTGAATTCTTGATGTCTCAATGTTTGTTGAACTCCTGAGTTGATTAATTTTATCATTAGAGTTCAAGGTTTGCAGAATTACATTCAAGATAGTAGGGGTTGAAAAATTAAAAAAAAAACCTTAAAAAAACAAAGAAAGCAGAAAATCCACATATGTGAACATTGAGATCTTAAAACAAACCCTAGCAGTGGACTCAGCAGAAGGTGTGCCAAGCACATCAGTCATCAGATCCAGTTGGTGCACCACATTTTTCCCAGGAAACAGTGGCTTTCCAGTGAGCATTTCTGCAAATATGCATCCAATGCTCCAAATATCAATTGCAGGAGTGTACTGAAAAAAAAAAAACAAAAAGATTGGTCAATGTTAACCGCTCGTGACAAATGAATACTCACTTGGCAAACTTGGCTTTGCTAATGCTCCAGATGGCTATTACAGTCAAATCCCAATAGCCTAATCCAAATTACCCAAGGGACAATATTAAGAAATTTTGTCCAACCATTTCTCAGTCTACAGGAGCCTTAAAATCTAGAAAGTAGGCTCAGCAAAGGCACATAAAGGCCATAGTAGGACACGACCGGTTGCAGTTGAGATATAAGTGAAAGCAAAGATACCAACTGTGCATTTAAACAAATTGCCCACATTCACAATGTAAAAAAAGAAAAAGAAAAAAATAATATACAACAACAAACTCAAGCCTCAACCATGTTAAGCAGATCAGTATTTTTGGTTCATTAGAACATGAGACTGAAAATAAGAAAACAGATATCCCCTCTCCTCCAACAAAACACATACACCACCCAAGAGAACCAAAAAGTAAATCGTCTTTTTCTGGAGAGAGGGAAATGAGGGAGAGGAGAAATGTCATGGTATCATGGTCAATTGTGAGCTTAAAACATCAGAAAATCATATTACAAAGCCTGCCCAACCACAAGAATAGAGTAGTCAAAGTGCAAAGCAACTTACTTTTGAGAAAAAAGAGCCACAAAGTTCAGGAGCACGATACCACCGAGTTGCAACATAGTCCTTTAAAAATAGAATATTACTCAGCAAAACCATGGCAAAACTGACTCTTGGAACACAATCAAAATGGAAAATAACAAGAGAGAAAATTTAAAAAAATAATAATAATTAAAAATGCAAAAGTTTCAGGATCAATCTTACAGTCCAGAAAATAGCAGATGGTGCATCATTAAACGATACACGAGCAAGTCCAAAATCACAAATTTTCAGTTTGCAGTCGGCATTAGCTAAAATGTTTTTGGGCTTTAAATCACGATGAAACACATTTGCTGGAAAAAGAAAAGGAAAAGTTGATCAGTTAATTCAAAAAGCAACTAAGTTCAAAGCAAATACTGGGAGACCACCAACCTGTATGAATATATTTCAGACCACGAAGAAGCTGGTACAAGAAAAACTGATGATGCTCAGGAGTGAGATCATCGTTGGCCTTAATTACTTGGTGAAGGTCAGATTCCATCAATTCAAAAACAACATAAATATCTCTGAATTCTCTCCGTGAAGGAGGAAGCATAATGTGCTTTATTTCTACTATATCTGGATGACGGAGCAGCCGTAGGAGTTTAATTTCTCTTAAAATCCTTGTGGCATCAGAAACATGCTCAAAAACATCGTTAATTTTCTTAATTGCGACCTTCTCATCAGTATGGGTATCAACGGCGGAACCAACAACCCCATAGCTGCCTTTACCAATTATTTCTTGAACCTGATATCTGCTGGCCTCTCCATACTCCGTGAAAAATTCTGTTTCCAACCCACCCTATACAATATTCAAAGAGTGTTATAGGAATAGCAAATATAACATCAGAACAAAGGATTTTACATGAAGTTTGATTTGGAAGTTATTGCTTCACATATGGAATGCTTATATGTTAGAGAAAGAACTTGGCGATATAGATGCTATCAGTCTTACAATTGCCAAGGGCCTAAATATATTAACAATCCCACAGTTCTTTATATAAGAATCGAAGAATTCCATAGCTGAAGCCACAAGTTGCCCCAGCAAGAGGCTAATTTCTTCTTCACTGTGAATGAATTTAGGAAAAGTTTTGAATAACTCATTTTAAGGCTGAATACTCTCTTGAAATTAAAACATTATAAAATTCCAAGTTAAGTTAACAAAATTCTATGACTAATTACTTACCAGTTTAATATACAACAGTTGATCACATATTTTATTTGAATGCATATATCTACTGAAATATGATACAACTCAACAAATAGCTTTCTTTTTCTTTTCTTTTTTAAATTTAAGAATAGGGAGCCAGAGTATTCAACAGGTAGTCCAAAATGTATCATTGCATTCATGTATATGCATCCAAGGGAGGAGAAGAAAGTCCTTAAGATGAAACAAAGTTCTTAAGGTAATATATTTTACAGATACATATAGAAAAATCATTGATCATAATGTTAATTGATTGAGGAAGAAGACACGGGCAAGGGAGTGTGGGACTCAAACGAGCCTTATCCCTTAAAATATGGAAGAACAACAGAAGGATACAAGAGTGAAGGACAGCTCAGTTGAGAACATTACAAGAAACAAGACAACAGTGATGGGGACTTCAAATAATTCCAAGAACTCAGTTTCTGTAAAACAATAGACTTCTTAAATTGATTGTTCAAAAAATAAAATTAAAAGTCGAAGTGGACATCTTTTTATTTTTTTTTCCTCAGTGGTGAAAAGTGGGGCTGTTTTTTATTGGTCAAAGTTCCTAATTTTTTTCAAATGCTAAAGAATCATCTTCTTAAATTGAATAGTTCCACAATTTCAACTCTTGCCCTGTAGCCAATCAAGGCGATGGGATAGGACACCCCATGTCAAGAAAATGAAAGAAAAGTTTACAGGAAGACAAAGTTTCAAACAACAATCATTTCATATTGCCTTACCAATCAAAAACGCAACTCTCAATCTTTCCAACATGTACAACAATTCTCAGGAATCCCCAGATCATCAAAAACAAACATACCAACAAAACACAAAGATCAAACAAGTAATATCAAATCCATCCATCCATCCATAACCTAAATTAATTTTAATAACAAAAGAAAACACAAAAACCTAGACAGCCAAAACGATATCTGAAATCCCATAGGATAAGAAAACCCAAAACGAAATCAAACACAGATCTCCAGATCAAAGAAAAAGAAGAAGCAACAAGAAAGAAATACCTTCTTGTGGGAGTCCATTAAAGCAGGAGGAGGAGGAGGATGTCTGAAGTGATTGACCCGTTTAGGAACTTTGATGAGTTTCAAGGCAGAGTAATCAAGATCGTCGTCCTCCTCCTCAGGTAATTGCTCAAGAATCCCTTCTCCTCCGAGTTGGGTTTGTTTCCTTAGAGGTTTACGTTTGTGGGCAATGGTTGATTGGGCGCGTAAATCGCTACTCAACAATTGGTCACCATTAACACCATCATTATCAACATAATCAAACTTATGGTGATTAGGGTAATTAAGATTAGGATCAGAAGAATCAGAATTAGGACCAAAATTAGAAGTAGAAGAAGATGATGAAGAAGAAGAAGTGCGACGTTGAAACCAGCGACGAACACCGTCCACGAGAGTTCCACTCCCCATAAAAGAAAGAGAAAAAAAAGGGTCAGAGAAATCGGGTTTGATTGAAATTACAGCCACTCGATTGAAGCTCCAGCATTGCAATGCCACGCTCTGCGCTACAAAAATTGTTTGAATCTCTCTAAGATCTCGCTGGCTCTGCCATCTATGTATTTCCTATTTCCAAATATTCACTGTTCACTCTCTCTCTCTCTCTCTCTCTTCTTTTGCCTTTCTTCAATTATGAAAAGTCTTATGGGGAAATTTTCGTACAACTTGCAATTTGCAAATCTTGACTCATCCAATAATCTTTCATTATTTTATTCATCCTTCTTGTCTTCTTGGATTCAATTTAAGGGAAAAAATTTCATCTTTTTATCTTTACAATACTAAGTATATATCTAAATACAATACATGAAACCATTATTACTTCTCTTGCGGAGTTATACAGTGTTGTAAAAGATCGAATTATCTACTTTTAAAATGGTAATTAATGTCTTTATTTATATTTGAATTGACAAAAGTTTTATGAATTGTTTTTCTTTTTACGTGTCTTTATTACATTGAGCATATACTTTTCATTCACAGTGATAGTGAGGTAAAGTGACGTTTTTATATTTTGTCCATTGTGTTAGGTAATTGTATTGATAGTTAAGTTTATTGAGTAAAAAACAAAATAAGATAGGTGGGTTTTCAAGTGGGTGAAAATTGATTTCGAGACTAATTTTTTAAGTTTATTTAACTAAATTGAAACCACGACTAAACCTTAACTTTTTAAACATAAACCCAAAGACATTGGTACAAATAGGGTTTTTTTTTCCCAATAGTTAAACTAGTTATAACTAGATATCAATAATATTTTTTATAAGTTTTTTTTTTTTTTAAAAAAAATAATCAACAACATTTGGGATGGATAGATTTGAATATTTATTTAGTTCGTTGATGGTAGGTTAATAACAAATCTTTTTTCTTTTTTTTTTTTTATAATTTGGTAAATGAATTGTTTATTGAAATAATAAGAGTTGATATTCCCTTTAAAATTGGCTTAAATACATTTAACTGTGGAAAATTTTTAAAAATAGAAAAATAAGGAAAACTATTTACACAAAATAGTAAAATTTTTAGATAGTTGTGATAGACGCTGATAGAAGTCTATCAGGGTCTATCAGTGATATCACTAATAGATGTTGATAAAAGTTTATCAATGTCTATCAGTATTTTTTTTTTGCTGTTTTCTGTAAATAATTTGACATTTTGTCTATTAAATAAAATTTCCATTTAACATGTTTGATATGCTATATATTTACTTGTAATTCTTAAAATAAATTTTGGTTAAAAAGTTTTTTTTTAAGAAAATATCTAGAAAAGTGAGAAAAAAGTACTCCTAGACATCTTTATGACTTTGAAATTTTCAATGTTGTTGTACCAATATTTTTCATAACTTTTTATTATTCTAAAAAATGTTCCATGTGGTAAGGCAAAAAGCATGAAAATTACACTTTCTATTATTCTTTTAGTTTAGTTTTTTTCTTATTTTATTTATACTTTCTAGAAGACATTAAAAAAATAATAAATTATATTTTAAAGTTTGATATGTTAGGGAAAAAGTTCCAATGAGTGATGTACTATTCTATTAATATTTAAACACACAACGTAGTTTTTGCATTTAAAACACATAATTAGCCATAAATGATGACGGTAGGAAGAAAAAAAAAATAATTGCATTATTGTAGTACAGTAGTTTTATTTATCACTAAAGAATAAAATATTTTTCTTCTAACAATTGTGAGGTGAAACATCGAACCGTTATTATTAAAATATGATAAATTGATAAAAATATTTAAAAAGAATATATTATATTGGGACAAAAGTTTAATGAATAACTCATTGAACATAACTAAAATAGAAAAAAAATGAATTAAATATTTAATGATATAAGTTTTTTATCATTTGGATGACAGTTTAAGATTTCGAAACGTAAAACGAATTTTAACCATTCATAAAAAAGAAATCTTAATTTTTATTAACAATTTTGTAAGTTTAAATCTAGCTCGAAAACATATGTAATGTGCAACATTTTATCATGCAAGAATTTAATTAAAATTTTGTAGGATATTTGGTAGGTTATTTCTTAACCTTACATTTTTTTTTTTTTACTTCAACAATTGCAGTATTGCGGGTAGAAAACCGAACATCGACCTATAAGATGACAAACAATACCTCTATTGATTAAGTTATACTTGAACTAGCTTAGCTTTTTGTAATAATAAATTAATAAATAAAGATTTTATTACTCATAAATATGAAATTATATTAATTTTGCATTATTAAATACATTAAGTGAGGCACTAATATTAGATTGGGAGTAATAATGTGGGTGGGACTGTTCTCCTTCATTAATTAACACAAGTTTCTTGTTGGTTAGTTTTATAAGTTGGACAAAACATTTGTAAGAGGAGATTCCCATATAAATGTGTAATTTAAAGATTGAGATAATTGCAAATATAGCAATTAAATTCAAAGTATTAGTATATATAGCAACGCTTTTAAAAAAATTACATATATAGCAAAGTCTATCAGTGATAGACTTATATTGCCGATACTTTTACAGTGTAGGCAGTCTATCACTGATAGATTATAAGAGTCTATCAGTCTATCACTAATAAACTTTACTATATTTACAATTTTTAAAAAATGTTGTTATACATTTGATTATTATCCCTAAAATGGTTATTCATTATAATTACCCTTTTTATTTAGTTTATTTAACAAAGATTTGGGTTTTAAATATGAGAATGATGGGTTGGAAAGAAACCTATAAAAAGATTATTAAATTGATCAATTTGACCTTGATAGGAGGCTATAAGACTTTCACATAATATTTTAATTATATAATATTAATATCTAATCGACATGTATGATGTGTCAACATGATATGTCATGTCTCATTATCAAAACTTTGTCTATACAGACAAGCTCCTTTCCACATGATCCAATCTAATTGATTAATTAGAGTATATATCACAATTCACATGTCCCACATATTTAATTAGTCATAATCAATTATTTTTCTATTTAATTTTATTAACAAAAACAAAATAACTAGATCCTTTCTATGAGGAATAGGGAGAGTTGAAAAATAAGATTGAAGAAAGACAAATTTGACATTCAATAAGAGAACATCATTTTAGACTAATAATTGAGAGTTGAAATATCAAAGGAGCATCCCTACTTTTGGATGTAATATTTCAAAACAGTAAATATATTATAGTATGTGAGTTATAATAGTAGATAGGTTATATGGATTATAATTGTCTGTGTTTGAGATGTAAATTATTTTAATTTGAGTAAGAAATAGTAAAGAGAGTTTTGAAATAGTATTTAACTGTATTTAATTGTATGTTATAAATAGTTGTAAACAGCTCTATTATATTTAGAATTTCAAATGAGGTGAGCCATAAGAACTCACTCCACCAACTTCAAGTTAGTGCTCCAAGCACCACCTAATTTAATCGTACAAACTTTATACTAGGTGAGATTTTGATATGCTCGAAATATCGGGAGAAATTTTTTTTCCCAATTTCTCGAAATTTCCATCAAAATTTTTATATTTCTATCAAAATTTCAATATATATATATTTATATATATATATATATTTAACAATTAGTTATGCTAGGTCAATGGTATTTTTTTCTCTTTTACCATCAAGAAACAACATATTTTCATTTAAATCTTCCAAGCTCTATCTACTTTTAGAGTTTTCTTTTTCTTTTTTCTTTTCTATTATGTTATATTTAATGTTATGCTTTTTACATCCCTTTTATTTTAATGTTATAATTTTTCTATCCTTGTTATGTTAGTTTAATGCTATGATTTTTCATTTTTGTATCCATTTCATTTTTATATAAACAATTTATAATTATTTTATATGCAAATATTTCATGCTCTTTAATTTTGTAATTTTTTTTTCATTTTTTTTAATTTTTACTCTCGTATTGTCATTTACACAAATATTTTACAATAGACATTTAAATATTATCTTACTTTATAGAAATAATGATTAAAAATAGTCAATTATAGTCTAACTCATTTACAATCATAGTTTCATCAAGTAATTATAACAATTTCCATAAAATTTCCCAAAATTTTCATCGATATTTTCATAAAATCGGGACCTCAATATTTTCATCGACATCGATATTTCGAACCTTAGCTCTCAAACACTTAATAAATTCCATGGACCAAATAAATATGAAAATTCAAGAACCAATTATACACTTAAAGTATAGAGACTAAATAGACACGAATATAAAAGTTCGGACTAAGCTTATAATTTAACCAAAATCTAAAATCCTACAAAATGTTACCAAATTTTTAAATAACCTATGTTCAACTGCAATTTTCATTCGAAAGAACTAACTAAGGGTTTGTTTGGATTGACTTTTTCAGTGTTTATAAATGCAAATATATATATGTATATATATACTTAGAAAATCAATCCAGATTTGCCCGAGTAGTTGGAGAAAAAAATGTAAATTAATAGTATAAACTTAAAAAAAGAGAGGCATCTATCTGTTTGTGGTTCCAAGAAATAAGACTAACAAAAGGGGGAAAGGAAAAATCACATGTTTAAAGAAGCATTGATGTTTTCCAAGGAAATAACAGCACCAGACTTAGTCTCTGTGTCTACTTGAGAATGAGACATAAGAATATAAAGTACCCATAAGTGAAGGAATACAAGGTAAACTACTGACAACAATTTAGCGGTTGGATTTCTCCTTATAAACACCATGCCCGCTACATATATTGCATCCAGCTGCTGGATCAATGATCCTAGGTGTTTCTTGCCCGAGTGGATCTTGCCTTCTAACATCGGTCTCAGTTTTGAACCTGAAAGTTCCCATTTCCCGGACTCCAAGTCTATCGACGAGGTGCTCGAAATGTCAATCATATTCACCATTGATTGGCTTTCTTCTAGCTGCCTCGTTACGGCCTGCAATAAGCAAAAATATATACTCAGTACATGTTAAGTTTCCTGCTTTTTAGCAGATGTTAGGATGGCTTCAGTACCTCAATTCTGAAGAGAAGGGTTGCCTTCTCTGAAGACAGTGCCTCCACCTAATTCAAAAATCAAATTCCAACAGTGAGTTCGTAATACGTGGGGGACTACTTAAGAACTCTAATGAATATAGATATGATCTCAACATTAAAGGAGAATAGTAGAGCCTTATTAAGAAAACTCTAGTTATGGAAATAGTAGATTTATTAGTAGAATATTAGTATGGTTATTTAGTATTAGATAGTAAGTCTGTTAGGGCTTTTAGTTATAAATAGAGAGAGTGAGTTGGGAGCCAGGTGAAGAGAATTTTGTGGAATTTCCTTTGGAGAATTAGAAAGAGAGTAGCCCTCTCAAAAGGCTATGTTATATTGTAGTTTTTTCATTGATATTGCAACATAAATCTATATTTTAATGTTATTTGTTGTTCTTTGGGTTCTTCCTAGGAGGAATCCTAACAAAAACTCTCACGAACATTAAAGGATAGATAAAAATGATGCAAAGAGTAGCCACAATATGAAATATTTTTATATTCCAGACTTTCCCATAATGTGAGATCAGATGTCATACTATATATCTGACTAAAGTCTAAATATTTTCCCCCGGATATGCAAAACTTAGTCAACCAATTTAATATAGCTTTTAGCCTTTTAATACGGTGAGAATTAGAAATAATAAGCTTTGATGGGTATACGAGGATAACAGACAATCGAGAAAGCTAGACTTATCAATCACTTGACTCCGAAGTCCTGACTCCAATTTCTTTAAGGAATGGAAAGGGAATTAGGTTTAGAGAGAAGAAACTGCTAGGAAACGAAAAATGTTAGGATTAGACAAGACTTCCATAACACAATAGTGGTGCCAGTCCTAACTTATTTTATCCAGAAAGCTAGACTTATCAATCACTTGACTCCGAAGTCCTGACTCCAATTTCTTTAAGGAATGGAAAGGGAATTAGGTTTAGAGAGAAGAAACTGCTAGGAAACGAAAAATGTTAGGATTAGACAAGACTTCCATAACACAATAGTGGTGCCAGTCCTAACTTATTTTATCCAATCCAATCCAACAAAATGACTTAGATCATGGATGCTTTTATCCCCTTTCATCGAAATTTTACATTATTATTATTATTTACATCAAAAGCCTCTCTCAATTAGATGGTTTGTGCAGCCAAGTTCTCCGCTCCAACAAGTTCCATTATTTACAAACGCAATGAGTAACGTGAGTTACAAATGAGCGGATTGGAGAATGCATTGTAACTCCAAACCAACAGCCTAAATGTTGTATAATTCTTTCACGCAAGGATTATCACTTTAAAACTCATTTCCATTTCCTATCCGTTTAGAACTGACAGTGGAAGTATTCAGCACTTCCTACTACCCAGCCGCTCTGTTAGCAACTATAGAGCTTGCATGCTACGAAACACTGCTTTGATCTTGGGGTGTTAGGTCAGAAGGGAAAAGAATACACGTCAGCTGAAGAATCTTGGACCAGTTGGAATTTTCCATTCCTTAAGCATAGGGAAAATATGGTACTGTTTAATATGGTCCATCTACATATTGTAGGGGGAAAGTAAAACTAGCCAAACTTCTAATAGAAATAAAATTTTGTGAAATTAAGGGTGGAAGCCAGAAAAGAATTCCTTGACGAAATGGGTCATCTGCATGATGTATGGGCACATTTAGAATCGTCCGCCCTTCTAACAGATATAGCATTATAATGAAATGAAATGTTGCAGAATTAGTCATATCATGGAAAAAAACTAATGATAATTTAAACTAATGAAAAAGAAAAAAAAAAGATTCGACTTTAATTTATCAAGGGCAAGATCTGATGCTAGCTTTTACAATCTTTTTCAATTAATGCGGCCTAAACATTCATTAGATGTTCAGTGTTCTTCATATCTAGAACTGCAAGTTAAGGAAGCATTCCACAATTCTGTTCGTGGTTCTTGAGGTCTATATATTTTAACCTAGGAGGTAGAAATTAATAACTCAATCAAAATTCAACAGCATCAGTCGTTAAGTACCTTTCAATTCCTCCCATATTTCATTCCTTAATTGAAGTTTGTGGATTATAGATGAAAGAAATCACACTTCAGTCACTACGAATTAATAATGGTATTTCACTAGTCTTTATTGATAGTACTGCAATGTGTAGTCTTTTTGAGACTTCAGACGATTTAGGGTTGTCTTGAAGATCTTTATCAGTTCATTTTGAGGTTCAAAGTTTGTTCAGAAGTCTTTGGGGCCTTATAATTTGGTGGTGGTTGGGCATCTTCGTTTTTCAAGATCATTGCTCTTCAGTTTCCCTTAGCTTCCCCCTTCTTCGATCTCGTTTGCTCAGAGCTCATCATTCTTGGCCTTTATTTGGGTGTGTTGTTTGGATTTTTTTTCTACGTGGAGGATTTATTTTATTTGAGATTTTATTTATTCCTTTTGTACTCCTTATTTGTTCTCTTATTTCTTCGGCGAAGCTTTGTATCCTTGGAGCATTAGATACCATATAGAGTTTCTACTGTAGAGAGATGGAACTCAATTTATAAAAGTGGAGAACCGGCATTTACAGTTTAGAGGGAGAAACACTGGAAGACAAACCTGAGCTTGCTTCTGAATTAAATGGTCAGTCATCTGGCCAAGCCTTCTCTTGAGTTCAACTTCAACTTCAGTTGGTTCCTCCATCTCTTTTCTCATCAACTCTATGTTTCCTTCCAACTTTTTCCCCTGTAATTCACAAGTAAGACAAGACGAATGTTATGATTTTTTTTTATGCCTCAAGGTACACATTTTATCAATTGAATGATAAGAGAATGTAAACAGTAATACAGATTTAAGAGGAAAATAAATGGACATTAAAATTTTGGACTCAGAAAAATTTTGCGAACCCCAAAATGTGCATATGTGACATCCCCATAATTGTTGACTTGACCAGAGGCAAATGCCAAGAGATGGTTAAAGAATGATGCCCCCTCTCCCCGTTTCGGTATAATACTTCGTTTATGGAAATAGCAGAAGATTGTTCTAACAAATATGCAAATTTATCTAGAACTGGATTCACCAATCTAAGAGGACGAAAGATTAAGAATTTTAACCATACTGATACTGTGAATAGGATTTGTCAACTGAATTACACATTGATCAGAATTGTTTATGGGAAGAAAAATAACAATATGGGATTGTCAGTTCCACTATTACTAGAAAAGCTAACCTTCTCCTGCAATTGGAGGACTTTATCAGTGATGAGAGAGTGCTCTGCCTCAAGAATCTCCAATTCAAATTCAATTCCTTTAAAAGCCAACTACAACATTTTGCAGTAGAAGCTATCAGAAAAAGCAAATTATCTAAGAGAGGTTGTAACGTGCAACTTGAGAAGAGGAAGAAGAAAGAAAGTGCTACAAGAGCACTCGTACAATCACAGGCAAATAAATTATTACTGGTTTTGTTGATGTTCCAGCTTGATGAGAGCTTGCGATCCTCCTCCTCAGTTCTACAACAAAGAAAGGGCTTTCAAGAACTATTGACACAAAACACTTCCAATATGGACCATACAAATGTTTTCTATGATACCCAAAATATAGAAACATATCCACAGCAACATAGAATATTGTTAGGTATCCAAAATTCCTGCACACAGAAAAACACACAAACACTTCCAAAAGAATACCCAAACGCCACCAAAACAGGGGAAAATCAGCCTCCCTGTGTTCTAGTATTAATGTTTTCTATGATAACCAAAATATAGAAACATATCCACAACAACATAGAATATTGTTAGGTATCCAAACTTCCTGCACACAGAAAAACACACAAACACTTCCAAAAGAATACCCAAACGCCACCAAAAAAGGGGAAAATCAGCCTTCCTGTGTTCTAGTATTATATATCAACAACTAACACAAGAGTTCAACGACAAAAAGCTACAATATCCCAAGAACAAGTAAACAAAAGTACAGAAAACAGCAAAGAAAACACAAGAACCCGTTGGCTACTCGAGAGAGCAGTCTCTCCTCCAAAATGAGCTCACGCCCCCAAAAGCATTCCTGCGTCACACTGAATCCCAAAACCCTTCAGCTGGTCCCCTCCTAACTTTCTGCTTGCCAAATTCCCTTCCTACCCTTCTTCCTTTCATATACTTTCATAATGGGAGGTCTCACAAATATCTTATATGATAATCCTAACTATACACAAACACATGATCCACATGAATGCTTAAGTCACATGCCAATTTTATGACCAAATATATCATGATGACAAAACCATATCTTATATGATAATCCAAACTCTAAACAAACATGTCCATGATCCACATGGATGCTCTAGAATGTAGTCTCATGCAAATTCTATGACCAAATATATTGTCATGACAAAACCATCAGATTATCGATATAGATTTACGTACACTTAGACCTAGCTTCACAAATATGGGCAGGACTATGAGATAGAACTTCACCAAATGAAGTTAGACAGTTCTACCATTAGTTAGTAAAGAATTTTGATTTCTTCGTTGCATAGAGACTATAAATGAGCATACCAATTAAAAATCCTTCTCCATCATGAGAAGTGAGAACCTCGGTCAATGCAACCATGATAAAACCAACTGCAAATTTGCTTCTCAAGGATTGCACTTCATTTACCAATGCTTTGGTATAGTTGGGTGCCCTCCAAAAGGGTGAAGGTAGGTTTAAAGAGTTGCTCTCAGGTAAGTGGTTTAAAAATAAAACCAATGGTTTGTGGTCAAATGCTAGTAGGGATCTCCTTCTGACTTCTTTGGGAAGAAAGGCATTCCAGAACCTTTTCTGATGATTATTTCTGACTGTACAATTTACAGTCCCTAGTTAGAACGCTCCACGCTAGTAATATTCCTACTCTCATCAATTTAGATGGAAAACCTTTTGTTTGATTTTTCCTCTTTGGCATAGGGACTCCCTTTAGGTGGTTGTTTTTGTTTGACTAATTAATTCATGCCCCTTTCTTTCTTTTTAATACTAGGCAGGTGGTCACCATGGATCCCTCGGTCAATCCTACGTAGGTGTGGCCACCATGACCCTTATTGACCACCAGGCCAACCCATGATGGTTTCTTATTTAATTTTCTTTTAAAAAAAATTATCCATCATGAGAACTATATTGAGAAGTACCGACATGCAGTCAGATTAAACATACCACAGACAGTGACTAATATTGCAACTTACCATTTCCAGCTAATATTTGCTGAAAACAACTTGCAGTCAAGGCTCCACAAACTCTCAAATAACAACTCCATATGTTTTAACATTCAAAGAATTTGAATTCTTATTCTACAATTTTTACTTCTAGTTCACGTTTGCTTATCTTTCTGTAAAAGAAGCTTTCACAGAAAAACCGAAATCTGATGAATTAGCAACTATAAAATTGGCAATTTCAGAAAAGTCCAAAGTCCAAATAGAATACTCGATTTGAATTAAGTAGGCAATCAAAATTAGAATACATCTTTCAGGGGGCCTTCATAATTCATGCAACAAGTTCTTTCTTCTTAAAACCTGAAGAGGGTTTTTTCTCACATCAATAGTAAGACCAGTTTATACGAAGAAACTTGTACCTTCATGAAGGTTTCTTCATTTCAATCTGCTGTCGAAGTCCAGCAACCCGATTACCCTGGTCCAAGAAGATGAAACATAAAGCTTCAAAGTTCTCATCCACTAATTATTTATAGAATACAAAATACAGGCAAAAATATTGCATTTGCCCATAAGCTTACAGATGCTACAAAGTTCAAGCAAGAAAGCTAGACATAGCTACTAAACATGAAATTGCAGAAGTCATCTGTAGCCGTCAGAAATACAAATCATAAGAATGTTGTTTTGCAGTCATTATTAGTCTTCAATGAGAAAAGGCCAAAAAGAAAAATAGAGCAAAACCTATGTTACTAAAACGTTTAATTGGATCACTATGCATATGTACTGCTTTAATTTTAAAAATATATATAAGAATCGCTAGATTAACCTGAAATCTGGGTACAAAGGCGGGAAAATCAATTAAGATTTAATATTAGCAAGAACCATTGATCAACAATGACTTTTTAGTACGTTTTTTTATATCTTCACTAATAGAAGTTGTGGGTGGTAGTCTTTCTCCATCATTCTGTATTTTTGTTATATAAATTAGTCGAATGAAAGTCATCTATTTTAATACACTAGATCATTATAAGTTCATACTATTCGTTAGTGGGATACTTTAGTTTGACTGTTAGATAAGGAGGGTCTACATATCTCAATTTTTATTGAAGCTTTAAGGTCAAATTTTTACATTATATGATAGGCTGATTAAGTTCAAAGGGGGAACTGGCTAAGAGCTAACCAGCATGAAAGTAAACATGTCTTCCAACACATCAATATAGTATCCAATATGCCCCTACCATCCTTCATCATACCTCTAACTCAAGATTCCATTGTACAGAAGCAAGGGTTCTTGCAAGATCTGCATTTTCAGTCTGCAAACCACATATTTACTTCAGTAATGATAAAAATAAAAATTTATAATATAAAAAAAAAAAAATGGTTGCGGAATATTCTTCAAAAAAGTTGAAAGATACACATTGCCAAAACCACTTGGAGAACCACATGGACAAACAAGAACTTCAAAAACAGACATCTGTCATGGGTGGGTTACCTCAAGCTTGGCCATAATTGCAAGGGCTTCTCTACGGGTTTCATTGTGCTTCTGCTTCTCGAGCTCAACAGCCTCCATCGTTTCCATCATAGATGTCTGCAGCTTTGAAGCCTGAATTTTAAAAATATATGGATATGCATTATAAAACAAAATCCATATTCCAAACACTGCCAAGTGTAGTTTCATCCCAATTTAGGATTTATAAATATGATTGAATAAATTATGCACATTACTAATCATATTTTAATTGGGGTATTGGACTCCAGAGTTCCTTTGTCACTATAGAGAATTGAGTTGTAAGCCTAAATTTCATTTTGGAAAATTTTGCATCTATGGTAGCCAGAGTGGTCACATTTCATCTCTCCCTCTCTCTTTACTTCTCGAAGGTTATTTTTCTCAATAACTGTTGTGTGTTTAAATCTGTTAGCTTAAGCACATTTCTATATCCTACTTCCATCTCAACTAACATAAATAGACAAAAAGAAACTACACATTTTACCTCTTCTGCTTGCTTTCTTGCTCGGTCCTCCAGTATCTTTTCTAGGCTCTGCTTCTCACCTTCCAGTCTAGCAACCAAGTCTTCCTGTTCTTTGATAGCCTCCATGGCTTTGGCTGCTGCTTTCTCAGCCAGAATTTTCTGCCTCCTCCTTTTTATTTCTTCCCTCTCACGTTCTATTTCAGAATCAGAAGCTGAACCTGAGTCTGAATCTGAACCAGAACTCCCATCACTAGTTGAAGAACCTGTCCACTCTTTTCTCACATCATCAGATATAGAACTATGAGAAACTTCATCTGATTTATATTTTCCAGAAACACCACTTTCTCGATGATTTTGAGCATCTTTCACAATGGTATTCGTACCAGATATCCTTTTAGCTTGATCTGTATCCGCCACTGTTTCTGTGGATTGACCATTTTTTACTGCCAGCACAGAATCCTCTGAAGAAAAACCCTTGGAATCAAAATTCCTACCAATTTCCCTCTTTTCCACACTTTTTGCTTCAACTAAAATATTGCCTCCAGCCTCTTTCTTGTCCAATTCTTGACCTTCAGAATGCGAAACATTTTTGACATTTTTCAGATCAACTCTTGAACTTGCCCCCAACGAAAGTGAAATATTAGATTCGTCCACATCACTTGCCTTCCTGCTTAATTTCTTTCTTTCCCCAACGGACTTGTTGCTATTAGCGTTGTTCTGAGTTTTCTTGAAATCTAGCACCGACGAACCTGCATTACTTGGTCTGCGACTTTCTCTCTTCGCGCCACGAATTGAAGATGCTCCATTACTGCGGGATGCAGCCGAAGTTGAAGGTTGATTAGGTGTACCGAGCAGTTCGGTCCAGTCACTGTCCGTTAGTGTAGGTGATTTTGACGACGGCGAGGGTTTTGATGCGGCAGAAATCACATTATCCTGGCTTCTGCTTACATTCAAACTTAGATCACTTCGCAATTTTCCATGATAATCATTATCTACTTGGTTCTTCTTCTTCAATTGATCCTTCAAAGGCAAAATATCTCCAGTATTTCCAGCGGCTTCCAAATTATCGAGAGCTGGAGGCCTTTCACCCTTTTTAAGCGACTCCGCCGCTTGCTGATCGATCTGAATCGTCCATTTCACACCAAAAAAAAAATAAACAAAACCAACCTCGAAACGAAACAAATCAAAACATACATTCATATACCATTAATTTACACTCGCAACACAACAATCCGCAGCTCGATTCTCCAAAAATCAGAACACACACCTAATTTCGGATCTACAACTTTTCAAAGAACGCAAAAACAAAAGAAAATCGAACATCCTCACAACCTCCCACCAAATTCTCAGAAATCAAACCATAAGAACAAAAAGAAAAGAGGAAGGGAGAGATTCACCTGTTGAAGAATGCTCTCGGCCGCTTTAAGCTTGGAGGAGATCCAATTAGCCATGATTCAAATCCACGATCCAGCTTCGTCGTCGAGGAATTGAAATCAGAGGAGAAACGCAGTCAACTGCGATTCACATTCATAAAATTATTGTTGCAAAGCAGCGTTGTGGATTTTGGTTGAGAGGTCGCCCTTGCAGTTGCAGAGAATCGGAACCAGAAGGACGATAGGAGGGAAGCCGAGAAGGCTGCAGTGACAAGTAGGTTACGTGGAAGGTAACACGTGGATTATTGCTGAAGTTTCTGCGTGGGTCCCAGGTTTTAAGTCACAAAGATTGTTGCACGATCAGTGGTCTGTCACGGATGGAGTGAGACCGATGCTGTAACCGACGCACCTCGTTATTTTATTTATTAAATTTCTTTTTTTAGTTGAAAGGAGAAAGTAACCAAAACTTATTTGTTTATTTTTATGGGCCTCAACGAAAAACAAGCCTGCATTAATAACTAGGAGGTCTGTCTGTGGTTGAAATTTAAAAATGAAAAAATAAATTATCAATCTTTAATATTGTAATAATGGTAGTTATTTTAGTATAACAAACGAAAATAAGAAGAAGAAAAACTAAAGAAACAAGCCAACAAGAAAAAGGAGCATAAACTACTTAAGCAAGGTGTTTTTCAAATGGTTGACCAAAAGAAAACATTGGATACAACCACAATGATGAGATCTCGAATGGAATCAACGAATTCCTAAACTTCATTCGCGAATCGAGTTTTCCCAACCAAAAGGTTTCAAATGATTAGAGAATCTATTTCGACCGGCCTAAATAGGAAAAATGACAGCTTCAAGAGCTTTAGAAATTTCTTCAAACATGGCAATGCAGTCCGCGAGTTCAAGAGATCCCGTCATAGGAAAATGACTTTTCATAGGCACAATATTTGAGTCACGAACAATTGCTCTAATACCCATCTCACCATTCAGGATGGCCTCATCGATGTTCACTTTGAAAGAACCGTGAGGAAGGGCAAATTAATGACAAACATCCACGTGGATCAGTGGAGGGATTGAAAGTTGAGCAAGGGTCTGTGGAGCATTTAAAGAAAGCAACTAACTATTAGCATCCACCAAATTTAATGCCAACGAATGTGATCAAAATTAGAAGGGATGAGCTCGTTAAAGACAAGTAGATTGCGCATGTGTTAGATTGCATAAGCAATAAGAAAAAGGATCCTAATATCAAAAGGGCTCAAAGTCTCATAAGCCCTGCAAAAGAAAAGCAACAATTCCATAATTCTAACCAACAACTTATATACGAAAAAGTGCCTCGAGGTATCTCGAAACTCTTTCTCCCTAGTTATGTCCGTTTCACGACTTTTGTTTCTCATGCACATGATGGGGTAAGTCCATACGAAGATACCATTTCATTCGGTAGACAATTGAACAATAGTTCTTTTGTTCTTCTAGCTATGGCACTCGAACAAAACTCTTTTAGAGCCTAGTAGAAGTCATACTTTTTTGAAGAAATATATCATTTTATCAATTGTGAATCATCACAGACATCTTCAAGGGGACTACTACGTTCATTAATCACTTGCCAGACATCTTCAAGGGGACTACTACGTTCATTAATCACTTGCATCGTCTAATTTTAATATAAAATTAAGAGATTTTCATACAACGTTTATAAATATAAGTTGAGACATACTATATAGAACTAAATTTTTCATAAAGAACAACAATATGAATTGGTTTTGGTTGGAGTTACTTCATGAATACTAAGAATTTCTTTTCCATTTGGAAAGCACCAGCTTTTCAAAATTTGTATGCAAATTATCCAAAGACTTTTGGGATGCAATGGCATGGATCCTACGAACCATTTCAAGGAATGCCTCTTCCACATTCACATTGTTCTTTGCAGAAGTTTCCATGAAAAATAAGTCTTCGAACTCTGCTAAACGTTGTGCTTCTTCTTCTTGCACTTCACGAGATTGATCTAAATCACATTTGTTTCCAATTAGAATGATCACCATGTCTGAATTCCCGAACTCCCTCAATTCTCGTAGCCATTTCTTTACGTTATCAAATGTAGTCATTCGAGTTATGTCGTACACAAGCAACGCTCCTAATGCTCCTCGATAATAAGAACTTGTAATTGCCCTAAATCTGTATGTATCATTATTAAAATTAAAATTAAAATATCGACATTTAGGATTTAGAAGGACCAAATTTAAATAAATTTTCACAATAATGCCATAAAAATAAAAATAATTTTAAGGAGTGTTTTCAAATATAGAAAAACGAGTCAAACTATTTAAGCGATAGAATTCTATTGCGATCTATCGTTGATAGACAATAAATTTTTTCTATATTTGTAAATAGTTTGATATCTTTTTCCGTTTATAGTAATTTCCCTAAATTTAAGGAGTAAAAACTATATTTTAACACAAAATTTATCATAATGTTCCGTTTAAAATTTAAGTTATTTTCAAATATAGAAAAATAAGTCAAATTATTTACAAATATAAAAAAATTTAACTGTTTATCATAAATAGTTTGATCTTTTTTCTAGTTATAGTAATTTTCTTTAAAATTTAAACTTCAAAGCAATTTAACATAAAAATAAAAGTTGTTATTATAAGTAATATTAAATATTTTAAACTCAGACTTCACAACAGTATTCTATCACTGGCTTAAAATTTTTTTTGTTGGGTTAAAATATCATTTTAATATACTTTGAAGCTTGTTTAATTTTAAATCTTCCGTAAATCTTAAATTTAGTTTTTAAAGTTGATTTTTTTTTTAAATTGGCTAAATAAAGTATAATATGTGAATGTTTTCAAAATTTATTGTGAAAGTGCTAATAAATTAAAAAAATGAAAAAAAAATCAACAACAAAATAAGCAATATTCTTTTTGAAAATATTGAGACTAAAATTTGAACAAATTCTAAAGTATTTTAAGTATTTAATTCTTTTTTTTAACGATGATAAAGTCTTTTTCAAGGAAAAAAAATGATGATAAAGTCCCTTTTAAAACTTGTCGCCTTTTCGCAACATACGTCCTTTCCTTTGTTTGCGGATATCTTTTTACCGAACAATTTTTACTTTAGTTTTGACGTGTCAAATCCTCATTGGATTAGTAAAGGGAAAAGAAAAAACAGGTGCACAATCAATTAATTTCTTGTCACAGACTCACAGTAAAGAAACAATATTTAATTACAATAACTTTTTTGAATGTCTAAATATTAAAGTTATTTTTTTAATATAATAGGTTTGAATGAATTGAAACCATAAATATGTGGGTTGATAACGTGGTCAATTAAGCTAGATTCATTTTGGCTTTTAAAGTTAATCTTGTGAAAAAAAAATTGAAAAAAGAGGTTTTTTTTTTTTATTGTAAGGTAATGAATAACAAAAACGAGAATTTATAGTCTAAACTAAAGGCACAAATTGAGAATTACAACAATTTACAAAAGAAACATAAAAAAAATAAAAAATAAAAAGAACACGACTCAAAGGATGAAAAAAATATGAAGGGAGAAACCCACACAAACTCCCTTAATAAACGCAAAAAAAAAAATCTTGTGCACAAATTCTAATATTGTTTAAAAATAGAATAATTGTAAAGAGTAGTAATTTTAAAGATAATAAGTAAATGTATGCAACATTTTAAAAAAGAATTGTAAATATAGCAAAGTCTATCAGTAATAGACCACCTGAAGTTTATCACCGATAAACTTTGCTATATTTGCATCCTTTTTAAAATGTTGCTATTAATACTTTAATTTGATTGTTATATTTGTCATTGTCTCTTAGAAAAAATTTATTTCAAATAAAGGTGTAATTTTCTATATTCTTTACGAAGGAATAAATGTCTATCCGTTTGAAAAGGTTGATTTTTATTTTATAAGAAAAATACAAATTAATCCTAAAATATATATTCATATGATTGGTTTATTAAAAAAAAACAAGGGTTCAAGCAATTAGAAAATAAAACATGGAGCAAGATAAAAGTAAAATTTGATGGAACAACTCCCAAATTTATAACTTAATTAATTAAATGTTTGTGTATGTTTTGTAGCTCAAATTAGTACAAAATTCACATCATTAAACAAATTATAAAAAAAAATAAAACATTCTAACACTAATTGGACAATATCTTAACTTTATGTCTTGAATATAAAACTATTAAAAAATCAAACAAACCTAAAAGAATAGGCTCAAATTTATGAAAAGTTTTTTGTCCTTATATCATGACTTTTAAAGAGCGTCATTAAAACTTGCTTATTTAATGTTGGAAAGTGGCTCATGACTCGAGAGAGAATAAAATTTGGTATGGAAATATGGATTAATTAATATCCTAGATTATACTTTCAATTTCCAAAAAGAAAAAAAAAAAGAAAGAAGGGTTATTTTTAAATATAGAAAAATGAAGCAAATTATTTATAAATATAGAAGCCTATCGCAATCTATCGTTGATAGATAGTAAAAAAAATTTATAATTGTAAATAGTTTGATATTTTTTTATTTGTAGTAATTTCCTTTCAAATAATGATTATTATAACTCGATGTATTTAATTTTCACGAGGGACATATTGTCAAAATAATAATAATTACTATAAATTTAGAGGCAATATTCCTTAAAACTTTTTCATTGATGGGAATGTCTGGTTTAATTTAAAGACATATTAGCCTTCAATCAATCACTAGAGGACAAGACTAATTTCTCTTTCTAGGTTTATGGGTCCCTCAAAAAAGATCAAAATTTCCTCTCTTTTTAATCCAAAACTTTGACCTAATAAGTTTGATCATTATTGGGGCTGAAAACCCTAGATGAATATTTATCATCTTAACTTTTTAAGCTAAATGGTTGAATTAATAATAGGGGTGTCTGTAAGTTGAGTTAGGTTGAAGGATTTTTTTAACCCAACAACTCAATTTAATTGTTCGGATTGTAAATCTCTTCAACCCAAATAACCCTTATTATAAAATGAACTCAACCTAACCCAAACACGAAACATTTGGGTTGAGTTGGTTCGGGTTATTCTGATTATTTATTTAAATTTTTGTTTTAAAAAGAAGTAAAGTGTTAATATGTAAAAAAAAATTTATTTAATTATTTTCGCATATCGAATTAGAATTAACAACTTAGTTTCAATTTATATTATGAATTTTTTCTTTCCAAAGTACTAAAAAAATTATTTTTAGAGTTGTTGCAGAAAAAATATATAAAAAAAAACATAAAATTAAATAAAACATCATAAGTAAAAAAAAATATACATTTTAAAATTACTAATAAATTCGAAAAATTAAATAAAACATCATAAGTAAAAAAAAATATACATTTTAAAATTACTAATAAATTCGAGTTAGTTCGGATTGGTTTGAGTTTATTTTATGTGAACCCATAAACCAACTCAACCCATAATATTTTTATTTATTTGAACCTAATTCAACTCAAACTGTATGGGTCAGATTGGGTTGCGTTGATCAGTTTTTCGGGTCATCGAATTTTTTGAACACCCATAACTGATAAAGACCATGTCCAAATTCTCATAATTTTTTTTTTTTTTGAAAAATTAAAACCCCATTTATAAAAGGATCGAAAGGAATAATAGATTTTTAAGGGAAAATAACTCGTTTATGATTTATAATCTACTTAACAAATATTATATTAATATATTCCTGAAATAATTTCAAATATTTATTGGAATTTGAAAAAAAAAATCATATTTGGTTAAATTTCATCCTCGATTTAAAGAAAATTACTACATGTGTCAAAAATATTGAATTCCGTCAACGCAGGCATAATCCAATTACTTAAGGCATGTATTTTTAATCGAGAGATCTTTTCTTTATTTTAATAAACATCTCTTTAAGAATGTTAGAATATTCACCAATTCTTTTTAAAGAATATTATCCATATCATACCTGTATTAGTGTAATATGCTCGAAAAAAATTACTCACACAAATTAAATTAAATGCTCATATTCAAAGAATTAACTCGAGTATAAGAATAGTTAAAGTGAGGTTAGATAAGCCGAGATTTTTTTCTATAGAAAATAAACTTCAATCTCCTATCTTCGTAATTCTCATACTAAAAAGTATATTATATTTTATGCTTTTAAATTTTCAGAAAAATATATAAAAACAACATTCAATTTATTTATCTTTTAAATTAAAATATATATTAGATAATGTATTACAAATAAATTAATAATAATTTATAGTTAATCTTATATGACAAACTAACTCTAACTAGTTTAATGATTTATAAATATATTAGTAAATACATCTTAAATAACTGTTTAAATTGAAATCTAATTTTTGAAAATGTCAATAAATAAATATATATTTAGGAAAATTTTTACATAGAAAAAATGTCCAACTATTTACAGAGAATAATAAAAAAATACTGATATCGATAGACTTTATCGGTCAGTTATAGACTTTTATCATTTCTATTATTAATAGAATTTAATAGACATCTATCACCGTCTATCACAATTATCTAAAAATTTTACTATATAAAAGATAATTTCCTTATTTTTCTATTTTTAAAATTGTCTCCTATATATATTTTTTGATCGAAAATCTTGTTTTCAGATTGTTGCAGATCTAGAAGAAGAAGAAGGGAGAAGAAGATCGACCTTTCTTGGCCGGCGGTGTGCCAGATTTGGGTTTTGATGAGCTTATCGGCGACCTTAATATTCCGGTAAGCGAACTCCACGCCGATTGTCGGTTTAGAGTCGAATCGGAATTCGTTTTTGGCAAAACGAGAGAGGAGATTGGATTTTCCGACGCCGGAATCGCCCGTCAGAACCGCCTTGAACAGATAATCGCACTCTTCGTCCAACGAATCCGCCATTTCTCTGTTTCTTTCTCTGCTCTGCCAAAAAACACAGAGCCGCTTCTTAAAACTTTAAAACTAATCCTTTTTCTCCAATTTTCTAATGATTTTCCCTTTTATTCTATTCTTTTCCTATTTTTCTTTTTCTTTTTCTTTTTATTAAATTACATGTTCGGCTCATAATGTTGGGTTGCCTCTGCCTACTATTCTATTTTTTTTAATTTAATTTATAAAATGTCCTCAAATTAAAAAATTTGAAACTTATCATTATGATAAATTATTGGATATAATATTAAAAGCTTGAAGACTTATTAAATATATTTAAAATTTCATAGATTTATTTCATACAATTATTTTTATATACAGAAAAATAAACTAAAATATTTATAAATATAGCAAAATTAAACTAAAATATTTATAAATATAGCAAAATTTTATTATCTATCTGCGACTACTATTTATGTCTATCTGTAGTCTATCGCGACATAGATAGTAGTTTATCACAATCTATCATAAATAGACAGTTAAATTTTGCTATGTTTGTAAATATTTCAGTATTTGTATTTAAAATAATTTTTCTATTTGAATCAATTTTAAAAATTTTGAAAAATCGATCGGTGTAGTTTTACAAAAATGAACTAACTCATTCATTTTCTAAAAAGAAAATTTTGGGGGAACTAAATTAATACTTTAAAAAAGATAATTTTCACCTTTAAAACTGACTATATTTTTCAATTTTCATAATGTTTTTATCCCAAATTAAAAAAAATGTTTTTAATTTTTAATTTTCATATTTTTCAAATTTCACAATATTTTTCCCTTCAAAACCTTCCCAAATTAAAGAAGTTGCGACTCTAATCGGCTATAATTGATAAGTGAATTTTATACAGATTGAACAAAAGATACAAATTACAATCCTTATTTAAATTTATAGTCGAATTTGATGATTTAAAAAAAAGGATAAATTTTGATTTTTTTTTTAGAAAATTATTTTAAATGACAAAATAATGAAAATATTTACAAATATAGCAAAAAAAAAACACATTGGGAAGATGAGTAAACTTTTTGTCATTTTGCTATATTGGTATATATTTGTATTATTTTATTATTTATGAAATTCTTTTTTTTGATAATTAATTTTTGATTAATTTCGCTAGTTTTTTTTAAAGATTTATTTGTTTTTCTATATAATTTGTGTTTGGGTTGTTTCGTTTGAGTGTAGTCGCATGTGAACAAACATTGATGATGAAACAACATAATGGATTGAGATGGAATTTTTTATTTTTAATTTTAAAAAAATATTATGAAAAAAGGGTCTGACCTCTCGGTGTCATTAACAAAGAAGGTGGCCCAATCTCCAATTGCTTCTATCTCTCTCTCTAAATATCATCTCTTTGCTTTCATCCCAATCCAAATTTCGTCACCATCATTTTTATTTTTTTTTTTTTTTTGGTACAATAAAGTAAAAATTTGAGAATTTAAACTTTCGATTTTATGAAGAAAAAAAAAACAATACATGTCAATTAGAGTATTTATGGGTTGGATTAGGTTGAAGCATTCTAACTTAATAAGTCGGGACGTATGTTTCTTCAACTCAAACAATCATAATAAAATAATGGACTCGACCCGACCCAACTATGAGACATTTGGTTGAGTTGGTTCAGGTTACTCGAGCCAATTATTTAAATTTTTGTTTAAAAACAAGTAGAAGGTTAAAAGGTAGGAAAATTTTTACGGATAGAAAAAATGTCAAACTATTTACAGAAAATAGCAAAAAAAAAAAAAAAAATGATAGACATTGATAGAATTCTATCAGGATCTATTAGTGATAGACTTCTATCATTTTTATCATTGATAAACCCTGATAGACTTCTATCAGCATCTATCACAACTATCTAAAAATTTTGTTATTTTGTGTAAATAGTTTCCCTTATTTTTCTATTTTTAAAAATTTTCCTAAAAGTAAAAGTTTTATTTAATTATTTTAATATATTAAATCAAAATTAACAACTCAATTTCAATTTATATTATGAAAACTTTTCTTTCCAAAGTGCTAAAAATTTATTCTTAGGAGTTGTTGGAGAATAAATTGTAAAAAATAAATACAACAAATATAAATATATGTATATATAATTGTATGATAAGTAAAAAAAAAAAATACTTTTTCCTAATTCTTGTTGAGGTATATTCACTTGTTTCTAACTTTATATTTTTCTATTTTAGTATCTACGCTAATCTTTTTTTTAAAAGAATATATGAAGTGGAGAATCGAACGTCTGACTTCAAAATCAATAATACAAGTTTTATGTCAGTCGAGTTATGTTTATTTTGACTTTATTTCTTGAAGTTTGTATAAACGTTCATTTCAATCACTATCTTTATTTGACTCAGTCTAGGATCTTGTGTTAATTTATTAGGTTGGGTTAAATGTCAACTATATGGGCAAATATTTGAAGCTACTTGTAATTGGAAAAAAAAAAAAACTAATCTCTTTGAAAATATACGTTTGAATATTTGTTAAATGATTAAACAAAAAAATTAAGTACCAACAAAAACTAGAGTAATCTGTTACATCGTATCAATGAAACTAAAAAAACATTTTAATCTGTTTTTTTTTTTTTTTTTTTTTTTTTTTTGAGGAATTACTTATGAAGGTGATAGTCATTTGTGCCAACAATATTGCATAATTTCTCAAGTTTTGTCCAAGTTTTATGGGAATAGTTTCTCACTGCTTTATGAGAATATTGTGGTTTGTATCAACGTGGAGCCTTTGCATTGGGAGTTCCTCACCGTACCCTCACTGGCAGGTGAGATTAACAAAGATGATTAACCTGGTATGGCTAATGATGCTAATCTAATCACTTTACTATTAACTCCCTAAGTTTAGGAGGTGATAATAATAACTTAGCTTTGGATACCCTTGCCTAAGTCATAATAATCACATCCCCTTAATTAAATTAGGCCACTTAGTTACAACTATTATTTTCAATTAAAATAAATTATAATCAGTTTTTATTTTTAATCCTTAAATCTCATTAACAGAGAATGAAAAATATTGTTGTCATAAACGTGGTTATAATAATTATGCCTATTCATGGAGAATAATTAAAGTCATTTAGTTTTTAGTTTTTTTATTTTTAAAAAATGAAAAATGTTTTTCTCATGATTGTTTACTATCATTTGAATTCTTAGCCAACTTTTAAAAACAAAAACAAGTTTTTTAAAATTAAAAAAAAATAAGTTTTTTTGAAAACTTTTTTTTTTTAGTTTTCAAATTTTGGCTTTGATTTTAAAAACACACATAAATGTAAACAACTAAATATAGAATCCAATAGATGAAAGTGATGTTTTAAAGATTAATTTTCAAAAAAAAAAAAAAAACTAAGGCTCTGTTTAGTAATCATTTAGTTTTTGAATATTAAACTTATAAATACTAATTTCACCTTTAAATTTATTGTTGTATTATCTACTTCCCACCATTGTTTGCAAAAATCAAGTCAAGTTTTTTGAAACTAAAAAAAAAGTAGTTATTGTTTTTTGAATTTGATTTAGAATTCAACTATTTTACTTAAGATAGATGAAAAGCATTGTAAAAAATTGATATGAAGTAGGCTTAATTTTTTTTTTTAAAAAAAAAATTAAAATAGTTACCACACAGTGCCTAAACCATGACTAATTAGGGACTAAATAATAGTTTTAAAATATATGTTATTTTACTTGCCATAAATATCTTTTAGTTCAACTTATGAGGTAATTGAATTTCTGACATCTTCAACGGAAAATATATATCTTAACCAGTTAATTAAGCTAGGTTAGAATTGACAACCATAATCATTTTTAACTAATATAATCATTTTTTTTCCATAAATACGGCTAAAGATTAAAAATAATTATAAATATAAGACAAACGAATATATTTGTTTCATAGTATAGTTACAAAAACAAAAATTATTTTAATTTTATAAGTATTGAACGATTATTATTTATTATTATTTTTTTTAAAAAATAAATCTTATTGGATTATTATTAAGGAAATTATTATAAACGAAAAAAATATCAAACTATTTACAAATATTGAAAAATTTCAGCTTAGACCCTTCTTAATTTTGTTGGTTGCTCCTAATCAATTTTGTGATTGATTGAAATACTAACTAAACAAGGATATTTCTATTATGGAAGAATCATTTTGTGGGTTAAAGATTTCAAGATAAAAATCTGTGCTTACATTTATGTGAGGATTTATTCCTAAAGGTTTTAGAAGAAAATGATACAAACAAACAATCTGAAATGAACTAATTTAAGGCTTGCTGGAGAAGTAGGAAAAAAAAAAAAAAAAAACAAGAATTAGAGAAAGTAGAAAAAAATTTGTATGCTACCAATTGAAATTTCGCGTGTGATAACTTGTAGAAATACAAGTTATTCTATTCTTTTTTTTAAAAAAAAAAAAACAATTAGAGAAATTCACAAAAAATGATAGAAATATGATATAAATCTTAGCAAGTAAACATGCTTTGTGATCAGATATTTACAAATGCCATAAAATGAGAATTCACGAAAATTTTCTTGTTTCAACGCAGGAATAAAGAGAAAAAGTACAAAAGCTGAAGAACTACTGAAACCATGATCGCATAATCATAGAAGAGGCGACCGACATGAACTACGCGATGAACGCTAAAGGTCTGACACGCTCAGGCGGCGACTGTCAAATCCACAGAACAAGTTGGTAGCTGATTAGACGGATTCATGGCAGAGCCAATGCACTTGTGACAAAGCAAACAACGTAGCAGGGCATGAAATTGAATGCATGCGTTAGGAAATCATTAGAGACAAGTTACATTTGACGCCTATAAATAATCAACTCAAAAACTGAAGTAGGGGTTGGTTGAATCGAGAGATCAGCTTCCCCAAGAGAGTGAAGAGCATCGCCATTATCAACTTCTCAAGCTTTTCTCTGCAGAATTCTGAATACAAAATCTAGAATTCTTCTTAAAAGAGCAAGAGTTATATTCAACCTTGAAGTATCTTCATCAAGCAGCTATTCCAAAACCAACGA
Organism: Lagenaria siceraria; assembly: GCA_002890555.2. Lineage (NCBI taxonomy): Eukaryota > Viridiplantae > Streptophyta > Magnoliopsida > Cucurbitales > Cucurbitaceae > Lagenaria > Lagenaria siceraria. The sequence goes on along the minus strand of CM016492.1, from coordinate 22,803,266 downwards.
GATTAAGAGATTGACTCAACGGCCCGACATCTTCATTCTAGTTCTTTCTCTTACTTGTATCTGTATTTTGAATTGATTTTGAGAGATTTCTTATTCAAATATTAATACAAGTCCATATGTTTTATTCATCTACTTGCTTGTTTGCATATTACTCTTTTGATATGTTGGAAGATCTAATTAAAGTGTGAATGCGGTTTTACTAGTTAATGCATCATTAATCCTTGCTTTAAACTATTGAGAGATACGTTTAAGCCTGAGTTCTTTCCTGAGAGGGTAAAGAAAGTGTAAAAAGCATTAAGTAGTGAGAATTAACATCTTAGAGATAACGTGATACATTTAACAAGTTAGTCATCGCATGCACCTTAGAGATAAGGAAAAGTGTGGGTTATGAACCGAGAGGTTGCTACAAAAATATATGATTGACACCGCGAATTGTGTGTAGATGCATGCTGTAGAAATTCTTGATTGTTATTAAGATTAATTTTCAAACACCGTCGCATGCTACTTGAGTAGAAAAATACTTCATTGACAGACACCATATGCCCCTTTGCTCATCGCTTAACTCTCCTGTATTGTAATTACATTTTAGATTAGTTATCACATCTTTGATCTTTGTATCAACATTCATCGCATAGTTATCATCGCAAGGTCAAAATCGCAAATGCATAAAAGTCCCTGAGTTCGACCCTGGACTCACCAGGTTTCTGATTTGAATTTACACTTGGATTCAAGTTAGATAAAGCTTGTGTTCATCGCATGACATTACACATATCAGCCAATTAGAGGAGAAGTATGCATGTATATCATAGTTATGCATTGTGCTTTATGAACGCAACAGCGTGCGAATGTCTGATTCTTCCTTCTTGCTCCTTCCTCTCATGTCTTGTTCTAGCTTATTGCTCATTCCTCTCACTTCCTGCTCCTTCCTCTTGTTCCTCATCAGACACAACTGAACTTTTTATTTTCGAAAAAAAACTGCACAATAAATAATGAAGAGAAAAAAATATTGTTGAACGAATAAGGAAGGGGAAAAAAATGTAGAATGCAAACGGGAAAAATGAACAGGGGTGAAGGGAGGATGTGAAAGGAAAACGAACGAGTAAAATACAAAAGTGAAAAAAAAAAGGTGTGGGAGATATTTGTATGAGGAGCAAGCGAGGAAAAAAACTGCATATTAGATTTAAAAGAAGAAAAAAAAAGCACCAAAACGAAGAAGAAAGAAGAAAGAAGAAGTGCATTTGGGTTTAAAGTGGTAATTTCTCATGGTAGTGACATAAGTATAGGGCCAAAATTTATTAGTTTTCAAACTTAGGGTTAATTTTCATTTGGGCCTCAGAGTCTACTGTATAAAATACAGAAACTAAAATAAAACAATCATCAAAGTACAAGGACCAAAATGATACTTTAACCTGAAAATTAATATTTTGTCTAATTATATATCTATATTGAATTTGATTATTTAAAATATATTTATAAAAAGGGGTTTTTTTATAAATAATAAAATAATAAAACTATTTACAAACATAGACAAAAAGTTTAGTCATCCCAATCTCTGCTTTTTGCTATATTTGTAAATAGTTTCATTGTTTTATCATTTAACACAATTTCCCTATTAAAAAAATGGCCAATTTCTGTTTTCTTTTCCTAATTAGGACTCAACCACTCAGTAGCCCACTAGAATAGACCCAGGCCCATTTAAGTATGCTACAGCCTACACGTGACGGGCTTAAGCAACTTTTTTGAAACTTCGAGCCCATCAAATATTTGTAAATATGTATTTTTTAAATATTTTATCTATCGCCCTCTCAAAAATGGTTTGGTAAATCGCTACTTTGACTAAGGGTTCGTTTAGATTAATTTAAAAAATAAACATTTTCTAGAAATTCATTTTCATTTAAACACTTTTAATAATAATTATTTAAAATAAAGACATTAATGGCTTTCAAAATCCAGTTTGAATGATTGCTAAAAATTTGTATTTATTTTAAACTTACTTATTTTTTAAATTAAATATTTAAAAAGGTATTTCAAATATACCCTAACTTATTTGTCTTATGATAGCTTTATTTTTATCCAAACAAACTGGCTAGAAAGGCAACAAAGTCCAAGAAAATCATCATAATTTATGAGAAAGAATTTAAAAGTAAAAGTTAAATTTTAAAAAGCTAATGATAAATTTAGTCTTAATTTTCTTAAACATGACAAAAAGCTAATTATGCAACATATAATTGTCTTTATCATTGACTTGTCATAAAATTAGTTAGATGAATTTTTCATTATTGCAAAAGTACGAGAGAACACGTTTTGTCTCCTTCAATTTAACAACCGTCGAGATGAAATATCAAATTATTGACTTACTTATATTAATGATTATGAATTTTCTAAACAAAAAAAAAAAAGCTACTTTTGACTTTTCAAAATCTTCCTAAAAGAAAAAATAAATAGAAAATATTTTCTAAAAATATTTGTTAGTTGTTATTTCAACTCAACCAAATAAGTTTGAAAAATCAACAACTACAAATAAAAATTCCTCCAATCCACAGTTTTAAGAGACAAAAAAAAAATGATGTCTCCATCCACAGTTACTCTTTAAAAATATTAAATAATCCAACTTCCATATTTTTTTAAATATATATATAATATATATATATATATATATATATACATATATATATAGTTTTCAAATATAGAAAAATGAAGCAAACTATTTATAAATATAAAAAAATTTCATTGCTTATGAGCGATAGACCGCGATAGAATCCAATTGCTTGAGTGATAGACTTAAAAAAATTTCTATATTTATAAATAGTTTGATATTTTTTTCTGTTTATAGTATTTTTTTTTCTTCACTAATGGTTGAAATTCGTGAGGACACAAATAAAATCCGTTTAGTTTTGGAGATGGCATTGATATTATCTTATTCATTCGTTCAAATCTCTTTAAAAAATCAATATATATAAGTTTGACATTTCAACCATTAAATTTTGGCTAGTCTCTAGTCCCTCTCTATCATCTAACTTGAAAAAACTAATCAATATCTTTAATAAATATTATTCCTTCCCTAACTGAACTAATCGATAATACTTATGTTATGATTCAAATCGTGTATCATTAAACTTCAACGATTTTTTTTTGGCTTTGATGGCTTTTTGTTATCCTCAGCGATATGTGTTTGAAACCTATGAAACACAATTTTATATTTTTATTATGATTAAATCTACAATTACAAACAACTCAATCCAATAATAACTCGACGAATCACTTGACTGAACCGACTAAACCGTAGATTAATCTGTTCGGTAAGATTTATTGGACGGTTTGGTTTGATTATCTACTTGTCAACAAATTGTTGGCAATTTGGCTTTGGTTTAATACTCACATCGAGTCAAACCGAACTATTTATACCTCTAGTTATGAGAGTAAAGTTTCTAATTTCAATTTCCTTCAAATCTCTAAAAAAAATTAGCAAAAAATTTGAACTTTCTCAATAGATCTCACTTTTCGTTTCAACATCTACCAACTCACCTGTTATCAATACTATATAAAACTTATCATATTGTAAAATTTTAACCATAATATATATTAAGAATTAAAACATATACATTATTTTCTATACATTGGTGAAAGAAATGATGAGATATAATTGCAATATGTAATAATTTGAGCTTAGGAACATATGATAATGGATGGGGTGACAAAGACCACTTTGCCACACTTGTTTGTTGCCACTTCAGTAAGTAAAAGCATATTGTAAAATACCATTTTTTCATGTTTTTTTGTTTTGGCTGTTTATCAATAGTATTTTGCTTTTGTTTGATCACTAAACTCATTTTATTCATTGCAAAAATTCATAATTGAAAATGATTTTATTTCCCTATTTCGACACTATTATGTTGTTGGATTATGATGTTGACAAAACTGTCACACACATAATATATGTATACATGTTCGATAAAAAATATTAAGAAAAAAAATTAATCTTTTTACGTCTAATATTATTAAATTTTATCAATTTTTTCTCAAAACTTTATATTTAATCAAATAAGTGTTGCAGTTTTAACTTTTAACTTAAAAAAGAGTGGTGAATTTTCTCCATTATCAAATTGTTTGAAAGAGTGTAAATAAATTATTATGTTAGTTCAGTGAATTAAAAAATATGTATGGTACAAAGTTGATAAATTAAAAAAAAAAAAAAAACAACGATATTTGAGCTATATTTTTTACAAAGTTATTTATGCACAAATCAATAAAAATCGGTGCAAAATTTGATATCATTGAAATTATCAAATTTTATGGAGATTTTTTGGCATTATTTTCCTGCGTTAAAATTAATGGACATGAGAGGAATTTCAACCGTGAATAGAAATTAATTGCAATATTTATTTAGAAAGTCAAGGAAATGAAAAATGTTGATTAATTAAGACTCTGTTTGGTAACTATTTGGTTTTTATTTTTTATTTTTTAAATTTAAGCCTTTAAATCTTCCTTTCACTTTGAAATTTTTTTATTTGTTATCAACTTTTTAATAATATTTAAAAAATTCAAGCCAAATTTTGAAAACTAAAAAAATTAATTTTTGTTTTTGAAATTTGGTTAAAAATTCAACACTAATATTAAAAAAATATGCAAATTATTGCCAGAAATTGAAAAAAAACTAGATTTAATTTTCAAAAATGAAAAATGAAAAATGAAATAATTAACGAAGGAGACCTAAATTATAAATTTGCTCCAATTACTATTCCCTATTTAGCTTCAAAATTTTCAATAATTTGCTTAAAAACTTTGCACGATCTTATAGACATGCATACATTTTTATAGAACATTAATGTGACGTGTCCATTGATTTATTCAATTAATTGTCTACTTCTAGGAACATAGCCCTAAATTTTGTTAAAAATGGGCAAATTTTCTATGGAAATTATTATAAATGAAAAAAATATCAAACTATTTATAAATATCGAAAAATTTTACTATCTATTTGTGATAGACCGCAATAGAAGTCTATCGCTCAATGATAAAAGTCTATCAAGGCCTATTGCGGTCTATCAAAATTTTCTATATTTATAAATATTTTTCTCATTTTTCTATATTTGAAACCAACCCAATTTTCTACTCTAATTTCTTAAATAAAATTGAAGGGGAGAAAATTAGAAAGAAAATTTTATCATCTTGAGTTTGTTAATATAAATTAGTCGAAATTAAAGAGACATTTTTTTTTCTCATCCCGTGATTTAAAATCACATAAAAAAAGAGGAATGTGAACTTCTAAGATCTTGATCAATGATATATGTTTTAACTATATCATGTCAACTCAACTAATATTATTTATTTAATCAAATATGTCATTTCATTATTTTAATTAAAGATATTAATAGAAAATACTATCGAAGAAATATAATTAAAATTCAAGAGCAAGTAAAATACTTTACAAGTTGATAACTAAATACAAACCATATGAACACTTACACTAAAAAACATAAAATAAATATGAATACGTCAACTTGAACATAATTTAAATAGTCAACGACAATAGTAACTTTGTTTTCCCAAAAGTTCGAATTTTTATCCTAAAGTTTGCGAATTGTTTTATTTAAAAAAAAATAATAATGACATGGAAAGTAGAAATTGGTGAACCAAAATAAAGTTGAGACGTGGAAGTTGTTTCTTTTGTCTATTGCATTGTCTTTTCACTTGAGGTACTTACCTAACTAACACTTTCCACAACCACAATTATTTATCAATCAAATTAAAACTTATAAAAATTAGATAAATGATAAGGAGATGTTTGGAGCGTGAATATGGTATTAAATTTTCGTCAACATGTCAATATTTTCATCGATATTTCTATGTTTGCATAGGTTCGATATTAACATGAGAAGTGAATCAATATTTCCATAATATATCGTAGAAAAATTCATGAAACACAAAAAATAAGCATCAAAATGTCACTAATAATACAACTATAATATAAATAATGGACATGTTAACTTGTTTGAAAATCATAAAATTTTTATTTATTAATTTAAATTTTTTTCATAAATATCCATCGAAATCGACATTTTATCGATATTTTCATCGAAATTTTTGTAAAATTAAAACCTCGACATTTTCATCGACATCGACATTTTAAATCTTGAGCGTGAATTAGTTATTATAGTTAGTGGGTTATAATAGTCTATATTTGGAATGCTGACTATTTTAGTTGAGTTAACAAGAATAAGAGAAGATTGATAAGAAATAGTAAACACCGGAATAAATAAGAATTTGAAATAATAATATTGTAGCTAATTGTGAGTTAACCTAACTATTATAAAACAGTCCACACAATCATTCTAAAAAAAAAATCAGTAATATATGCTCAATAATTTATTATAAACATGAGCTCATTTCTATTTTCTTTTTATAATGCTCGTGTATTTTTTGTTTTAAACAATTTGAATGAAAAAATCAAGGTCAATTTTGTAGAAAAAAATTATTTTGAAAACATTTAATATTTATTTTTGTTTAAATATCGTAATTGTATAAAAATTTATTAATTAATTAATAAATTCTTATTTGCCAATTTTCATTTTCTTAATCCATTAATATTTTTAAATTATCATTTAAATGGTTCATATATCATGTTTTTTTTTCTCATATTTCAAATAATATAATAAAAAAAATAGCAACATTTTTTTTATAAGAATTAAAAAAACATATTTATTGGACTATATTTATTTTAAAAAGAATATGTATTAAGTAATAACTAATATAGTTTAATATAAAATAAAATAAAAACTATCGTTATTGATATTAGAAAAAAAAAACCATTCTAGATTACATTAGCATGTGAAAAATAAATCATAAGTATAAATATTTGAAAAACTATAAAAATATTATTAACAAATATAAAAAAATTCAAATGCAATTGTGTGGAAAAGAAAACTTATAAATAACTTTATTTTTGTTTCTTCTAATTGTTTGATATCTTAAAAATGTTTCTTTTAAAATTGTTATAAGAATAAAAAAAAGTAGTTTAGATTAAGATATTAAATTTCTTTTAAATTTTGAATATTCTAAAATTTAAATTTATAAATTAAAAATAGACACGAATATCACTAAGTAAATAAAATACACAAAAAAAGTAAAAAAAAATGAAATTCAAGATATCATTAAAGAAGAAGAAAAGAGCCAAATAAGAATTTTTTTTTAATAATTGCAATTAATAAAAAAAAAATAAGTAACATTCTTTTTCGAAGTTACATTCTTAGTATTTAAATAATAAAATAATTACTAAAGTTAATGTTAATGGTATTTTTATAGTTGTATAAATTAAAAAGTAAAGGTATAATTGTCCAACCAATTTTTTTTTTAAAAAATGTGGTTTTTTAATATATTATAGAAAATTCAAACTTTTTTTTTTAATTTTAATTGTAATTAAACTAATATTTTACTTGGTTTTCTTTTAGATAATACATTTTACTTGGTTGAATGAAAATCTATGGTCTATTTCGGGTCCCATCTTCTAGTTGGCTCATGGACAAAGGAGAATTTTCTCATCAAAAAAGAAAAAAAAAAAACAAGAAAAAAGAAAAAAGAAAAAAGAAAAAGAAAAAGGACAAGTCTCTTATGTCCATCTACTACACAGAATAAATCCTCATAAATATGACATATTTTCTCCTTTTTTTTTTAAAAAAAAAGAAATTATTGTAAATAGAACAATATTAAACTATTTACAAATATAGAAAAAATTTACTGTCTATTAACGATAGAATTCTATCATTGTCTATTGCTCAAGCGATAGAATTCTATCGTGGTTTATCGCTGATAGACAGTAAAAAAATTTTATATTTATAAATAGTTTGACTCATTTTTTTATATTTGAAAACAACTCAAAAAAATTCTTCTACAATTCATTAGCTTAATGTTAATTTAATCACATTTATTATAAAAATATTATAGATAATGAAAAGTTTTTTAAAAAATCAACAATAAATTAGCATCAATAACTAAATTTAAAATTTATTGAAATTATAGAGACTAAAATTCAACGATTAAAAGTACATGACTAAAATTGAACAAACTTCAAAGTATATGGACTAAAATTGTATTTTAATCTAATAAATAAATAATATACCGTGATTAAAATGATTGTCAAATTAATATATATATATATATATATATATATTTTCTAAAACAATATATAATCTAAGATTTTAAAATACTCTTCAACTTCAATGTAGGTTTCAACTAAAATTATCAACTTTCAAAAGTCCTAACAACAATATTAAAAAAAATCTTAATAACATTCAAAATTGCATCATATAATTTGGAAGGTGGGAGAGCAAAATTTGGAGATTAGGATAAAGTATTGTTTCCCTCTTCTTATAATCAATTCATAATCTCATAAATATAATCTTCTCACAAAGCTCTCTCTTAACACCTCTTTCTTTTGACTTTTACAATGATTGACTTTTCACGTTCAACAAGGTGATTGATTTCTTTTAGTCGACAAATATGGAAATATGAAAATTTAGACTTCTTACCTTGTGTTTTTGAATTTTGCTAACACAACTTTTCTCATAATACGTCTTTCTATCCATTAATGCTCGTCACCATATATTTTCATGTGCAGCTTATGTTTTTGGAACTAATCGTCATATCATTTTTTTATCAACATTTTAATGAAGTATAAACTAATGAAATAGTTGTTTTGAAACAAAGTTTAAAATTTAAAAGTAGAAATTAAAAAAAAAAAAAAAGATTAAGATCGAACTTAGACACAATCTGATATGAACCAAGGCGTTCTCGTATTACCTCCAAGACCAATCACACGTTCAAGAGCCAAAAAGCTTCAATTAGCGTTGAATTCTCGAGTATGAATAGAAATAAACTCAATTGAGGGGATTCAAGTAACAACAACTTATCAGAAGCTCTATAATTGGTTTCATTTGATGCTTCAAGATGAAATTATTTGAGTCTAGCTAAATTCCATTTGTGTTATTTTTATTTGCAAACATACCTTATTTTTAGAATTTTCATTGTTGGACCCATATATATTTTATTTGGGTTTTTAGTATATTTTGAGTTAAGAGTAGAATGAACTTTTAAATCCCTTTGGATAAGCATGATAGGTTTAAGGAGGGAAAAGGGAACACAATACATTTGTTTTTTATGATTTGAGTTTTAAATTCTCTCGTAGATGATAGAGTCTTATCACTATCCTTCTGCAATTATTGAATTAGGATTGCATGACAAGAACATTCATGTAAGTCTGATCATTTTGCTCGTGGAGTGTTTGAACTTGGATTAAAGAACTAATTCTCCTTATTTCTTGGTCATCGATCAAAAGATAATCAAATTCCAGTTCTTCCCTTTGAATTGATATCAATTGACTTGGGGGTTTTGAAATTTGTTATTAGAGATTCACCAAAGATTCTTAATTTACAAATTTCTAGGGTTTTCATATAACAATCAAAGTCTAAATTCATCATTTTTTTTTAGTACAACAACGGTTGGATATGGAATTGAAATTGAAACTCCAACCTTTAAGGAGACAATGCATGCCAACTACCATTGAGCCAAACTCATTTTGGCTGGACCTTTACTTTTAGAATTACAAAAGAAAATTAACATAGTTTTTTTAAATATAAAATCAACTTTTTTTAGTATAATATGTAGTAGAGGGATTAGAACAACAAATCTCTTAATCGCTAACATATCGATTCTTTCAAATTCAAATTAAAAAAAAAAAAAAAAAAACTTAAGGAAGATTATCCGCACAATTAAAGGACCAATAATGTTGTAATTATTTCATTGGTCATCCTAATGTTACATAGAATAAAACATACATTCTTAAAAGAAAAGAGTAATACTTACGGTCATGTAGTCTAAGAGTGACAATCAATTCAATTTCTTAATTTTCAGATCCAACTGAGAATCAAACTAAATTGATTGATTTTATAGAATAAGAAACCAAACATATGTTAAATAAAAGATAAAATCAATAGTTTGATTTCTTATCGATTTGGATTACTTATCAATTCAATTTCTTAATTTTGTTTTGAATTAGGATTTTCCCCCTCAAAGTTAATTTTGGGCTATTTGTTTTTTTATTTTATATATATTAGGCATTTTGCTTCCTTTTTTTATAAAAATAATGGGGCAACTTTTTTTTTCTTTCTAAATAACACACTTACCTACGAATATACGGTGAAGTCTTTTTTTAAATAACAAATATACATTTAATTAGAAAAATATAGGAAGATTTTTAAAAATAAAAAAAATAAGAGAAATTATTTACACAAAATAGTAAAATTTTAGATAGTTGTGATAGACGCTAATAGATGTCTATCAGGGTCTATCAGTGATAGACTTCTAAAGTCTATCACTGATAGATGCTGATAGAAGTCTATCAATGTCTATCAATGTCTATCAGTGTTTTTTTTATTATTTTCTGTAAATAGTTCAACATTTTTTCCATGTGTGAAAATTTCCCAATATACATAGTCTCTCATTCATCTAACATAATAAAATACTAAATGTTTCAAATAATTTATTGTTTATCTAAATTTAAGGGTATATATATATATATATATCATTAGGTTAATTTGTTCTTGGTTTTCACTCTTCTTCAAAATACAATCAATATGTTTAATTTTATATTAAAAAAACCGTACCAAACCGATAGATCGACTTGGTACAATTTGATATTTAAATTTTTTTTTTTTTTTTTTTACACTCCTTATGTGGCCCAATGAAATGTAATAGAACTAATAGTTCTTGGTTTTCACTTTTCTTCAAAATACAACTAATATGTCTAATTTTATACTTAAAAAACGGTACCAAACCATGGTAGGATTTGATATTTAAAATTTTTTTTCTTTTATCATACTCTTCAACGTGGCCCAATAAAATTATGCCACGTGGTATCTGAGTGTAGATACACCTGCAGATAAGTTTTGCTCTCGATTGAATGTTCAATTCATTTCCTTTATACTCTTAAAAAAAAAAAAAAAAAAGGAAAATGCTCTTCTTTTTTATTTTGTTTTATTTCATTTATTCGTGTCCTAATTTCAAGAAAAAAAATGAAAAATAGGGACGAAAATTGAAATGTACCCAACAGCAATGCACGTTGTGATTCCGGGAAAATCAATCGATTTTCCGGGAAAATTCCTTTTGAATCCTCAATCGGAAGCCGGGAAGAAAGAGGAACAGAAAGAAGAAGAGTTGAAATTAAAGATCGGCATTAATGGCGGGAGATCAACAGAAGCAGATCCGGAATTTCATGTTACAATTTGGAAAAAGAAAACAGGAATAGTTGGATTCATACATGAATACATGGATTCAGATTAAGGGATAGAACACAGAGAAACCAAAAAAAAACGAAACGAAAAAGGAGAAATGGAGAAGGAACGAAGGATAGAAATCGACTTCGTAACCTCTCACACGCGTCTAATTACTAAGAACTTACCAAAACCTAGAGCTAGGGCTAGGGCGCCGCCGCGGCAGTTCCATTCTGATTCGCCCCCTTCGAATTGGAATTAGTGGTCATCATCTTCCTAAACTCTTCGAAATTCACATTTCCGTCTCCATCCGAATCAACGGAGTGGATCATTCGTTGACAGTCTTCCTTTGAGCAACTGATCCCGAGGCGATTGAGGACGAGATGGAGCTCGGAGTGAGAGATGAGGCCGTTGTGGTCCTGATCGTAGAGGTCGAAGGCGTCACGAAGCTCTGACGCTCCAGCCTCGTCGGAGGCCATCGGTTCCTTGCAGAAGGCGGCGAACTCGTCGATGTTGATGTAACCGTCCTTATCGGCGTCGAGATCCTCCATGACGGAGTGGAGCTCCTCGTAAGGGATGGAGGAGCCTAAGGACTTGAGGACGGAATCGAGCTCGGAGATGGAGATCTTGCCGTCGCCATTCGCATCGAAGCGTTCGAAAACCTTGCGGAGCTCCTCGTTGTCCTGGAGGAAGACGGAGGGCTTTGGCTTGGCGACTTGGTCGGCGTCGGAGATTGAGGTCGGAATCTGGTTGGGGTCGGTGGCCATTTTTAGAGGTCAAATTTGAGAGAAATAGAGAGAGGAAAAAGAAAGGGTAATTTTGATTTTTGTAATGAAGAAAAATGGGAAGGGAAATTGGGTATTTATAGAGGAAAAGAAGAAGAAGAGGAAATCCGACGGCCCACGGTGTCTCCTAATTTTTCTCTTTTCCTTGTTCTTCCATGGTCAAGGAAAATCAGCCATAAAAAGAAAAATACATTATTTTTATTCACTTTTTAAAAATTATTGTTTATTATTGTTTATCATTATTATTGCATCTTACATTTTTTAAATAATTCTTTTTAATTAATATTTGTATGTCTAATTCGTCAAACAAACCAATTTGGTAGAAGCCGACCTCATGCCCCAATTGGTGGAAGATTCCAACTATGGACAATTTTAGCATAGCTTAACAAAAGGATTAATTATACCAAATGTTGATGGTAAAATCGATAACAACCTGACTTTTACGTGATAACAACGGTAAAGTTGTTTGCTGGGAGAAAAACAAGACCTATAAAATATAAAGATTTTTGCACCGATGTGGTGCTTATCATACGCGCTATAATGTTTAAGTCAGAAAGTGAATCAATGCAGTAAGTTAATTGTTTGTGAGTGGAGAATGGACATATTTCTCTCTAGCACTATCATGATGTATTTGTAAGAGGAATTTATCTCGTTGTTCCAATAGGGTTTCGGAATTGCTTTGAGATAAATCTTCAACTCATCGTGCCAGGGGTGTCCTATTTGGCATTTGGCAAGACCACCTTCCTCTAGGCCATTTGGTCCTAGGCTGATGCTTTGAGTCAGGGCGTGCATGATACATGCCTCATTAGCTATTTCGCTAGACTTGATCTCGACCTTGGTCGAGCTGAGCACATTGATTTAGGATTTAAGCGAAGTCAACTCTCTCCCCTAAGTCTATTTTGGTCCTGAAGTGCTATTTTTAGCCCGAACCTTGATGCATTCATCTTTTTTTATATCGATTATGCTTTTTGGTCTAAAATCACTCATAACACCAAATATCTATGAAATTTGGGGTATGCTTTAATTATGCTCCTATCTTTGAAAATTTTTATTTTTATGTTTGAACTTTGAAAATGTTCCAAACAATATTGTTTTTATTAAAATAAAATATGGAAATTGATGTGGCAATTGATTGTAAAAGTTAGAAGATGTATGTGATGTTATTTACAAATATATAGAACGTTAAAGATTTTTGTTACTATTTATTTATCTCAAAAGATGTTAAATTTATTTACATAATCAAGTTGTACACATTGCTTCATGTCAATTTAAGTGAATGATTATGCAAATAAAGTTGTGTAAGCCTTCTAATATTTCTCTTGTTGATGTCACGTCAAATTTCATCTTATTTTATTGCTTAACTATATATATATATATATTTGGCAATTGACATGTGCTCATTCTTTGAGGTATAAGATTCAAATCTCGATACCTCACATTTATTGTACTAACAATAAATTCGTATATAATAAGTTTCTAAATTTTCAATTTTGTGCCCAATAAGTCTCTATACTTTTAATTTTGTATGTAATATAATAGGTCCCTAAAGTTTAAAAGTGTCCATTAGATCTTTGAACAAAGTGATTAATAAATTCATGAACTTTCAATATTGTGTCTAATTTGTCTTCGACATATTAAACATAAAAATGAATTTTGCGTACATAGGACCTTAAAATTAATTATATGTTTAAATTTTAATTAGTTCATGAATTAAATAAAAAGTGTTGAAAATATTAAAGGCCTATTATGCACAAAATTGATTTTAAGAATCTATTAAATAATCTTAAAAATCCAAAGACTTATTAGTAAAAACATTGAAAATTAAGATTATAAACAATAATACTTTCATCTATTGCTTTTTTTTTTAATTTTATTATCTATTTTTCTTAAGGTGTTTTAAAAAATCAACCCAAGTTTTGAAAACTCAAAGAATTAATTTTTAGGGAAAATACATTTTTTATCTATAAGTTTCAAAATGTTACGCTTTTAGTCTTTAAGTTTTGAGTTTGATGTGAATTTAGTCTCTAGGTTTCAATATGTTACAATTTCACCTTTGAAAATTGAGTTTTATTTCAATTTAGAGAAAAAAAAAGTTATTTTTATTTAAACTCTTTTGATAAATATTGTCTACGATACACTTTGAAAATGTTTCAAAAACTATTTTAAGTGGTTGCTAAACACTTTAATTTTTGGAAAATTATTATAAACAAAAAAAATTAAACTATTTACAAATACATAAAAATTCCATTGTCTATCAGCAATAGACCACGATAGACTTCTATTGCATATCGCGGTCTATTGCTCAAGCGAAAGAATTCTATCACAGTCTATCGCTGATAGATAGTGAAATTTTTTTTATATTTGTAAATAGTTTGACTCATTTTTCTATATTTGAAAACAACCCTTAGTTTTTTTTTTTTTTTTTTTTTTTTTATGAAAAAAGAGTTATAACTCTCGAAAAGTTAAACCAAAAACACTCTAAAAGTGTAACTAAGAATTCAAGTATTTAATTAGGATAGATGAAAACTATAGTAACAAATTATAATAAAAGAACCCTAATTTTACTGTTAGATTCAAAATTGTTAATATCATAATCATAGTCAACATACATGTTATTTCCCAACAATATCATATACTACAAATTAAGCCTTTTGAATTTGAAATAATTTTATTTTCTTTTATTTACTTGAAAAAGGGTAGCATTGACTAAAATTAGAAGACAGAGGGCAGTAAATGAGTGAAGAAATAGAACTACAAACAGCAAGAGAGTGTACTGGGGAGGACGAAAGTCTATAATTATTGAGATTTAATTACAAAAATACCCCTCTTTATTAGAGAATATTTGGAGAGCAAGCAATAATTTTTTTAAAAAATATTTTATTCAAATTATAAATTCAGTTCTAGATTTTTTAAATTTTGTAATTTGGTTTCAAAACTTTAAATAGGTTGACAAATTAAAAATGAAAAAAGAAAAAGTCTAAAAAATTCTTAAATTTTAGATTTTGTATTAATAAGTTTTTGACATATTTTAATTTCTTAAAAATAACACTTCTATTAGACATTAAATTCAATTTTATTTTCAATGAGATTCTAAACTTTCAATTTTGTGTATAGTAAAGTTGTAAATTCTAATAAATGGTAAATAGGTCGTCACTGTAAAACATAAAATAAAAAATTCAAAGCTTTATTAGACATAGAATTGAAAGTTGAAAGTTCTTGATCCTATTAGATATATTTTGGAGTTTAAATATCAAGTGGATACAAACATAAAAATTTAGAGACTAAACTTGTAATTTAACTTACGTTTAACTTGAAATATAATAAACACTTTTTAAACCATAAAAGGTTAAATTGAAAACTTAGGGGATGTTTGGCTTCCGACTCGAAATTTTCATAGTGGCGTTTACAACTATTTATAACCTATAATTATCTACAACATTACTATTTCAAATCCTTTTTTGTTACATTATTTACTATTTCTCACTCATCCTTTTTTTTTTCCTCTTTGTTACCGTGTTTACTATTTTCTATCCAGACTAAAATGTCTCCATCCCAAATACTTACTATAATAACTAACTCAGTGTCCCAAATATCTCTATAGTAGAACATATAAAGAAAAAACTATCTTTTTTTGTATAGATAAAAGAAGGGTAGTAAGAAACTTAGGTGCAGCCATAGTATTAAATTTTCGTCGACATATCAATATTTCTATCGATATTTCTATGTTTTCATGAGTTTGATATCGACATGATGGGTGAATCAATATTTCCATTATATCGTAGAAAAATCTACAAAACATAAGTAACATAATATCATTATTGTAAATACAATATAAATAATAGACATGTAAACTTGTTTAAAAATCATAAAATGTTTATTAATTAATTGAAGTTCATTTTTTGAATTTTTTTTTATAATTTTTCCAGAAATGTCTATTGAAATCAATATTTCTATAAAGTTAAGACCTCGATATTTCTATTGACATCGACATTTTAAACCTTGGGTGCAGTTCCAGCATATAATTAGCTTATCAAATATGTATGAATGGAGAGAATTTTTTTTTTCCTATAATAAAAATCGAGAATTGAAGAAGAGTAGAAAACAATCGAATCCAAAAATTTTAAAAAAATAAAAATAAAAATAAAATAAAGGTAAAATAAAATAAAAAGGAGAAGAAATAAATAGAGGCCGGGTGGGGAGAGTACGCGTCTTACGGACGCGTTTTTAAATTTCAAAACAACCACGCAATCCCTTTCTTAGACCTCACCCAACTCCTCGCTTTATTAACTCTCATATTCATTAATGTCACTTCCCATTGTTAATTGCTTGCTATCTTCAATATTTTATGGTTTAAATATTATTATTTTAGTTGTATTTTCATTATCGTTGCCAATACAAGTATAGTTCAACTGACATAAACGTGTATTATTGACTTTAAAGTCAGAGTTTCGATTATTCCATTAAAAAAATGGTCTTTCTATCTATTAATTAGGTTGCAGTTAACGACTAACTAATTTAACGGAAAAAAATAATAAATTAAAGTCAAATAGGATAGAAAGTTACAAAATCATCAAATAATAAAACATTTCTTGTTTGATAAATTTTTTAGTCATCTTTTAAAAGATATTTATATACTATTATTTCTTTTATATATGGTTGGTACTTATACTTTCAAATCTTCAATTTTAATCATTATATTTTTAATAAATCTTAAATTTAATAATTTTAAAGCTAATTTTTATTAAAATTGACTAAATAGTAATAATAATTTTCATGCAAAAAAAAATAATATGTGAATATGTTTTCAAATTTTATAATAAAAATGTTAACATATGTCAAATAATCAATTTTTTTTTTGAAAAAAAAAATAATAAACAAGCAATTGTAGCTTATTAAATTTAAGATTTATGGAAAGTATACTAAAATTAGACACATTTCAAATTATAAAGACTAAAATGATATTTTGACCAATATAATAAGCATTTTTTAAGAAGAGATATTTTGCCACATATTCATGTGGAAAATTTACACAGATAGAAAAAATGTCAAACTATTTACAAAAAATAGCAAAAAAAAAATACTGATAAATATTGATAGACTTCATGAACGTTTATCACAACTATCTAAAAATTTTGCTATTTTGTATAAATAGTTTCTTTATTTTTGTATTTTTAAAAGTTTTCCTATTCATTTAGAGATTTTTTTTATTCCTAAACTTTGTCACAAGAATCAAGAGACGAGAACGACCTTTTAAAATGATATATATAAAAAATAATAATAATAATAATAATAATAATAATAATAATAATAAAAACCTTATCTCCTGGTTTCAAACAAGTGGCATGTTCTTTTTAAGTCTTCCCACAAGCATTCTAATGGCATTGATGCACAAGTTGGATATTCCTCTATTTTCTAAAAACATTAAAAAATAATAATAATAATAATAATAATAAAAGACTTTGAATAATTTTTAATAAAGCGTCAATGTCGGATTCATAATAATTTTTATGGCAAATATAGATTTATATTCCTGAGTTATAACTAATAATTGTACAAATTAAATTTTTAATTTTTACAAGTGTATCAATTTACATAATTCTTTAGATTTAATTAAATAATTTTATTATGTGAAACTTATAATTGGAGTTAATTAAACTTTTAGAGTTTCATAACCTAATTAATTAAGATTCTTCATTATGATTACGTTTGAAAATCATTCATGCATTAATTCTCAAATGTGTATAGGCTTCTTCAAATGTTGGTTTTACAATATGGATTATTAGAGTAAATGAATGGACGATTTTCAAAGGAAATTTTATCTAAGAGCTTAAAATTGATTAATTTATGAAAGTTTAGGGGATTAATTGATACAATTATAAATTTCACATGAGATTTTTCCAAACGAAACGTAATGGAGAGTGTAAATTGATACACTTACAAAAGTTTAAGGTTTAAATCCATACAATTAGTAATTTAGAGTTTAAATTGATACAACTCTTAAAATTTAGGGTATAAATTGATATTTTCTCTAAAAGTGTCAATGTCAGATTCATAAGTATAACTCAGAAAATGTTGATTAAATTACAAAGTTAGAAGTTTGATGTTTTTATCTATCTAATATTTGAACTTTCAAAACTACAATTTTAATCCTTGAATTATGGTATTTTTTTAGGGTTATTTTTAAATATAAAAAAATGAACTAAACTATTTACAAATATAGAGAAATTTCACTGTCTATCAGCAATAGACTGCGATAAAATTCTATCGCTCAAGCAATAGAAGTCTATTACGATCTATCTCTGATAAATAGTGAAATTTTTCTATATTTGTAAATAATTTAATATTTTTTCTGTTTATAGTAATTTCCCTATTTTTTAAGACTCACAAATGTAATACCACAATTTTAAAAGTGTTTTTTAGTACAAGAATAACGTAATGAGAGATCCAATTTTTAATTTCAAGGGAATGAGTACATGTCAATTATTGAGCTAAACTTACTTTGATGATACAAAATATAGAGTTTAAGGTTATATTAGACATATAATTTAATTTTATATTTAATAATTTAATAAAAGTTTTAAAAATTTTAAAAAATTTCAAAAATTTATTAGATATAAAATAAAAAATTTAAGAATTTCTTAGATACATATTAAAATTAAAAGTTCAAATATAGGAGTAATTCAACCGAAAATGTTTTATCATTCATTCTTTTTTTTTCTTATTACGTGGGCAAAGCGTGTGAGATTCGCATCTAAAAATCTTATTTTACTTTATCAGCCGTCACACTTTTCATTCTTGTCTGCAAGCTACGGATATTTTTGTTCCTAAAACTTTTCTAAATTATATTTTTAATTTACCATTAAACTTTTATTATAGAACATTAATTTGGACCGCCCATTACCTTACTAAACAAATCATGAAATTAAGGTTTATATATATATATATATATATATATATATATTAGTTAGTTTAGATTGATTCGAGTTATTTTAGGTGAACCCATAAATCAACCTTAACCTAACCCAAATGAGTTGATAACACAACTTTAATTATACTGGTGAGGTTAGGTTGATTAGATTTTTTGAGTCATCGAGTCTTTTTCAACACTCTTATTCACTTATTTTTTTAATTGAGAGAAATTTTTTGATAGATTTATTCAAATTTTTTGAAGTTATACACCACCATGGTGGACGTAATCGACGTAAAATCAAATGGTTCGAGGCGAAATTTCTAATACATGTGGAGAACCCGGTGCTTGCGTATTCCCCGTGGAGAATCTCTATCCCGATCCCCATAGAAAATTTCATAAGAATGAGAAATGAATGAGAAACAAGGAAGCTATCCCCGACACCACCCCAACCCAACCCGTGGACATCTCTAGCTATAGTCGTTATTCTACTAAATTATGATAGAAGATAAATCGCCATAAAATGAAGTCGTTAGTTCTATCTTAAACTAAATTGTTGTTCTTTTGGAAATTCCGTTAAATTTTCCATAGGTTTGAAATGCATTCATTAAATCCGAATTTCAATTTCTCACCGTAGGATATTTCAACCTTCACGCTTTATGCATGTCATCCTTGTGCAGGAGCTATGCTAATCTTCTTTATATCGTTTCAATTTCATTGGATGTACTCGAAGGAACAAACTTCAACCTTCAAGCTTTAAGAACGACTTCATCTTTTTTCCTAGTCACTTGAATTAGTTTATTCAAAATGAGAGGTTGCCATTGAGAAATTTGCTTTGTAGTGCTATTATTGTCCACTGCATCTATTGAGAACTTTAATTAATTTTAGGAAAAAGTACTTTTTTAACCCCTAAATTTTTTGAAAAATAGGTTTAAAATGTACTTCAGCTTATATTTCTCATTTACTAATATATTTTTAATTATTTTAATTATGACTTGACATTTTAAAATTAAAAATAAAAAAATAAAAACTAAAACTAAACTTCTCTCTTCTCCCTCCACCTGTCCTCTTTATCTCCCTCTTCAAATGGGAATTTGAAATTACTCAAAACCCAGCACAGTAGAAATCAGTTTCGTGTACTTTCTCAGCAACCAAAAAGAAGATAAGCAAATATATATATACACACACACTAGAGTAGAAATTGTCTAGTATATCGAAGATTCAGCTTATCGAAGCATTTCAATGGGTGAAAGAGAGAAAGAAAGCCAGTTAGTGGTAAGAGCCATTTTTAATTTCTTTTTTGTGTTTAGAGATTCAAACCGTCTTAAATCACCGATTGATCCAAAAACTTAAACTGATAAGTGAAAACAAATTTAATATAATATCTAACAAACCATGAAAAGAGATGCAAAGGAGGATGAAGATGATGAGGGAAGATGGAGAGAGGAAGAAGCGAAAGATGAGAGAGAATTTTGTTTTTATTTTATTTTTTAATTTTAATTTTAAAATGTCAAGTACGAATTAAAACAATAAAAAAAATGGTAGTAAATGAGAAATATAAGGTAATAGACCTTCTAAACCTATTTTTCAAAACTTGAGAACTAAAATGACTAATTTAAAACTTTGAAGACCAATTGCACCTGTTCTTGAAAACTCAAAGACTAAAAAGATATTTTTCCCTTAATTTTAATAAGAAATGAAGAAGAATTAAGAGGAAAGAAGCAAGTACACCCCACTTAACACTACTCTTTATACATATATTTTGTCCCGATAATCTCTAGTACACCCCCCAAAGTCACCCTCTTATGATGTAGCTCTATATATTTGGTCTCCATAATCTTTAGTACACACACCTCTTTAGACATATAAGATTAGGGGTTCTCTACCAGAAGTTAGAATTTAAGAGATTTTACAAAGCTTAGAAGGTATTCTTACCACGTCAATGTACAAATTACTAATCTTATTAGGGTTCTCTCTTAAGACATATACCAACTATTCTCATAGTTACCAAAGAGTTCTCATTAACACGATTAATATAGGAAAAAAAAAAAAAAAGAAAGAAAGGAAGGAAGATTGACGGGTGGAGGGTGATAGCATGGAGAGAAATGATTACCAATAAAAACAAATTAATTTAGTTGGCCAAATTAGCTAACTAATGAGTGCTACATAAGATTTTCGTTAGTCAACTAATGGCCATATTATTTTAAGGGCCATTTTGAACATTTTACTAAACTTCGTCGAAAAAAGTGTCTTTTAAAACTTTAATGACTAAATAGACACTAATGCTAAACTTCTTAGAGCAAAAGTATATTTTGTGCTACTTCTACAAAGTAAGTTAGAAAACTTAGTCAAAATTCAAAAACGGAAAAGTTTTTTTCCCCAAAAACTAATTCTGTTTATTCTTCAAATTTTGGCTATGAATATGATATCATATCACATCAAGACCACATCTGAAATAAAATTAAACAAAGAAAACATTATTAAACAAATGAGTAGTTTTTAAACTTTTTTCTTGTTTTTGTCATACTACTTTCTAAAAGTGGAAATAAAACAACCTTATTTTAAGGGAGAAAAGGACAATAATGAAAGGAAATGGTTGTCAAGGATAAAGTTTCCATTTTCCCCTCTTGAATAAATTATAAATAAAATAGTTAATTTTACCTTCTAAGTATCATACTGTAACTCCAATATGAGTATAGCTCAACTAACATTAAGTTTATACTATCGATCTCGAGGCCAGAAGTTCAATCCCCCCACCCAACATATTGCTAAAAAGAAAGTATCATACCATAACATTATACGTCTCTAAATGGTAAAATGTATATAATTCGTCCATAAACTTTCAATTATGTCTAGTCTAATATGTCTAAAATGTCTGATAAGTTTCTAAATTTTCAAATTTGTGTCTTAACAAGTTCCTCAACTTATTAAACACTTTTACAAACTTATTAAATACAAAATTGAAAGGTCATTGTCCTACTATTAGACACAGTTGACTTTCGTGTCAAATAGATCTTTTCTTTCTTTCTAATTGTTGTGATAAGAAATTTGTTAGATATAAAATTGAAAATTTTTTAAAATTTAGGAACATACTAAATACTACCTTCAAATTTAGGAACTTACTAAACACTAGCTTAAAAAAATTTATTAGATAACAAAATTGAATTTTTTTTTTAAAAAAATTCTAGAATTTAATCTTTATTCTACTATTGAACTTAGACTCCGTAAAGAAGTTAAGTAACATCCTCTAAACATTAATATCAATTCATATACGAAAATGAGGAGGAAAAAAAAAGGATATTTCTTCTAGTTTTAGCATCAACAAAGAAAATGCTAGGCATAATTATCAAATGCATGCATAAAATTCAGGCCAAAGAACAAAAAAGCTAAGGAATTGATGAAAAATAGTCACTACCTCGTCAGATTATATGGAAAAAGAGGTCGATGTGACTGTGATTGCAACCTTTATAATCTTTTTCCTTTTAGCAATAACGTTGTGACTTTGTGTATATTTTGACAAACCCAAGATATGGTGTCGATCCTCAGTGTGGAAGTGATAGAAAGCTTTACCTGATCACTTGTAACCACTAGGCCAAAGTAAGCTGTCTCTGAACTTTCATTGCGTTTCACCACCATTATGACAAATGGTTACCTACAAATCAGAAAAGCAAAAAGAAAAAATGAACAAATGTCATGAATGAATTTGCAGATTAACGTTCCCCAGTAGACAAATATTCTCCACAAGATTTCATACACACTAGCTTTTAACAGATCCTGTGTCCTCTCTTTCTCCTAAAACCACAGTGAACAATGTTCCTCAGAATTCCTTCCGGATATTGTATAAGTCTAATCTGACAGTTGATTAAGGCTTACAGTTACAACTGAAACGTGAATGTTACAGCATGAATTAGATAAGTCTATGTAGAATGCAAACAAACCTCAACAGGGAAGCTGTAAATGCATTCAGCCATGTTTTGGAGTCTAATCCTGTCAGATTTCATGGTTTTAAAACCACATGATTCTTTTACCAAGAGGGCAAGCATGATGGTCTAGGATAGAGTCACAGGATTTGATGTTTTGGATGAAGTCTGATCTCTGTGCAGAAAGACCAAGTTTTTACACCTATCTAAACATCAATTTAATTTACATTTGCGAATCTCTCTCCAAGTCTGTCTGGTCCAAGCGATCTCTAGGTTGGTTAGTTAAATCCTTGGGAAGAGATTGTGTCATCTCATTTTGATGTAATTTGTGAAGAATCCTCCAGGTAACGGCATCGGGTGCTAACCCATTCTTTCTCATCTCTGTGACCAGTTGATATGCTTCTCCTTTTAATCCCAACTTACAGGCAGTATTGATCACAATATTGTAGCAAAAGATACTTGGATAAACCCCAGAATCTGCTAGTTCATATAGGAAATGGCAAGCTTCGTTAAATTTGCTGGAGTGGCAAAGCCCTTTTAGAATAGCAGAATAAACAAAACTATCGTGAATCTTTGATGGCCAGACTATATCTTTCCAGAATCTCTTAACTTCTTCAATTTTATTGGAACCACACAACCCATCAATTATCACAGCGTAAGTAGTACTGTCAGCTTGGATGCCATTTCTAACCATTCTGTCAAAGGTATCCATTGCTTGGTTTGCCTGTTGAAGTTTAAACAAGCCTCGAATAGTGGCATTATATGTAATAACGCCTGGCACCATGCCTTTTTCTGGCATTACTTTATACAATATATCAAGAGATTCCCGGATCCTCCCAACATTCAGTAAGCCACATATAATAGTTGTGAAGGTCACACAATCAGGGGTACAGAATTTACCAATCATCATATCGTTTAATACCTTTAGAGCTTCTTCAATGCTTCCAACCTTGCAAAATCCCTTGATGACTGTATTGAGGGTAATGACATCAGGGTGACAATTAGTTTGAAGCATTACAACAAGCGTATTTAAGAGCTCAGTTGAGTTATTTGTTAGGCAGACAGCTCTCAAGTATATGTTGTAAATTCTAGTTCTATCCACGCCTTCCTTCTCTATCATTATTTGAAGAACTTCCTTAGCCTTTTGGATGTCTAGCTCTTTGCAAAGACATTCTAAAAGAACCTTATATGTATGTTCAGATGGTGAGTACCCAAATTCAACTCCTTCTACTAACAACTGATAAGCCCGCATACAACTTCCCTCCTTGCTAAGCCCATGGATAATAGAATTATATGATAACAAACCAGGATTAATCCCTTTCTTCCTCATTATATACACAATTCTTGAGGCCCCATGATGTCTTTTCGCTTTACAAAGTGAATCTATCATCTGCCCATAGGCAAATTCCTCGGGGACACTCTGCCCCTGCGGCATATCTTCTGCAATTAAAAACACCTCGTGGAAAGAACCAGCCAGACACAAAGAATCAACAAGATGGGCAAAAGCTGCACTCTTCACAGAGGAGTCAATTTCACCCTTCATCCTCTCCCAAAGCTTGCACATCAACGCCTTCCCAGTTTCAAAATCCCGCTTGTAAAGAAACCCATGAATTAACACACTGTATGTAAGTGAATTAGGCTCCACATCATTCTCAGGCATTTCGTCAAACAGTTTCTCGGCAGCAGATACATTACCAACACGGCTGTATCCATCAATCAAGGCAGTATAGGAAACAACATTTGGACAATGCCCTCTACTCTTCATATCAAATAAAACCCTATGAGCTACATTCGGTAGTGAAAACGAACAAAACTGATCAATCAAGCGATTATAATTCACTATAGAAGGAACAAACTCAGGCTTAGCGTCAAACAAACAAACAAGCAAGCGCAAGGTGCAATACGGAGATCGATAATCAAGCAAACGAGCAAGAAGAACATTACAAGTCCGTTCATCAGGCACACACCGAGAAGCAACAGAGAGCATAAAACGGCAGTGCGCTTCATGGAACCGGCGGGCATCAGAGAGACCATGGATTATGCTACCGAGATTGAGAGGGTGCAATTGGTAGCCGTGAAGGCGGAGAGCGTCGAGTAGCCGAAGCGCTTCATCGACGTTTCGATCCTTGGTACAGAGGCCGTGAACCTTCTTCGTCCAGTAAGACACGTCGGCGACGCTCTCTTCCGGTGACCATTCTCGGACGTCCGATCCATTTTCCGGCTGGTGCCGCAGGAAATTGGCGGTTCTGGTGAAGAAAATCGAGATCGATGACGTAATGGAAACGATTTTGATCGAGAGTGATCGGTGGGCCGCGCGAAACATTGCAGGCGCATTCTGGTGAGAGTTGAAGCTTTAAAATTCGCGGCAAAAATTTTTCGGATCGTCTCTTTAAATGGAGGGGCTTTTTTGCCATTGGACCTGGATGTTTCATTGGCCCAAGTTCAATTCAATGGGTATTTTTGACATTTTGATACGTTTTGGGTTCCACATCGATTAATATTGAAAAATTGTTGTACATATAATAAGAATAGAGTATTAATCTTATCATTTCATATATTATTATGGGAAATTACTATAAACATAAAAAATATCAAATTATACGTAAATATAGAAAAATGTCATTGTCTATCACTAAACAGTAAAAGCCAATGTAGCATGTGTGAATTTTCTTAAGTGTTTATAAACACCTTTTTGCACTTATAAATACTTAATTAAACACTTAAAAGTCAATCCAAATGAGTTCTACGTTTTTTAACCCTCAAATGAAGAACTCGTCTATTATTATAGAGTTTCCATGAGGTAATATGAGTTTGGGCTTGAATGACTCTTGAGTCCAACCAATTTGATTTTGAGCTTGGTTGGTCTTTGGGTAAAAAAAACATAGTTTTGGACTCAATTGAATTGAACCCAAATATTATGATACAATTAGACCCAACTAGCTTGTTCAATCTAATAACCACGACGAAGACACATGGCATTATCAAAATTCACCAACTTATCGTCTTCAATTTTAATTTGGGACACATGTCAACTTCTAATTAATCCCAAATTTAACTATTTATGATTTCGTTATTAATTTGAGAAATAACGTTGTAATTTGTGATTGGTCAAAATTTCTCGTTCAACAAATACGATAATAGTTTCATTAATAAATATTTTTATACTTTTCAAACGAGTTACAAAAAACTCATCGTTTATTTGTTATGTTTCATCCAATTTTTTATTAATGATATAACAAAAATATAGATTCATTCTTTAACTCGACAAAAATTAATTCAATAAATTCAATAGATAAGGGTAAATTGTTAAAAAGTATATATTTTGTGGCAGAAATCGATGAGTAAAAAAACAATAGGGTTAGAGAGGATTGAAAAGGTAGGGATTAGGCACATTGGGCTCTCTAACCAAAAATTTGCAGAAGAAGAAAATCAAAGATAACAAAAAGGACGAGTCAGAGTTTGAGTTGAAAGACGACTCAGTGACTCGAAAACTGAGTCATACTAAATTTGAATTCTTTTATATATATATATATATATATTATATGGTATTTGACTATAAGACCAGTAACTCCAAGGTCGTACACATCGACAGAACAAAGATTCTGAAACGACATATCCAGTTCATATATGTTTTTCTTTTTTAATTGTTTCTCACTCCTAATATTCTTTCTTACATTTAATTTTTTAATATATAATATATTTCTAATCCCTAAAGTTTGAGTTACGTATTTATTTAGTCTATAGAATTTCAAAAATAATATTTTAGATTCCATTTAATAATTATTTAATTTTTTTCGTTTTTTACTTTTGAAAATTAAGTCTTATACTCTCAATTTCTTATAATAGTCTTAGAACTTGTTTTGATTGACCAGAGAAAAATGTTTTTCAAAAAAATTATTTTTATTTAAACTTTTTAGATAAAATCTAATTAAAATACACTTCAAAAGTTATTTTGATTAATTGTCAAACACTTCAATTTTTTATAAAATAACTTATTTTCAAAATTAAATACTTAAAATTAATCCAAACGCACTCTTAATTTATCTTAAGTGAAAGAGTTAATTTATAAGTCAAATTTCAAAAACAAAAATAAGTTTTAAAAACTACGGCCTCCTTTAGTAACCATTTATTATCAATTAGACTCAAACAATATAAGTTTATCACAATCTATCGCTAATAGATAATGAAATTTTTCTATATTTGTAAATAGTTTGATATTTTTTTATTTATAATAATTTTTCTTTTTAATAACATGCACGTTTGATTGTTTGTTTTTTAAGTGAGAACAATGTTCTGTATAAAAATTGAAATCGTGACTTAAAAAAAAAGTAATTAGTGTGATATCTAGTTTTTTTTTTTTTTTTTTTAGCTAGGTTATTATTGTTATATCTATTTTTTTTATTAAAAAAAACTAGTGTGATATCTAGTTAAGTTATATAAGTAATATGATGTTTTTCTTATTTATTATATCTATTCGAATAATTTTATAAAAACAATTAAAAAGAAATAATTATTGACTTAATCTATTATCATTATAGGGGAGTAAATGATCAGGTGTTTTAGCCCATGAGCAAAGTGATGTATACCCAAATCCAGAGTGTAATATTATAGAGGTCAAAATATCATTTTTGGATTTTGTGTTCATTTTTTTTATCTTTCTAATTTTAACTGCTTAATTTAATTCTAATCCTCGCACTTTTAATTAAATTAATCTCAAAATTAGTCTATGCAGTTTTTATTAATGCATTATTTTTAAAAAAGTTAAGATTTATTTACATAGTGTATTTAGTTTTGAAGAACTAAAATTAAGATTTATTAAAAGTGTAAAAAGCTAATTTTAAAATTTATTGAAAGTACAAATAATAAAATTGAACAATTAAAAATACAAGGGCCACAATTAAAAAAGAGAGAACCCAAAGTATAAAGATTAAATTGATATTTTAACTTATTATGAATTAAGATTATTTTCAAATATAGCAAAATGAGCCAAAATATTTATAAATATAGCAAAATATGACTGTCTATTTGTGATGGATACTGATAGGCAGATCTATCAGTGCAATGATAAACACTGATAGATGTCTATCAGTGTCTATCATGAATAGATATTGATATTTTGTTATATTTGACAATATTTCTATTAATTTTGTCATTTAAAATAATTACTCTATCTATTAATAAATTATATAGATACATGGAATCGATCATAAGTTACTCCCTGACAAATAGTGTTAAGAATAAATTAAAGAGGTAAATTATAAGGTTAAAATAACATTTTGGTCTCTATACTTTGAGTTTCTTGTACTTTCAATCGTCCAATTTTAATCCTAACACTTTCAATAAATCTTAAATTTAGTAATTTAAACAATTCTTTTTTTATCGAAATTGGTTAGATAGTAATAATAATTTTCATGCAAGAAAAGACATTACGTGAATATACTTTTACATCTTATTGTAAAAGGAAACGTGATATGAACAGCGAAGGGCTCAAAGTTATTATATATCATTTTCATTTTCAATTTAGATGTATTATCATTTTCAATTTCATCATTTCTAAAACATGATAGATAAAGAGTATTTTTGTTAGTTTAATATAATCTACGATGTGACATACATTAAAGTTTTGAGAGACTATCTAAAGCCTGATCATTAAGTTGTACAATGAGTTTTGAATTCTAAAATTTCGGGAATAAAAATTTTTCTTTGTGCTAATGACAGAGATTCATCACCATCATTTCTACAATTCTTGATCTATGGTTGCATGCTTTTAACATTCAAGTAAGATCGATCAACTAACTTGTGGAATGTTCAAAGCTTGAGTACATGAACTAATTCTCCTTACCTCACGGTCTTCAATAATCACAACGTAACCTTATCTAACTCTCTCCCTTGAAGTTGTGTTGAATTGATTTTAGGGTTTTTAGAATTTGTTATTAGGGGTTCTTAATTCTCAAATTGCCAAAGTCATCATATATGAATACTATATAATAGAGACTAAATATTTTGAAAAAAAGTCAACAATATAACACAATTGCACGTACTAGTTTTATATAATTAGACAATTGAAAGTAGTATAAAAAATAAAATGGAACGAAACCCAAAATATATGTTGAAGGTAATTATAATGGAAACAAATAGTTGTGTGATTAGGAGAAGATTAGTTGATGATTGGAGGGGTATATTTGAAAGGGAAAGGGGGTGGGGGGTGCATTTATAAATAAAAATAATATGTGGGGGAAGGACTGTTTTGCAGAAATAATGTTGGAAAGAGGTCCATAGAAATTAAAATTGGTAGAGAATGGTATGTGAGATATCATATGGAGCCACCTACCTTTACACACACACACAGAAAGAAAGACAAAAGAAACAACAGATAGATAGGGAAAGCTCAGAGAGGCAGTTGGAATGGAGAATTAAGTGTGAAAGCCACTGGACAAACGATGAATTTTTTTTATGACACACAATACACAGATAAATATATATATAATATATATTTATTTATATAGCGTTATTTTTAAATATATGAAAATGAGTCAAACTATTTACACATATAGAAAATCTTTACTGTCTATCAGCGATAAATCACGATAGAATTTGATAGATAGTGAAAATTTTATAGGCAGTACTAATACTAAAAAAGAGAAAAATAATTATGGTTGAATTATTAAATAGGTAGACAAGACACCAGTTAATATTTAAAAAAGGTTAATGATTTGATCTGTTACCTCTACCGTTATTGTAGTTTTAAAAATAGGTTATTAAGAGTTGGGTTGAACTTCACAAATCTGGTTACCATTGTTACCTTGTTGGTGATTTTTTTTTTTTATAGTAATTATAAGTTATATGATATATTTGTTGGATTTTGAAAAAATATTAGAAGAATGGTTGTTTCACATCGAAAAATTTTAAAAAAGTGATGAACACCACACATTATAAAATGAGTATGATTTTGGTTTCAAATTGTTATAATTAGAAACACTTTTAAGCTTGGGTGTGCTAACTTTAGTTAAGTTTCCTTTATGTATTCTTTAGTTTGAGAGCGCTTTCGTAATAGACATCAGGGGAGAATTATTTTGTATGATTGTACCAATTTTTTATATAGTAGATTTATTTACGGTAGACCATAGTTTTTCTCTAGATTTATTTACGGTAGACCATAGTTTTTCTCTAGATTTTTTTCCACATAAATTTTTGTGTTTCCTAATTTTTTTCTTTTTTGTGTTGCTTTTTCTTAATTTTTCAATTATTGTTCAGAAAAATTTCACAAATAGAAAAAATGTCAAACTATTTACAGAAAATAACAAAAACAAAACACTGATAGACATTTATAGACTTCTATCAACATCTATAAGTGATAGACTTCCATCATTTCTATCATTGATAGACTATGCTAGACTTCTATCAACGTTTATCACAACTATAAATTTTTTTTTGCTATCTTGTGTAAATAGTTTCCCTTATTTTTCTATTTTTAAAACTTTTCCTTATTGTTATTGTCATCGTTGTTGTTGTTATTATTATTATTATTATTATTATTATTGTTTTGCAATAGTAGTGGGAAGATTTTTCCAATAGTATCCTAGCTAGTTATTCACGTGGGTATAAATACACGATCCAAGGGACTTCAAAAATGAAATGTGTAATTTAACGAAAAAAATATTCAAACAAGAAATTGTTCCCTATATTTAAACTATTTGATGCAGATTGTTAGAATATTATATTAAATTTTTCATAACCGACTAACTTAAACTTTTAAGTCAATTAGTGATATAACATGGTATCAGAGCAAGAGCTCTCAAGTTTAAACCTCTAGATTTAAAATAGATTGTTCAAAACTAATATCAACTCCTAATTCTAATCGTCGTTCATTACAATTCAAAATAAGAAATTTAAATTCTCTCGTACATTAAACGATATAGAATTGTCAACCACATAATTTTATTTAGGGCCCCAACACTTTATTATTTAAAAAAATTGAAAGAGAGAGAAAGAGAAAGTAGAAAAGGATAAAAAACAAAAAAAGAGAAGAGAGAGTATGATGAAGCTTATGATAATGCTCATCATCTCGTCATGTCATTTTCCATTCTCTTATCCCCAAAAAAAAAAAAACCCCTTCTTCCAGAATTCCACGCTTCCTTTTCTTCTCTCCTCTCCTTTAATTCTTTTTTTCACCTCTTTCTCTATTTCTCTCTCTAGTCTACCTAGTCAACTTTACCTATATTAAATCTCCGTACCTAAAGTTTTAAATGTTGATGTCGATTAAAATATTATTGTCGCTTAGTTCATATGTAATTTGTTTCTTTTTAATATTTGTGAGTGTTCGACCAGCTTATGCACAAATCGATTAATAACATGAGAAACTAGCTCGTTTGATTTTATAATTTTTGAGTGTCAAGGAAACTTATAGAATATATTGAATTTTAGGTATGTGACCACCATGAATTGAACTCGTTCTT
Organism: Lagenaria siceraria; assembly: GCA_002890555.2. Classification (NCBI taxonomy): domain Eukaryota; kingdom Viridiplantae; phylum Streptophyta; class Magnoliopsida; order Cucurbitales; family Cucurbitaceae; genus Lagenaria; species Lagenaria siceraria. The sequence continues at coordinate 22,771,934 of CM016492.1, read as the reverse complement.
TCTAAGTTTTTCTTTTTTATTATATTCAAGATTTTAATTGAGCAATAGACCAACCCATGATGGATAAAGTACATTACATGGTTCGTTTTAGTGATTGATAACTTATCCATTCAGTGACTTTGGCACTGAACGTTATTCAAAAAATGGGATACTATCGAGTTGGGTGAATTCAATAATAGAGCTCTATTGGCATTTCAACCATCTTTCTCTTTTCAGGGCCTGCTGGAAAAGAGAATACAGTGTTTCTTGGTTGTAAATATTTAAATAGGATGAACCGCGCGCTCTATAGTTTGCTTCGAAGAACCAAACAATTAGAATTAGGTTCGTTGGATTGTTATATTTTGTTAATTTTATATTTATTGATTCACTCATTTACGTCGATGTTGATTAGAATGTCAACGTTGAAAATTTAATTCTTTTTGGAGATAGAATTATCTAAGGTTTATTTGAAATGGTCGCTGATATTTTTATCTATTGAGTTATACTCGGATTTACGAGAAATTTAAAACCTCGCCAACAACAAATAAACCAACATTTCTCTCTCTCTTCTGTAATGTCATATTGATCAATCACCATCTCTTAATGTCTGCAACTTCAAACACACACTTGAAATACTTTTCCAATACTCCAATATTATTATTATTATTTTCTAAATTTATTTAACCCTAAAAAACCTATATTTAATTTCTCTTCCCTTTTTGTTCCCTTCCCATTTCATTCTACTTTCCCTCTCAGCTGTGTTTCAATTCCCAAAACCATTCCATTCCCTTCCTACCCATTTCCTTTCTTCTAATAAATATAATAATTCATTTATTTATTATTTATTTTTATATTTTTGAACTAAAGGCTAAAAGTTTCTAACTTTCTTCCTCTTTTGAGTGTCTTGTTCTTGAGAATGTGGACGTTGGGTTATGATGACAATGGCGGAGAATTTTGCTTCTCCGAAACCTTTAATGGCAGTCGCAAGCTTCGGCCTCTCGTCCCTCGCCCTTTGCCTTCCCTTCGTGCCAATGGCGCTAACTTCTCTTCTCAATATTACCATTTCGGTATGTATTCTCTTTTAAATGCATGCATTCGTTGGTCGAAAATATAATATCTAAACCTATATTTAGTTACGTTATATTGAGATTGACGATATCTGATAAATATCAAAGCATTTTATATATAGTATTTCGGGCCATTATTAGAATAGATAGGTTTAAATTTTCAATCATTAGTAATTAAGTATTAAATGATCGATGGTCAAAATAAGCATATTTTTTACCTCTACTTGTCGTACTAAAAAGGAAAAATGTATTAATGATTATTAATGTAGATAGATTTTGACCGAATATTATTATTAGGGTTTGAGTGGTCGTTGGAATTTTAAATGTTCTATCATAGTCTATCAATTTAAGCTTTTGATGTTGGTGGTAATTTTAATTTTAATTTTTTTTTTTTTTTTTTTTTTTTTTTTGTGAGTTATAGCTAATCTTTTTAATGAGCAAAACAAGAGAGAGTTGATGAATAATGAAAAGAGTTCATCAAGTCCAACACCGGTAGTAGTGAGCTCATCAAGATGGAATCCAACGGCGGAGCAGTTGAGAATTTTGGAGGAGCTTTACCGGCGAGGGACAAGAACGCCGTCCGCCGACCAAATCCAACATATCACCGCCCAACTCCGCCGTTACGGCCAAAATAGAGGCAAAAAACGTTTTCTATTGTTTTCAAAATCACAAGGCTAGAGAACGTCAAAAACGACGCCGTCAAACTGCCGCTGAACAAACCAAATATTCTGGTAAACAAATTAACACCACACACCCAAAAACAAAAAAAAAATTAAATTAAATTATTTCTTACGTTCAAATACCATTTTCATCTCTATAGGCTGTGATGTAATTTCAATAAATCTTTTAATTCAAATCTTTTAATTCAAATCTTTCAAAATAAATTTTGATGATATGAAAATTACATTTAAGAGTATAAAATTAAATATTAAATTAATTTTAAATGATTAAAAATGTATTTTATAGTGATTTTGAACCTAACCAAAATTATTTTAAATGTTTCAAAATCTCACTTCCAAACACATGTACTATAATATTTCATTATTTAGTAGCCTCACAACTAGTTTATTGTTCTTTTATTTATTAGAATTTCTACTATAAAATTTTTATTATTTATAAAATTAAACTTTAATGACTAAATTTAAAACGGTTAAATTATGAATTTGGTCCCGATGGTTTGAAAAAGGTTAGAATTTAGTTCCTACAGTTTTAAAAGTTAGAATTTTGTCCCTATAGTTTGAAGAAAAATAGAATTTAGTCCCTATAATTTAGAAAAAGTTAGAATTTAGTCCCTACTTTAAGGATTATTTATGAGGGTTTTACCAAACCATAGAGACTAAATTCTAGTTTTAAACCATAAAGACTAAATTTACAATTTAACTATTTAAGATTTATGGAAAGTACTAAAACTAAAATCCAATCATTGAAATTACACACACTAGACTCGAACAAACTTCAAAATATAGAGATAAAAATGATATTTTAACGTCTTTTTATTAGTATTAATTTTTTTTTTTTGGCTCTTTTTTTCTTGTTATTCTAATTGTCAAGAAAGAAAAAAAGGTTGAATTGTTTTTATGTTAGATAATGTCAACACAGAATCAGAAAAAGGGTACGAAATTAAAGAGACAAAGACGAAGAACAGGTGGGGAAGGCCAACACCACCACCCTCTATAATCTCCTCTACTCTACTTTCACAGGTCTCTTTCTTTCTCTCGCTACTTTCTCTCTCCTATTTTACCCTTCAATTAAATTCAAGTAAATTAACCCATTTCCTATTTTTCAAAACCCACATGAAAGTTTTTAACTTTTAGGAAAAAAAAAAGTTTCATTTTAATCTCTAAATTTTGGAACGAGAAGAAAAGAAAGACCATCGTGAGGGCTAATTAGATAAGATTAAGATTGTAGTTACTATTTATTTCCGTGTGATTAAAAGATATTGTTCCAATGACTCACTTCTAGTCTTCCATATTAATGTCTATTAATTAATTTAAAATAATTTTAAAGTAAAAGTTTAAAATTAATTTTAATAGTGATGAGTAGTGAAACTTAATTAATAATAATTATTTTAAGTTAATTAATAGATTTTAATACTAAAAATAAAAAGTGAGTATTTAATGAAATATAAAGACCAAATTGATATAAAACTCAAATTTTAAAGGTAAAATTGTAACATTTTGAAATCGAGAGACTAAACTCAAAAACTAAGGACTAAAACGATAACATTTTAAAAGCTAAGGGTCAAATGAAAAGTAGACCCAAAATTTATGGACAAAAAGTTAATTTTCTGTTTATTAAATTTAAAAAACAAAAGAGAAAATTTTAAAAATAGAAAAATAAGATAAACTATTTTCAGTGATAGACGTTGATAAAAGTCCGTCTATCAGTGATAGAAATGATAAAAGTCTATTAATGTTTATCAATATTTTTTTTTTTTTTGCTATTTTTTTTTTTGGTGTGTGTGTGGGAGAATGGAAAATGGATTTGTTGGGAAATGAAAAAGGAGGGCCCAAAAGCTGGTGCATTTCTTGGCTTAGTGTAGGGGATGAGAAATGTTGGGGGTTTGTGCTGTCCTTCACTTACCCCTATTTTTCTAACAAATGACAAATTATTATTATTATTTGTTTTTTTATAATGTTGTATACAAAAAAGAATTTTGTAGAAACTTTTCTGACATTGACATCCCCAATTCTTTTCCTTTCTTCTTTCCTTTTTAATCTCACATTTCCATTTTGTTTTTATACTTTTTGCTCGGAAGTAATTTTGAACTTGTTGCAATAAAATTACTCTTAAACATGCATATTCTATCGTTTAAAATATATTTGATGGTGTGTTTTATGTTTAAAAGTGTAAAATCAAATATTTAAAATGATTTTGTATCATTAAATGCACGCTTTGGAGTGATTTTAATCCTTTCAAAATCAATTCCAAATATGTGCTTTAAATCTAACATATACGTTTTTACAATATGTGTTTTCCTTGCACGTTGGTTAGTACGATATCTAACTTTCTTATTCGTTTAATAGATAAGTGGATTTCACTAATATTTTTTAGTCACTACAAATGTACCATTTAGAAAATTACGTGAATATTGGCTATCATAATTGTAGGCAAGTTTTTTCATATCTTTAGATGGGGTATATCGTATAAACCATCCACTTAACATATGATATACGAGTAGCTAGGTAGAGTCTTGTGTTCAGACTCCTATAATGTCATATCTTCTCCAATTAGTGTTGATTTTCACTTGTAAGATCTATAAATTTTCAAGCCTACAAATAAAAAAAAAGTGCTAAAAGTGATAATTAAATTTATTGTAACACATCAGGTTAATTTATTTGATATATTAAACCTAAATGTTCTTTTTTTAAGTCAAGGGATTATAGTTTTTTTTTTTTTTTTGAAGTAAAGGGAATAATATAGTTTTTTATGTGTCTTGAAAACTAGTTTGAAGACCATATAAAGTATTTTATTGTATTTTTTCAAAAAAAAAAAATACAACAAAGAATGACACATTATATATTTAAGAATGATATCAAAAACATTATATATTAACCGAGTGATAGACAAATGAAATCAGAATCTTCCCCATGCAGGAATGTGCAGAACCACAGAGAACAACAAAAGTTGTTGAATTGGAACAGAAAGAAGAAGAAGAACAAGAAACAATAACAGAGTCGTTGGAAAGAGATGGAACATGGAATTACAATAATATATTGAATTGTCAACTCATAAACCCTACAAGGAAGACCCAACATCTAAACGGTGTCGTCGAATCCCGCAACGGAGACCGACGACGCAATGTCATTGACAACAATGACGTCCACAACAATGGCAAAGAAGAATCTAAAACAATGACACTTCAGTTGTTTCCTCTCCGCAGCACAAAGTTTTACAAATACGACAGCGAGAGAGAGGGGCGGCGAGATGATCGACCGGAGATCGATTCCGACATGATTAAAAGCTCCACCTTGTCTCCAAATTGTAGTTTACAGTTCTTTGAGTTTCTTCCACTCAAAAACTGATTTAATTTTTCACCATGTTATGTTAATGTTAAGACTTATTTTTGTTACCATATAGGAATGGAAGAGATCAGAGGGTATCCTAAAATTAATGAATTTTTTTTTAAAAGGATCATAGATATTGAGAATGGATTATGTCTAATAGTAAGTATGAATTTTAATTAGGGTATAATACTACTTAAATCCTAAATCTTAACATGTATGGTTTGGGGTTTAATTAGTATTAAATTTAATAAATAAAGTTTGAATTAGATTAAAAATAAATGTAGGTTGTTTTGTGGTTTTTTCCCCTCAAATTTAACTTCGAAATTATAAAAAGTAGCACATGGACAAAACTTCATCTTTCGTTGAAAATTACATTAGCATTATGAAATTATAAAATTGCATGTAATTGGGACCATAAAATTGAAAAAACTTGAATTAAGCTAACGTAGCCAATTTCTAATTTTTTTTTAATAGTATCGTAATATTGTTGAAACTTTGTCGAAATGGAGAAAACAAAATTCTTCCTCTATGGAGGAGAGAAAATATAGGCACTACTTGGAAGATTGTTACCACTTCTTTGGTTTTTTGTTTTTTTTTTAAACTAAGATTCATTAAAATTGAGCGAACAAACTAACCACCAACCATCAATTCCTCTAGAAGATGAGAGATAAAATAGAGAAAGAGAAAGGAAATAACTATGTCCAAAAAAGAGGAAGTCCCATATAAAAAAAAACAAAAGCTTCTAGATTATGGGCAACTTTGTTCTCTTCCCTATAAATTTTACAAAAATGAGTAATAGTTACTAGAGCAATGATTAGGATGCACCTAACCACCATGCTCTCCCTCCTTTACTACACAAATAAAAAAATTTAAAAAAGAAAAAAGGCATGTGGCACATTCCAATTAAATGGCAATCGGCCGCACTTAAGTTTTTCTCTATTTACAAAAGAAGCAATAAAGAGAGTCTCCTCAAACAAAATAAATAAATAAATAAAACTTAGATAAGTAAGAAATCTCACTATTCAAAAGCTTGATGATTTCATTTGAATCTAATTGTATCTCCACCTAGAGTTGTGTCCATTCCAAGAAACCAGGATCAACAATAATTTTTAACTTCTAAGATTGTTGTCAATGGAGAGCAATATCTGTTTTTAATTTAATAATTATAATTGTTTTTTGTATTAACGAGGAAAATCAATCTAAACATATTTCAATGAGTAGAGAGGTAAGGCAATTATTATCATCTTTCTAAACGATGGTACGATCCTCACCAATATAATTATTGAATTAAAAAGAAAAGAAAAACAATGCAGTTGGTAAATAACAAAGTAATTAATTACATTAATAAAGGTAATTTTGGTGCTGATCATTTTGTTTTGTGGGCAATGAACAATCCCCATTTCTGCTCTCCACAGCAACACCTCTTCAACTTTGCCTTCCAGCCTCCAACAATATCATTGTAATCTTCCTGCATTATATTCACACAAAAAATTTTTAAAAAAAAATAAAAATTAAAAATAACAACAATAATGGAATCTATTTGAGTTGCAAAATAGATGAAGTGCTGGTTTTGATTGACTTTCTAAGTGCTTTCACATAGAAGCACTTTTTTAAATCATTAGGAAGTCAATTCAAATGAGTCAGGACCCATTCTCAGTCCTCGAATGATTAATGACTCTCGCCCTCCAAAAACTAATGAAATCTAACATTCTACTTACGTCAAAGCGCACGTGTTAGGGATGACGATGTCTATCGTAATCTTCATTACGAGTGGAGAAAAATAAACATCGCGATAGATATGGCTATCGCATTAAGACAACAATAGATGTGACTATTTCTAATGCAAAAAACAGAGTAGTGCGTTATGATATACGTAGAAAATTAAATTTCATCTATTTTTTAAGGGCGATCATGAATCATTTAATGGAATTGAGAATGAATCATCCGTATAATAATCTCAATTCGAAAAGAAGTAGAAGATCAAGAAACCCACTTCAGAAAAGTCATGGATGAATGCTTCCTTTTCCTTTTCAATAACATTCAGTTCTCTTTGAAGAACACTCACGAACTGCAAGAAAAAGAAGTAGAATCTCAACAAAGTTTTTAATTTAAATATATTTGCAAATTATGTGAAGAAAAGTAAAACCTGATCGGTTCGGTCCTCGCTTACCACATTGCTGAAACCAGCTTCCTCAAGCATCTGTTCATCGTTGATTGAATAGATAGATACAAATAAAAATGTAAGGTCAAGTTACAAAAAACACCCGTAAAGTATATTGGTACCTGTAATTACAACCTCAAACTTTCAATTGTGAAAATTAAACCCTCAAACTTACAATGGTTATAGAAATTGGACCCTAAATGATCAAAATAGAACCTTCAAACTTATACAATTGTTACAATTTCTACAATTATGTAAGTGTAAGGATACATTTTAACACTTATATAAGTTTGAGGGTGCAATTTTTAAAATTGAAAGGTAATTACGATATATTTTAAGGGTGGTTTTTGCAATTTGCCTAAGCAAGTTATGTATGAAGAAGTAACCCAATGGCTCTCTCTAATAATACTTCCTTAAAATTTGTATATTCTCAATTCATCTTATGGTTTAATTTTCTCCTACAAGTAAGATGAGATAGAATGGCAAATTATATTGAATAATTTCTTTAGAATATATACTTTAGTTTCTAAGTTAGTACAGCAAGAGATATAGGGACTTGAATAGTTGATGACAGTTAAACTTGATTTTAATAAATTTAAGATAAAGAAATTTAGGGAAAAAAACAGGTTAAAATATCATGAAGGTTAAAGTTGATTCTAATAAACTTTCAATAAAGTCTATTGTCAACTTTTTTGAAAACTATTTGTCCCTGTTAGCCTTATATAGATTTTAACACTATGTTCATATCACTAGAGATGTCCACGAAGGGGACAAGGACAGGGATGGCTTTCCCGCTCCCCGTCCGTGTTCCCCATTTTATTTTCTGTCCCTTCTAAATTACCCACGGGGATCGGGGCGGGAATTCCCCACGGGAATTTTTTCTTGTTTGATTTTTTTTTTTTAAAAAAATCAATTAACATAAATCACTATTATGGAAAATTTTAAATTAAATAGTTAACTTTTATATGATTAGTTATACATAAACAATTGAAATTTTAAGAGAAATTACTTAAAATTGTCAAGTTGAAGGAAATAATTATCTTTCAAATTATTCATATATATAATTAAAATTGATTAAAATTCAAATGTATCATTTTTTTACATTAATTCAAACATATTCATTATTTTAACCAGTAAACAATAAATCTTGAAAATTAAATATAATATTTATAAAATAAAAAAACATAATATAACATAAAATTATTATAATAAATATAAGGAAAAAAAAAAGCCTAAAACAGGGCGGGCAGTGGCGGGGAATACATTCCCCGTCCTCGTCCCCATTTAGCTTTCGAGGAATTTTTTTCCCCACTCCCTCTCCAGCAAGAAACCCCGCCCCGTCCCCGTGAGAAAAGTGGATATATATTTTTAATCACTATTATTATTGAAAAAAGTACATGGATTAAATTTAAATGGTATGTGAACTAAATTTAAAATAGAATGAAATCCTATATACAAATACCAAAAACGATCCTAAGTGTGAACTAAAACAGGATTAAGGCATCTAAGAGCATAACATTTATAATTCTTCCTCCAAGTTTCTCAAAATTTGACAAATTTGTTTTCTTTGCTTTTTGATAGATCCTAATCTACCCTTATCATCAACTAATTTTAACCTTAATATCAACACCAGAGTATAATTGAAAAACATTAAAATATAGGAAAAATTATCTTTTTGGTCCCTAAGTTTTGGACCTAATTTCTATTTGGTTCCTAAATTCAAATATTAACATTTAGTACTTAAGGTGAAACCAAACTTAAGTTTCAAGATGTTAGAATTTTATCATTCAAATTTGAGTTTTGTTTTAATTTAGTTTCTAAAGTTTTAAGATCAGTGTAACCTCTATTTTTTTACTATGACTATTAATTAATTTAAAAGAATTTGTGTTGGGTGGAAAGTTACCTGGGCGTAGGATTTGACATCGTGCAAATCATAACCTCTCTGCTTGATATAGTCTCCAAATTCAGGGGAGGAAAACACATACTTTTGCAGTAATCACTTATCAGAATCTTTCCCCCAGGCTTCAACATTGTTAAAACGACCTAAACAACGCAGGTTTGTCCTAAAACAAAACCACAGTTTCTTTTCACTTTCCTTCCTCAAAGATCATAGAGAAAAAAAACAGAGATAGATAGAATAATTTTACTTGAATATGTAAAATGGTATCCCGGCTGTATATGACATCAAATGTGTTCTCTGCATACACTTTCTTTGTACAATCGGCTACTTCAAATTCCACTGCGCATTTGAGTCCAATAGCTCGTTCTAAAGCTAGGGAGATCATATTAATGGAGAGGTCTATTCCGACGACCTCCACGTCGAAATTCTCGGCCATGTAAAAGTCTCCTCTCCCAATTCCACAACCCACATCCAGAACCCTCTGCCCTGCTTTCAGCTCCAGTTTCGCTACAAATTCTTTCGTCGTATCTGTTTTTCCATGATAATACATATTAGATAATCAAACATAAAAATAAATAAAACTCCGTTTGGAACTATTTGGCTTATTTTCTTAATTTATTAGTTTTCTAAAGGTAAGAGTTGAATTCTTAGCCAAATTCTAAAAACAAAAAATAATTTTTTAAAAATTATATATATATATATTTTAATTTTCAAAACTTAGCTTGATTTTCTAAAACATGGATAGAAAGTAGATAATAAAGCAAAGATTTAAAGGTAGGAATGAGAATTTATAGGCTTCGTTTTCAAAAACTAAAAACAAAAAGTCAAATGGGTACCAAACAAGACCGGATTGATTTAGCACTTACCGAGTCCAACAGTGCTGACAAAGCCTGGTCCGAAGACAAGCTCATACCGGAGAATGCCATTGCATTTATATTGAGTTGTGTCTAGAAAGTGTTGGAATCCTCTGTCATCGTTGGAACTTTTCTTCTTCTGCCATATCCAGCAGATCTGCCAACCCCACAAACAGAGTTTTATTTTTTTGGGTTCAAGATATGTAGGAATTAGAAAACGAGGAAACAGAACAGACAAGGATTATACTTGTATGAGTATCACCATAATTTCAACAAGTGAGCTAAAAATCTCTCCAAATTCACTATTTTTCTTTAGGGAAAACACTACACACCACCCAGAATGAACAGACAGACAAGGATTGTTTACCTGATTCTGACTCTTATTGTTCCCCAAATAAACTCCAGTGGATTTGCAGCCAAGAAGAGAAAGTTCAAAAACATTTCCAGAATCATCTTTGGCATAACACTCTTTGAAAACCTGGAAAGTAACTAGTTTAGATAAAAAATAGTATGTATTTTGCAAACATAAATTGCAATAAGAAGTTTAATGGCAAGCAGCAGCCAATAGATGCTATTATGTTCCAAACAGTGTTTTTAAAAGCACAATTGCGTATAGAAAATCTTAAAAAGACAAACCTTTGAATAGAATCTCGGTTCCCTGCAGTGAGACATGTCGTACTTTTTATCAGAATTTTCGGAATGTTGGAAACAAGACTCTCTGAAGAAAATATAGCCTCCAACCTTCAACCATTTGATCATCCTTTCTGCCAGAATTTTTACCTGTAGTCCACAAACCAAAACTGGAGGAAACACATAGACCATAGAATTATTAACAAAACAGAAGCTCCTACGATGCGCCATGGAATTGAATGATAATGTACTTCATTAGAAATGATTGCCATCAAATTTGTATTTCAGATATGATGTAGATCCAAGAGATGGATGCATATTGACCAAACTGAACAATTGATCAGAGCAGATAAAACAAAATGATAACACAAGCTTTGTATTGACTACAGATTTATCCAATTGCAGAGAGATCAGCTTAAATCTTTTCACGTTTAAACACATCGAAATATGAATGCGAGTATTAGGAGAAAGCAAGAAGAGAATTTGAGGAATCTCATATGCTGTTTTTCTTTTGGCTTGTGCAGATACTTTTAAACTATCACATGAATAAGCATTGACTCTTGCCACATTGGTGGGGCTAATTAAAAACTAATACCCAATGAACTTCTGAATCTGCAAATCCCTCAATAACGCAAATGAACTCATTACTGTTCTCATCCCTAACAATCCTTTTCAAACAAAGGACCACCAAGTCAATCCTCTCAGTGAATAGTCGTTCATAAAAAGCACTTTTACTCCTTGGATTTCCATGAAAGTAACAATTTAGTCATTGATTTTTTATGAATAACTATTTAGTCTCTATAATTTACAATTTGTAATGACTGTGTCTTTTATCTTGAAATATATTGAATTCTACCTAGATTTTCTTGTATCAATAGAGTTGCTCTCCTCACTTGTATAAAAAGATCTCTCACTTTTATCCATACTATCACTATATTGTCCATGGCTCCGTCAATACTAAACTAAGAGGAGAAGATGAACAAGAAAGAAAGACTGTTCTTACCTCTTCATCAGACAAATACATGAGCAGCCAATTTGAGAAGATGAAATCCACAGAATCTTCAGGAATATCAAGTTCTGGAGAGGTCACATCAGCACATAGAAACTTCACATTCTTATGATGCCCATTGATGCTTTCATTCTGCAAAAGTAGAACAACTAAGAGAAAATGAAGAAGAAATATCAAAGAGCTTGGTTGCATTTGGAAAATTACCTTCCTAATCACATCTTCAATAAAGTCAACAGCGAGAACCTGCTTCGCTCTTTGAGCTAACTCCGCCGTGAAACGGCCAATGCCAGCCCCAAGCTCTGCCACCATCTTCCCCTCATACGGCGGAAGCAGCGAAATCACCTGTAGAAATCAGAATTCAGAGAAAGAGAGAAAGAGAGAGGAATTGGATTTTGAGTTCGAACTTTTACTGTAATCGACATTTGGAAGATAGAGTGAGTGAGTTACTTCAGCCGTTTCTTCCGAGTCAAGTTCATGAGAATCCGAATCGATCATCATCGACTCGATAGTCAAATCTGCAGAATGCTGAATCCAATACTTCTTCTGCCTCTCACGTTCTTCCCCTAAATTACGGTTTAACATTTCAAATGAAATTGATAAGAACGGAAAGTGAAAGCACGAAAAGAAGAATCTATCAATTATAGAGTTTCTTCTTCCCCATCAACTTACTGTCAGAAGAAGTAGATTTAACGAAGGACGCCATTGTTGAGCTAGTTTGACTTGTTGAGTTGAAGTTACAGAAGAAGGAGAAGGATTATATCTTGTTCTTAATATTGATATTTGGGGAATGTGAAGGTTTTTCTTTCCTCCTTCCTTTTTAGTACAAACTTTACAACCAATGAAGTGAAAAGTATGTTGTTTATCAAAATAATATGGCTTTTTATGTTTAAACAAAAATTATTGAAAGAAGTTATCTAATTCAAATGATCACAAGTCACATATAATATAATGTTACAATAAGATCAATAACGAGATATTGACAACAAAGATATTAAAATAAAACGAGACACAAGGTTCGAAAATTCAGCTTGGTGTAATATCACATACGTCTAGAGGCTATGTGCCTAATGAAACATAACCTCACTAATATAAAATTAAGCAATTATAGCGTTTTACTTATCTGTTAAAGAAGATATCTACGGTGATAAACAAACAACTTAACTTTAGTAAATGATGACTTAGGCTCCCCTACGTGTGAGGCTACCTTTCAACTGTAGTCTTGATCTTTTATTGTCTCATATGAAGTACTACTTTTCACTTGAGAAAACTCAAGCTTCCTATAAGTATGAGAATCTCTCTCAAGAATGAAAGCTTCATGTCAATATAGTTCTAGAAAAACAGCTCTTGACTAACACAAATACAAGTCTCTCAACAAACTTGAACGCGCATGAACAGAACGGTTTCTTCAACACAGACTCATGTTGAGTGACACAACTCACTACAAAACTAATGGACTTAAACTTTTTCAAAGGCAGCAACCCTAAAATAAAGAGACAAACCCTTAAATATTCAAAGCTTTAGGAAGAAAGTGGATAAACAAGAAGGCTAGTTAACGCTCAGAGAAGGAAATAATCCATGAAAAACAAGGCGGAAAGTATTTCCAGACAATAAATACACCAAGTGAGACATTTTGCATAATATCACTAAGAACATGAAGAATGACAAGCTTACCAACATTCAAGCTTGTCACACTAAAAAATATAGCTAACACCAAAACACTAACAATCATGTTCTTTTTAAGTACAATTGGAGTATGGAGGTTCGAACAAAAAGTAAGAGACTGACAATCATCCGGCCAATATTGAAACTTTTGAGCCCCTCCACGATAGCAAGTAACTCTCAGGTAAATTTCATAAGTAAACGAGGGTTAAAATTACAAAATTCCCTTCAACTTTGTCATTTGTTTCAAAAGTATCTTTATTTCTCTCAAAAGTTGTAATATCAATTAGAAATTCATAAAAAAATTTAAACATAAGTCGAGACTTGAAAGAATGTGAAGTGACCAACCGTTCATTCACTCTCATTCATTTTTACTCCTTTTACAGTCTTTTGTAAGATGAAATTGTTTTGTTTTTCTGAAAAATGCATTTTCAAATAGCAGAGATTAATTCCTCTCAACTTTACCAAGTTTACCTCATTCATCAACCTACTATAGGTACTATATGGAAGATTGTTACTAACTTACGACTTGAGAGTAAAATCTTTTTTAAATTTAATAATTTTTATTACTATTTTTTTTCTATTTTAATGACAAAAATCAATCTAAACATACTTCAACTTAGTAGTGAGATAACACAATTATTACCATCTTTAAGATGATGGTTTGATCTCACCACTATAATTGTTGAATTAAAAAGGGAAAATTAAAACAAAGATGCAATAGTTGCTGAATGACAAAATAAATAATTACATTAATAAAGGTAATTTTGGTGCTGATCATTTTGTTTTGTGGGCAATGAACAATCCCCATTTCTGCTCTCCACAGCAACACCTCTTCAACTTTGCCTTCCAACCTCCAACAATATCATTGTAATCTTCCTGCATTATATTCACAAAAACAGAGGAAAAAAACCCTAAATTACAAATTAAAATAAATGAAGAGCATGTTCCGATCGATTTTTTAAGGAGTGTTTGGCTCATCAACTTTATAAATTGGTATTAAACAACTCAATTTCAATAGTAAACACTATTGAAGTTTGCATATTAGAGTAACTCCATCTTCTCTTTCTCTATTTTACATATTTATCTCGAAATTTCATCTTATAACTCTACACATCAAAGACACAAATTGACTATATAACTCAATTAATTCAGTCTTCCAAACACCCAAGTGTTTAAATTTTTTTGGAAAATTTTTATAGATAGAAAAAATGTTAAACTATTTACAGAAAATAGCAAAAAAACACTGATAGACATTGATAGATTTCTATCCGCATCTATCGGTGATAGACTTCTATCATTTATATCACTGATAGACCCTGATAGACTTCTATCAACGTCTATCACAATTATATAGAAATTTTGTTATTTTGTGTAAATAGTTTTTCTTATTTTTCTATTTTTAAAATTTTTTCAATTTTTTTTTATTTAGAAATACTTTTTTAAACGGTCAGAAAGCCAATTTAAACGGGCCTGAAATTTGAAAAGAAGAAGAAGAGGAAACCCACTTCAGAAAAGTCATTGATGAATGCTTCCTTTTCCTTTTCAACAGCGTTGAGTTCTCTTTGAAGAACACTCATGAACTGCAAGAAGAAGAAGAAGAATCTCAGCAAAGTTTTTAATTAATATATATATTTGGAAATTATGTAAAAAGTAAAACCTGATCAGTTCGGTCATCAGCTATCACGTTACTGAAACCAGCTTCTTCAAGCATCTGCTCATCGTTGATTGAGGTAAAAACAAAAATTTAAGGGCAAGGTGACTAATTGCAGTCACATTCTCAAAGTTACTTATATCGATGTTAAAATTGGACTCTCAAATTTACCATAGTTGTAAAAATTGAACTCCAAAAAATAAAAATTGAACCTTCAAACTTGTACAATTATTACAATGTTTACAATTATATAAGTTTGAGGTTCAAATTTTAACACTTATCCCTACCTTGCCCATGTCAGATAGGAAGCGGCACAAGGAATAGTAGTCTCGGAATCGGAATATTCTACTACAGTATAAGTTTTAGAGTTTAAACTTTACAATCGAAAGTTTGAGGGTTTAATTACAACTACCACCATACATTAAAGGTAGTTTTTGCAATTTATCCAATTTATTCTCTTTATTTCTTAATAGGTCCTAATCTACCTCTACCATCAACTAATTTAAACACTAGTACAATTACTAGAAGATAATTGAAAAAAATTAAGAGGTCGTTTGTTTCGCGGGCATCTTAGATTCTCACGGAGTGAACATCTAAATTATTGTGTTTGTTTTTCAATATTGTAAAATACCCTAACATTCGGAGATTGATGTTTTGGATGTCATTCATGAGTTGAGGACATCCACATTTTACATTTTTGTCTTTTTTTTTTTTTTTTAATTTTACATATAAATATTAATCTTCATTTGCATTAAAATAAATATGATCAACCATATATATCACATTTTTTTGTTATATCGTAATTCTTATTATTTTTTAGCAATATATTTAAATTTAAATTAATATTTATTTTAATATATTATTTTGTTAAGAAAAATAACATATAAAAATAACATAAATGGTATTAATTTAAAAAGAAATTCAAATTAATAAAACAATTACGTTAAATAACTTCACAAATTAATTATAAATTAATAAACAGTCATAAAGACATTCTTGGAACATGATGTAAATTATCAAAATATTCATACAAAACAAACATAGTTATCTACTTTTATAGAAAACGTTAAGATTTCAATTTAGTGACATTTTTGTCACTTATTTTGTATGTTGCATTGCATGAATCGTTTTTAAGCTGTAATAAAAATGTTAATCCACCCCCAAGTAAAACGTGAAAATTTATCACTTACCTGGGCGTAAGATTTGACGTCGTGCAAATCATATCCTCTCTGCTTTATATACTCAGCAAATTCAGGGGAAGGAGCGCCACCACTTTTACAGTAATCACTTATCAGAATCTTCCCTCCAGGTTTCAGCCATTTGTAAAACGACCTAAATAACGAAGGTTTATCCTGAAACAAAACAAAACAAAACAAAACCCACACTTTCTCTTTTCACTTTCCTTCCTCAAAGACCAGAGAGCAAAAAAACAGAGATAGATAGAATAATTTTACTTGAATATGTAAAATGGTGTCTCGGCTGTAAATGACATCAAATGTGTTCTCTCCATACACTTTCTTTGTACAATCCGCCACTTCGAATTCCACTGCGCATTTGAGTCCAATAGCTCTTTCTAAAGCTAACGATATCATATTAATGGAGAGATCTATTCCGACGACCTCCACGTCGAAATTCTCCGCCATGTAAAAGTCTCCTCCTCCAATTCCACAACCCACATCCAGAACTCTCTGCTCTGCTTTTAGCTCAAGTTTCGCTACAAATTCTTTCGTCGTCTCTGTTTTTAGATGACAATACATATTAGATATTCAAACAGATTTTCTCAAACCACCATGTCATCAAAAGACAGAGTTAGCAGTTACCCAGTCCGCCGGTGCTGACGAAGCCTGGTCCGAAGACACGCTCATACCGGAGAATGCCGCTGCATTTGTATTGAACTGTGTCTAGGAAGCGTTGGAATCCTCTGTCGTGGTTGGAACTTTTGTTCTTCTGCCATATCCAGCAGATCTGCAAAACCCATAAACAGAGTTTTGTCCTTTTGGGTTGAAGATATGTAGGAATTGGAAAATGAAGAAACAGAATGAAGAGATGATGATGATGATTTGGGAACCTGATTCTGATTCTTCTTGTTTCTGGCATAAGCTCCGATGCATTTGTAGCCAACGAGGGAGAGTTCATAGCTATCTCCACCTTCATCTTGCATATGGCATTCCTTGAACACCTGCACCAAAGGTTCAGATCAATTCCAGATCTTACAAGTTAAAAATCAAAAAGTTGCAAGTAACTGATTGTTTAGGAAAAGTAAAAGGTTTCTGAATTGTTGGGAACAAATCAATTTAGGCCACTTTTTCCAATTCGTAATCAAATTTGGTATAATCGTAAAAGGAATTCATTGATAGATCAATCGTAATAGATCACAATCACAAATATAATTATAATTAGATTGTTTTTAATCATGTTTATTTATAATTTTCAACTTATCACATTTACCGTAATCATTACTGTTTGACCCTAATGATAACGATAAGGTTAACGATAATTGAAAATGTGATAGATTCATAATCATCGTACCGTAAAAGCAACAATCTCTTAACGGTAATAGTATTGACTAGTGGGTCCCACGTAAATTTCAAACACAATCAGATTGAACATCATTCGTCCCTCAAATAGATTGTGTGTTTTGATTACATATAAAGAAGTGTGCCCCCACGTGTCCATACCAGTGTATAACATAGGTAAACAACAACAAACGTAATCAATGGAACCCGCTTTTCAGATTATCATTATATTTATGACTTTTCTCCCGGTGTAAATATGGCTTTAATAAATTATACTTGTATGACCGTAAGTAAAAATCTCTCTAAAATCACTATTTTTCTTTAATTGAAAAAATAAAACACAAAATTAAATTTCATCAAATTAACTTCTTGCAGTCATATTTTACTTGAGTTTTTCTTTTAATAAAATGACATTGAAATTAAAACGACAGCTAATGAGTAGAGTTGAAAGATGTACATACTAGGTATCATTTACAACATTGGTATTAAACATAATTGAAATTAAACCTATCTCAAAATTTGAGAGTATTACATGTACTTAAACTTTAAAATAAAACATCTTTTTTGGTATTTGATGTTTGGATATTAGACCAAATTTATGGTCAAATTAGGAAAAATCATCCCTAAAGTTAAGAGAGGACTATTTAAGTTTAAGCTAATTATGAATATGTCTGATTGTGACAAATTTAAATTCATGAAATTAAAAGCATGGGATTAAAAGTTACAGGCCACTTCCCAAGTTATGGCAGTAAAAAAAAATTACCCCTAAATTTTAGTGGTAGTTTTTGGAAAATACCGTGTATAGAAACGAGGCTCTCGGTAGTGGGTGGGGTTGTATTTTCGTTTACAGTCCCCGGATTGATGGAAACAAGATTCTCTGAAGAAAATATGGCCCCCAACTCTCAGCCATTTCACCATTCTTTCTGCCAGATTCTTCACCTGCAATTTTCCAACACCTAAATACTTTACTTTCTTTTTGGAGTAATTACAAATTTGATCCTAATAATTTAAAAAATGTTAGGATTTAATCTCTATAGTTTTAAAAATTAGAATTTCATCCCTATAATTTGGAAAAAATTAAGATTTAGTACATATGATTTTAAAAAAAATGGAATTTAGTCCTTTCTTAGGATTATTCAAGAGAGTTTTATCAAATCACATAGACTAAATTCTAATTTTAAACCATAGGGATTAAACTTTAACTTTAAATTAAACCATGTTTACCAAACTGTAATCAAAATTGAGATAATCGTAATGGAATTTTATTGATGGAGCAATTGTAATATCCAAAACTGTAAAAGTAATTGGATCGTTTACTTAAAATTATGAATCTGTCAAATTTACTGTTACTGTTATCGTTATTGTGTTGACCCTAATAGTAATGATAACTGTAAAAATTTGACTGTCTATCCGTGAATTTTAATTTCAATTGGTTAAAACAATAAGATCTATTTTATATTAAGTTATTCAAATCCTCACTCTGTCTTACATTATTCAAGTAAAATATAAATATAAAATTATATGGAGTAGATTATATAATTTACCTCTATATCAGATAAATACATGAGCAGCCAATTGGAGAAGATTAAATCCACTGAATTCTCTGAAATATTAAGCTCTGGAGAAGTTACATCAGCGCACATGAACTTAACGTTTTTGTGGTGCCCATTAATGCTTTCATTCTGCATACGACCAACACAAATTAGGGTTTAACAAAAATTCAAATCAAATCAAATCAAAACCCAAAAATCACTTACTCTGTTTCCAATTAAACTTCATAAACATTAAATCCAAAAATCAATTACCTTCTTGATCACACTCTCGATGAAGTCCAATGCCAGAACCTGACCGGCTTTCTCTGCCAAATCGCCGGTGAAACGACCAATGCCGGCTCCAAGTTCCAGCACCGATTTTCCTTCGTACGGCGGAAGCAGAGAAAGCACCTGAAATTCTCATTGTGTTCAGAAAATCAAAAGGAAATTCCAAATTTCTCGATTCGAAATCGAATTAACTCCACATTAATTAAAACTGAAATCGCATCAAAATCAAAATCGAAACACGAGACTGAGTGAATGTGAATGAAATTGAAATTAAACTGTTCGATATTAATTATTACTTCAGGTCTTTCTTCTTTGTCGAGATCAGAGGCGTTTGAATCGAGCAGCATAGCTTCCACTGTCAGTCCGGCTGAATGCTCAATCCAATACTTCTTTTGAATCAATCGCTCTTCGCCTGCTAGAGAAATTTACTCTTAATTTCACTCAATCGCCATTAATCTTAGAAAATTACTATTAATTTTACAGTATAAAATGCAGAAAAATTCAACAACCATTTAAAGCCGGAGCCGGAGTCGGAGTAGCCATTTAAGCCGGAGAGAGAGAGTAATGGCGTAATTGCCTTAGGTTTGAGTTCAAATGTAAGACAATGGGTTTGCAGATCATGCAGCCTTTTATAGAGGAAGATGAGCATTTTCTATCCATCTGCTACACTCAATGAGCATTTTTTTCTTAAAAAAAAAAATTATTACTATTATTACTATTATTATTATTATTATTATTAATGTTACCGGGATGGGATGCATAAAAATGAAAATGCACCCAAAAAAAATTTTTTTTTCTAAACTAAAAAGACCACGTGAAATCCGATCTCATAAACATATCATTCAAAATTATCACAGTGGATACAAAATTTTAGGTTAAATTATTCAAAATAATAATCGATGAGAAAATTTTCACATATAGAAAAAAAGTTCAAACTATTTACAGAAAATAGTAAAAAAAAAAAAAAAATATTGATAGACTTCTATAAACATTTATACTTCTATCACTGATAGACTTTGACCGTCTTCTACCATGTCTATCACAATTATATAAAAATCTTATTATTTTGTGTAAATAGTTTCTTTTGTTTTTCTATTTTTAAAAAATTTTCAAATAATAATCGAGGTCGAAAAATAGATTTTAATTTATATGCATCTATGCTTTGAAAGTTTTTTTTTTTAATTTATTCTAAAATTAACCTTACAAGTTAGAAACAAATTTTCGACAAAGTTTGAAGTTCTAAGGTAAAAATGAAACTTTTTAAAATTTCAAGATATAATTGAAATCTATTATAATGTTCAAGGGTATATCTTATATAATCTAACCTAAATTTTATTGAAAAGTTATAATAAATTTATAAATTTATATATTTTATTGTTAATATGAATATAACTCAAACTAGTTAAAAGATTAAATGTTTGAATCTCTTCACTACCATTATCATTGCCAATAAATAATTGAAAATGTGTAGTTAGAAAAGAGTTAACAAAAACATTTTTTTAAAGAAAAAGTTGTAGATTTAATTAGACCTAACTTCGATTTTTTATTTTTCCCTTTTTTCTTTTTCAGAATTTGTAATGTAATGTTTTAGCCCTTAGATTTAAGTTTGACTTTCAATTTAAATTTAAACCATAGTATTATGCTAAAATATGTAAATTAATAATCAAATAAAAATTTCACAAACTCAATTATTTTTAATATGAATAATAAATTTAATATAGAAAAATTTTCACATATAGAAAAATATCAAATTATTTACATAGCAAAAAAAAAATACGGATAAACATTAATAGACTTCTATCAGCATCTATCAATAATAGACTTCTATCCGCATCTACTACAACTATCTAAAAATTTTGTTATTTTATGTAAATAGTTTTTCTTATTTTTCTATTTTTAAAAATTTCTCCTTAATATATGTTTTTTTCTACTATGTTGTTGAAGTTAATTCAAATTTAACTAAAATATTTATGATACATACATATGTGCAGAATTTTCTTTTCCCCTAAAGTCATGTAAAGTTGTTGATAAGAATTATAAGATAATTAATATAATTGAGTTAGAGGCTATCCCAGCAGAAAAAAAAAAAAAAAAAAAAAACTTTTACCAAATTAGGATACAAAATTGAGTGGAGAGTTCCAAATATATATATATATATATATATTTTGTCAACAATATGGTTAGAATATTTATGATATAATAAAAATGAGCCACGCATTCATAAGGCTTTCCCAGATAATAGTAATAAATAAGCAAATTTTTGTTAAATATAAATGTATTTTTTTTATAATTTGTTTAAACCAAATGTTTACCCACGCAAAATCCCATATATTTTTCTAATTAATATTAATTCACAATATAACTAGTCAAATTGAAAGTCACTCTAAAGAGAAAACTTGTTGGATGTGATAAATGGTTAGCAATATCTAAGTCCGTTTAATTAAATCATAAAGATTAAAAACTTTTAAAATCGTAGATATTAAAATATATATATATATATATATATATATTTTATATTATCTTAATTTTTTATTTTATTTCGTTAGGTCGAAATTCATTCCTTTAGTTAAATTTATACTATATTTTGCAAATTTGTATGTGCATGACATAATTAAAATTTGAAATCATGTAAAATACATTAAAGTTAAATTGATGCTACGTTTTTTTTTGAAATACATATTAAAGTTATGCAATGAAATTGGCCTTGAAGAGGATATTTTTCTTTTTCTTTTATTTATTTTATGTCGGTTTATTTTTGGGAAAATGGAAATTATGATGGAACAGTAGAATGAAAAAAGACCAAACAGGACGTGGGGAGTGGGGGCGTCCACTGACCAATCAAGTAATCATAATCAATCTCTTTACAATGTGGGTCCCACCTTAAAATTCTCTAATTATATATATATGTATATAAAATAGATTTTCTTAAGGCTTTTTCATGGAATAAAAAGCAAATTGCGTGGTTGGAGAAGATGTTTTGAAAAGTTTCTAATTGCATTCACAAAATAAAGTAGATAATATAAGGCATTTTTAATATATCTATTTTGTAATTATTTGATTTTTTATTACAAAAATAACATTTTTCATTTTTATATTTTTAAATTTATTTAATTTTCTTCTCTACTTCTTCTAAAGTTGAATTTTAATCTATGTACTTATAATAAATCTTAAATTTAATATATATTATAAAGTTTTTAAAAAATCAACAATAGACTTTTTGTAGGAACTAAATTTAAGAGTTATAAATATCAACAATAATTTTGAATATATATTATTAAATATAAAATAAAACTTATTTATTTTGTGAAAGCCATCATACTAAAATGGCTCTTTGCGCTGTGAGGGGACGGTAATGAGAAGGATGAGGAGAGTTCTGCCTTTTTTCTTTCATTAATTAATTTTCATAAATAGTGATTTCATAGGTACAAAATTTTGGACAAATTGTATAAATTACTTATTAAACCATGGTTATTCTAATTCTCCCTATCCATGTGTTTAAAATTTTTAATTGATCTATGTCGTTAATTAATTTGAGACTTTATGTGTTAAACAAAAGAAATATTCGTCTATTATTGTAAAAACAATAGAGGAGTTATATTAATCGATTGCATTCACTAGAATGAGAAATTAGTTTTAAAAAAATAGGAATAATTGCAAATATAGCAATCAATCCCAAAATATGAACAAACATAACACAATGTAAAAGAATTTACAAATATAACAAAATTTAGATGTAGCTCTTAAAGTCTACCAGTAATAGACCATATCAATGACAAGAGTATATCATTGATAGACCATAACGCTGGTAGAAGTCTATCACTTATAGATTTTGCTATATTTGCAATTCTTTAAAAATGTCGCTATACACTTAATTATTACCTATAAAAATGATATCCATTACAATTACCAAAAAAGAGAAATATATGCTAACATAAAAGGAAGGCATATCTTCGGTTCACCTTATAATTTTTTTTATATCGATTTATAGTTTAACAAATAGTGAAGATTTGAATTTTTTTACCTTTAAATGACGCAACATTTTTACTAATTGTGTAGTTGATAGACCTTTTTCATTATGCTTTTATAGTGGGATTTTTTTTTTGTTTTTAATTTGAGTTAATAATATGGTCCCATATTTGGTATTAAACACTTAATGAGTTCAAATGGTACATCATAACTTACAAGTGGGTTATGCAATTTACTAAAGTTTAATAATTGCTTCGTAGAAGAATGTTCATTATTACATAATAAAATAACATCTGCTTTTTTTTTTTATTATTATTAAATGAAGTGAGAAAAAAAAATGAGAAGAAAACAAAAAGAAATAATTTTTGGCTTTTTTCAAAAGTCATTGAAAAGCGTGATGCTATATTTACCCGAAGGTTATTTAACTGACATGTAGGGCACAGTGCAAACTTTTACGTTCCGATAAAAATTCATAGTAGAAAAACAATAAAAATAAAATGTGATTATTAATTATAAAAATAAAATGTGATTATTAATTATGTTAAAATAAAAATGTAAATATTAAAATTTACTCATGTAAGTGTATAAAAATTAAAAACCATTATAATTATCTTATTTGTCAATGCAATTGGGGGAAAAATCTCAATATAATTTGATTAGATTTTAAGTTTTATTTAAATAAAATTTTGTAGTTGTTGAGAATCTTCAATTATATATATATATATACAAACACAGAATCTCCACAATAAAATTTTAATTATTTTTATTTTAAAATTTAATTGAGAAAGACTTGAATGTTGTTATTTTATTTTATTTTTTGGAAAATTCAAAGGCTTGTTAAAAAGGGGAGAGATCAAAGAGGTGACCGTACAACCAAAGACTGGTATCCACGTGGATGTGGGGTCCATTCATGTCATTGACGTGTCTTTTCCCCACCTCAACGACTATATATATTTAATTATTTGTTAAAAATATCATTTTAGTTCATTTTCTTTTAATATTTGTACATTTAAATGTCTAATTTTAGTTACGTTTTAAAAGTTAATTTTTATTAAAATTAGTTAAATAATGATATAATAATTTCATACAATAAAAGTACATCTAATATTAAACATTTAAAGATATAAGGGCTAAAAATAAATCAATGACAAAGTGTATGGGTAAAAAAAAGTATAAATAAAAAAAATCATTAAACTTATTTTGATTTTTTATTGAAAAGTCATGATTATCAAATATGTTTTTTATTTTAATTCTTAAAAAATAAAGGAGTCTTTTCAAAAATATAAAAAAACTAAAACTAATTACATAAAAAACAGTGAGAAATAGAAAACATGGACTTGACTTTTTTTTCTATATGTGTAATTAGTTTTGTTTTTTTTTTTTTTATACACAATAATTTTCCAAAAATTAATAAAAGTACATATAATATTAAATAATTAAAGATATAAGGGCTAAAATAAACTAATGGAAAAGTGTAAGGGTAAAAAAAGTATAAATAAAAATATCATTAAACTTATTTTGATTTTATTTAATTAAAAAGTCATGATTATCAAACATGTTTTTTTATTTTAATACTTAAAAAATAGAAAACTAAAAATAATCACCCGACATAATTTTAGTTTTATGTTTTTTAATAATAGAAACCCAAAAAATATTTAACAAACATGTAAGGTTTTATTTTTAAAAAACTAAAAACTAAAAACTAAATGATTATCAAAAGGAGACGAAATTATTGTTCAAATTTTTTTGCTTGTTTTATTTTTGTTCTTATTTTAAAAAATCTAGTCCTTTTCATTTATTCGTAAATAATTTTTAAAATATTTATTTTAGTTCTTGAAATTTAAAAGATTTTAGTTACATCTATTTTTAACTTGAGAGCAGACTCAATAATGAATTTGTTAGAATGAAAATAAATATAAAGATTATAATAATCATTTTTAAAAATTCAGAAATTAAATACATATTTTAAACTAAAATTGAATGAACCCAAAATTAAAATTAAGAAACAAAAATACATATTTTAATTTATGTTTGAGTATTTTCCTTTACAAAAAGCTGTAATATTATGTTAAAAAACGAAAATGGAATTTAAATAAAATTATTATCCGAATAATATTATAGGTCAAGATTCAAGTTGGGATTCTCTGTCGTTTATCTCTTTCCCTCAAATTCGAATCTCTTTCCTTTTCCAGGCTAAATAATTCGAATCTTGTGGTTACAACATCGCTATCACGGTTTTAATCGTTACAATTTTTTTTTTTTAAATTGTGATTTTATATTACGGAAATTTTTTAAAAATAAAAAAATAAGGGATATTTACTCAAAATAGCAAATTTTTTAGATAGTTATGCGTCTCTATTAGCGCATAAAAATTATAGAAATATATCACTGATAGATGCTGAAATAAGTTTATTGTTGTCTATCCATTTATTTTTGTTATTTTCTGTAAATAGTTTTACATTTTTTCTATGATGAAAATTTTTCTTATATTAATTAATTTTAATTTAATTTAGTAACTATTTAATATTTTTTTTATTTCACACCACTTTTGTTTATATATATACATGTGAATTCTTAGTCAGGTTTTTAAAACAAATTAAGATTTTAAAAATCACTTCTTTTAAGCCTATAAGGGAAAAAACCAAAACACCTTTGGATACTTAAACAAAAAAAAAATAGTTTTAAAAATGAAAAATTATTATAAACAAAAAAAATATCAAACTATCTATAAATACATAAAAATTTCACTGTCTTTCGCTGATTTATAGGGAAATTTTTCTATATTTGTAAATAGTTTGATATTTTTTCTATTTATAATAATTTTCCTTAAATCTTGTTTTGTTTTTCAAAATTAGTTAAAGAATTCTAATGTCTACAAAGTAAAATGGTAACCATGAGTAGAAATTTGTGAAAAAAATAAGTACAAATGTTCGGAAAAAAATTCATTTATTACCAAATAGAGTTTAAATGGTTACAAAATAAGACTTTAATTTTTGCTTTCAAACTTTTTGGGAATCGTAATCTCACGTGTTTTGTTGTTTTAATTCCTAAAACTAGTTTTGAAAGATTATTTTTTTTAAAAAAAAATGTGTTTATTAGATTTTTTTAACTTAGAAAGAATGTCCCAACAAAATAACTTAAAAAAGTGTATAATAAAAACCCCATGTTATGTTTAATAACTTTAATGTTTAAAAAAACATTGGATAGATTTTACAATTATTTGATATGTAAAACGTGTTTTTAAATATAGAAAAATGAAACAAACTATTTATAAATATAGAAAATGTAGAATTTTCTATGTTTATAAATAGTTTGATATTTTTTTTCCGTCTATAGTAATTTTCCTTTTATATTATTATTATTATAGTTTTGAACAACATTCATTTTAATTGTAACAAAAATTTAAACCTCCAACAACATTTCATTTTCAAATCACTAATGCATAATATAAAGAAAAAAAATGTTAGAATACAAAGGTATAGTGAGAGATTATCATCGATAGGAAAATGAGTTTTCATCTAATTGTCTTATAAATTAATAAATCACTAAATAATTGTGTAAATAAATCGATTCATTCAAAATTTTCAAAGTTCACGAACCAAACAAACAATTTAATTTTAATTTTCATTTGAAATAATTTGATATTTATTTTTTTACTTTCATTTTATTTTATTGCCATTCTTTTTTTTAAGAGAATATTTTATTGCCACTCTATATCTATGTATTCTCCCGTCTCCACCTTCTATTTTGTTTTTTGTTTTTGTGTTTTTTTTTTCCTGAAAAACAAATAGTTTGGTCTCAAAATTTTCCTTATATTACATTATGGATCACAAGTTTTATAAATTTTGATTTTATTAGCTGAATTTTTTGTATTCATTTTCTGGTCCACAAGTATTTAAAATTAATCTAAATTGTCACCTATAGACTACCTTTTCTCTTAGATTTTTAATTTAGTCCCTGCCATGATAATTTTATCTAAACTTTTCTTTGAACAAATTTGTCTAAACTTTATCTTTTAGAATTAAAAGAAAATTTGATATGATACCACTTATTATTTATAAGATATATATATATATTCAAATCTCATCATTCTTGGATAGAATTTAAGAAAAAACGAAATGAATATTCAAATCAACAAAGTTAAGTTGTATAAAATTATACATCCAAAAAGAAAAAGGAAATTACTATAAAATTATACAACAATACAATTCTATTGTTGTTTATCACTGGTAGGCAGTGAAATTTTTCTATATTTATAAATAATTTGACTCATTTTTCTATATTTGAAAATCGCTCAAAATATATATATATATATATATATATATATAACAAAACCAAATAATTATAGTCAATCAAGGTGTGAATAATATTATCATAAAACTTAAAACATATTGCACGAATTAGTGGCCAATGCTTTTTTGTTTTTAATTATTATTTTTTTAAAATAAAAATATTAAAATTATAATTTTAGTCTCTAAATTTTTAAGTTTGTGAGTGTGTGTCTATTGGTTAATAAGCTTTAAAACGTATCAAACACGTCCCTCAATTCTCATTTTTGTATTTAATAGGCTTTTGAATTTTTAAAAAATAAACTTTCAATTTAGTTCCAAGAAATGTTAGAATTTTCAATTTTGTGTTTAATATATCATTGACGAATTATGCATTTTTTCTTTTTAAATCGACAAACATATTAAACATAAAATTCAAAATTTAGTGTACTATTAAACATGAAATTAAATTTTATATGAAATAGATTAGTTATAATATTTTAAATTTTCAGCAAAATTGAAAGGTAAACCTATTGAAAAATTTGAAAGTCCACGGACAATGAGTCATTGGAAACATTTAATTTAGAACATATTAAACACAAATATGAAAATTTACTGATTATACTTGAAATTTAACTAAATAAAAATATGTATTTATAATAATACCTACTTGAATCTTGCAATCTCTATAATATTATATACTAAAAGTAGAACAAATTTTAAATGTTATTTTAGCCGATGTACTTTTGACTTTAATTTATTTTGGTCTATATATTTTCAACTTTTGTTCATATTAGTTATCGTACTTTCGAAATATTTATTTGGTCTTTGTTCTTTTTAAAAGTGGCCATTGTAGTCCTTAAAATTTTTTATTTTTTTTTATCTCATTTCTTTCAATCACGTGATACTTAGTTCATTTCTAGTGTGTATGGAAATTTTGTAAATAATGACGAATATAGTTACTTTTTTTAAAATATAAAGATCAAAACAGACATTTTAAAAGTACACTTGAATAAAAATAAAAATATAAAAGTTATTGTAAACCGTACAAAAATTAAAATAAATTAAAGCCAAAAGTAAATAAAATCCAAATGTATTTAAACCTAAAATAAAGATTTGTAGCATCTAAGATTTAAATTATGGGCATGTATCAAATTTTTAAGTTTCAAAAGAACACGTTGTCGTTAGTGTTTGAAGTTTGAAAAATCTCTAAATCAAAACTTTAGCTAATTTGACATTAATTTACTAACGAAAAGAATGATGTAGTAATTAAGTTGCTAATTTAACAAAATACTAATTTATTATTATTTTGTGGTGATTGAAGTTCTCTCGTTTTCCTTCTTCTCTTCTTCCAATAAAAATCTCGTTCATGTCATCACTCTTCTTCTCTGTTGTTGATTTGTTGATCTGCTATCCCAATTGATGAAGATTCAGTTACTTCATAGATTATGATTAAATGACGTTTAAAGACTATTTAAAATAAATTTAAATTAAAAAAAAATTTATAGACTAAATAAATATTAAATTCAAGTTGTATTTTTTTAATTCGACAATCATTTGATCCGTCTTAATTGAATATTTTTGCAACAAATAATCGATAGGGTGTAGCTTAGCTTAATAGGGATGTAATAGAAAAATTTCCATATAAAGTTTTCAATGTCTTGTAGTGAAAAATTATTGTGAGTGGTTGGTCGTTGCCACTCCAATAATGATCATATATATATATATATATTATATTATATTATGCATGATGAATCTAACAATTATAAAGGGAAAGTACTAAATTATAAGTTTAGTATTTAAGCTTTGAAATTTGTGTTTATTTGGCCACCGAGCTTTTAAAAATTTCTAATAGGTTTTCAAATTTTCAACTTGTATCTAACAAGTCTTTGAACTTTCAATTGTGTGTTTAACAGGTTCTTGAAAAATTAAAAAAAAATATTAAAAATTAATTGTTCGATCAAATATAAATTTGAATTTAATTTGAATTTTGTATCTAATAAATTGGTAAATTTTCTTATAAGATTAAAAAAGTTTAGAAACTAAATCGATAATCTTTAAAATTTTTGACTTAAGTAAACATAAATATGTTCGAAATTAACTATGATTCAATCTAAAAAGAAAAAAAGGAAAAAAAAAAAAAAGAACGAATGAGTTTTTCCCTTGAAACTAAATAATGGGTTGTTTTCAAATATAAGAAAATGAACCAAAATATTTATAAATATAGCAAAATTTCACTATCTATTTGTGATAGACTACTATCTGTGTCTATCTATAGTCTATCCCCACACAGATAGTAGTCTATTACGATCTATCACAAATAGATAGTAGAATTTTGTTATATTTATAAATATTTTAAGTAGTTTTGAGATTTAAAATAATTTTTCAGAAATTAATCCACCGAAAATTGATAACGAAGTCAACACCATGTTGATTGTTGTGTTGTGTGCTTCCATTAATTAATTTTAACAACAATAATAATGATTAGTATCAAAATTAAAAATACTAAAATAATATATATATATATATATATATATATATATATATATAACAATCATCATTGTATTTTTTTTTTCTTTTGGAAAAATCACTACTTTGCAATTTTAGTTTTTTAAACTGGAGAGTTGTTTAGTCATGGAGTTTATAGTGCAAGGAATTAATAAATGGAATTGATGTTAATAAGTCGTGTGGCCTGCAGTGAATTAAGAACTCTTGGACCAATCAAGGAATGAAGTTAATAACTCCATCTCCACGCCACCCTCCTCCACATGCACCAAACATCTTTGCAAACGTTTTTTAATCTGAAGAGTTGTTAATAAGTTTTTCCCTTCTCATAAAGGATAAATAATTATAAAACAACAAAATTAACCAATAATTTATAATGATGTGAATTGTGAATTTAAACGTATAATATTAGCTAAAACATATATCATCGATTAAAAAGATAAAGGTTTTAATCTCAACCTTCCAATGTTGAACCAAACAAATAGTTGTAGTGATTATTGTCTCTATCTTACTCATTGGTCTTACATTTTTTTTAATAGGCCCTATCTACATAGGCAAAAACTTTAGATGATATAGCCTAGAAAGAAAAATAATAATTATAAAAACATATATTAGAGAGCAAAAAGTTAAAGAGATAAAGCATAAGTGAAAGAGAGAATATATTTTTGTATTTTCTAAAAAATACTTTTAAAAGCTAAAAAAAATAAATTTAGAACTACTTTTTCTTTAAAAGTTTTTTTAAGAGCTAAAATTATAATAAACTTTGTTTGGAAAAGTTTAATTAGAAGATGATTGTGTTTTTTTAAATTATGTAGATGTATCAATTATAATGATTAGTTGTAACTATAGCAATCAGACTCAACGTATTAACAGATGTAACACATTGCAAAATTTTTTGCAGATATGACAAAATTTAAATCCAATTTTCGGATGATAGATTTCATTTCTGATAAGAGTCTATTACTGTTATGAGTATATCACTGATAAATTTAACTAAATTTGTAATTCTCTAAAAATATTGTCATACACTTAATTAATAGTCCTAAAATGTTATCCATTGTAATTACCCTAAATAATACAAATAGATTTGCTCTAAAATGGATCGTTACTATTGGGCTAACTGTAAAATAATGGATATAATAATAGTGATGAGCGCGAAAGCCCAATCTCAACATAAAGCTCAACAATAAAAGCCCATGGGCTCAGAATGAACAAATGGGCCCATAAATTTTCATTCTTTGGTCTTGAAATGGAAGCTGTTTCATGTTATGTAATATTCGCTAATTTTTTTAAAAGCTATCTTATATTAAAATAAGGTAGACGTACTTTAATTGGAGTTGTAATCTTATATTTGATTGACTTAGGATTCTCTAAATTATTTTTTCCCTAATTGAACCATACCCTTAGAATTTTCTTGAATTGAAGGTGTGTCGTTGAGATATGTCTAGAGAGGAATGAGCCACCTCAACCTTGACCTTTCGGCCTTAGCTGAGGCGGCATTATGGGCCTTTGACCCTAAGTATGTTGGGTTAGGCTTAGTTGTCGGTCGGCCTAGGGGCTAGTCGACATTGAGCTTGTACCAATCATGGTATGCCTCTTTCCAAATCTTTTCTTTCCTAACCTTCTCTCGGTTCATGGCATATTTCGAATGGTTCAATGTTACCCATAACACGTTATATTATCGACTAAATCATGGTCAACAATTTGAATCCCTACACTTACGTGTTCTTAAACTTAAAAAATTGCCACATTCACATGAAATGATATTCTGAAACAAAATACATTGTGCCTACTTAAATTTTGAAAATGTGTCATATAATTGTTATAATGAATAAAAATGATTTGTTTAATAAAAAAAATTTACATATTTAAAAAAGACTTTGTAATATAAAATAAAATCATAAAATTTAAAATTTAAAATTATACAGATCCACACGTTAAAAGACTGTTTTATTTTACAAAAAAAATAAAAAAATAAAAAAAATAAAACAACGATGAAATTAAAATAATTTCTACAGTGGCCAAAGTCTAATCTCGTGGATGCATTATAAATGGCATATAGCTAAAAGGGATAGACATTGGTTCTAGAAATATCTATGAATTATTATTATTATCATCATTACCATTATCATTTTATTAGTTTATCTTTTATTAATAATATATTTTATTTTATTTATTTATTAAATATTATAAGAAAAAGTACGGAGAAGAAAAAAGGGTTTTAAAGAAACCAAACAAATCAAACAAGAAAAGATAATGCAAATTTATATTATAAGATTCCTTTTTCTAAATTGCTTAGATTTATTTTTGTATTTTATTATTTATGTTTTATTTTGGAGATGGTATATGTAATGTAAATGACTTAATCAAAGTGGGCACTCAATCTATATCATTTAACATAGCATATAATATAGCTACACTTCAATGAACTATTTAAAGCAGATATCTATTTTTTTTTCAATTAAAAAAAATATATTATATAAATCTAGTGAGTGAATCTGCTCAATTGATCTCCTAATATGGTATTTGATTTGTGACTGCCATGGATAATAAAATATGACTAAATATCTAACCTTATAAGGATGGCCCAATAGATCATTCTAAGAGAAGAGAGTTATTTGGCTAAATATGAAAGTCGACTCATAGGCTCAAGCATAAGAGCTAAAGAGATCAACTCACTTCATAAGATCAAAGAACTTGATAGGCTCCAAATCACTAAGGTATACCTCCGTAAGCGTGCGAAAGGAAGAGGTGAGCATGTGTGAGGGAAATGTTAGTTATTTGTATGCGGGCCCTAGGAATTTGTTTGTTAGAAAGGGCTCGAGGGAGAGGGATATGTAAAGGGCAGTAGAGGGGATATCTGAAAATTGAGTATTGTAACAATTCTCTTTTAACAGTTTTGGAGAGGCAGGGAGCTCTCGAACCCTCCCTGAGTTGTTGATAAATAAATTGAAGGCTCAGACCTATCAGAACCATTGAAGACCGACCCCAGGGTTTGCCTTTAGAAGTTAAGAAGGCTTTAGAGGCAGACTCCGTTGTCTTCATAAATGCAGACCCTATGAAAGAAATAATGCCTAAGTACGAGGTCTAAAGGGATGACCCAATAAAATGCTTGCTTGGCTAAGAATGGAGGCTGACCCTAGATATTGTGGAGGGTCTATCATAAAGACCAAATTATGCCCAAGTGTTTAACTTCTACATGTGCTTGGATCCACTAGTGAAATAATTCCAACAATTTGTAATGGTTAGTAAAAAAGTTAATTAGCGAATGACCATACAAAACTATAATTCTATATAATAAAGAGGGCTTGTGACATTTGAAGTACGCTGAAAACATTCTTAGTTTTTCATTTCTCGTAACTCTCTCTAAATCATTACTGACTTGATCTGATCGTCGGAGTATCAGTAGCTAAGTACCATATCAGTGTTAGATTTTCTTTTCTTACCTGGTGATTGTTCGATTCCTCTACCAATTATTATAAAATCATGGTTGGTACCAAATTTCGGTATCAATAGTGATAATTGTTGGTGTATCTTTATCTACATTTAAAATAAAAGAATTAATTAGAATATGCATTGTATTTGTTAAAGGTTAGTCATAAAAAAAATTATTTAAAATGAACATGTATTGGTAAAGCGAAAAAAAAAAAAACTAATATGAATTAATTCTTTGAATTTTGAATTATACTTTGTGTGATTGAAATTGTACATGTCACATATGGTAAGATATAATTTTAAATAAAATTCTCAACTAATATCAATAATGTAGTTCTAAGTTTCTAGCTCTCCTTTATATGATATGGAATGATGTTAAAAATCAAAGTATATTTATAAAAAAAAAAATTATATTGCTTTACCAAAAGGTGAGAGATGTTATAATTTAAAAAGATGTGGTCCTAAAAGTACATATGAGATATCCTTTTTTTTTTCATTGTTCAATCATTTTCTTTTCTTTAATTAAGATTTTATTTTCTAATATAATATTAAATAATTAAATAATACATTTGATTATCAATATATTTTGTCCTTGTAGATTTTGGTCTAATTAATCCCAATATTTTCTTCTAGAGTAAAGTTAAGATAGTTGATATTGATGTGTTGAGTTTAATAAGAAAATGGAAGAGAATCATATTTACATTTAAAAATTAATTAAGGGTATTAGTAAAAATTAGTATTAAAAAAAGTTGGGGATAGATTTCTCTTATATCTACATCTTTTAAAGAAATTTAAAAATACTTTAAATTCAAATCACTACAAGAATTTTGACTTTCGCTGATGCAAAAATTATAAAATTTGGTGTGCATTTTTTTATCCAAAAAAAAAAAAAACAATTTTCGTTGACATTGACAAATACAAAATCACAATAGTAAATAGGATTAAACTATACTTATATTGACATAAAGATTTTTTTAGTACAATTGAAGGTATGGAGATTCGAACCATAGACCTTGTTAGAATGCCTTGAATTTGATATCTGACACTTCGAATGACTAAGTACATGTTCTTACTGACCTAAAGTTCGTATTGGCATATTTAATTATTTATGGTTATTTACAATTATGATCCTAGGGTTTAAAGAAGTGCTCTATATAAACTCTCAAACCCTAGAGGCATTATTATTATGTATTCTGTAATATTCTCTCTAATAAAATTATTTTCCCTCTGTATTCGATAACATTCTCTCTAATAAAACTGTTCTCCTTCTACCTTATGGAAGTAGCTAACACACTATTAGTGAACCACGTAAACCTGCGTGTCGATTCTCCTCTATTTTACGTTTTTTTTCTGTATTCTTTATTTTTCGATTTCGTAACAAACCTTGTGGTTATTAAGATTCTCATATGCTAGTCGAGCTATGCTCGCTTTGACTTATGTTGACATGAAGATAAAATAAGAGCAATGAAACTGTATACATTAAAAACATATATGTTAGTAAAAGTCAAGAAAGATTAATTCGAATATAACTCAACTGATCAATACATATATTTTCGATCTATCGAATAGTTAGATGTTCAAATCTTCACCTTATATATTTTGTTCGAAAGAGAGAGAAGAAGATTAGTGGGAGAGAGAAACGAAGGAAAGAGGGGAAAAAAAATACAAAAAAGAGATGAGAAAGCCAAATAGAATTGTCGAGGAAAGGGCCGACCCAACAAAAGATAGTGGAAGGCACACTTTCACCAATTTCCCATTACTAACACACAATTGAGAGATAAACTACTTTTTCTTTTTTTTTCTTCATCAAATTCGATGAAGATAGGACTGACGCTGATTGCCCTTTTTTCTTTTAAATTTTTTTTTTTCATTTTAATTATTAGGTCAAAATATCTATCTTTGGTATCTGAATTATTCGGAGGTCTTGTAAAGTGACATTCACTCGATGGTAATTGATATGACATTTTTGTCTTAAGATTTGAGGTTTAATTCTCCAACTCATTAGTTGGTTGTACCGAAAAAGAAAATATTTGATGGTCTTTCAGTTTTGAGTCTAATTTTTATTTGTTTCCTAAATTTTAAAATATTACACTTTTGATTTTAATGTTTGAGTTTGATATCAATTTAGTTCTTAGGTTTTAAAATGCTACACTTTTAGTCTTTGATATTTTTTTTTTCAATTTGATCTATAGATTTCAAGATTTATACATTTAACATCGACTTTTCACTAAATACTCATTTTAAATTTTGGCGTTAATTTCTATTAATTATTTAAAAATAATTATATAGTAAATTTTTTTAATAATGATGAAGAATAGTAAATTTCAATTAATTTAAATTCTTTTAGATTGATTATAATAGACATTAACAATAAAGGTTGAAAGTGAGTATTTAGTGATAAATCGAAATTAAAAGTGTAAATCTTGAAACCTTTGGACCAAATTGAGACAATATTCAAACTTCAAAGATAAAATTGTAACAACTCGAAACCTAGAAACTAAATTGAAATCAAATTAATTTAAGGACTAAAAGTGTAACATTGTAACATTTTAAAATCAACACTGGAGCTTGATAAAATTTTATATGATAGAAATTAAATTGTTATAAATTTTAACGGGGAGAGATTAAATGATAACAAATTTAAAAATACATTGATTAACTTGTTACAATTGAAAATTATAGAAATTAAATTGTTACATACTAAACTCATATAGATTAATTATTATTTGAATATGAAAGTATATAGTAAAAAATATTGCACATAGTCAAAAGTTCATAAACTAAAGACTTGTTTGGATTGACTAAATAAAAAAAAAAGATTTTTTTTAAAAAGTCATTTTTATTTAAAATCTTTTGATAAAAATTCTGTTTAAATATTTTGTTGAGAGTGTTTCAAAATCTATTTTGAGTGGTTATTAAATACTTTAATTTTTTACCAAAACGATTTATTTTTAAAATTACACACTTAAAAGTTAAATCAAACTCACTCTTAAAGCAAGAGATTCAATTCCTCACGTACTCATATTTGTAGTACTAAATAAACATTCAAACAAACTTATTTTGACTTTTTCAAATAGGAAAAAAAATTAATAATGTTGATATCTCAATTTTATGAAAATTTGGATAGAAATATCAATAAAATGTCAACGTTCAATAAAATAATATAGAAATATCAGCCTGTCTATATGTATTTACAATTCTCTCCCTGTCTCTGAATTTCAATCTTCACATTGTACACTAAATGATTGATGAGAGAGATTTGAGTGAAAAGAAAAATTAACCCAATAATTACCATAGCATGTAAATTCAAAACTGGTCAGAGTTATTATTATTATTATTATTTACTTATATATTACCTTCCCTTCCGGACATGCCCGCACAACAAGCGACAACTCAAACCAAAAACTGTCTTTTTATTATCTTTTTTGACTTTTTGTATTTATTTAGTAATTAGTATTTAACGACGATATTAAAAATAAATTATGCCAAAAAAAATGCTGTTCTACTTCCGAGGTTTTATTTGAATATTGTAGTTTTTTTCAGGTGAATTGACGTTTTGGCAGTGGGGAGTTGCCTCCCGGCCTTTCTTTTTCTACTATCATTTTTTTAATTCTCGGCCTTTCTTTTTCTACTATCACTTTTTTTTTTAAATTCATACAACAGGCGGGCTGCCAACTTACCCGTAGGACATTAAATCCTAGGCAGGTGGGCACTATAGATTGAACCCACAACCCCTATGGCTCTTTTTGAATGTCCCCATTGCCACTAGGTCAATCCATGATGGTTAATAATAATATTTGATTTTTTAGTATTAGTTTTTTAATTTAAAAAGTTTAGAGACTTTTTTGTTTTGTAATACAAAATTACTAATTTGAGTAAATTTTTTTTACATTTTTTGAAAAACTTAGGTTTTTTGTGTGTTAATATTAGAGTTTTTATGCTATTCTTGAAAAAAAAAGGTTTAGTATTAGATTTTTTGCATTTACTATGAATATTTTTATTTATAGTATAATATTTTTGTTATTTGAGTCTTTTTTTTTTTTTTTTTGTATTTTATGCTTATAGTTTGTTAATACAAAAAATTTAGTATTTTTGTTTGTTTTTTTTAATAATATTTGATTTTTTAATATTAGTTTTTTAATTTAAAAAGTAATGTATTGTTTGTTTTTTTTTCTAGAAAATGGCAGACAAATGTTTGGGATTTGTGTTATTTTCAAATGGTCATATGATTGATGGTGTTGATGGTGTTGAATATGACCAACCAGCTAGTGAAGGTTTTAGCATAAATGTGAACAGTGGAATAATTCATTGAAATGATAGGGATGTCACTTGGTGTAGATATGAGAGAAAATCAGTTAGAAATAATATATAGACATTCTAATCCAACACCATCAGGATCAGTAAGGTTTATGTCATTCCCTATTCCTGATGAACAAGCAATGAATCTGATGTTTTCAATCGCACTGCCACTCCCAAACTTAGTGGATTTATATGTTAATGTGAGTAGGGTAGGGTTTGATACAAACTTGAATGCACAACCCTTTAGTCAATTTGAAGACCCGATGGACCCTGATCCTGAATCAGTTGCACCAGCCTGTGATGATGAAGGTATGGTGGCTAATAATCAATACAGGGATTTTAGAACAGAGACTGGCGATGAATTTGAGGGTTTGGACTTTGATGGTCGTGAATATGAATTACCTTCAGATACATTCAGTAATTTAGATATGGATGTAATAGATAGCATTAGATAACACGACCCAATTGTAGCCCCTGTGGTTGTTGACAATACCGAATTGTATAAAGGGATGATTTGTCAAGATAAAGAAATGCTACAACATGCGATCAAGTGTTTTTCTATCAGGCATCACGCACCATATGGGGTAGTAGAATCGACACCGGCTATTTGGGCAATTCAATGTAAGAAGTGGGAAGAAGGTTGCAAATGGAGACTCCGTGCAACAAAAAGGAAATCACATGGCTTATTTGAGATCACTAAGTATGTTGATCAACATACATGTTTTTATTCAGAACTAAGTCAAAGTCATGTGCAATTAGATTCTTCAATGATTGCCTTAGAGTTTTGTGATGTCGTTAGAGAAAAACCGTCTATTAGCGTGGCACAACTACAGTCCGACATAAAAATAAAATTTGGATATCATGTTCCTTACCATAGGGTGTGGCAGGGTAAAAAAAAGGCGTTGGCTAAAGTGTTCGGCGATTGGGACGAATCATACAAATTGTTACCTAAATGGTTGTATATGGTTAAACAGACCAATCCCGGATCGCGCGTGGAGTGGAGGGTAAAAGAAACGCCTACTGAAGGACATGTTATCCTTACTTCTGTATTTTGGGCATTTGGTCATTGTATAGAAGCCTTTAATAGATGTCGGCCAATTATTCAAATAGACGGTACCCACTTGTATGGTAAATATCGAGGAAAATTACTGATTGCTACATCAGTTGATTCTAATGGGCATCTTCTTCCTCTTGCATTTTCCGTTGTTGATGAGGAGTCTGCAGATTCATGGGGATGGTTTCTGAAACATCTAAGGGAAATAATTACACACGAAGAGGTGTGTTTGATTTCGGATCGACATGCTGGCATTATCTCAGCCGTGAACAATCCAGAAAATGGTTGGACGGGACCAAAACATCATCATCGATATTACTTACGACATATTGTCAGCAATTTTAATAAAAAGTATAGATTTAATCACTTAAAGAACTATGTTTATCGGGCTGGATGTCAATTTCAAATTCGCAAGTTAAATAAAGCGATTGAGGACATCAAAAGAATAAATAGAGTTGTTTGAGTTTTTTTGACAACATTGGTATTGAGCAATGGACTCAAGCACATGATGGAGGTGTCAGATACGGGTGGATGACGACAAATCTATCAGAGTGCATCAACAGAGTCCTCAAAGGAGCTCGAATGTTGCCGATAAACGCTCTCGCTCAGATAACATTTTTCAAATGTGTAAATTATTTTGAAAAACGAAGAGAATAAATAAGAGCTGCTTTAGAGCGTCGAGATAAATACACCAGGTAATATTTTTTTTTCTTTTTTTAGTAATTAACAATTCATGTTGAATATATTTGTAATACTAAGTGAGTACACATTTAGGTACGCACATGAAATTTTTTTGAAGTGGGCTGCAAGATCTAGTAAACATGAAGTACAGTCATACGATCGATACGAAGGTGTGTTTCATGTAAAAATCGGACGTCATAGCCTCAATGCTAAAGGAGGAAATATTCAAACACTGAGGCTAAATGGGTCTAAGCGGTACTATTCATGTAACAAATGACAAGCATTTGGCATCCCATGCTCACATTTTATGGCGGTTTGCTCACGATTTAACATGAACTATGAAGATTTCATTGAGGACTACTATAAACTATCAACATACGATGCATGCTACTCTCCTCAATTTCAACCTGTACCGCACGAAGATTACTGGATAACACATCCAAATATGCCTGTCTTACATGCCGACCCATCGTTGTTGAGGAAACCTGGTAGACCAAAGAGCTCGCGATACCACAATGAAATGGACTGGTCAGAATCGAGTACTCAACTACGGTGTGGATTTTGCAATCAGTTAGGTCATAATCGGAGGAAGTGTCCTTCATTACAAAGACAGGCACCCGACAATTAATATTTTTTATTGTGTAATTAATATTTTTTTAATGTGTAATTAATATTTTTCTGTATAATTAATATTTTTTTATTATGTAATTAGTATTTTTATTGTGTAATCCATCTAAGAGAAATAAATAAATATTTTTTTCTTTTAGATCATGGCTTTAAACCCAGGACCGCTTGATCCTTATGTTTTATATGATCAATCAATTCATCGATCATCAGTTGTATGGCAAGATGGTGAGATATACTGTAGACGTCGAGAGGCGGTTGTTCATCGCACCATCCCACTACACCGTAGAATACTATCACTACTTCGTACATCAGGATTCTATGGAGTTTCCAGGTTGGGATTCATTCCGTTAGATTGGCATCTCATCACTGCACTAGTTGAGAGATGGAGGCCAGAGACACATACGTTTCATGTTCCTTCCGGAGAGTGTACTATCACTCTACAAGATATAGAAATATTGTTTGGGTTACCTGTTGACGGCGAGCCTGTTACCGGAGAAATACATGATGATTGGTTGAATATTTGCCAGTTGTTACTCGGTGTAATCCCACCTGCGGATAAAATTAGAGGATCCAGATTAAGTTTAACATGGTTAGGAACACAATTTCCAGGGCTTGATGATGATGCAGACGAGGAATCTGTCATGAGATATACACGAGCATACATATTACAGATGATGGGTGGAAGTCTGTTTTCTGACAAATCAAGTCACTACGTGCACTTAATGTTCCTACCATTGTTAGGAAATCTTCATGAAGCGGGACGGTATTCTTGGGGTGGAGCGTGTTTGGCATGGCTGTATAGACAGCTGTGCAAAGCAACAAAACCTGAAGTTCATGAAATCGTTGGGCCTCTAATACTTCTGCAATTATGGGCTTGGGAGCGATTTCCAACAATGGCTCCCCAACTCCGACATGTCAACGAGCATCAATTAGCTGGACAAGCATACGGTTCTCGGTATGTTAATTTAATTTAATTTACAAATTATTTTTTATATGACTAATATAGTTAATTCAAAATCTAAAATATTGATTTCATAATATAGGTGGAGAGACCAATTTTGTGTTACTAGATCAGCTACACATGTTGTGAGTCAGTATAGATACATGTTGGATCTGCTTCAACCTGATCAGGTACAAGAATACTGAATCCAATTGAATTTGTATACATATTTTTTTATGTATTTAATATTTTTAATATACTGTGTAGATTATTTGGGAGCCCTACAAAGCTGTTATGCACACTTTACCCAATTTTTGTACCAACGATCAAGACATGTGGCGGACGATAAGCCCTCTCATATGTTTTCACATTGGTGAGTGGCATTTCCCTAACAGGGTAATCAGACAATTTGGTTTACAACCGGATGTCCCACCAGATTGTAATACTGAACCCTTACTGCATGACATCGACCTACGAACCGCAGATTGGTCCGATAAAGTTGCACATTTGGTAGTGCGATGACACTATCGTGGAAGGTTTATTGCACTAGGGGTTTCAATTGGGCAATATGATAGGGATGTAACCCAAGATTACATTGATTGATATAATGATATAACAAGACGCTATATTACTCGCCCAGGAGCAGCTGTGGGTCATCTGATATATAATTAAATATTGTTTAATCATTTTAAATTTGAATTTATTTTAAATATTATCTATTTTTTTCAAACCAGGTCCTTGCTGTCTGTAATAATAACGAGAGGTACATGGAGGAGATACATTATATGTATGATATACCCATTGCACCTCCACCGGTTGCTTGACGTAAGGGGCGTGCTCGAGTAGAAGAAGATGACTTTGATGAGGTTGATCACAATGTGGAAGAATTACCCCTATGACGCTGACGCATAGCCACACTGATTATGTTAGTC
This sequence comes from Lagenaria siceraria, assembly GCA_002890555.2. Taxonomy (NCBI): domain Eukaryota; kingdom Viridiplantae; phylum Streptophyta; class Magnoliopsida; order Cucurbitales; family Cucurbitaceae; genus Lagenaria; species Lagenaria siceraria. The sequence continues at coordinate 22,729,971 of CM016492.1, read as the reverse complement.
TGATGATGATGATGCCAACATTTGGTTCAGGATATTATGATTCAGAAGCCGGTCCATCGTCTTCATACATGCAAGGACATGGGCGTGGACGTGGAGAGCATAACGAATATTTATACTATGATGCGCCTGCAGAGTTACCAGAGCCACCAAAGGAACAAAAGCAACCTAGAGTTCAAAGTCGACGACGACAACCAACTCGAAATCGACGACGTCCACCTTGTGGGACACATTAATTTTTTTTATTATCATTCTTAATAAATGAAAAATGTTACATTGTTATATTGATATGGACATTTTAATTTATATTTTAGTAATTTTAAATCAATTACTTTAAGTCTGTAATATCTCTTAAAATTATAGTTGACAAAGTTAAGACAATGATAAATTTTTCTCATAATTGAGAAATAGATGGATAAATTTTTATAAAGTTTTTTTTTATTAAAAAAAACAATAGAATTATAGCTAGTTATAAAAAAAAATTAAAAAATAGCCGAGCACCAACTTATTAAGAAAAAAAAGAAAAAAAAAGTGGTTTGGTCAAGTGTTGATTGTTAAAAAAAAAGGAAAATAACAAGTTTGGTCGAGTGTTCATTTAAAATATATATATATATATATCCATATTTTAACAATCACATCATAAAACTACCATATTTTTACAAATACTTTCAAAACTACAATATTTTTATAAATAATTTTAAAAACTACAATATTACTTCAATTTTCCCGTTCTACTTCTCTCTCTAATATTTTTCTATTTCTATTTGTTTAAAAAAAATAATAGAATTCAGCACGCTAATATGGATTTTTTTTTAAAAAAAGGACTCTAATATGAAGTTGAAATGACTTTTCACTAACAAGTTTTTTAGAAAGAAAAGTATTTTAAAATCTTAAACTTTCTAAAATTTGTTTCAACTAACAAATTTATTTAGTGGCATTGTATTTTAAAATGATTTTATTAATTATAATTATATTTTTTACTTCATAAAATTTTAAGGAAAATTTTTAAAAATAGAAAATTAAGGAAAACTATTTACACAAAATAACAAAATTTTTAGACAGTTGTGATAGACGTTGATAGAAGTCTATCAGAGTCTATCAGTAATAGAAATGATAGAATTCTATCACTGATAGATACTGATAGAAGTCTATCAATGTCTATAGTGTCTTTTTTGCTATTTTATGTAAATAGTTTGATATTTTTTCCATATGTGAAAATTTTCCAAATTTTAAAGATTTTTTTTATTAATTACTTTATGTCATTTGGATCGTCAATATTTTTAGTATTTCTTTAAAAATATTTTTTAAATTAAAAAAATTTAGTTTTTTGATATTTTTAGTAAATTAAAATCACTCAATGGTTATATTAAACCCACTTTAATTATAACATTTTCAAATGTGATTATAGAAACTTTTATTTTTATTTAAAAATTAATTTTTAAAAACTTATTTTAAATAACAAAATGCTGAAAATATTTACAAATATAACAAAATTTCATTGTCTATCTGCAATAGACGGCGATAGACTACTATTTGTGTCATTGATAGATAATAAAATTTCACTATAAACAAACTTATATCGCGGTCTATCGTTGATAGACAATAAAACTTTTATATATTTGTAAATAGTTTGACTATTATATTTAAAAACAATCATATCTCATTTGTGACTATAGCATTTATGAATATACCATTTTTTATAATTTCTTAAAAAAAAAAAAAAAAAAAGGAAAAAATGGTTTGATAGACATAAGCCAAACAAGAAAAAAGGGTTGAGCACCCAAATTTTCTAAATGAAAATGAAAAGACATAATGACTCCAACCAAAAATTGCTCCTAATTTTGTAAACAAGAATATATTCTTCACTGAATGAGAATCTTCAGCTATTTTTTTTTTTAAATAAAATAAAATAAAATAAATTCCTCTCCTTTATAAGAGAAGGTAGGAATTAGGGAACAAAAAATTCCAAGTAAATTAACCAAATGCAATGAAGAGGCATCTTGACCCATCCATATTATCACTCTCTTTAATCTTCATAAACATTTTTTTGTGCTATATTGAAAAAAAGTGCCTCTCACATTTTTCAAATATTTAGTATAGTTAAATACATTGACAAAATTTTCATTGTTTTAAAATTATTCGATGTGATTACTACATTATAACTTAGGAGAAATTTAGGTAAAAATATAATTGCAAGATTTGTACTCAAGCAGTTTCATATATATATATATAATTTAAAATTAAAGTGAACTACTTTTTAAAGTTTAATTTTTTTTAGTATAACAATTGCGAGAATGGAAGATCAAACTTTCAACATTTAAGTAGGAAAGTCAGCTTGCTAATAATCGTTGAACTATGCTCACTTTGACACTTTTAAAAAGTTCAATAACTATTAGTTGAACTTATTTAATTTTTCATAAACAATATTATATGAGCCAATACATTAATTTTGTCTTTGAGGTGTGATCACATATTCATAATTCAAAAGAACAATTTTCAGTTTTTTTTTTTTTTAAAATTTTTAATAGTTGTTTTGAAAGTGAACATTGAAAAGATGTGTGTGTTTGTTTTAACATGACAATAGGTGGAATATCAATTCAATTATATATATATATATATATATATATATATATATATAACTTGGTTTGTCAATTTAATTGCAAAAAAATAAAAGGAATTATGTAACTCGCGTGTGTGTTGTCTTTTCAAAGTACCAAATTGCAAAAGAGAAATTTTAACTCGTGAGGAATATTTTAAATCAAACTTGATTTACAAGTTGAATCATATATTTATGATAGAAAAAATACTTGTACGTATATCTTTGTGTAGCCCATACAATTATCTAATAAAAATTTGTTATGTGACAATTTTTTTTTAAAAAAATATAAATTATTTTTAATTTAGTTTTTATATGTAAAAGAGAGGAATTCTTTATAATGTTTAACTTTTAACTTTATATGAACTCATATAATTATATAATACATTAAACAAGAAAGTTATCAAATAATAAATTTATCTCATTGTTTAAAAAAAATTAGACATCTCATATATTAAGTAGAGATTACAAAGTTATTTATTAGTGATATTCTTTCCATATTAGATAGACGTCAAAAGAGTTATGCTATCAAATTGATTAATGTCATTGATCTTAAAGACGATGATATTTACAATTAAAGATGATGCAATAAAAATTTCAAATTGATTAATGTCATTGATATTCATCAATTTTAATTACAAAACAAAAATATTATTATTTCCCTTTTATATTATTATTATTTAGAGTTATTAAAACTCTTCAATATACCGAGAAAATCGTTCCTGAAAAAGAAAAAGATATATGAATTAACTATTCTTTGGTATGTGTTTCTCTTTTTTTCACTGATAACTATTCTTGAACTTTGACTTTGTTAGACGATCTGATTAAATTTTGTTAGATGACCCGAATATCACAAAATCTATACACATTTCATTTTTCTTCAAAGAACAATAATTCATAGGGAGAAAAAAAATGGTACAATGTTTAAGAATGTTGTACAAAGCACAAACAATGAAAAGGCATTCCATATATAAGTAATGAAAGAAGGTTAGAATGAAGAAGGAAAAAAAGAATGTAAAAAGAAATTAGAAGAAAAACAAAAGAAGCTTTTGGAAATGTGAGAATTGTCCCTTAAATATTCCAAAAAGGTTCATATTGTAAATAAATTCTAATGGTCCCTCCACTTTCTCTTTTCTATATATTTTTCTATTTTTTTTAAAGTATATATATTCAATTTCTTTAATTAAAATGTAATTATTGTCTTTAATTTTAGTTTAATCCTTTTTTTAGATAATTACTTTAAAAGTACTTTAATTTGATAAGTTCCAAATTCAATCCAAAATTTATCAACATTTATGAAATTGAATTACATGGTATTATAATAACTACTTTGAATTTTTGAACTTTAGGTGAATATTTTCTAGAAAAATACAAATCATTAAAGCAAGTTCATCTGCCCGCTATGTTTTCTAGAAGAGATACAAACTTTACTTTTTATTTAATGATAATGGATTGAAAATCACTTTTCATCCTAAATTTTAGTTGGTAACCATTTGGTCTTTTTATTTTTACATTTATAATAATTTAGTACTTATACTTTGAAAATTGTAACAATTTAATCCGTCAATTTAACAATCTACATGTGTAAAAAAATTTCATTAAATCTTAAGAATGTTTTTCACAATAAAGACTAATTTGTTACAATTTGTAAAGTATAGAGACTCAATTGTTACTTATTGAAGTTCAAGTACTAAATCGTTACAATTTTAAAAGTACAAGGATTAAATTGTTACAAATAAAAGTTCATGGACTAAATTGTTAAAGTTGAGGGACCAAAAGTAATTTTTAACTTTTACAAGTTTTTTTTATGCGCGATAGAATTCTATATCACTGTCTATCGCTCAAGCGATAGAATTCTATCGCGGTCTATAATTGATAGACAATAAAAATTTTCTATTTTTGTAAATAGTTTGACTCATTTTTTTATGTTGGAAAACAACCAAAAATTAATTCAATCGTTCCAAGACTAATATTGTAATTTAATATAAAAAAGGAAAATTTTCACCCATAGAAAAAATTTCAAACTATTTACAGAAAATAGCAAAAAAAATACTGATAGACATTGATAGACTTCCATCAACATCTATCAGTGATAGAATTCTATAATTTCTATCACTGATAGTCCCTGATAGACTTCTATCAGCGGTTATCACAACTATTTAAAAATTTTGCTATTTTGTATAAATAATTTCTCTTATTTTTCTATTTTTAAAAATTTTCTTATAAAAACTTAATTTCAAGTCGATTTTTCTTTTCCAAATTTGCAACAACTTGAGAGAACTCGTGAAAGAAAAATACAAGAAGATGACGACGAAAAAGAAAAAAAAAAAAAAACAAAAAGAAAGAAACATTTATGTAAAACAAATTGGCTACAAATTAAACATGATTTTACAACTTCATGTCGAAAAAAAAAAAAAAAAAACTCAAATCTCTTTAATCTTTTACCATTCTCTTTTATTTTGGTTAATAATAAATAATAATGTTGTTATCAATTCTTGTTCAAAGCTCTCTCTGATTCTTCCCTTTTCCATTTGCTTTTTGTAAGTGAACTCTGCAATCTTTGATATTACCTAAACATAAACTTTTCACAGTCCCAACAAAATGTAGTACACCAATGTTATTGGCAGTGCAATCAACATCCCAAATATCACTCTGCAAGAGAAAAAAATGTTAACTGTTGGATGTTACGGGATATAAATTTGAAATACTTATTCATCATATACGATGAAAAAACTGTCCGTCATATTGTGACAGTCTCACCGAATAATTTATCGTTTGTTATAAACATGTGATGTAATATTATAACAAACGAAACTGTTGTTAGGGTTAACTTACGCTGTGCTCAAAATATCTGGGTGTACGCTGTACTCCTTTGCAAACACAAACGGCACGATCCCTTGAGGAAGAGCTGCCTGTTACAAAAGTAAAGTTATAACGAAAGGGTTAGACTCAAAGTTCGACGATTCGATATTATGAGAGATATGTTAAAAAGAGAAAAAAGGACCTGAACAATGGCAACATGCAAGAGTACACCCCTGAGGCCAACAGCAATTGAAGCAGCTGCCATGACAGCAGGGCCTGTAAGGAATCTAATAGCCATGGCAAAAGTTGCTATGGAATTTCCACATGCTATAATCCTTGGTTGTAAAGCCATGAACAAACCTGTCACCAACATTCAAAACCAAAGCTTAATACTTGGTTGCTATAGTCTCTACTTGAATTTGAATCTTCGTCTAGTATGAGAACGTAATATTTTAAAACAAAGCAAAATTTTTTACTTTCCCATACCGAGACTGAACATGGCCATGCCGAGCCCGGCATCGGAGAGGATGGAGATAGATTGTGCTACAATAGCAGGCATTTCAACATGCCACCTATACAAAGAAATAAAACCCAATTGATCATAAAAGAGTAAAAAATACTTGGATGCAGTCTAAACTGCATCTATCTTAAAAATATTTAAAGAAAAAAAAACTATCACGTGACAAACTTTAGTTGAATAGCTAAGTATAGGTTGCATCGGTGCAGCGTTTTGATATTTTTAGTGGGAAAAAAGTACCTAAATGAAACAAGAGACCAAGTGAGGCCAATCAAGCTGGAATAAGTATTAGGGTTTCTTATGAGTTTTCTCCACACCATTATGAGAATAAGCCTTGTCATTACACTTGCTGGTGGCATTGTCTTTGTCTTCTCTCCTTTTTCTCCTTCTATTTCTTGGCAGTTGTTGTTGCTGCTGTTCATCCCTCTGTTTCCAAAGCTGAACTCTTCTCTCTCCACATCTTCTCTGTTGTTCTGTCTCGCTCCATTCTCTGCTGTAAAATTCGACCGTTAAATCACTACTAGACTCAAAAGTTTAACTTCGTAATTGTATATCCATTCTTAATACTCTCCTTCACTCATGGACATGAAAACTAGTACAAGACTCTATTTAAGTAACAATACTCTAAAGATTATTTTATTTTGATACTAAGTTAAATTTTATTCAATATGGAAAAAATAACTGTTGTATTTTTAACGGTCGCTACCACTTGTGAACTTGAAAATTAGTGCAAATCTCAACAAATGAAGAAGGGATGAAGGAAAGAACAAACCTTTTCTAGGAGAAACGGCCAATTTAACTTCTTTGTGATCATGGGGAGCTCCATAATCATGGCTCCCAAACACATCAGAAACAGGGGAAGCACTTGAACTCCAAACAAACATATGAAGATCTTTATTGTTGTTATTGTTACTCTCATCCATCTTGTACTGACCGGCCTGCCCGTTCGTCGTCGATTTCTTACCCGAAACCACATTTCTCGATCCCGTCGGTGAAAACATTCCCATGTTCGGAGTAGGATAATGTGGTGGCGCCGGTGCCGAATTCCCATGATAATAATATCTCGCTCCACTCTTCCCTCCTCCTCCGCCGTGATGCTCCTCCTCATAATTTGACGGTCGTGGCGTCGGCCCCCTCGACGCTGCTGCTACCACCGGTCCACCACCGATCATGGAGTAAAAATCAGTATGGTTAAAACTCGACCCTCTCGGCGTCGGGTTTCTTGATGACTGCAATGAATAAATCTCGGCGTTGGTGAGATTCGACGGTCGGGGAGTTCCCGACGACAACCCCTGTGATCGACGGGAGAAAATATCTGAACGAGAGGCGTTGGACCGCCTGACAGTAACATGGAGTTTGCCATCGTCTTTAATCTCCGCCTCTGTTTCCAGTACTTGCCGACCATCGAGTGAAACGACGTCGGATTCAACATGGATCGAGACGATGGATGCTGCCGTGTCGGGAAATTGCTCGGAGATTAAGTTCCTAGCTCCTCTAAATTCGAACATGAAGAGCATTAAAGTGTACCAAATTATGCATTGAAGAACTACAATTTGAACCATTAGGCTGCCAGAAAAATCGCCATACATTCCTTTGAGCAGAGGAATTCCCATAACCAAAGTGTTGGGCAGAGTCGATAGTGAAAACAGAGTAATTGTCCACTCCAAACACCCCCTCCGACTCACCTATAAAAAAAATCGTAAATTTAACATAACCCATCAGCTTAAACTGTTTAATTTGGTGATATGACAATAAAATATATCAAGTTCGAGTTTTTTCATCGTCATTTATCATAACCTGTTAGCTTAAATAGTTCAACTCAACACAATGATAGTTCTTATGTTTGACCTTTTGTATTATCATTTTAAACTTTTGAGCTTAGTGGTAGTTTTAATATTACCTTTGTCCAGATGCCGAGCACCACCAAGACAATGATTTTCTGGAGGGTATCAGCGGCAATGAACCGAAAGTTCATAGTGTAGGGATTGTTGGAGGCGATGAAGTGGAACGAGAGAAGGGGAACGGCGAAGAGGGCAACGAAACGGTTGATACCGGAGCATTGATCGGGGGTAAAAATCTTCCACCATTTGACAGAACCGTAAGCTAATATCATGGCAACGTAGAGCGGCACGACGGCTGTCATGACATGGTAAAAGTCTGATAATGAAATCATTTTGAAAGAAGTTTGAATTCAGAGGAAAACAGAGGAAGTCCAAGGAAGAAGAAGAAGAAGAAATGAAGAGTTTTGAAGAAAAAGGCAAGTGAAATGGGAAAGCATGTGTTTTTTTCTAGTTTCTTTCTTGTTTCAGCTGAGAAAGAGAGAGAGAAAAGAAAGTGTTTGTAAGGCAAAATGGTTTGGTTTTGGAGGGTTTTATGGAAGCTTTTTAAAAAACAGAGCTTTCTTTTTTGAGGGGTTTTAGTTTTTTCTTCTTGGATTTTTTTTTTTTTTTTTTTTTTTTTTTTTTTTTTTTTTTTTTTTTTTTTTTTTTTTTTTTTAACTCATGGGTTTTGGATTTGAATATGGCAGTACCTCTCTGTTTTATTATTCTCTTCCCTTTCTATTTTTTTTTCTAGATTTTTTTTTTAATTTTGGGTTTTAACTAAATACCTAAAAGAAAGAAAGAAAATAAATAAATTGACATGTGATTGTTTGAGGAGGATAATGAGAGGGTGGACAAGGGTAGTTGAGAATTAATCAGCCACATCACTAACATTTAACATTAAAAAAAATCATAATACATGCACTATTTTATTTAAGGGAATTTTTAAAAATAAAAAAATAAGAGAAATTATTTATACAAAATAACAAAATTTTTAAGATAATTGTGATGGATAGAAATAATAGAAGTTTATCAATATTTATTAATATTTTTTTATTATTTTATGTAAATAGTTTTAAAAATTTCCTTTTTATTATTATTTAAGGTGAAATATATTATATATTGATAGGGCAAAGAATATAAAGAATATAATGCAGTGCAAAGAATATAAGAATTAAAATTAGAATAAAATTTGTTAAGCGATTAGCAAAGAGAGAAAATGACGTAGTTTTTTTTTTCCTTTTGAAAAAAACATTGTAAAAGCTTTAACCCATTGTAATATGACATATGTTTATTTAATATCGAGCACAAAAACAAAGAACTTCTTTATAATACAAACACGAATACGATTAAATGGAATTTGAATCGAAATTGTGAATTAATTAGGCTTTTCAATCGATGTTAGAGTGTTGATATAATTAAGTTTATGATAATTCATAACCTAAACTTTTAGGTCAATTCGTGATTTAACATGGTATTAGAATATGTGGTCATAATTTTAAATCCATGTAATGTCATTTTCTCTTCAATCAATATTTATTCTCACTTGTTGAGGTTTCTACAATTTTTCATATAAACGAGTGGGGGAGTGTTAAAGTGTCGATAGAATTATATTTACAATAATCCATCAACTTAAATTTTAGGTCAATCGGTGATTTAATATGGTATCAGAGTATGAGATCTTATGTTTAAACTCATGTAACGTCATTTCTTCCCCAATTAATATTCATAACCCATCGACTTAAGTTTTTTTTTGTCAATCAGTGATTTAACAATCAAGATGTCGATTTAGAAACGACCCACTAATAAGGGGAGGGGTAGAATGGGGTTTTTGAAAAAGAAAAAAAGGGGAGAAGAGTGAGTGGTGGAAGTACTGTTGTTGGGCACGCGAGGAGCTTAAGCAAAAATGGTAATTAGTGGAGGATGAGAAAGGGAAACATGAGAATGAAGGAAACCAAAGCAACGATATGTTAAATGGACCCCAAATTCCCCACTCCCAAATCGTACAATCAAACCACTTTCAACCAATTCAAATTGTTTGTTCCCTTTCAAATCCCCCTCATTTCTATTCTCATGCATGCCCAAATCATATCTTTCAATATCTCGTTTCTCTTCAAAACCCTAATTTCATCTTTAGATGTGAGTATGTAAAGTTTAATTGATCGAGATTGTAACGACTCGAGTTTAGGAGGGAGATAAATAAACCGAGATCACATCTAAATGATAGGGATCCTAAGGACATGAAAGTATAGTTAAGAAAAACTTAAAAAAATTGAAAGTTACTGTGCACCTTCCTTTTCGGTGACTCAATCATAGGAACTTCAAAGTTAAGTGTGCTTGTTGGGTGACCTCTTGGGAAAGGACCTGTGTTGGTTTGTGGAGAAAATTTTCCCTCTTATAAGCATTCAAGACAAGTAAGGATGACGTTTCCGGGTCGTGGGAGATGCAGCGGAATGCCAGGCCATCAGGTTTCGAATCATATGCCTGAGGCGTTACAAAAATATTAATAACTTTGAAGGAATTAGTTAAAGAGTACATCGTGACCTAACTATTTTATATATCCAATAGTTTAGAGAGTATGACAAGAACACAATGTGGTGTTCATATGAAATTGGTTTTGTATATACTATAGGTTCAAAATCTCGATCTATCTCTTTTTGTTTGAATTGAAATTCTACGAAAACCCTTAATTTCAACTTCTCTATCTTCGTATGCCTCTTTAAAATCACCTATTTTTAACTCTTATTTTTCTTTATTTTCATACGTAGTTTGGATGTGTAAACATTGTCTATTATGATCATATCATTTTTTCATACTAGGAATTTTGATATTTGATATCGATGTGTTAAGAAGATTTTTTTTTTCTTTTATAAAAAAAAATACTATTTTAGCCTATTGTATTTAATGCCTTTCTTCTGTACATGTTAACAATTGCATTTTGCATGCAACAGTGAGAAAATTGTATATTTTTATAATTAATATGTTGACATATACATATTGCTATTGTAAATTTTTTGCTCAAAACTAAAATGGACCAATTATAATGATGAATCTTTGAATTATTTTGTCAATTTTCATACCCATATGAGTGCATACAAGAAATGACATAAAGCTATGGCATCAAATATCATTACTCATATGTTATTTTGGACAAGTACAATCAAATATTTCATAATTTAAATATAAGGTTATTTGTTTATTTTGGCGATAGGGTCATCATTTTTTGGGATTTATGTTTTAATGGATGAAAGTTAAACGTATAAAAAAAATATAAAAAAAGGGAAATTATTACCAACATAACAAATATGAAATTATTTATAAATATAAAAAAAAATTCACTATCTATACCGATAGACCGTGATAGACTTCTATCACTCGAGCGATAGAGGTTTATCGTGGTCTGTCGCTCAAATTTTTCTATATCTATAAATAGTTTGACTCATTTTTCTATATTTAAAAACAACCCAAAAGTCAAACTAGAACTAAAGCAAACAATTTTGGTCTCTAAACATTCATAGAAGCAACAATTTAGTCCATAAACTTTAATAAGTAATAATTTAGTCTTTATAATTTCAAAATTTAAACAATTTAGTCCCTGCCATGAAAATCTCATCAAAATTATTCGCCAACTATTATGCAACCGTTTATTCTTTATAATTTATAAATAAATTTGATTTTCGATTTGTTTATTAATGTACATGTATAAGACATTTTAATAATTCTTAATAATATTTTTTTTAATAGAGACTAAATCGTTATAAATAGTAAAGTATATAGATTAAATTGTTATAAATTTGAAAGTACACAGATTAAATTGTTATCAACTAAAGTTTATAGACGAAATTATTACTTCCAAGAAAGGACTAAAAGTGTTTTTTTTAACTAAAATATTGACTATAATTCAATGGAGATAAAGCAATATTTCCAGAAATTAAAAGTATATAACTTCTAACAAAATCTAAAAAAATGGAGTAGAAAAGTGAAGATCACATTAAGTTGATTTTATCCATAAAGTTGGGTTTTTCTTTTTCCTTTTAATTTTAAAATATAATATACAATATTTAAAAAGTCCCTATGAAGGCAAAATAAAGCTATAAACCCTAGCCAATTGACCTGATAAAGATCTTCTTTTAAAGAAAAAGGAAAAAACTTTTGAATTTGGATTAGGTCAATAAAAAAGTAACTACTTTTAATTGAGTTTGGCCTTATTTTGTGGGGAAGAAAGCGTGTCCTTTTCTTGGGTCACTAAAGCTATAGTCTAACATTAATTTCGTAAAGTTTTTGAGTTTTTAGGAAAAGAACTTTCATACAAATGGATATTAGATTCTAATCTCTAATCACTTGAGCGAGGATAGATGTGATCTTAACTAATTTAGGTTGGTGTGTCGATAATTAAAGATATTAAATGAAAAAATATTGGTATATATAGAACAAAGTTTCAATTGATACAACATACACTATATTATCATAAATTACATTTGATACTAGTAAATTTACGTAGTCATATATAGGGGTATAAATTATTTTTTTCTATATAAAGTTTAATAATAGGAACTAGAAGAAATTTTATATAAACTTTATGGAGTAAAATATGAGTTGAAAAATTTTAGATCATGCATTTCAAATTTTTTTTTTAATTTAAGCAATCATTTTATGAATTTGTGCATGTGACATTTCTAGTTAATTCATTTTTATTTTAACTCCTTTGACAAAAACTTTTAAAAATAAAAACTTAAAAAAATAAAAACACTCATTTTACAAATTTGTGCATGTGGCCATCAAAAGTGGTCGACGAAGTTGGTCGTCGGAGGTGAATGCTGGAATTGGGCATCGAAGGTGGTTGTTGGAGACATACGAAGTTGGCCTCCCAATTAATGAGTTGATATCTCAACTCATCTCATCTCATCTCCTTATCCCAAACACCCCTTAGTGATTTAGAGATTCTCATTCTATTAAAAATTAACTCAAATTACTGTAAACAGAAAAAATATCAAACTATTTACAAATATAAAAAAAATTTACTACTGATAGACTGCGAAGTAAATAAATTCTGTCGCTTGACCGATAGAAAGCGATAGAATTCTATCGCGGTCTATCACGGATAAACTATAAAAATTTTCTATATTTGTAAATAGTTTTGCTCATTTTTCTATATTTGAAAAGAGCCATTTGAATAATTGAATAAGATAAGACTAAAATTAGTCATATTAATAAAAAAATTGCTAAAACCCATTTGATTTCAACATTTCTCTCCGTTATGTGTTAATCTCTCCATTGAAAGAAGTATTACCAACGTGAGAGTTATGCATTCACAATTCCAAGACAAAGTCTTAACAGAAGGATTGACTTATAAAAATTCAGATTTTAATGGATACAATTATTAGTTTAATTTTTTTTTTTCCAATAAGATGATTATGAACCAAAATGAAATAAACACAAAAGGGTTTAAGGGAAATTACTATAAACAAAAAAAATATCAAACTATTTCCAAATATAGAAAAATTTCTGATCGACTGTGATAGAATTCTATCACTTGAGCGATAGACAGCGAGCGATAGAATTTTATCGCGGTCTAGTACTGATAGACAGTAAAAATTTTCTATATCGATAAATAGTTTAACTCATTTTTCTATATTTGAAAACCGCCCAAAGTTTAAACCTAGAAACAATAACAATAATATCACTATCAATTAGTTCAGGAATACCTTGAAACAGACCCTCAAAGTTTAGGGATTTTACATATAGAACATGAAGCCCAATAGAGATGCATTTTGTCAAAGAAAGTGGATGCATAATTGCATATGAATGAAGAGGATAGTTGCTTCTCATATAATAATACCAAACACTACTTAAGAGTTAACAACCTGCTTAAAAAATGTTTTTAAGGCATTTAAGAAAGTCAATCCAGAAATCATCAACATAACTCAAGTTCAATTTGGATGAAAATCATATAAAGCTTATATTGGCAAATGAAAATAGAAAATCAAAACAACTTATTTAAGAAATCCATCAGAAATAAACCCTAGGCAAACCGCAAGACTATCATTCTTACACAACATGCATGTTACAATCAAGTATTATGTAGACTGACTAGGATACATAAAATCATAAAAACATCAAAAATACTATACAAACATATTTTGAAAAAGGAAAATGATAGGATGTGGAATGAACAGTAACCTCTAGCTAGCAGGGATGCTGATAAACCAAATCTTCTTTCAGCCTTTGGGGTTTGGAAGATCAATCCACAGCAACTGAATTTCGACTTCCCCACATTCGACATTTTTCAATCTAAGGTAGATATCTTGGACTACTTTACCATCTTTCCAGACGACACAGCTCTCTTCAGCGAGACAGTTTTGCCTCGCTGGTAGCATTCGTGAGATTGTAGTTCCACTGGGAAGATTCTTCAAGTTCATCTTCAGAGCTTCCATAAATGCTTTGATATCGAACTCAGCATACCCCATTTTATCATCCTTGCTAAATGTGTCGTGATCGTAAACGGTCTGTAACCAGGTTAAAGATGAATAGAAAAGAAAATCAATGTAAGGAAACATGGTACCGATAAAGGAAGTCGTGGAGGTTACAAAGACAAGTGACTCGTTAAATAACTTTGATCATAGTTGAAGTCCTAAAAATGTCAAACTAAGCGAGAGAAAAATGTTTGCCCATAATACAATAAAAGTCCACACCCTTTTTCTCTTTCTCTAGAATGCTTGATTAACAGTTCATCATGTTCAATAACATGAAGAGTACCAGAAGAAACTTGAGTTTTCTTTCATACTACGATTATGTGCCACAGATATATTAGGACTAGGAAGACAACTCGTTTCGTTAATGATTTTCTCTTCACACGTCAAAGACTGTACACAAAAAGTTTTAAAACAGGAGATAGAAAAGAGACCATGAAGCAAATTATCGTTGAAGAACCAAATATCCTTACACAAACTCTGATTTTCAAAGTCCAAACTAGTCTTTAACACTGTGAGAGACAATGTTCCGGTGGTTCCCTTGTCAATATAAAAGTAATCATGACGGAATATGAAAGAAAGCTACCAAAGTATGGTGTCCATGGAAGACGCGTTTGGAGACTAAAAAATGATCACCTATAACTTTCCTGGAAAAAATGCACTAATTCACAGGGGAAAAAAGCTTAACCTGGCTTAGCAACAGCAATTGCTACAAATTGGTCAACAATAAGAGCACATCAGCATTGTAACTGTCTGGGTATATCTATATGGAAATTGTTTAAAAAGCACTCCAGATTGATGGCAGCGCAACATACCAAATATATATCATTTTCACGGAGAAAATAAGCTGCCATTCATGGATCATTCAATTCAAAATGGAATTCAATAGTATAAGAAAACTAAAAGCTCAACAAATTTCTCTCATAGTTAACGTATTTGAAGGAGACGAGGCAAAGAAAGAAAAAACTCGTAAAATATGGCACTTCCGTACAATTGAACAAGCTTTTTTCTATTTTATTTATATGATAAATAAAACATATAGAATATATAATAAATAAAGAAGGATTACCAGCTTAATTGGAAGATTCGGATCACTGACAGAAAGAGTTAGATCTTCATTCCATACAGGATTAACATCCTTCTTTATCACCCGTGTCTTCAGTTTCTAAATCCAGATTTCACAAGAACAATAGTATTAAGCAGCAGCAATACATGAAAGTTAACCCTCTCGCTCTCTTTATAAACAAAAACAGAGACGCACAGATAATGACGGCAACCAGGGTTTCACATCTAATATTAAGACATCCTAATTCTCATTTTTGTAACGCCATAGTTCAATGGATCATTAACATCTTCAAAGTAATTCATTGACCTACCTTAAAAAGCACAATTCATTACTACAATTTCTCGTGATGTTCATTTCATAGTAACGAAACTTATGAGTTAACAATTCAACTGCCATGAATTTAATCCATCTCATTCCTCAGATAAAAACTCGCATTAAAAATTAGCTCACCTCCACCCACACACAAGATTTATTTCTGCACCTCCCAAATCTCCATACATGTAGAACGATCCAGAAGTTGCAAGTCCTAGAGGTGACTTTTCGTCCATGAAAATCATCGAAACATTCTCGCCATTTTTCTTAAAATTGAGCCTCAAATTCAACCAATTACTAAACATTACTCCTATGGTTAACCCTTCCACAGAAAACACACTACTCAACTCACACGACCCTTATCCCAAACAAATCAATCAATTACTACAAAGTAAATCAACAGGTTTCAAGGATCTTGCAGCATTACAAAGAACCTAAAGAAACAAAACCTGAAATTGGAAGGAAAAAAAAAAAAAAAAAAGAAGGTGATCATGAAAGAAAAAGAAGAGGAAAAACGTACTTGCTTTCCCATCTTGACGACAACATAGGGATCGCTACTGCGAACATCACGAACAGCAAGATTGACACCACGAATGATGCGAATACGGAGAAGTCCAAGCAGATTCTCCATTAGCACCAGACGGCCACCGCTCTTCGGCGATGTTGGTGTATCCGGCATCGTCCTCTGCTCCCTCCTATTTATATTTATACCAAAGAAATTTTCAATTCGAAATTTAGAATAATATTTTTAAAAAAATAATTAAAATATGTAAAACATGAGCAAATTTCGTGGGACCAGAAGCTACCGATCCTTTCTAGAATAGGCCTTATTCGCAAAAAGAATGATTTGTAAATATATTAATTTTTGTTCGTCGACAGCGATATTTAGTTGATATTAATGTTTGAAAAAAATTATAAAATTTATATTTGGTCGTTCCAGGTGAATGATGGGTGACCAAGAGATCCGGTTGTACGTTGCGGAAACAATGGGAAGGTGTGGATGAGCTTCAGGCGTGTGAAAACGAGGTCGTCCTTTTCTTTTCTTTTATTTTCCTTCTTCCATTTTAAGTCTATAACTTCTATCATTGAGTCCAATATTTTGAAATAATTGTATAGATGACTACTTTTTTAGATGTTGAAATGAAAAGTAACTCTAAATTTAGAAATTGTTATAAAATAAGAACAATACAATGAACAAAAGAAGAACAAAAGTAGTAAAGTAGAGAGAAATAAGAAAGTAGAAATGACAATTGAACTCAATTGTGGTGTGTATTACAAAGGTAACATATACCACTATTTATAGGATAAGAGATGGTGTATGTTACAAGATTGAATTCAATGGGGAGGTATGTTACAATATCAAATTCAATGAGAGTTTTATGATATTTTGTAACCTATATAGGTTATGGATATCTACATTTATATATTACATTTATAATACTCCCCCTTAGATATCCATATTATATAAAATAAATGCCTCGTTAAAACCTTACTAGGAAAAAACCCAATGGAAAAAAAATCCTAGTGAAGGAAAAAGAGTACATTATTTTATATACTTTCCTGCCTCATTAAAAAACCTTGCTACAAAAACCCTATGGGGAAAAGCATAGCCAAGGGAAAAAGAGTACAGTAATTCTACTCCCCCTCATGAATATATCACTTGAGTTCTCTGAGTCGTCGCATTCCAATGTTGTGCACAACTTTTCGAATGTCGATGTGGGTAATGCCTTTGTAAATAAGTCTGCCAAGTTATCTTTTGAAGAAATTTGTTGAACATTAATGTCGCCATTTTCTTCGAGGTCATGCGTGTAGAAGAGTTTTGGTGAGATATGTTTTGTTCTATCTCCTTTTATATACCCTCCTTTGATTTGGGTTATACATGCTGTATTGTCTTCATATAATATTGTTGGTAAAAAATTTCCAAAAGACAAGCCACATGTTCCTCGAATGTGATGAGTCATTGACCTCAACCATACACATTCTCTACTAGCTTCATGAATTGCAAGAATTTCTGCATGATTTGAGGAAGTGGTTGTAATGGTCTGTTTTACAGACCGCCAAGATATAGCAGTTCCTCCACATGTAAACAGATAACCTGTTTGAGATCTAGCTTTGTGTGGATCAGATAAATATCCAGCATCTGCATAACCAACTAGATCAAAATTTGATTTGTTTGAATAAAACAAACCCATATCAACCGTTCCTCGAAGATAACGGAGTACATGTTTAACTCCGTTCCAATGTCTTTTTGTTGGAGAAGAACTGTATCTTGCTAATAAATTCACTGAGAATGCTATATCTGGTCTTGTGTTGTTAGCAAGATACATTAGTGCACCTATTGCACTAAGATATGGTACTTCAGGACCAAGTAGTTCTTCATTATCTTCTCGAGGTCGAAAGATATCCTTTTTCACGTCTAGTGATCGAACTACCATTGGAATGTTCAATGGGTGTGCTTTGTCCATGTAAAACCTTTTTAAAATCTTTTCTGTATATGTCGTTTGATGAATAAAAATTCCATCAGCTAAATGTTCAATTTGCAAGTCAAGGCAAAATTTTGTTTTTCCAAGGTCTTTCATCTCAAATTCTTTTTTGAGATAGTTTATTGCCTTTGAAAGCTCTTCAGGAGTTCCAATTATATTTAAATCATCAACATATACAGCTATAGCAAATCCTGATTGTGATTTTTTAATAAACACACATGGACAAATTGGATTATTTTGATAACCTTCTTTCAATAAATATTCACTTAGACGATTGTACCACATCCGTCCTGATTGTTTTAATCCATACAATGATCTCTGTAATTTGATTGAATATAATTCTCTAGATTTTGAATTATATGATTCAGGTATCTTAAATCCTTCAGGGATTTTCATATAGATTTCATTTTCCAGAGATCCATATAGATATGCTGTGACTACATCCATAAGATGCATGTTAAGCTTTTCATATACAGTCAGGCTAATTAAATATCTTAATGTAATAGCGTCCACCACAGGTGAATATGTTTCCTCATAATCAATGCCTGGTCTTTGAGAAAATCCTTGTGCAACCAATCGTGCTTTGTATCTCGTGACCTCATTATTTTCATTTCTTTTACGTACAAATACCCATTTGTATCCCACAGGTTTTACACCTTCAGGTGTATGGACTACAGGTCCAAAAACTTCACGTTTTGAAAGTGAGTTTAATTCTGCTTGGATGGCTTCTTTCCACTTAAGCCAATCCTTTCTATGGCGACATTTTCAACAGATCTAGGTTCACAATCCTCATTTTCATGTATAATATCATGAGCAACAGTATAAGCGAAAATGTTGTCTATGGCTACATCAGTTCTATTCCATCTTTTTCCTGTCATTACATAATTTATCGAGATCTCACTGTTATCTTCATATACTTGAGTCTCTTCGACATTTTTATCAATAGTCATGTCTGGAGATTCTTTTTGAATCTTCTCATTTTCAATTGAGTCATTTTGACTATTGATTACTTTTCTTTTTCGAGGATTTTTATCTTTTGAACCTACTGGTCTACCACGCTTCTGGCGTACCGTTGACTCATTAGTTGTAACAACTTGCTGAGTTGGAATTTCAATTCTAGATGGAGCATTAACAGCTGGAATATATGACTTGGTCACTTTCTTAACATTTGTAAAAGCATCTGGCATTTTGTTTGCTATGTTTTGTAAATGAATTATTTTCGAACTTCCAGTTCGCATTGATTTGTACGAGGGTCTAAATGAGACAATAACGATGCGTTTCAGGCAATTTCATTTTCCAACTTCTTAATTCCTCCCCCTAATGTTGGAAAAGTTGTCTCATTAAAATGACAATCAGCAAATCGTGCAGTAAATACATCACCCGTCAGGGGTTCAAGATATCTAATAATTGATGGGGAATCAAATCCGACATATATTCCTAATCTCCTTTGAGGTCCCATTTTAGTACGTTGTGGTGGGGCAATTGGAACATATACTGCACAACCAAAAATTCGCAAATGGGAAATATTTGGCTCTTGACCATAAGCTAATTGCACTGGGGAGTACTTATGATAAGATGTCGGTCTTATGCGTATAAGTGACGCTGCATGCAAAATAGCATGACCCCATACAGATATTGGAAGTTTTGCTCTCATAAGTAATGGTCTAGCAATTAATTGTAAACGTTTGATGAATGATTCTGCTAATCCATTTTGTGTATGAACATGAGCTACATGATGTTCAATACTTATCCCAATTGACATACAATAATTATTAAATGCTTGGGATGTAAACTCACCAGCATTATCAAGTCGAATGCTTTTGATTGTATAATCAGGGAACTGTGCCCTTAATTTGATTATTTGAGCAAGTAATCTTGCAAATGCAAGGTTTCGACTTGATAATAAACACACATGTGACCATCTACTGGATGCGTCAATTAAAACCATGAAATATCTAAATGGTCCACTTGGTGGATTAATAGGTCCACATATGTCACCATGAATTCGTTCTAAAAATGTAGGTGACTCAATTCCCACTTTAGCTGGTGATGGCCTAATTATTAATTTTCCTTGAGAGCAAGCAACACATGATAATTCATTAGATTGAAGAATCTTCTGGTTCTTTAATGGATGTCCATGAGAATTCTCGATAATTCTTCTCATCATTATTGATCTAGGATGACCTAATCGATCATGCCAAACGATGAATATATCTGGATTCATGAACTTCAGGTTCATTGTTGTGTATGTTTCAATTACTCGTATATGTGTATAATATAATCCAGAAGAAAAAGCAGGCAGTGTTTCCAATATACGTTTTCCATGTGAAACAATAGATGTAATATAGAGATATTCTATATTATTTTTATTGTTAGTTTCAACATGATAACCATTTTGACGTATATCTTTGAAACTCAATAGATTTCTTTTCGATTTACTAGAGAACAAAGCATTATTAATTGTGAATTTTGTTCCTCTAGGTAAAATAAGGTTTGCTTTTCCAAAACCTTCAATCAAGTTTGCAGAACCTGATATTGTATTGACATTTGCTTCAAGCATTGTCAATTTAGAAAAGTATTTTCTATTTTAAGTATTGTATGCGTAGTTGCACTATCTGCCAAGCATAAGTCTTCATTATTATCTTTGAGTCAGCCAAAATATGAGAAATGTCCATGATTCTTCATTATAAAAAAAAAGGATTACAATAATTCTAAAAATTAAAGACAAAACTACTATAAATATTCAAAAATTAGCTTGCAAATGTAAAAGAAAGAGAAAACTAAAACAAAACTACTTTTGGACATTATCATAATCAAAGGAAGTATTTGCGACTCCTTCAATAGCATCAATTTTCTCTTCAGGAGACTCAAAAAAATCAGCAACATCTAAATGCGTCATGTTGGAAGGGTCAAATACATCATCTTGATATGCAAAATTTGCTTCCACATTTTTTTCTTTCTCCTTTAATGAGGCTTGATAGAGATCAACTAAGTGTTTGGACGTACGACAGGTACGAGACCAATGCCCCTTCATACCACATCGGAAGCATTGATTTTCAACACTTTTAAAGCTCTTATTTTGTGGAGTTTTTCTTCTTTGATCATCAGTATTTGTGATTTTTTTGAAATCTGAATAATTATTACCATGAAAAGAATAGTTATTTCTTCCTCTACCGCGGTCACGACCTCGACCACGACCACGACCACGACCTCGACCATGATTATTTGAAATTATAGCATTCACTTCAGGGAATGGTGTTGCTCCAGTTGGTCGAGACTCATGGTTTTTCATTAATAGCTTATTATTTTGTTCAGCCACAAGAAGACATGATATAAGTTCAGAATACTTTTTAAAACCTCTTTCTCGATATTGCTGCTGCAGGAGCATATTCGAGACATGAAATGTAGAAAATGTCTTCTCTAACATATCTTCATCAGTAATTTTTTCTCCGCATAACAACAATTTTGAACTAATTTTAAATAGTGCGGAATTATAATCACTTACTGATTTAAAATCTTGCAACCTTAGGTGCATCCAATCATAACGAGCTTTAGGAAGAATTACTGTTTTTTGATGATCATACCTTTCCTTTAAACTTTGCCATAGAACATAGGGATCTTTTACTGTAAGATATTCAGTCTTTAGCCCCTCATGAAGATGATGTCGAAGGGAAATCAAGGGTTTTGCCTTTTCTTGACTAGAAGTCGTATTTCCTTCTTTAATTGTTTCTCCAAGATTCATGGCATCCAAATGAATTTCAGCATCAAGTACCCATGATAAATAATTGTTACCATTGATATCAAGAGCTAAAAACTCTAATTTGGTCAGACTTGTCATGGTAAAATATAGCAAAGAAATATACTTATATTAGAAATTTAATAAACATATCAAATATGCATTTTAAACAATATAGATAATTACTACATGTTGTATATATATATATATATATATATATATATATATTTTAACCAATATAAATAACATGCTCAACATATATATGTATTATAGACATGATATTTATATATAAAATAATAATAATAATAGTAAACCATATTGTACATAATACAAAATGTAACAAAATTAATACATAGTGATTTAAAATATACATGTCTATGATCAATTAAAGGTATAATACATATCATAATACATAGCAATATATCAATCTTTTTAATTAAATTATCAAGTAATGAGAATTTAGATATGCATATTTTATTCCCATGTTAATGATAATTCAAATAAACAAATTGCAATATATATATTAATTTTACAACATGCTCATATATATCTATATAAAATGATTAACAACATGTTTAGATAAAATGGTATAATCATTTAGATCAATGCTATGAAGGACACAAATAAGTATAAGTTTAGGAAAAATAAAAGGATAAAAGATCTTATAGGGAATGAACAATCATATTATACATAATATATTATTCTCATACATGATTAATAAGATAAAACATAAACTAAAGAATAAGATAAATTTAATCATAATATTATATGAATCGAATAATAACTTTGTAAAAGTAATATGTCAATATTGCATAAAATAACATGTCAACGTTTAAACCATACACAGTGTATATATGATGTATTTGATACATATACACTGTATACATAGAACGTTCATAACACAAAACAAAAGCAAAAACAAAATTAACCTACCTTTTGCAAATGAAAGTGGTAGAGTCGTGCTGATAACGTACTATAAAATAAGAACAATACAATGAACAAAGGAAGAACAAAAGTAGTAAAGTAGAGAGAAATAAGAAAGTAGAAATGACAATTGAACTCAATTGTGGTGTGTATTACAAAGGTAACATATACCACTATTTATAGGATATGAGATGGTGTATGTTACAAGATTGAATTCAATGGGGAGGTATGTTACAATATCAAATTCAATGGGAGTTTTATGATATTTTGTAACCTATATAGGTTATGGATATCTACATTTATATATTACATTTATAATAGAAATCAATTAAATTTGGGTTTCTACATTACCCTCCGTAAAATTATCACTTTAACTTTTCCTCTTTCTTTATTTTTCTTGTACAGTCTTTTTTCTTTCTTTGTTTTTATGCGTTTTTCTTCTTCCTTTTTTCTTTTTTCTTTTTTCTTTTTTTTTTTTGAGTTTCTTCTTTCATGCTTTTACTCTCACTATCGACCTATTTTGTTGGAATTTTCAGTCACTCTCTTTTCCGGCGATTTTTTATGTTGTCTTCTTCTTCTCATGGAATCAAAGATGTAAGTTGTAGTGTGAACCAAAACGAGAGTGAGATCAAGAAACGAGAGGAAGAAGTGAGAGCAAGAGGAAGAAGCGAGAGCGAGAATTCGAATGAAGGAAACAAATTCGAAAAAAAAAAAAAAGCAAAAGCTAGAGGAAGAAGCCTAACTGTGTTTGATAAGGAACAAGATAAGGAACAAGAGTAAGAAATGAGAATTTGTTTGAGCGTTAGGCCCTCGCACGTGGTTTAGGGACAAGATGGTATTTTCACACACAGTTGACGTAAGCTGCCATTTTTTGAGCAAATTTGAATCTTGGGCCCTATAAAGAAGTCATCTGTATAAAAACCCCATATATTTTTGTAGAAATTATAAGGTCGATGATTGAGTTTATAATATTTTAGGTCTCGCTACATAATAATTTTATTGTATTTTTTGGCAAATTACAAAAACTACTTTTAAAGTACAGTCATAGTTGCAATTATATGCTCAATTGCAAAAGTTGAGCCTTGTTAAAGTTTGACCCTCAAAGTTATATAATTGTAGAAATTATAACAATTGTATATGTTTGATGATTCAATTTTTATCATTTAAATGTCCAATTTCTACGGTTATTGTAAGTTTGAGAGTCCAATTTTAACATCTATATAAGTTTAAGGTATAATTGCAATTACCATCATACAAGGATGATTTTTGTAATTTATTTTTTTAAATTGAATTTATAAACATAATATCCATCCATAAATTTCTATATTTTATTATTCCATTTGTATTCTTATTTTTAGAAATCAAATTAAGTTTTAAACACTAAAAATAGTCATATTTTTTAAAGAAATATAATAGAAAAATTGAAAGAAAACAAATTTTAGTTTCAAATATAGAAAACTAAAAACAATCATTTGCTAATTTGAATCATTTTTATGAAATTAATTTATGATTAATTTAAAGAGTGAACAAAAACCGTAAACCTCTGTCCCGCCAAATTCTTTTACTTCATGGGTTCCAAGTGTGAAAAATAAACGTTTAATATAAGCTTTGGATCCTTTCAATCTAATATCCATTATCTAAAAAGTTTCAATTTAATTTCTTTTATATATATATATATATTACTTTAGTCTATTCTTTGTGAATGTTAAATTATGTTGAGAATAAAATTTCATAGCATAATATTATTGAATCAATAGAAGTTTAGATGACGAGGAAAAAAAAAGGAAAATTTTCACATATAAAAAAAATGTCAAACTATTTACAAAAAAATAGCAAAAAAAAAATTCTGATAGACCTTGATAGACCTCTATCAGAGTCTATCACAACTATCTATAAATTTTGCTATTTTGTGTAAATAATTTTTCTTTTTTTATTTTTAAAAATTCCTAAAAAAAAATCTAATTTCTCCTCTAAAATTTTTCAAGTTTTATTTAAAGGTAAATTTTCACATATAAAAAAATATCAAACTATTTACAGAAAATAGCAAAAAACACTGATAGACATTATTGATAGACTTTTATCAGCATCTATCAGCGATAGACTTCTATCATTTCTATCACTGATAAATCCTGATAGACTTCTATCAACGTCTATCACAACTATCTAAAGATTTTGTTATTTTGTATAAATAGTTTTCCATATTTTTCTATTTGAAAAAATTTCCTTATTTAAATGGCACTTTCTCTTCAAAATTTATGTCATCTCATGTGTTTTATAAATCTATCATCAACCAATTTCAACATTTGAAATAAAAGGAAGGGTTTAAATGTGAAGGAATAATTTTACATTTCGTGTACAAGAATATTCACATAATATATAGATTTATAAAATAGAACTTTTTGTCCCTAAAACTTAAATTTAATTTTTATTCATTCTCAACATTTTTAAAATAAAATTTTACTCACTAAAGATTGAAAAATAATCAAAAAAATATTTTTTTAAAATTATTTTGTAGCAAGTATCACTAGAAGAAAGATGATTCAACAAGTTAGATGACGGTGTGACCATTTCTTTATAGACGACAGTGTGACTATTTTTTATGATCATTTTTAAATATCAATGAATGGTTTGATATGGTTACATGATATTCGTTTTCTCTTTTTTCTTCCATCATTAAAATTAACAAAATTATTATTTTAAAAAAATTTACCAAATTATACTTTAAAATGTCTACTTCTTTGAGCCCATTTGGTCATTGTTTGCTTGACAAATAGCTTGACTTTTTTAATGAATATTTTAAAGGAATATAATTTCTTTGATTTTTGGAAGACCTAATTGGACATACCCATGTTATCTTTCTTGGAGCAACCTAAACTAGAATCTTTAAAATAAATTGTTAAGATTTTATGTGTAATTTTAGAACTTATCCAAATGATTTCATTTTTGTTTTATACGATGATAAATATGTTCATGTTTTTGTAACCAACATATACATTATAATCTTTCTCCAAAAATAAAATAAAAGGACATATATATTAAAGTTCAAAAATTATGTGGGGCCTTTTGGTCTTCGACTATGGCAAATTAACTCATCTATTTTTATTGATGTAATGTTGATATTTTATTTTAGTTACGTTATGAATTAGTAAATATAATTAGGACAGTTTATTTCGACGTAAAACTTAGAAGTTCAAATCTTCATTTTCATATATTGTTTGATTAGAAATAGAAAATACATGAAAATAAAAAGTGATCGTGTAGTTTGAAGTATAAAATGGTCACTTTTTGAATGTTTTAGAACCAAAACGAACCAAAGTTGAAAGTACGAGAACCAAAATTAACCAAAGTCAAAAGTACAAGCAATGTTTAAAATGTCGATGTCGACAAAAATATTGAAGTCTTAATTTTATGAAAATCCTGATAGACATATCGATAAAATGTCGATGTTGATGGATATTTTTGGAAAAATAATAAAAATAAATAAATAAAAAATTTATGAATTTTAAACAAGTTAACATATCTATTATTTATATTATATTTACGATGAGGACTTTTCTACAATATAATAGAAATATCGATTCACCCACTTATGTCAATGTCCCATGAAAACGTGAAAATATCTATCAGTACATGAACCAAAGTAGGTTAAACTACCATTTTAGTCCCTATACTATGAACTTTGTTCAATTCTAGTCTCTGTACTTTTAATAAATTTTAAATTTAGTACCTAAAAATTAATTTTTACAGAAATTGATTAAATAATTATAATAATTTTTTTTGCAAGAAAATAAATTTTGTGAATATTTCAAAGTTTATAATAAAAAGGCTATAAATAACAAAAAAAAATTTAAAAACAAACAATTTACTAACTTGGGCTAAATTTAAGATTTATTGAAAGTATAAGTACTAAAATTAGACAATTAAAAATATAAGAACTAAAATTCAATAAACTTCAAAATAGGGGACCAAAATTGTATTTTATTTATTTTTTGTTTTAAACTTTTTTTCGATAGTTTGCAAAATGGATTAACGGGCCGGATCCGGCCCAGCCCGATGCTAAAACAGCGTAGCTTACCGGGAAAGCAAAAATGAGAGTTTGTAACGAATCCAAATGGACGGCGACGGTGGTCTTCCAACTCCGCTTCGAACTTCAAATTCCCGCGCTTCCTCTTCGGCAATTGGCGGTTTCCACAGTTCCCTTTCGAATCCGAAGCTCCAAAAATGGAACCATGGGAAGCCCTTGATCTCGACTACTCCGACGTACACTCCCTCCTCCGCCCTTTGAAGCGCCACCGTAGCCCCCAACCCCTCTCCCCCTCCCCCGCCGCCATTTCCACTCTCTCTCTGCCTCTTCTTGAAACCTGCTCGCATCCCCCTTCCCAGTCCCAACTCCGATCTGATCATCACCAATCGGAATCGAATTTCTTATCTCAGACTTCAATTTGTCGATCCCAACGGATTTCCACTGAATTAGAGGCCCCGTGTCCGTCCGGTGCGTCTTCGCGTATTATTCCTGGTCCTGCCGGAGCGGTTCAGGCGGCAATGCAGCGCAGAACTCGCGGTGATAACTCCTGTGTCGGCGGTGAAGAACCCGTTCCTACTCAGGAGTATATAAGGAGAGTTATCGAAAATGGGGATGAAGAGGACGATGATTTCAATCGCAGTCCGTGGGTTTGTGCTTTGGATTTTGTCCGCGGCCTAGGTTGGTTATCGGGTAATGGAGCTGTGTCTGAAACACCTTTGAATTCTATAAAGAATGGCTTTAATGCTGAGAAAGTTGCTCTGGTAATTTTTATTCAAACCCTTTTCGCTTTTCTGGCATGAAAAAATGTTGGAAGCTTGATAAATCAAATTCTTGGAATACAGCTACAGTACCATTTGTTTCTAAGAGATAGAACAGACGATCTTCAAATGATTATTGCTTAGGCCTATTTAGTGAATGTTTCGTCTTTATTTCAAGGCATCGATTGTAATATTGCAAAATTTCAATTAGGGTTTTGTGTTTTCTGTTAATGTCATCCCTCTGGCTGCTTTGTTAGGTCGTAGCCATTATCAAATCTTGTACCTCAAATGGTCTGGGTGGAATGATGGTAGCTTTAAAGGTTAGATTTCCGAGTATACATGTCCTACACGCAGGAAGTAGCATTATAAAACTTCAGTACACTATTGAAATAAGCATGAACTTCTGGTACCAGGATCCAACAGGTACAATAGACGCTAGCATCCACCATAGAGTCATTTCTGAAGGAAATTTTGGGAAGGACATATCTGTTGGTGCAGTTTTAATATTGCAGAAGGTTTGATTTCATTGTTTCAGGCACTTGGGTGTAAAGTATTTGATGGTTGAATTCATTATCTTATTCTGTTTGGAAACTTGAAGTTTCGTGAACCAGAGTTACGGTTGCTTTCCTCAATGAATGAATGCTCATCTCGTCTTCATTTATCGTCCAGGTTGCTGTGTTTTCTCCCACGCGTTTTGTACATGTGCTCAATGTAACAAGAAGTAACGTTGTCAAGGTATGATTTGCTTTAAGAATTGCTCAAGTAGTTAGTAAGCCTTCATACTAAGGAACATCTTACACTGTTATGAACATTCTGTTGGGTTTTTTTTTTCTTTCTTAATTTTAATTTTTAGTTTTTTAATTTTTAACTTTAATTTATTTTTATGAACGCAACATCTTGCTTTCATTGAGAGAAAAAAACATGTAAGAATACCAAGGCGTGCAAAAAATCAGCCCACGAAAGAAGGGAGCTCCCTTTGCAAAAAGGGATTCCAACTATACAAAATAACACCTAAAGAATATTACAAAAAGTTTTCGAAATTGAAGCTCACATAAAAACATGAAAAAGAACCAGGGATCAAATCTCACTAGGGTCCCTATCCACACCTCTAAAAAACATACTATTCCACTCGTTCCACAACAAAAAATACCACACACCCTGCAAGCCATAAACCCTAGGAGGTGGATTGAGAAGGAACTCCTCGATTATAGCACTAGCATCTATGTGAGGAGCAACCACGATACCAAACGTTTGGAAGAAAGAATCCCAGACTGAACTTGCAAACTCACAATGCCTAAGAATATGGTCCATGTTTGCCCCTGCCTTCAACAAAAATACTACATAAAGAACCAACAAGCGAGGGCAACTTCCTCTTGATCTGAGTCATAGTGTTAACATGACGGTGTAAAACTTGCCAAATAAAGAACCTCACTTTCTTAGGGATCTTAGTCTTAATCCTCCAAAGCACCGAAAAGATTGACACTCCTAAGTCCTAAGGGAGAAGGATCAACCATACAACGAAAGAAATACTTACACGAGAACCCGTCCAAAGGATTGGGGCTCCAAATCCTCACGTCCTTTCTCCCACGCCCAAAGGGGTGACCCTCAAGTAAGGAAAGAAGAGTGGCCACATTCATCGCTCCCCTATTGGAAAGAGAGCGACATAACTCGAAAGAAAAAAAACAAAAGCTCCTAGACCACACAAGAAAGTCAACAACAAAATGATTTTTGAGTTGCTTACAAATAAAAAAAAATAAAAATTGAGGGAAGACTGATGATAAAGACAAGGAAACACTGAACAAAGAGTTCTCTCCCCCACTCAATGGTCTTCTCAAAAATACGTGTCCATCCCCTCTTCCACACACAATAGACCAGTGAACAAAAGAAGAGAGCTCTTTCAAAATATTCTTCCACAAGTTCCGATGAGTACCTTTAACCCCTTTGATAACCACTCAAAAGAGTGGGGCCATACTTACTTACAATAATCCTACAACGTGAGTTTCTCTGTTTTTAGCCATCTATTCACGTGTCACCTTTTCTACATGAAAAATAAGGTTCTGAAAGAAAAAGGAATCCTTTATAGCTTACTGGACAAAGGAGATTTGTGTTTTCACGGCATCTATTGTGACGAATCACAAGAGTTGGACAACTTATCCGCTCTTTCACTTGGGGACAAACGTCATTTGTGATTGGACAGCCCATATGCATGCGCATAATGATTAATATTTAAGAAAAGTTTGACTCCTAGTTTGTTTGACATTGGCAATTATAAGCTAGCTTATTTGAATACAGAGTTAGATAGCTGATAGCTGCTGTTGTCTGTGGACTTGTACTGCCCCCTTGTATTCCCGTTGTCTGCTAGAGAATGCACTAGATTCCTTTAGTGAAATTATTGTAAGGTCAAAACTTTCTAGGATAGTTTCTCGGGAAACTAATTTTAGCCTGGGGGAGTATGGACGTAACGTAGATATATAGTTACAGAACAGTATGGTCAAACTCTTAAAGATTCTTTGAAAATTATGACCTTTTTTTTTCTTTTCTTTTCCCCTTTTTCCTTTATGATTTACGTTCATTAGTTATCTAACTGCGGGGCATACACTTGTACCTAACTTTTGCTTATGCTTGATACCGTAGGTTATCTCCAAGGACAGTGGACCTCTTATAAAGCACAATAACCCTACAGCAATCAGACAGTCTGATTCTATATCTAGAGGTCCGGAATATTTTCTCATTCAAATTTCTTGTCTAAGGCCGCCAAATTCATTACGTCTAATAAGATTTTTGGTTTTTCATAAACGCTATATCACAAGAATGACTAGGATGAAATGCATATTTTTCAATTAATCTCCTTGCACTGTGCAGATACACATGGAGAAGTTCACATGCTGCAGATGAATTTTGATGTATCACGTGAAACAACTCAAAATATCATGAACAATCTAAGGCAAAATTCTAAATTGAGAGGGAATGAACTAGATGATCTGCAAACAGGAAAAGGAAATGCTGCATCATCTAGCAATTTGGAAGAGAATGGAACCATTAGGAAGCGACAGTTCGTCGTCGAGAAAGAGTCAGTGATGGATCTGGGTACCTCCAAAGGAACCTCAAGTGTTTGTTGTAACACAGTCCATATTGATCAGGATCAAGAAATAGGGCTGGATGAGCCTATCAACCATCCTATCGGTATGGATCCAGGCAAACTCTCACAAGCCAAAGAAAATGGTGCTGCATCCAACAATACTCAAGTCCCAAGTAATCAAGAAGCTGAAACAATCAATGAAATGAAGAAGACAGTGACAAGAACACAAGAACCTGTACTCCCACAATGGACAGATGAGCAGTTGGATGAGCTCTTTGTATTTGACTGAGGTAATGTAATCTTGAAGCTTATTCAGCATGTTCTCTCAATGGAAGTTCTTGAAAAGCATGGAAATCATTGTCCTGTTCATCCCCGCCCGCAATCCTTCGAGGACATGGGAACTGCTTTTTCTTCGTAAATCTTCAATCTGTTTCTATGAAGTAGTAACTGAGTAATATTTTACAACAGTTTTACTTGGGGAGATTAGCTGTAGTTTGATAGAGATTTGGAAGTGACCAATGGAAAACCACTTGAATTAATAGATTTCCTTGGCTGTCAAAACGAAGAGAGGAAAACATGAAATGAAAGATGAATCACAGTATGAAGAATCCAATTAAACCTCACTTGTGTAAGAAATACATTAGTTAATTCCAGAGTATTTCATGATTAGTTTACATCTTTAAGATGATAAAGGTTATTACAAGCTTATAGGGTCAATAATTCCTACCAACTCGAGCTAATAACATATATCTTCAACTAAGAGAGCATTAAACAAAAAGGCCAATCTTCCATAGGATTTTAGAATGCTAGTTGAGCTAGAATACAAAGAGAATTCTCCAAAGATATTAACTTGTACTCTCACCAATCACCATAATAGTATTGTAAGCATTTCTCAGCTCAGCTAGAACTACAATCCGCATTGAGAAATGTTGGTTGAGACAAAATTGGATTACATAGCTTTCGCAAAATAATAACCAATGTTTCTATGCTCCTAATCAAATCAAAATACAAAAATAAGGGGATAACATTATTCGCTCCAAATGTGCTCTCGAATATTCCCAGCAGCAAGAACATCTGTGAACATGGGGGCGCCATCACCACGTATAGGCCTTCATGGCAGAGAACAATGCGTCTTGCCAGACGTGCGATTTTTCGGTCCCAAGAAGACTGCTCATCACTGAATCAACTTGTGAATAGCTTTCTTAATCTCTCTGCAGATATTGATGCTCTTTTGTTTGTTGGTTCAAGAACAAGGGCATGACTAAAATCTACAGGAAATATTACCATCAAAACAATGATATCAGGGAACACATGTTAAAAATTTGGGCGCAAAGGCAGGACACCAAGTGATTTTGAAATGTGAAATCCATCACACTAGTGATAGTGTGATTTGCATCAGAAATGAAGTTATTAATCAAAAAGAGAATTTGAAGTCAAGAAAAAAAGTGACGCAAATGACATTTCGATTTTAGCCAAACAATCAAGTTTTGACAGAACTCAGCATCACAAACAACTTTTCAGATAAGATTTCTGTTGGGATGCTGTTTGTAGACCAGCCCCAACAACTAATCGTCCGTTCTAGCATAAGCCATTATGGTATTTTAATATGAGCTTCACCAAAAAAAAAAAAAAAAAAAGATACTAGGAACTCAACTATAATTCACGATCTACAAGAACAGCTGTGAGAAATTTGGCAAAATTCACTCAGGAAGCTATAAAATAATACAGTCAAACAAGAAGAAACTGCTTACCTTCAATTGCTTCCTTGTAAAAACCAAGCATCTCTCTCGCTGTACCCCTTCGTAAATAGGATTTAACATTCTGGAAGATGGAAAAGATTGAGAAATGTTAAAGCAAATTATGAAGCATTTGAAGTCAAATGCTAATCTCACTGAAATGGAGGTCAAATGGAGTTATTATTATTATTAGCGGGAAAACTGTTTATGGAATCCATTATTAGTGCAAAAATAGGGGATAAATTGTAGGCAGGGCAGTTTCACTTTCATTCAAACAACAGGGAAAACAGGGGTGGAAACCAAACAATACCCCTACCAGGCTACAAAATTTCAAATTTATACGAACTTTATAGCCTCAACTTTTAATCAACATCATCATCACCCCTATTTAAGAAAAGACCCCATAATAACGACGCTTACTAAATTTTAGGTTACCATACACTATTCACCAATAATATTATTCGGTCAAGCTCTGGTCATGCGCCCAAGTTATAAAATGTACACAGCATATTACAATTTTAATATATAACTTTCATCAAAATGCCTCCATCCATAACTCCATAATCCAGACATCCATCAACCGATAATATCCAAATTTTTGGAACTCATTCAGATAGAGAGTAACGCTAACAAGGATGAGGGGGAGATGGGATAAAGGGAGTCAATAGATTCCCAACCTCCTTTTGTTTCAGTCATCAATGAAATTGTAAGGTTGGCACAAAAGTAAAAATGAGCTATACAAAGTCAAATTATAATTTTTCAAACAGCATTATTAATTTTTAATGATAACATTATCATTTACTACAAAAACAGAGCAGGATGTACAGAGGAGCAAATTAAGACCAAAAAGATATTTCAAAGGTTTCTGATTAATCATAAGGAATAAACAAACAGATGAAGACCGTTAAAATCTAGATCGCAGCATTAAAATTTCCTACATGAATCACCTTTTTATCCAGGTCAATAGCTTTACTGCAATCTGCCTCTGCTTGGTGAAACCTGCAAGGACACAAAGGAAAGAAAGAAACGACCATAAACCAATAGGAAATGGTTTAAAACTTAATCGGAGACTTTATGTTTTTTATTTTTTTTAAAAAAAT
The DNA here is from genome assembly GCA_002890555.2 of Lagenaria siceraria. Classification (NCBI taxonomy): domain Eukaryota; kingdom Viridiplantae; phylum Streptophyta; class Magnoliopsida; order Cucurbitales; family Cucurbitaceae; genus Lagenaria; species Lagenaria siceraria. The sequence goes on along the minus strand of CM016492.1, from coordinate 22,696,551 downwards.
GGAAGAAAAGAGGAAGAAAAATGAATATACCTTCCAAGCTCTAAATATGCTGCAGCCCTATTACTGTAATATGTAGCATTTCTGCTGTTAAGTTTGATGGCTTCGGTATAACAACCAATAGCCTTATCCCACTGTTTTTCTTTGTATGCTTGATTGCCCTGGTATTCCAAAGTTACACATGAATGTGCCCAATTAAAAGTTGAGCAAAGAGTTGATGCCTTTACCAAAAGTATTTGCAGGCATCATAAGAGGCAATTAACAAATATACATTTTCTTCAAAGGATTTATTGAGGAGGAAGACTATGAGGATATGTATTGAATAGGATTTGTATTCCAAACTCTACAGTGAAATCTAGAGACCAGAGACTTGTGAACAATCTCTAGCAATATATTGCCTATTGCGATATTATAGCAATATGGTAAGTAATAAAAAATCTTTCACGCCATTAAGTTTACCGTGAAAAAGAGATGGAGTTTTGGGGAGCAAGCAGAGCCCAATGATATGCTGATTATATTAACATTATAATTGGGTAGTATTTGAAGAACCAATTGGCAATATTTATGTAACCTATCGCAGTCAATTTAAGATGACAGCAAGGAGATTATCATATATGCAAGTCACCCTGCAACTTGGCATCAAATAGTTATAGTTGAAATTGAATTTAAATTACTGAACACTAATTTGGTGACAGACACATTCATATACAATTTAGGCTACATTACATCATAATAATAGTAATAATAATAATAATAAATAATAATAATAAAACTACCCTTAATTTTACCCTCTTTCAAAATTACCTTTATTCTCTCGAAAGTTGCAATATTACCTTGATCTCTTATAAAAGTTTCAAAACTACTCTTGGAGGATATCAATTAGAATGTTGCACAAAAATTGAGACTAAAAAATGATGTGACGGTGACGTGAAACGAAAATTGGGACTCGGACACCACCACATTGTTCCAAGTCATCACCACACCGTTCAAAGTCCCAATTTCGACAACACTCAACGGATATTTACTCTAAGGGTAATTTTGAAACATTTATGGAAGAACAAAGATAATATTGCAACTTTTGAAAGGATAGGTATATTTTCTTCTAGTTCTAATAGGATATTTTTAAAACAAATAGCAACGTTTAAGGGCATGTTTGCAATTTAACCTAATAGTATCTTGCTATACTTCTTAAAACCACAGAAATCAGTTATTCTTCATCAGTAAGAGAAACAGCTGATTCAGAGAAGTCTTCAAAACATTTGTGACATGAATTTCATCATTAAAACATCCAACAGTGCTGGTAAAAGGGAAAAGGGAATGGCCACAAGAACGATTATAAGAGGTCACACAACTGCAGAAAGCACACACATCAGAGATGAACAGGTTGCATGAGTAAATGAAGCCGAAGAGCATGAAGGTATACCTATTAGAAAAAAAGAAGAGCAGGAAGACATGTTTGGAAAGAAAATAGAGTCTCTAAAGAGCAGCAGAAACCATAAGGCCCAAAAGGAAGGTTATTTACTGACAGTTTAAGAATACCTTTTCTTTTGCAATCTCAGCCGACTGTTCTTGGGTAACAGCATTCTTTGAGAATTTGGATTTGGAAGCAGCCTCAGCTTCCTCTTGTAAAGATTTATACATGGTCTGCACAGTATCTAGTAAAAAGCGATCTGCCCCATGCCTGGCTAAGAAGGATACAGATACAGGACAATGATCGTGAAATCCCAGTGGCAAGGTGACCTGAAATTAGGCAAACATAGATCATATTGGTGGGAAATTTGTCACGAAAAAGAAAACCCAGCTCCAAAAAAATCAAGCAGTCGCTTCTTACAAAAAAAAATGATAAATCAAAATAAATAAAATCAAAAGAAAAAGATGATGGTTTTTTTTTTTTTTTGATAGAAACAACTGCTTTCATTAAGAAAAAAGAAGAAGATGATGATGATGCGGGAAAAGAGTGGGAGAAGGCTTGCCTGACAGCAACCCGATATGCTAGCAATGCTCAATGAGCTAAATACACGAGTCTGGTACTCTTCTGAAAAAATTTCTTTTCCACCTAGTTTTGGAGGAGGATCTACAGTGGTGGGGATGACTAAAACTCCATCATCCTAAGCAAAGTGGAAATTTTATGTAAAAATCAAGCTAATCAACTTGAAATGTAGTCTCAGAGAGTAATGGGGAGAGAACAATACAAACAAAAGAAGTAACTAGGAAATATACTGTCAGTTTTCATTGAAAACATCAAACGAGAAATATGATCATAATACGAGGGATCCCAACTATGCAATTATCATGCCTATAGAATAATTACAAAAGGTCTTCAAAATCGAAGTCCAAAGGAAAACGTGAAAACAAACGAGGGACCAAAGCTCCTTAGAATCCCTCTCCACTCTACTGTTTAAACTATGCTCTCTTAGTCACATTGAAGAAACTACAACCTGCAGATTGATTCTAAATCAATGGCATATTAAAAGGCAGTGAAGTTTTTTTGTTTGACTCAAAACTCTAACAATTACATTTTTCCTAGTGATTTCTAAATAGCAAGCTATCACATAATTGACAATTAACAAAACAGCAAATAAGCAGACGATGGTCTCCCAGCTGGTAAAGCTTCAGCTAAATGCAATAACGTAAACTAAAGCACTTCATGAAGATTACCTTTAAAAGAGAATTAATAGCCACACGGGTTTCATTTCTAACAGACTTGAAGTTTTCAATGGTTGTATCTGAGATCTCCAACTTCTCATTTAATTGCTCCATTAGAGCAGGATCCAAATCTGGTTTCACCGAGTCAATCCATTCCCCATGATTGCCTTTGAATTCAATCCTACAAAAATATGTTCGCAATAAGCTAGATTCACAAGTCTTCCACAAATGGTATGAGCAAGGAAAATGGGGGGGGGGGGGGGGAACGCTCTTCCAATTATTCACAAGATCCGAAGAAGACTGGTTCTTGAGAATGGCACACTAAAAGGAAAGCTAGTATCTGCTTGTCCAATGTAACTTAAAAGTAACATCAGGTAAGTTAATCCATCATCAATAAAGATCGGAGTCACACCTTTCAAGAGTCTGCATCACATTGGCCAGCACTCTAATTGAAGAAGAATTTAGATTCCCATTTGTCTTTTTTCGAATTAACTCTTTCAATTTTGGAACTTTAGAAGTCAAATAGCTTCCAAGATTTTCGTGCTTCAATACTTGTCCTAATGAAAAATATTGTGTTAAGAGTGACACAAGAAATGAACATTAGATTCTTTGGGAAACTAAAGAGAGATTCACAAATAACTAATTACAAAGGGCATAAAAACATACTGCCAAAGAGGTTCTCAGTAGATTTGGTCACTGCCTGAGTAACTCTGTCAACAGGTATCTTCAGTAGTTGAAAACAATCGTCAGCTATAATAATTTGTCTAGGATTGCGTTGGACCGCATATGAAAGTTGCAAAAGCACATGGCCAACACGACGCAGGACATTAGGATCCTTGGCAAACATTCCTGCAATAGTACAATATAAGCCCAAACAAAAAGACACCAAACAAGTGTTATAAGAGGGAGACAAGATGCCCAACCCCTAACCAAAAGACAAATTGGAGATAACAGTAAAATCTCCAAATCTTATGAAATGAAAAGCAATGAATAGTTAAGCAACTTTCTAATAATTAATGACAGTTGAAAGGTGACATGCATCGGGAATTAATATTTCATAAATGACAAAACTAGTAATGGACTTATGAAAAAATTCCAAAACTGAAAGCATGCATAATCTGTGCACTAAATCATCTATATTAACCATTCTTTTTACCTACAAGTAAGATTCCAACTTGTTTTATATATATATATATATATATATATATATACATATATATATATATAAAAGAGAGAGAGAGAGAGAGAGAGAGAGAGAGAGAGAGAGAGAGAGATTTCTACAGTACAACTAAAAGAATGAGTATTACCAAACATACTGTCAGTAAAAAATGATTCCATCAAGGAGAAATGAAGTAAGGTTTGAATCCCCCACCCCACATATTCTTGAACTCCAAAAACAAAAATGTAGATCTACAGGCCTTGTGCTCATTTAAGAGAACCAAGCTGCCTGGTCTTTAAACCTGCAGGCCTAGTGCACGCTGCACATAGACAAAAAATTCACTCTATGAAAAAGAGGCAAAGCAAATGGCACAATCCTCATTTGCATTGTCAAGGAGGAGATGCTGCTGGAGTTGAAGGCATGGAAGGGCATTGCATTTCAATGTGAGGTTCTTTTATGATTGGAGAAGAGTTGCACTAAAACGGACGCCAGGCCATTTTTCGATAAAAGTTCATCAGTTTTCTCAATGATAATCAGAGCTACAGTTTTGAGATAATCACAAATCTTTCTTATCCAAAAAGTTAATAGAATGGCTTGAATCTCAGTGAGTACACCAATAATAGCCAAAGAACAAGCATACAAAAATGTAGATCTACATACCAACAGTGTCAAGACTTGTCGAAACTGGTATGATTCCAACTTGGGAAACAGATCCATGTGAAGGCCGAAACCCTAAAATGCCACAAAAGCTAGCAGGTATTCTCACGTCACCAACAGTATCAATACCTGCAAGTTACAAGTCAAAAAACATGTCATAAGACAAATACAATTAGAACAATAAATACTGAAATTCGAAAGCTGCCGGGCTTAAGAACATACATTTTTCACATCAAAGCATGCAAAACTCTGAAGCTTATGTGATGTCTTTTTCTTTTTTTTAAAAAAAAAAAAAAGAAGAAGAAAAGAAACAGAAACCTTTGCTAAACAAAACAACCAAAAGGCCAAAGGGACCAGACCCCACCTTTCCTAAACGGAGGGAGCAATTAAAAGAATTCCAATCTAGATTAACCAAGTTACCCATGATAAAACCCTTGATACAACTTTTGGCCCTGAGGGGCAATAGCCAATGCTGGGGTTTTCTTTTGAGCTTTAAAAAGGGTATTTAAACTCTATAACCCATCCAAGTATTTGCAACTAGCAACACCTGCTTTCTCCTTTCCGCTCCGGTCTCCACCCTAGTAGCCAACTCCTTTGGCCGTTTTGTTAATGAATGCAAGAAAGCAGGAAGCATTCAAGCTTTTGAAATCGGTGAATAGAAAATACATCTCACTCATGTCAGTATGCCAATAATACCTTCTCATCCAACTCTAGAGTTAAAGAAAGCTCTCCAAAGTTGGATGAAACTTCTTAACAACTTTCAGCAAACTTCTGGTTTAAAAATAAAATCATTAAATCCTTTCCAACTGGGATTGTGTGTTGAAGCTCAAGAGGTTGAAAAGGTTAACCAGTTGTTTGAATTCAACGCTAAGCCTTTGCCACTAAATTATTTGAAGCTTCCTTTAGGGCAAACTTTGAGGGCTGCAACATTCTGTGCAATCCTATTATTGATAGAATGCTCTCTAGGCTTGCCAAACGGAAGAGCTTCCCTATCACTAGAGATGAAAGATTAACTTCAAGGCAATTGATTCTTTCAAAGTTTTTTATCCTATTATTTATTTATTTTAAAAATTCTGATTAAGCAAGCAAAGAGAATGGAGAAAATCTGAAGAGACTTCATTAGGAAGGAACAAATCTGGACAGGAGTAGCTACCTTGTAAACTGGAAATGGGTTACCCTTCCTCATCCTTCGGACAAATTGGGAGTATAAAATATCAGAAACAGAAACATCTCTTTTGCTCCCAAAATGATTGTGAAGGTTTTTTTTTAGAAGAACGCCTTGTGAGTTGTGCAGAAGTATTGTCGCAAGTACAGGATTATTGACCTACTGACCTACTTAGCCATGCTAAAGAGTTTGCTAGCAAAAGGAAATTTGAGCCGTGGATGGATATTGCAGAACATAGAGGTTTTGTATAGAGGGCTAAGATTCTGGGAGGACTCATGGCTTGATAACGTTCCTCTGAAACTTCAGCCTCTTGACATCTAAAAATTCTCCAATGCCAGAGAATGCCTGGTTAGTAAGTATAGGGATGGAATGCATCAGACTTGGAACTTCCTTTTTGATAGAGAGCTCTAAGAGTGGTATAAAGATGAAAACATTGTCATAAATCGAGATGAAGATAAAACTTGCTCAAACGTTGACAGAGCAGCTTTCACACCTTGGCATGTTTAAATAGTAATCAAATAAACATGCCAAAATAATATAAGGAACTTTTGAAAAATAAATAAAAGGAACGACAATGGGTTAAAGGAAAGGAAAGATGTGATGCTAAAGTTGACGAATAATCCAGTTGGAAGCCTACAACAATATTTGATGGGGAAACCACTAAAGAGAATTTCAATGGTTTTCTTATAGGGGAAACTTTGGGGTGGGGTAGTGTATGTGAAGGTGCCTATAGCGCTGATGCCCTTGCCTCCTAAATGTGTGGTAAACCTGTTTGATAGAGAACATGATTGAATGGCTGGATAAACAGGATTTAAGAAACTCACCCAAAGAGAAGTCAACAAGACTAGCAGCTACTGCAACAGCAGCTCCACTGGATGACCCGCCAGGAACTCTGGAATGCGATGCAGGATTTGTGGGTGTGCCATAATGCTTATTTTCTCCACTGATGCTGAGGTTAAGAAAAATTAAACGTAACTAAATCAAAACTCTTAGATTGAAAATCAAGCAACTCTCTACCATCATAAGAATGATTAAATGAGCAGGTAATAGAGTAGTATTTCTCAAAATTACTGTAAACAATGAAATATATGGTTTTGACTCTAAACTAAATGAACAGCTCCTGTTGATAACATACGAAAAGACACCTGACCAAATTAAAGAGTATGTTCACTCACTGCCTGAAAGGAGTGAAGAGAAACCATAAAGTTTCTTTTTTTTTTTTTTAATTCACATATATTATGAACTTCCGTTTCAAGCCTATGAAAGAAAATTGAAATACACACAAGAAAAAAAATTGAAGAAAAATATTTACCCCATTGACAATTCATTGGTAACAGTTTTTCCGATGCAAGTTGCTCCTCCTTCAACAAGAGCAGAAACTATTGGAGACGTACGAGAAGCTGCATCATGTGTTCTTGCCCAGTCTGGATGACCAAACCCAGTCACATGTCCTTCAATTTCAAATCTGATTATTACCATATATAAATCCTCCACTTTAGGAACCAACTAGAAAAGGCTCATGTAGAGAGAATGAACGTGTATAATCATGAATCCATCACAAGACGTTATAGACAATTAGTTATTATATCCTTTTTTTTTTCCAATGTGAAACAAAATTTTCATTGAAAATAATAAAAGAAAAACTAACTGGTAAACAAAAGCCTGAAACAAAACGGAGCCTACAAAACTAAACAAAAAGTACAAAAATAAGCTCCAACCATTAAGAAGAAATATAATAATAATAATAATTACAAACAAAAAGGTTAGGACATAGAAACTCAAATAGATTAATTGAAATGAGTCAAATCTCAACACTCCTATTTTTCTCTAACCAAATATTCCTTAATGGCTATAATTAAAAAGGTAGCTTGACAAACATCTATTCCTAATTCCCCTAACAAAAAAGGCAGATTATTGCCAGACTTCATAAAAACTTTTATTGGATTCTCGCGGCAGTTAAGAGGACGTATCAATATGATATATACCATATAGATTCCAACAGTCATCCTCAATGAAACAAAAATATCATAATCTCAAAAAACGCTAGTTTTGTCATAGATTCCCCAAACATTCTTCTTTCTAAATCCAAAATGCAAATACGAAGGAGAAATGAAGTCCACACTCCATAAATTGAAATGCAAAGCAATTAACTTATCACAAGCTAACCAACAACACCTAATTTTCCCAGCAAATAAAACCAAGACGCGTTTTCGTTCAACTTGTTTAGCACCCCCAACTCGCTCGCAAGCATGTATGTGAAAGAAAATCCGACCAAAACAACGACAGCAATAACAACGGCGAGAAATACAATAACAACAATCATAAAACGAAAATGAAATACTGTGAAGCCTACACGTCGGAAACGGCGAAGGTGAGACCGGTCAGGGGATGAGGAGCTTTAGGAGGAGCAGGCTGAGGAGGAGGAAGTAGCTGAAACTTGTCGATAAACGCTCCAAAGTCTTCTCTAATCGCTTTCTTGAGTTTTTTGGTCATCAGCAGGATTCCAGCCAAACCCAATCCCAAAAGTACCCATAGGTTGGCAGAATTGGAAGCCATGGAAACCCTAGAATCTCAGTTGCGATTCAGCAAAAGGGTTTTAGGCGGAGACAAAGAGAGAAGATAACGATTACAGTAAACCGGCTTAGAGATATTGACAAAGAGGGGAGGGATATGGTGGATGGAGGCTCTTTTTTCTCTCTCTCTTTCTTCTTCTTCTGTCAATTTTGGTTTTTGGGGGTTGAACCATAGATTTATATTTTTTTTATTTTTCAACATGAATTTTAGCAATTATGAAAAGTCCCAATTTCATTGATGAGTAATTAAGGAGTTCTATTTTCTTTTTCTTTTGGTTCTTTAATATGAGTATAATAATATTCTGTCCATCACAACAAAAAAAAATTAAAAAATAGATTCGAATAGAATTTATTTAACTATGACATTGATTGAGTTATATTGAGCGTTATAATCAATTTAAGCATACCTTATTTAGGGGTGTGCAAAATTTGGTCCAAATTGATGAACCAACTGACTCATGCTGGTTTTTTGGACTTCTTGATTCACTATCTGATAGAATCGATTTTTTTGGTTCGGTTCTCAATTCAATAAAAAAAATACCATAAAAAACCAAACATTATGTATTAACCAGCCATGTGGTGGCCTGAGATGCATCCTCTTCCTCACTCATTTATGGAACATGCTCGAGAGTTCTAAGCCTTCATACATGAACATTATGTGAAAAAAGTACAATTATAGACCCCAAAAACTATCACATAACATACATACGGTGATCTCATAATCCTCATATGACGTCTTGGGACCTTACTTATACTTTCTTAAGTATGTCTATAATATTTATACTATATTTGTATTTAATTTTTAATCGATATTCCATTGTTTTGTTAGTGTATTAAAATTAAGCATGGTATGCTATTTTAACCTTCTTAGGAAAGAGAATTGATTTAATTCTATCAAGTGTATGAATAACAACTAAAAACAAGCTTGTATTCTAAAATCCACAGAAATCACCATATTTTCCTTCATGTTTGTATATCATAACCTAAGAAGTCTATAATTTCATATGTAATCATAATTAATTACAATCATAACAATTCTTCTTTCCTTTCTTATATGTATAACATTCAAAGTTTCAAACAAAGGGAGGCCACTAATGCCATAGTTGAACAAAACACAGGTGACTAAATCACATCCTTACAAAATATTTTCAACAAATTATTATCCTCAACATATATCCATCCACATCAAGCAGTACAAACTAAAGAAGAGAATAAAAAACAAGGGCTGGTATGATTAGGGAGTTTCAATTGCCTTCTCCAGTGGGAAAATCTACTTTCCATAGTATGTTGAGTTCTGTACTTCCATTTCTGGCTCCTCTCCAAATGGTAAGTTTTCTCTGCAATCTCTTGCAACTCTGTCCAACAAGTATTTCTCATCTTAAAACAGTAAAACAAAAACAAAAACAAAAACAAAAAAACGTATTCTTTTTATTACTTTGGTATTGATGACACCATTTCTCATGGTAATAATAACGATGGTAGTTTCTAAAAAAATCAATTGGAATATCAAAATTTGCACATATAGATCTTGTGTAACCACAAAAAGAGATAATTTAGTGAACAAAAAGTGGTTTTTCCAGGGTAACCAACGCCCAGAAAATGAGATTTGACGACAGGAAATATTATGATCTGATCCTGGAGGAGTCTCCAACAGTGCTCTCCATTCTGGTGTACCATTCACCGATCCGTGTATGCTCCACCATGTCTTTACCAGACCTCAAGTAACGGATGGGTCTTAACACCCCGAACACCGCAAGATCAGCTAGATTAGGTTTTGAGCCTCCTAAAAATGCAAAACAAGAACCATTGAAATTCATGTAATGGAAGAAAATTACTGAGAGAACTGTTCATACTTCATATAGAAGGTTGAGGATTAATCATGTCTTTAAGTGTTGCTATTAAGGAAAGTTGATTCTAATTTCTAAAAGCCCAACGACATTTTAAAGCCTTAAATATTTGTCCCAAACTTCCTTTTTCTTTTTCTTTTTAAAAGAGACGAGTTTCATAACATCTTGTTTCCCATTTTCGGTAGAAAAATGGTCAGGCAAACAAGGGGTGGTTCTTATTTTCTCTCTTTCCTTTGTTTAAAATGCTTTTAAGTTTTAACAACAAGACGAAGATGTTGTGGCCTAGAGCAATCAAGTAATGCTGTAGGAAACACGGTTAGTTTCTCAAAACAAAAAAGAAGAGTCATATTGAAGGTGGAGTTTTAAAACTGCATTAGCACCAACATAAAAAGTTCTCTTTTTTTCAAATCGGGTCTAACAATTCATCTTGTGAGAAAAAAAAATCATGAAATTTAAAAAATAAAAATAAAAAGTGCTTGCAAGACTACAACTTATGGTAGTAGGTGCGTTAAAAAGACACTTCTGTGAAGTTGTTGGCATGAAAAGAAATCATAGAGTATTTGAAGATAAGTTCTTGCCTATTAATTTTTTCTGTAGCAATGTACCACTTCATTATCCTCTTCCGGTATTACTCCATAGTTTTTTTTTTTTTTTTGAAAAGGAAACAAGTCTCTTCATTGGTATAATGAAAGGAGACTATGTATTACTCCATAGTTATGGAAAGCTGTTTTTCCTTTTTTTTCTTTTTTTCCCTTGGGAGGGAGTTCTCGCTTCTCTTCCTCCTACCCCAAGTTGTATCATTCTTTTTTGTTGAATGCACCTCCTGGTTTCTTAAAAAATAAAATCAAAGTACATACCTAGGAAATCCCGGCCAGCCAGAGCATCTACCCACGTTTCTGCTGCTTCATATAATGCTGCACGCTCATCGGTAATATTATATTTCTTCTTTAGTTTCTTTGACACGAAGTACATAGCAGCCGCTCCAGCATACTTTACAGTAATCTTTTCAGCAAAGCCAAAATTACCTAAGAATAAGATTCACAAGAGAAGCGGATGTATGAAACAGCTTAACAAACTAAATAGTCACTAAGTTTCCTTTCAGCCTCAATCCAAAACCGAATAAAATCAATAACCTAAGTAGATATTCACAAGGGCCTAAATCAAAATAAAGTAACAATGAGAATGAGAATCAAATCCTAATTGAATTCTCAAACCAAGAAGTTAATTTCCTAACATGATCAGGAACTAGCTATAGTGTAAATTGTCATCCAAATAAACAAAAAATTATAGAAACTAAAGTCTAACAGAAGTGGATTCGAATATAATGCCAATGAAAAATGAAAAATCCTCAATCCACATTAAGATATGTTCGTTAAGCAGAACATTTCAGTAAAAAATCCATGATTGGGTCATACCATTACTAGCAATGTAGTCAAATGATTCAAGAGCTTCAGAAGTATTTCGATATATGTTTGGTGACAAGACATGTACCAAGTGATTATCAACCCATCTGCATCAATAACCATGAAGTACAGAAAGTTAAACAAATGAAAAGCATCACCAAAGGTTTTATAAAATTAATGCTAATAATACAATTGTCACTTAAAATAAAATGAATATCCTAGAAAGAGCCCCTACTAACATAGTTTAGGGCATCAATTGTCATCCCAAAGATCAATAATTCAATCCCCACCTCACAATTGCTGAACTGAAGAAATATATTATCAAAAATTGACTTGCATGGTACTAAAAAATATGCAATATGGATCAAGGAACAAAAACATGCATCTGGTTAAGCTTAGGCTTCCAGATTGACCTGTGCGTAATATCACAAGAAGGTGCAGAACATACATAGCCTCTGCTCTTCTATCATAATTTTTCATTCAGATGATATAAAACTATTTCACACGGGGTGCATGTATAATCAAGATATGATCATAATAACATAAGTGGCCGTACTTGGTAAGCAATTATCAATCCCCCCCCCCCCCCCCCCCCTCTTCCCCTCCCCCTTAAATAAATAGTTCACATGTGAAATTCAGTTGCTTGGAAAAGTGAGAGTATTCTTTATTCAAACTATTTGACGAACAGAAATTTGGAAAAGAGGTTCTCTGAGTAAGAAACTACCGACGCCACTTTGTCTCTTCATCATCTTCAGAGACTGAAGAAGCATTCTTATCTGACAAAACCTTGTGGCTCAACTGGTCGATAATGGCTGCAGTAATGCCATTGCCAGGAGTTAGTATATACATAACACGAAAACTAAATGTGCTAGTAAAATAATTGAATAGACAAAACTGACATTTGCTATTTCAAATATTCAAAAGAACACTCAGAATAATGAAATAGTACCTGACGAGTCAACCAACTGTTCACCATCAACCACCAGTATTGGCACCTTCTTATAATCCGACCATTTAATTTCTTTCTTACTAAATGGATTAACCTCGACAACTTTGTACGGAATATCGTAGTAGTCAAGAAAAGCTGAGATCGAAAGTGAAACATCATCATTAAGTGCACAAGAGCATGAAACCACATGGAGGGATTTGAAAAGTACAATTATGGCCATAGTGAATTTGCAGTTTTTGGTAGAAAGGCTAAGTGGAAACCACATAAAATTTGCTTTACTTGTACAGTCTCACCATGATTATGAAAATAAGTAGATTAAGAATTTACAAGACTTCATTGGATTCGGATCCAATAAAACACTTCAACCCAAATGTTTCCGGGAGAAGTTCCGCAGAAGATACATACACTTACCACAGTTTTCACAGACAATTCATCTCTCCTTGACCATTCTAACATGTAATCCTAAGATTAATTCATATTGTAGCCAAATCGAACTTAAAGGATGATGGGTCAATCTGAAGCAGATAAATCAGCAATCGGGAAAAGATAACAAAGTTACCAAATCTAGTTCCGGAAGCTCACGCTTATAAGTTGAGAACACAAAAGAAAATCAAAATTCGTTATCCTGTGTTGTTGCTCATTATAATTTCTGCTTTCCCTAAGACCCTTAATTGGATCCACCAACTTTGCCCCCACCACAGCAGAAGAAAGAGCACAACATTTATCAAGTCGCATCATATAAATAAACCCAAATTCCCTCCCCAAGATCCCTCGCAACAAATTCACCAACCCACTAAATCAATCAGAAGATTGAGATCAACAAAAACAACAAAATTAAGAACTTCACCTTTAACTTTATTACAAAACGGACACGCTTCGTATTGATAGAGCACAACCTCCTTAGGAACCAACTCCTGGCGCAAGGGTTCCTTCGCATAAACCTCCTGGGACATGGAAACAGCAGCGGCTAGAGAAGCAACAGCCCCAACCATGCCAAGCGACAGAGCTCGGGTAGAGCCACCGGAAACGGAATCGAGGAGAGAGGAGAACCAGCGGCGGTGGGTGTGGGAGCCGGAACTGAAGAGCGCGGCTTGGAGAAGACGGTGATTGGAGGTGGCAGCGGCGCCATGAGAGGTGCAGATTGAGCGGGAGAGGAAGGTGGAAGCTATGGAGGAAGACCTTCTCATGATGTGGAATGGGTTAAAGATCTTTGAGGAAGAAGAAGGAAGAAGAAAGATTGAGAATGGTTTTACGTTTTAGGGGTTTACGTGGGGTTCTTCTCGCCAGTGCCAATGGGGATCCTGTGATTTAAGACCCTCAATAAGTCTTTTTTTCATATCGGAATATTTAAGGTTATATGTTTGACAAAATTGTAGTGGTTTTTTTTAAAAATAAAAAATAAAATAAAATGTGAAGCCTATGCATCCCTCTCTTTTACGTATAAAATAAAATTAAAAGCAATTCAATTTTTCCTTTTTTTAAAAAAAAAAATGAACCTGAAAAATTTATAGACGAATACTTAAGTGCAATCTAGGCTACAACTAAGTTTTATATTCTTCCTTCTTTTACCTAAACATATAATTTTTTAATAATTTTTTTTAGAAAAATAAACTGTCACATGTCAATTTTTAATTTGATACAATAAGGATTGTACCATAAATGAGTGCAGCCTGAGGTAGGCGTAAGTTTTTTTCAAATTTCTATTAAAAATTGTTTGGTTTGTTGCATTTGGTTTTTTAGTCGTCCAATTAAAAATTTTAGGCTCATTTGATAATTCTTCTTTGTTTTTTTTTATTATATTTTATTCTTATTTTTAAAGAACTAGAAACAAAATATATTACTATTATTGCAATGTGGTTGGCTAAAGTTTTTTAAGTCAAAATGTTTTATAGCTTATCCTGTGAAATGTCAAGCACTTCATTTCAATTGCATCTGCTGCTTTTCATGTTTATATCGAAAATACGTTTTTTTTTTCTTTCTATTTTACAGTTTTTCTCGTAATAGCTCGTATGTGTGTTGATGGTTTGTTTTCTTTTAGGATTAGACCCTTTGTCATGTGATTGTATATTTGGTGCGTGAGTGTTATTGAAAAGAAGGTTATGATTGTGTGAACTCACTCTGGGGTATTGATAGTCATTGAGATTTGTGAGCATTTAATCGAATTGTAAACTCATGTGAGGGAGTTTGAAAATGCTTTATACTATGAAGAGTTTAGGTTTGTTTGTTTTAAAGGGATTTCACACTGAAGGGAGCTTAAGTGAGTTTGTTTGTGATGATTTTAAACAAGACTGGTAAAGAAAGTTATAGTGGAAGATAATAAATCTCAAACTTAGGAGTTTAAAATGAAATATGTTAGGTGGATGTGGAGATCTAATGTCATGCCCCTAGATTGATAGTAAAGTCTATGCAATTGAATTGAGTTTATGTGCTTGTATAATATTTTCTCAAAATTTAAAGAAACATAAAAAAAAAAAAAAAAACACTAGCAATGTGTAGTATATAACTGGGTTGTTTTCAAAAATATATATATATATATAAAAGTCAAAATTATTTACAAATATATCAAATTTGTAGTGTTTATCAGCGATAGACCGAGATATAAAATATATGTTCATAGTATAGTAATCTCTCCATATAATTTAACCTAAAGTTTGACATTTTTCTAAACAAAATAATTTATAAAAAATGTCATTGAACTTTGTATTTTGTATAAAAAATACTATTAAACTTTCAAATGTTTTAAAACCACCTTTTAAACTTTTAAAAATAGTTAAAAAAAAATACCCTTACCATTAATTTTGAACGAAAACCATTAATGTTTTGTTTGAAAAATATCCTGAAATTTCAAAGATACCCTTAAACTTAAAAAAAAAAATTCAAAGATACTCTTACGGTTAGTACATAAACAAAAATTGTTGGTACTTCGTTGCAAAAAAACTATAAATTTTAAAAAAAGTTTAAAAATGCTTCAACTGTTAGTATAGTGATCAATTTGTTTTGGAGCTGAATTTGAAAATAATCAATCTTAAAACAAAATTATACATTTTTCACTTTTTTTTTCTCTCATATATATTCTAATCTTTCTCTCTTTTTTAATTATTGCACCAATTTTCTCACCAACCAAAATAAAAACCAAAACTCTAAGTTAAAACATAAAATTATGCAAAATCCCAAAATCAAAGCTCCCTTTAAAACAAACCGAAACGATAAATAGTCGAATAAAAAAATGTATTAAGCTATTAGCACATACTCAATTATTAACATATGATTTTGTTAAAACATTTAAGTCCTAAAATCTATTAGCGCTCTCCATTATTATTTTTCTTGTTGTTATAGTTCGAACCTAAGTTGAAGTGGGTAGTTTTATTTTTTTAGATAAATAAATATCAAACAACTAATAAGAAATTAGCAAGAGTGTATTAAGAGTTTAACAAAAGAAAAAAAAACCCAAAAAAACCAAATCAATCCACTGGTTTGGTTTGATTTTTTAGTATAAAATGGGGCATATTGGCTTATATTTGGAGAAAACAAAAAAGTATTGGTTCGAGGATTTTGATTGGAAAAATCATTCAAAATCGAACCGAATTGAAGGTATATACACCCTCAAAAATAAACTTTAATTTTTTTAGTGTTTTAATTATTATGGTGCACATATATTTATTGTTTTAGAAAAAAGACCGATTATTATGAAGTGAGTATGTTTTTTTTTTTAAAATTTAGAAACTGCATAGAGAAAACAAAAATTAAATTTTAATCTCTAAGAAAAGAGAGAATTTGATCCAATTTTAACTTAAAGTAAGCAAAAAGGACCCATTTAAAAAAAAAATTGAAAAAAAAAATAAATTTAGAAGAAAAAAATAAAATGTCAGAAATAAAAATTGGTGATTTTTGATTAATCTATAATCGACAAAATCGAATCAATTATCACTCCATAAGAAAATATTAACGGTTTATGTTCACATATGTTAGACTATTTTTTTTAGTATTTAATTTAAGGGCTCTTTCTAAATATAGAAAAAATGAATCTCTGATAAATGTAAAATATTTCTATATTTGTAAATGTTTTGATATTTTTTTCTATTTATAGTAATTTTTCTTAAATTTTAATGATATTTTAAAAACTTAAAATAAATTTTGAGGGTACAAATTGACACAAAATATAAAGTTAATGACCCTTGCCTCGTCTCTATCATTCTCCTAAAACCCATTTGCAGATAAACGCCGAATGGCAAAAACCCTTTTCGTTTCCTTCTGAAATCCACCAAACACACAATCATGGCAGCTCCAAAGTTCCTACACATCGGCACTGCAATCTCCCGAACTACATCCAGAGCTCTATCGCCTCTCCTCTTCCCCAGAAGACTCCCGCCAAAGCTCATATCCTTCATAAAGTGCAGTTCTTCTACCGCGCTTGATTCCGCCGGCAGCGGCGGTGCTGATGCTCCCCAACCACACTCCACCCTCACTCACCACCCATGGCCTGAATGGGTTTCCTTCGTCGACGGCTTGAGGACTAAAGGTTACTTGATTGAACCTCCTTCAGAAGATGCAAACGGAGATGGGACCGGTGGTGATGCAGCTACACCATCCGTGACTGATTACAGCGACATGAACGTGTTGAAGGATGCTTGCGTCAGCTTTGCGCGCGATCGCTACGATATTTTCAAGTGAGTTTTATGTTTATAGTTGAGTTTTTGAGAATTGTCGACTAGAAATTGGACTTGATATTGACATGCCGACGGTTGCATCTTTTGGGAATGGATGTTTCGTACCTCTGAAAGTACTCTCTATTCCTCTTAAACTTGGATTGAATTGAAAGATTTTCATGGCCCTTATAGTTTAAGATTCTGGATTATCATACCTGCCTAGAATATCTTTGTTGTTCTTGGGAGGGAACTGTGGTAGTGATTAGAATCTGTTACTTTTTTCTTTGTGCAGGTCATTGTACACAGATGATATTCAAACGATTGTGAAGGATGGATGTCCCAGTCTCTTCCGGAAAGTTGTTAATTCAGCTAAAAGGCTGAGGGCTTATGTGCAACTAGATGAAGGGGACGTATGTAGTCTCACTTAAATATCGTAATTATTTTTTCATAAGTTAGATTTCCTTGTACCATGGGCTTGAGTGAGTCAATGTTGTTTAGTTTGAGAGGGAACTGAGTAAATTCAAGCATATGTCATAAGGTTTGTTTTTCATTTCAATATATCTACATTGTACAGGTTTGTAGTTCTTGCAACCTTCGAGGCTCCTGTGATAGAGCTTATGTTATCTTAAAGGAAACAGAAGCAACTGCAAGAACTGTGGATATAGCTCGATTATTGTTGACCTATGCATTGGATCCACTTGTTTTGTCTGGAGGGGACAAACCTTCGGGTAGAGAGCATGTCGAAGTCTCTGTGAGGAAATTGCTTTCTGAGCTATTGGAACTGAGTGAAACCCCCCTTGATGCAGCAGCAGTGAAGGAGGAGACAAAATCTCCCCGAAGAAAAGAAAAACCATCAAAATTTACAAATGATGCCTCAACTCAAGATGTTGAGATGAAGAGAGGAGATTGGATGTGTTCAAAGTAAGTTATATCTGAAATGTAACTTCTTTCCTTCTTTGAACTACTTTTCCATTAGCTTGAATTTCTTTGTTTCTCTTGATGTGAAAAACAAGGCTACCTTGGTAGTGGGTACTATTGTTAGGGGCTGTGCTTTGAATTAGGAGCTAGAAAGCAGGTACAAAGCTACTTTAACTTGACCAGTTTCTTCAATATTTTATTTTTTAGCATTTATTTCTCTCCTAGAGTATAGATGATTAATTTTTAAGAAGTGAAAAGTAAGCCTCGCCTAATACACTTCACAAAACAAAGGAAAATGAATGACCAATTAGACAGCAAAGATTTTCTGAAGCTCTTTCAAGGACGAGAACTAGCAGTAGATTAGTATTCATTACAGCTTGTTCTAAATATCAATTGAACTATTAATTTAATTGGTATTTGGTGGTTGATTATTCAAGAGATGATTAGATGATAAGGTTAAATAAATCTTGACGCTTATGCCCTTAACATTTTGTGTCCAATGGAATTAATTTTAGGCTGTTATCCCCATCTGTGGCTTGAAAGAGACCTTGGCCTCAACGTGAATGCTTACTCACCATTGCATTATTGCATCAGAGGAAGTTTTGGATCATGTTAAGCAATATGTCTGATTAGCATTATTTTGGAAAAGTTCAGGAAGAGATTGGATGGGTGGAGAGTTGTGTTTTTTGGGGCGAGAGATTAATTTGCATACTGTTTATTTTGTAGTGTCTACAGTGTTCTTTCCACTTCATAATTCCTTGTAGGAAACCTTATGAAGTACAAAAAGTTATATGAGCTTGTCCTGAGAATAAAAATGATTATTAAGAAGGTTGACATGAGGAAAGAAAAAAGGGAAATTAGTAAGAAGCTTGTCACGAGAAAAACATTGATATTCTTCATGAATGTTTCATCTTACCTGTAAGCTTTATATCTTTGTGTCTGATGAGATATGGAAGAGACCCAAAATCCTCTTAATTTAACTCTTGATGTTTTGATTGGAAACTTCCTTTTTGCAGATGCAATTTTTTGAATTTTTCAAGAAACAGAAGATGTTTAAAATGTAACGAAGATGGTCCTAAAAGAGTTCGAGCAGATGATATTGAAATGAAGAATGGAGATTGGATCTGTCCAAAGTAAGTACATGCTCAATCTTGCTCACACTAACAAACAATTTTTTGGTTTTTAATATTTGTATTTCTCTACTGACCTTATTGATAAACTTAATAATATTCTTATGAGTTCAGGCAATAAATATAAATTACTATTGTTTAAGAAACAAAAATTTCAATGATGTGAAAATAGCTCAGTGATGTAAATATAAATTATTATTGTACAAGATCTCTCATAGGTGTGTCATGTGTGCACTAATAGAAATACTGTTTGATTGAACAATAATTTCCTTCACCTAAAACTACCGTTGCAAGAGTTTTAGGTACAGCTTATACTGTTCTAATATGATGTAATGATGATAAGTAATATAACAGGACTTTATATCATCTTTCTGAAAATAGGCAGTTTATCTTGATTTGACAATGCTTCTTTTAAAACCGAACCATCAAATATATCCCTGATTAAATTTTACTTATTCCATTCATTTTGTAATAGGTGCAACTTTATGAACTTCTCAAGAAATATTTGCTGCTTAAAGTGCAAAACAGAGGGGCCGAGGAGGATTAATGTCGAAGAAATTGAAATGAAGAAGGGAGACTGGGTCTGCCCGCAGTAAGTTCATTACTTATCCCTATATGTCACTTCATAAATAATGATCTAGTTTTCTATTAAAGTAGGTGTCTGCAGTTACGTGCACTCACAGAAAATAGACTGTTTTATTTCACGTTTGTCTGCTGGGTCTGATTGCTCAATAATGTAATAGTTATGTCGAGATATTAGATCTGATACCAATTCTAGTACCTAGCCTAGGAGAAAAAGTAGGTCAGAGGTAAAATGGATGCTGATACCAACCTATCACTCTGATTTCTACTTCAGAAAATGATTTATTTCCTTTCTATGAACCGACTGAAAAACTGATTAATTGGTCGGAGGTAGATTTTTTTGGTCAATTGGATTGGCATTGATAGTTTGTGTAAAAAATATTCTGTGTAACAAGAGAAAATTGACAATAAGCAAAATTATGTCAAAATTTTCCGCAGTTTTTTTTATCTAAATCTAATTATGACAATGTTTAATGTATAAACTTATTTTTTATGTGATTTCTCAGTCGGATTGGAGTGTTTTGAGTTGTTTAACCAACCAATATCTGACCAATCGAGGTCAGTTTGGTCAGTTTCGTTGATTTGACATATTTTCTGCTACTTAATTTAACCCATAAATGCCTAGCGACTCTAGCCTATACTTAGAAGTTGAACTTATATCTGATGGGTTTGCATCTCTTTTCTAATTGTGCAACTTTCACGTTCATCTGTTCTTGTATTCTGTGAAATTCGTTTTCTATTTGACAATGTTGTTCTCTGCTGGTGCATTTACCCTACAGATGTACATTCATGAACTTTGCCAGTAACAAGAAATGTTTGCGTTGTCGAGAACATCGTCCGAAGAGGGAAATGAATCCAGGAGAATGGGAATGCCCCTCGTATGTTTACTCTCTCTTGAACCCTTTTATTAATTTTTTTTTTAAAATTAATGTGGGATGATGACATTGATGAGTATTCAAACCTCCAACTTTAAGATAAGAAAAGTAGAGGTTAATTATGCTGTCCTATACTGATGTCGGTTTCTTACGCACCCGTATGTTTCAATGAGCAGTTTAACCAATTTACAAGAGTACTAATGTCAAAACCTTTGGTTTCTATAGGTGTGACTTTTTGAATTACAGAGGGAACATGAGCTGCCGCAAGTGCAATGTTGAGCGTCCTAAACAAAAAATAAGTGCCGAGTATGAGGAGCAACTATGGGAGTCACCCAGGGAAAGATGACGGTCAAAGGCCAACAACAACTTGATTAAATTTTGGGATGTTTGGTGATTGAGTTATTTTTCCATTAGTTGTATTATTTTATGGCGTTATTTATTTTGGCTATTAAGTATATTAATTCTCTCTTTTCAATTCCAAGGAATTTTTATTTTGTCTAGAAATGTTATTAGAAGAAGAGGTATTTGACTACATATTTGAGAGAGAGAAAAAATGGATTAAAATCACTCTTGCGATGTCTAAAATTATTTTAGTCTTATTTAATTTTTAGTATTTGAAAATTAAGCTTATTTATTTAATTTTTAATATTTGAAAATTAAGCTTATTTCTTCTTAATTTCTGACCATGTTTTATATTGACAATGTTTTATATTTTTCTTGAGTGAAAAAGATGTATTTTAGTCTACTTTAAAAAACAAAAACAAGTTTTTAAGAATGATTGTTTTTTAGTTTTTAAAATTGGTTTGGTTTTTTAAATCGTGATAACAAAGTAAAAATGGTATTTATATAGCTTTAACTTTAAAAAATTAATAATAAAAAATCAAATGGTTTGTGGGCTTTTATAATTAGGGTTGGTTCGTTACTTTTAAGTTTAATTTTTTTTTTTTAGTGAATAGATTGTTTTTGATTGATGGAAAGTATATTTTTGAGTGATTTTAACCCATTAAAAAATGGTATGCCCCCAACTTAGTAGAATGTCCCAACTAAACTATGTTGGTTAAGGGGCAATTATGTGCAAGTAATCTCATGAACCAAAGATTACCAAAAAGGTAAGTTGAAGCTAAAACTTGGATGTAAGAAATAATGTTATTTTAATAAATAATAACAAAAAAAAAAAAAAAAAGTAAGGTAGGGTACACCATTAGTCATCAAAATTGTGGACCCAGTCCTCGATTTACCCAGCCAAGTGACGAGACATGTGAGCAAAATAGCATACCATGTGGACTAATTTTATAAAATCGTAGACCATGTCTACAATTTTCTTACCTATTTTTGAAAATACTTTTACCCGTACCCTATTTTTGTCATTATTTATTAAAATAACATTATTTTTTTCAAAAAATTCCAAATAATTTCAAAAGGTCAAAAAATTCCTAAGGTCTAAAGAAAAGGGTTTTGACAATGATGGTCCTAAAAGGAGATATCTCTAGCTTAAAGGCAAGGTCCAGCCACACTTGGCAGTGGGATTTTATACCATCTGCAATCCTAAAAGAATATGATGCTTCAAACAACTCATCTACTAAACTTCCAGATAAAACAAGGACAACCAAGTAAAAAGACAAAGTAAAGGCATTAAGGAAATACTCAAAACAAAACTATTTTTTGCAACATAAACTGGAAATGAACCTTATTGTCACAATTATTATCAGAAACTCAAGCATTCTATTCAACTGAAAACTCAAATAGCATAGTGTGCTGATACTTCTCACCAGGTTTAACGACAACAGATGGGAAGTTGGGTTGATTCACTGCATTGGGAAATCCTTGTGTCTCCAAACAAAGACCTGCATGCTTACCATAAACAGCCCCTCCTTTGCCATCAACACCATTGACATAGTTACCTGTGTAAAACTGCACTCCAGGGACATTGGTCCACAAGTTCAGGACCCTAGCACTCGATGGTTCCTTCACTTTTGCAACATGCTTCAGACCCAATTTTTCATCTCCACAGTCAAGAACATAATTGTGGTCGTATCCCATGCCAACCTCATGAATAGAGGTACCTATCTTCTTTTCAGAAGTGAAATCGAAAGGGGTGCCTTTGACGGGCAAGATTTCTCCGGTCGGGACAGTGTTCTCGTCAACTGGAGTAATATGGTTTGCCCAAAGTTGAATTGAATGGTTGAGAACATCCCCCGAGTTATGCCCACCTAAGTTCCAGTAGGTGTGTTGAGCCAAGTTGATTATGGTGGGCTTGTTGTCAGGAATTGCCTCCATATCAAGTTTCATTGTTGTGCTTGAAGTGAGTGTGTATGTTGCAGTAACAGAGACAGCTCCTGGGTAACCTGTTGCCCGAGGAAAAAATTGCTAACCTTCAAAACTAAGACCACATTGGGTAACAATTTTGTTTTTGTTTTTTTTAAATTAAGCTTATTTTCTTTCAATTTCTTACCATGATTTGCATCTTTCCTAATTACAAAATTGAATTATTAGCCAAATTAAAAACAAATAAATAAATTTAAAGCCTACTTTTTTTAGTTTTCAAAATTGGTTTGGTTTTTAAAAACATTAGTAAAAAATAGATAAAAAAGCAAGAAACTTAGAGGTGAAATAAGTGTTTATAGGTTTAATTTTCAAGAACTAAAAACAAAAAATCAAATTGTTACCCAAAGGGCAATGAACCAAAATGAGTAAAGATGAAAATTAGATTACCTTCCTCTCCATCAGCACTATGATACTTAAAGGTGATGGATGGATTCTCCCCCTTTTTGTATTCACTCACTTGCCATACTTTCTTGTCAAATCCTTTGTGCCCACCTGAAAGAAGAAGAGGGAGTGCTTCAGACTACTCCTAATGATGGTATATCTTACAGAGAGGGAGAAGCCAAGAAGATAAAAACTATAAAGTTTCTTCCATATACTCAGCACCTCGAAATGTAACATATTCGACGAAGATACTTCAATTTAGCATAATCTTTTTAAACTTTGCATGCCCTTATAGACAAAAATGAACATGATCAACAACCAAGATTTCTACCATGGTAGATTGGGGGAATAACAAATGGGAAACTATTAACTCAATCCATGTTGTGAGATTTCAGATCAAAGAAAGAATTCACAGCAGATTCAGGTCATAATTTGAGTAAAATAAGAATTCTCTGCAATTCAAAACCTTTGAGTATTGGGATAAGCAAGATCCATTAACAGAACCTACGAAAATTCCCAATTCCTTACCATGGAGACTATTTGGAGGTTTGTTAATAGGCAGAGAGTATTGTTCCCCATTGAGTGTGAACTTCCCATCTTTGATTCTGTTAGCGACTCGACCGACAATGCAGCCAAAATAAGGCGCAAGACCTTTCTGTTCAAAATGAAATCCAATCAACATAAGAAACTCATATCCACAAACATAACGAAATTCAGCTCAATTCCTGCAATCGCAATTTTCAGAAAGAACATGCATGCCATTTAAACCCCACAATTCCGTCAATTCCGAGATATCCAGAACCATTTGAATCGCGGATATAGAACGATCGAACTCAAATGTATCACCAAAAAAAGCGAAAAAATCTTACCAAATACGGGTCGAGAGAATCAAATCCAAGAACTACATCAGCCAATTTTCCTTCAAAGTTGCATAAAGTCCACGATCAGCAACATTCCTAAAGAAAACCCCAAAAAAACTGAACGGAGAAATGCAAATACAAAATGTTTGTTACCGTCTTTGTCTGGAACAGAGAGAGAAGTGATGGTGCAACCAAGATTGGAAATGAGAACCTGCATGGTTCCATTGTTGAGTTCGAAAAGCTCGGGTTTCTGAGTCTGATCCGCCATTGGAATACCTTTGAGTGAAGAGAGAGAGAGAAAAAAAGAATTATATATATAATATATATCTATAAGTTTGTAACGTAAATGAGAAGAAACATCGAACCGTTAAATTTTCAGCTGAGATGATGACGTTATAATCTCCTAAAATAATGCCAAATTTGGTAAAATTTTAATTTATAAATATTTATTTTTGATGTATTTTAAGGAACCCAAACCAAAAGAAAAGAAAACAACCGAACGAGTTTTACGTCAATGGAGTTCGAAGTGAAATTTGGAATTAGGGTTTATGTGGAAAAGGGGATCGGGAGGGTTACAAAAAGAAAAATACTTAGGTACATCTCGAATAACACCTATAATATATTTGTGTATTCCACCAAATTGTCCAATCATGACAAAAAAAAAAATTTGGTGTGAGTGACGATATAGGATGTATAGAGATGACTGCATCTTGAGATGCACTAAAGTATTGCCTGAAATTGATCTTCGCAGATTCTCTGAGTTGTTTATATAAGCTATTAATGGTGGAGAATGTTGGGTTCAAATGTAGATAATGATTTTGAAATCTATATAAAATTGTTTGTGGAAAAAAATAGAGAATGATTTTGAAATTTGAGGTGATTTCAAATATTGTTTTTACCTAAAAAAGAAAAATTCTATGGACTAAAATATAGTTGGATTCCATAATTATTTAATCTTGTCATATTTCAATTTTCAATAATTAAGTCATCATTGTTAAAAGTAGTAAATTCTTAACTTTTTTTTTTCTTTTTCTTATCATCCCAACACAAAATTTTAAATACATTTCAAATCTTTTTAATTTGAAACAAATAATTAATTTAAAATCATTTATCGGATTTGAAATCGCATCATTTTCAAATTATTTCTTAAACATTCTTGAATCTTCTTTCCATCTTTAGTTATGACATTATTCGATTGGTTAATTGTGCTTTAAACTTAAAAAGAGGGATTAATTACTCATTTACTTGAGTTTGACATCAAATTGATTCTTTAAATAAAAATTTCAAAATTGTTTTTATATAAAATATTCAAGGACTTGAAAAAGAAAAAGAGTAATTATAGTTTATGGATGAAAAGACTAGTAATCCTTCCTAATATTAAATTTAATAGTTGAATTGATGGAATGCATGTCACTTAATCACCTTAGTTTATAATGTGGAGTTACCATGGTATAGTTTCACACTTTCATAATAAGGACATTAAAAATAAAGGGTAATTGTAATCAGTAACAATTTTAGGGATAATAACCAAGTGTATAGCAACATTTTAAAAAAATTGCAAATATAGCAAAGTCTATCCGTGATAAACTTCTATCATTGATAAACGCTTATGATCTATCAGTGATAGACCACCTAAACCATAAAAGTCTATCAACAATAGAAGTCTAACATTAATATATTTTGCTATATTTGCAATTTTTTTAAATGTTGCTATATACTTTAAATCTAATTGTTATATTTGCAACTATCCCTAAAATAAATTACTAACTTTACTTTGACCCAAAGAAAACAATAAATTTTCCACCCTTGTTTGTATGGTCAAACAAACAAAAGTACTATGAAACATAATCCTTGCATCCCAAGTAACACGTAACCAATCAACTAGCACTTTACTTCTATATAAGAGC
The DNA here is from genome assembly GCA_002890555.2 of Lagenaria siceraria. Lineage (NCBI taxonomy): Eukaryota > Viridiplantae > Streptophyta > Magnoliopsida > Cucurbitales > Cucurbitaceae > Lagenaria > Lagenaria siceraria. The sequence continues at coordinate 22,670,531 of CM016492.1, read as the reverse complement.
TTTCAAACTTGTTTTCATGTAGAAAGCAAGTCAGTTTATCTCACGCTCTTTCAATTTTGCTATTGTTCTTTTGGAATCACCCATCAAAAAGAACCACTTCAGTGTAGAGGAGAAGCCACCACAAGCAGCACCAACAATGGTGTCTCTTACCCTACAAAAGCGGCTTGCCGCCAGCAGCCTCGACTGCGGCAAACGTCGAGTATGGCTTGATCCCAACGAGACCACCACCATCTCTTTAGCCAATTCAAGTAAGTACAACAACTTTTCTAGAATTACATCTTTTTTTTTTTTTTTCTCCTTTCTTTTTCTATGCTAAACTTGATCAATCGTGAAGTTTGCTCAAGAGAAAGAGTGAAGAAAATAAAAGGTTGGACATGTTTGGAAGTGATTTTGACCTGGTCAAAATCTCTTTTTCTCTTGCAAAATCATTTCTCAATGTTTGGGATTGAATAAAATTGATTTTAGAAGAATTAGTTGCTATGTATTTGAGGTGATTGAATAAGAATCAATCCAAAAAATGACTATCTAGTTCATTTTTGTTAAAATATTGTTGGTTAGCTAGTTGTGAAACTATTAATTTTTATTTAAATCATCGGCTAAGAGATGACAAACATTGTTTGTCATGAAACAAATTGCATAATAATTAAGATTAAATAAGATATATGTTTTGAATTTTCTTTTGATATTTATTATACACATTTTTCTTACTCAATATATCAATCATGCATATAAATGTTAAACAATAAAACAAATGAAAAAAATATATTTATCATAACTATTTTGTTAAATAAGTTCTCAAATAGAAAATACTCTTTTTAGTAATTTGATAATTCTAAAATCACTTTTGGAGCCAAACATAATAATTCAAAATCACTTTTAAATATAAATGAAAATCACTTTTAAGAGTTTGAAACCAAATATAAATGTAATTGTATAAAAATCAATTTCCCACAAACAATTGTACCTAAATTTCTTTTTCTAAAATCACTACTTCAACCATCAATATAAAACATGCTTTTAGTATAATTGATTCTACCAAATACAGATTTAACACAAGAGTGAACAATGAATTATTTAGTTTTAGGAAAGAATTTTGTACCTGATATTGACAATTCAAGCAGCAAACTTGTTTCTAAAAGAACAAAAACATTTTAACTAGAAAACATTTTCAACTGTCAGGAATGAGCATCAGAAAGCTCATAAAAGATGGCTTGATCATCAAAAGGTTGATGACAACCCACTCAAAATCCCGATCTCGACAACGACGTGAAGCAAAATCGAGAGGACGACACTCAGGGAATGGAAAACGAAGAGGAACAAAGGAAGCAAGGTTACCTACAAAGCTGCTATGGATGAGAAGAATGAGAGTCCTCCGAAGATTACTGCGCAAATACAGAGAATGTGAGAAGATAGATAAGCATATTTATCATCAAATGTATATTAGAGTGAAGGGAAACGTCTACAAAAACAAACGTGTGCTAATGGAAAGCATTCACAAGGTCAAGGCTGAAAAAGCATTAGAAAAAACACTTTCTGTTCAGGTTGAGGCCAAGAGAGCAATAAATAGTAAATCCACAATAAGGTTGTAAACCAGAAACATTACTCTACCATTACAGGCTCTGGCAGTGACATAATTCACACATTCAGGGCTGTCTTCCTCATGGGGGAAGCTCAATAAAACAGTTGATAGATCATAAGTGTATAATGGTTCCTTTATTTTTACAACTTCATATGTATTTGTATGTTTCACATGAGTTTTATATTGTAATGTCTGTTATTAAAGACAACTTTAGGCTACCTTTTATTTTTAGAGGAAAAAAAAAAAGATAATCAGTTACAAGTTAAATGGAAGTTATAGATATCCATTTATTAACTACATGCTATGCAGTATGTAGCTTGATTGTTCAGTTTAAATAGAAGGAAAAAGCATCACTCAGAATGCTTTTCCTGCAGAGCCAAATAGATGCATCTTCTCTGCAATCACAGCTTTCATGGATTCTTTGGCTGATTCCATCACATGGACTAAATCTTTGCTGGGGCTATTCAGTGAATCCAAGTATGCTTTCCGAACCTCAGTGTTTACGTTGAACTTTCTCACTCCATTCTCGATGCAAGCCTGTTTGTCAATTAGATGTAATTCAAATTAATTTAGTTAATTACCTTAAAATCTCGATCCTGATGAGAAATCGATGCAAAGAGCGCCTTACAGGTTGATTTCTTTCAAGAAATAATACTTGACATGAACTCATAGTAAGCCAAACAATTATAGCGTTTTACAAATTATTTTCAGTTTTATGACTACTGCAGAAGGTCAATAGGATTTTGATTGGAAACATCAAGAAATTTGAGTATGTCTCAACTATTTTAATTACTGTTCATTCGGGGAAAAAAAAAGGAAGAAAGAAAAATACTAAAAGTTCATACCTTTATGAGGCTCTCAGGTAAACCTGAAGCTCCGTGCAGCACCAGGAAGACTTCTTTTTTTGAGGTCAAAGCATGCAAGTCCTTGTAAAGAATTTATCTGAATCAGTTAACTCATATATAAAATTATGCTAGTTTAGAGTCAAATGACTCGAGGTTATTTATTTTTTTTTTTTAAATCCAATTAAACAAAAATTATTCGGCTGTATGGCACTAATAACATCTTCATTTTTGAGCCATTCTCCTAAAACCTGGAGCATTTCTTTCAATGTGGCAAACATCAGTTAGTGTTCATGAACAAGTAAAGTAACCTAAAATCTCTCATTTTAACATTAGCATAGATTGGAGACTACACGCATTTTCAAACTAAGAATGGCTCGAATATAAATATTTATATACTAAACCTTGAGCAGATCGAGTCTGAGATTCGGGCCGCTTGGCGGATATTTTCCATGGACATTACCAATGCACACTGCTAGAGCATCTATACCAGTCTCCTCAATAAACTGTTGAGCCTGAATTGTTTGACACCAGAATTATTTCTCTATGCTAAGCTAAAGAAAACCTTTATATATAAGCAGAAAGAGAAGTAACCTGCGAAACATCGGTCAGCCTTGCTTCATAATCTTCGACAGTCAAGTCATCTTCTGTTCCGGATAATCTTCCAAGTTCAGCTTCCACTAGCATGTTCTTTGATTGAGCCAAGGAAGAAATGAACTTTGTGTAGGCAATATTTTCCTTAAATGGAAGATGAGAACCATCTGCCATTACTGAATCAAATCCCTAATAAGAAAAGCAACTAATCAACCAAATAATAAGCGATTTTTTTTTACATCAATGCTTGATACAAAATCAAATGGTTGGTACTGAAAACTTCTTTAAATAGCCAGCTAACATACCAATTCAACAGCTTCTAATAGATCTTGCATTGAATTTCCGTGATCAAAGTGAACAGTAATTGGTACCTACAGATATTCAATGATGAGAAATCTATGTTTGAATCAGCATTCATGTACAATGAAAAGGAAATAACATCCTACTTAGAGCTTAGAGCATCATTTTCAGATATTTGGCCAATAGTTAGTTGGCAGGTTTTAGAATATGAGAATGGAAGCGGCATTGTCCAACAATACTTTCTTGGTTGTTCCATCCAAGGGAATGAATTACGCATTAAACTGTACAATCTTATACCCACAAAAAGAAAAGAAAAAAAAAAATCCAAGTTCGCTTAAAAAACAAGAGTCCCATGTCTTCCCCCTTTTCTCTTCCCCATGTTTTTTCCTTCGTAATTTCAGAATGAACAATACTAGCAAAACATACAATATGAAGCATCATTACTTCTTCGTGCTCTTTTAAAAAAAAATCATGACTATAAGATTAAAAATTAAATGTAGCATTTGTTCCTCTTCCACACTTTATAAAAGCCGTGCTGAAACCTGTAATAGTTCAGGAATATTCAATGTACACTTAGAACTAAAAACCACATCCTGCAGGAAACACGAAAGAACCACCACCAATAACATCAAATAGAAATATAGAATCAATGTTCTAAATTCTATTTTTCCTATTCTACATGATCTATTCCATTTCCCCCTCATTTTGAGAAGGATCATCACTTACACTGGCTCGTTCAGCAGCAGCAATACAGCATGAAACCAAAGAGAGCCCTCCTTGCTTTAAGGCACCTGGATGGATCTGGAAGTTTGAAGAATTTACATTTTTTTTAACAATAAGTGCAAGGAACATGGTTTTATTGATCATGTTTTAGAAACAAAAACCAGCAGTATCTGAAGAAAAACTAAAGAGTTTAGTTAACAAGAAACAAACAGGAGAGATAATCTGGAAAAATTCCATGAAAAAAGGAATAAAAATGCAATCATGAAAGCAACATTTGTTTTTGCAAAGGCCATAAAAGCAATGAAGAAAGTTAAGCTGATTTGAGCATATCTTTTAGAATGTTTAGAATGTTTTATTCTTTAAACGACATGGTACCTTACCTGTAATATGGCAGGACTCTGTTGTTCTTCAGCAGCAGCAACAACAGCCTGAACTCCTTCCAAATTATAGACATTGAAAGCTCCCACTGCATACCCACCTCGTTCTGCACTCTTCATTTGAAATGACATTCAGAAGTTTAGGGAAAATTACTAAAGAATTTAAAATCAAAATAAAATTATTTTTAAAAAAAAAAACCCTTACAAGAAGAATCTCTTTTGAAGAGGAAAGTCCGGCAGGAAGAGCCCAAGTACTGACTACTTCTGCTAGTGCTTCACTGCTTCCAACATTACCTAAGTAAAAAATAACTCAAAATAGTCAGAGATCATAATCGAGCTATTACAAATTGGAAAGTCTAGAAAAGAAAAAAAAAGTAAAAGATAGGCTATTTAAATTTACCTGGGAAAACAATGTACGGAACTCCAGGATGTCTACTTTCATGGCCTAGTTGCCACAAGGGAACCCCAGAGAGGGCCTGTCCAATTATCCTAGCACATCTTGCTCCAAGAGCCTTTGTAGCAATGTCTGATGAGGTAATTCCACCCTAAATTAAACACATAGATAGATTGATATAAATTTGTCTTGCTTTTGGAGTTTTGATTCTGCAAGATAATTTTGTACTCTAGCCCAGCTTTTAGGTTGTTTAAATTGATCAGAAAAGGAGGTGCTTCCCAGTAGATGTGTGTATCAATACACGAAGTCTCCAATTGTTTAAGGAAAATAATTTATTTGAAATCATTTGTTTTTTAACTTTTGTTACAATTAAAAGATGTTAATAATTAATATTATGAAAGCCAGGACTCTTTCATGATTCTTTTTCCTCTTTTCATCGCTTTTTAGAACTAGTTTTATCTACTGCTTTCTCTGGGTGTAAATTGAAACACCCTTTCGCTCTTTATAGCTTATCCTTTTTAGTCAGTAACTGGTGATCCCTCTTGTAATAATGTATCCTCTGGGGTTTTAATCCCCTTTATCAATAAATGTTTCTTTTACCAAAAAAATTATGAAAGCCAGGACATATTTCACATCATCTTAAATTGATGAATTGTGCTCTGTCGTCCAACAACAAAATTTTCAGGTCGAGAATAGGATTATGATATAAGGATTCAAGCATCTAGCACTTGAATGATCCCAGTTTCAAATGAGTCTGACAAATATGCTAAATCATCTCAACCATGCATGATTAGCTTAAACTGCAAAACCAATTATATTCCTGCAGCACACACATACTTTGGTGATTGGAGAGAGTCCCTCGTATATAACAATCAACACATTCAGCATGAAGGCAAAAGAGAGGACAGATATTTGATACCTTTGCAAGGATGTAGCGAGGTTTTGTAGTAATCCGTTGAACTATTTCTACCAGTGCCGCACTTACTTTGACGTTGATTTCTAAACTCTCCAGAGGACCTAACCAAAGAATGAGTAGCCACCTCAGGAACAAACAAGATTTAAAAATTAGAAGAAAAAAAACCCTCCAATATGTTGTATACTAATATGAGTATGCTAGAAATATGCGTTTAACTACATCAGTATCATATATTAAGCTATATAAGCATTAGAAAGGCTAACTTTTTCCCGTGATAAGTTCTCTACTAGTCATAATGAGAGTATCTTTATGGGCCCTGAGATAAATATCTGCAAACATAGCTGCTTTTCTAATTTCCTCCTCCCTCTCTTCCTCTGTACTCATGGAAAGTTTAGCAGCTGAAACCTGATGGAGAAGAAGGAAAGTAGACACAAGTATAAAATATGAACAGAATCATACATGCACAACAATTTAGTCTTCACTGGATATATGTGAGGAATGGAAAAAAATATATGTTTGATGTACATAAGGAGTATGTACTATGTTATAGACCACAAACAAGGAAATATTCAAAAGAGGAACTAGACGCATTATATAAAGCACAATATGAGATAGGATCTATAAAGTATCTGTTAGGATACCTCCTAACAAGAGAACTCAAGAACACCAAAGAACAAATAAAGAACTATAAAAGATAGAATTATATTGCAATATCAATGAAGAAACTACAATATACTATAGCCTTTCGAGAGGGCTACTCTCTCCCACTATTTCCCAATTAGGAAATCACTTCCAAAATTCTTCACACTCCCACTCTCAAACTATTCCCTCTATTTATAACTAAAAGACCTAACCAACTTGATGTCTAAATACCCTAATACCCCTGACTACTAATTATACTAATTACTCCAATATATTCTTAACTAGGAGCCTTACAGTATCTCCCTGAACTTCTATTTTCTTTCATCCATCAATGAAAAGTTTGTTTCAAATGCACCATAATATTTCTATAAATCTGACCTACATTTTTGGCACCATTATACACTTGTTGGATCTTGCTATTACCATCCCTCAAAAAGTATTTGAGATCACCCATGTTTTATTTATACTTCCTTAACCAATAATTTCATAAGTCACGCAGCTAGCCATCCATTGTAAGAACAATAGTATGCAAGTATACAACCAAAATGCTATTCTTCCCCCAGTTCCATCTCCGAAGCTTCGACAGTAGTAAGCAGGAGGACCTGTTGGCTATACCTTTTAAGAGTTTACATGTAAGACCGTAAGAGGTCGTTTGTATGGCTACTAGGCTATTATGTATCTATTTATTTTCATACAACCTAGCTCTGTTACCATATAGCAAAAATAAAACTTACAGTATTTGGAGTAGTTTTTCTTTAAAAAAAATAGAGAGAGATAGAAATGACATAATTGCAGCAATTTTCAAGAAAAAAAGGAGAAATGACATAAAAAAAGAGGTTCACAATATACGTACGTATGAGGAATGGATTATCTAACATTAGTGGCAAATAAAAATCCATATTCAATTGAATAGTTGTGAGATCACCTCAATACATCTTAAAAATGGGCCACATCGCAACTTCAGCTCTTGAACCTATGACATTATGAGACATAAGTTGAAAATATTAACACTAAAATAAGTGAAAATATTAACATTATGATGCAAGGGAATTTTGATTCTACCTGTTTAGTAGTTTTTGGAACATATGAACCCACAATTATAAGACCGCCATTTCTCTCTTTATCGATCCCAACATCCTTTGGCAAAAGAGGAGCTATTGGAGTGATCCCAACTCTGGCTGATACAAAACTGGCAGCAGTTCGGCACAAGAAATTCTTGCCCTTCATTTCTGCCTGCCAAGTAAAAAAGTAATAGTGTAAATCTAATTTTCCTGGACACAATCTTGGAAAATTCTTGTTTTTATTTTCTGAATAATACCTCTTACAGCCTAGGGAACCCTACTTAAAGACTACAAACTAACCTCTTATCTTTAACTAACAACAAATAATCAAAACAGTAACTAAACTTTTAACCAAAGGAAAAACATAAAAACAAAACAGTACACTTAAAACCAGAAACAGAGGATCCGCAAGTCTACTAACTAACTGCTAACTGATTGACATCAAATAGTCTGATGAGTAATTTCAGGAAACTTACCTTGATCATTCCAGCTGCAAAGACGGCCATATCCCTTTCACTAGCGGCATTAACTATACATGTCATTCCCTGTTTTAGCAAAACCACGTAAGACAGGTTATACATACAGTACACTTTTCATTGAAAATGTGATGTACACAAAAAATAGGAAAGCCCCATAGTCAAGGGAGTCCACAAAAACACACTTCGATTGGCTTTGAATTAAAAAAGAATTAAAGTTACAAAATGTTAAGAAAAAAGTCTCTTAAAAGCCACAAACGGAAAATTTTCCAATACTGCTAGAGTATGGATACACTCCCATTCATTATTAGTCACATCATCATCATCATTTAAAAATACACCCCAACAAATCGAAGATACTAAGTGGCTTGCACCAACACTTCCCAATAAATGGGTAAGAAGAAGAAGATGACATAAACCCTCTAATCAATTTCTGCACAGAAAAACATCAACTGGGGATAATTCGTGGATGTGACTTTTTCATGAATCTTATCAACAATATTTAGTTCACGGAGAGCCAAAGTTAAGGCTAAAATTTTCGAGTTCTATTTTCCAAATAGCCTAAAAAACATCCTCCTCATAAACCAAAGCAGTGGGAACAACAATCTGCAAGAAAATCCCCCAATGAATCAAATGTTCACCTCCTAGGGTCCCCTTCTTTTCTGATGTGATAATTTTCCATCATGGAATAACCCATCACCTGCTTCAACATCTCATAACATACTAATAAGAACAACTATTGTTAATGGTAGATTGTAGACTATAGGAAACAGATTCTCAAGTGAATTATTAGGAATCCAATGCTCCTCCTACACCAGACCCTAAAAACAAAGAAATACTTTTCAAGCTGACAGTATTTGGCTATAAAGGAAAACAAGGGACGACATCTGCTTTCTTAAGGCAGTTTCTCTCATTCCCTTCTATAATAGAGTTTATTGTTTTAATCCAAAACCCTCACAGCTCAAACACATCTATGACTTGAGGATAAAGTGGTTTGAAAGTATGGAATTGAAACTTAAAGACAATTAATAATTACTAAATTAGAAAAAAAAAATATGTTAAAAGAACAGGAAAATGCAATTTTCTATTCGTGTATGTTGGAAACATGGTATATATTGGTACCTTCTCTAAGCTACATAGGTGCTCACAAACAGCATCTGGGCCACCCTTTCTTAAAAGTTGAATAGAAATGGATGCAACAGTGCCAGCTTGTATGCGCCCAGCTGTTTTCTCTTCAACCCACTATTATTCAGATGGGAGAAAAAATTAAGAAATTACTACAGTAGAGTTTAATATACAGCACAATACAATCAACGAACCTCACGAAGATTTGAAGATTTATAACCAAAAGTAGCATCTTTTGCGAATTCAGTGTCCCCCGCAGGAATGAGCCTACATACATGATCATAACATGCAATGCCAAGCTGAATAAGCCATCATGAGTAATCAAAACAAACATTAAAGGAAAAGAATATTACTCATCAGAATCTGCAACATAGTGTATATCGTCAATAGTGTAACGGCCACCTTGGAAAAAGAATGGGCAGATGATCCATGCATCCACTACACCTAACACTGACATGGCAGCATCGGCTTCCTAGACAAATCATACTTCTCTCATGTTATGACAATTAAATTCTAACTCAACATTGCCAACTAACAACTGAGATAATATTGAAACCACTCTCTATACCTCGGGAAAATGACCTCGTAAGGTTGAATCACCTCTCAAAACTACCATGTAGTCACTATGTTTGACACTCTCAGATGCAGCACGTAAATTATTGCAGATTTGTTCAACTAATGCCCCAGCCTGTAAAACTTGTATCAGTACTACAATTTAAGATATTAGTTACACAAGAAAAACTATATTCCAATAGATCGGGAACAAGTAGCGCGGGGGAGGAGACGAATTTCTACCTTTTCAGAGCTCAGTGACCTTGAGTTGGTCAGTATAAAAAAGCATTTGGGCTTTTTATGAAATTGCTCAATAAGTGAATCGAGGGTCCTGAAAAGATCACATAAAAATTAAACCGCTAGGAATTGACCTACTCTAGAGGAAAACTTACATTCTTTAGATTAAACAAGCTTGACGTTCAAAACACCTTACATTAATGAAATGAAAGACAATAAATTCATTTTATAAAGTTGGTTGATGCACTGCTAAACTGTTCCACAAAGTCACATAGTGATTTAAAAAGAATGAAGCTCACCATTCAGTTAAAACATCAACATCGTGAACAGTTTGAGTTCCCGTAGGATCATCGTCCAGCACAACCAAAAATTTTGAATTTCTTTCATTTAGTTGTTGAATATCAGCAATTACATCTTCCGGCCATTCAGGTGGAAGAGACCTCAATACAACTTCTTTCTTAAGAGTGGGACGCTTTCCTTTAACCTTGACACCTGTAAGCGTCTCATAAACCTATGACATAACATGGAAATCACCAACTAGGTCATTATCTTTTGTTCAATTCACCAACATGGTCATTATCTTTTCTGGATATTATTAGCTGTCACATTCGTGCATAGAAATGTGCTTTTCAGTAAAAACAAAATGGTGCATGTCTTCTCCATACCTTTACTACTCCAGCATCATCTTGCCGACCCCAACCCGCAGCAGAACCTGGAATACATCAAACCTCAGATACCATCCTAAATTGCTATGAAAGATGCAATCAGAACCGCATTGTTCTCTATAAGGAAGTTTATTCTTTTTTTTCCTACTGTTTAATAAAACTGAGCAAAATGCTGCTGAAATGGCCTAATTTTTTCACTTATCAGATTTATAAAATCCCGATACTGCCTTATCTTGGTTTCAATACCTGCCACAAACAATTGATGTGCAGTCACGGATAAGTGTAGAGGAACTTTATGAGATGCACATTCCCGAGAAACAATGCCCTGTAGAATATAAATTTTTTATACAGAGAGAGATAATCAAAGGATTACAAATTCCTCTAAAGTCATCAATGGATATATCGTGCTGACCAGGTCCTTCACAAAGATGTCAAGTGCAGAGTATGGTGTATAATCGTCGTCCAGCATATGTGGAACTCGGTTTTCAAACATCCTGCAATTAAATGGGGGTAGAAGAATCTTCTTACTATAGTAAATGGATGCTTAAACGTTAAGCATTAAAGTTTCTTGGAAGTGGCCATCTTCGCAAGAATGGTTATATTATAATAAGAAGAGGGATGCAACCATAATGGTAGGAATATGGAATAACATTGAAGTGTTTTAATTTCTTATCAATCCCCATATTTGTTCAGATTTTCAATTACTTCGTCCTACTTCATCTTTTTGTCTTTTTATTTTATTTATTTATTTAAGAAATGGTGGTTTTATTACTTACAATAGATGCAGTCTCTACCCTAGACTAAAATGAAAAAATTAGTTTAAATTGTTTACCAAGTACAATATCTTGTTTGATTCTGCTAGAACTAGGATGTGGTTAAGCTTTTCTTTATCAAATTGTGTTCATTCATTTTCTAGTTAATACGTAAAGGTATTGCATGACAAAGATTGACAATCCACTGACAAAAACATACATCTGTATAAGTTAGATGTGAGAACAAAGTGATGGCTTTAGATTCAATTTTTAAAATAGTGCTTACATCTGAAAAGGCAGGCAACGTTTGATTTTGGAATATCAAACAAAAATGCCCTTAAAAGATGGAAAAGTCTCACAATAATTAGTTTTTAAATCACTAATTGACCCAAAAGCGTAAGCTAGTGGGTGAAGGTAGATTTAATTATATATCATCTAACATTCTTCCTCACTTGTAGGCTTGAAATATGAAGAAGAGTCAAACAAGTGGAAATGAATATTAATTGGTGAGGAAACAATATTGCAGGAGTTTGAACACAGGACATCTTGAACCAACCTGCTTTGATACCATCTTAAATCACCAATTGACCCAAAAGCTTAAGCTAGTGGGTGAAGGTAGATTTAATTATATATCATCTAACATTAGTCATTGTTAAGATAAGGATTTACCAGGACGTTCCCGGACTATTTAGGATGACGTCAAATAAAATTTGAGTATTGAGACCAAGGCGAGCTCCAAATGCCATTGCCTCTGCACCCGATGCTATATGAACTCCAGCAAGCAATTGATTTACCATTTTCACACCACTATAACAAATCATTTGGAAAAATAGAGGTCAGGCTAAACATTACTCAGAGAAACTACACAACTAATAGTGGTGATAACATGAAACTGATGGTTGAATGGAATAAAATTGAAGTCTCTGGTTAACATCCAAACAATCACATAAACGTGAGCTGATCAATTCTTGGAATATTGATATACCTTCCCGCCCCGCAAACTCCTTTAATTACATAAAGCTTCTCACTTAAGGCTGTTAACAAATAAAAACCAAATATAGTGGCATGTCATCTACTAATATTTGGCAATAAAACATGTCACAGAATTCTTATAGTACTTTTATGTTTCACAACCTGAGAGGACTGAACCAGCGCTCCTAAGAGCTTCATTTGTCCCAGAAGCCATTATCTGTGTTAGAAAATAGCTATCATCAATTTTGAGGTAAGGAAACCCAAAATTTAAAGGAATTGTAGCTATTTGAGAGGCAGAAAGCACACCGTAAGGGCTCCCTTTGAGGCCCTTTGAACACCACCAGAAACGGGAGCATCAACCAATTTCAAATTTTTGCCCTCATCTTACATATTAAGAAATGATGTTAGTTCAATCACAGAATAAGTATCAAGCATTCAAAGTTTGGCTGAAATTTTTTAATCATGCTTAAGTATACATCACGGAAGTACTTTAGAAAGACTTAATATTGAATAGTGATTTAACATTGATTAAAACTCTGGTTACTGTCTCATAACAAGGATCTTTTATCTAAAAAATATTGAGTAACATTCCACGCCATCCATAGGACATACTTCCCAAGCGTTGTTCTAGTTGGCTCACATATCCGGGAGAAACAGTAGATGATAGAATAATCGAAGCTCCATATGGAAGGGCTACCAAACACAAGGAAATTATAGAATTAGTATCAGCTCTAATACAAGAAATTGTATGCTGAGAATTAAGTGTACCAGAGATAGCCCCAGCTTCCCCATACAGAACGTTCTCCACTTGTGCTTCATTTGTCACCATAATTACGAGCACTTCAACATCTGGGAAAATAACTTTTTAAGGAAAAAGGAGAAAATGGCTCTTTCGCTTTGTAAAATAGAATAGCACAGTGGCTTCTACGTATGGCTCATGCATAATGAAGAACAAGTTACGGAGCCCAGGAAGCTACTAAAAGTTTTCTAAATATCAACTTACAACAGAAAGATGAGGATTGCCCTAATGTTGTGATCCAACAGCTACAACATAGCAACTGATTTTAAATAAAGTAGAACACATCAATAGAAGACAAATCTAAAGTTAGCAATCAACTAATAATTGCGATGCACGATAGTATAATTTATCTTTTGTTAGTAGAAAATGTTATCGGTAGAGTTTCTCATTACTTTGGCATCTGTGTATTTTAGATGGTCAAACTTCTTAGAATACTTAATTCTTCTTAGAGGGCTTCCTAAGATTTTCTTCTTCTTACATTTTCCCACTATAATGTATTCTTCTTTCATAAATCAACTAAAAAGATACTCATGTTACCATATATCCATCAATAGTCAGCGTATATGTGTAAAATCAAGATAGCTCATCCACTTGTAGGATTTTGATAACTTTCAAAAACACTTGACCAGAAGACAAAGGACTAAACAATTTTGTAACTACATCTAGTTAATTCTAGTTAATTCAGCAAAACGTTGAAAACTTGACTAACTTTTATAAAAGAAAATTCGATGAATCCTTTTGGAAGGATGAGCAATCCACAACTTTTAAAGTTAAATGAACAGTTCTTAACAAAACAATATATGATAATTTTATCTTCCTCGTCTTTCATCAGCAGAACTGATTATCCTAATTTATCACTGTTATATCAATTGTCTATGCAATTTTATGTCTCCAGAATAGTAAAAATGAATTATGTTCCACATTGATCTTTCTTGATTTGTTCACCTTTACTAACTTCTGGAGGCGAATTTCCAATCAAGCCACCAGCATTAGTGAATTTAGCTAGGGTTGGTTTAAACACCTACAATGAAAAAAAGGTTCCTGTCAGCTTTTATTTAAATGAACTGCCAAAGTCATTCTTGAAATGATGAAATAAACCGATAAAGATTGGAAAAGATATTACATCATAACCAATCACACAAAAATCTGATCTGATAAGGTGAGTTGCCATGCCAAATCCCATTGCACCAAGACCAATGAAACCCACTCGTTTAACAGAACGTGATTTAGAAGTTATTTCATTAGCTAGTTGCTCAGGGCTGTAAACTTCTGCATTAGCTGCATCTGAAATACTTACTCCATATGCACTTTTCCATGCCTGATAGATTTTCTCAACGATTAGATGGCAGTTAAAATACTGCCTAAAATGTGAAATAGCATGATTTGAAAGAACAAAATTCCCTATTTCACATTTTAACAATAATTCTACTTAATCACATAAGAAGCTCCTGTGAAAAAGTAACCTGTTCTAACAAGCCATCCTCATCTCCATAGCCGTGAGAAGAACCTGAAAAGGAAATGAGGAAAGGTGATAGAAGAAAATCGGATGACTACATATTGAGATAACCTCAAATATAGGAGTTACTTTAGAGTTGCATAGTGTGTTTACCCAGCATAAGTTGCTGATGAGTAACTGCTAGGAGTGGAAGAGGAAAAGTGTGCGACTTGGCCTTATCCATGACAATCCCCTTCAGCAAGAGAGGTACCACTAGTTATGCTAAATAACTTAATTAATCTAGAATTCAATAATATCAATGATTATTCACTTGTAATCATCACAACAAATACATTATCTCATCTATGGCCATTCTTCATTAACCAAATGATGAAAGGTTGAAGCAAAATAAGAGAACTTTCTATGACATCTCTATAGATGATTTTGAATTTTGTGATTGTTTAAAGTGCACTGCCCTTTTTGTTGATTACAAAGGTAACTAATCGAGTCATGAACCATTGTAATGAAAAGATAATTGATGATGAACAGAATAAAAGCCAGAAAGCCTGCATGATATATTACCATAGCTTGAACCAAACTTCTCAACAACTCAGGTCTAATATCACCCTTTAACAAGTGGGGAACATAATTCTTGAAAACCCTGCAAATGTAAGCTCACAATCCAAAAGAATGATACTATTAAAGCACGGATAAGAAGATAATAAACAAATAAATAACATTGTTTATCCATTAAAACAATGATTTTGTTCCACATTATTTTGATTGAAAAATTCATCAGTTGAACAACATACATTTTGTGCCACATTATTTTGATTGAGTACTGTGGAATTTCCAGAACTCGTTAAAGAAGGTATAACTGCCACATTTACTGATCTTCAGGAATAAACAAACTAAACTTTTCTACTTAACAAGAGATGAAGGATATATGTACATATGTTTCCAGTACTGGCGAATTATCTTTATAGAAACTGGATATAATATGGAACTGAAAAGATAATGCCATACATATAGTTCAATGGACTATCTTCCACCAAAGATGCTAAAGCTCTTAATTAACCAAAAGTAACTGCACTTGAATAGGGAACTGAAATTTTAAACTTCTAGCAAGTGTACTTCAAATATTCTCTCTATAGTACTTTGACAAAGGACAAAATAATCAGGCAACTATGACGAACTCACCATGAATTCCCAGCAGCATTTGAAATAATGTCATAGATTATCCAGGGGTGAATTCCAGCTTTAACACCCAGGGAAATAGCTTCCAGCGAAGCCACAAAATGAATTCCTTTAAGGAGCTCAATTACCATATTTGCTTTACTGCAATGTGCATAAAAGTAGGGAATATGTCAAGGAGTTTGAATATTACATAATCATCAATGGAAAAAAGAAACATTTTAATTATGAAATAAACAAAAGATACCTTCCAGCATCAACTTCACCTTCAAAAATGAAATGCTTTCCACACATAGCTGCAGGAACATAATTTGAAATAGTTGATATCAAGACATGGGAAAAGGAACAGAGGTTAAATATGCAAACATTTATACTGAGAATGAACCTACTTGATAGAAAAGGTCGAGCTCTAGAAATTGCAGCTGCCCTTCCAGAGGTTACTGTCTGCGCAGTTAATACAAAATCAGTGTTCTATGCACCGGGGAATAAAATACCAATATCCAATTTTTAGCAACAAAAACAAAGAAGAAAAAATTCTATATGATATAACAACTACCAAGAGCTGACCATCCAGAGCTTCAGAAACACCCTTAAAGATATATGCTTCAACAAGATTGTGCATCTCGTAATCAACTGCAGGAAAGGGGAAGTAACCGTTACAATTATAAATTAATTGACTTGTAAATTTAAGTAACATCCCCGATAGGAGATACTTAGAAAATCAGCCCTAACATTTTAACGTATGAACAAGAAATGTCTACCAACATAGACGTTAATTGCTTTTCTTTTTCAGTTTTTGCTAGACTTTTTTCCTATCTCTCGAACACCCTCCCTTCCTTGGATCTCTCTTGTTTTGAATGTAAAATCCCAGGAATACAGTTCGTACAAATATAGTTCCTGTAAATGACATGAAAAGAAAATTGTTCCAGTGCTAGAGATCATAATTTTGCAAACAGTTTCTACCATCTTTTAAGATGCCAATATACATAACTTTGATAGTTGGTAAAATAAATTAATAAATGAAAATTCAAACTCTGGCAGCCTAACAGAAAAATAAACTCATTAATTTGAGAAAAACATTGGTCGGTGTTAGTTCTTCCCTAAAATAAGAGTAATATACTGTTTAGGAAAAAGCAGATATAAGGTTTCGTCAAACCTCCTTCACCACCAACATTTTTATTGAACAAACATTTCCTTAGAAAATAAAATTTCAATGTTATAATAAAATGTACATAAAGCGGCAAAGCCTCATCAAAGCTAGATATATATATATAGGACAATGAACTCCAGGTGGGAGCCAGAAAAATAATGAGATCCAAAACATTCTACCAAGATTTCTCTGAACCCAAGAAATTTGAGCATGTCTGATTGTTTTCATAATTTGAAAAACTTTTACATTTTTTTAATTAAGAAAAAAATTAGATTTGAGATAGAGAATAATTACGAAAAGAAAGAAAGAAATAGATTTGAGACACTTAGAAGTACAAAAAACAATAACTTTCCAATTTCACCTAGGCTTTAGGAGTACAACAATTGAGGGTGGGGGATTCAAACCACAAATCTCGTGATTACTAGCATACTCAGATGTAGTCTTCATCAGTCAACAATTTAACATATTAAGCGAAGTAACTTTTTGAGAGAGCTGGGAGGAAAACTTTAATTTCGCAAGGCTTAATTCAGAAGGAAGCTTGGTGGAAAGATAAAGGATTTATAAGTGAGATTTCAGAACGGTGGGTTTTTTTAAAAAAAAATAATGGAGTGAGCTTGAAATTTTATGTACTACATCTCTCATCCCTTGGAAGCACATAAAAAATACAGAGGAGGTGGATCTTTCGCAGCAGAAACCTTTGTAGCCTCAAACCCCAGACACTCAGAGATGCAAATATAGAATAATAGACAGGACATTTAGTATTCACATTCCATCATCAAAGTACTAAGAAAGTAAGAGTGAAATTGCCTGTAAAAAGTTTTTCCAAGTTCCGGACATCATTCCCCAGTGGAGTTGAACGGACAAGGACAACAACAACATCCTTATGCAACCCTGCCAATCAACAAAGTTAAGTAATTCATATAATCAAATGTGAAATATCAATTTAATATTTACTCCAAGTTCTATATATATTATTAAAATTGTGGCAAGAAATTTCGTATAAACCTCTGAGAACATCGACAAAAGATAAATCATTAATCATATTCAAATGACTATTCAGTACAAGCAATGCGGCAACATCTGCAAGGAAACAGAGAACCAAGTGAGAAAGAAATGTGTAAAGAGACCATCCTAAGATATAAAGCAAGCATTATGAGTATGATATTCGACTATTTAATTCAAGCAATGCCATCTCTTGTAGTTATATGCAAATTGCTATATATGATGTTTCAATATAAAACCCAAAGAGAAGCACTTTTTCAGTATCCTGAAAAAGAATTAGCTTTCAAGAATTAGATCACTAAAATTTTTGTTTAATTTAAGACAAGAGTTTAATGATATCAATTGAAGTTGCCTTTCATATTTCTCCTTAAAACTTTTTTTCTTCATTGAGACTTCCAGCCTCTTCCTGGTATTTATTTTCTCAATGTCTCGAAGAAGAATTGGCTTTTAGGAAGGACTATTTGCCAGAAATGATTTCTACAGAGACGCAGAGGCTTAGCGTCTGACAAAGCTTTGATTTAGCAACAAGCATATATCCCTAGACAATGATCCTTTAAACTATCCACTCCTCTAAAATAATCATTTGCAATTCAAATCTTTCTAGAAGATACTCTATATATATTTTTTTTAATGGAATGGAATAGTGACCCAAAAATAATTGCAAAACGATATTAAAGTGATGTATATCAGTACTCCATAAGAATCAATGGGACATTAGTTAATATAAAACATGAATGTCAATTAAATAAATGGCTAAGATCCAGCTCCAAACCCAAGTTAAACCATTCAATCTGAACCACGGAAGGTAGCCCAATCAAAGATTTAATGTTGAAATAGAATAGAAATCAACTTAACCAAGCAAGCAGTTTACCTTCCCCTGCCTCTACAATACTGGCACAGTTTATTCCGCCCGACTTCAAAAATTTATCTGTCCAGGCCTGATTTGTCTAAAGACAGAATGGCAGCAGTTAACATGAACTTGTCGCCACTATTCAAATATAATACATTAATACTGAATGCTAACCAAGAACAAAGAAAATAAACATGGGAGGGTATCTGTAGAATCGAATATGGTACTTCTAGGTTATTTAAACGTGAAACAATTACTTTCATGGATTAAAAAGTTAAGAAGTACCCATATCATCTTTGAATTTACTTAGTGAAAATTTTTTGAAATGAAGCAGTCTTCTCGAATAAACACAATTTTTTTTTTTTTTTGATATCTGTGAGTGTCCGGGCCAGCTTACGCGCACCTCGACTAATCTCACGGGACAACCCGCCTGACCATACAACATTTGGGTGTCCAAGAAACTCGTAGAAAATTACTCAAATAAACACAATTTAAAACGATGAATACATCTACCCGTGCTTCAATGAAACATTGAAAAATTTCCAAGGGTTAAGCGCATATTTTTAAGGCTTCAGAAAGTATTTTCCAACAGAAATACTGTTTCTCATCTAAAAACAAATACATAACATTCACTGCTTCTTCATGAACATTTTTCAAATCTACACATGGAGAAAAACGACTAAGAAAAATGTAGATTCTCGTCTTTAAGCTTCCATTTTCCATTACAAGTTCAATATTCAACAGATCCACCAAAATTCGCAACGGCTTTTACTTTTACATCATGTTTTTCCACTCAACAAACTCAAATTATAACAGAGATGACTGAATACACAACTCTCAAATGTCCCAACATTGACACTAAGGATATTGAATCCATTCACTTCGTTCTTCGCTCAAACTAAACGTTGGATAACAATCGATAAGTAAGGAGTGTTTATGTCGATTCAACAACAGAATTCCAAGTCCGAAGATGAAAGAAGTATCGCAAACTGGAGCAAAATCGTCCATGGATTAGTGAAGTACCTCAAAAGCTTTGACTCTGTGACCGGCACGGATTAGTGAAGTAGCCAATTCGAGGCTCAAATCGTCCAAGCCAATAAACCCAACGAACGCCATTGATGAAATCGTTGAGATAGCAGCTTCCTGCTCTCAGCTAAAGTTTCTGTGATTCGGTTCAGAGTTACAAAGCTGCTGCAGCAGGTTGATGATGGGTGTTATTTTATTTTATTTTATTTACTGCCTTTTGACTACAAAAACTACCCAGCTGGAGGGTTTACGTGCATATTGTGCCACATTTCCTGTTTTAATTTTTAACGACTTATTTTAATGAGTTAAACTATTTATAAATATAGAAAAAATGTATTGTTTATTCTCAGTAGAATTTTATTGGGTCAATTAGAAAATGAGGGTAGTTTTAAGAAAAAATTGGTGAAAAATGGTGGTTTTAAAATTATTTAGGAAAATATGGTAGTTTTTTTTTGTCTTTTAGTGAGAACTCTTCTTGAAAGTTAAAATAGGACCCACATAATGAAGGAAATGATAATTATTGTGATTTTTTTTTTTTTTACAAATTCATCTTTTAACATTTTAAGGAAACATAATACCATTTTTTTTCTATAATTACTATCTTATTGAATTTAATTATAAAAAATATTACATATTTAATCATTTTATTGGTAAAATAATAAACTATTATCTATGGATAAAGATAATACCACAATTTTTTTTTACGTCATATTGTAGTTTTATTTTACTAAATTTGTGAACTAGCTAATATTTAAAAAGAAAACTATAATATGATATAGTAAAATAAATTTATTACATAGATAAGTAAAATTCTAAAACCTTGCAACGTGGAAATATCCAAAGTTCTAATTTTTTTCTAATATATTACTAATCCTTCTAAGTAAAATTAGTGGATAGTTATATTTTTCGAAAAAATACCTTTTGGTTTCTTAGATTTGGATTTAGTTTCTATTTGGTTCATATGTTTCAAAATCTAACACTTTTGTTTTTGAGATTTCAATAATGCTCAATTTTAGTCCTTTAGATAACGTAAGTGTTAGGGATCGTTTGGTTTAAAGATTTATAAAATTAAGCATGACAATCTTATATAATTGTAATAGATTAATTAATTAAACAATAGACATCATTCAATACATTGATAAAAAATAATTAGTTAAAAATCAATAATAACCTTAATTATAATTATTTAAAAATTGAGTAATAATTGAAATTAACCAATTAATGTATTTAATGAACATTATATTAATTATAATATATTATTTAATCATTTTTATAATTAATTAAGTTCAACACTAGTAATTTTAATATTAATTAAACAATATAAGAAAATATATTTTAATAAACAATAGATTATATAAAAAGTGAAACAAACCAATAAAAATATGATATGTTAATAAAGAATACTAATTTTTTATATAAATATGATATATTAATAATGAATGAAGTAATAAAAATTAATCATAATAAATAACTAATTGATTATAAATAATCAATAATGATTATATGTTCATAATGAAGGATCAAATTAAAATTAATCTCAATCAATATATCCTGTTGATCTTTTGGGTTTTGACAATTCTAATATTTGCATGAATGAGGAGGAAGAAGAAGAAGAAGGGAAAACTTGTAATTTTGAAAAAATTAATTAAGAATTAGCTTGAACTTTCATGATTCAAGTAGGAAAAGTTGAAGATGAAGAGAATAAAAAAAGAATGGTATAATATGAGCGAGTATAATGAAATCGAAGACTGCAGCAACCAAAAAAAGAAAAAAAGGAAGAAGAAGATGGAAATATGTGCTCCCTAACATAAGAACAAGGACGAATTTAAAAGTTTTAAAAAAAATTCAAAAGTTGACTTGTCAACATTTGCCATATTTGCAAACATTTTAAAGAAGTGCTATATGTTTAGATTTTTTTTCCTTGATTTTGCTATCTATTACAATTTTCGTGCTTTAAAATAAAACTACAATATGATGTAAGATTAAAAAATGGTGGTATTATATTCATTTATATTTAATAATTTATTATTTTACAAATAAAATGGTTAAATATGTAATATTTTTAAATTAAATTTAATATTGCTAAAAAAAATGAAAGAAAATTATATGATATAATAAAATAACAATGATAAAAAAAAAGTAATATTATATTTTCTTAAACAAAAATAAAGTAAATTAATTTGTAAAAAAAATAAAAGAAATCAAAATAATGGCATTTTCTTCCTCATGTGGGTCCCATTTCAACTTTCAAGGAGAATTTTCACTAAAAGACAAAAAAAACTACCTTATTTTCCTAAATAATTTTAAAACCATCATTTTTTATCAATTTTTTCTTAAAACTACCCACATTTCCTAATTAACCCAATTTTATTAGACCGCGATATAGTTTTATATAGAAAATTTTTAGTGTTTATCCACGATAGAATTTTATTAGACAGTGATAAAATTCTATAAAAATTTTAGTGTTTATCTACGATAGAATTTTATTAGACTGCGATAAAATTCTATTTTTTGAGTGATAGACAACTGAAAATTTTACATATTTGTAAATAGTTTAATTTTTTTTTAATATTTATTTTTCTCTAAGAAAATAATGATTTATTTGGTAGAGAATTTCAAAACAAGAATTTAAAATAAATTGTTCAATGAAAACAAAGTAATATTTCATGTTTTCGTATATGTGTTAGGTAAAAGATTAAAAAATTTGATTCTAATTTAAACAATTGTTTAAAATATGGTTGATACTATATATTTGTAAATCATAAAACTAGTTGTAGTTACTCACTAATATTTAGTTGACAATACATTATTATTAATTTATTTATGAAGATGATTTATGTTTAAAAAAACTATATAATTATTATCTTATAATATTATATAATTTATGATACATTATATAGTACATAATATGTTTTTTTTAAAGATGAATTGAGTTTATAACATGATATATTGTATTTTTAATATTTTATTTTTATTTAATGTAGTTCTGCATTTTAAAATTTAGAATTCAGAATTTGGATAAAAATAAAAACAAAAAAAAAATGTTGTTTTCAAATTTTGCACGATTTGGATCACATGGTTTGGTAATAGTTTTCAACAACAAAATTTGGGTTGTCGGTCATAAACATATTTGCTGAACTTAGTGAATCTGAAAACATAAAATAAAATTTGAATTCTTTACTAAACAAACTCTAAGAATTCAGATAAACCAAAAGTCTAGAGTTGTGAACTCCAGTATTTGTTTGACCCAAGAAGTTTGTAGGTCCCACTACTAAAAAATATCATGTTCTAACTCTTTGCACTGTGGGCTGCAAGTGTACACAACCCCCTAGACTTTACAACTTGAAAAATACTTAGGTTCATTCCGGGGAGCACTAATCTTTGTACCAAATTGTCCTATCATAATGTGACATTTGACAAACTATTTTTATTTATTTTTTGAAATATTAATTTTTTTTTTTTTTGTGTGAGTGATTGAAGAGAGTGGATGACTGGAAAATAGTAAATACGGTAATCAATAGGGTTTTGAAATAATATTTAATAAACTTAATTGTAGATTATAGATTGTTGCAAACACCATTATTATATTTAGTTTTACCATGGATAATAATTATCTATGTGTTGGTTCCATAATATTAAATTTTCATCGATATGTTGATATTTCTATTGATATTTTCATGTTTTCATAGATTCGATATTGATACGATGCGTGAATTGATATTTCATTATATCATAGAAAAATTAATGAAACACAAAAAATAAGTATCAAAATGCCAGTAATATAAATATTATATAAATAACAAACATGTTAACTTATTTTAAAATAATAAAATGTTTACTGTAACAACCCAAAATTTTAAGTAATTTTAATTTAATTATCTTAAATTATTTGGGTATTATTTTGAATTTTTAAGTCTTAATTGAATTATTTTGGAAAAATAATTCAATTTAAATTAAATAGGATAAAAGATTTGAATTTAAATTCCATCGGTGAAAATTGAATTTTAATTTGGGAGATTTAATTTATTTAGTTGAATTGGTGGAGGGAAAAGAAATTTAATATGTATATACCTAATTTATTAAGGAATTAGGGTTTGGGATCGTATATATATATATTATTAAGTGACTAGAGAGGGAGAAAAATACACCGAAAAATGGAGAATGGGAAAAACGGCAGTGCAGTTCGGTTTTTCTGAAAATTTTCGTTTTTTGGAGTTTCAACCGTCGGATTGTATTCAAATTTTATCAGCATATTCGAGACATATAGAGCCTCATTCTGAACGGTTGGATCTTTGTTTTAAGCTCTCATGTGTCCGTAATCATTGCCGAACAGAACCTGTAAAACTGGGTGAGTTTTGGGATTTTGGTCTCCATTGGTTATTTGATTTACTATCGAAAAATTTGGTTAATCTCTAATGTTGATCTTGTGTTAGGTTTGAGGTTTCTAAAGTTTTGGTTACGCTTAACAAGCCTTAGCGTCAACGTATTATTATTATTATTTTTGTGGATTTTAGGCAACAACCGTTGTGGGTCATAACGCTGGTGTGGATTGTAATTGGTACACAGGGAATTTCTGAGCGCGATTGTTACACTTATTTCAAGGTAAGTGATTCTACTGCTGGCAGGTCACAGCTTCACAGTATTATTTGACCATTGGCATATAAATCATTCAGAGTATTATTTGGCTATTGGCATGTTTGCATGTATGATTTGTCTGGCTAATGCTTGTCTGGCTACTTTATGATTTATCTACTGTTGAGAATTTATCAGTTGAGAATTTACCTATGCTATGTATGATTGAATCCGATGTCAACGCCCGTTGTCCCATGCTATATTATTACTTGAATCATCAAGTTCACCTCAAAATAGTTTTGACGGTGTGCCATCAGGCCACTAGACCTGTGTGGACCGACGGGTTCTCATCAGGTTCACCTCCAGTTTCGACGGTGTGCCATCAGGCCACTAGACATGTGTGGACCGACGGGTTCACCTCTATGTTCACTGGTGTGGGTCATCAGGCTTACACCACAGCATTGACGGCGTGCCCTTAGGCCGCTAGGCATGGTGACAGGGCAGTTGGCCTACAGATCTAGAAATCCCGGCAGTGGGATTACTTACTGAGTTTTATACTCATTCGGTTACAATTTTATGGATTTCAGGTAAAGACAAGGACAGACAGGCGAATGACAGGAAGAATCCGTGACCGTGCCATTGGGACCAGTCAATGCTTCCGCTCATATTTTTATGTTTTCACAGTTCTGGTTTTATAATTTTTTTAGGGGTACCCCGATCTAATATTTTTAATTATTTAAATTTAATGAAGTTATTTATTTGATAAATTTCTTTTATTTTAGTCAAATATATGAAATGTGTCGTTTTGAAATGTATGCATGCATGAAGTAACGACTTCTAGAAAGTCGGGTCATTACATTTACTTACTAATTTAAATTTATTTTTATAATTTTTCTAGAAATATCTATTAAAATTGATATTTATTTTTTTAATTTTTAACTTTTAAATGGGTATTAAAATTTAAAAACGATATATTAATTATAGGTAGATAAAAAAGAATATTCAATCATTGAATTTTTAAAATTATTATACTTATTAGGAGAGAGAATGTGTTAGTAGAAAAAAAAATTTAACTACAATCATTGAGATAGAAGATTTAAATCAGAGAGCTTGTGATTATTAATACGTTCGGATGCAAGTTGAGCAAAGCTTTGGTTAGTTTTAGTAAAAAAAATCTTCTTCCTTCTTCCTCTCACAAAACTTTATTTTCTTTCTTTCTCATCACAAGACACAAGGTGAGTATATTATTTCTCATTTTTATTTTATTTTGTTTTCCTTTTTCATATTTCCCTAGGATTTGTTGTAGATGTGCTCATATTTTTTTCAAATTTATTTTTATTTTGTCAGACTTTATTTAAAATTTGTGGGTTAGATCTTTTTAAAACATAATTGATTGCAATGCATATAAAAGAGAGAAAAAAGTTATGTAGAAAATGCATAGTTAAATTTTTATTTTTTTAAACATAATTTAATGTAATGCATATAATAATTGTATAAATAAAGTCTCAAGTCATTTATAAACTTTGGTTAATTTGTAAACATATTCTTAAACAAAATCCATAAATTCTCATAACAAAAACATGTAAAATAAACACATATACCTTTAACTTTTAAATATTCATTATTCTATATATCCAAACACATATATTTAAGATCTTAAATATTTATTATTTCAAATATTTAACCTCTATAATTATAAAATAATATATATCATAAAACGGTCTTTAAGAAATTAAAAAAATAAAAAAATAAAAAAAATGAAGGTCGCAGAAAATGCACCCAAATTTCTAAATAAAAAAATGAGAGCAAAACTTAGGGTTTCACGTGGTCGTACACATCAGTTTTGCTCTTTTACGAATGCTTGCGTGTTGTTGACGTGGATTGCATTTGAACATTTTTATATTCACCATATTTATTTTAAACAAATTAAAACTACTTAACATAATATATTATAAATTATATAATGTAAAATAATAAGGGTTATTTTCAAATAAAGAAAAATGAGTCAAACTATTTACAAATATAGAAAATTTTTACAGTGTATTAGTGATAGACCGCGATAGGATTTTTTTTTTGTTTATAGTAATTTTTATACAACATTTATAACTAATCCTTTCCAACCAAAAAAAAAAAGTATAAGGTTAGTTTATGAATTTATTAATAATTATTGAAATTCAACCAAATATTTAGTTGGTAGCTAGTGTTATTTTTCTACTGTTTATAAATGTAATACAAACACATTTTAATATCAACTCTAAATTTAAATTTTTTTTAATTTATACAAAACTATGGTTTTAAATGTCAACGTCGATAGAAATATGAGATCAAAATATTTATAAAAATATCGATAAAATGTCTATATCAATAATTACTGAAAAAAATTATAAATATAAATAAGACGAGGATGTTGATGGATATTTTTGAAAATTTTATATATGTATATAATGTGTGATAGTAACAAAAGTATTTTACTCTCTTTTAAATAAGTTTAAATTTCATATTATCAATATTGGGTTTGCATATAAATGGTATTTTATTGATATTTTTGTTATATTTTGTCAAATTTACTATGATATAATGTAAATGTCAATACAATCTGATCTCATTTCAACTTATAGACGTAGAAATGTCAACATGTTGACATAAACTTATTTTCTAAGTGACATGGACTTATTTTCTTTAAATCGAAGGTTTAAATTTTCATATTTTTTTTCACTTGTTTTGCTTTAAAAAAAACTAGTGTATATAACATTTGAGATGGAAGATTTAAATATTTAACGTTTTAGTCTTATTCAGTTGCAACTATTGTTCATATTGGACAAATATAGGATGTTGTTGTTATTATTAGTATATATATATCTTAAACACTTGATTTGTAACTTTTTATAAAGAAAATTTCTAGTACTATGATAGTATTAGAAATTTTTGTATACTACCTCCATTATATTCCTTGCTTGTTAGCCTTTAAGAATTATATGGGATTCATGAAATAAATAAATAAATAAATAATAAATTAATAAATCATTTATTGACGTGTCAAATAACGAATAAGAGGAGTAGATATTACGGTAGTACTAGATATTTTTCCAATCTTTTTTCATGATTTGTCATACATTTATAAACTTTCATAATTTGAGCTTGCACTATATTTAGTTAGAGACTTTAAAAAGTTTAGTTGATATTTTTCTCTTTTTACACTAAAATTATGTTAAACTTGTAATAGAACCTTGGATGTGACATATAACGCCATCTTAGTCATTTTGGGTTGATATGTTCAGGATTTGGAATTTCTTATTCGAGAGTACATATTTTATATATTAGACGAGCTATATTCATATTGACTAATGTCAATATTTTGTTAAGATTAAAAACAAATAGTGATTTGAAATTTTGGAAGATGACTTAATATAATTTTGGAAGATGACTTCATAATCTCTAAACTTGTGAACTTCATAGTTTTGAAAACTTTTAGATATGACTAATTTAAAATTATATTTCATTTATTTTATCAATTTAGTCTAGAGTTGTTTTGAAATGAAGGAAAATGAGTCAATTTATTTACAAACATCTATCCGTAATGGACCGCGATAGACTCCAATAGACTTCTATCGCTCAATGATAGAAGTTTATCGTGGTCTATCACGGATAAATAGTGACATTTTGGTATACTTGGAAATATTTTCAGCATTTCAACAGGTTTACCATTTAAAATAGTTACCCGTTTAGTTTAGTAGGTTTGAAATTCAAATACAACCCAAATTCAATTATTTTTTTTTCAAATTTTTTAAATAAACATTTGCTTTTGTCAATTTTGAAATTGAGATGACTAGAATTATGTAATACACATACACATTATTTAAGGTTTTAATTGTACTAACTAAACAAACAAGAACTATGTAAAGCTGGAAATTTTAATTAAAAACATTTAATCGTCATTTTTTTTTTGTTGTAAAATTAATAATGTTGAATAATATTGAAATAGGAATAAATAGAAAAGTAAGAAAGGAAAGTAAGAGAGAAGAGGGAGGGAAAGTAAAAGCCTTTGGGTTAGAGATGGAAATTTGAACAATATTGTTTTTGCTGTATTTATAAATAATTTCATTATTTTGTCATTTTAAACCATTCTGATTTGTAGGGTTTTCTTCTTTTACGTTTTGCTTTTTGCTTTTTTTAATTTTTTTAGTTTTGGGCTGCCAGATTACATTGGGCCGACGACTGGAAAGCCCAAATGAATACGAGAGAGAGGACGACGAACACCTTGAAACTCAAGCTTACATTGAGGACGACGAAGAAGGCGAACGATTCTGCTGAACAAAGGGCCAGAAAGCCAAGGTATTTCTTTCTTCTTAGCATTGTAAATGCACGTATTTTTTTGGTTAAATTCTCTGAAACCATGGAATTTTTTGCTTTCTTCCACCTCTCATATGGCATATTCAATATAGCTCTTCAAAGTAAATATCATATTCAAGAATCCCAATTCCCCTGTTTCTAGAAAAGAATTCTGTTTGCTAATTTAGGTTCAGGATTATAGAAAACTGCTTGACAATGTCCGAAGAGCCCAGCTCCGGGCTTAGGCTCAGGAAGAAACTCAAGCATGCGGTTGGAAAATCCAAGAGTTCCAAAAGCGGTGAACATGGAAGGAAGAACTTCGATAGTGTTGAAAAAGCTGTCCGGAAGGGAAAACTGAGGCCTGCAACTGCTAATGTAAAAAGACACACAATATATGGAGGCCAAAATAGTGATATGAAGGCTACTTCATTCACTGATGTTGCGAAATCCAAGAGGAAATCTCTTTTGCGAAGACGACAGGATGCTGAAGTTGCCGGAATGCCTTCAGTTTTGGCTTCTAAGACTTCAAACCGCTCTTTTGAAAAGCAAGAAAATGGGGTAAGAAGTTCGAAAGTATTGTATGAAAAAAGGAAGAGTAGAGGGGAAAAAGACCACAATGTGGATTATATAAGGAAGATGCATTCCAAAAAGACCAGGGATTCGAGCAAGACATTGGATTCTACTGAGAAAAAATCATGGGGTGTAACTCCTTCAAACCGCTCTCTTAAAAAGGAAGAAAATGGGGTAAGAAGTCCGAAAGCATTCTATGAAAAAAGGAAGAGTAGAGGGGAAAAAGACCACAATGTGGATTATATAAGGAAGAGACATTCCAAAAACACCAAGGATTCGAGCAAGACATTGGATTCTACTGAGAAAAAATCATGGGGTGTAACTCCTTCAGATCCTACCAAGAAAAGAGATTCCAAGAAAAGAAGTGAAAATGGTGATCCAGAGCTCCTAATTGATCAACCAAAAAAGAGGAAGCTGATAATTCGTAGAGATCCATACGATCTCTCTAATAAGCGGCTGGATGATGGGATAATAACTGATGGTGAGTTGATATACATGTCTCAGTTTCCTACCAATCAAATTGATTTTCTAGGATGTAATTGAACAGCTTTATTTTTCAATAGGCTAAGGTTAATAATATATTGTCTCCTTTCTGTTTGCTTGCAATCCTATATGAGTTCATTTTGTTGCTTTCCTTAGAGGCTCTTCCTTTAATTCCAGAAAGTGCCAGGCAGGAGAAAGCAAACGCAGAGAAAAAAGATGAGATGTCAAAGAATGCTCAGTTTCGAGCAATACAACCTAGTAAATCTATCATTTCGTTCGTTGAAGATAATGTAATTTGCATAGCTATGTCTTGTTAAATCTGTTTTGCTTGTGAGGTATTCTATTAACGTTTCATGTGTTGTTCCATTCATGATTATTTATTTTGTTGTTAACAGTTTTTGGGCCGTAGGCGCATGATTGAGATTAAAAGAGCAGGCTACAACACTGACCTCACTGCCCCTTTGGATAATATCCCCTTTTCTAACAGTGCTGAGAGAGAAAGAATTGAAGAAAATGTGTGTATTTGATATTTATGTAACATAAATGTTACTTTTTTTTGTTCATTCCTCGATCCTATCATTTTCCTTGTGGAAACTAATTATAATGCGCAGATATTCAGGAATAAGTTGACCTTCTTTGCTGCTGCAAAAGTTTCATCATCTTTTCCACCTCCTGATCTGCCAGAGATTGCATTTGCTGGTACACATTTAAAGTTTTGCACATGCTTAGCTCTATCTCAAATTCTTGATACATTAACTAGTAGTACTTATAAATCTAATTTAAATTTGTAGCTGTTTCCAATAATATTTAATATATTTGTTACTGTACTTTTCTCTCTCACTTATATGAGACGTTGAACTGTACTGTTATGGATTAGCTGGTGTTTCTTAGGGTATCTAGTTTGTCTTTGAAGACTTTGAGCTTCAGCTAATTATGCTACAAGTTAACTGGGAGGAGAAGATATAAATCCCTACGAGTTAATAGGGTATCTAGTTTACTTTCTATTTGGTCCTAGGTTTCAATATTTTACCTTTTTTACTCTTAAGTTTTCGGTGATACTCACTTTTATTCCTTTGTGTTCATTTTTATAATTAATTAAAAATAATTATAAATAAAATTCACTAAAAGTTTGCCACTATTAAATTTAATACAAAATTGCATATTATAATTATTTTAAATTAATTAATTAAAAATTATCACCCAGAACTGAAAGTGAGCATTAGTGAAAACTCAGGAGTAAAAGCTTAAAATCTTGAAAGCTAAGGACAAAATGAAAATGAAATTTAAACTCAAGGGTAAGAATATAACATTTTGAAACCTAGAAATCAAATGGAAGCTATATTCAAATCTTTAGGTAAAAATATAACATTTTGAAATCTAGGGACCGAATGGAAACTATATTCAAAACTTAAGAAACTGAAAATGTATTTTTCTCAAAAGCTAAATTGCTTTACTTTTAGTTATTGAATCTATTTTCCCAACCCACTTAACCATGCCTGGTTCTGGTCTGGGGTGTTACTATATAGTTCTTATGCAATATTTTAAAATTTTCTTGGATGCTTGGTTTGCTAGAATAATATTGAATTTTTTGTTTGGACATTAGTTCCTTGGAGACTTTTTGATGTTGCCTGAAATCTTTCTTCATGCCAGGAAGATCAAATGTTGGAAAGTCATCACTGCTTAATGCCCTTACAAGACAATGGGGTGTTGTACGAACATCTGACAAACCTGGTCTTACTCAGGTGCTGACATCTGTAATTCTGACTACATCTTGTGTTGGATATGTCTATTAAATTAACACTTGGCAATATTTGTTCGTATACAGACAATTAATTTTTTTAGTCTGGGATCAAAACTATCGTTGGTGGATTTACCTGGATATGGCTTTGCTTATGCAAAAGAGGAAGTTAAGGATGCTTGGGAGGAGTTGGTAAGAATTTCAATTCTAAGCTGGCCTGCCCGAGAAACTGATTGTTTATGATAGCAATTTATGTTATTTTTTGAAAATTTAAGATGTTATCACTCCCCTTAATCATTTGTTTATAAGTTATTGAAGTGTAAACTAATAGTGCTACACAAAAAGAAGAAAGGACTACTTATAACAACATGGAGAAGTTTAGATGTATTGTTTAATTATGGAGCGCATGTTGTTTCTTTTTGAGCTTTGGGATTAGTTTTATCTAGTTGACTGATTACCTATATATCTCAGGTAAAAGAGTATGTTTCAACAAGAGTTGGTCTTAGACGGGTATGCTTACTTGTTGACACAAAATGGGGGATGAAACCAAGGGATCAAGAGCTCATTGATTTGATGGAAAGGTACCAAACTTACCGCTAATGCAAATTACTTGCAGTTTATATATATTTTTATATGAATAATTAAGTTTTCATTGGAAGTATGATGTATTGAAGCTTATGAATTCACTGTGATAGATCTCAAACGAAATACCAAATTGTATTGACAAAGACTGATATGATCTTCCCAATGGATGTAGCACGTAGAGCAATGCAAATTGAAGAGGTTTTTAACTCCCGATATGACTATAATATTTGTTCTCAAATCATCATTTGTTTCTTTCTTCCTTCCTTCCTTTACTCTTTTGAGACTAACAGCTATTGATGATGACTTTTTTTAGAGACTCAAGGCAAACAAGTCAATTGTCCAACCTCTGGTATGAAGAAAATTGTTTATTGAGTTAATTTTTCTCACGACTTTCCCAAAGTACAATGAGAGATCTAATAGATTTTGAATGTGTGGTTTATCATTTCAGATGATGGTTAGTTCAAAATCAGGAGCTGGCATCCGAAGTTTAAGAACGGTTCTGGCTAAAATCGCTCGGTTTGCTAAAGTCTAGGTGAGAGGTGCTTTGTTCTTGAAAAAGTTAATTATAGCTAAACTAAGTATCGTAATTCGTAAAGCTTCTCGCTGTTGGGTCATGGATATTCTTCTGATCAGCTTAAGTTTGACAGTCAACTTGGAAATACAATATAAAGTCCCTGCTGCAATTTGGCTCAACAAACTGAGTAATACAGAATTTGGGCAAGCATAAGCTAAAAGAAATATGAGTCATTGTCTCTTTTGGGTTACAATTCAAAGATGTGAAGAAGAATATTCCACAAGATCAAATTGGCCCAAAAGGGTCAATCTTTTTGCCCTTGTTGCGTGCCTTGGCTGTTTTGGCATATTACCAACTGGCTTGCGGTGTTTTCACAATCCCTAACCTTTTTCTATTTATCCTTCATTTTGCTCATGTATGCGATGGTTTTTACAATACCCATCTATACCGAGCCGGCCTTCATGATTTTAGAGGGGAGATTTGAACCACGGATCTCTTGGTCACTAATATATACTTCATATTAGTTGAGCTATGCTCGTTTTGGTCATGGAATTTCATGACTTAGATAATTTTCATTGGAAATTATGATTTACATGTTCACCCTTTATTAGAGTATTGTTTGGAGTGAATGCCTATGATGTAATAAAGGGTCTTTGTTTTATAACTTTGATTTGCAAATTTTTGGGATTTTTCCCGTGCATTGCCCTTGATTTATGGCTGATAAATGGATGATGACATTGACAGTTGAGTTGAGTTGGTGCACCATTTTTTACTTTTCAACTCCATTGGACGCTAGCCACTATTCTTCTATTCCTTTATTAACATATGGCTGCTGACTCTTTATTTTCTTTCTTTATTTTTTCTTTTTTGGAACAAACTCTTTATTTTCATTATTTTTTTGCTAAAATATCATTTGCCCGGTTCTATTTTAGTCCTTGTACTTTTAGTTCTATACTTCTAAGAAATATTAAATTTAGTCCATATTGGTTGTTTATTAGTTATTTTTTTCAATTGTTTTTTTATTATTTATTAATATTTTTACTATAAATTTTGATAGAATATTTATATATTATATTTTTTTGTATGAAAATTATTATTAATATACCGAAATGAGTTTAATTCAACGGTAATTGACATAATTCTTTAGCTAATTTCAATAAAAACTAAACTAACTTTGTGATATTAAATTTAAGGCTAATTACAAGTACAGATCTAAAATTGAATAACTTCTCGACCAAAATATAGTGTTTTTAATCCATTCTTTTTTCCATCCACCAGCCAGCCACCATGATAATATCCCTACTATTATTTATTTGTGTATTTTTTTTTGTATAAAATATTTTGGTTGTGGGTTATCACTAACCCAATCTCTAACCTTATCTGATTATTAATATTATTTGTCTTGATATGGGGCCCTTTCATTTTAGTCATAAGAAATGATTTAAAAAAAATGAGTGGTTAGGTTAGGTTGAAAAGCCAGCAAGCTTGCTTTCATGGCATCTAGATATTCAAAATTCCTCAATTTTCTAAAGCCAATTTTGACAATTCCTTCACTTCACTCCCTTGATTTACCCTAATAATCATTTCTTCCCCTTCCCACAATTCTCTCTCTTAATTCAGATCCAGAGGTTAGAGAAGAAGGAAGGAAGGAAGAGCGTTGAAAAAAAAAAAAAAAACATGTGTCCGCTGAGATTTATTCTCATATTTCTCTCAGCGACTCTTGCCGGCTTCTTCCTTCTCCGCAACCTCAAATCGCCTCAAGATTTCGAGGCCGGCGATAATTCCGACGATAACTCCAAGGATTTGGATTCCAATTCGTCGTCGTTCTCTAAGGTTCTTGTAATTCTTTTTCATCAGAATCTTGCATTTCCTTTTTGCTTTTCTTTGTTTATGTCTGAATGGAGCGATTGTGGCATGTTTGAATAGGTGTGTTTGGCTATGAAATCGGGGTTCTGGATGGCGGTCGACATGGCCAGCGGCCGCTACTTGTGGAGGCATTTGGTTCCGTCATCGAAGAAGGCTTCCGATTAATGACACTGCGAGTGTTTCGGGTTAGGGCTCATGTTCTTCGCTTGTATATGTGGGTGGACCGTGGATGAATAATATCTCTTTTTCTCTTTCCCTTTCCCCTTCTCTTCGAGTAGATTTTGTAAAACTCCTCTTCTTCCTTCCGGTCGAGTGTCATCGTTAACATATCTAAGCCTGTAACAGAAATACTAAAGTGTTCAGAAATGATTAATCGTAAATGCTTCTTATTTCAATTGGGATTTTGAGTTTTGATAATATCCTTAAACGAAAAAAAAAGAAAAAATGAGTTTAAAAATACTCTTGAACTGTGCTATAAAAATACTCTTAAAAGTTCAAAAAATGTTCTGCACTCTATTTGTCATTGTAAAAAGAATTAGTACTCTTTAACTTCCACATATATATATATATATATATATATATATATATATATATATATATATTCTCTTGCTTCAATTTATAACCCAAATACTTCTCTAGTTTTCTATTTTATATGTTTAGGTTGCCTCTTCATTTATCTAAAAAGAAAAAAGAAAAATTACCCCCGCAATTAAGGTATATAGACTATAGCAAGAGAATCATAGAACCACCAAAATTAGAAACACATGGAGAACACGTGCACTACCAAATTTGTAGAGATGAAGACTTTGTTGATCCTTTTCGCAATTCAAATTATCATGATTAGTTAAGTTAAGAAGATTTACTGTGGTTGAAGATGTTGTCGGTCATTTGTATATTTGGCTATTCATCGTCTTATTGAGTTTTAATGGGAGATTTTAATTTTAGAAATTTATGAGATTATATATTTTAACTTGAAGTTTTGGTTTATGTTTAGTTGTTGAGAAAATTGATGTAAGAATTGAACAAATTGAAGAAAAATAGGAGGATGTATATGGAAAAAAAATGAAATATCTATATAAGTTATTTTAATTTTTTTTTTTTTTTAACTCAAGATAACTTTAAAGAAGATGATTATACTATCCCTATAAGCATTTTAAATTTATTTTTTTTGTTGAAAATTTAAGAATATTAATGTCACTTTTGAAAGTTTAGAGATATATTATATCAACAATTTTTGTTCATATACTAGCAATAATAAAGATATTTTTGAACTTTTTTTTTTTTAATTTAAGGGTTTTATTGAAACTTTGAAAAGTTTAAAGGTATTTTTGAAACACAGTACTAGCTCGTTCCATCCAAAACTAACGATAAAGGTATTTTGATTTTTTTTTTTTTTGAAAATTTAACATATTTTGACACAAATTACATAAGTTGAGGGGTATATTCTATAATTTAGCCATTGAAAACTCATCAACATTTTTTCACCGACGACAAAGCTTTATTTTCAATTAAAAAAAAAAACTTATGAGATGCAACAAGCTCTCTTTGACCGACAACGAGATATCCTTCATAATTAAAGCGTTTAGACAAATAATTCCCTAGTTTGGGCCAAAAAGTTGAGAAGTCTAGAGTTGTGAACTTCACTACTTGTTTGGCCTAAGGAGTTTGTGAGTTCTACAATTAAAAAACATCAATTATATATCTTATTATCTTCTTACATTGTGAGACCTAGAAGTCCACAACTCATATGCTTTGTAACTCCTTGAGCTCACTATTCTACTATTTACCTCAAATACTTCTATGTTTTTTCAATATTCAAACTTTGAAACTCTAATGACAAGATGTTTCTCTAATCTTGCTTTGGTTTAATTATCTCTATAATTTGAAAAAGAAAAAATTAGTATTACAAATTCTGTTTTAGAGTAATTTTTTATGGATCGAATCAGTTTTTCTTATGATTTTCCATTAAAAACACGAAATTATACAGCATCTTGCCCTTTATAGATTTCTTCCAAGTAAGTGTATACATGTTTCAATTTCGCAGAGTAGAGTGTGAATGAGTAGATCTTCCAAAATATATCCCAAGTCCTATATAATGCGAATATGGGGTTACCAAATAAAAAAAACTCTTGAGCTTAGCTATTTGGATCAAAGTTTGGGTCGAACTTAAATTAGATTTGGGTCGGCCTATTGAATTAGCCTATTGAATATTAATTATATATATATATATTAAATTTTTTAATAAAATGTTATTAAAATTTATTAGAGTTGTATTTTTATTAAATTTGTTTTATATTTTTATTATTTTTCTATATTAAATTATTGATATTATAAAATTTTATTTAGTGTTTAATTGTATTAAAAAGTTCGGTTAGTTTTTAACACTTAAAAAAAATTATGTTACTAAAATCTATGATAAATATAAATATATTTAAAAAAAGAATTTAAAAAATAGTTTTTTAATATGAAGAATTATACATATGCATATATATTTGAGTTGGTCTAATAATAAGTCATTTGGGTCGGTTTGATGGACCAATCCAAATATGGCCCAAACAGGTTAGACCAATTATAAAAATGATGATCCATATCCAATCTAATAAATAAATGAGTTGGGTTGGACTAGTCAGACGTTGACTTTGAGCCGAGATTAAATCGAGCCAAGACTTGGATCGACTTTTGGGGTTCGGCTCGTTGATGAGGCTGAACCCAAGTATTGCTGTTGAAAAAATAAGTCACTTTTGAAATATAGCCTTACATAGATGTTATTGAAAAAT
The DNA here is from genome assembly GCA_002890555.2 of Lagenaria siceraria. NCBI lineage: Eukaryota > Viridiplantae > Streptophyta > Magnoliopsida > Cucurbitales > Cucurbitaceae > Lagenaria > Lagenaria siceraria. Next base: position 22,633,434 of record CM016492.1, on the reverse strand, counting down.
GTCCAAATTAATGATAAAATGGTTCATTCCATTCAACAATTCACAAAAGGGTATATCACATATGTGTCCTCCCAACTTTTTCGGTAATTTATGAGTTGTTTGATCACCAATTGTGTTTTTTATTTTTGATTTTTAAAAAGTGAATCTATTAAATATCCAATTGAGTTTTTATTTTTACACTTTAAAAACATTTTAAAAACTGTTAAGAAATTTAAAAAACGAAAAGTTTGGTCTTTAAAAACAAGTTTCTGTTTTTGAAAACACGGGCCTCTTCTATTTATTGTAGACGATGAACTATTTCATCTTAATATTCTTTTGTGCTCTCCCACCTCGATCGTTGGCCTATTTTTAATAGACCTAAGTTCAAGTCCTATAAAGAAAATTACTATAAACAGAAAAAATATCAAACTGTGTACATATATATAGAAAATTTTTACTATCTATCAACATAGACCGCAATATGAAATATGTTTTTTTTTTCAATTTCTAAAAAATAAAAAGCCAAAAACAGTAACTAAATTTGTATGATTTTTGGAAAACACAAAAATTAATTTTTAAAAACTAAATGATTATAAAAAAAAGATCATAGTTTTTGTTTTCAAATCTTGTAAAGATTTGGTGGTTAGGGAATATTTAGTGAGAGATTAAAATTGTAAATTTTAAAACATACAGATGAAATTGATACTTAACTCAAATTGTCATGTTTGGTTTGTAAATGACATTGTATTTGCACTATTATCTATTGTTTTGTTTATTTTTATTTAATTGCTTCGAATAACTGTTAAAAAAATTCCGTAGGAACAACTTCTAAAAATAACAATAATAAGTAATATTTTTAAATATAAAAAATAAATCAAATTATTTATAAATATACAAAAATTTTACTGAAGTTATATAGATAGTGAAATTTTCTATATTAGTAAATTGTTTGATTTTTTTTTTTTTTTATAGTAATTTCTCTAATAATAATAATATACCATGAAAAAGTGAAGAAAAAAACTTGCATTTACTCATTATTCCACGGAAAAAGAGAAAAAAGAAAAAGTATAAGAATAAATAAAATTTCCACGATCTCTGTTTATTTATCAACTCATCTCTACGAACTACGATTTTCGAAGCAAAAATGCTACCAATTATTCGTAATGTAATTAATCTCATACATATTTGCGATTATTGCGAATTCGCTATTGTCTTTCTTTCTTTCTATGTGCACGAAGTTTCAGCAATGGTTTCGAGCGCCGGCTTCCACGATCTCTGTTTCGACATTAATCTCTGCACCGGCTTTGAACTTTGATTCTCTCGATCGCCGTCTTCCAATTTCAATCGATTCAAATCTGGCGGAGAAATACAAAGTTCACTGATTAAAACAGGAAAAATCCTACCAAATCCACTCGAATTTCCATGTTTCAGAGCCTTCGTAGCGATGAAAGTCAGAGAACTCATTTCTTCGAGCGTTAGAACAGAGTAGAGGAGATCCATCGGAAGTAGAAAGTACAATCGCCGCCATTCGAGATCTTCATCCGGCAAAAGGCCTTGAATCCGGTGGCCGACTTTGAGATCGCTGGAATCGCAGAGGAATTTGCCGGAATGCTCGATCATTAGTTCCGCGGCCTTCACTGGCTTCGTGAAGCTCTGTAATTTTCCATCTAACGATAAAACCTTTGCGGCGCCATTGGAGGCCATTGAAGGCGCACAAGATGCTGAATTCCCCATAGAAAGAGCGTGTTGGGAGAAAATGGGAGTTGCGCCGATAATGGAATCTCTCTCGCCGATGCTTGAATTTATACATGAATACGACAGAGACAGAGGGAAAAAAAGTGTGTATTTCTTTTTTATTTTTCTTGTTAAATTATAAATCTCATATTTTGAGTTATTTATTTATTACATGACTTTTTTTTTTTTTTTTTTTTTTTTTTTTTTTTTTTTTTTTTAAATTTTTAAAGCAAGAGAACATAAGGACAAACATAACCACTCTTTTGTTAAATTATAAATCTCATATTTTGAGTAATTTATTTATGAAAAATTTTTACAAATAAAAAAAATGTCAAACTATTTACATAAAATAGCAAAAACAAATGCTAATAGACATTGATAAATTTCTATCAGCATCTATCAGTGATAGACTTCTATCATTTCTATGCTGATAGATCCTGATAGACTTCTATCAGCGTCTATCACAATTATTTAAAAATTTTGCTATTTTGTATAAGAGTTTACCTTATTTTTCTGTTTTTAAAACTTTCCCTTTATTTATTTTGAAGCAAAAAATGGGAGTTGTTTTTTTTATAATTATTCTTCGAGGTCGAATTGGTATTCAGTGTTTTGTTAAGTGTAATCGTTCATGTATTTTTGTTGTTCACTCTCTAGTGCATGATGGGACCAATTTTGTTGCTCAATATTCTTTTAATTTGGAAGATCCAGAGACTTGTTGGCTTTCATCTTATCTTAATTGGGTGTCCTCTACTCTTAATAAGAATTATACCTTCATGAAGTTTATTTAAAAAATAAATAAAAAATACAACCTAGGAGAATACAATTTAGAAAATAAATAAAAAAACAACATTGAGAAGAAGCTAAAGTTGCAACCGCTTGAGTTGTCTTTACTCTATGGTATTAAATTTTCATTCACATGTTGACATTTCCATATTTATATTGGTTCAACATCGACATAAAGTATAAGATGTTTATTTATTAACTTAAACAATTTATTGAATTGTTGTTTTTATAATTTTTTTCATAAATATTCATTGACATTGACATTTTGGGTCTGTTTGAGAGTGATTTTAAAATTGTTAAAATCACTTTTTTCATTTTTAAAATCAATGAATAATTTTTAATTGATTTTAACATTGACAAAATTGATTTTAATAATTTTAAAATCACTTAAAAACACACTTTAATCACTCAAAATTAATTTAATTTTTGATTTCACACTTATAAATGCAATTTTCAATCATCAAAATTAATTTTGAAGAATTAAAAAATATATTTCAGGGTGATTTTAAAAATGACAAAAGTAATTTTAGCCATTTTAAAATCACTCCCAAACATGTCATTTATCAATATTTTTATCAAAGTTCTGTAAAATTAAGATATCAATATTTTTGTAGACATCGACATTTTAGATATGTAAAGTAACATTTAGATTGAATAGAAGTGTTTGACGTAATAGTTCTTTGTATGATTTAGATGAAATGTTGTGGTGTTCCAATGGATTACAAACTCATATAATTAGAATTGGACATGATTATTTTTAGAAGTACAAACTCAAAAAAATTGAAAAATTAGAATTGAAATAGATATGATGTTGAACTAATAATAACAATAATAATTTTATGGCTAAAGCGAGCATATCTTAATTGACATATAAATATGCTAGCAACCAGTATGTCTCTGGTTTGAATCCTCATATCTCTACTGTGCTAAAAAAAAAAAAAATTTTATGTGTCTATGTGATTGATATGAAATTACTCAATTAGAAATTCAAACTTGTTGGAGTTCTGAGTTGGCTATATTTGCTCAAGTTTGTTTGGTGGATGTCTCAAATGTTGTCTCACAGGATGTCGTTTATGCTCGATATTTCTTTCCTTATTTGAAATATTCTATGTAATATTTTCTTTAGTCTGCTTTCCTTTTTTTTATCATCTGCCGATTACATTTAGTAAATGTGTTCTTCTTTCGTTGTGCTTTTTAAGGGCTAAAAGATCTTCTACTCGAGTTGTCGATCTTTTTGTGTGTTATGAAAGTGTTATTGAGTTCGATGGAAAGTGAAAGTACTCTCTGTGTGGAATTCAAAGAAGAATATACAGTATATTGCGGCTTGTTCTACTATTGCTCCATGAGTGTTTTGAACTTGCTTGTGAAGCAATTTTTGTCCTTAGAGGGAGCCTAAGGTTTCGTTGATTGAGAAGGGATTCTCATCCTTAGGGGTTGCCTTGGGTTCTTCAATTGGAAAGTATCATTCAAACTTAGGGGGAGCCTAAGTTCTTCAAGGGAAGATATTATCGTGAAGAGAGAAAGCCTCACACTTAGGGGGAGCCTGAATGTTACACACCACTAATACACACATACTTAGGGAGAGCCTAAAATCTTTTGGGAAGGAGTATCATACCTAGAGGGAGCCTAGGAGATCATTCTAGTTAAGGTAAACTTATGTCTTGTAATTGTCGTTACTTTACTATAAGTACGACGTTGTAAATGCTTAACTTAACGTATTAGTGAATATATCTTTTCTGGGCATACTATCCTCCAGATGTAGGTGATATATCCCCGAACTGAGTTAACAAACTCAGTATGCTATCTTTCTGAGTTTGTTCCCTTGCTTATTGGGTTGCCTTATTAGTATACCGTGTGGTTAATTACCTTTATTTTAAAGTGCTCACACAATATTTGTTGCACTACAAGAAACAAAAATTAAAATCAAAGTAAACATAATTCAATCATAATTAACCTACACTATCTCTTCTGATGTAATATTCAAATATGTCATGCTAAAAAATAACAACTAAAAGTAATCAAAATTTTAAAATTGAGCTACTAAAATATGGATAAAATAAAATAAACCTAAAGTTAAGACGAAAACAAAATTATTTATTTAATATTGTTATATATTTTTTAAAGCAATGGGGGTTTTAATAAAATTGACAAGATTCTGGTGCACCTAATTTGGCAGAAGAAAGCGAGAAATTTGGTGCGGCGGAGATGAAAGTGTCGGCAATAGAAAGGTCATTGAGAGAATTAAATTGAGTTTTTTTTTTTTTTTTTTTGAAACAAAATTGAGTTAAAATGAAAATAGGCAATTGGTGTGAGGGGAAATTATGCAACGTGGCCGCTATATGGTGGTTGTTACTCTTTAAATGGTTGAAGTGTTGTGAATTAATAGTACTTTGAAAACGATTTGTTAATAATTTTATGTTTTAAAAATTTATGCTTTTAAATTCTAGGAAAATTTCCACGTATAGAAAAAATGTCAAACCATTTATAGAAAATAGTAAAAAAAAATACTAATAGATATCGATAGACTGCTATCAGCATCTATTAGTGATAAACTTATATCAGGGTCTATCACAATTATCTAAAAATTTTGTTATTTTGTGTAAATAGTTTCTCTTATTTTTCTATTTTTAAAAATTCTCCTAAATTCTATAATATAGTCTTCACACTTTCGATGATATACTCGAATTTTTAGACACATTTTTAAAAACAATAATTAATTTTTTTACATCTATTTGGTAGTTATTTGATTTTTAATTTTTCAAAATTAAGTTTATAAATTTTCATTTCACTTTTTTTTTTTGTCATCTATTTTTTACCATTGTTTTAAAAAATCAAGTCAAGTTTTGAAAACTAAAAAAGAGAATTTTTAGGCCTCGTTTGATAATCAATTTTGTTTTTTGTTTTAGGTTTTTGAAAATTTAGCATATTTCCTCTCAATTTCTCACAATAGATTACATTTTTCTTAAGTAAAAGAGTTTAGTTTTTAACCAAATTTCATAAAAAAATAAGTTTTTAAAAACCATTTTTTTTAGTTTTTAAAACTTAGCTTTGTTTTTTAAAACAACGATAAAAAGGTAGATGACAAAGCAATAAATTTAGAACTGAAATAAGTATTTATAGGTTTAATTTTCAAAAACTAAAAACAAACAACCAAATGGAGCCTTAAAAACGCGTTTTTGTTTTTAGAATTTGGCTAAGTACTCAACTCTTTTATTTAAAAAAAAATGCAGACTATTAAGAAAATTTGAGAGGAAATAGACTTAATTTTCAAAAATAAAAAACAAAAAGGTTACCAAATGAGCTAATTTTTTACTCTAAATTTGATAAGATGGATCCATTAAATTTGATAAGATGCATCATTTTCACCATAGATAAATATTTCAATTTTACTCTCAATTCAAATATAACTAATTTAAACAAGTAATAATGTAAAAAACTCATTAAAAAAAATCAAGTTTTTGTAAAAAAAAAAAAAAACACTTATCTCTTATAGTCTATATATGCTTTAACCCATTGAACTACACATAAGTTGACATAAAAACTACACTACTATCTAAAGTAAAGTTTCTAGTAAAAATTAATATATCTACGAGTTGTTTTCAAATATAGAAAAATGAGTCAAACTATTTATAAATATAGAAAAATTTCAATGTCTATTAGCGATAGACCGCAATAAAATTCTATCGCTTGAGCAAATATAGAAAAGTTTTAGTGTCTATCAGCGATAAATCACACTAGAATTCTATCGCTTGATTGTTCAAGTGATACAATTTTATTGCAGTCTATCGTTGATAGATGATGAAATTTTTTTATATTTGTAAATAGTTTAATATTTTTTTCGTTGATAGTAATTTTCATATATATATATATATATATATATATATATATATTTATTGAAGAGTATTATACAAATCACTCTAAATAATTTCTTATGCTCGAAATTTTAGGCGGAAATTGAAAGAAAATAAAAAAGAAATGGAAGAAGAGTGAGTGTTATGTGATGATATAATAAAACAGACCACCCAAGTAATGATTGGGAATGGCAAAATTTGATTCGATTTACTTGCCATTCGCAATCACCTAACTCTCCATGCCGCAAATTTATATTTATTTATTACTCAAAAAATAATTTAAAAAATAATAATTTAAAAAAAAAATAATATTTATTTATTATCACCATACACACACCACTTACAAACAGCTGCCTTTAAATGAAAAGTCCTTTGGTCCACTCTGGCTTTCAAAAGTGCTTTGGCTCTATCTTACTATCACACCCAAATTGCTTTTCTTGTTGCCTTGTTTGTTGTTTGTTGTTCATTGTTCATACCTCCACTACCTTTTTTTAACAGAATCACAGCGAATTCATTTTGTATTTTATTTGATTATATATTTATACCTCTTGTATTTTTCAATTATATGAGCTAATTAACATTGATTGATTTAGGTTGCTTCAAATCGAAGAAAAATGGTGTTGGTTGGAACAATAAGATGACAATTAGTCGAGATAATAAAAATAACATCTTTTATAGATTAATTTTATTGAGTAAAACTTTATGTCGTTTTGTATTGAAAAGTAAACCATATATATCGGATTGTTCTGAAATGAAAATTCTAAACTTTTATTTTTCGTCTTCATTATCACAACATACATGCTCTGATAATCATAATTGTCTTTGTACACATTTTGCTTTTTTCGCTACTTCTCTCTCACTCTCAATCGGCCTCAAATTACAGTTGCATTTACTTTACGTTTGACATTTGTTGCTGCAAAACGATTGTGAATAAAATAATATTAAAAAAAGAAAAGAAAATTCACATTTGGTCAAAATTAAGAGGATTAAACGAACTCTCAATAATTTTTCATGTAAATATAACAAAATCTATTAGCTTCAAAAGATAGTTGCAAATATAGCAATCATATTCAAAGTATTAGACAGATTTTGCTATATTTGCAACTTTTTTAAAAAGGTTACTACACACTTGGTTATCATCTCTAAAATTATTACTCATTACAATTACCCTAACTTCGAAGTAAGTGAAATCAAGATGGCATGATTTTGACATTTCTCTTAATTTCAGTTTGTGTCGACAAAAAAGTCGATGTTTCAAATTTATGAAAATGTCGATAATAATGTTGACATGTTAATGAGATTTTAATAATGTAGTTGATTATATACCTATATTCCACGTAGATATAATATTTATTTGAAAATTTTAGTGAACAACCGAATAATTGGAATCCACTAGTGGACAAAAAATTGTTTGGAAGAAGACTAATGAAAGCCAACTCTAACTAAAATGGTTGCTGATTTTGCAAGATATGGGAGAGTGGTCAACTAGATTTATGGTAATTAATTATTAATTAGACATAACAAAGCACGTAATAATACTTTAAACCAAATAAATATTTTCAAAAATAATAATAATAATAATTAAGAAGAAAACGGCGTTTTTTTTGTAGCCGGTGGGTGTAACAGACTTTGGACTCTATCAAAGTCTCCATTGTCCTTTCTTGTGAACATTATTAGAAATTATCTTTAATACTTAGCATTGCTGGTTCTATGCTTCTTACCAATTTTATCTAATTATTTTCTAAAAAGAAAAAAACAAGAATTTGATCAAAGTTTTGGGTCTCTTTTAACTCTATTTTATTTTGGCAAAATAAACCTAACTCAAAGGTATAAAATTCGTATTATCAATTTTAGAGTTAGAGGTTAGATTCTTCAACCCAGTAAAAAAAAAAATTAATTTTATTTAAACACTGACTTATATTTTAGGGAAATTACTGTAAACAGAAAAAATATCAAACTATTTACAAATATAGAAAAATTTTACTGTGATAGATCGCGACATAATTCTATCGCTTTCTATCGCTCAAGCAAATAAATTCTATCGCTTGACCGATCGCGTTATATCGCGGATAGACGGTAAATTTTTTCTATATTTGTAAATAGTTTTGCTCATTTTTTTATATTTGAAAAGAGCCATATATTTTAACTATGTTTATAAGATTAATAATTGGGTAAATTAGTAATTTTATATTTAATACGTTTTTTAATTTTATATTTAATATATTTGACATATTCAATATTTTTTAATTATAAATTTTATTTTTTTAATTATAAAAAATTGTGGGTATACACAAAATTCAAAGCTTATGGTCTCATTAGACATAAAATTCAATTTTATATCTATTGGATTGATTTCTTTTTCTTTTTTTTTTAAAAAAATGAATGATCCACTGTACAAAAAAAATTGACAGTTGATGGACTTATTAGACATTTTTATAATTCAAGAATTTATTAGACATAAAATTACAAGCTCATAGTTTTATCAAATACTTATTAGGGAACACAAACTTGAAAGTCTAAATAAACTTGTGATGTAGCTAAATATAAAATGTTTTGAAAAATTATAAGCTCATAGATTAGACATAAAATTACAAGCTCATAGATTTATTAGATGGTTATTAGGGAACACAAACTTAAAGGTTTAAATAAACTTGTAATGTAGCTCAGATATAAAATGTTTGCAAAGGAAATGTTGGAAGAAATTAGATGTCATATTTGTTTGAATTAACTATTAAGGAATGATTTTGGAGGAATAAAAGAATTTTTTTTTTTTTTTTTTTTTTTTTTTTTTTTTTTTTTTTTTTTTTTAGGGAAAATCATTATAAAAAAAATATCAAACTATTTACAAATATAGAAAAATTTCAATATTTATAACAATAGAATTTAATCGCGGTCTATCGTTGATAGATAGTAAAATTTTTCTATATCTGTAAATAATTTAACTTATTTTTTTATATTTGAAAATAACCTTAAAGCATAAATTGAATTAAGTATAAAAATTCAACATTTGTTTAAGTTTTAAAGTTTGATGGTATGAAATTGAAGAGTGAATCCAAATTGATTCAACTTGAATTTTACTGCACAACCATGACCAAATTTTCTAAAGCAAATTGCATTAAACAACTAAAATTAAAATAGTATGAAAATCTTCCCAAATGCCCATAATTTAACTGGTTAAAATTTATATTCTTAATTAAAAATTCATATATACGAATCGTTCTTAAAAATAGTGTTTGACCTAAACTGTTGGAGTGGAAGAGTTGAGTTGTGAACTCTATTCCTTATTTGATCCAAAGAGTTCGCAGGTCTCACGACAAAAAAAAAAAAAAATCAATTTATGATTTAACTCGTTATTTGATCCAAAGAATTCTTAGGTTTTAAGATAAAAAAAATATCAATCTATGATTTATTAACTCCTTACATAGTAGACTCCACGACATTACATTTTTCCAAATTTCACAACTTTTACTCCTTACTCAAACTACATTTTAAGATTGTTTGAAAGGCTAGAATGCAATCAAATGAGTATTGGAATGCGTGAAGTATCGAGAACGGATCGAAAATAGATAGTGAAATGTGAAAACAGTGAGAAATAGAATTTTGTTAAAAACTGTCAAAATAGAATATATTTAATATTACAAATCGATTCAAAACGCATTAGGTTACCATCTAAATTCATTCTAATACAGGCTGTAAATACCGAAGTTTAACACGAAATAATAATAAACCTTCAAAAAGAAAACCTGAAATTTGTACAGCGGGACCCAAATTAAACAGATTTTTCAAAACGATGTAATGAATTAGGAAGACGAATTTAGATTTTTTTACTCCACAGGCTAAGGTTGAGCTATGAACCAATCATCCGTTGCATCCTCATAGCTGATTTCAGCCATTGCAGCTTCGAAGGTTCACATTCTTCCTCCTGCAATTGGTTTGATTAATTTCCTCTAATCTCTGTAATCTTAGAGCTTTCAGCTGTAATCGCTCTTCTTCTGATACGCGACAAGCGTTCCGGTTTGTCCTCATAAAATCGGCATTTGGCGCGGGTATGTTCACTTTACGGCTTCATCTCATCCATGTCTCCTCCTCCATTTCGATTTTTTATGCTCGAAACTGTTAGGTTTTCATTACTCACTGATTTCTGGAAGGTTTTCATGTGGGGAATGATACAGGAATGGCTATTTTTACTCATGGATGTTCCAATTCCAGAATTTTCTGTGAGAGGGAGGGGACCTTGTTTTTAGGTATTTCGGCTGCTCCAGTTTTGCCACAGAGGGCGAGAGTTTACGGACATTTTGCGAGAGGTTAGTCAACTTTAGGTGTCTTTTACTTGCAAGATGTAATAGTTATGGATTGTATATGATGAGATATTTCATTTACATATAATTGTAAGTTCTTGCAATTTTGAAATGGTTATTTTGCTTGGTATTGAATTGGAAAATTTGAGAAGTTGAATTTTCCTTGCACTATTTGCTAATTGTTTATTGTGGAAGTAAGAGTTTCAACCTATCTGCTGTTTTTTCCCCCACCAATAACGCCTGTCAGTTAGGCAGTGTAAAGAAAGAGGGAATCTCACAAGTTATAGTATTACTTTAAACACAAGTTGGTGGAAAAATAATTGTGAATAATGTAGATTGCTTGTTAATCTTTCCTCACAATGACAACTCCCAATAGACTTATAAATTCATTTTGTTTGAGGGCCAATCAACATGTACCCTCAACATAAACTTGTCCCCATGCAGAAGGGCCATATTTTTATGGACGTGATTTTGAGAAACAGCTAACTAAATCTTTAATATATATTCTAACAACTAATGTTTTTAATTCAATATTCCCCTGGAACCACCCTGTAAAGTTGATTTATGCAGTTTGAAGAATGTTGGTACATGCCGTCCGGTTTTTAATATTAAAAAAAAGGAGAGGTTTGATATAAATTACGAGCAAGAGAATATGTACAGAAACAAAGATGGTCTTTCTTTTTCCTGTTTGACTTGGTGAGATAATATTAAATGAGCTCATGATGGTATTATGGTTAAACTTCACTAGTGCCTTCTTTCCTCACTTGGTTTCAATTCTCCTCTTTTTTAATAGCTATAATCTCTCACATCACTCACTACCCATTGGAATTTTTTTTTTGGTAATCCTATGGCTCTCTGCACTTCTGTAATTTCATTTCTTCAATGAAATGATAGTATGTCTATTTCTAATTTTTTTAAAAAAAGAAAAATTATGATGGATACCTTCAGATATAACAAAAAGATGCCATGTACGTACTAGACTACTAGAATTTCTTCCTCCATTTTTTCTATCTTCATCATTTTCTGGGTTTATTATTTTTCACGTTGCACAATTCTGAGTCAATTTATTACTCCAACTGGCTTAGATAATTACTGGCTTAGATAAAAAAGAAAAAAAGAATAATTATAAAAAAAATTCAGTTGGAGGCTACATAAAGTAGCTATATCTAGAAATGCTTCAAAACCTCTACGGTGATAATTGAAAATCCTTCTAATCGGATACTTTTATTTATTCCTAATTTTTTCACGTTATGCACCCATAAGTAAACTAATGGATGAAGGGTAACTTTTTGCGCATGTCTATTGTGTTCAACTTTTCCACCCACAGAATCCAAATATAGAATTTGGTTTCCCTTGGAATTTTCCTCATCCAAATATTGCTTGATAGGTATCTGTTAGGTTTTAGTTCAGAGGCTGAAAGGTGTTGGGGTTGGGATTTGCAAGAGAGCTCTCCTACATTTTCATATAGTCAAACTCTTTTATCTTCGACCTATGAGGTTGCAAAAACTGCAGTCCTTCCCTGAAAGTTTGTTAAAGTTCACATTTCTCTTCATTTAGAGTTTTTTTAGAAGCTTAGGTTTTATGCGCTTTCTTTGTCCCAACAATCATTACTTTTACAGTTCTTATTATTCTGGATTAGGTATAAAGAGGTAGAAAGACAGCTGCAATATATAGCTTTCTATCTAAGTTTCTTCCCAATTTTGATTTTTTGACCACGTTCTGCCTTAATGAGATGTGAATCAAGCAGATACTGGCTCTTTCTTATGCCATGCCATGGGATAATAGAGCTTAGCATTGTGATTGAAGAGGGGCATCCAGACGGTTGGATGATCTTTTTAAGCCACTATTTTATTAGTCATTTTCGGAGAAAGAAATTATTTTTCCCTCCCAAACTGGATATTGATGTTTCTAGTGTAATTTTTTAGACGAATAAAACCAGCACTTTTGCAAGGTTATCTTCAAGTTGATTGTGACCAGTTAAGTTGATCTGCCATAAGAGCATTCATTTATCATTATAATTACTATCACTTTTTCTTCAGAAAGAGGAACTAGTCGACGGTTGTCAAAAAAGGAACAACTTGATTTCCCGAGGAAAGGATTCTTTGCCACAAGGAAAGTTGTCCTCACAGTCCCTAGGGACAGTAGCTCTTCAAACACAAGCAGCAGCAAGGACGATCCTACAAATCAATCCGAGGCAAGGCAACTATCAGTCATGCTTCTTTTTTCCTCCATTCCAATGAATCTTCTTTTTGTGATTTTATTGGAGCAGACATGTATGTGTTATCTTCCTCTTGAGTAGATGGTGAATGCATTTATAGAATGCTTATCAGAGAAGATTTCAGCTGATTTACATGACCTGTATGCAGTCTTTTTGTACCTACAAAAGCATCAGTATAATGATATTTCCATCTTTCTTTTGGGGTTGGCGGTGGGGGTGATGTATTTTAGTGCGAATCATGTAGAAATCTTGATGTAGAAGGAGAAAGAGTACTTGCATAAATCTTGATGATAAAGGAGAGATTTTATTGGCTCATGGCAACAATAATATAATAACCTTAAGTTACATGTGTAGGTTTCCTCTGCATGTGCGTGTCGATGAACAAGTGTAGAAATCTTGATCGTAGAAGGAGAAAGAGTACATGCATAAATCTTGATGATAAAGCAGAGATTTTATTGGCTCATGGCAACGATAATATAATAGCCTTAAGTAACATTTGTAGGTTTCCTCTGCACGTGCATGTCCATGAACAAGTTAAGTAGCTTTTCTGTTATCATGTGCAGCACTCATTGAGGACTTAGACGTAGCTTAAACGAAAACGTTTTGATTCAATGGTAGATCAAAGGCACGGCTTTAGATGATTTTGTTTTTTGAGCTTATGTGCTTTACCTATGTATTATAAAATATTACTAACCAGCTAAGATGGTTATGCCCATCGCTCGGGATTCATAATGTTTTGTAAAATGTTTGGTTTCACATAAATTTGATTTAGCCTTATAGCCAACAATATCATTGAGGATTATCAGTAAATGCAAATAAGTTCTGTTTCACTTTTTTTTTTCTTCTGCAGCAAACACCTTTTGGTTACACGAGGAAGGATGTTTTATTAATTGGTTTAGGTGTCACAGTTCTTGGATTTGGATTGAAAAGTGGATTAGAGGTAAGATATTTCACTTTTCTTTTAATAACTAATTGTTTCTCCCGCAACCAATCATTTGTTTGTGTATTTATAGAATTGCAAGTGTGGACTTTCTCCCCCTCTCTTATATACTTCATTAATTTCCTGGCTATTTGTTCATACTACAAGCTGAGGAGAAAAAGTTTAGTTGCACTTTTATTTTTTTTCCAACCTTATTAATCCAAAAAGTACATCAATTACCTTTACCACTGTACTTTTTGTTGTGTGAAATTCAAGCTGTTCACTCTTGTTTGTCTAATGTGCAATGGCATTTTTTCCCTGTCCTGGTATCTTGTGCAGTATGCTGGGTATGATCCTATGCAAGCAGGTAACGTCGTTCAGCTTGTTCTGGTTTTGGGTTTAACGCTAGGATGGATTTCCACGTACATGTTCAGAGTTTCAAGCAAGGATATGACATATGCTCAACAACTACGTGACTATGAAGACAAAGTCATGCAGGTATAACGTGATATAACATAGCGAAGGTTTTTAAGGAGCAACTCCTACTCAAAACCATCATGTTTGAGAGTGATTTAAAAACACGTTTGAGAAATGTTAAAACCATTCGTTGAATGCTTTTGATACAAGTGCCGGTAAGACCTGGGTTAGTAAGACTTAAAAGAGTGTGGTAGAACCAAACATTGAAATGATTTGTCACACGACCAAAGTTCACTTTTGCTCTTGAATGAAGATTGTCATGACAGTTTTTTCCCCTTTACTTTCTAATAACTTCCTTACCATCCTCCTCGTTCACTTTTGCTCTTGAATGAAGATTGTCATGACAGTTTTTTCCCCTTTACTTTCTAATAACTTCCTTACCATCCTCCCTATCAATTTGCTGTCTGTAGAAACGCCTTGAAAGCCTTACAGAAGCAGAGCTAGTAGCATTGCTCGAACAAGTCGAGGAAGAAAAGAGCCAATCAACTAGTGGCGAACAGGTTAATTGAAGTCATTTCTATACCTATTTATTAGAAGTTCTTGAACTAGAAATTGAGGAGCAGGGTCTTGTGCATATGGTATTCTATATGGGTCAGTGTATAATTAGTTTCTATTGCTTAAACAATGCACTATAGATGTAAGAAAATACAAAACACTGTACTCTATTCTCTCAGGGAATTGAATAAAAAACTACCTAGTGATGAATCTTCTTTCTAAAACAGTTACAGTAGGAACTGAAATTGTAATCCAGAGATGTAAAGCATTGAGAATAAGGATTAAATCTACAGCATATGAAAGTTTAAAAGCTTAGGAACTAAGTATACACAATATTTAGTACAAAAACATAATTGTTTGACCTTTGAAAAATTGAATCTCCATAGTTCTTACTCCTTATATTTCATTAAGTTGAATTCATATGAAGATTGGATGACCTAAAGGGTACAGGAGATTAGAGAGAGAGAGAAAAAAAAAATACACTCAACTTGGGTGCAAATGAGCCATTGACTTTGGTGTAGTCGGTGGAAGGAATAGAGTTTTATTTTTATTTATATATTTTTTTAATATAAAAAAACAATTCTTAATATGATGACAATGATTAATAGGTAATAACTTTATGAAACAGTTTCCAGAGGTGACAGAAAGGAAAGAGTTGGGAAAAAATAGTCATATTCTTCATGTTTACAATGAGCCATTAATGATGTTTGGACTTTGGAGTGAAACTTAACTTTGATTTTTAAAACACATTATTTATTTATTTTTAAGTTCAATAATTACAAGGGGGAGGGGGTGATTCATTAAATTTTCTACTTAACATGCATTATGCAAGTACAACTTTTAACTTTTTGGTTAAGAGTATATGTCTTAACCAGTTAAATTATACTCAAGTTTGACACATATTTTCATTATTCTCTATGTACTAAGGAATTAATTATTTTTAAATATATTTTAGGGAAAAATCTCTTTTTGGTATCTAGATTTTGAGTTTAATTTTCATTTGGTTGTTTCAAAATGTTTACATCTAGTCCTTAAGTTTGATTTTGGTTTTAATTTAGTTCATAGGTTTCAAAATGTTACAATTTTACCCTCGATTGTTTCAATTTTGTCTCTAGATTTATGAAATTTCTTACTCAATATTCACTTTCCTTAATGTTAATGTCTGTAAAATAATTATAATTAATTAAGTTTTACTATTTTTTATCACTATTGAAATTAATTTAAAATTTACTTTATAGTTATTTTAAATTAATTAATACTAACTCTAATAGTTAAAAGTGAATATTTTAATATAAATTATTTAATACTAACTCTAATATTTAAAAGTGAATAGTTTAATGAAAAGTCAAAATTAAAAGTGTAAACTTTGAAATCTAAACACTAAATTGAAATAAAATTTAAATCTCGAGATTTTTATAGTTTTAATAGTCGAATGAATTTGGCTGTAGTTACCCTCTTATTAGTTTCAAAGCTTATCCTCTTAGAAAATCAATAATTGAGAAGAATTTTACTAATACTGCTCCCAAGTCCCAACCACCATCATTAATAAATTTTTATTCAGTAAATGTTTCGAATAAATATCTAAAAGAAAAATTAAATTATTAATAATCATTGATCAACAAAGACCTTAGACAGACCTCAATTATTATTTCTGTAAAAAAAAAAAAAAAACCTGAATTATTATCGTCATTATTTTTTCGGTATAATGACAAAAATGTTTCTCTCACGTAACGACTCGGTCCGGACGATTCTTCTCGCTATGGCTTTTCATATGAACGGTTCAACCACGGAAACTGACCGCTGATGAACGGGTACGCTTGCCTTCTGGCCGCTTGGGATTCACGTCCAGTGCATGCGCGCCACGTGTTCCGTTTGCCACGTCATTATGAATTACTTTTGTTATTTTTTTTTCGTTTTCCAAATTACACCCAGACATTCTTTTATGGTTCAATAGGAACAAAATCTAACCTTCCCGTGAGAGAAAAAACGCGAAAAAAAAAAGGAAAAAAAGGGAGAAAAATTACCGATCCAATGCTCACACCTGTCGTCTTCTTCGGGCGAATTGAATTTGTTTTTGTTTGTGTTTTATTTTTTTCTTTCTTTTCTTTTTCACTCGATCTCCCTGTGGAGATGCCATGGCCGTTGCACTCTCTACCATTTTGTCTATGCAAAACTTACTCGGATGAATTTCTCGCTGTTTCTTCCATGTTTTTGTCTTCAGTAATTTCTATCTCTAGATTTTTTTGTTTCTCTCCCATCAGGACCGAATTTCTCAGTTTCCAATTTGTCCCTTTCATTTCGGAATACGAACGTCGTCTATGGTTGCTACATGGAATTTAGTTCGTATCAATTATGATAGACGAACCCTAATTCAGCCATTGAGATGGCAATTGTGACAGGGGATCGATATTGGGAGAAGCTGGTGAAGTTTGTGGAGGAACGGGCGGATCCTCTGATTGAAGGGACTTTGGTGTTGAAGGTAAATCCGGCGGGATTGCACTACGTGCAGTCGAGGTTGGAGGCCTTACATGAACTCGAGAGTCTTTTAACCGGAGCTCCAGTTGACTACCTTCGAGCATATGTCTCCGACCTTGGCGACCACCGCGCGCTTGAGCAGCTCCGAAGAATTCTGAGGCTGCTCACATCTTTAAAGGTTGTTTCGGTGCTTCCGCAGCCGTTGCGAGACCCGACACCGCTGTCTCTGTTGCCGTTTGGAAGTCTGAAGGTTTTGGAGCTCAGAGGGTGCGATTTGTCGACCTCCGCGGCAAGAGGGTTGCTGGAGTTGAGACAGACCTTGGAGAAGATTATTTGTCACAATTCTACCGTATGTATTGAACTAATTGCTGCCTAAAAGATTGAGGATGTGCATTTTTAATGGTACTATTAATTCCTTTTCTTATGAAGTCGATTGAGATTCGTAATATAGATGTTTTCTTAAAATATATAGGATGCTCTGCGGCATGTGTTTGCAAGTAGGATTGTTGAGGTTAAGAACTCTCCGCAGTGGAACCGACTGTCGTTTGTTTCGTGCGCGTGCAATGGCTTAGTTCTCATGGACGATTCTTTGCAACTTCTACCTGCTGTTGAAACCCTTGATCTGAGTCGAAATAAGTTCGCTAAAGTGGACAATCTCCGCAAGTGTGTGAAACTGAAACATTTGGATCTTGGTTTTAATCATCTAAGGACAGTTGCCTCTTTTACCGAGGTATGTACTTCAAATAGTCCCGTCAACGTTTTTCTCTTGGCCACTGTGTGTACTTCCTTTATAATGTTTAGGAAGAAGGCTTGCTGTTTTCGAAAAAATATTTGGGTGCAGATTAGTTCTATATTGCCATAGTCGCTTCTGTATAAGATTTTCGACTGTTCTCTATGGTTCTGGGAATTCCTTGTTTTCTGGACCATTGAGAACTAAGCCATTGGGAATTCCTTATTTTGCATAGTTCTGGGATTCCTTGATTTTCGACTATATTTCGTTTAAGTATAGATTATTTTGTTTTAAGATGCAGAAAGTAGGAAATGTTACCACATAAAAAAACAAAAGGAACTTTGCTAGGTTCCTTGCTGCTCAACGTATATTTTTCTTTTATATAGTGACAACATAATTTTCTCTAGGAGGTATTCATTAAGTATACCATGACCTATAAAGTAAGTTTAAGAATACGGAGAATGAAGTTATTTTGATGGTTTTAAACAATATTGTTTCTAAATAATCAAATTTATGAAATAACTACAAAACCTTTAATGAAAACAAGCAATCTTGCCTGATTTAACAACTATAGTCACAGAACTTGCCACTATACTGTGGTCTGGTCACTCACTGTTATTAATAGTTCATCAGAGCAGGATTTTTCCTTCCTAGAAATCAACTACCTTACTGATGTTTGTTAAATCTTTTTATGGGTTTTTAGAGGTGATCCCTTGTGCATTATCATGTTTCTATTTGTAATTATTCTTTAGGTGTTATTTTGCATAGTTGGATTCTCTTTTTATAGAGGGTTTCTCTCCTTTTTGTTGGCTGGTTTTTTTGTGCCCTTGTATTCTTCATTTTTTTCTCCATGAAAGTGACTTTTTCAAAAAAGGGAAAAAAAAATTCTTATCGGTTGCAAAGATGAGAAAAGCTGGTATTCATTTAATTCTTTTTGAGTGCTAGTAGTATCTAACTTGTCAGATGATTTTTCTGAGATTTGAACCCATTGTCTACATTTCATGCGTCATGTTGTGGTTGGCTTGAATAAATGAATCTATTCATTGTATGCATGGTAAGGTAACAAGATGACTGTAAAGTTCCGTCTCCAATGTGTTGAGAACATCATTTTTGTATGTTTTAATGTCTTTGAATTATCTCGTAATAGCATTTGGTGAATGTTTGTGGTTTTGATTCTTTATATTATGGCCTTACATTGGGTTTATCGGTTTGTTATAATTTTTAATGGATTTTTACCCCCAATATGTGTGGTTAATTAATTAATTATTGATTTATTGGGGAATCTTGATTTGCTTTCAAACTCAAATGCAAAAGTTTATCATTATTTTTATTCAGAACCAAGGTGGTGCTCTACTTTGAAGCTGTGGAGCTCGAAAAATATATATATATATATTTTTGCTTCAAGTTGTTTTAGGTGTAGTTTCAGACCCATACACGAATATTGTTGAAAAATGCAGGTCCCGTTGCATATAACTAAACTTGTTTTGAGGAACAATGCTCTAACTACATTGCGTGGGATTGAGATTTTGAAGTCACTTGAAGGACTTGACGTGTCCTACAATATAATTTCCAATTTTTCAGAGCTGGAGTTCCTTGTGGATATTACATCTTTACAGAATTTATGGCTAGAGGGCAATCCCTTATGTTGTGCACGGTGGTACAGAGCACATGTGTTCAGTCTTTTCTCTCATCCAGATAATGTTCGTTTTCATTTTCCCTTCTCAATATTTTCTTTTTCTACTTTTTTTTTTTTAATTTTTCATCCGTTATGAAATTTTATTGTTATTACTTTTTAAGATTTTAATTTAGAGAAGTATGAGAGAAGCGCATTGCATGAAACCAAAAAATGTTAGTAATTTAGCCATCTTAGTGCGATCTTTTTTCTTTTGTTATGGTTTATTAGCTGAAGTTAGATGATAAGGGAATCTGCAAAGAAGAATATTGGAAGAGGAAATTTATCATTGCTAGCAGGCAAAAGCGACCTGCTGGTTTTGGTTTTTATTCCCCAGCAAAAGATGGTGCTCAAGGAGAGGGGAGCATATACAATAAAAAGGTAAGTCGTTCTGTTATTGAAAGGTAGACCATTGTATGTTGCTTTAAAATCAGCGTGCTACATTAGAGCATAAGTTCTCCACTAACTGAGGTTATCTTACCTATGGTGTACGTACACAAATGCTTATAGAAGTTGCATTAAAATATCTATTTCTAGGCGAACAAAATTTAGCATGTTGAGAATATTATTTTAAGCTTTAATTGTTTTCGGACTTTGTTTTATTTAATTGCTTGGTCTTTGAAAATGCTCATATACAAACTTATTGAAAAATATCTGTGACATCACTTTAGTTGCAGTTGGTTGTGTAAGAATGATATATATTTTAGTTTAGTGGATTGTATAATGTAACCAAGCATTTTCTGTCTCAAAAAAAAAAAAAACATTTTCTAATGTTTTGGGATTTTGGACAAATAAAGTAATTAACATTCATTGTGCTCGCCCCTGAATAATAGATTTTTTTTTTAATTACTCTTTGTCCATAGGACCGTAAGTGGTATGCCCTCAACCGATGATTAGTTTTTTTTCCCTTCTTTTTTTTTTCTTCTTTTTTTTTTTTTTTTTTTTAATAGTTGTATTTAATTAAATCCTCAGTTTAACTTGAATGTTATATAAACAAGAGAAAAAATAACAACTAAATTATAGGTTAAGTACGGTTATGGAAAGCAAGGCTTGGAATTTATTTGTGCGTTATTCTGTCACATCACAATACCATAGGGATGGAATTGAAATGCTAGTTTCTTATTTAAAAAAAAAACAATGGATTGCCTTTTTATAATTGAGCAAAATAATTGTTTATAGAGAGATAGAGATCCTTATTTACAATTCACTGGTGTACATAATGCCATTTTTGGAAACTGATGATTAATTATATTCATATTGCAACATTCGTTTTCTTCCCTATTTCAATGTTTTTGGATTTAGACCTGAATTTATTATTTTTGTTCAAATTAGTTTTGAACTTTAGTAGGATCGTATGGTCCTTCTTTGATAAATGCTTTATGTTGTTAAGGATCTGTTATCTAAGTAATAATAAAAACTGTTGTCATTGTTTTTGCAGAGAACAGTTTCTCGAATTGCTTCTATTCAGAGTGAAGAAGAGAGTACGTTTTTCTGTTCTGACCAGGAGTCTGTATCATGTGATAATGATACTTATAGCAGAGAGGAAGCAGCATTATCTGATAATGAAGTTGAAGTAGTTGATTTAATGAAGAAAATTGAATTTATGAAGAAAGAGCGCTCTGCACTTTGGTTGCGGGAGTTTGAGGATTGGATGGATCATGCTCCTCCAAATACTGTCAATGGCAATATCAACAGGGCTATTTTGCGGCCTGGAAAAGAAAAATATATGAAAAGTAGGAAAATTCCACAGCATGTTGGGGAGAGCTCAAGATATAAATCAGAGTCTATGCTGGCATCAGGAGATGAAAGTAGTACAAATTTGTTGGAGTCGGATAATTCCTTTGTAGACATGCCTAGTGGTTTGACGGCCTCCCACTACTTTGGCCTGAATGGTTCACTGGGGAATGATGTTGTGGGTCCCCTATCTAGAACACAGAGATTGGATCTCAAAAATGGTCACCTTAGTTCTTCATTTGAAGGAGTAGGTAGTCCTTCCACTCATATGAAAAGCTTTTATCCTTTGTATAATAGGTCCCAGGGAGGTGAAGCAAAGGTTGAAGATGCTAGTATGTCACCATTGAATGCCATAGATAGCATATCTGAGTCTCACTCATCCTCAGCATTCCATGGATCACCACCCCATTATCAAGAGGATATTCTTCACCGTCGACATAATTTAATGGAAGAGATTTTGCAATTATCTGCAGAGTCGTATTCAGTTCCTTCCTCCGACAGCTATTCCAGCAATAGTGAGGATGATATCTTTCCCTTTGGACCATTAATGCCAGAAATGATTGAACCTACAAATAAGTCTCTGTGTGGAAGTGCTGAAGGTCAGTTGTCAATACATCATAATAAAGACGTTACTTCTAAACATTGCCATGAACTTCATATGGTTGGAGAAAATGGCCCGTGCCTTTTTGATTCATCTACTGATCAAACATTTAGCATGCCGAACTCTGTTTGTCAAGGCTACAGTGTGCAGTTTCCAATCAATGTTGTTCCTGCTGATGCTCATGCCTATGGAACCGATCACTCAATCCAATATGATATTAGTCAGCAGAGGAATAGAGAAAGCAAGAAAAAAAAGAAGAAAAGAGTTGTTTCATTGTCAGGACATACTGTAGTTGGAATAACAGATAGCCACAAATGGACAAGTCGCGATCCAAGTGTTTTTGGAGCGGATATGGAAATTGAACTAGAAAATGAAAATTTTATTGAAAACTATTTCAATTTAAATATTGCAGACTCCAGAGTTCATGAAACTTGTCGGCAGTATCTCAAAAGCATTTGTATACTTGATTCTGAGCTAGTCTACAGGTAGGTTATTGTTTGATTCCTATGGAAAATATTAGTTTCAGGACCCATTCCTTATCATCCTCTTTAATTCATTTGACTTGATTCAAATAGAAGTTTAGATTATAAACGATCTCTTTCTTTATTTATGGTTAAATAGCGGGATTCTCTTGGTGATGACTTTCCCAAAAGTTGGACCAATTGGTTAGCGAATAATGAACTTACATTGTTTTCTAAAATATTCTCCTATGACTCTTGTACTTGGGCCAATCAGTTAATATTAAATTTACCTTCATCCATCAGCTTAAGCTTTTGGGTCAATTGGCGATTTGAGATGGTATCAAAACAAGAAGTCCTGTGTTCAAATCCCTATGATGTTATTTCCTCCCCAATTAATATTCATTTTCACTTGTTGGGTCTTCTACATATTTCAAGTCTATAATATTAAATTTACTTTCACCCATCAATTTAAGCTTTTGGGTGAATCGATGATTTAAAACACTTCGTTGCAATGAGGTTCAACATGTGTGATTCTGGAAATGGGAGGAAATAATGATTAACATACTTAAACTGAGGAGTCTTCTTTAGTATGATGTTAAATTATCACTAATTCTATGGCTAAATTTAGCCATTCAGATTAGCTTCTAAGTAAATCAAAGCCATCTGTGATAATAAGTTATTAATTGTTTGAATTGTATTATTTATCCCGACTATCGTTTGGTTGACATTGTTTGTGTTTAAAATTGCAGAAAAGTGGTTCTTTTACTGAGTAGTAGAAACAAGTTGTATATACTAATTGTTCGGGCAGCTGGAGATGGTTCAGGTTGGCTTTTAGTTCATTGTGTTGTATTTCAATTTCTTTGTATTGGTTTCTCGGGGAGCCTCTTGAGTTTCTTATTTGTTTCTTTATTGTTGTAGCTGATTGCTAACTACAGTTTTCTGCCTCATAGGAGCCATGCTTATTTTATCGGATTGTTTCAGTGTTGGAGATATTAAAGAGGTCTTTGTTGGCCTGGGACTTCAGGTTCTGAGGTTAGTGAAATTTTGAGAAATTCAGCGATTGTGGTTAGCTCACATCAGTTGAAACATTTTCCTTTTCTTTTTTTAATTGATACAGGGTTCGCTTGGAGAGAGGTGTAAAATATTTGTTTGTAACTAGATGCATTGAGAAATCAAGACAATTACTTTGTATGTTGCAAGTATCTGGCATTGGTACTCCTAGTGACAATAGTTTCTTTAGAAGGTAATCTTGCCCTACTTTGTAACTAGTTTATTCGGATTCTGTATGGACATGCATTATTATATCTAAACCATCATGGGTTGGCCTAGTGGTAAAAATGAGACAAAATCTCAATAAATGACTAAGAAGTCATGAGTTTAATCCATAGTGGCCACCTACCTAGGAATTAACTTCCTATGAGTTTCCTTGACACCCAAATGTTGTAGGGTCAGGCGGGTTGTCCCGTGAGATTAGTCGAGGTGCGGCGAAGCTGGCCCGGACACTCAGGGATATTAAAAAAAAAAATGCATTATTATATCTAATATGCTTGAGCATTGTGTCATATTGTTATTTGGATGGCTGAGGACACAAGTCACAACACATCAGTCTTATGTGGTTTTTGTTGTTATTCATAAACCCCACATGTATGGTTTTTCACATTTGCCACTTTTGCATCAGTACTTCTATCTCTTTTGTGGTATACTCAGGATTTGATATTTATATGGCAGTTTGGAGCAGGTTCAGGTTGAATTATTTGAATCACAAATATGTGGTGGTGCAAAAGCTAACTTGCTTCAATATTCTATGGTGCTCTTTTGCTGCAGTGAGATTCAAGGTTAGCTCATGCTCATCTCACTCACTGTCTTTGTTCACTCCCGCAGTACACTTGATGTAAATGTATAGCGAATCATGCTACTTATTCTTAATAAGTACAAGGACCTTGAAAGTAGCAGAAAATAAATTACAAAACCTGCAATATCTTTACTGATTGGTGAAAAGCTTTTCATAGGATTCTTTTGCGCTGCTAAAGTAGTGTCCATGGATTTTGGTCCTTACCTCAGAGATTTGTGAAAAACTTCTCCCGGGATTGTTTAGCAATGCAAAAGTAGTGTTCACAGGCGTTGGTGTTTTACCTCCAATCATCATGCTTGGAAATTAGAAATATTTCTAATCTGAGAAAGACGGTAACCTTCTATTAGAAAAAGAACTAAATAATTAATGGCCTGTTTTATAGAGTTGTTTAGTATCTTTTGAGAGAATATAAGTATTATCAATGGAACTTGATTGTTTGAGCTTTAATCGATGATCGTTCCTTGAGCTTTATTCCTTCCTAAAGAGGAGAATGTTCATAAATAGAAAGTTGGACAAGAATTATAACCCTTTTGTTTAATACCAACATTATCTGTTAGGGAACAAGAATTTTTCAGAAATGCTTCCCTATTCCTTTTTCTTGTAATGCTTCTCAAGGAATGATCAATTGCCATAAGAGAAGAAAAAGTTTGCTGTAGAAGAAAGTTTTCTCTCTCTTTCGAAACTAGGAAGATGTATGTATCTTTCTAGCTTTGGTTTCAAAATAGCCTCAATATTTTCCTTTTGTGGAAAAAAAAATCTCTCGACAAATATCCTTTTTGCATTTTGTTTTGATTTAATTTTTGTTTTGTTCTACATTTCAAAATCTTATACTTTTATTCTTGAGTTTTGAGTTTAATTTTTATTTAGTCGCTAGGTTTCAGAATGCTTCATTCTTGTCTTAGAGTTTTGAGTTAAAGTTTTATTGGATCCCTAAGTACCATAATATTGCACTTTTACCCTTGAGTTAACCAATGTTCACTTGTGGTTCCTAACATAATGGAAGCGTTGGTAACTCTAATGGAATGCCGACTTGGATGCTGATGGGTCCATTTCATACTAGTTTGTATTATTTATATGCTACAGAGTAAAGATTACTTTTTTTTTTATAATATTTCAATAAGTGATGTGGCAAAAATAAAAAATAAAAAATTTCAATATATATGTCCAACATAGTATATTTGATTAGAAATAAATGTTTGTGGACTTCGCCTCCCCAGGGAACTTGGGTTGATGGATGGGTTTTGCAGTTACCTGTTTAAATAGATAGAAATATCTTTGCTTTCTCTGTTTTTACAAAAGTATTTTGAAATATTAAACAGTTCCTTTGATATGCAGGAGAATTGTGGCATCCTCGATCCTTGTTTATCTTTGAAGGGCATTTACTTGTGTGCATTGAGGACTTAATGCAATTCGGTTCTTTCTCAATAGAAGGATCATTACCTCCATACTTTGCCCTTGATTCATGTTGCTTGATTGGCGACATACTTGAGATGGTAATTTTCTGTTATTGATTATGCCTGCTTTATATTAAACATATATCATCCCTGTTTTGCTGATTAGACATGCCTTGAGATACTTGGCTCAAGTTCTCAAACAGTGCAATCTTTATTTCCTGAGCTATGAATGACATTAATTTGTTAGGGTTCCCCCCCCCCCCCCCCCCCCCCAAAAAAAAAAAAACCTGTCTTCCTGAACTCATTCTTTGTGTGCTTTCTTGATCCTTAACTATGACAATGAAATAACTTCTGTGGTTTAACTTGTGATGTAAAAAGACTATCAAGAGGTAGAAATGGAAAGAAACTATTGTAAATATAAGTGCTAAGGAGGATCTAGGACATGCTTGGAATGACTTTTTAAGTGTGTAATGGCATGTAATGGCTTGAGTTGTAGGACACACAAATTTGGAGAAAAGAAAGAGACTTCATGGCTGGGATTTGGCTAGAACTGAAGTTGAGGAGTGAGAAGCAGACGTGTACTTGTACTTAGAATCTGGTCTTTGTCCATTGAACTTCAAACTTTAGATGGAATTAGGCTATTGACTCACATTTTGTATGATTTTTTTACCAAACATACCAAACACAAAATTGAAACTTGAAAGTTTGGCCCCACCAAACATAAAATTCAATTTTGTAAAGTCAATTAATTTTTGTAAAGTCAATTAATTTTCAAAAAATTTTAAAGTTGAAGGACCTATTAGAGTTTTTTAAAATTTAGTGACTTATTAGATACAATATCGGAAATTGAGGGATCTATTAGATAAATTTTAAAGTTTAAGGACCAAATAGACATAATCTTTGAAAACGAAGAGACTAAACTTGTAATTTAACTTAAAAGTAAACAAGAAATGTTCCTCTTGTACATCCATCAAGTCATTTAAAAAAAGAAAAAAAAATCATTAGCCAGTCTTTCTTAATGCTCTTGTAAGATATTATTAAATATGAACCTTGTCAATAGGTGGTTGAAGTGAAGGGGGCGTTGTGTGTGACCTTATCTTTAGAACTTGCATCGTCCGTGTTCTCCTTGATCCCCAAATCCAACGAGAAGGTTGCCATCATCGAGAAGAAGGAGAATTCATCGCCGTGTTCTTTGAAATGGAAGTTAAAATGGTTCTGTAAAGAGAATCTACTTAACTTCATTGCACTAGCGAAGGCAATCTACCTGGGAAGTAAGGGGTCTTCTTTGCCTGTAAGATATGTATTGTGATTGGGGAGACTGCAGAAAAAGGTACATAGGCAATGGTTCTTCATGTTTTTAGGTTGTGATTCAATTCATTCTTTTATTGGCTCTAGTGTGTTGAGTGCATTTTTTTTTAGTTTATGATCTTTGGATTACTAAATATTCTACCGTGTAAATATTTTGTACAGTGTATAACAATGAACTAGGAAGTCAAAATTCTTTATTTCCTTTATTTCCAGTGTGTTTTTTTTTTCTTTTCTTTTCTTTTTTATTAGATGCAAAGATTGGAAGGGTTTTGAGTCCTATAAGACAAAGTTCAATTAACTGTCTTATAGAACTGTGAATTTTTAGAAAATGAAGAATAAGTCATGGATATGTTAGACACAAGTTCTGTAATGTTGCCTGTCAATCCTTTATAGCTTGATGGCCCATTTTTCTCTATTTTCTGTGTACCTTATGTTTTTATTAATGTTGCCCACCTCACTCTATCTAGACTCTGTTTCTTGAACATTTCCTTTTCATAAGTTATTTTTAGTTCAAGAAATTTCTAACACACAAATTATAAGTTTAAAAACACTGTTTTTGACACTTTTTTAACTTCAATGACCTATTAAATCCAACTTTAAAGTTTTCAGACCTAACATCCACAACCTCAAATGTTCCGTTTATTGGTTGGACTTATAATTTTACTTGAAATGAAAATAGTCTTCACGTGAAGGGCGTACTCTTTTGGGGAAAAGAACAGAAAAATTGTTTTCTTGTTATTTCAACATTTTTTTCTTTAACTGATCAGAGAATAATGAAGAAAATTCTAGGTATAAGGGTTAAGGTAGCTTCCTTCCCCCCCCCCCCCCCCCCCCCCCCCCCCCCTTTTCATCAGGATTGAATCTGTTCTTTTAGGTTAATTATAAACATTTTGGCAACCACTAAAAATGAGTTTTTTGAAAAATACTTTTTTCTCAAGTCAATCCAAACGAGCATTTAATTATGCAAAATGTACTTCGCACATCTTGTATTCTTATTTTTATTCTTATTATTGTTATTTTTTCTAAAGTTCAAGAACATGTGAGTTGGGATTTGAATTTCCAAACCTTTTGGTCAAAATTATTGACATGCTCATTTAGGTTGATGGAAGTATAACTAGGATGAATTTACCCATATGTATGTATTGAGTGGGATTAGACATGTTCTTATAATTGGTCTACTCATAGAGAAAACGAGAAACAATGAGCCAGTTTCAACCCTAGCTAGGGCCTCTTTTTCTATACATTTTGTCTATACCCTCTGTATGCATATCTGTGTTATGTGTGTGCATATATATATATATATATATATATATATATCATGTCTTCCATAGCTGGCCGAGTAAAGGAACTGGTCTTCGGCTTTGATGCCACTGTTATCTTTATTTTAAGTTACTCATAGGAATTGACGAGGGCCTGGATAAGCAGTGAAACATGTGGTTTGATCATGTCTATACCAAATTCTTCTTTCGGAAGAAAATATGATGTGAGGATCCGACTTCCCTCAATTGGTTCAGATTATGTCACCTGTTGCAAAAGTACCCGACTTGTTTTCCTTTTCTTTTTTGGTACGTCGCTCGTGCCCTCGGGGGAGGTACAACAAACCTCAGGTTTGCCTGGATTGGGAATCCATGAACGGTCCATCGAGGAAAACTTTAGTCATTGGTCTGGTTTCAATTCAGGTTAAACTTTAAAGACAATCAGCTAGTGTCATTGATGCGCTTTGCTTAGGCAATAGCGCCATCAGCCCTTTTCATTGCCAATATTGGATTCGAGTTGATGTCTTTGCAATTGCCTTCTCACCCACTAAACCTACACGATTACTAAGAACAATTTTTTTATCCAGTTTTCTATTCTTCTTTTCTCTCTTTCTTGTTATTTCTTTTGATCCTTTTCTTCTTTCTTTACTGCATTTGATGGATTTGTTTGAGGTGCATAGTGTTCTGTTATGATTGAAAATATGTGAAATGTAAATCATTGTTTATTAGATGATTTGATTTTATTCGGATTCTTGGGCGGTGAGTTCATAATTCTCTAGATTAGACAGGAATTGGATTTCCTCCAAGTTGATGATGTTCTTGTATTTTAATTCCTAAGTATTGTCCTCTCCAATGGCCGCCAACTCCATTTCTTTGCTGGACACTCCATTTCTTATGAGAGAAATATTCTACTCTTTATTTCACTTGGGAACAGAAAAAATTGAAGGAGAAGAATCAAGAATTTCCCTTTCTTAGTGGGTATTTGATACCAAGACTAAGGATAAGGAATTAGATTTAACATATCTTTTATATACGCAATCCAAATCTAGGATCTTACATCTAATCATTCTATTTTTCTTTACTTTGCTCTCTTTTTGTTTTAGTATTGTATTAGTTTGATATTTCATTTTGTTCTCTATATTTTTAGCTTATATTTGAATTAGTTTTTGCCTCTTCATTGATTTTTATATTTATATTATTGTGTAACACTACACTTTATGGCAATACCAATAACTTGGTATTTGAAGGGTTTTTATTAATGATATTTGCACCTTTTGAAAAAGTACGTATGTTACGTAACAAAATTTAAAATGTCATTGACCTATAGAGACATTTTGAAGATATTGATATATAAATTTAAGACAAAAATAAAAATATATAGATTAGAATGTGGATTTATTGACATCTTGTATGAAGTCTCGAAGTAGAATAGTAACACGAGAACTACAAAATAGAAGTAATATAACAAGGTATGTTTTAATTGATATTGATGGTTTGTCAATTTTAACATAATTCAATTAGTTAATGTAGATGCTCCAAGATGTTAGAGGTTTGAATTTTCTCACATCCACATTTTAAACTAAAAAAGAGTGGTATTATTGTGATTATTAGCTAATTCATTCTTAAATAATGGTATACGTTATAGGGAAAAACTTAGGTGCAGTCGGGCTGCACTCATCTTTTGTGCAGTTCGCCTACCATCCAATTGGAAAGTGCGAGATGTCCACAGGCGGGGGCGAGGAAGGTTTTCCCGCCCCCTAGTTCAATCTCCATTCCCGTGAAATTCCCCACGGGAAAAAATTCTCCGTTAGTTTTTTTTCTTAATTTATTTATTTTTTAACAAGTTTTTTTAATTTATTCTTAGACGATATAAAATATTTAAAATTTTCTATATTAAATATGTCCTTTCTATTTAAATAAAACACTATAAATTTTTTTTACAAAAATAATAATATATTATGTGCAAATATATAATTAAAATATTTTATCTCTTTATTTCTAAAAGTTAAAATATTAATCACTAGTTTCAAATTAAACCTTACAATATACATGTTTTAAAGTAAGAAACATTCAACATCTCTATTTTAGAAATGCATTAAAATATGAAAAAAATATGATGAAAATTAGGAAAAGGCTAATTGGTAAAAACTATGATTTTTTTAAGGTATATATATATATATATATATATATATATATATATATATATGGCGGGGCCGGGAACGGAGAAAAAATTCTCCCCACTCTCTTCCCCATTTCCCGAGTAATCGGGGATTCCCGGCTCCGTAGGGAAAATGGATATCTCTAAAAATGCCACGTGGTATTTTTCTTTTTTTAAAAATATACATTTTTTTTTTAAAAAATTATTTGTACAGTAAAGAAGTGGGAGCATGGTGGTTAGATGCATCCCCATTGCTCATATATATATATATATATATATATATATTCTCTTGTTTGAATGGTAACTCTTTATAAATTGAAGGACCCTTTCAAATTCGAAGCAGTCAACTTTTCATTATTTTCTAGTGTCATATATAGATATACATAGTACACATATATGTATATGCATATGTATGTGTTATATATACAATGGTTGAATTTTGGTGTTGTTTGTAAACGAAGATTTTTTAGTGTGATATTAGACTTAACAAAAAATTTCAACCATAAAACTCAGATATACTTAGCAAACTCATAGACAATTAAATTATACATCTTTAAAATTAAAAAAAAAAAAAAAATGTAATGAAGGCACAAAGGCATGTTGGTTTCAGAAAAAACGAGGATGGGAAAAATTTTGTTCATAAATGCACTTCTTTAACTTAGACAGCATACGACATGCCACACATTGTTTACACTATTTTTCCTTTTGAAATTTTTTTAGTTGAATGGAGCTGAAAAAGTAAAATGGTCTATGATTTTTGTATAAAATAATAGTCTATTAAATTAATCATGTAAATAATATAAAAGTTTAAAAAATTATATATTTGAACCGATTTATTTAAACTAGTGTTGTAGAAAGTTTTAATCTTAAAGCTACTTTTGAAATGCCCATAGTTTTCCTCTTCTTCTTATACAGTTATACTCCATCAAAGAGCTTAAAAAAATAATATATATATATATAAAAGAAAAAATGGCAAAAAAGCAAAAATTGTCCTATGTTCCCGCTTATAGGCACGTGGTAGAGCTTAATTTATTTGTTTATATTTGACTTATTGGGAGAATTTAAAAATGTATTCACAGTTATGGTAAAATGATTTCAAAAAATGGTGAATTCTTTAAGTCGGGGTAATCGTTTGGTATTTGATTTTTTTTTAATTGTGGTTATTTTTTTTTACAATTTCTTGATTTTTATATTTCTTAAGTAAACATTTGTTTTCAACTTTTAATTTTGAAAGCATTTCTAAAATGTACATCAAATCATAGGAACCGATTGATGAAAGTAGTATTTGTAGACTTAATTTTCAAAAACAAAAGCAAAAAAATAAAATAGTTATCAAATGAGGTTTTACCTTTTTTATATACAACAAATGTCAATAGAGATTTGAACCTCTAATCTCAAGAGAAAGAGTATCTTCTCATCTTAAGAATGTGAGTTATTGAAAAATTTTCCATAATTTAGACTTAACTTTTGAGTTCATTGGTGACGACGGGTAATACAAATTAAAAAATTAATGGGCAAATAACAATCATACTCCTAAACAACCCATGATTTAAGTCAACTGAAATGATAAATTTTTCATAAGTCATTCAATTTAGACTTTACCTTTGAAATTCATCTATGTATTGATTCCCAAACGTGTGTAGACATTCTTCAAATGTTCGATTTTACAAAATTGACGATTAGAGTAAATACATGGATAATTCTTAAAGGAATCTCGGACTAAAAATCTAAATTATTTCATATATGAAAGTTCAAGGCTTCATTTGATATAATTATAAATTTCATACAAAATTTTCTCAAACGGAATGTAATAGAGTGTGTAAATTGATATACTCACAAAAGTTTAGAATTTAAATTAATACAATTATTACTTTATTGTTCAAACTAATACAACTCCGCATAAATTGATATTTTTCCAAAATACTAATTTATCTTAAAATTAATAGATTTATAAAATATTACAACTAAATAAAAATTAATTTTTCAAAAAAAAAAGCTAAGCGGCAGCCAAGTCAAATGGCAATCTAAGTTTTCTTTTGAAAAGATTATTATTAATTAACTATACATTAAGTAAGTTTTTTTTTATTACATTTACAAACAAAAATTGCACGTTTTGAATTCTTATAAAAATTTGCACGTTCGTATTGCTAAAAATTTTCCAAATCATATTGAGTTAAAACGTACATGAAAAAAAAAAAAAAAAAAAAAAAAAAAAAAAAAAAAAAAAAAAAAACTTTTTTTTTTCGTTATATATTTACTCATGTCTTTGAGAAGAACTTCTCCAAAACCCGGTCTGGTTGAACCGGCCCCACATTTCCTCTTCTAACTTCTTCAAATCTTCGACATCTGCCACGTCATTCGACGTTTTGTGGGCCTCAAAACTCTCCGTTGCGGGCCCCACCGATCCATCTGTGAAATCCATAGAGGCGGCCTTTCGTTGCTGAATGAGATATTTTTTCTTCATTTTACGGTGTCGTTTTCTTTTGTTCATCGCTTTCCGGCAGAGCCCCGCCGGCATCCGGTAGACGGCAAAGATCACGATATTCAACACCGTCCATGGACAACAGCAGCAAATCGCCGTACATTCTGCCGCTGAACCACCAGCTACCTCCGCGAACTGCCGTTTCTCTCGTGGCGCATCGATTTTCTCGTCTTTCAGCGGCGATCTATGACGCATAGCCGGAGATCGGAGGAGGACCTTCCGAGCCATGAGAAAAACAAAGAAATCCGACAAAAAAATCTCGAATCGGAAACGTCGAGCAGATGAAGAAATTTATCGTAACGATCCGAATCGAACGAAGACGAGAAATGCAATCCGATTCGGTCAAAGGCAATCGCAATATCCCATACCAGAGATGGAGAATGGTTAGGGTTCCAGTTTCAATCGATTTCGCAACGCATTTCGAAGGAGAAATGGAATCGGAGAAACAGAGAGCCACCGGTGCGACGGTGGTGATGGAAACTGCGTGCAAATGAAAGGTGAAGGGAAAGAAGAGGAGATAAAAGAAAAAGAAAGGGGATTTAGTTGAGAAAAGGAAGTTGTATAATCGCCATGGAAAGAGCGAAGAAGACGGGAAAATGGATGGATTGTTAGAGAGAAAAAGAAGAGGAAAGATCGGGAAAAACGCGTAGTAATTTCATTTCTTCCATTACAGCCATTGTTATCAGAAGCAGAAAGATGAAGGAAGAAGAAGGAAGAATTTGGGATTTTACTAAGAAAAGAAAATGTCTTATCATTATTTATCATCAAAACTCCCTCTTCTCTCGCTTTTCCACTGTTTCCCTAAACAAGTAACGCATGACTTTTTTCTTTTTTTTTTTTTCTTTTTTTTCATTTTCTCTTAGTTTTAAATACAACGACCACTCTCAAAGTATTGTGGATTGACTTGTTATATTTGGAATTATTTAAAATATTATTATATACTTAGATATTTTTAAATATAAAAAAATGAGTCAAATTATTTATAAATATAAAAAATTACTTTTATTGTGATCTGTCTAGCGATAGACTTTTATTGCGATCAGTCGCCCATAGATAATGAAACATTTTCTATATTTGTAAATAGTTTGATTTTTTTTTCTATTTATATTTATTAAATTTCATTTAAGAGTTGTTTTCAAATATAAAAAAATGAGTCAAACTATTTATAAATATAAAAAAAGTTTGGTAGATTCTATTGCAGTTAAAATTTTTCTATATTTATAAATAATTTGATTTTTTTTTTGTTTTTGTTGTGTTTATAGTAATTTTCCTAATTTCTTTTCAACTTTTCTTTAATGGCAGTTTTAAAATATTTGTGGACTTTTGAATGAATGTGGTAATACGTATGGAAAAGTTCAAAACCTTTTTTTAATAAAATAAAAATAAAAATAACAACTATCTCGGCAATTTGGAGTTATTTGAAAGCAGCTAAATTTGTACAAGTTGGAGAATATACCGACAAAAATGGTAAGCCTTTTTAGTTTTTCTCGTTTTTATAATGTTTTAGTTTAGTTCTTCTATATTGTTGCTCTCACTAATTTGCCAGTTTTAACCTTTTTAGTTTTCTTGTTTTTATAATATCTTAGTTTTTTTTTTTTTTTTTTTTCTCTTTCGTCTTAGTTTACTTCTTATATTTGATTTAATCTCATTAAGATTGCTAAACGGTTGTTTTTCCTTGATTTGGCTTCTAAAATTTAAATATTTTTTAATTTTACTTAACCGTGGATAGCACTTTTAAGTATAATAATTAAATGTATAGCAATATTTAAAAAAAATTACAAATATAGCAAAGTCTATCAGTAATAGACTGTATTGGTGGTATACTTCTACCATTGATATGGTCTATCACTGATAGACTCATATAAATGGATCTAAATTTTGCTACATTTACAATATTTTTTGTATTGTATCATATTTGCTAATATTGTTTGCATTGTGCTATATTTGCTAATATCTTAAGTCTGATTGGTATGTGTAACTATCCCAAATAAAAATATAATTTTTTTATTTCTTTTACATCAAGACTAGCTGGCTAGGACTTCAATTTTATTTTTAAGAACGAGGTAAAAAATAAGAATATGGGTTTAATTTTTCAACATTATGAAGTGGAGATTTAAACATGGACACATAATTCTTTTAACCGTCGAACATTCACATTTTTTTTTTTAGAATTTACAAATGCGCCAAACTAATTAAATTAATCAAAATTTCAAATTAATTAGGAGTTTGTTAATGTATATAGACTTTTTTACAACTTCAAGAGCGTGAGATTTGAACCACAAACTTTTTTATTGTTAATATATATTGTATGCTATTTGAGTTAGGCTCGTTTTGACAATTTTTTCTCTTATAAACATAAATTCATCAATTACAAGTATTGAAATTATTTTGCAACTATCAAACTAAGCCATAAGAATTTAAAGCAATGTAAAGAGGAAACTTCAAAATTAAGCAAATTGAAGGCAAGTATGTTCTGCGATAACATATTCTGCACCCGCAATTTCGAAGTTGAATTTTCAAATTGTCTTGCTTTGATTATTTTTTTTACGTCAATTTGATTTGATATTTTGATTCACACTCTAACAAAAAAAAAAAAAAAAAAAAGAATAAAGCTTTTGTTTAGTGGTGGCCATTCACACAATAAAATTGATACTACTCTTGTTGATTGGCCTCAAATTACATTGTTATATATGCCTTTATTGACTTTTGGATACATTGATTTAGGTTTAAATACTTACTTTTGTTCTTGCATTAAATGTTCATTTTGGTTCATGTGTTTTTTTTTTAAATATCTGTGAATCCAAACCAGCTTATGCACACCTCGACTAATTTCACGATGATATTAAATCCTAGATAGGTGCCCGCCAATGATTGAAATCATGACCCTTTGGCCATTTGGCATTTTTTTATGTTTCCACTACCACTAGATCAACTCATGATGATTATTTTGGTTCATGTACTTTCAACTTGGATTCATTGTAGTCCTTGAACTTTAAAAAAGCGATAATTTTGATCCCTTAAAGTAAACATGAAAATGAAGGGACCAAATGATCACTTTTTTAAAGTACAATGACCAAAATAAATATTTTGAAAGTATAGAGATTAAAATAAATCAAAAATAAAATTATAGAGATCAAAGTAGTATTTAAACCATTGATTTAACTCGAGTTAAATTTGAAGATTCTCAATTTAAAAAGTTAGAGCATATATTTGCTCTAAAATTCGTTTTTTATAAGCTATGAATTTATTAATCTATGTATATTATATATTGAAAGTTAAAATTTTCTCTTATATTCTATATAATGTAATATTCTCCTATACCTAATATAAGTTCAAATTATAAAAAAAAATATGAACTTTTGACATACACACCTTTCTAACTAGAGGTAACATTTTCAAATCATAAACTTGTTAAAATTAAAATTACATGTCACACTCACACAACATAGATATTACAAACAACTAAGGGTCTGTTTAATAAAATATTTGAAAACATAGTTGTATTTCATGTTTTCAGATTCAGATATGCGTTTGGTAGAAAATTCAGAAATTTGATTATAATTTAAACAACTATGTTTGTATATCATATAGTTAAATATCATAAAACTAGTTGAAGTTACCCACTAATTATAAGTTCAATAAACTATTATTTAATTAATTTATGAACATGTTTTATGTTAAAATAAATTATAATTATTATTTTGTAATATTATATAATTTATAATACATTATAACAAAAATGAATTGAATTTATAACATGACATATTGTATTTCTAAATATTTTTATTTTTAATTAATATATTTTTACTTTTAAATTTTTAAATTCAAAATCTAGATACAATAAAAACATAAAAATGTTGTTTTCAAGATTTGCACTATTTTAATCACGGAATAAAAAAAACAGTTTTTAGAAACAAAATTTGAATTATCTACCCAAACACATATTTTGAAGCCGATGAATTTAAAAACAGAAAACATAATTTAAATTAACAACCAAACAAACTCTAACTCTTTTGTACGATACAAACAAAACAGTTTCTCATAGGATTACAAGTTACTCAAAGTGACAACAACTATTGCATAATAACTCATAAATTCATCATAACTATCTATATGGACAAGCTTCCAACAAAGACACTGACATTATATATTTTTTAGTACAATAATTATTGTGTATGAGTGTATGAAGGTTTAAATCTTTTTCCTTAAAAAATAGTATATGTTAATTACCGTCAAATTATATTTTTATTCGTTTCTTAGCAAAGAATCAAAATGGATAATTTCTTGCATAATATATTGTCCATGTTCACAAATTCTAAATATATATGCTAATTTTGTCCGGTATCATTGAATATTTTTGTCTCCATGTTTTGAGACTTGCTCAATTTTAGTATTTTTACTTTCAAATATCCAATTTAAATCTTTATACTTTCAATAAATCTTAAATTTAGTCCATACTACTAGCTTGTAATTGCTTTTTTTTTTTAAGAATTATTATGTATTAACATTTTTACTATAAATTTTGAAAATGCATTCACATATTGTATTGTCTTACATAAAAAATTATTATTAAACTTAACTTTGAGAGACTAAATATAAATTGAAAGTATCGAGTCTAAAATGGAAGATATAGAAATAATTAAAATTGAACCAATTACTTCGGAAAATAATTGGGCGATTTAAAAATAATATTATAATATATTATTATTTTATTTACTTCAGAAAAGTACATACACAGGACAGTTCAAAATTTAAAATCGCACTCAAACGGTCCAAAAATTAAAACCATTGAATCCTCTCAACAAATCCTGACCGTCCATCGTCTGATCTTATACCCGTCTTCCAGTTTCCCTCTCTTTTCGAAGATCCCTCATTTTCAAATCGTTCGAATCATTGCTACGCTCTGCTCTGTTCTGTTCCCTCCCTCTCACATCTCACAGCAGCTTTTCTGTTCTTCCATTTCCGGTGTTGATCGGTTCATCTCTGAACAAATTTCATCCACAAGAAGAAATTTGAACAGATTTCCACTAGCAATGCCGTTCATATCGGACGCGGCCAGTGCAATCAAGAGCCGATTTGGGTTTCAGGATCATGCATTGAGCAGTGCGAATCCTCCAAGGGGTTCGCCGGATTTTCTTAAATCAGCGACCAAGGATAGTGTCGCTCAGACTTCGGTTATACGGAGTATTGGCCAGTTCACCGATGAAGATGCAGTCAGTGATGTTAGTGGATCGTCGAGCCAGTGCTTTGAGCTTCGTGAAGATCCATCGTTCTGGAAGGATCACAATGTGCAGGTAACTTTTGGACTGTTTTGTAGAATTGGCTATATTTTAAACCCTAAGTTTTGAGGAAAAAGAAACTGGTTTATGTTGATTGGATAGCAGAAGTAAGCTGTAGAGGTCCGTTGTAATATTGGACATTCGGGCCATTTGATTGCTCAATTCGTGGTTCAGCTGTTTTTTCTTTTGGTACATGAGACTTGAGAGAAGGAAATCTTTGAGATCTGTAACTCGTAGGAGTAACATTTATTTTAAAATGAAGCCGAATGACTTCCTTGTGAGGCTCCTGGTTGACATTAATTCATAAAATTTTGTTAAATCAACAGCGGTAATGACAATTATGTCGAGACTAACTCTGCAATTTCGTCGCCTTTCCTTCTCAAAGTAATCATCAAGATTTTCAGCTGTTAGACACGCAATTTACACAACCAATTTACATTTGGAAGTTTGGCCAAATTCATATATCCTATCTGAGTATTTGGAATTCACGGGTGGTTACCTGCTCATGACGAGTTAGTATTAACTGTCCGTATATGTCTTTATATGCTGTGTTTTTCAGTGTTTATTGTCTCAGCTAACCTTTGCAGGTGATCTTGATATATTATCCTTGGAGATATTGTCATTTAACATATTTACTTGAGACCTATCCAGATTTTATGTTTATCTAAGTATTTGGAACGTATGGTTCTCAGATTGAAGAATTGTTGTTAGGTCTGGATGGTTACCTGGTCATGACGAGTCAGCGCTTCTAGTTTTAGTCCTTATATGCCGTGTTTTGAGGGCTAATAACCCAGCTTATGAATACAGGTGATCATAAGGATTCGCCCACTTAGTAGTTCAGAAGTATCTTTGCAAGGCTATGGAAAATGCGTTAGGCAAGAAAGCTGTCAGACTGTTACATGGACAGGGCATCCTGAATCACGCTTTACGTTTGATTTAGTTGCAGATGAGAATGTCAGCCAGGTAGTTTTTTTTAATCGTTTACGATCTTCCATTGCAGTCTCTGTTTATTGGGACTTAATTTAGCTGTGTAACAGGAGAAGCTTTTCAAAGTGGCTGGATTACCCATGGTGGATAACTGTGTAGGAGGCTATAACAGTTGCATGTTTGCATATGGCCAAGTAAGACGTTCAAACTTTCCTTGTTGATTCTACATATTGGGTAAAGTTTCTAGTATTTTCTTTTGAAGAGAATTCTGGGGATTACGTGTACCAGAGTAAAATAGATAAATATTCATATGGTTCCTGGATTCTGGTGTGACTGATGGTGGATGTTATTTGAGTACATCATTTTTGCGAGTATATATTTTTCCAATTTGAGATTCAAGCTTTACTGGTTATAATTTTTACGTCTAGACTGGAAGTGGAAAGACTCACACCATGCTTGGAGATATTGAGGGAGGTACACGAAGGCACAGTGTCAACTGTGGGATGACACCTAGAGTATTTGAATACTTATTCACGAGAATCCAAAAGGTATGCATCTCTTTGCTATGTTCAATTCGGGATTTAGAAGAGTTTCATTGGGATGGTCTTTTGGTTGGTGATTCCAATGCCTTTTAGCAGTTGCATTGTATAAGTATAGCAAGATTTTTCGGTAACAATAGTTAACTCGATTATGATCTCTTAGGAAAAAGAGGCTCGGAAAGATGAGAAGCTGAAGTACACTTGTAGATGCTCATTTCTGGAAATATATAACGAACAGATACTTGATCTTCTGGACCCATCATCTAACAACTTACAGGTAAGAGTAATATTTTGTAAGTTTTGTTTTAAATTGTTTTGATAAAAAAATAAAGCTTTAGTAACTGAATGTAATACTTTGGAAGCATAAATGGCATCACAGAACGAAACGAAATCCTTAACTTTCTTAATTATGATGTTATTTGTTCAGTTTTATCAAGAGATCCTTTTCAAAGTGGAATTGAATCAAAATGATTATGAACAGGAATATCCTGTGTCAGCAACTTTTTGTCTTCATTTTTCCTCCTTTTGATTTATGAATTTATTTGAATCAATCATTTAATTTTCCTATTATCCCATAATATTATTCAGTTTGGATTTTGATTTGGATTTGAGTTAACATTTTATTTTTTGCCTAATATGTTACAGATTAGAGAAGACAGTAAGAAAGGGGTTTATGTAGAGAACCTCAAAGAGATAGAAGTTACAAGTGCTCGAGATGTTCTTCAGCAGCTTATTCAGGTAGGTTCTGAATGGCATTTTATAAGCTCTGCAAGATATATATTTTGAATGGTGGACTAAAATTGGTTACTAATCCCTATTTGACACACTAAGCTTTTTCCAAACCATTCACAATGTCCATATATGCACATCAGTATTTAATGTTCAGGAGATTATAGGATAGGTTTAGTTTGCTGACTTTAAATGTGCATTTAAAATGAAAGTTCCCCATGGATTATGATTTCAGGGTGCTGCAAACAGAAAGGTGGCATCCACCAATATGAATCGTGCTAGCAGTCGTTCCCATAGTGTATTTACATGTATCATTGAAAGTAAGGTAAATTTCAAGAACCGATTCTTATGGAGAAAAGTTTGTCTTTTAAATATTAAACCTTTTATTGCTTCTAGTTTAAGATAATTGACTTATTAAATATTTCTTAGTGGGAATCCCAAGGCGTAACTCACCATCGTTTTGCTCGACTTAATCTTGTTGATTTAGCTGGATCAGAAAGGTAAATTATCCATCTTACAAAACATCTCCTCCTTCCGCCTCCTTCCACTATGCTACTATTGCACGCAAAGTAACTAACAAGAAGACAATGCAATTCTCTCTAATGAAGCCAGTCAAATTTTCAACACTTTCCACCCTGTTATCTTGTTATCTTATTATCTTCATCTGCAGGAGCGCCTGAAATATCTTTTAAAAGATAACAAAGCAAACATATGTACTTCATCTGTATGAGCGCTTGGAATATCTAATTTTAAGAAAAGAAATATCAATCAGTTTCACTTCCTTCCACGAGCATGCTTTCCACCTATGCGTTTGAGATTTTTATTCTTGAGCTTTATGTATGGATCCTAACCAGGCAAAAGAGTTCTGGAGCTGAAGGTGAACGTCTTAAAGAAGCTACTAATATCAACAAATCTCTTTCTACATTAGGGTATGTTTTTTAAGCTTTTAAGCTTTATCTTAAATTTGTAAACTTGTAGCAGAAACCAGAATTATTTGCTGAACTCAAGTATCTTGGTTATGGAACGTGTTTAAAACTACAGGCTTGTGATAATGAACCTAGTGAACATGTCCAATGGGAAGTCACTTCACGTACCTTACAGGGACTCCAAGCTTACATTTCTGCTTCAGGTATCGAAATGCAGTTCCTTATATCAACGAAATTTTATTTCACTTTTCTGAAGTTAAGAAACTTTATTTCTTTGAATTATTCTTTGTAGTAATATTGGGGAAGCTTGCATTTCATTAAAAAAAAATGATGAACATGACTTGATGTTTTTTTGTTCATATCAACTAAAATGTTTTATTGTGTATTAAAATGTGCTCAGGCTTATTTGTCGTGTGGTTTTTGCTGAATTTGTATTGTAATTTTGATACCTTGCGACAAGTTTAAAGCTGAACTAATTGCTGGCATCAGCTTTTTAATGTATTGAGTACCATTGTTATTTTTTGATGAAATATCTTTTCTCTGAGTACAATAGTAATTGCTTAATTAAATGATCAGATATATCAGAATGCAGGTTTAGGATTGTGGCATTGAATATTGAAGTTGTTTCCTAACTAAGTTTACATGTTTTAGAACAGTTTGCCGTACAATCAATGTAATTTTGGTTTGCTCTATAATCGTAGACTTGTAGTCTCACTGTAACTTATTAGTTGTTTTATGAACTTGCGTTGTATCAGGATTCTTTGGGAGGAAATGCAAAAACGATCATAATTGCAAATATCAGTCCTTCAAGCTGGTTAGTGAATTGCTATTGTACCAATTCCCACTTAATCGTGTGGATAATTTCTTTTCTTTTTTTTTTTTTTTTTTGGGTTCAGGTTTTTTCTCTGTATCCTTTCTTTTGATTTTTGTATGCAGTCCTATTAATTCTTTATTGCCAGTACCCTTGTCTAAATCTTTGAAAACTTTGTTTTGGGTCCTTGCAGCTGTTCTTTGGAAACGCTAAGCACGTTGAAGTTTGCACAACGTGCTAAATTTATAAAGAACAATGTATGTATGTTTGGTAGTCTCTTTTGTATGCTTTCTTTTCTCTGCTTATTGAAGATGGTAGACAACATCAGCTCCCCATCCACAAGATATTTATTTAGTTATTTTGTGAAACTTGAAGTGATGTTATCAATAATTTTCTTCAATGCTCATTATAAAATATGTGCTTTTACTCAGGCAATTGTGAACGAAGATACCTCTGGAGATGTAATTGCCATGAGGCTACAGATCCAACAACTTAAGGTACCAAGATGTTTACCCTGAACTTGGCTTGTATTCTTTCATCCGGGCTGTTAAAGTTTCTACATGAAACTGGAAAAAGATATGAAATACAAATGAATTAACTGCAGCTTCTGAGTTCAAAAAAGTGGTTCGGGTTATTGGTAATTTACACACTCTTTTGGAATTTTCAGAAAGAAGTTTCCAGGTTACGGGGTTTAGTTAATGGAGGAGGAGACGATCAAGATAACGACAGTTTAGCAGTAAGCTTGCCGGGATCTCCAGGAACCTTAAAATGGGAAGGACTTTACGGATCAATGAGTCCTCTTACAACTGGGAAAAGGATGACTCAGGTATCGACCGTTACCTTCAACCTGGAGGAAATTATTTTGAAATTACTAATTTGCTAATGATTTTGATATATTTCAGAGGAGAGACTATGAAGTTGCCCTTGTTGGGGCCTTTAGAAGAGAAAAGGATAAAGACATGGCGTTGCAAGCATTGACTAACGAAAATCAAGCAGCGATGCAACTGGTACGTTAACCAAAGTACTGCTGCTTTTTGGTTCATGGCTGCGCAGCAGACTTCCACATATAATTATCCTTGTCATTAATGAAGAATTTAAACAATGTTGGAAGTCGGAACAAAAACATGGAAATTGGCATTTGCTTTCGTAGAAGAA
Source organism: Lagenaria siceraria (assembly GCA_002890555.2). Lineage (NCBI taxonomy): Eukaryota > Viridiplantae > Streptophyta > Magnoliopsida > Cucurbitales > Cucurbitaceae > Lagenaria > Lagenaria siceraria. Next base: position 22,590,191 of record CM016492.1, on the reverse strand, counting down.
ATCTAGTTTCTCATTGTTGACAATTCTTGTTTGGTATGATTAGGCCAAGCAAAGAGAGGATGAAATACAAGGTCTTAAAATGAGACTACGGTTTCGAGAAGCAGGAATAAAAAGGTTGGAAGCAGTTGCTTCTGGAAAGATATCTGCAGAAACACATTTGCTGAAAGAAAAAGAGGAACATTTGAAGGAAATTGAGGTTTTGAGAAATCAGGTTGATAGGAACCAAGAGGTGACCAGATTTGCTATGGAAAACCTTCGTTTGAAGGAAGAAATTAGAAGGCAGGTTCTTTCTAACAGCTTCAACCATCTTTCTTCGCACAACTATTTTCTTCTCAAGTACACTAAAGGAGCTTACTGTATAGTTCAGGATCATATGCAATCATTTCAAGATATGTGGGACTGATCTTGAACTTATTCGTATTTTAGAAAATATATATACTATAAAATTAGTCTAATTTCTGCAACATCAGTAATTTTCCTTTTTCTTTCCTTATCTAAGCTGCATTAATCTACAGGTTGAAGTCATTTTATGAAGAGGGCGAACGGGAGATGGTGCACGACCAGATCATGGTATTGGAGAACAAGGTAAAAGGATTGAATAGAATCCTTCACATTTTATTTTAGAATTAATGGCAACAAATTATAGTTTCTAATGAAATTATGTTTCTTGCAAGCAAATCTACAGTTACTGGAAGCACTTGATTGGAAACTTATGCATGAATCAGATCCCTCGTCAATCCAGGTACTTCTACAAATCTTTTTCTGAATTTTAAGGCGAAGTATCGCTAAATGAATTTCGCTGTCAAGCCCTGAACTTCTATGTGTAAATGATGCTATAATGCAGAAAGGAAATTCAGACATGATTGCAGATGTCGATGACGAAAACTTTCTTATTAACAATCAGGTTAGACTGAGTTATTATCTTACATTTTTGTCCCCAATAGGAGAGAGTTCCTATTCTACTAGAAGAATCGAATGAAAAGGAGATTTTATACTTCAATCTTGATAACAGTTGAACATAATTTTTGATTGATTGAATGCTGGAAGTTAATCCTTTTTCTTTTTCATTTTTTCATTTTTCTTACATTGCTGAAATCTGTAGTTGTTCATTTGCAGTACAAGTCTTGCATTACTGTTATATAAGTAGACAATGGAATTAGGGCATTAATTAATAGCCATATAACCAGTTTGCGTTTGTGCGATGAATGTAATTCCTCAAGCATCAGTTACTCCCAGTGAATGAGGTTCTCACGGTTCTTTGCTCATCTTTCGAATTTAGGAGCGAGGATCACCATGGAAATCTTCAATTAACGAGGAGAATGAATTCCTTCGCATGCAGGTACTACACTTGCTTCAATATGGGTGCAATATAGGAGAAGCTTAGTTCTGTCTCTCAAATATATTCTACTTGATTGCTATTGTATATTTAAGGTTTTGATGATGTGATTATTACTGTTATAGGCCATTCATAACCAAGACGAAGTGGATACACTTCGTAAGAAACTTGAACTATGCCTTGAAGAAAAGGAAAAGTTGGAAAGGTAATATTATATGCTCTGTAATACTTTGAACAGCTATAAAAGTCCGTTTATCTGAAAATGTTATTTAGTTTTGTGAGAGTGTTCTTTTATAGCTATTGCTAATTATTGTTATTATTACTTATAAAGTTGGTTCTTAAGTTTGACTTCTATGATAGCAACTCAGTGCATCTGATCTTGCAGGCATGTAGATGAATTGGTAGCAAAATTCGGGTCTAAGGAGTATAATGGACCTGTGGATGGAGCTAACCAAGTTGAACTTCCTTTGGCATCAACTGACACGTCCACCATCAACTTTAGCGACCAAGTGGAGTTAAAGACGATGGTCGATGCCATTGCTGCTGCTAGCCAAAGAGAAGCAAATGCTCATGAAACGGCAATAGCCTTGTCTAAGGAGAATGATGAACTTCGGATGAAGCTAAGAGTTTTAATAGAGGATAACAATAAACTCATTGAGCTGTATGAAACGGCAGCTTCTGAATGCAAGTACGGAAATGAAAATAAAGTTGAAACTGTCGAAATTTCCAATGAAAAAGAGGTTCATGAGAAAGCGGTTGAAAGGCTACAGCAACAGCTAGTGGAAATGCACGAGGAAAATGATAAGTTAATGAGTTTGTATGAAGGGGCCATGCAGGAGAAAAATGAGCTCAAAAAGATGCTTTCTTCTTTAGAATGCCCAAAAGTTGACACCAGAGGAGAATCTGATTGCATTGAGAAGTTTGTTGAAGTTGATGATGGGATGAACAAGGTGTGCGCTGAACTTCTCAAATCCAACAAAGCACAAAATTTGGTCTGTCAATCTGTACCACCTGAAATGGAAATGCTTGATGGAGTGGAAGAGAGCAACGAGTCCATTCAAGGCCAGGAAAGTTCTATTGAAGAACGAAATGATGGTCTTGTTACAGATGAATTATGTTCCGACATAAATTTTGATGTGAAGGGAGGGACTCGGTTGGATGAAGAAGACGAGTCTGTTGAAGAGAAAGATATGTCTGTTTTGGAAGATACAAAACAGATAGATGTTGGAGCTTGTATGGAAATTGATCCACCAGCTCTTATTGTAGAAATGTTACCAGAAGATTTAAGTACAATCAGGAAGAAGCTCGAAAGAGCAGATGAACAGCTTTCAGATTCAACCAGAACTGTCACTGTTTTAAGTTCACTTGAGAAGATGATATTTGAGGCTGATAAACTCTCGAAACAGGTTGAAGTTGTGGAAGATGAAGTTCAGTTAAAGCAGAAAGAGGTTGAATCCTTTAAACTCGCCTTATCAAAAAAACAAGAAAGTAGAGATCTCTCACAGAATAAGTTTTATGCTCTGAGATATTCTCTGAATAACTTTTCTTCTTCAATATTTTATTTTGAACAACGAGAAACAAGGGCAAGAGTGAGGGCAGATACTTCAAAGTCTTATTTGGACCAGAGGAAAAAAGAGTTGGCCTTCCTTCAAGCACGCAAAGAAGAAATCGATACTCAGCATGTAAAGATTCAACAATCTGAAGTGGAACTGAGGAGCAACCTTGCAAGCTTAAAATCGAAATTAGACGAGGAAAGTCAAAAACAGGAAAATGACATGGTCCTTTTTGCAATAGATAATATTGAGAAAACAGATCCCCAACCAAAGAATTGGCAGTTTGCTGGTCGAGCCACAGATTTACTCAAGTCTGCAGAAGAGAAAACTAAGTTGCAAAACGAGATGAAGCTAGTTAAAGAAAAACTTGGGGTCATGAGAAAGGAACTCGAAGATTTGACGAGGAAGTCTAGAAAGGTTGATAGCGATATTGAAGCTGTTCAGTTGGAGGTACAGAAAGCTTCAAGGTCGGTCAACGAGATGGAAGTTGCAGTTCAAGGGGTAATCGATGAGAAGAAAACTTTGTTGGAAATTCGGGATGCTGGAATAACAGAATTTGAGAACATTATTTTAGAGTACCAAGAGTCCATGTTTGAAACAGGTCTGAAGGAGGCAGAGATCAAAATTTTGGAAGAAGAACTGCATATGGAGCATAAAAGGATGGAGGAATTGATAACTGCGAAGTCCGTAGCCGTCCAAAAGATGACCCAATTACTAGAAGACAACAGGCGTAGCTCATGCTTCTTATCAGAAAAAATGGAAGAAGAATTGAAAAGCATTCGTTCTTCGGTTATGGAGGCAAAACTATTGTTAGGGGAGGGAAATCTACATCACAGTTAAGTTTTCATTTAACTGTTGCCACAATTTCTGTATATGTTCAGGTGTATGATTGTGCTGATTATGCCTTATTTGATTGATCCCCTTTTTTATTTTTTTTCCCCTTTCAATAAGCTATTCTAAGTATGTTTGTTGAAATATATGTATGTATTTCAGAGAGAGAGTGGATACCCCTAATTCGAGTTTATTTTTATCCCACATTCATCATCTTATAGGCAAACTAATTTACATAACAATTGGACACCCCTCTAATGAAGAAGAAACTATTTAGGACTCAATGATATTAATAAATTGAATTGTTACCCTGAGTAAGTTGAAATGCAATGTCAGAAACTACATTGCACATGGAGAAACCTTTCGCTCGAAGGTTCAAAGCCGTCTGGAATATCCAGAACCCCCACACTTTTTGCAGAAGATCAATCCTGCAGAGAAATTAAAAAATTCAAATTCAATTAAAGGACTTCTCATTCTAAAACATTGATTACTCAACATAACAAGTGAATATAACTAAAGTCTTAAACATACAAGATATTCATATATCTATATATATGTATATGATCAAGAACATTGTAATAATAAGTAAATGTAACTAAAGCCTTAAACGTACAAGATATATACCTTTAATACATGAATGGAGATCGAAAAAGAAAAAGAACCTACGATATTGGAATTTAAATTGCTGAGGAAAAAAGAAATAATGATGAAATTAATATGAAAGGAAGTTTCAAATCAACAAGCAAAAAAGTCTTAACTTGAGATTCAAATTTAATAAATATTAAGAATACTTGCACCCAAGCCAAGAATAACATGCTTCAAAAAAAGCAAAAAATGGCCCAGAATAATGTTTTTTTAGATAAGAAACATTTCATTAATTAATGGAATGCACAACAAAATTGGCAACCAAGTAATACCATCTCTCAAACTTAAGCTTCAAATGGATAAGGGAAAGTTTCTTCTAAAGAATAAATGGATAGCTTGATCTAGCCATTTTGGTAATAAAAACTAAAAACAGGTTAATTTTGATCTCTCTCAAAAAGTGGTCATTGGACTAAAAGTAAAACTTCTACACAAATACATTATATTTTTTCCCAACATCCAATATGTTGTAGGACACAGGCTGGTCATCAGTTGTGGTAAAAAAACAAAGAATGCTTGATGTAATTTGAAAGTATAAGAAAGAGTAAATACCTGCACCCTTGCATACTTTGCAGTCAATTGATCCTGACTGTTGCTGCATCTTACCATTGTCACAGAAAACACATTTTGTGCCACCTGCACATTGACATAGTTAGCCAAATTATTGAGTAACGAGAAGTTTAAGAAACTTTTTAGACAAAAGCATTCATTTAAGGAGAATTAGCCTCTACACAGATTACCAACTCTATTAAATAGCAGTTAATAGTTAATTCTATGTTAGGTATCCACCTACACTCAGTAAAACCCAACAAGAAATATAGCCAAAAAGAGATAGCAACAGAGCTCTTCTAGTATATTCAATTCCTAGAGTATCTTCAGACAAGTCACAATAAAGAAATAAAGAACAAGAAAGGAACTAAGGACACTAACGATGCTAACTCAATAAGGAAAAGATAACAAAGAACCAACACATTCGAGAGAGCTGGTAATTCCCTCCTTCTTCCCCAAAATAGGGCCTGTACTACTCAATTCCTTGATGCCCTCCTTCTCACAGCTATTCCCTTTTTAACCACCTTCTCATGGTTCCCATCAATTACCCAACACAGCCAATTCTTCTTTTCCCGTTTCATCCTCCAGTGTTTTTCCCTTTTTACCCTTTCTCCTATAAGTATGGATAATTGGAGGTCTAACATTCTATATTCAATGTGATCTTCAAATTCCAGACTCCTTCAAATGTTGCTAATTTATAGGTCAACGTGTGTGTGTGTATATATATATATATATATATATATATGAATTTGAGATGTGAAAATGCATCATAGTTTAGGTCCCAGTTTCCATCAATAATGGAAATTGTTCATATTTTGTTGACATTTTTGCAAGTTTTGTCTAGATGCCATAATCAAAATGCAATCAAACCTTATTAAATTTGCAAGATTAAATATTCACACAGTCTATCTAGAAGTGAAGGGCAAGCAATGACCTCCCTCCAAAAGATTTGCTAGACTAAGGTTAAACTAAATTCTCCAAGATGCAAGTGTGGAAATTCGAATCTTTGACCTTTTGATTGAGGATATATGCTTTAACCAACTTATTAGTCTTAAGATTAACTTAAAACCAACTTAACAAAAAAATCGAGAAACTGAATACAGAGTATAGATTGGTTCAAAGGGCAGTTTATAAAATTACAACCATGTCCACATGTTCAAGACTATGAATATGATTATAAGATTCCTTCCTCTGGATTAATGCCAACATATTTACTGCTATATGATGCATCCAAAGCTGTAATGTTCATTGAACACTTGAAAGCAATAACTTATGCGTTGTAAAACTATTCAATCAATAAATATAGTCAATGCTAGGAGATGACCAGAACAGTAATGTAGCAATAAGTTCATATCCCTTAATATTGCTACATCATTCATAATCCATGCCTAAGTAAATTTTGGTAGTATAGTGGGATCGTCATAAGCAAAACCTAGGTTAAATTGAAAATTTCAGAATAAAGAATGCAACTCCGAAACAAACTATAGTTACCATTTCCAGCACAACGTTCACAAGGCACAGGACCACCCTGCAGAATCCAATCCAAACCAACAAGTATTAGAATGAAACCAAAATCCTCACAACTTTCAAACTATTGCTTCATCAGAAAGCCCTCAGAGAGAGAGAATTCAAAGAAGTGATACCTTAAGACCAAGAAAGAGGGAGAGAGAAATGGCAACCAAAACACTGAAAGTAGCAAGAAAAGTTTGGGTGTCTAATGGAGCGTCGAAGCTGTCGAAGAGCAAAACGGGATGGATAAGAGGGCCAATTGGGCGTATCGCAGCGGCGGAAGTGGAGACAGCGGAAGAAGTGGTTGCAGCTGAAGCACAAGAACAGCAATAAAGAAGAGGAACTTCAGGTTTTAGCAATGGAAGGTGAGGGATAACGTGAAGAGCGGCCGTAGAAGGTAGCGCAGACATGGATGGAAGTAGAAATGGAAGGGAGAAAGAATTTGTTGATTCTCACCGTCACGAGTGGGAGCTCGGATGAGAATCGTCGTCTGCCAGTTGCTAATTGTGATGAAGAGATAATCGTCTACACATAACAGAATTTTATCTATGGCCCACTAAATATTATTTTATATTTATATATATATATAATAATGTTTAAATTATATTAAAGTGCTTGCATATATAGCAAAATGGGGCTAAAATATTATAAATATAACAAAATTTACCTTTAGCTTATGAAAATGTCCAAAAAGCCCATTGAAAGTGGAGATACGAAATTTCTAACTTGTGAAGTTTATCAATGATAGTTGTTATCACTGATAGCTGTTGAGCAATTATCACTGATAGTAGCTATCATTGATAGCATTGATATCCATCTATATCACTGTTATTATTGGTATCACTAATATCTAACCTAAATTTTATCACTGATACTACTAATACATGGATATCATGGATACCTACCTAACTTTATCACCGATATCACTGATATCTATCGAACTTATATCATCGATATCACTAATACACCGATATTGTTGATATCTATCTAACTTCCATCATCGATGTCATTGATACATGAATATAGCTGATATCTACCTAAGTTCTAAGTTTTATCATTGATATCACAGATATACGGGTATCACTGATATCACTGATACACGAGTATCACTAATATCTACCTATGTTTTATCACCGATGTCACTTATATACATATATCACTGATATTTATCTAAGTTATATCACTGGTGTTGCTTATACATTAATATTACTGATATCTACCTAAATTATATCACTAATATCATTGATAATTGTTATTATCGATACATATCATTGATATCTATCTAAGTCATATCACCAATATCACTAACATCTACCTAAATCATATCACTAATATCTACCTCAGTTATATAATAGATATCACTAATATCATTTATTTTAAATGCTAGAATTATCAAATTCATATTTTCACATTTAAATAGGGTTTTAGTAAATTATTTTATAACATTTAAATACATTATTGATGATAATTAGTCTATGAGTGGCTATCACTGATAGATTTATATTATTATGTTATAATAATAAAAGTCTATCACTGATAGCTACTAATAAATTTTATAAGTTTTAGACTTTTAGTTTGATCTTGAATATTTACTAATAAATTATTATACATTAGTTAATAAAAATCTATAAGTTATAAACTTATATCACTTATTGAAGTAGTGTGCCAGTAATAGAAGTCTACCATTAATAGACTATAATAGACTTAGTCTATCACCGATATCATAAGCTATCAGTGAATGAAGTTTATACCGATAGACTTCATACTTTTAAAGTCTCATACAAAGAAAAAAAAGAAAAAACTATGGATCCATTTGATAACATTCTCATTTCTCATTTTTTGAAAAATAAACTTATTTGATAACAATTCTCGTTTCTTATTTCCAAATTTTAAGAAATATTTCTAAAAAAATGTGCAAATCTGAGGGAAAAAAATAGTTTCTTTCAAATTCGTTTTTATTTGCTATTTATATTTAATGTTTCGTTAAAATAATCAAACTTGACAATTGGCTTATTAGTTTTAAGGCACTTTTGAAAATGATCTCAAATCCTAAGTTCAAAGCCTCTTCAATATTTTGAAAAATGGGCAAGATAGGGGAGAGAAGATGAGGTTAGGAGTTGGGAACAAGGTTTAAAATATTGATGTCAATAGAAATATCGAGGTCTTGATTTTACGGAAATTTCTATGGAAATATTGATAAAATATCGATCTCGATAGATATTTCTAGAAAAAATTATAAAAATAAATTTAAATAAGTAAATAGACATTTTATTATTTTCAAATAAGTAAATATGTCTATTATTTATATTATATTTATATTAGTGACATTTTGATGCTTATTTTTTTGTGTTTTATGGATTTTTCTACGATATAATGGAAATATTAATTCACCGCTCATATCGATATCGAACCCATGGAAACGTGGAAATATCGACATATCGATGAAAATTTAATACTATGGTTGGGAAGAAGAAATCTGAAAAAAAAAAAATTAAATCAAAATTTCAACAATGGAAAAAGGCAAAAAAAAAAAGAAAAAAAAGTGCGCTGTAAAGGGACAAACTTGAAAATTTCAAAAAAATTCAAAAGTTGACCAGTTAACACTTGTCAAATTTTGAAGAGGTACTATATTTATAGATTTTTTTTACCTGATATGCTATCTATTACGATTTTACTATATTAAAATGCAAATTTAGCTCTTGTGATTTGGAAAAACTAGAACTTAGTTTTATGATTTACAATTATAATTTAGTCTTTATGGTTTGACAAAAGTCTCATGAATAGTTTTATGGTAGAAACTATTTAGATTATCTTTTTTTTTTTTGTATGGATGACCAAAATTTGATAACCTAGATTTTGAAAATAATGAAAATTAATTTTTTTCTCACATCACAGAGCACCAACCAATGTTAAATTCTCAAGTCCATTCATAGTTGCAAGTTCGTACCAATCTTAAATTGATGAGGCCCTGAATGCGATTTCAAGGTGTTATCATGATATTATGATTTTAAGCATTGTGTTTGAGGTCTCATCAATTCATAATGGGTGAGACTCGCGATCACGAATTGACAATTTAATATTGGTCGCTGTTTGTGACGTAAGCAAAATGCTAGTTCTCATTTGTTTAGAATCCAGTTCATCTAACATTCATGTAACCAAATTTGGATCATTCATACAAAAATCTCGACTATTTATGAGAGGTTTATTGAACCATAAATACTATTTATGAGATTTTATCAAACTATAAGGACTAAATTATAACCTTTAAAACCATATGGACTAAATTCTAACCTTTAAAATCATATGGATTAAATTCATAGCTTTTCATAGCTTTTCTTAGCTATAGAGTCCAAGTTTGTAATTTATCCTTTAACTTATGGAATTTCAAGTATGTATCTACTTACTTCCTAATATAAAATAGGTTATTAAACGTGAAAGAGTGTTTGATAGATGGTTAACTTTCAATTTTGTGTCCAATATGTTCCATTTTTTTAAATTTATGTATCTATTATGTTTTTTACCTATTTGACTTTTTTTTTTCTTTTTTTCTTTTATAAAAAAATCCACATATCTACTAAACATAAAATTCAAAGTTTAGGGTTCCGCACACAAAATTCAATTTTGTATCTTATAGATCAACTATAAATGGTATTTTTTTAATAAAAAAGTCAAATATATTATAAACTTATTAGATACAAACTTGAAAGTTTATGAACATATATTAGACACTTTTAAAATTTTAGGCGCTAAATAGACACAACCCTAAAAGTCTGGAGACTATACTTGTAATTTAACATAAGATAATTACATAATAAAAATTAAATTACAAGTTTAAGCATTGGTTTGTAGTTATTTAGTTTTTGAACCTTCAATGGTGTTTAATAAATTCTTATGTGTGCAAACCATCATGGGTCATCCTAGTGGTAAATAAAGAACACGAGTCTAATAAAATGCTTAAGGGAATGAGTTCGATCTAAGGCGCACATCTACTTAGGATTAACCCGTGAAATTGGTCGACATGCATGCCAAATCAGACACTCATTGATATATATAAAAAAATCCTACCGTACACAAGTTACATAAAATTGAATTTGATTAACAAGCACGTGCATAAAAAAATAGATTTTTAGTTAAAATAGTTCCTATACTTTGAAGTTTGTATAATTTTAGTCTCTATATTTTTAATTATTCAATTTTAGTTCATATACTTTCAATACATAATAAATTTAGTCTCCACTCTTAGTTTATAGTTGTTTTTTTTTTAAAAAAATTTGTGATCCATTAGGATTTTTTTACTATAAATTTTGAAAATATATTCACATACTATTTTTTTTTATATAAAAATTATTATTATTATTTTCAAATAAAGCAAAATGAGCCAACTTAATAGTGACATTTTACTATATTTAAAAATATTTGGAGTAGTTTTGCCATTTACAACAATTATGCAAATTATTATTATTAGTTAATTTTGGAAAAAAAATTATTTTAAGTCGAAATTTAAGATTTATGAAGAGTAAAAGCCGAGTCCAAAACGCAGCGTTTAGTACGACTTACGAGCTCAAAATTAAACTAGCGAACACGCGGGATACACAACCACAACCGGGGATTCCGACAAAGGCCAAGGTCCGACGGCTCCTAAGCTTTACGGAACGACATGTCGTAAAATTCATTCGAGAGGGAAATAGTAGTATATACAAAAATTGCGGAAACCCTAGCCACCCAAGGGTGAAAACTGCCAAGTTTGCTCAGTTCTTCTCCCCACCATTCAATTAGGGCTACCGAGATTGCAGTTTGATTCAGTTTCGTATTTGGAGGATGGGGAGGAGAGTCAAGCAGAAGAAGTTCAAATTTGAGGACGACGACGATGAACTTCAGGGTGTGAAAAGTGTGGCTTCGAAGTCTGCCAATTCGCTGAGCAGTGACGACGACGAGGCCAATGAAGATCTTAGCCTCAAAATTGTCGAGAAGGCTATGCAATTGCGCTCCGGAAAGTTGGTTACCGATGCCGGCGTTAATAAGGATGGTAAGCGTGAACAAAGTGGTAAAGTTGATATTGCTGACGTTGGAGCCATTGGATTGTTTTCGTCGTCATTGGAGGGTGCCGACGCCGACGCCGACGCCGGAACTAGCAGAGCCAGCGCCGATGGCATCGCTGCTGCTTCTGAGGGGCGAGAACTGGGGAGTAAGAAGTCAGTGAAGAAGAGGAAGAAGAAAGTTAAGAAGCTGGGAACTGAAGAGAACGTTGTGAGTATCGTACTACTTTCGCTTTAGTCTTTTTGGAAGAATCTAGTGGGAGGGAGAGAGTTATAGAAGGATTTTTTTTAATCTTTTAGCGCATTTCCACAGCCTAAGAGACCTCCCCGTTCGGGTTTTGTTGATAACACGATGACAGTGGCAAGAAAGAAATACTAAACTTAGACCAAGAGTGCTCATTGAACAATAACCAGTGTACTGATGGAATTTTCACCTGCTTTTGTGGTTGATGGAAAACAAAATATCTGATAATATAACACTAGTTTCAAAGTACAAATCGTCTGAAATTTTGAGCCAGATATTATATTTCTTTCCCCATGATCTGATAACATAATCGTGGGGTATGTCTACTAGTGCTTCGTATTTCTTAATTGTCTTGGTGCTTCTTTTCATTTTAGGTGGCTGTCACAGAAGGAAATAAGATCGAGACAACTGGAATGAATGATCAAGTGGATTCAGTGGAACCAAACTCTACTGAGACAACTGATAATAATGTGTTCAGGAAGCTTCTTGTGAGTCCCTTTAACCGCTCTGAACTGCCATTAAGGAAAAGTTAATCTTTGTGGATGCTTAGTTTTGTATCTCTCTCATATGTTATTCTACCAGCGTGGACCAAGATATTTTGATCCTCCAGATAGTTGGGGAGCGTGCTATAATTGTGGCGAGGAAGGTCATAATGCTGTGAATTGCACATCAGCTAAACGAAAGAGACCATGTTTTGTCTGTGGAAGTCTGGAGCACAATGCAAAGAGTTGTTCAAAGGTCAGGAATAAATCATACAAAATTGATCTGCATCTTACTTCCCTTTGCTTTTCTTTTCTTACTGACAGCTATCCTAGATGGTTCTCACTTCTCATTGGGGGGTGGGGGTCCATAGTTGGGCAAACTAGTTATAAATAATATGAAATATCTTTTGAATGTTGAGGTCATGGGTCAGGTTCTGTTGGTGGAAATAAACATGAGGATTTCATTGTCACGTTCAAGTTCCTCAAAATGTAGATATAGGTCTAGTGCAAGAATTCTCTGAAATGGAGACGTACCGTTCCCAATGTGGTGTACGTATATCTATGCATACTTTTTAATGAACATTAAAAATAAAAATTATACACTTCATCAAATATCTTTTGTAACTGAGGTAATTTTAAAAAAAAATATTTTTAATATCTCCACCGTCTTAGAGTTTGAAATTCCTACTTCTAATGTTTAGAACTCAAGGATACAGGTTTACGACCTATAGAACAGAATTTGTTCACAATCAGCCTAGTGTCTCACATACTGGAGTATTGTCTTCTTAAAATTTCCTGTTTCTGCTCATTTGGATTTATTGAAAATTGAAAATGGAAAACTGAAAACCTGCTTCCTGCTATTCTTAGGCACGAGACTGCTTTATTTGCAAGAAAGGTGGGCATCGTGCAAATGACTGTCCAGAGAAGCACAGGGATGTTTCTTCAAGCATAAAAATATGTTTAAAATGTGGAGATTCTGGCCATGATATGTTTTCTTGTCAGAATCTTTATCCAGATGATGATCTTAAGGTCTTCTTCTACTTTGTATTGTAGTGTACTTTCTTGGTTCTTTTCCAGAAGTTGTTTTGCATGCTGTATCATTTTTGTCAACTTGACTTGTAGAAACTCTTTTTCCTTTTCTCTCTTTCCAGAACATACAATGCTACGTTTGTAAGAAATTTGGTCATTTATGTTGCGTGAATTCCACCAGCGATACTTCTGTAGTTTCGTGCTACAAATGTGGACAGACTGGACATACTGGTCTGGTAAGTCCTCTTTGCTTATCTGACTGTATACGATGTTCACATGATAGTTATATCACCTTTCATTTCCATTTGACATGTTCTCTGGTTTTTTTTATGTTTTATTTTTATATGCAACTGTCCACTTGTCACTCTCACCCCAGTTGGCAGTAGCCATCGGAAAATCTTGACTCCAGTTCTGAATTTTGCTGATTCTTGAGCATTGAATAGTTTTAGATTCCTGGACTTATTTAATGACTGTATTTTCTTATGCTGATAAAATAATTGGGATTGATGAGATGCTGATATTTGCTTGTAATTATAGAGTTCAATGTTTAGTGTGTCAAACTTGGGAGAAAGTAGGTGAGGGTCAATATTGGCAGGGTCTATAGTGATGCTTTCGCTTAGTATTGCTTGATGCCTCAGTACACGGAGGATGGAATATTTAAGTACAGGAATTTGTTGACTAGAGAGCTCATTCCTTTTAGATTAAAGTTTCTTGCTTCTAAGTTTATTGCATGTGGATGATTAATTTTTTGTCCTGTGTGTATGTGAATCTACAGTCATGCTCGAGACTACGTGGGGAAGCCTCTGGTGCTGTATCACCTAGCCAATGCTATAGATGTGGTGAAGAAGGGCATTTTGCCCGTGAGTGCACAAGTTCCACCAAGGTAGTTAGTGAAAAATTAGGAGGAGAAAACGTTAATTTTGTTGTGCATTTGCTTATATTTCTTGTTGAAATGTGATTCTAAACTTGTACTCTGTGGAGCTTGCTCAGGGTGGCAAGAGGAGTCCTGATGAAGCCTCTGGTGCTGCATCGGGCCCATGCTATAGATGTGGTGAAGAAGGGCATTTTGCCCGTGAGTGCACAAGTTCCACTAAGGTAGATAAAAGAGCTATATATCAGCCTTGACCTGCTTTATTGTGGAAAAATCTAAGAGAGGACGTTCATTTTCTTATGCATTTACTTATATTTCCTGTTGGAATGTCATTCTAAACTGATACTCTTTATGGAGCTTGCTCAGGCTGGCAAGAGGATTCTTGAGGAAACCTCTGGTGCTGCATCACCTAGCTCATGCTATAGATGTGGTGAACAAGGGCATTTTGCTCGTGAGTGCACAAGTTCCACTAAGGTATATAAAATAGCTTACCTATTTGTCTGTTTTATTAGGAAACAATTAGGAGTAGAAAACGTTCATTTTGTTGTGAATTTATACTTGCTGTTGAAATGTTATTCTAAACTTATACTTTATGGAGCTTGCTCAGGGTGGCAAGAGGATTATTGAGGAAACCTCTGTTGCTGCATCACCTAGCTTTTGCTATAGATGTGGTGAACAAGGGCATTTTGCCCGTGAGTGCACAAGTTCCACCAAGGTATATAAAAATAACTTACATATTGGCCTGTTTATTAGGGAAAAATTGGGATGAAAAACTGTTCATTTTGTTATACAGTTATATTTCCTGTCGAAATGTGATTCTAAAACTCTTACTAGTTGGCTCAGGGTGGCAAGAGGAATCGTGATTTATCAAATCCAAGATCGAAGTCACAAGTAGAAGAAACTAACCATAAATCTGCACCTCATGATCTTTCAAAAGCTCAGGATAAGAAGAAAAAGTTAAACCATGACGAAAAATACTCCGACTTGCCTAGGAAGTCAGGACAAAAGGGTCGCTGGATAGCAGAAGATCCTGGTTCTGGTAACTTCTCCCATGGCACATTCATGAGAAATGACTGGAATTCTCCTGTTACACCATCATCTCGGTGGGGTCATAATTATTATGAAGAATATGCCACCGGTCGATTCACAAGCCCTCAACATTCCAGTCATTATGCAAGCCCTCAATTTTCTGATCACTATGCAAGCCCTCAATCTTCTGGTCACTATGCAGGCCCTCAATCTTACACAAAGAGGCACGCGTTACATCCAGGGCCTCCAGTGTCGTTAGGAACCTTTAGAACTCCTCAGAACGGATACTCAGCGTCGAGATTTGGGGGCTTTAGCAATGAAGGAAGAAGAAAAGGCTATGGATGGTGGTAGAAAGTGTTATTTAATTTGAATGTTGGTAGCTGTTGGGGAAAGAAATACTGCTCAAAGATTTGTTCTTTTCTTCAAAGCAGAGTCTGAGATAATTGTAAGTTATTGCTTCATTTGTAACAGTACCAAATTTACCTTTTTTAGCCTAGTTTACATGATTCCCTATTGCTCTTTAGAGTTGCCTGTCAGGTTTCTTTTTTGGCAGTTTATAAATTTAAACATTTATTAGTTTCTCTGCATCATTGGTCGCCCACTGTACAACAGCAATTTGAAAAATTACAACCGTTATTTGGCAAAATATTAGTTTGGACTTGATTGGTCAACATTTTGATTGTTTTCAAATTGTTGAAAGTCTGAATTCTCTAGATTTTGAGTGAGATTCAATTTCTTATTGAGCTTGAGCTCCTTCTCGCCTTGTGATTTCTGTTCCAATGCAGATGTTTTTTATGGCCACGTCTTATCCATTGTTATGTTGTTGTACATTTGTTGAAGATCTGAAAGTTTGCCTTTTTGTTTTGTTATTCCGAGTCGATTCTCAAGTACTTGTATACATATTTTTGCACTTAAAAATACTTTTTTAAGTATTTAAAAAGTCAATTCTAATGTAGTTTTCTTTTTGCGGAACGGCTTTCTTTTTATTTCTTATGGTTGATTGGACTTGAGTTACATCTTTAGTTTGAAATAGTTAACTAGTGATTATTGATTTAAAATGCAAGTTTGTTGTGCAATGTACAATTTTGAATTTCTTAGGTTACAAATTCGATTGAACATTTTTTAAAAAGATAAAAAACCTAGCCTTTTGTTATAGAAAACCCATTTAATTTTTTTTTAAAATTGAAAACAAAACAGTTATGGTTGATTTTTATATTAGAAACGTAAAATTACAAATTTGATCAGGATTAGGAAGCTAATGATCTAGAAGCGGCTTGAATTTATTTTGGGTTAAATTGAGTACTAATCTACTAGATAATAGAAATCCATTTCTGCAAAATTACAAAGGAGTGGGAAACTAATGGTATAGAAGTCCCTCGCATATTTCCTATCGAACATGTTCTAAGACAAGTAAATAGAGTAGTCAATGCTTTAGCCTTCTATGCTCGTCTCTTCATCATCACAACTAAATTTTGATGGAGGATCTACCCGTTTTAGCTTCACACGAGCACACTCTGGATTGTAAATAAACTATTATAATTATTCTTCCTCTACTTTAGTCTTTTGATCAACCTTCTTTATTTAGAAATATGCATTGTATTTTTAGCTTTTTCAGTCCAGGCTTCGTAGGATCATGTAGCAGTTACCTCTTGTTTTTAATAGAAAGAATAAGTGGGGATTTAGATTAAATGAATCTAAAATAACCCAAAATATAATTTTTCTACCATTGAACTTTGGGTATTGTATTTATTAAAAGTCTAAATTAATAGTTGTACCAATTTAAATCCTAAATTTTTATAAGTGTATCAATTTACACTGTTCTTTAGATTTTGTTCGACAAATATTATGTGAATATAATTTATATCAATTAAATTCCTAAATTTTCCATATGCAAATCAAGACCGTTCATTACGATTATCTTTGAAAATCATCCATGTCTCAATTCTTCTATGTTTGTAGATTTTTTTTTTTTTTTTAATGTTGGACTTTACGAAATGGACTACCAGAGTTGATGCATGGACAATTCTCAAAGAAAATTCTAACTTAGAATCAAAATTGATTTACTTGTAAAAGTTTAGGGGTTTAATAAATATAACTATATGTCTCACACAATGTTTTTTCAAACATACGGTAATAGATGGTGTAAATAAATATACTTATACTAGTTTAGGGATTAAATCGATATAATTATTAGTTCAAAGTTTTAATTAATAAAACTCCCAAAGTTTAGTTAGATTGAACTTGTTTTTTTCTATTACCCCAATTCTCTGGTTATGAACTAGAATTTTAATAATAACGCATAATAGTGTCTTATGCATAATTATTCCATCAATACTGTCACCCAAATATAAAGTCAATTAAAAATAAAAATTAACCTAATTTGCAATTTGAATATTTGGAAGTCCACACATCCTGTGAATTTGAGCCAACCTTAAAAAAAAAAAAAAATTGATTAGAGATATAACTTGTCATAATTATTACCAATCTTCATTCTTTCTTCTCTTGCCACAATTTATAATTCCAAATGGGGAGGAAGAAAAAGTCAAATATGCAATTAAGCTTAATGTTTGGCTATTAAATTAGGTCTAATTTGACTATTGACTTAATTTTATAAAATGTCCACCTATTTATCTCTATTATACTTTTAATTGTTATATGAACTAGAAAAAGTGTATTAACCATTTTCAAAATTTCTAGTGAACATCAACCGTTTATTAATATAGCAATTAATATGTGATAAGTTCGCAAATAGTAAAGAATTCTATCTTCATGATCGAAGGTATAACCCTTAATTATTTCAGCTATGCTTAGATTGACTATTTTTCAAGTACAATAAAGGATGGAAAAATTTGAATCACAAACTTCTTGATCACTAATACATACTATATGTCAGCTAAGCTATGCTTGCTTTATGGATGGACTATTATTTATTATTATATTGATACATTTAATTTTTCATCTTAATCCCCATGTAATATACCACAAAAACCTATACAACATAGAACCAAAAAAAACTAGTATTACTTTTATTTCACCTTAAAATAAAAAGGTTGTTACTTGAAAATTGAATTTTTTTTCTCTTAATAAATAAATAACAAGGAGGAGTAGGAGTATTGAACTTCGCTCTTTGTTTGACCCAAAGAGTTGGTAGGTCCCACTACTAAAAAAACAACAATTTTATATCCTATCAACTCTTTACACTGTGGGCCTCATGAGTTTACAAGGCTTCGTAGTTCTTTACTCCTCACTATTTCATTCCTCACTCCAAACACTCTCTAGGAAAACTTTGAAGAACTCCCATGTCCATATTTAATATTGTTTCTTCTATCAATAGCTATTGGGTAAGGACAAAACATAACTTATTATATTAAAGTAACTTATTCAACAAAAAAGTTGCAAAAGGGTACAAATACTTTGATGTATTTTATACTTCATCATCATGTTTCATTTTAATAAAGAAACCTCTTCTTCTAGATTTATATTTAGTTAATTTCTTGGTGTTATAAAGCATTTTATAGTGGTTGTTTTGCTTCCTTTTTTTGTGTGTTCAACTTTATTGGAAGAGGTCAAATTGCTTTCTCTCATATTACTTCTCAATTCATCTTGGTTAATGGTAATTATATATATTTTGTTCTCATCAAGTTACTCATTTTTCATTAGGGTTTTTTTTGGGGGATTATTTGATGCATTTGGGTACTAAATGCTCTTTGGTAGATGGTAAATCTCTCTCCACAAGCATTGGAATTTGCAAAGATGAAGTCTTAAAGGTTAAATCCTCTGTTTCTCATCAAGTTTTCATTTCCTTCACAATCCCAATCTCTCTCTTGTTCTTCTTTCTCTCTCCTCCATAGTTTTTTCTTCCATGGTCTTGAAGTCATACTTAGGATATTCCTTCATCCAAATGTTTGTTTACTTATGACTCATAAACATTCAAGTTAGTAGGAACAGCATAGCCTTGTTTTGGCTGATCTTATTGTCTCATCTCAATTATCCTCTCTATTCAATTCCCTTCCATTCATTAGTTTCTACCATAATTGTGAAAACCCTAATTTTCCTTTCTATTTTTCTGTCTCAATTTTGATCTTACTCAGTTGGGTTTTGTACTGGGATTACTCTTTGAACTTCTTTTTGATATCTTTGATTGATTTTTGCAGTTTATCTTTGAACCCAGTTCTGTTAAAGCTTCTTTTTTCGACACAGCCTGATTATGGCTGTGTTTTCGTAATTAAAGGGTGCACACAGATTGCTTTTGCACGCTATGGAACCCTGCATTTCAGTAGGGTTTACCTCAAATTCAAATTGAGTCAACTAGGGAACAAACAGATTAGATGTTTTCTTGAATGGTCTTGAGTACACCGTTTCTAATCCTAAGTTGCTCGCTGCATTGCTGTTTACGCAATGTCGGATGATATGCTGCTTCATTTCTCCTCTAATTCATCCAACCAATCGGACCAGTCTTTGCCGACCAAAATGGCCAAGCTCGAAGCTCGTATGGTCGGTAAGACCTCGTCCATCCAGCCGCCTGCTCAGTCGCAGTCAACCAGGACTTCTGTCTCATCTGCTGTGAAATTTGTTGCCACTGAAAATTTGATCGAGCCCTCTACTTCGAGTGATTCTGATGATGGCGTAAGTTCCTTTAACATTCGTGTGCAACTTGTATTCGTTCCTTTTTGTTTCTGTATCTTGAGAATTGAGTTGTAGTTGGTTATTGAGATTGTTACTGGTTAAACACCCTGCCATTCTAATTTTTCCCATTGGAATTGACTGGAGTTTGGCATGGGAAATGAGAATGCACGAACCCACAACTAGGATGGTGTACTATTATCCGTATTGGTTTTGCGTGCATGATCATTGATTTTCTTGTTTAAAAAAGTGTTTAGAGTGGATTTTTGATTGAATAAAGTAAGCAAGGTTTATTCGTCTTAGAATATCATTTTGATGCTTTTGGCTGACCTATGAACTTGAACGTCCTCTCACAGAAAAAAATGAACTTGAACGTTCTTATTTAAGATCTATATCTATTTATTCATTTTCATTGATAACCAAGATTTATGTTTGCACTGAAAGTATGATAACTTAGTGGGCGTTTGGAATGCTGAGTTGATTATTATAGTTAGTGGTTGTTATAGTATGTGAGTTATAATAGTCTATGGGTTATAATAGTTTGTGTTTGGGGTGAAGATTATTTTAGCCTGGGTAAGAAATAGTAAATACTGTAACAATGAGGAAAAGAAATGATGAGTAGGAAATAGTAAACACTATAATAATAAACACTATAACAAAGAGAGATTTGAAATAGTAATACTGTAGTTAATTGTAAGTTATAATAGTTGGAAACACCAACTATTATAATTAGAGCCCCAAACATGGAGTGTGCTATAATAGCACACTCCACCCACTTGAAGTTGGGGGTCCAAACAACCCCTTAGAGTCTAATTTCCACTGCACTCAAAACCTTTAGATGGATTACGAGGAACAAAAAAGGTGAAAATAGCTGTTTTTCCTAGATACCATTTACATTTGCAATAATTGCTTAAAATATGGTCTGATTAACATATGCAAGCTGAGGATTTCTTTTGGCTCCAACATACCATTGTTTCTTTTCCCATGTTTTTTTTCTCTCTGTATTTGGCAGGTTAGTTTGTATGAAATCAATAAGAACGATTTATGATAGAACTTAGAATGGAAGTTACTTATTTGGGAAATAAAAAAACTACCATTCCTACTGTATGAGTTGAACAATATACCCACCATTTGCAGAAGTTCATTTTATACTGATACGTATGTATATTTTTTGTTGAAAAGAACAATTTTTATTGAGAATGAATGAAAGATTACATAAGAGCAAAATAACAACATGTTAGTGTTATACAATAGCCAACATGAGCATAACTTAGTGGATAAGTCACCAATTACCATCCAAAAAGTTGATGGTTTGATCCCCCATCCCTGCCCTTGTTGAACAAAAAAAAAGTAATATTCTATACAGGAAACTCAATCCAGAAGGAGCCAAAAGAACCACATAAAACCAAAAAAACACAAGAAAATTATACTTCTCTAAATACTCACTAACTATAAATTTAATGGAAGCCACAACACAATGGAAAAATATGCTTATTGCCTGCTGAAAGTTTAATTAATTGTGAGGTGTCAGTTTCATTACAAGATCATGCGATTTCTTTTGAAGGACTTCATGTTTACTTATTGCCCGTTGGTCATTTTTCAAACACTTCTTTAGGTGGCAGATATTTTATTATCAGTCGTTTTTTTTATTATCTAAATTTCACTGCATTGTTTCCCGAATTCTGAGAGATTATCTATTCTAGATTTGATGATATTGTATTTTATATATTGTATGTTAGACTGGAGATGGATTCCTCATCCAAGCCAACACTCAGAAGCGCCAGAAACTTCAAGAGGCCAATGACTCAGCCCTTCCTGAACGTACTGAGGTAGTTATTATTTTGGTTATGGTTTGGAGTAACTATTGCTTTTGTTCAAATATGATAGACAATTCCTAAACCCTAATTTCATAGTATAATATTTATTGATAATTTGATCACAAATGTTTTAATTTTCAATGAAATGTTCGTGTTTCCTATAAAAAATTTATTTTCTAGTTACTACATCAAACCCCGTCGTCTTCTTTCTCGAGCACTGAACTTTCTGTGATTTGCCTTCTTCATCTTGTTACTAATTTTTTTTTTCTCCCTTTTCTTTTGATTTTCTGAGACTTGTTGACCTGCTTGTTTCTTGGCACCTATTATCATGAAATTTCATTACTCTTTGGAATTTTACTTTTTTACAATAATAATAACAACCAAAAAAAACTTTAAAGGTGTTTCAGGCAGTGGAAGAAGGAAGGCAAAATGTGCAAAATGTGGTGGAAGCCATAGAGACCAAAAAGAATGTGGATGTAAATAGGAAAAAACAAGCTAGAGGAAGGGGACAATCCCTCTTGAATCGAGGTCGTGGGTCAAGAGTTAATGATCAGATGAAATCACAAATTTCTCTCTCAACAATTCCACCTACGAATGGTCAACATGACAGTTTATACGTTAAGGTAAGATATGACTGATCAATTAGTCAAATTTGTAATTTTTTTTTTGCTTTAATTGAACAATTTTATTTTATTTAGTTCTTTATGATGGATTGACCATTTAGTTGAAGTTATTTATTTGATTGAAAGATGGTCTCTAAAATCTCTTCCAGACATCTATTTATAGACTTTGTTTGTTTGTTTATATCTTATTTAATTTCCTTGTTTGTATGGCTGCAAGTGAGGACCTTCAGCATTACTTCTTTGACTGCTATTTTTCGTCGACATGTTGGAAGAAATTGTTAACAATTTATCATTTCCAATGGGCCTTTGGACACTCTTTCAAAGAAAATGTTATTCAAGTTCTAGTTGGACCTTCAATAAAGCCCCAGTCTCAATTGCTGTGATCTAATGCTATTAAACCCTTACTATAAGATATTAGCCAATTGGAGAGCTTCTTCTGTAACTCCTCCTCTTTTTGGGCATCTTGGCTCTCTCTGTATGTCACTTTGTTTAATTCTGGTGGAGACTTTCATTCAGATTTTGGTAATAGATGTTTTTTTAGGCAAATAGATGATATTTGTGAAACTGTCATCCTGCTTTTCCACAAATATTTAGGTGTCCTACTGTGAGTACAAAGGTTCTTTGAATTAGTTAAGTAAGTGATGTTATGTGCATTTTTTAGGAAGGTAGACATCTTCTCCATACTTGCTTAGATTCCTTTAAAATGGAGGATGGGCGAGGATAGTGTGATTATTTTTTTTTTTTGGTAAAAGAAACATTTATTGATAATGATAATAATGGGGGTTTATAAGAACCCCAGAGAATACAAGATTACAGGAGGGATAGCTAGTTGCTGACTAAAAAAGATAAACTATATGGATATCCCTATCTTGGGAGAGGAAGTCATCTTTAATGTCTTCCACTTAGATTCAGTTGTCATCAACGTTAATCAAATGGGACACTAATCAGATGGTGGCTACAAGCAAGCACATAGAAGTAGTGCAGCAAGAATTGGAGGAGGAAAATGCACTAACTCAGAAAGATGACAAGGAAGCCATGGGTGCTAGGTTGAAGAGGATGAAGGGGAGCATTTGTCTTACAAATTTCAAAACTCTTACTTGTGCCAAAATTGAGATGACCTTCTCAACAACATTCAACATCAAGGACTTGTTGCAGCGATACGGTTTGTGAGATGATTTTAGAGGTGGTAGTAGAGATAATATGTTTCATCTCTCGAAGTTACAGGGAGTCAATTGATAACTTTTCCTCCATCCGCCCTTTCATGATATGGACAGTTTTTTTGTAGTCTGGCTTCTTTCTGTGGGCTTTTCCTTTTTTGTATGTCTGTCTCAGTGAAGAATACAAAGTTTTTTTTCGATGATTTGTAAAAATCCCAAATAAAATCATTGGCCTATGGAAATCTTGCACTGCAATGCCAACTACAAAGATTGAAGGAGCCCATAAAAAATCTAAGAACTGTAGAGCATGACTCTCATCAAAAAAATTTCTTTGGTTGTTGAGAATAGTGTGCACGCCACCTACCAAGATTTTGCTCAGTCATTTTAGCCAAAGTTGGAGTATCAAAGCAATCCGGAATTGAGCACACATGTTGGGTGGGATCGCTTGGGTCTGTTTGAATGGATCATGTGTTTCCACTTCTTCCTCGTTATCTTCCAAGCAATCGGCTGCAACCAAAGATTCAAATTTCTTCAAATTGAGTTGCCCATGGTTGTCATCTTCTTTGGCAAATTACCTTTGTCTATTACTACGTCTTCTTTCTTGACTTCTTTCTTGTTCTTTAACAATTGGTTTGATTCACCTTTGTCTTTGGTCATATTGCATTCATCTTTGTTTTTGCTTGAATCTGTTTCGTTTGTCTCTTCTTATTCTTCTCCTTCATTGCACGTCTTTTCTTCTTCTTCTTCTTCTTTGTGCGCTTGGTCTTTGCTTTCAATTTGGGTTGCTTGAATTTCACTTGTGAGCTTCAATTGTGACTCATTGGATTTTTCTTGTGCAAATTCACAGCTTCAAGGGATTTCTAACCTTTCTTGGATTTTCCCCAAAAGCCCCCAAATTTCATCAATTCCCTTCTGAAAATCTTCCTCATAGATGTTCGTATTTGAATAATTCTGTTTGCTTGAAAATGTTTCTACCACCATATTGGTGTTGGAATGATTCATGGATGTTCTTAGATGTTGGTCATAATAATTTATTTCACACTCTAAATCATTTTCTGAATCAATTAACTCCCAATTCTTACGTCGATTTCTTGAGAACCTTGTTTGATTGGATTGTCGGGCTTTTTGTTCATAATGTCGCCTTGTTATTTTGCCCCAAACTGCATTAGAATCTTG
The DNA here is from genome assembly GCA_002890555.2 of Lagenaria siceraria. Taxonomy (NCBI): domain Eukaryota; kingdom Viridiplantae; phylum Streptophyta; class Magnoliopsida; order Cucurbitales; family Cucurbitaceae; genus Lagenaria; species Lagenaria siceraria. Next base: position 22,565,684 of record CM016492.1, on the reverse strand, counting down.
TTAGGTATCCGATCACCTGCACTCAGGAATCCCAACAAGAGCAAAATATATATATATATAGCAAAATTGGACTAACTGTCCTTAAGAGTATATTCAGTCCCAAAACAGAGAGAAAAACACAGCAACACAAAGATAAGAGTTTCTTCAAGAACAAGTAGACAATATGAGAAATAAGCTAATAAGGAAAATAACATTCCAGCACTTAGAGAAAGCTGGAAATTCTCTCCTTGCCAATTAGAGTCTGCTCTAAGCTCTCACTCCAAAGATGATCCCCTTCCTCCTTCCTCTTTCTCTTTTATTCCTTCCTCGTGGTCCCCACTGTCATCAGGTGCTTTCTTTCCATTTCCACCCTCAGTAAACTTTTCCTTTTTACCCCTCCTCTTATAAGTATGTATCACTGGTGGTCTAACAAATCTTCATCGGAATCGCTAGAATCACTAAATCAAATTTCCAATGTGGATAATGATATGTTCTTTGAGAAAATCGGGCATGGGCAAAATTATTATGTTGGAATTCTTCTTTTGAATCACTTGAGTCAAAATTCCAGCACCGGTTTTGGGAGTAAATTTGATTTTCTTGCTTATACCAGCTGCTGTATTTTTTCTTGGACGTCTTCCTTGATCGATAATAGTCCATTCTTGCAAAATCTTGAAAAAATCTTTGATTTCTTTTTTTGTTTCTAGAATTTAAAAGGTTCCCCCTAATTAGATGTCTGTTGTTCAACAACAAGACAACTCATAAAGCTCCCTCTTGCGATTGACATCGTCAAGAGTTTCTCGCTCTTCCACTTGCGACAGTCAACGTTGGCCCAGGCGGCTACACTGATACCAAATTGATGTAGCCTAAAGAGATAAAAGGAGAATTCTCTCTAAGAATCCAATTGAATCCAAAGTTATCGAAACAAGGACATAATTCTTCTAGGTATAGATAATTGGAAAGCAAACTAATCCTAATCCTAATTAATCAAAGAAACTAATCTTAATCCTAATAAACCAAGGAAACTAATCCTAGTCCTAACCAATCAATAAAACTAATCCTAAACCTAATCAATTAAGGATTTGACCAAGATACCCTAATTTACCCTAATCCTACTACATCAGTAGGGATATATTAGGGGTGGTTCAACATCAACCTGTTAATTTAAGGTAAACTAAAAAGCCAACTTAAATAACGGACTTTTTAATGAAAATGGACTGCTCGAAACAGGCAAACCCAATCAAAATTGACCAACGTTTTCTATTTACAGAAGAAGTTGCCCCATCACGACTGCTTCTAGAAAGTATGAAATCCTCAATTAGCAGTTTCAAAATTTCTTAGGAAGGAGGGCCATAAGACTAGGCATGGGCCCTTACACAGTACCCTGATTTTCTACCTGGAAGAATGATGATACCTAAGCCATTGATAAAACTATTGCAATGCAGTTCTATTAATTGATTGGCCGACTTTAAAGTCCTGTTTTCTATTAAGAAAAAAATATTTTGGTTAATTAATAATCAACCTCTGGTTTTGTAGGATGGAATGTGTAAAGAGCAGCTTCGGGTAGATAATCGCTCTCCAATGGAGGTATGGCCTTTGTCATTTGTGCATGGAATATTCTCCAATACAGATAGGCCAACATAATCTTTTTTTTAAATAGAAATATATGCTTATGTCGAATCCCTTTGGTGTATGCATCTGAATGAGTGCAAAAAAGAATTTATATGCCCATGTAATTGGGTGGTCTGCAACCTTTGAAATTAAGATTAAATGTGCTCTGTCAACTTACAATATGTTGACTTGTGAAGTGTTGTTTTGTTTGTAATGAATAGTATCTCCTGTTTGTTGCATGGAAAAGGTTTTTGTTATGTGGAATATCTTGCCTTGGTGCCACACTTCTTGACACATCTCAAATCTATTTTTCTTGTTTGTATTTAATAGGAAGAGTTGGTTTCTTTACGGGCAAAAGTTGCTTTATTGGAGGAGGATTTGCGAAAATCACGTCAGGAGTCTTCTGAATATCAAAATCTTTACCATGAATTAGAAAAGGTACATAGATAATGCCCAAGATAGTAAAAAACCTGTTTGCACAGAATACATTTTCCTTGTGGACTTTTGTCCATGCATATGGTCAATGGTGGCATTCTAAAATGTTTTTCTTTTTTGGAGTATTGTAGAATGTTTTCATCTATAAGTTTGTTCATTTGCGAGACATCTTTGAATTGTCTTTTCTGTTTATTAATTTTATGATTTTATCTTTTCTCTTTGATCATGATTTATGCAGGAATTGAAGGAGATCAAAGAGTACGAACAGCAAATGAAGCCTAAGGTTTGTTTGTCTCAAGGAATTAATCCCTTTCCTGCGAGCTGCAAAAAATTATAAAAATTCAACCTTGTATAATATCCAGTTTAGGAAGCTACAAGTTTCTTAGTGAAAACATTCCATCTAGGAGCTAGGTCACGAAGTCTAAGATTTCATCTACATCTATACTCTTCCTGGGGCCTTTCTAATACCTAGAAGTCCCTGAACTATATTTGGCCTATATGTTTCTGGAAGCTGACTTTGTTTTTAACTAGCATTAACAACTCTATTATCTCTGCCACTACTAACTATATGCCACCCCACTCTCACAGTCACTGCTTGCCTTTCTTGCGCAATTTATATATGGCCAACCTTGTCTTACTTTATGGTTGCCATTTTTCTGACCATCAAAGGTTGTTTACTCCAAAGGGAGGTTATTAACCATGAAATCTGGCTGATTGCTTCTTGATAATGTTATTTGTTTTCCTTTTATGAAGAGGTAAATAAAACATGTTTTCATGATCAAGAATTTTCTTATTCACAGACACAGATTTGTCATTAATTATTTCATCCTCCTTGTGGATTTTATTGACATTACAGAGAACGAAAGTACTATCGGATTTGCTGATTTCTGTTTCAAAGGCTGAGAGGCAGGAAGCGAGGATGAAAGTCCGACAAGATTCCTTGAGACTCGGCAATGTGGGTGTAATCAGGTTAGTTTTTCCATAATCTAGTTGTTATAGGTCATTTTCACATTATATTTTGCCCTTGCTTAGTGAGGGATAATGTAACATGTCAGCAAAAGAGAGCCAAAAGTATCAAATCAGGATTTATATCCTCTCCTCTTCACCCTACTTTAACAATTATGTTCCAATTCCTGGCCTCTGAATAGGCCATGCTAATGGACGAGATTTGTGAGACTTAAGCTATGGGTTTGATTTTGTCTGAAACTTTGATTATTCTGGGTTTTGGATTTGGATTTGGATTTGTCAGTCAAATTCTTGGCTTCTTGTAATCACATTCCCTTCCAAATTTTATTCAAGGAAACAACTGATTGCTTTTTTCTATGGATGTCAGAGCTGGGACAGTCATATCTGAAACGTGGGAGGATGGACAAGCATTGAAAGATCTAAATGCTCATCTTGTACGCCATCTTTATACTTTAGTTAACGACTTAAATTTTAGGAAGAAACTAAACTTTTTAAATTTATTCTATATTAAATCAAATAAACAAGGTCTTCTTATATAGAAGAAAAACCATCTACCAATAGATAAGTTTTCTATTCCAAATATGTATAATCAATATAAACACCCAGTCACCTAATACTCGGATAATATTACAGAAGTATAAAGAAAATCCAACATAACCAGTTTCAAACAAATTTGAATTTGTTTTCAATTTAATAGTAGGTTTGTTTGTTTGTTTTTAATTTTTTTTATTATTATTAGCAAATTATGGTGCAGTATGTCGTACTTTTTGATCTTTTGTTGTGGATAAAATGTTCTCACGAGCAAAGAAAATAGGATGAACATATCATAGCCTCAATATTTGGTGAACAATATATTTTTACTACCTGAACAAGAAGTTTTTTATCACCTACTAGTTCATGTGTCTTCGTTTTAGTTTTCTCAACATGGAGTTGTTCTTATGAGTTGTACATTTAGTCATTCGTTCATTACAACAAATAAGTTCCCTATTTTTCAGAAACAATTACTAGAAACCAAGGAGGCCATTGAACGACAGCGCAAGTCCTTGAAGAAAAGACAGCCGGGTAAGTTTTTTCTCACACTAGTACATGTGATCTTGCTATAAGATTTTTTGAAATTTAAGATAGGAATATATGCTTCGTGCCTAAAGTTCTTAATTCAACCATCTAGAAGTAACTGAACTTTCTATTTTTAAAGACAAAGGCGATGGGACCGATGCGGAACCAGGAACCCAAGAAGAGGACAGTTTCATTCAGGATGAGATCTATAAATCCCGTCTGGCAAGCATTAAGCGTGTTAGTTCCTTTGTCATGTCTTGTTGTCTCTTAATTGTTAAAACATTTATAATTTTATTTATTGGTTTGCATAGATGACATATCTATCTTATCATAATTTGTGAACTCTTATGCCTTTTTTGTCCCTTTTGTGATAATATATTTTTTCGATGTTTCTTATCAAAATAATAATAATAATAATAAATAAAATAGATAAATAAGTTAAATAAATAAATAATTTATGAACTCTTTGTAGGAAGAGGAAACTATTCTACGTGAAAGGGACCGATATGAAATTGATAAAGGAAGGCTTATACGTGAAATGAAGCGGATACGAGATGAGGATGGTTCTCGTTTCAACAATTTTCAGATTCTAAATTTTAGATATGCCCTTTTAAACCTTCTTGGGAAAGGAGGATTCAGTGAGGTTTACAAGGTCAGAAATCTGTGCTGTATCATTATTTCTCGACATTTTCTCCAAAAAATTGTCTGAGATTTAAATTGCTAGGAAAAAAACAAGACCATCTTTGCCTACATTTGGCAACTGTAAAGATATACCTTTTTGCAGTGATTTTGAAGTAAGAAATTTCCAGCAGGCTTATGACTTGGTAGAGCATAGATATGTCGCATGTAAGCTGCATGGGTTGAATGCTCAGTGGAGTGAAGAGAAGAAGCAAAGTTATATAAGGCATGCAATTAGGGAGTACAATATCCACAAAACCTTGGTGCATACTCACATTGTTCGGCTATGGGACATTTTCGAGATTGATCAAAATACATTCTGTACAGTCTTAGAATATTGTAGCGGTATATCTCTGTTTTACCTTTGTATATTTCTGATGTGCTTTTCATGTTGTGTGAGGAAGCCAGTTAAAATATTTTGCTTTGAACATAAATAAAATCGATACTTATTTTCTTGTACAATCTGAAATGCAAGATTTTGTTAGACTATGCATAACACCATCTATTTTTCTTTTTTATCTTCATATGAAAAAAATCATGATATTTTCTTTCCATCTTGCATCATCAGTCGCACATTTTTTTTCTCCAGGGAAGGATCTTGATGCTGTCCTCAAGTCAACACCAATATTGCCCGAGAAAGAAGCCAGGATTATCATTGTTCAAATATTTCATGGCCTCGTTTACTTGAACAAAAGGACACAAAAAATTATCCATTATGACCTAAAACCTGGTAACGTTTTATTTGATGAACTAGGTGTTGCAAAAGTGACAGATTTTGGTCTCAGTAAAATAGTTGAGGATGATGTTGGATCACAGGGTATGGAACTTACATCTCAGGGTGCTGGAACATATTGGTAAATGTCTACTTTAGTGTATACTTTTTGGCTCTTGATATGTTTTAACATTTATATCCTGCTCAGAGTTGTGAATATGCTGTGACTTTGCAAGTTGAGTAGAATAGTTTGTTTAGTTATATCAAGTTTGCCCATTTCTGTGTCTAAATGATGTAAACCATTGTTGACCAAATTTTTAAGGAGGTAATGCAATTTATGGAGAAAATATGGTGAACTAGTGGTTCTCTTTTGGATTTTAAATCCTTTATATCGTTTGTACAAGTTTCCTTCCTCATAGCGCCCCATGCATACCTACTCTACGTAGTGTCGGTCATTAATTTCTTTGGCATCTGTAGGTATTTACCTCCCGAATGCTTTGAGCTCAGCAAGACTCCTTTAATTTCATCCAAGGTTGGTTGTTCTATAGTTTATTTTCTCTTCTCTGCTGCATTCTTGTTTATGTTATTATATCATCATGCTTGTTAGGGACAAGAGAGTTCTAAATATCTCCACAATAGTATGATATTGTTCATTTTGGGCATAAGCTCTCATGGCTTTGCTTTTAGTTTCACTTAAAAAGTTTCACACCATTGGAGATAATTGTCCTCCCTTATATACTCATGATCATCCCCTTATCTAGCCAACGTGGGACTTTGATCACATTCCCAACGCTCATTCCTATTCCTTTCCGTGTCCATTTATCATATGTCAAAATGTGAGTTACACTGGTCGTCAAACCAGAGATATCTCTGGTTAGCTTGAATTAAGAATGGTTTGTAATTACGAAAGAATCTATATGAAGAACTCCAATCCAGAAGCTAGAAAAGAAAAAGGCAGTAAGGCCAACACCTCAATTTTTTTTAATTATTATTTTTTTTATAAAAAAAAACATCTAGTTTCTTGCAAGTTAGTCGCCCAAATGTAGGTGGATTTCTGTCATTGAAAATCCTAAACTTGTGATTTGTGCAGACAAGTATAGTAAGTACTATACTCCCTTGCTTTTTCTAAGCTCGAGTTTTCTATAACCTGCCGTCTTCTTAAAACAGGTTGATGTCTGGTCAGCGGGTGTACTACTATATCAAATGCTTTTTGGTAGACGTCCATTTGGACACGATCAGACACAAGAAAGAATACTTCGTGAAGACACGATTATAAAAGCTCGTAAAGTTGATTTCCCTACTCGGCCAGCTGTCTCAAACGAGGCAAAGGTGAGCTATAGTCTGATATGCATTTGCTCAATTCCCTTCAACATAATATAATTATTTTAGTGCTTAATAACACAATCATTCATGATATATTTTGGCCATCCATATTTTGATATGTCAATGTTTCCTACATATCATTTCCTATGTTATAATGTCGAGATTTGCAGCAATCAAAACAATGGTTTTTATATTAATGTTATGCAGGATTTTATACGGCGTTGTTTGACGTATAACCAAGCGGAGAGACCCGATGTTTTGACGATTGCTCAAGATTCATACCTAACATATTTGAAGAAGTGATCACGTGACAAAAGTATGGTTCTTGGACATACACATTACAGAAATTTAACAAGTTCTATCTTTCTACAGCAAGCAAAGAAAGTATAGTAACTCATGAAAACTGTATACACAAAAAAGAGCTGGTCTTCCACTCTTAAGGTTGATCAGAGGGGTCCTTTGAATGACTTCAGTTGTCCTATCTTCAAATAATTGAAGGTTTGGCAAAGTTTGTAGTTTGGAAAGTTGCCCTTTGGATGAAGGGCACAGTGTCCTACAATCATTGTGGTTTAATGTTCTGAAAAATGGGCTAGAGGCCCCTAAAATGGGGGAAATGAGGGAAGTTTTGCTTTTCTTTTGTTTGCCCATTTATTTTTTTTCCTTCTGGAAAATGATTGATTTTGATGTATTAAATATTTTCTTCAGTTCATATGGTATTGGCAATCTCTTTTGCCAATCTTTAGATAAACCGCATTTCTACCAAGATTTTTCATGTAGATATTGACCTCTCAAGAATGAAAAGTTCATACTTTTTTTTTATTTTTTATTTTACTTTATACAAATCTACAATTCATATAATTGAAGTACCTAAACCTAATTGCTCAAACTTTTTTTTTTTTGGGGGGTTAAATTGCCAATTTGGTTCCTATAGTTTAAAGGAAATTAGAGTTCCGTTTCAATAGTTTATAATTAGAGTTTAGTCTTTATGGTTTGATAAAACTCTCACAAATAGTCCATACAGTAGGGATTATTGATGAGAATTTTATCAAATGATTATTTATGAAGCTTAATCAAATTATAGAGATTAAATTATAACTTTCTCCGAATCATATGGACCAAATTTATAGTTAGGCTTTTTTTTATATTTAAAATACATATTCTTACCGTGATATTATGACAACTTTGGGAGGTAGATTAGAGTTTTCATTTTAAATATTATTGAATATTTAAGGTTACACTGTGAAATTCATTTTATTTACTTTTTATAATTGTCAAATATCTACGGAATAAATAAAGGACATGAATTTATGAGGTCCTCACATGGTGGGACTATAGTTACTTATATCTGTAAGCTTGAAGAGTTATCTTCCTCCATGGAGGGTGACACTCACCCCTAATTAGTAAAGATTTACAAATAATTAGTAAAAGGATCAAGGTAAAATGAACTCTTAAGTAAATAAGTGTGTCAAAAATCAAATTAAAATAGATTCTTCGAATTTAATACTTTATCTATTAAATTATATTCAAATTGACAACTAACATAAAATTTAATCTATGTTCTTCGAAAAAAAATAGTGATGTTAAACTAATAAAAAAAAAATCAACACGGACATAGCTTAACTAACATGAATTTGTATTATTGATCATGAAGTTAAAGATTCAATTTTTCCACCGATTAAAAATAAATAAATAAAAAGTAAAAAACGAAAGCACTGAAGAAATAAAATATTTTAACATTATCAAAGTAGCCTACCACGCAAACCATAGTATGTGAAAATGGGTTTCCCAATGGAAAAGGATTGCTATACAAACAGCTTGTCGGCCACGCAGCTTGTCTCCCAACGGCTACTAAATTTGAATGCCTTGGCCATATGGATAATGTTCCTGTCTTTTTCTATTAATAAATAAGATAAATCATTTTCATATGAACAATTGTTTTAAATGGTAAAAATATGAAAAATATTTTCAAATATAGTAAAATGTTACTATGTATCCATGATAAATATTAATGATATATTTGTAAATAAATTGGTTCACTTTGCTATATTTAAAAACAACTATTTTCATATTGCTAAACTCGTCAAGTATTATAACATTGATCAAATGAGTAAATGTTCGAATTTCTAACACATAAATTGTTGAGATTAGAACAAAAAAAAAACAATAATAATGAGAAATCATTTTCATTTCTATGAGTAGTTGTTTAATTTTATTGCACTTAAACGACTATCTGATAATGATGCTATTGATTTTGTCATAAGTAAATTAAATTTTTTTAATGAATCAAGTGAGAACTCACATAAAGATCAAATCAACATAACACTCAAAATTTTATCATACAAATATTCACACTCAATTCAACAATTAAAACACTCAAACCCTACTAAAAAATCATATACATGCTCAAATCTTAAGAAAAGTAATAGATATAGAGCCAACATAGTTCAAAAATCTAAGTTAAAAATAAATTTTCATGTTTGTGTTTAATAGTTTACTGAACTTTAAGAAAATATTTAGTATGTTTTTTAACTTTCAATTTTGTATTTAATAAGTTTAATATTTAAAATTGTGAAGTATGCCCCCGTCGTATTAATTTTTTTATAAAAAAAAATCAACAAATCTATTTAAGATATTAAACTGTCAATTTTGGGTCCAATAAGTTAATAAATATTTAAAATGTCGAATAAATCACTGACTTAATAGACACGAAGTCCAAGAAATTGTTAGATTAAAAATTGAAAGTCTATTAACTTAATAAACACTTTTTAAAATTTGTTAAAAGTATGGAGACCTATTAATTATTTAAAAAAGTTTAAGGATTTATTTTACACAAATTTCGAAAAATTCTGGAACCAATCGTGCAATTTAACCTAATATTAACCCTATGAGAAAGAAAAATTAATAGATGCACTAAACATTAAGGGGGTGTTTGGGCCCCCAATTTCAAGTGAGTCCCAATGTTTGGGGCTCCAATTATAATATAATTGATGTTTTCAAATATTGTAACCGATAATTAACTACAATATTATTATTTTAAATTCTTTTTTATTACAGTGTTTACTATTTATTATAATATTTTACTATTTCCTACACATCATCTCTTTCCATCTTTTTTATGGTGTTTACTATTTTTTATCCATACTAAAATAATTTACACCCGAAACATAGACTATTATAACCAAATTAAAATAATTTGCACCCTATAACCCACAGATTATGATAACCACATATTATAATAATCAACTCAATGTGGGCCCATCTTCAAGTAGGTGGAGTGGGCTACTATAGCCGTTTCCATGTTTGATGCTCCAATTATAATAGTTGATGTTTCTAACTATTATATCCTACAATTAATTATAGTATTACTATTTCAAATCACTTTTTGTTACCGTGTTTACTATTTCATACTTATCCTCTCTCTCTTTATTACCGTCTTTACTGTTTCCTACACAGACTACAATAGTCTGTATCCCAAATATAGATAATTAGTAATCAATTCAATGTCCCAAACGCAATCTAACAAATATAATGTTGTTGTTTGTTATATTATAAGATTTATTTAATCCCAACGGTAATGTAATGAGTTTGATTTTCCACGTGGGAAGATGCAATTGGTTAATTGAGATTGCAACGTTTAGAGGCAATTGGCAATGTTATGTGTGCCACTTTTTCTTGATTCAACGAATGCCTCAATTCTTTACTTCACAGACTCTGAAAATTCACTGTCTCACCAATCCCCAATGCAATTCTTACGTTCTCTTTTTTGTGTTCATTTGCATTTTTTTTTTTTAAAAAAAAGTTGTTAATTTGCTTTCTAATTTCTAACATATTACATATACTATCTTTTCAATTTTCATTTATCAAAAAATAATTTACATTCCCTATCTCATTCATTTTTTTAAAAAAAATTAGTAACACGTGCCACATACTCTCGTCTTCTAAAATTACAATTTTAGTATCAAGCATGCATGTGCATCATTCTATTTTGTTTAACTATCTACTCGATTTCAATAATCTTTCTGTTACATCATGCGATATGAACCCTTTGTTTAGTCATTTAGTTAAAAGTATGGTACTAAATTTATGTCGACATGTCGATATTTTATCAACATTTCTACATTTCCATAGGTTTAACATCGACGTGAGGGGTAAATCAACATTTCCATTGTATTGTAAAAAACTCATGAAATATAAAAATAAGCAACAAAATGTTACTAATGTGAATATAATATAAATAATAAATCTGATGACTTGTTTAAAAAGAATAAAAGGTTAATTTATTAATTTAAAGGATTTTTTTAATTTTTGTTTTTATAATTTGTCTAGAAATATCCATGGACATCGACATTGTATTGATATTTCTTTCAACATTTTTATACAATTGAGACCTCGGCATTTTTATTAACATTGACATTTTTAAACATTGGTTAACCATGCTTTATACAAAGAAATACATAAAATTAACTATAAGTGAAACTTTTTCTTTATCTAAATTTTTAGTAGAATTATTAGAGAATAGTTTTATATTCTTGTAACTAATTATGGTTAGACTCACACTTGTATATATAAGGCTAGTGATCAATAAAAGTGTGAGTCTAACGATAATTAGTTACAAGAATATAAAACTATTCTTTAATAACAGAATTTTTAACTATGTCTAATAAGAATTACAAATGAAACTTCACTAAGTAGCTTTTTTTTTTTTGAAAAGATATATACTAAAAGTCGTAGCTTTTCATTTTTTCACATATACAGTATAAAGTGAGACTTTTTGTTAAAGAACATTTAGAGTAAAGAGTAGAGTTATTTAGGGTGGGAGAGTTGTTAAGTCTACAAAGTTACTTAGTCGTGAGTCCTACACTGTAAAGAATTAATAAAATCATGAAATTGATGTTTTTTAGTCGTGGAATCTATCGTGAGTTTAAGAATTCATTGACTTTAGTATGTTTTATATTACATTCTGATTTGATTTACAATAATACATTTATTTTTTGCAATTTTTAAAATATTTTTGCTTTATATCTATTTCATATTATTTAAGTAAATGTTTCAAATTATATTTTAAAGTTTTAATTTAGAGGTTGAAAAGAGAGCTCTTACTTTTGCCATGTCAATGCTACCCTGCTAAAAGAAAACAAAAATATCAAATTTCATGATTTTTGTCATTTAATTTAGGTAAAATACCTTTTTGTCTCTAGATTTTGGGTTTAGTTTTTATTTGGTCTCTAAGTTTTAAAATGTTATACATTTAGTCCTTAAGTTTTGATATTGGTTTCAATTTAGTCCCTAAGTTTCAAAAGGTTACAATTTTACCCTTGATATTTGATTTTTGTTTCAATTTGGTCTCTAAGTTTCAAGATTTTTACATTTTTAATTTTGATTTTTCAGTAAATACTCATTTTTCATCTTTAGTGTTAAGTATCTTAATAAATTTAAAAGAATTAAGAGAACTATAATTAATTAAGTTTCACTATTTTTCATCACTTTTAAAATTAGAATTAAAATTTTACTTCATAATATTTTAAATTAATTAATAGGCATTGACCCCAATGATTGGAAGTGAGTATTTAATGAAAAATTGAGGTTAAAAATGTAAAATCTTGAAACTCAGAGACCAAATTGAAACAAAAATCAAATATCAAGGGTATAATTGTAACATTTTAAAACTTAGGGACTAAATATAAATTAGATCGAAAATCTAGAGACCAAAAATGTATTTTACCCTTTACTTTATGTATCACGTAACATACTTTTAAAAAATAAAATAAGATTCACTAATATTAATGGGTAATCTATTAATATCATGGGTTGGCCTACTGGTAAAAAAGGAGACAAACTCTCAATATAAATTTCCTACAAGTTTTCTTGACATCCAAATGTTGTAGGGTCAGGCGGGTGCGCGTTAGCTAGCCCGGACACTCACGAATATAAAAAAAAAATTTAATTTAGATTTTGGAGGGAATAATAATAATAATAATAATAACAATTTTCTTTGAAATTTGAATTAATGGATAAGAAAGTGAATAAAATAATAGTAAAGGTTTGTATAAAGGTTCCCACGTACTCCATTTTCGTGTCTTGTGGATTCCCATTTCTCACTGGCAGAATCATTCTGCCTTTTCCCCATTCATTCATCACTTCCATTTTCGCTTTCTTCTGTAAGAATCATTTTCTTTCTCTTCTTTTTTCTCTCATTTCATTGTTTTTTTTTCTTTTCTCTTTTGTTCTTCCTCAAATGCTCTGTGTCACCACATTTTCCTAATCCCAGTTTTTCACTTGCTTGAAACCCCAAACATTACGGTTTTCTGTTGTTGTTTTTGGATTTTCTATTGTTTATAGCTTAGTTATACTCTGTTTTATCATCAGGTATTGAGCTGCTCGAGTTTCAGAGTCTAAAATGATGCGGTTCTTAAAACCCTTGATGGGGTTTTGGCTGCTGCTTTGCTGCTTGGCTGTTGCTACAGATGCAACTTACCTGAAATACAAAGATCCCAAACAGCCATTGGGTGCTAGAATCAAAGATCTTATGGGTCGGATGACTTTGGAAGAAAAAATTGGCCAAATGGTTCAGATTGAACGGAAAGTTACAACCCCAGATGTCATGAAGAACTACTTCATTGGTATTATCTCACTCAACTCCTTAAAATTGGTTCCCCTATTTGGATAAAGTAGATTGTGTGAGTTTAATGTCTACTTTTCTGTTAGGATTATTGTCATTATATACTATATTTTGATTATGGAAGATGAAGAATGATGGTGGGTTTGGACAGGGAGTGTACTGAGCGGAGGAGGGAGTGTACCGGCGGAGAAAGCAACGGCGGAGGCTTGGGTCAATATGGTGAATGAGATCCAAAAGGGGTCTTTAGCTACCCGTCTTGGGATCCCTATGATTTATGGGATTGATGCTGTTCATGGTCACAATAATGTATACAATGCCACTATTTTTCCTCATAATGTTGGTCTTGGAGTTACCAGGTAAGTAAAGCAGTCAATAAGCAGTGGATTTCCTGTGTCTTTTCTATATATATGATTCGATATTCTTACATTATTGGATGATTAAGACTTGGGAAGTTTTTCTGTGTTAGTCTCTAAACTGATCTGGTTTGCTAATGAGTTTACTTTTCACATCAGGGATCCAGAACTTCTTAGGCGGATCGGAGATGCCACAGCCCTTGAAGTCAGAGCAACTGGAATTCCTTACGTTTTCGCTCCGTGTATTGCGGTAATGTAACATTTTGAATCTTTTTTTTTTCGAGGAGAAAATGAAAGATTCTTACATTATCTGCAGGAAATTGTGCTTAGTTACAGATTTTTCTTTCTGGTTTTTGGGTGTTGTGCAGGTGTGCAGAGATCCTAGATGGGGTCGATGCTACGAGAGCTATAGCGAAGATCATAAGATTGTTCAACAAATGACTGAGATTATACCTGGATTGCAAGGAGCAATTCCTTCTAATTCGCGAAAAGGGATACCTTTTGTCGCGGGAAAGTAAGATCCCTTTGCATAACTTTTTAACTTTTCTTTGGTTCTCATTTTGTTTAACAGAAGTAAATTAATAACATAATATGGTTTTTCATTTTAATGTTTAAAAGTGTATATATAGCGTCTATATTTTCAAATCTAAATATTGTATTAGCTAGTTCAGTGTTCCCCCTTGTACAGTGATTTGATGAGTAGAAAGTTTAATATCATTTCCCCTGCATGCTTACCAGCAAATACACTTGTACAGTGCTTTGAATGATTATACTTGGGTTAATTACCATTTACCCAGATGCCCCCAAAATAATGCTAATAATTTTAACAGCTTTTTGTTTGATTTGTTTTTTAAATTTTAAATCTATGGTCAAAAAGTCAAAAGTTGAGGCTAGACAAGCATCTAATTTCTGTCTTCTTTTAACCAATGCATACTCTCTCTTATCTCTCTCTCTCTCTCTCTCTTCAATAACACAGTTTTTAATGTTACTGAATTGGTTGATAAAAATATCTTTATGTGGACCATGTGGTCCTCGGTAGAATCGTTGTTTATAAATGGTCATGAAATAAGTTGGTTCCTCATTCAATAGTTTCTTCTTACATATTACATATGGATTTCTCTAGTGAAAGGCTCATTCATTTCTATTCTCCTCTCCTGCTTAATCTAGCTGTCTAAAACTCTAACATGATGACCCTTCCCTATTTTTGGCATTCTTCAGTCTTATCAGATGAGGTCTTGTGAACGCATGTAAAAGATTATTAAACAAAATCCAGATCTTATAGGCATTGGAAGTTCTATAGTAATATCAGATAACACATGCTCAATTGTATTGAAGACTGTCTTCTCTCTCTCTCTCCATATTAAATTTCTGTACTAGTTTTCTTCAAAGAAGGAAAGAAATGAAGGGAAGATCATATTGATTCTTTTTACTAGAAGTAATTATGAAAATTGAAAAAAAAAAAAAAAAGAGGATTCGTAGATTGATGATGTATTATTATTATATATACGCTAGTAGAAACATCTTTCAGATGAAAAGAAAAATGAAATATAAGTAGCTGACAGATCTTCCGTCTGAGTCTTTTGGTGATAGAAATGAACCAAATGGGTCCTAACTTATCTCATCCATAACATCCATTTCTGTTTCTCTGTATTGTTATGCTCATATATAGGTGTCTTTTCATATGCTAGCTCATGGTTTGACTGGACTATGCAAGAGTTGGCTAAAATCTAGTGATTCAAATGAATTTATTTGGATATATTCCATTTAACCACTTCTCTATCTCAACTTATTTCACTTTAGACAAAAAGTTGCGGCCTGTGCTAAGCACTTCGTAGGAGATGGTGGCACAACCAGGGGCATTGATGAAAATAACACTGTGGTTAACTATAATGGATTGCTTAACATTCACATGCCTGCATATTATAACTCGATAAAAAAGGGGGTTGCAACAGTAATGGTATCTTACTCGAGCTGGAATGGAGTGAGAATGCACGCCAACCATGACCTTGTCACTGGCTACCTCAAGGACAAGCTCAGGTTCAAGGTATTTAAAGAAATTAGATAACTCAAGTGAGATTCTTATATTAGTATACTAAAATAGATCGTAGACAATTGTACAAGCTCTGAATGAATGTTCTTTTGTTGGTTGTCTGTAGGGTTTCGTCATTTCTGATTGGCAAGGGATTGACAGGATCACCTCTCCTCCACATGCTAATTACTCATATTCAGTTCAAGCTGGAGTTAGTGCTGGAATTGACATGGTAAGTCAAATGTCAGCTCTGATTTGGAACATGTAACACAACCATCATACATTTCCTTGTCTTAAGAAGATTAGTGGTTGAAATTAAATTCAGTCTGCATCAATCTGAGCCATATGATTTTGTTCTTGATGTCTGTTACAATTTTCTATTTTGTATATGATGCATGGCAGGTTATGGTTCCAGAAAACTACACAGAGTTCATCGACGAACTCACTCGCCAGGTGAAGAATAATATCATTCCAATGAGCAGGATCAATGATGCTGTTCAGAGGATATTAAGAATTAAATTCCTTATGGGTCTCTTCGAGAACCCATTGGCGGATAACAGCCTAGCCAACCAACTTGGCAGCAAGGTCTGTCACCTGTTTTGATGCTAGTTAGAAAAATTATTTAGCTGAAGTTTTGGCTTTGGTGACTGAAACTAAAATGTTGGCCTTCAACAGGAACATAGAGAACTGGCCAGGGAAGCTGTAAGAAAATCGCTTGTGTTATTGAAGAATGGTCCTGCTGCCGATAAGCCATTGCTTCCTCTTCCTAAAAAAGCTGGAAAGATACTAGTTGCAGGGACTCACGCCGACAACTTGGGCTATCAATGCGGAGGCTGGACGATCACATGGCAGGGTCAGAGCGGCAATGAGCTCACTGTTGGTAAGTTTTCACTGTTATTTCTGGATAAAGAAGAAACCAAGAGAATTTTCTCACTGCTCTTTTATATTGATCTAATCTCATTACTAATTACATACACATAAACAAAGTTCATTGTTTCTTCATCTGTAACAATGTACGAGAATCACAAGCACCACGGTTTTTTGATAGTTGTGCAGTTTCTTAGACTCAGTAAATTTGTAAACAGGTACGACCATCCTCAATGCTGTGAAGAATACGGTCGATCCTGCGACACAGGTAGTGTACAATGAGAACCCAGACACAGGATTTGTCAAGTCGAGCGGGTTCTCATATGCCATTGTCGTTGTGGGGGAGCCTCCATATGCTGAAATGTTTGGTGACAGCTCAAATCTCTCCATTTCTGAACCTGGTCCAAGCACCATAAAAAATGTGTGCAGCAATGTCAAATGTGTTGTTGTCGTTGTCTCTGGTCGCCCTGTTGTGATACAGCCTTATGTTGGAGAAGCCAATGCCCTTGTGGCTGCTTGGCTTCCAGGAACAGAAGGCCAAGGTGTAGCTGACCTTCTGTTCGGTGACTACGGATTCACCGGAAAGCTTGCTCGTACATGGTTCAAGACTGTTGATCAACTCCCAATGAACGTTGGTGATTCACATTATGATCCACTTTTTCCGTTTGGATTTGGTTTGACAACTAAACCAAATTAAGTACTAGAGAAGCCAACATTTTAGAGAACTTTGAAGGATATTTTTTCATCTTACATATGATGAGGCTGTTTACAAAGCCCTCTTAGTCTTGTTTTTAGAAGCATTTTTAATACCATCTTCTTTTAATCTCGTATTGAAAAATATTTTTAATCCAGCATGAATGGGTGTTGAGTGTCTCAAATAATAATAAAAGAAAAGAAAAGAAAAAACACTATCTCTAAGTCTTGGGTGTTTAGTAAAAACCAAGGTTAAAAAGTGAATTTTGAAACAATGGGACCAAATTGAAACAAAATTCAAATATCAAGGATAAAATTGTAATATTTTAAATCTAAATGACTAAATTGAGGTCAAACTCAAAATTTTAAAAATGTAATATTTTAAAATTTAGGGACCAAATAGAAAATAAACCCAAAATTTAAGGACCAAAAAAGTATTTTCCCCTTTAAAACATAGTTACCAATTATTATTATTATTATTATTATCATCTCAAAAGCCTATTGATTCGGTCTCTGAAATTACTTTTAATTGTTTCAAAGTGTTGTCACCCATTATTACTTTTCATTTAGATTTTTAATAAATACTTAGTTTTTAGCATTAATGTCTATTAATTAATTTAAAATAATTATAAAATTATATTTTAAAATTATTTTAATAGTGATGAAAAAATAGTGAAACTTAATTCATATAATTCTTTTAAATTATTTAATAATAGACATTAACACTAAAGTAAGTATTTAGTAAAACATTGAGATTAAAAGTGAATCTTGAAACCTAGAGACTAAATTGAAACAAATTTCAAGAGTAAAATTGCAACATTTTAAAACTTATGGACTAAATTAGAATTAAACTCAAAACTTAAGGACTAAAAATGTAATATTTTCAAGAGAATTTATAATGGATGGAAAATTTAGATGGTATAATTGCATGCGTGTTATTGATGTATGAAAAATTAGAGATATGACAAAATTCTTGAGTCTGAATTTTTGTATATCATGTAATCCAAGTTTAACCTTGTAACAAACTTACAGTTTTGTTCCTATTTTTTCTCCCACATTTTTCTCCACCAAGCTTTTATTCCCTTTTCTCCCACCTTTTTCTTCTCCTTGATCGCATTTGTAAGGTTTTTTTTTTTTTTTTAATTTTTTTTTAATTTTTTGATCCTTTCTTCTTGGGTTTCTATCTTTTACAAAATTTATTTTCTTTAAAAAAAGATTGGGTCGCTTGAGTTTCTGTTTTGATTGCTATGGAAATATTTTTGGATTAGTTAAATAAAATCAAGCAATCCATTATAGTTTTTTAAAATTCTAGTGTAAGTTTGAGATAGATCTTTGAAATTTGGTTTTAGCCTTTTAGGTGAATACTTTTGTTTAAAAAAAACTAAGAAAAAAATTAATACTATCAAATTAGTAGGTGGATGTAGCATTTTATTTCTTGTATTTTTAAACCTTCTAATTTAGATGAAAAATGAAAATGTAATTGGTGGGATCCATAATGTCGAGCATGTTGATGATTTGCTTCTTGATTTCATTGTCTCTCCCAATTAAATGTATTTACAAACTCGATGCTATCATCATATTCTAAGAAAAGAATATATGAATGTCATGGTGTGACTGTTTGAAGATTTTGGAACTGATACACTTATATATATTAAATTATAATTGATTTTAGTTTTTATATTTTTAAAAATCAAATAGTAATTAGATAACAATCATTATCAAAGAGTAATCAGACAACAATGGAGATAAAAATCAGTATCATTGACAACTAGTATCAAATAGTAATCAGATAGCAACTAGTACCATTGACAATTAGTATCATATAGTAATCAGACGACAATCAGATAACAATCAATATTATTAGCAATTAATATCATATAGTAATTAGATATCAATCAGATAGCAATTAGTATTATTAACAACTAGTATCAGAGTAATCAAACAACTATCAAATAACAATCAATATTATTGAAAATAAGATAACAATCAAAATAGTATAAATAAGCAATTAGATAACAATTAGCATCAAATGACAATCAAATAGTAATCAGACAATAAACAGATAGAAATCGATATCATTTGCAATTATATGGTAATCAGATTACAATTTGATGGTAATCAGATAACAATCTGCATCATTAGCAATCATATTACAATCAATATTAAATAATAATTAAGCAACAATTAGATAGTAAATCAGCGTATCATTAGTAATCAATACAAGATAACAATAAGATAGTAATTACATAACAATCAATCAAAGAGTAATCATTATCAAATAGCAACTAATATCATTAAGTGTCAGTATTAAATAGTAATTAGATAGCAATCGGTATCGTTAATAATCATCATCAATAGTAATCTCAACAATCAAATAGCAATCAGTATCAGGTAGTAATCAAACAACAATCATATAACAATTGGTATCGCTGACAATTAGTATCAAATAGTAATTAGACAACAATTAGATAACAATCGGTATTATTGACAATTAGTATCAAATAGTAATCAGACAACAATTAATATCATTAACATCCAATACTAGAATAATTAGAAAACCATCAGACAAATAGCAATCAAACAACAATCAAATAACAAATCAGTATAAGATAGCAATAGCAATATGATAATATTCATTATCAAATAACAATCAGACAACAATTGATATCATTGGTACAAATGGTAATCGGATGACAATTAGATGCAATCACAAAGTTTAACGGTGAGGGGCATTTTGGTCATCCGGGTATTTCGATTGGGCTAAGCTTGATTTTGCCATTTTTGTAAAACCATAAAACATGGATTGTGGGCTTAATTTTAACAAATCAATTTGACATTTCGGCAACTGCCCCTATTTTCAAACCTAAAAACTAAATAGAAAATAACTTAAAACCTAGAGACCAACAAATTATTTTTTCCTAAAGAAAATAATCAATATAAGCATATCTAAGTCGAGTGTGTAAGTCACCAAATATTACAAAAGTGAAAGTAAAGAGTTTAGAAAAGTACACATTTGTCATTGTTCCAAACTTTGTTACAGACTTCTTGGATCATAAATACTAGTTTGATTCATAAATACGTAAAGAAAACTACAACTTTATTTACTTAAATCTTCACTTTTCCCAACTTCCATGGACAAGGAAGAAGGGAATAAGAGAAGGAAAAAAAAACAGAACAGCAAGTTCCACATGAACATAAATAGCTAACTAATACTACCAAATAAAGAAAACTAAAAAGAGCCTATTCCTATTCCTACCAAAGTTAATGCAAGTCATAAACTGCAACAAAAGACATTAAAACACTTCCAATCCACAATTTTCCATGTTTTTCCTCAACCTCACTTGCTGCTCTCACAACCTTCCCTTGGCTGTCTTCAAGTATCTGCAAAAGCTTTCCCTCTGGGCTGTACTTCACAAGCACTGCATGAGGCCGTCCCCCAGTGTGAAGCAGGAACTGGAATTTTGCTGATATTGGAAGTTTGAGCAGAAATTTCCTCACTTTTGGATATTTAGCTTCCAAACTGGCTAATGTAGAATGTCGACTGTGGATTGCCACCCAAAATTCGCCCTTGTCGTTTGTTCGGATGTTGTCGGGAAAGCCGGGAAGTATGGCGAAGAGCTCTGTTGTTCCTGCTTTCTCACCCTTCAACCAATACTTGCGTAATCTAGATCAATGATGGAAATGAGTTTAATGAGTGAATATGTGTTGGATGGTGTAAAGTAGTGAATGAGTTGAAATAAACAGATCATTGGTGTTCTTTCTTTCCATCTTATGAACATAAATGCATGGACTAAGAGGTGTTATTAATGAGAGTGGAACTGCAGTAATAAATTTTTATGAAAAACTTAAAAAGGGATTTAGAGTTGTAAAGAGTTTCACCTTCCTTTGCCCCCTTCGGAGAAGACAAAGAACGAACCGTCCTTGCTTAGTGATACGCCATTTGGAAAATAAAGATCTCTCACAAGCACGGTGGTTTCTCCCGTAGCAGCATTATACTTCAAAACTCTCCCGGAGTTTTCAGCAGAAAAAACTACTTGCAAGAAGTTCCTGCACAAGAAATATAGGTATTAGAACTCTTAGAAGGTTTTATTCTATTCAGAAATCAGAGTTAAGAGACAAGCAGCAAGAAAACTGAAAAAACAGTGATTATAAAGGATAAAGAACATAAGCACCAAGCAGTCCTTTGAATAGTTCTCGGAATCAGTCTAGATAATAGCTACATGAGTGAAATTTATAGATTTGGAGAACATAATGTTGTCTTGAACAAGAAGAACATCAACAAGTTTTATACATAAAGAACATCAACAAGATTTTTCAGTCCCCTGCTCATTGTTTCCTTCTACAAATGAGTTTCAATTTTACTTTTGACTCACGTAACCCATCTATAAAGTGGTGATCAACAAGAAAATCACCACAATAATTAGGAAGCATCCATGGTCTTTTGTTAATTAGCAAGAGAAAATCACCATAGCTTACCTTCTGGGGTATTTGATGCTGCTATCTGTAAAGTATACATTCCCTTCGTCATCAAGGTCTAGATCATTAGTAAACTTGAATGGCACTCCTTCTGCTTCAGTTGAAAGAGATGTTGCCAGACCTCCTTCCGGTCCGACTTTCATCAGCCCGAAGTAAGCATCTGCAATATATAAATTGCCTGTCTTCTTGTCAAACCGGAGACCCAAAGGGCGGCCACATATATGCTCATTCTTAGCATAGCTTAAAATTGATGGATTAGGATCACATATCTCCGACCTGAAACCATATGGAAACAAATTAGAATGTATCAGCAACACCTAAAAACAAATGCCTAGAACAAGGAAACGATAGATAAGTAATTAGAAAACATCAAATCAGACGATGCTGCAAACATATTTTGGCATATAACAGAAGAGGATTATTTCTAACCATTTCCAAGGTCTCCAAAAAGATGCACATTAACTTTTGTATTTGGTCTCTTCTTGCACCAAATCCTCCCACATGGGTTTGTATATGAGCACTAAATTTTATTCTAGCTTTTAACTCCAGCGTCCTCTCTCTCCATTCAAGGGCAAAATTGTATTATACATACACACAGTTTTCAAACTAATTTGTCCCAATTAAATATTAATAATTGAAAGATTGTGTCTATTATAATAAAGTTAAAATATCAAACTTTACACCATGACACCACTTGTAGGCTAAATAAAATAATCAGTATATCTGAAGCAGCTAAGTATAGTTTAACCATTTGAATTCTCACTCTACAAAAATAAAAAAATTGAATGGAAATTTAAATAAATTAGAAAGAGAGAATGATTTGAAATCTTGTTTTTGCATAAAGAAATTTCACTGAAACAGTCAGATTTTTGACTAATTTCATAGAATTTAAAGATTAATTACTTATCTAATGATCTAAATTACTAAACCTCTTTCTTTCTTTTTTTAGTTATCATCCGAACACAAAATTTTAAAAATATTCATATATTTGTCGTCCTAGAGATGAAAACTTCAAAATCATATTTAGAATTTGAAAGCAAAGGATTATATAATTATTTGGAGGAGGTCAAGATTTAAAATATTCATAAACATGATTCAACCACGTCTACACTATCAACCTTCCTCCATCCTCCATCGACACGAAACCCTAGGAGAATTCACAAATGAGAACTACTCAACAATCAACACAGACCGATTCAGCGAAACAAGAAGAGAACAACCATTACCTATTAAGCGAAGTATAAGCAAAATCAGTCAAGGATTCACCATTCCAGAACAGTACTCTACCATCAGCGACACCAGTGTAAGGACCACGCCCTAGAGGATCGAATGCCAGACTCTCAGGGCCCTGAACTTGATCCTTAAACATGATCGTCGACTTCTGCAACAAGTTCTCGCTATCTCTCTCCGTCGGTATTTGAGACCACGAAGGCAATTCGACATAGTAGGTCTCAAAGTCAGGGAAGTTAGCGATCGCACTGTGCTTGAAGGGATCGGTTGCACAATACAGAGCCAGTAAGAAGAAGAGGCCGGCGACGACAGCGGAGAACGAGACGGAAGAGTGAGTGGTCTCCTTTGGACGCCCCATTCCCGGCGAAATCAAGATTAGTGAAGGAGAGTGGCTGAAGAATGTTGTTGGAGGAGAAGGAACTGGTACGAACTGGGTGGATAATGGAGATGGATTGTGAAGTTGAAGAGTAGTTGGTGAATTTTGATTATGGTTGGTAGTGGATAGAAGATTTGATTATGGGAGTGGAGAAACCTCCATGGAAAAGCTCGTATTTATTGCTTTTGAGCCCACACGAACTGAAAACAGAACAGGAATAGGAATTCAATTTCTTTCAGATTAAAGGTTTAAAATATTGACGTGGATAAAAATATAGAGATCTTAAATTGTAGAGAAATTTCAATGGAGATATCGATATTTATAGATATTTCTGAAATCATTTTAAAAATTAAATTAGTAAATAAATAATTTATTGCTTTCAAATTTATAAATATGTCTATTATTTATATTAGTGACAATTTTATGCTTATTTTTTGTATTTCATGTATTTTTCTAGGATATAATAAAAATATCG
The DNA here is from genome assembly GCA_002890555.2 of Lagenaria siceraria. Taxonomy (NCBI): domain Eukaryota; kingdom Viridiplantae; phylum Streptophyta; class Magnoliopsida; order Cucurbitales; family Cucurbitaceae; genus Lagenaria; species Lagenaria siceraria. The sequence goes on along the minus strand of CM016492.1, from coordinate 22,541,809 downwards.
ATTCACTCCATATCGATATCGAATCTATGGAAACATGGAAATATCGATGGAAATTTAATACTATGAACTTACCTTATTTTATTTGTAAATCTTTTAACCCTAATTTTATTGGGATATATATAATGAGTGATTGAATTGGGTAATACTTTTAGGAATAGTGTAGCAATATTTTTAAATAATTGTAAATATAGCAAAATCTATTATTGATTATAGATCAGGAGTGCACAAAAAAACCAAAAAAAAATAAATCAATCCAAATTGTTCCACTTATTTGGTTTGATTTTGTAGTATAAAATTGGACATATTGGTTTGTATTTTGAGAAAACAAAAAAGTGTTGATTTTGATCATAGTGTTTTAATTATTATGGTGCATATATATTTAATATTTATTGTTTAGAAAAAGACCAATTATTATAGGGTGTGTATGTTTTTTATTAAAAAAGTGTCAAGAAAAAAAAATAAAAATGTCTAATTTCAATCTATAAAAAAATGGACCATATTTTAATATAAAATTAGCAAAAGGACCAATTTGAAACAAAATTAGAAATTAAAATTAAAATTTGGAAGAAAAAAAGAAAATGTCAAAAATCGAGAACTAAACTGAAACAAATAAAAATCAATTTATTGGCTTTGTTCTTTATTGGACATTAGTTTGAATCTTCATTATAAAACTGATTGGTTTGGTTCTTGGTTGATCCCAAAATCAACAAAATCGAACCAACTATCGCTAATAGACTCTAAAAGCTGAATTTAAATTTTTATGTATTTGCAAATTCTTTTGCATTCTTCTATATCTACTAATGTTTTTGGCATGATTGCTATATTTGCAAATGCCTCATTCTCTTATACATTTTATCACTTTTATTTTAACAAATGAGAAAGATTTGTAATATCTCTCCACAATCTTCTTTTTCTTTATTAACAGTAACAAGTTAATTCATAATAATAACAAAAGATTATGTTAAATTACATTTTTTTTTTCAATTTAGAACAATAAATTTTATCAAACACAAATTAATTCACAATTAAACACATATTTCAAATTTCGAATCCAAATTCAAGTTTTTAAATTAAAATCAAACGTGTTTTCAGTGGAGAAAAAGATTTTTTTTTCTATTAAATTCTTTTATTTTAAAAATAAGTTTTTGGATCATGAACCTAACCGGCCTAAAGTAAACACAATCTTTAAATTGTGCTGATAATTGACATTTTAAATAAATAATAATAATATTTGTAAAAAATTGTCTAATTCAATAAGAAAAATAAATTGTTATTAAAGAACAAAACAATAACAAGAGCTTTCAATAAAAAAAAGGAAAAAAAAATAATATGGTGAATATATAGTAGATTTCAAATAATTAATGTAATAACTAGTTTTTAATTAAAATGAAATTTGTGTTCTAAAATACATCATATGACAAAAAAAAAAATTGAATCTCTATCTTAAATTCTGGTATTAAAAAATTAAAATGTCATTTAAGTTCTTAAATATTTTAAATATTTATTTAATAATAAAAAATGAGTTAAATTATTTATAAATATTAGAAAATTTCATTATCTATGACTGCGATAGATTTCGATAGACTTCTATCGTCGCGATCTATCAAATAATAAATTTTTTATATATATATGTAAATATTTGATATTTTTTATGTATAATAATCTTTCAAAAGTAAATGTAGATATCAAAGGATGAAAAAAAAAACTACAAGTTTCTTTTCTTTAAATCACGTTTTAAGATTAACAACTTTTTGAAGATTTTATTTTTTAAAAAGGATAGATGTTAACAATATTATAATTTTAAAAGTTGAAATAATTAGGTGAAAAGACATACGAGCATTTATTACTTTGTTGAAAAATTAAATTGACTACTCAATTTTTAGAGATGAAGCAATAGAAATTTTTTTTTTTTTTTTTTTAAAAAAAAAACATACAATCAAATTGTTTGAAATAACATTCTTTTTAATAACAGGCAAATTATGAAGAATAAATCAATTAAAATGAAATTTTAGAATATAAAATTTATCCTTTTCTTTGAAAAGAATAAAATTTAGGAGAATTTTAAAAAATAAAAAAATAAGATAAATTATTTACTCAAACTAGTAAAATTTTTAGATAATTGTGATAGACGCTGATAGAAGTCTATGAGTGATAGAAATATTAAAAGTCTATCATGCTGATAAAAGTCTATCAGTGTTTTTTTTTTTGCTATTTTCTATAAATAGTTTGACATTTTTTCTATCAATAAAAATTTCTTGAAATTTTCTCTAAAATTTCTCCACTATAACCGAGTTTATATACATATATATTGTATTGAATCTAGATAGAATAGATAATATACAAATTACAATGCACTAAATAACACAAGATGGAAATAGAAGTTTATTTATCATTCATATATTTACAGTCTAGTAGCCATAATTATTTAATTGCCAGTAATATCAACCCTAATTAACTGCATATTTTTACTATAAAAAAAACTCCCCATTTAATATACATTAATTAATTGTTGACATCAAACTTAATAATTAATTATTCGCCTCAATTTATTGTTTAGCCTTAATAGATTTTAATTGCAATCTATATAGCTAGTGTTTAATGATCTTGAATGAATGGATAAGAAATAAGAGGTGTTTGTTTTAAGGGTTGAGATTGGAGGAATTAGACATCTTTAAGTCTAACTCTTGTTTGGGGTAAGGATGTAGGAAGTCTTGGCTTCCTGCAACTATTCTCGTGGATTTGAATAGTAAACACTATTCAAACTCGTGTGTTACCATTTATCTAGCAAGTTCATTAGCCAACTTTCAGACACAACTTTGGTCGCCACCTCAAGCGACCAGCCACCTCCTCCTCTACCGACGAACCTTGAAAAACATTAATAAAAATGCTGTTAGTATATAACAAACCAATCAAACTTGTATATAAAAACATTTTAAGAAAGAATTGTCAAACACACGTGTTTTTATTTTAAAGAATTTTTATCAAAAGTGTTTAAATAAAAATGAATTTTTAAAAAATATTTTTTCCTAAATCATTCCAAATAGGTCATTAGGCTGGAATTGAATAATTAGGTATAATTATTTAGGCTATATGTGTAGAAAGTCCTAACTTAATTTAATAATATTTTCATTTTTTTTTTGTTGGTATTGTTACTAGCTTGAAGACTTAGAATCATTTTTTAAATGTAAAAGTCTAAAATGTTGGAAACAACTTAATTGAATTCAATATTAAAATACTAGTTTATTTTAATTTCAAGTTAGCTGTAAAAAATGGATCTTTTCAAATAAAATTTTATAGACTTTTATTTCAAAATTTTAAAGTCTATAAAATTTTATTTCAAAATTTAGTAAAATTAAAATAGCAAATTATTAAAAAAAATTAAATAAAACTGTACTTTTAGTCAAAACTTCTATTTCAAAATTTTAAAAAAATCTTCTAAATTTTTAGTTTATTTTAAACTTAATTATATCAAAATAATTAAGATGATAAATTTAAACTAATCTAAAATCTAATCACTGATTAAATACAAGAAAATATTTTATAAGCTAAAAAACACAAGCTTTTAAACTTAGACTTCCAAAACCTGCACTCCAAACACAATTTTCTTAAACTCAAGCTACCTAAACCTCCCAGCCTCACTCCAGGCTTAAGATTCCAAACTTATGCGTCAAATACCCCTAAGGAGTTCATAAACTATTTAAATCTATTTTTCTAAACCTCGTAGAAAAATATATAGATACGCTTCAACTAGTTGTTACGCTCAAGTTGACCGTTATTAACCTTGAATTTTTTTTTTCTGAATACAACAAATGTGAGGTATGAAGATTTTTTTAATACTATGTGTAGGAAAAAAAAAATTTAGAGAAAGAATGAGGAAAAGTGAGTGGGTGAGTATGGAGTGGGTGAAAAAGTCTTTTCTCAAAGTGTTTATATTTGTACTTCATTGCCTCCATTTAGACTTTGAAAAGATCAAGAAATGATTTTAAATTATGTGATTTGAAATATCAAAAATAATTTTAATTTATTTTCTTTGTTCGAAAATATTAAAATTTTGTTTACCGGTACCAGAAAGAAAAGTTAAAAAATTTACTAATATATACTTTAAACTATGATTAGTTAATTGATCAAAAATTAAAATATGGTAAAATTAAATGTGTAATTTACCTCTAAATCGTATCTAACTCCTGCGAAATTCTTTTACTAAAAACAACAAATTTCAAATTGCACTCTACAACAAAATTCATTTAAAATCAGTTAGGATTTCAAATCTTAAAAAAATATTAAAAAAAATTCCAAATAGAGTATCAATGAGAGTTTCTTTCTTCCAAATTACTATCTCCTATTTATTTATTTATTTATTTTTATGGCGAACTTCTTCCAACGGAATTAGGTGTAAAGTGAATGATCCTCTAGAACAGTGGTCCATAATTTAACTTTTTTTTCGTTCAATTTCACCCTTCTCTATCCATTATCATGTGCTTTTTCTAAGTATAATATGTTTTACTCTCTAATCTCAAATTAATTAATCAATTAATATTTTAATAATAATAAACATACTTTTATTTATTAATAATTTGAGTGTTTTGAAGTGATTATTGTGTAAAACTTGAAATAACGGTTCCAATGCAATTTGAATAACTCAAATAGAAGTTCAAACGAAGAAGATAGGATCGAAACAAACTTAACGGAAAAAATACCCAAGATGCTGATGTGGTAGCTTATTAATCAAAGTGGACCCAATTCTAAGGTGATATGTAGAGCAATGGAGGAGTGGCACATGGTGGACTTTTACTTTTTTTGTTGGATTTAAACTATTTGTATGTTAAATAGAAGGCTTGACTAGCGTGAAATCGACCATTTTAATGATGTTTAATATAGCATTAATGTTATATCTAGAGGATTTTTTTTTTTTTTTTACATTGAGCGTTCTCAAGGATAATCTTGTTCGTAAGACACTTAATTGATGACATTTGACACCTCGTCAGGAGTAGATTTAGTATAGGCGATCTCCTCTAAACTTTATGCTTATAATAAATTTAATATCAATATGAATTAGCCCAATAGTAAATTTGTCTTTTAATCTCGATTAGACCCAATTCAAACTCTAATCTTTACATTTATTTTTATAAAATTTCTAAATCTGCCATCGCTCGCACAATTTTTTTCATTGGATGTGAGGACAAACTTTTGTTGCTCTCTTTTTTTCTTTGCTTTCTCAAAGTATATAAGCCTTAAAAAATTATAATTACACTTGAGACAAAAAAAAAAAAAAAAAATTATTGCAATTGAGAATCGAGATGTTGAGCTAGCTAGGCTCGTATGGGAGAGGTTCAAGGCCCAACCTTAATCATGGACTCCCTTCACGGAGAAAGAACACTTCGGCCTATATAAGAGTCCGTTTATAACGTTTTTTATTTTTTATTTTTTTATTTTTTTAAAATTAAAAAACAGGAATATATTTTGTAACTGTTTTCTATTTAAAAAAAAAACATGAACTTGTTTGATAATTATTTCTTGTTTTTTATTTTATATATTTTTTCTTATATTTTTCTCTTATTTTATAGTTTAAAAATAGTCTAATTATGCAAAATAAAAAATATATAGCATGCATTAAAATATAAAAAATAATTATAAAACATTTAAATTATCAAATTACATAAGGCCCAATTCAAAATTAATAACAACAATACAATTGTTTCTATCATTTATATGTTGTTAAAATATGGTTTGTAATATTATATTTCACAGTCATTTGTCTTAAATGATGTCGATTCAAATCTAATCCAATTATATTATTATGTAGATTTCGTGGTCGTAAAATATTAAAGTGAACGTAAATGAATGTCTTAGACTTCTATTGCTACCGCGATATAAATTTTGCTTACTAAGACATTCATTTATGTTCACTTTAATATTTTACGACCACAATCACAAGAATTTTTTTTTTCTCCCAATATTCTCTATGTATCTCTATTTCCCAATAATAAATCAAAACGTTTACCTCTCACACATTTTCGACAACCAAACTTGTAATAATAACTAAGTTAGCTTTTTCTCGTGTCATATGATAAAGACAAGATCATGCCTATCCTAACATATTTCTTCTTTTTATACCAAAATATATAAAGTATAAAATTAAGGATTGTTTTCAAATATAGAAAAATGAGCCAAACTATTTACAAATATAGAAAAATTTTATTGTCTGACAACGATAGACCGCGATAGTTCGCAGTCTATCATTGACAGACAATAATTTTTTTTTTATATTTATAAATAGTTTGATGTTTTTTCTGTTTATAGTAATTTCCTTAAAATTAAACTATAACTAAAGTATTAAATTTCCATTCATATTTCTACATTCATTTTTCATAAGTTTAACATCCACACATTTCCATTATTTTGTTAAAAAAAATTCATAAAACATTAAAAAAAAAACAAAATACTAATGTGAATATAACATAAATTAATAATAAATATTTTAACTTATTTAAATAATATAAAATGTTTATTTATTAATTTAAACATATTTTTAATTTTCTAAATCATCATAGACATTTTCATAAAATTAAGATTTTAATATTTTCATCAAAATTAACATTTTAAAAATCAGTATTATATTATTGTGTAATATTATTTTGAATAAATTTGTTTTGATGAAATGTATGAGCTGGGTGAGAGAAAGAGGACAAGACAGAGAAAGACAAATTGTAAGCCAACTGCCACAGAAAAGCCTTAAAATGTTGATAAATTAATAATAAATTCCAACTGATAACAGCACATAGGGCATGATATGCCTTTTTGTTCATGTATATATGTATATATATAATTAAGGCTTCTTTAAACAAAGTCTAATTGAAAAAATTCCTTCTTCAAATTCAATAGGTCTTTTTCTTCTTCTTCTTTTTTTCCTTCTCGAGAGATGTGGAAGCTGAAATTCTCGAAAGGATGGGAGACGAGTGAGAACGATCACGTAGGAAGGCAATATTGGGAATTTGACACAAATCTCAAACCTTCTGAAGAAGAAAATACTCAAATACAAAATTTTTGCAATGAGTTCTACAATAACCGTTTTCAAGTCAAGCACAGCTCTGATCTTTTAATGAGACTTCAGGTTAGTTTACTATATATAACCACTATCTTACGTTATTGTTTGATCATAGTTTGTCACGTGACAATTAATAGAATATACATCTAGAATGCACTCAAATATTACAAAAATTTCTTCTTTTCTTCTTCGTTAGTCTATTTTAATTCTTGCAAAATATAACTCGAGAAGAGACCCATTATTTTTCTTACTTAGAAGTTAGATGGAAAGTGATGAAGAAGAAGAACTAGAACACAACAATGATTTTTCTTACATATATTGATAGTGATGTGTGAATTAGTTTACTGTTCTTTGCTTTCCCATGAGTCAATGACTCAGGTTGTTTAATCACAAATTAAATAATTCCTTCTTTTCCCAAATATATTCACTATTTAAATTAGGTTTTTTTTTTTTGGTGTGAACATGTCATAAATAACTCCCATTTTCTCATGTAATAATAATATTTTGTAATTATACATAGTTGTATTGTATTATATTTTTATTTTATTTCTGTAGAGAATTCTTTCTAGAGTAGTTTAACACGTGATCTTTTAACACTGTATTAGATAACATGAAGTTTCATTTCAAAAGTAATTGACAACGAAAGAAGTAACCCATCTATTTTATTAAAATAACGAATTCCCTTGATTTTTCTAATATAAAATTCTTAACCACAATCGTAATTAGTTGAATTATGTCTTTAAGTCAGTATTTAAGATTTTAGGATATAGATATTAGTTTTTTTTTAAAAAAAAATAAAAATAGTCGTTATTTTGCTTCATAACCTTTTTTTTTCTTCTTTTGTTGCTTCATGGTTTACCATAGTTATAATTTAAGATTATTTTCAAATATAAAAAAATGAACCAAACTATTTATAAATATAGTTATAATATTTTGTTTAAAGAAAAGAGGAAAAACTAGGGTTAATTGGTTATATCAGTATACAATGTCCTGTCACATCACATATATGCTTGATCTTCACGTTAAATAGATATAGTAGTTATAATTAAAATGGTAAATTAAGTAATATAAGGTGATAATAATCAATGCATTTTGGCAGCTTCTTTTTATATATAAATGTTTGTTCCATAGTACGGAACAGAGAATTAAATAAAATTTAAGTGTTTGGACAATAAAGATGTTTTGTTGTTATAAATTATAATAGACTTTTTATCCTCTTATTTTATTAAAAATTATGAGCCAAAAATCTTAAAGTCAATTTTAACATAACTCTCATCGGTATTTTGTTTTTTATTTTTTATTTTTTTAAAAATTAAGCCTATTTTCTTACCATTTTTACAATGTTTTACATATTTCTTATGACAAGAGTTGAATTCTTAGCTAAATTCTAAAAACAAAAATGATTTTTTTAAAAATGATTTTTTTTTTAATTTTCAAAATTTGGCTTGATTTTTTAAAACATTGATAAAAAAAACGGATAACAAATCAATAAATTTAGAGGTAGAAAAGAGTTTATAAGCTTAATTTTCAAAAAATAAAAAAAAATCAAATGATTATCAAACGGGGCCTAAAGTATTATATTTTTAATAAAAACTCATATTCAAATATCCAATCTCACACGTCATTTTTTTTCTTCTTTTAATTAAAAAAAAAAACGTAAGATGAGGACAAGAAAAAAAAAGATTAAAATACCATTTTAGTCCCTCTACTTTGAAGTTTGTTCAATTTTAGTCCATTTACTTTTAAATGTCCAATTTCAGTCCTCGTATGTTTAGTAAATGTTAAATTTAGCCTCTCAAATTTAATTTTTATCGAAATTAGTTAAATAATAACAATATTTTTCATGCAAGGAAATATAATATGTAAATATGTTTTTAAAATTTCAAGTAAAAATACTTATTGATAACAAATAAAAAAGATTAGAAAAATTAACGATAAACAAGTAGTAGGGACTAAATTAAAATTTATTAGAAGTATAATGACTAAAATTGAACAAACTTCAAAGTGAAGAGACAAAAATGTGTATATATATATATATATAACAACCACAAATAGCCATTTCTACGCTAAAATGAGCATAACTTAGCTGGTATAGTGTTTGTACTATTAATCTCAAAGTCATAGGTTTAATTTTCCCACTAAAGATATTAAAAAAATATATTTTTTTTTTCACAGTATCACTACCAAAATGTTGAACCCCAACTGATAACAACACAAAGAACATGATTCTATATGGATTTTTTTTTTTTTTTTTTTTTTTTTTTTTTTTTTTTTTTTTTTTTTTTTTTTTGAGATAGGAAGAAAAAAGCAATTCAAACTCTCAACCATTTTAGTTAAGTACAAACTCCCAACTTTATACCTACTTTAATTTGATACAATCCAAGTTGTCACTAGAATTCAAAGCTTAATTAAATTGATATATTATGTTAAGTTAATATTAGCATAAATTAAAAACTAATATACTACTGATGTGATTCTATGGTTTTAAGATAATTTACCACACACAATTTGACTTAGTTATAAGTTTTAACATTTATTTTTTTAAAAAAAGGAGTAAATTTAAGAGAAATTTTCACAGGTAGATAAAATGTCAAACTATTTACAAAAAATAGCAAAAAAAAAAATTGATAGATATTAATAGATTTCTATCGGTATCTATCAGTGATAGACTTTTATCATTTCTATCACTGACAACTATCTAAAAATTTTACTATTTTGTGTAAATAGTTTCTTTTATTTTTTTTATTTTTAAATACTCTCTTATTAATTTTGATATTTTGAATAAATTATAGTTGAGAAAGGAGAATAATGGTGATGAGATGAAGCTACCAAGTCAAATAAAAATTAGAAGTGGAGAGGAAATAAGTGAAGAAGCAGTTGAAAGCACTTTGAGAAGGGCAATTAGATTCTATTCAACTATACAAACTCAAGATGGCTTTTGGCCTGGTGACTATGGTGGCCCTTTGTTTCTTCTTCCTGCCTTGGTAAATTTCTTTTTCCTTTTTTTTTAATTATTTAATTAAAAATATATTTGGGATCATTCTAACCGTTTCTAAACTTTTAAATTTGTGTCTAAAAAGTCCTTTTAACTTAATTTTTTTTAATAAACTCTTAAACGGTTAGAATATTAATATAATATTAAATTTTTCATAATCAATTGGCTTAAGTTTTTCAATTGATTTGTAATTTAACATGATATCTGAATTAGAGCAGGAGATTTTGAATTCAAATCAATGTAAAGTCATTTACTCTCTAATTATAATATTGAATTTCATACGTTGGCTCTTTAACATAATGTTCACAAATTTTAAAAATTAAATGATCTATTAAATAAAGTCGAATTTTATGTCTATAAGATCTTAAGCTTGTAACTTTGTATCTAGTTGACGTATTAAATATTTGGAACTAAATTTGTAATTTAACTTAATTTTTTTAAAAAAAATATTTTAGGTCTCATTTGGTAACTATTTGATTTTTTTGTTTTTTTGTTTTTTTTTTAAATTAAGCCTATAAACATTCATTTCACCTTGTTTGGTTATTTACTTTTATTTATATTTTAAAAAACCAAGCTAAAATTTAAAAACTGAAAAAAGCAGTTTTTAAAAACATGTTTTTGTTTTTTTAAAATTTCGTTGAGAATTAACTTTAAAATCACTCTTAAACAACTTTTATATATATATATATTTGCCTGTCTAATAATTCGTTTGAGACATAGACTAAAGTCATTCCATCAATTTATTAAAAAAAGCATTAGAATGATTATGCTTATATGATTTATTATTTAAATAAAGTGCAGAGACCAAAATTTCTCAACTTCTCTTATTAAAATTATTTAAATGTTTCTCTACATTTTTAAATTTGAAACTTTTGTGGCTGCATTTTGTATTTTATTTTCAAGTGTGTACTATGTAATCTATTTTGAAAATATTTTTATATACATGAAACATGTCTGGTTTGAAATTTGACTAAATGATTTTAAATTCAATGTGAAAAATTAAATTAAAATAAAATAAATTATTTATCAGAAATTATTTTCAATTACTAAATTGATCATTCATGTGGGCGCACCGCCTGTCGCTACTTTTATTATTTTATTTAAAAAATAAATAAATGGTTTTATTTCTCGCTTTCTAAAAACATGTTTAATATATATAGAGAAAATATGAGAAAAATTATTATAAACAAAAAAAAAAAAAATCAAACTATTTACAAATATAAATATTTTTTATTATCCATCAGCGATAAACTAGTCTGTCGCTGATAGACAGTGAAATTTTTCTATATTTATAAATAGTTTAGCTTATTTTTCTATATTTAAAAACAACCCAAAATATAATTTATACTCCTAATTAAACTACTTTTAGAATTTAGCTAAGTTGTTTTAATATAAAAGTTAAAATTCATTTTCAACTTAGTCTTTGAAATTTGATTAATAATGGTTTACTCTTACATTTTCAATTTGTTAATAATTTAAATTTTAAACTTTAGTGGGTAAGAAGTTAGTTTATGATTCTATGCATTCTAAAATCTTTAATGATTTTGTTCTAAAAATTATTGTTAAAAATTAATAAAATTTATTACATCAATAAACTAATTAAGAATCCAATATGTTTATAAATTATAAAAGTCTAAATTGTTAAATAATAAAAATTTAACATTTAATTTTGATGAAATTTTTTCTGCATAGTTTAAATTGTTACAAATTTAAATTATTACAAATAAAAATTATTAAGGTAATATTTATTTTTACTTGCAATAAAATCAAACCGTTAAAATATGAAAATTAAGATTGATAACTATCATTTTGAAAGAATTTTTTTTTATTACTACGAAAATTTAAACCTCTAATTTTAAATGATAATCTACATGTCAATTACTACTAAGTTAGGCTCACTTTTGACATCTTTTATTATTGAAGTAACGTATTTAGAGTGAGAATATTTTTAAGTTAATAATTTAACTAATGGTTTATTATATAGAAAACAATAATAATTATAGTACATCAAATTAGAATAAAATATATGAGGATTTTTTAAAGTTAAAATATATGATATTAAAGACCATATCAAATGTAGGACCATTTATAATATTTGAAATTATTGTTTTGTTTTATTCCCAATTGGTCCCCTCTCATCCTCCTCACCACAGCCGCTACTTGCTAATTCATGTTGCCATCATCTTCAAATTGGGCCAACGTTGTATTTTTGTTATAACAACCAATACTATTTTTAATTAATTTTATTTCATTTTCGTAAATGGTCCCATAATTTTCCTTTTAGTTTTAGTTATTAATTTTTAGGCACTTGAGGTACGGATCATCGATGTAATATTCGATATATATATTTTTTTTGATAGATTAATATTGGAATATTTGTTATTGAATGAATGTGACAATAACACATACATCCAAGTAAGAAATATTTGGTGAATTATTTCAAAAAGAAAAAAAAAAGAAAGAAATATTTGGTTTATATATGTGTATGTATATTTTTAATGATATAAATATCAAGTAATTAACACACAAAACTAAAGGTTGTTGAGAGAGAATAAAGTGAAAAGATAGTGGGTATAAAAAACTTAACCAAATAATTTGTGTTATGGTTTTGGAATTGAGGTGTGTGTGTGCATATATATATATATATATAAGTGAATAATAAAAAATTAATTTTGTTTTGAGTAATTGTAATGAGTAGCAATTTTAGGGATCGATAATACCAAGTGTATAGCAACATTTTAAAAAATTACAAATATAGCAAAGTCTATCAATGCTGATAAACTTTTATGGTGTAGGTGGTTTAGGTGATATATCACTGATAGACCATGAGAGTCTATTAATCTATCACTAATAAACTTTGCTATATTTGTAATTTTTTTAAAAAAATATTACTAAATATGCTAATATTTTGAATTTGATTGTTATATTTGCATCTGTCCCTTTTGTGTTTTCTTGATTAGGTGATTGGGCTAAGTGTAACGAAAACTCTTGATATAATCCTCTCGTACCACCATCGACGTGAAATGTGCCGCTACCTTTACAATCATCAAGTATTTTTTTTTCTAATTTCTATGCATTTTTTTTTCTTAGTGTAATAATTGCAAGATATGGAAGTAGGTTAATCACTGGAATTAACTTGAGTTTTTTTTAAATGTGTCTAATTCATCTTTTTTTTCTTCTATAAATTAATGCAACACAACATATTTTTGTTTAATAACTTACCATATGGTTGCATTTTGGCTAAATAGATTAAATTGCATCTAATCTTTTATATTTTTCTTAATTAATATGGTCCATGATATTTTTAAATTATTAAATTTACTCTTAATATATTAAAAAAAATTCAATTAGGTAATGTTGTGTCATTAAATTATCAATTTATTAATAGATTTAAATACGTAGACTTGTCCTTGAGTGACCAATATATTTGTTCATTAACAAAATTGGACACGCTGATGAGAAAAATTCATTTTTCTTTTAAGTGAAGCATATCTAAGTGACATAGTCAAGAGGAGTTTAAATATGCTAATAATATAATAATTTAATGATAGGTATGTTTTTCCACATTAAAAAAAATTAACAATCTTTTATAGAAGAACTTAACAGAGATTTTTTTTAATACATTTTATATAATGTTAAGAATTTTAAATGATAAAAGATCCAATTGAAAAAAAATCCAAAATAATAGGACCACTCGTTATATATATATATATATATATATATATATATATATTTTTTTTTTTTTTTTTTGGCCTTTTACAAATATTTTTAATTGATAGTAAAAGTTAAAACTTTTAATAGTATGATTATTTATTCATTCAACTTAAATATCTTTCAATTGATTAAATTACATATTTTGATTAAGAAGTTTCGCAAGAATAGATTATTTATATTAACCTAATTATTGTCTTTTTCTCTTTTAATGACATTAATTTAATATAAGCTTTGACTTTTCAGAATGAAGATGGAGGGTGGGGATTGCATATAGAAGGGAACAGCACAATGCTTTGTACAGCCCTATCCTACGTGAGCTTAAGATTATTGGGTGAGGAAATGAACGGTTGTGATGGAGCCTTGCGTGAAGCAAGGAGATGGATTCTTGATCGAGGTGGGGCCACCTCAGTCCCCTCTTGGGGAAAAACCTGGCTCTCCGTAAGACCGTCCGCATATTATAACTCTTCATCCCATTTTAATCAACTACTTTTCAATCGTGTTTGCATTTTTTTAAAATGTATTTTATTTCCTTTTTATTTGTTTTTTCTTAAAAAAAATACTTTATTTTTTAGTCTAATGGTAAAAACAAGAACAAGTTTTCTATGTCTTTTCAAGCTTTTAAATTTTGGCTTGAATTTTAAAAAATATTTGTGGGAAGTAAATAACAAAAGAGTAATGATTAAAAATATTTTTTTTTCATACAACACAAAAAAAAATAATAACTAAAAACAGCTACTTGAGCTACACAAAGATAAATGCAGTCTAAGCAATACCCAAACTTTTCTTGTAACAAAATTAAAGAAACTCTGTAAAAGTAATGTTTGAAAACTTAATACTAAAATCAAAATGATTACCAAATAAGATCTAAATTATTTAATTATTTAAGTTAAATATACATCAAGACTCTAATATTTTAACCATTTTTTTTGTATTAGAGTAATTTTTGAATAGTTCAAATATAATATTAAAACAACATTTTAGTGGTATAGTAACTTCTTAGTAATAAGCTAATTATCGAGCATAACTCAACTAATATAAATTTTATATTATATGAATATTATATTGTTGACTTTGAGATTAAAGGTTCGATTTGACTTGAAATTAGAGGTTTGATTTTTTAGCGGAAAAAAAAAAGCATCTAGTTAATAAAATTTTATTAATCTCTTTTGGAAATTATATAATTAACTAAAATTCATTTTGTATGTAGGTCCTTGGGGTGTATGAGTGGGAAGGAAACAATCCACTTCCACCCGAGATATGGCTCTTGCCTTATTTTCTTCCACTACATCCAGGTCTTTTTTTTTTTTTTTTGTTGGTTTAAAATAGTATATATATTTTTTGAGAAAGTATAAATTTGCTATTTAAAATTCGAAACATTTAGTATTTTATTTTAATTTTAAAAAATGTGATCATTTTCTTAATGATTTTACCTTTTTAAAAAACATTTAAATTTGTAACTAAATTCTAAAGAAGAAAAAAGAAACTATTTCTAACTTAATTTTGAAAACACTATGAAAATAAATACTTAACAAAATAAAGAAAGTCATATGTTTTTTCTTCTTTGTTCTTTTTTATAATATGTGGGGTTGGTGGAACCAAACTTCTAACTTGGAGGTTGGCAAGAAAGTCATAGGTTATCAAACCAGGTCTAAGATTTTTTATTTTAGTTTTTTTTTTCAATGAAAAACATATTTTTAAGTTTTTTATTTTGCTTGCTAGACACAAAATTATTTTTCTACCCTCCACTTTTTAATTAAAAATTTTATTAAAAATTCAAAGTTATTTTTTAAAAAAATGTTGAAAATAAAATGGAAAAAAATACAGGTTAGATTTGTACCCCACCAAACAACCATACATATATTTTCAAATATTTTTACAAGTAAAAGAAAATCGAATTTTAAAAATATTTCAAAGCATACATTATTTCAATAAACTTATTCAAAAAGAGAAAAATTCCAAACTTATTTCATCCATGTTATTATTTTGAGAAATTAAAATAAATAAATAACTTATAAAAAGTTTGACCGGCAGGGAAAATGTGGTGTCATAGTCGAATGGTATATCTACCAATGTCATACTTGTACGGAAAGAGATTTGTGGGACCAATTAGCCCCATCATATTGAGTCTAAGGCGAGAGCTTTACACGTGTCCTTATCCTACGGTTGATTGGAATCTTTCTCGAACCCTATGTGCTAAGGTACATCATCTTTTGTTTTACTTTGGGAGAAAATTTTATTTATTAATTTATTGAGTAGTTTTTACGTAATTTTTAAATGTTACTTTTGTGATAAAAAATAAATGGAGGTAGTGTGAAATTTTTTTCAAACTATATTAGATTTTTTCTTTCGACTAGCCCACCAACTTCTTAAATTAGTGTTAAACAACTCAACTTACATAGTAAACAAGATTGAAGTCGAAGTTTGCACATTTATCGCAAAATTTCATTTTTCTCTCTTTCTCTATTTTGCACATTTATCGAAGAACTTCATCTTATAGTCTTTACACTTCAAATACAAATTTCTTAATTCCGACATATTAATTCTACTTAATGAGTCATCGATTGACCAAAAAATTTAAGCTAATGAATAAAAGTAAATCTAACCGTTATATTTCGTATAACTTAAGTTTTGAATAATCTCAACATGGGGTTGATTTTCATAGGAAGATTTGTACACTCCACATTCCAAGATACAAGATATGTTATGGGATTCAATCCACAAGTTTGGTGAACCATTGTTGAAGAAATGGCCTCTCTCAAAACTTAGGCAAAAAGCTCTTGACCTTGTGATTCAACATATCCACTATGAGGATGAAAACACTCACTATCTTTGCCTTGGACCTGTTAGCAAGGTAATTAAAACTACTTCTTCTTCCATGTCATTCCCTTATATATATAATATAAACGACTCTTTTTAAATATAGAAAAGTGAGTCAAACTATTTATAAATATAGAAAAAAAATTAAGTTTATCATCGATAAATCGCGATAGAATTCTATCGTTTGAGCAATAGATAGCGATAGAAGTCTATCGTCGTCTATCACTGATAAACAGTGAAATTTTTCTATAAATATAAATAGTTTGATATTTTTTCTATTTATAGTAATTTCTTTATATTAAACCATTTTTATATGAAGAAAGCTATAAATTAATTGTATATATTTTTATATGAAGGTGCTAAACATGGTGTGTTGTTGGGCTGAGGATCCAAACTCAGAAGCATTTAGAAGACACATTTCAAGAATCAAAGATTATCTCTGGCTAGCTGAGGATGGAATGAAAATGCAGGTTATAATATTGTTTTAAATTATTTTTGAGTGATTAAAGATGTGTTTCGAAATTATTTTGAACATGATAAAAGTGATTTTAACCCTTTCAAAATCACTCTAAAACATATACTTACCATATATATATATATATATCGCTTTGTTAGGGTAGTGAGCTCTATAATTTTGTATGCCATCTTAGGGCCGGTTTGGGAGTAATTTTAAAATGACTAAAATCACTTTTGTCATTTTCAAAATCACCGTGAAATATCTTTTTAATCCTTCAAAACTAATTTTGATAATTAAAAATTACATTTAAATTAAAAATTAAATTGATTTTGAGTGATTAAAGTATATTTTTGAATGATTTTAAAAATGACAAAAGTGATTTTAACGATGACAAAAATGTATTGTTGGGCTAACGATTTTAATTAATATATTTGAAAGTAATTTTCAACTAATCACTCTTAAATATGTCTTTAATGGTTAAAATTCAACTTAAGAAAAGATTCTATATTTTTAAATATGATTTTCATATCACTAAAATCGATTTTAAATAGTTAAAAAACATATTTTAAAATGGTTTTAAAGACGAAAAAAATAATTTTAACAATTTCAAAATTATTCCTTGAACGTCTTTATAATATTTTCAATTGCACGTTAACATTCGTTAATCAACTAACGGACTAAATTATGAGTATATTTGGACAGGGGTATAATGGGTCTCAATTATGGGACGTAGTTTTCGCAGTTCAAGCTATAGTTGCAACTGATCTAGTCGAGGAATATGGTTCAATGCTTAAAAAGGCCCATAATTTTATCAAGAACTCACAAGTAAAGTATTTCATTTAAATTTATTAATTGAGTTTGAAATATGAATTAATTAACTTGGATTTGGTATTAATTAATAATGGAATTAAGGTGAGGAGAAATGGAGTTGAAGATCATAATCCAAGTGATTGGTATCGCCATATTTCAAAGGGTGGATGGCCCTTCTCAACTCCGGACAATGCATGGCCTGTCTCTGATTGTACTTCTGAAGCTTTGAAGGTAACTTTTTTTTCACCTATATTAACTTTTTTGAGTCGGGTTGAAATGATTTTAACCTTCCTTTTTACTTTTAAGAGAAACAGCTAAAGAAAAAATATACTCTTTAACCACTTCAAAAGTCATCCCGAACAAGGTTTTCATTAGATTTATCGAAAGCGTTTATACATACACACATATATATAAAGGATTATTTTCAAATATAGCAAAATGAACCAAAATATTTACAAATATAGTAATATTTCACTGTCTATCTGCGAATAGATCACGATAAACTACTATATTTGTCTATCTGTAGTCTATTGAGACACAAATAGTAGTCTATTGCAGTCTATTGCGGTCTATCATAGATAGCCAGTGAAATTTTGGTATATATTTGTAAATATTTTTAGCATTTTATCATTTAAAATGATTTTCCAGATATATATATATATATATATATATATATATATATATATAAACAATTAATTTTGATCCAATGGTAATCGATTAATTTGTAAGTTAATGTTACTATGTACCCGAAATTTGTAGTTTTTATAAAGGAAAATTACTATGAACATAAAAAATATCATACATTTACAAATAAATAAAAATTGCAATGTCTATTAGCGATAGATCATGATAGAATTCTATTGCTTGAGTGATAAACTTCTACAAATAAAGAAAAATATCACACATTTACAAATAAAGAAAACAATTTTTTAACGAATACATTATTTGTGAAACACAAAAGGAAAATAAGTTGTTTGGTTAGTGATCTAAAAACTTAAATTTAATATCTAGAGAGCTTAAACGTATCTTAGTACCATTGTAGAAATTTAAAAATTAGATCTCAATTTCGAAAGTTGTTCAAAGTGTGTTTTAGTAATATATGTAAACAAATCCACAAGATAGTTATAGTTATTCACTAAATCATTGAATTTGAGTTGCATTCCAAACCTCATGAGTTGACCTAGTGGTAGCGGAAATAGGATTTAAGATCCTACGGATTTTCTTGACATTCAAATATTGTAGAGTCAGGCGGGTTGTCTTGTGAGATTAGTCTTTTCCCCCACTCGTGAGATTAATTCTCTACTCTAATTATTGTCGATTTTATTAACTAAATTATGCTCGGATTGATAAAATTAACGGTTTCGATACAATTCCTTTTAGCTTCAATTTTCGAAATTGATGAATAAAGATATGAGAGAGAATTTAATTTGCTGCAGGTAGCAATTTTGCTATCACAAATGCCACCAACAATGGTGGGTGAGCCAATAGAAGTTCATAAACTATACGACGCCGTTAATCTGATTCTTTCACTTCAGGTGGGTAATATTGAAATTTATATAATATTATTATTAAATATATCTTAATATTAAATTCCAAGACCTTATAATATTCATCGTCAACTTGCAGAATTCCAATGGAGGATTTGCTTCATATGAACTCACAAGATCTTATTCATGGTTAGAGGTAAAAAAGCACAGTACTCCAAATGTTTCCCATAATAATGCACACAAAATGAATAAAACTAAGTATTGATATAACTAAACATATCAGAACCACGTAGTTTAAGCATTTGGGTTCATTGACCGTTTGTGATTATTTAACGTGATATCACAGTATACTATTATTAAATATAATGTAAATTAAAATATCATTTTGATACGAGTACTTTGAATTTTATTCTATTTTAGTTTCTATACTTTCAAATGTCTCATTTTAGTCACATATTTTCAATTAATCTTAAGAATGGTCCATTCAATTTAATATATTGTTGATTTAAAAAAAGAAAAAAGAAAAAAGAAAAATATATCTCTATTAGGATTGTCTTTATAAGTTTTTGAAAATATATTCACATACTGTCCTTTTCTTGCATGAAAATTGTTGTTATTTAATCAAATTCGATATAAAAAAAAATTAACTTTAAAATTTATTGAGAGTACGTGAACTAAAATGAAATGAGACTCAATGTACAAAGACCAAAATAGTATTTTAATCTTCAATTCATTGTAACTCTTCAATTTTTAAACTTTTGGATTGATTGGTAATTTACCTATTTTCAAGTTTTGATACAAATGTTTTTGGTGTGTAGATGTTCAATCCAGCTGAAATATTTGGAGATGTCATGATTGACTATCAGTAAGACATGATATTTTGTTTTATTTATGGAAAATTTTCTTAGATAGAAAAAATGTCAAACTATTTACATAAAATAGCAAAAAAAAAAAATTTTGATAGACATTGATAGACTTATATCATCGTCTATCACAACTATCTAAAGATTTTGCTATTTTGTGTAAATTGTTTTCCTTATTTTTTTATTTTTTAAAATTTTCTCTTTATTTATTTACTTATTTTTTAAATATTATGTAGTACATGTATTTTAAGGGCATAATTTTTTTTGTTGGGTTTAAAGATATGTGGAGTGTACTTCAGCCGCGATTCAAGGGCTTAAAGCATTCATGAAACTACACCCAGGCTACCGCAAGAAAGACATTCAAACATGCATTGCCAAAGCAGCCAATTTCATTGAAACCATTCAACACTCCGATGGATCATGGTTTTTCTTTCTATCTTTTAACCTTTTTAATAACAATTTTCGTATAAACCCTACAATTCTATGTGGTCACTTTTTTGTACATAGTAAACAAAATTTAAAATAATTAATTCTTTTTTTTAATAAAAAAAAACTATCACATACTAGATTCTAATTGAGTGCTGTCTAGGATGCATAATAGAACTGCACCCAAATCATAAACGAAATCGTTAATCAGATTTATATGTTAAAATTAAATTTATATTTGACATGTATTTATTCATTATGAATTAGGTATGGATCATGGGGGATTTGCTATACATATGGGACATGGTTTGGAATCAAGGGATTGGTTGCCTGTGGAAGGACCTATGATAATAGTAAATGCATAAGAAAGGCAACTGAATTTCTTCTTTCAAAACAACTGAAATCTGGTGGTTGGGGAGAGAGCTATGTCTCAGCCCATCACAAGGTACTTAATTAAAATTTCATTTTCATTTTTTTTTTAATTCAATAATATATCAGTTAAACTATGTTTAAATTGATGTATATATTGTTCTCTTGTATTAATGAAAAATAAAGGTATACACCAATCTCAAAGACGACAGATCACATATAGTCAATACTTCTTGGGCTTTGTTGGCTCTCATTAAAGCTGACCAGGTATTAGTTGTTTCACTGATTTCATTGACCTTTGAAATGGTAATAATATTATTAAGTGAATTTTTGTGTGGAGATAGGCACAAAGAGACCCATCTCCTCTACATCGAGCAGCAATGGTGCTGATTAATTCGCAACTCGACGACGGAGATTTCCCACAACAGGTCTTCTCTCTCTCTAATATTGCTTCGTGGGAATTTAGGGTCCATTTGGATTGACTTGAGAAAAAAGTGTTTTTAAAAAAACTTACTTTTATTTAAACTCTTTTAATAAAAACTGTTTAAAATACACTTCAAAATCTATTTTGAGTGGTTTCCAAACACTCCAATTTTTTTTCTTTCTAAAATGACTTATTTTTTAAATTAAACACTTTAAAATGTATTCCAAACACATCTTTAATGTGTGATTATGAAAATTAATTGTTTATTTTTTAATTTTCATTTTTTTTAGCTATTGTGAGTATAGTTTTGTCACATGGTAATTTTTTTTTACACAAATAACATATATCATTAATGTACATTATATTAAAGTATATACAATATAGTACAAAAAGGTTTTCATCAATTAATGGTAAAAATTGTGGTATATGAGTGATACAAATAATTTCTTTAATAATAGGAAAAAGTGTAGAATTAAATTGCTTTTTTGTGTGACTAATTTAAATATAGCGACCATTTTTATTACTTTATTACCCATTATTATTGTTTTTTTCTCATAACTTTTAATTAATTGGATGAATTTTTGTAGGAAATAATGGGAGTGTTCAACAAGAGTTGCATGATCAGTTATTCAGCATATAGAAACATATTTCCTATATGGGCTCTCGGCGAGTATCGCATTAGCGTTTTACAACTTGGAGAAAAATGATAGTTATATATATATAATAAAAGTGGAAGTGTTTTCTTATGTTTATATATAGAGAAATAAAAAAACTATATTGTACATGTAATAGTTACTTTACATATATCATAAAAAAAAAATAGCATAAATTAACGTGCTTCTAAGTTTTAACTAATTGACACTTTTAGTTGTTCAGTTTAAACCTGTGGTTAAAACAATATTTTAGAGGATAATTAATAATGAGTAGCAATTTTAGAAATAATAACCAAGTGTATAATAACATTTTAAAAAAATTGCAAATATAGCAAAATCTATCAGTGATAGATTTCTATCGCTCCTAGACTCTTATGGTCTATTAGTGATAAACCACCTAAACTATAAAAATCTATCAGCAATAGAAGTATATCACTGACAGACTTTGCTATATTTGCAATTTTTTAAAATATTGCTATATATGCTAATACTTTGAATCTAATTACTATATTTGCAACTGTCTCAGGTACTTATTAGTTATTACCCACATACATCAATATATAACATTGTCTATTAACATCTACATGCCTTTTCTCTTTGAGACCTTTTTCCTTAAGTTGTGGGTGTGATTGTTTCTTCTTATGTGTTTGTTCGTTTTTTTCTTTAGCTTTTGTTCGTTGTATTTTTTTTTTTTTGCAGTGTTTTATTTTGTACTTTGACTTCAGGCTGTGAGGTCATTCCCTCTTTTAATAATCCATTATCTTTGCAAAAGAAGAAAAAAAAAACATCCATATACCTAACTAACAAGTCATATTACATGAAAATAATAGTATACATATGGAAATTGAGAAGAGAAAAAAAAACATAGAGCAATATTGTGTTTAATTATTTGAGAAAAATGAAACGGATAATAACTAGAAGATGAATGCCCAAATATTGCTAGAACAAGTATTCAAATAACTTAACCAAAAGAAAATGAGTCATATGATCTCTTTTTTGTTGAAAAAAAAAGAACCTAGAAAACACCAAATTTAAGGTTCTAAGAAATTTTTTTATAATTACTTCATTTTAATCACAATTTGCATTCTTACGTCTTTAAATGCTCATATATTATTTTATTTCATGAACTTCATACTATATATCTTTAAGTAAACTATATGAATAGATGAGGACAACTTTTCCATCAAAAGTGAATCTAATTTAAAATAATTAAGTACCCTAATTTGAAAATTGCATTGCCATAATTAAAAGCTTAAAAGAAGTCTAGATACTAAAAACAGAAAATTTCCAAAATCAAATTACAAAAATAAAGTTAAACTCTTAAAAATATCAAAATCGATGTATATTAAATATGAGATATATGAATACGTTTTTCTAGTAGTTCAACAATTACAAAATAAAAGGTCAAATAATTGAGCTTTACGGTGATTCGCCATTAAAAAAGTAACAATATCATAAATATTGACATTGTAGTTATAGAATAATATATCATATTAATTATCAAAGACTAACAACAAACATGATTAAGTAAAAGTAGAATTAGACACCTTGGAAAAATTTATAGTACTAATATAGTAAATCTTACTTCTATTCACTACTTAATATGTCAATAGATAATATATTATTTTATTTGATGGACCAAACACAATTCTTAAATATTAATTATTTGATGGCTAAGTATATTAGAGATCGGGGTGGGAATTTCTCAAAGGGAATTCGTAGGGATTGGGTTCCTGCGTAAAATTTTTCTCGTTTAATTTTTTTTCTTTTTTAAAAAATAAATTAACTTAAATTACTATTATTGTAAAAATATTTTTCTTAAATCACCAATTGATCCAAAAATTTAAGTTGATGGGTGAAGAAAAATTTAATTTTATATCATCTAACAGTTTTAATTGAATAACCTAATTTCTCGCTAAATTTTATATGATTAGTTCCACGTGATCAATTTGAATTTAAAGCGAAATTTTTCTAATTTTCTAATAAAATAAAATAACTACCAATCAAATTATTCATGCATGTAATTTAAATTTAAATATTCAATTCAAACATATTCATTATCTTGATCATTAAACAATAAAATTTGAAATTTAAATATAATATTTATATAATAATAATAACATAACATCATATTATTATAATAATAATAATAAACGCTAACGGGTGAAGATGAGGATGATTTCTTGTCTCCATCCTCCGTTTAGCTTACGGGAAATTTTTTTTCCATTCCTCACCTAATCGGGCAAAAAATGGACAAAGTTTTTGTACTAGAAATTTTTGAGGTGGCATACTTTTCAACCTATATAGTATATTGAGAAGAAGATGAGAGAGAGGAGGTAGTAGGGTTTTAGGGGGAGGAATAAAGAGGCGGCGGCGCGTGGGGAAAGAGACGAACCGGAAGGCCGTGGAGGGGAGTGGGAATTGGATTGGCGGTGACTTTTTCACGGGGAATGCAAAGTTGGAGTTTGAAACGCTTGACCAAATGGTGCATGAAAACAAGGACCTCCAGCCGCGCGTACTCTTTGCCTGGGCACATTCTTGGACCACCCCCGAACGGCACGTACGTGAACGGAGCCGGACCTTTCCCTTCGAACCTCCTTGGCTCGAACTTTAATGGCTCTGCATAGTACTCTGCGTTTTTGTGTGTTGCTGCCGCACTCCAATACAACTTCACAAAAAAAAAAAAAAAAAAAAAACTCTACTTAGTATACTCGTTTATGAGTTGAGCTATGCTTATTTTGACTACTATTTTCTTTCATTTGGTTCATATACTTTAGATTTATTCAATTTTAGTCTTTATATTTTCAAATTTTTAATTTTCAAATTTTAGTTTATATACTTTCAATAAATCTTAAATTTATTCCCGACTACGTAGATTTTTTTATTAGCATTTTTACTATAAATTTTGAAAGGGTATTCACATATTGTGTTTATCTACATGAAAATTATTATGATTATTTAATCAATTTCGATAAAAAAAATAACTTCGAAGAACTAAATTTAAGATTTACTAAAAAGTATTGGGACTAAAATTGGACATTTAAAAGTATATGAACTAAAATTGAATAATTTTTAAAGTACGTGGATTAAAATAGTATTTTAACCAAAATTCTTTTTATTAGAAAGATTAAGTTTTTTTTTCCAATGATATATGATGTGAATTTGAAGATTTAAAATTCTTATCTCTTGACTCGATAATACATGTCTAAATTAATTGAACTATTCCCAAGTTCACAATGTTTAAGTTTGCACAAAAGTGACGCATAAACTTGTTAGGAGTGCTAACAAAATCTTACATTGGTTAGAAAAGAGAATGATCATGTATATATAAGTCAGGACAATTAACTCCATTGGATTGAGGTCTTTTGGGTGGTACTAAAAGTAAAGTCACAAGGGTTTATTCCCAAATAGACAATAAAACTTAGGGGTGGAATTTAATAATAAGGAGGAAGGGGATTTTTTTTATTTAAATTTTAATTTAATGAATTGGAAGAATTGTAATGACAGTTAATTATAGTCATAAATTAGGTGAGACTAAAAAATTGTTATAAATTCAGGAAAATTTGAAAAAATTTGTTTCTCAGCCAAACATTTGCGAATTTTGCTTTTATGACTAGTTTTTTTCTCTCTCCTTCCTATATTTGACTTTTTTTTTTTTTTTTTTTTTTTTTTTTTTTTTTTTTTTGTCATGAAAGGTCCAATTTATTGTAACGTAGAAAAAAATAAAATAAAATGAGGTAGGCTTATTAGCTTTGAGAATAGAGAAGTTAAGATAAGGGCATTTAGACATCAAAACTAAAATATAGTAAAATAGTATATAAGAAATTAGATATTTTATATTTAGAAATCATGCTTAAATAGTAAAAAAAAGAAAAAAAGAAAAACCTTTTTGTAGGTATTTTTATTTTTTATTTTATAAGAAATTGATGTGAAATCCTAGCAAAATACACTTGGTTATTTATTTTTGAAATTTTCCTAAGATTCTAAAAGTAATTTTTTTTTAAAAAAATAAAACTAAGAAAAATGTTATCGTTAAACAATAAATTTCAAAAAAAAAAAAAAAAAAAAATCCTGCCAAATGATGCTTTATAAGTAGAATAGACTATATTCATGTTGTCTTCGTGTATGAAAACATATAAATAGTGATTAAAAAAGCTTAAGAATTATATTATTATTTCAAGGTTTAAAAACTTGAATGATGGAACAAAAACTTTTTTTTCTCGATAATACGTGGGTGGAGGAATAGTACTTTTGACATCAAAGTCAAAATAGAAATTTTATGTCAGTTAATCTATATGCTCACGTTGGTAGAACCAACTTAGATTTGAAACATGTTTGATAATCAATTGATTTTTAGTTTTTAGTTTTTTAAAAACAGGTTTATTTGATTTACAATTCGGTTTCAATTTTTTCAATTTTATTTTTTTAAAAAAAAATTGTTAAGAAATTTTAAAAACGGAAAAAAAAATCATTTTTGAAAACCTGTTTTTGTTTTTAAAAAAACACGCATGAAGTTCTAACTACAAAAAGCGCTCAATCTTTCTATGTCTTTATGCTTTGGCCGAACAACTGTTGTGCTTGCATGAAACTTGGAGTTTATGAGTTCGCATCTTGGCAGTAACTGCATTATTTTCTTCATAAGAGGGTATATGTTTTTTTTTTTATTATTATTAAAATCACACAACTTTAATGAAAGAATATGTTTCCATATTGTTAAGAATTTTTTTAAAAATTTATATTATTTTTTAAAAAACAACAATTAACAAACATGATTTTAATTTTCAATTAAAAAAAACAGAAAACCAAAAACAATTACAAAACATGTTTTTTTTTGTTTTTTTTTAAAGAACAGAAAACAAAAAATAGTTACCACACGTATAGTTTGGTTTAAATACTACTTCGATCCCTCTATTTTTTAGTTTGATTCATTTTGGTTCTTGTACTTTTAAAATATTCATTATGGTCCCTATACTTTCAACTTTGGTTCATTTTGGTCCTTAAACTTTCAAAAAGTGACAATTTTGATGCTTTAAAAATGAAGTAAAAATGAAAGTGAAGAGACCAAAATAGTCACTTTCTAAAAGTACAAAGACCAAAATGAACATTATGAAAGTACATGAACTAAAATGAACCAAAGTTGAAAGTATAGAGACCAAAATGAATTAAAATCAAAAGTACAGGGACCAAAGTAATGTTTAAACCTGTATAGTTTTGGGTTTTTGAAAACTAAAAACGAAAAATAGTTTTTTAAGAAATAAAAATCAAAACAAAAAAATCAAATGGTTATCAAATGGGCATATTGTTTTTGTTTGAAAACATTAGGGGTAATATTATGAGTATTAGTTTGAGTTGTTTTAAGGAGGGAGAAGGGTGTGAAATTACCTTCCAGCCCTTGGGGATATAGAAGCCATTAAAGACAAAGTCAGTGAGGGCAACCCTGAAAGCTCCTTGAACTGGAGGGAAGAGTCTGAGCACTTCACAAACTACATTCCATGAATACTTCATCTTCTGGACATCTTCCCAACTCAATAGTTCACCTGCTGCCTTTGATCTTGCTATCTCCATTTGCTCTAATTATTTTCCAATATCAACCCACATCATGAACAACTAGTGAGACTTTTATTGATTACAATTTTTAATTCTTTTAAAATTAGTTAATAGACTTTAACACTAAATACTGTAATTGAGTATGTAGGAAAAAAAAATAAAGTTAAAAACTAGGGACCAAATTGAAATAAAACTCAAATCTCAAAAGTAAAGTTGTAATATTTTGAAACTTAAATACTAATTTGAAATCAAACTGAAAATTTAAAGAATAAAAATCTAAGGACTAAATGGAAACTAGACTAAAAAATCGAAGATCCAAAAAGGTCTTTGTTAAAGATCACCAATTGACCAAAAAACTTAAGTTTATGGAGTAAAGGTAAATCTAATACTAAATACTCTAACTTTCCCTCACTTGTGAGCTTGAAAAATGTAGAAGACCCAACAAGTACTGGAAATCAATATTAATTCGGGAAAGAATAATATTGCAAGAGTTTGAACACATGACTTCGTAAATCTCTTACTTTTATACCATATTAGATAACATGAGATTTTATCTCAAAGCCAATTGATTTTGAGAGGTAACCTCATGTTATCTAATATGGTATCAAAGCTCATTAAGCCCAAATGGGCATTTGATTCGAAAACAAAAATTGAAATCTGATTTAAGAATGGTGAATTGATCAATGAAGCACCATTTTGAGAAAGCATGTTGAGAATCTCACATTGGAAAAATTAAGAAATCTCACCATCTTTACAAGATATATGCATGGGTTACTCATCGTCAATTGATTTTGAGATGAAACTTCATGTTATCTAATATTTTTCTCGTTAATATATTTATGAAAAAGGATAAATTACCATTGTAGACATTTTCGTAGACGTTGGGAAGAGCAGCCAAGTACTTGACGATGAAAGTGCAAGTACAGACACCGGTATCGTGTCCGCCGACGAGGAGACCAAGAATTTTAGTGGCAATATCTTCTTCATGGATGAATTTTTCATTGCTGTCAGTGGTCAAAAGCATGTGCGACAGAATGTCTTGTGTCGCTGATGCCTTCCCCTTGCTCAAATCTGTTTTTCGTTGCCTTATGATCGTCAACAGCTCCTTCCTCACAAACTTTGATGCTTTTATGGCTTTCCTAAACATCGTTCCTGGAAAGTCTATCGGCACCGATATGATCCCCGACGCTATCTCCTCAAACCTCTTGAAGATTCTTTCCACCTCGTTTACGTCCTCCATGCTCATGAATAATTGACATGCCAAGAAGAATGTGTAGCTGTGCACGTGCAGTGAAGGATTCCGAATTTTTATGTCATAAATCGTAAAAAGTTTTGCGAAAATGAAAAGAGTGATACTTTGGTACAACTAAGTCGCACACAACTCCATGCATTTTTTTTATCACAAAGGAAAAAGATATTAAGATAATTTTTTTTTAAAAAAAGAAAATTTTGTCCCATGATAACTTCGGATTAGATACTTAGGTAGTAAGTTTTGTCCATGCTTTTGCCGGCTAATTGTTTGTTTTTTTAAATGTACAAAATTATTATACACAATAATTAAAGTTTAAAAATGGGTACAGTTTCCATTTGGTCTCTAAGGGCCGTTTAGCCCACTAACTTGTTAAGTCGGTCTTCCCATCTTTTTTATATTTTTTATATTTACCAAGGGTCTCAATCTTCCATTTTATCTCTACTTTTTACATTTATCGAGTAACTCTATCTTTCACCCTTAATCTACCTTTCATAATTATCAAGCCCCCTTCAACAATGGCGGGTCCAGAATTTTAAGTGAAGGGGGCATAGGTGTATATTAGGTTAGAAGTTTAATGCATAAACCTCTAGTTTTGTGTTTATATATAGTTCTTCAACTCTTAAAAAATGTCTAATAGGTCTTTGAATTTTTTATTTTTGTGTTTAATAGATTCTTAAAATGTCAATGTTGCATCTAATACATCTCTTACATATTTGAAAATGTTAACAATTAAATGTGATATTAGACATTAAATTTTATTTTGTGCTTAATAGGTACGATTAGCCATCTTTTTAAAAATTAATGTATCAATTAACTACAAATTTTAAAATTTAAGGTTTAGATAGTCACAAAACTTTTCTTTGGCTCATAAAACTATTACTTTGTAAACATTTTTAGTATTTATGAAATTTATAAGATATAAAATTGAATTAATTCACAAATACATTAGACATTTTTAAAGAACTAAAGTCAAAATTAAAAGGTTAGAGATTTATAAGTCACAATTTTAAAATTTTAAGGATTAAACTTGTAATTTAATCTTCATATAAATATAATTTTAAATGCATTAATATATATACTATTTATAAAGCTTTATATAATTAGTCATCTAGATACATACCCAATAAAATCATTAATCAATTTTTGTACAATAATTTTAAAAAGATCCAAAAATATTGGTATATATATATATATATATATATGAGAAAAATAAATTTAAAACTTAATTGTTTCCAGTGTAATAAAAATTTAATTATTTTTTAAAATAAAGAATAATAAATATATGAGGTAAATTATTGAGCCCTAGTCTAGAAAAAGACGGGGAAGGGGGCCCAAGGCGCTACCACTAGAGCCAATTGCCAATATGTGTATTTTGTGGGAAACTATTAATATTAATATAAATGTAAACTTTTTTTAATTTAATAAAAACAATATACATAAATTTAGAACGTAACAGTTTTAGGGGTACGTGTCCCTGGCTCCTTAATAGATTTGTCCTTTCTCTTTAACAAAATTTTTAGATGATGTAATTGGAATAAAATTTTAAAGTTGGAAATAAGAATGCTAGTTCTTTATCAAGAAAATAAGTTTATAAATTTTCAAAACTCTATTTCGAAATGATTTAATTTTTCGTTTACAAATATCCAAAAATCTTTAATTTTCATTTTCTTAGGATGATATTTTGGAGAAGGAAAAAAAACGACGTACACATAAATTAAAAAAAAAACGTGCATGAAATTGTGTGATGGAAAAAATAATAGCCATTTATGGGTTGTTACATCACATTTAATGCCAAAACCGTCCCATTGGTTTCCAAAGTAAACTACTTTAAATTTATAAAATAATAACTATTTGTAGGTCATATACTTATTATGGTAGGGATATTTTATTAGATCATAGAATTTATTTATGATATTTTATCTTATCATATAGGCTAAATTTTAATTTTTAAAATAATAAAAACTAAATTCTAACTTTTAACTAAATTTGCAATTTAACCAAATTATATTTATTCTCTCTTCTCTTCTCTCCTAATTAGTTATTATTCAATCTTTTTCCTTCTCTTTCTTCTTTCCCCTCTCTCTCACGAAACTCTCTCTCTCTTTCTATTTCTTCTCAATCTTCTTTATTCTCTTTTCTCGTTCTTTTTTTTTTTTTTATTTTTTTTTATTTTTTATTTTCTTCTTCACCTTTTTATTTTCTTCCTTCTCCCTTTCTCTTCATTGTTTTCTTAAATTTTCTCCTTTTTTTCTTTTTTTACTTCTCCTTCTTCTCAATCTTTTTCTAGTTCATCACATTTAAGAAACAGACGAAATTGACCAACCAGCCGTGTGGTAGACTGACCGGTGTTCTTCCTCATCCCAAAACGGATAGAAATCGACGCGTCGATAGTCGGCATTAGTTTTTGTCTAAAACCGACGTCAACAGACGGGTGATCATCCCTACCATTGACTAACTTGAAATCAAATTGAAATTAAAAGATTAAAAGTGTAACATTTTTGATACCCAAAAACCAAATAGAAAAACAAAAGGTATTTTTTAAGAAATTGTCAAAAGTAATCCTCAAATGTTTTCATCTTTCACAACTAGCACAATTTTAGAAAATTGGTTGAAATAGTTTTTCTCGGTACTTTTTGGCCAAGATCGACCACCGACAAAATTTTTATTTTATTTTTTTTTCACCAAACATCCAAACTATCAATTTTTTTGGACGTTCTTGATAAAATCTCGACTATGAACATCATATAATTTTTGTAATCTTACCCAAATCCTATATCAAATTTTATAAAATCTCCCAATTATTTTTGAGAAAGATCAGGTAAGATTTGGATGTAACATAAAAAAAAAAGTAAAAATTTTAAAACTATTTCAACCAAATTGTCTCATCATAATTTAACAGGTAGTAAATTCTTTTTATTTCTTTTTAAAAATATTTTAAATGATGAAAGTGAGATGTATCAAAATGGATACTATTCGACATGAGAGAAAAAGAGAGACGTACTTTTTTACGGTCGAAGCCACAACGATTTGTTTCTTATTTTCCCACATGGAAGCGAAGTGCTTTTGAGCAATAGAGTCCATAACTCCAACATATCGCCGAAGCGCTTCCGGCTTTATGAACTGAGGGAGTAAATTCTTGAGATTCTTCGCGTGTTCGTTGCTATTATACTTAACGGTAGAAGGAAATATTTTATCAGTAGATTCCGGCCACCACGGAGTTACCAATTTCTGCTCGTTCGAGAACAGAAACTTATTCCCCGCGGCGGAGCAGAAGGCGGCGGTCGGCTCCCCAATGACGGAAGTCGTGAAAATCTCCGTCTTGTACTTGGTAGCCCGCCCGAAGATAAAATTCTCCGGCTGCCCGTTCCTCTGGTGGGCCATCATTTCCAGAGTCTCACCAATGATCGGGTAGCCGATGCTGCCCGGGGGAATGTTCGGGTAGGCAAATTGAGCCCTGTGACCATAGAAGAGAATGAAAAGGGCAAGAG
Organism: Lagenaria siceraria; assembly: GCA_002890555.2. Taxonomy (NCBI): domain Eukaryota; kingdom Viridiplantae; phylum Streptophyta; class Magnoliopsida; order Cucurbitales; family Cucurbitaceae; genus Lagenaria; species Lagenaria siceraria. The sequence goes on along the minus strand of CM016492.1, from coordinate 22,509,462 downwards.
AGAGAAACGAAACTAAGAGAATTAAGAGAGAGAGACACAGATTATTCTCCATTTTCTTCACCTTGTACAAACAGTTTATTTTTTCTCCTTACATTATATTTTTCGCTTCTTTATATTTAATTGGTGCATATTAGAGCTCACCTACCTTGATAAATAGAGATAAGATTGTATAACAACAACGTGGTGACAAATATTTTTTTCTTTTCTTTTCTTAAAAAATATTTTTAATTTTTTTTATGTGATTAGAGAAGGATTCTTTTTTTTATAACATTGTTAATTTTTAAACAAAATATAAAAATATTGTAGTTTTCAAACTTATTTAGAAAATATAGTTGTTTTGCAATATCTCGACTGTTTAAAAGATGAGGATGTAATTTATGCACAGAACCTCGTCTTTTGAAAAGACGAGGTATTAAAAGGTTAAAAAATTTATCAGTTCCTCGTCTTCTTAAAAAACGAGGCCATAAAATTTAACCTACCTCGTATTTTCAAAAGAAGAAGATAGTATCTTTAAAGCTCCTGCTGCTTCCGCTTCTTCTTCTTCACATATCAAATTTCGCTGACATAAAACCACATGCGCCTCATTTTGTTTACCAATTTCGTATTTTATTTTTTTTAATTATATATTTTGCTTATCAATTTTATAAAGTTGGTTGAGACAATTATAAATCAAAATAAAGTAAACTACAAAGGAAGGGAAAGAACCATAAACTAACCAATATTTTTTCATTTTTTTTCTTTTTAAGCCGCTTTGTAAATTAAGTAACAAAGATAATAGAGAAATTTTGGGAATTTTCACTTCCTCGTCTTTTCACAAAAAAGGACGCATACTTTTTTTTTTAATTCTTTTAATACCACGTTTTAAATTTTTTTTTAATACCTCATCTTTTCCAAAGACGAGGTTCTGTGCAAAAATTATATTATCGTCTTTTAAATAAACGAGGTGTTGCAAAACAACTATATTTTTCAAATAAGTTAGAAAACTACAATATTTTTATAATTTATTTAAAAATTAACAATATTAATAACAAAAAAAATCCATTAGAGAAAGCTCGTAGGAATATGGTTACCCATTGCATAAAAGAAAACTCTAAAATATTAGAGTAATTTGTTATACGAGACATTCAATTGTGAAAATTGTGCCCTCAATCTTATAAAAATGTTAAAATTAGACTCTCATATTCAACCATAATTATAGAAATTGAACCCCAAATGATAAAAATTGATTCCTTTAAATTTATATAGTCATTACAATTTCTACCATTATGTAAGTTTAAGAGTCCAAGTTAATTAACACTTGTCGTATAAGCTAAGTTTGAGGACTCAAATGGTAAAATTTGATAATATAATTGTAAATATTATCATACTTTAGGAATAGTATTTTTTTTTGCCCAAAAATTTATCTTGTGTGGAAAACTATTTTTTTTTTTAAAAAAAAAACTTGTTTGTTTATTTATTTTGTTTGTTTTTTGCGATTGGAAGATAGGTGTAGCTAAATATTATTTTAAAATTAATAATTTCAAATTAAAGAATATTGTATGTTTATATTAATTAATTATTGTGAAATCTATGAAGTTCATGAAATGTTTAATTTGAAGAAAGTATGAATATAACTATCTCTCGTAATATTTTATGTTTTCCTTTTAAAATAGTGTGTTAAACGATAACTGACATAGTAAAAGAATGATTAATTAAATACAAATTTGAAATTTATATCTATGGAACCTTAAACTTCTATTTTTTTTTTTTAATTTAATTGATCCATCAATTAAAAAAAAGTTGAATAAGTGAAAGATATATTAAACACAAAATTAAACATATAATAATTTATTGGATAGAAAGTTAATAGAATGTTTTAAAAGTTTAAGAACCAATTAGATACAAACTTCTCAATATTCAAGAACCAAATTGATAATTTAACTATACAATAACTTAAATAATTGAGAGATATTACCACACCAACCAAAAGCTAGAAGTTATTGTTAAATTACCGATTGACCCAAAAGTTTAAACTGGCAAATCTAACCGTTGTATTCAGTATAACTCGAGTTTTGAATAATCTCATGAGTTAACAAAAGAAAACGTGGAGTTGATTTTCAGAGTCTCATCGATGATCGGGTACCCGATGCTGCTCGGGGGAATGTTCGGGTAGGCAAATTGAGCCTTGCGACGATAGAAGATAATGAAACGAGTAAGAGAGAGAAACGAAACTAAGAGAATTGAGAGAGAGAGACACAAATTATTCTCCATTGTACAAAAAATTTATTATTTCTCCTTGCATTATATTTTTCGCGTTTTTAAATTTAATTGGTTCATATTATAGCTAACCTACCTTAATAAATAGAGAGAAGATTATGTAACAACGTGGTGCATATTCATCTCACGTAGCTCAATCACGTTTGTCACATTTTTTAATTTACTTTTTCAAATGTGATTAGAGAAAGCTTGTTGGAATATGGAAAATCCTTGCACAAAAGATAATTCTAAATGGGTGTTTGGCCCATGGAATTGGAATTTACGGGTTTGGCATTTAAAGCCAAACCCATGTTTGGGCACTTGGAATAAAATTTCGGGAATAGAAACCAAACCCATGAGTTTGGAATAGAATTTTTTTTCTTTTAAATAATGAATGTCATAGATTTAAGAATTTTTTTTTTCATCTTATACCTCATATTAATGCTCGTTGGTGATCATCGACATCAACCATCGATCGGTCGCTTGTTAGGCCGACGGTGCGACCGTCGGCGATCGGCCGTGCAATCGCCGTCATCAACCATTGACTGATCACCTGTTACCGTCGATCGATCGTGCGACTTTCGGTAACTAATCATGCGACCTTTGATGACCGATCGTGCGATTGCAGCGACTGATCGTGAGACCTTTGACGACCGATCGTGCAACTGCCTGTGACTGGCCACCCTTGACCGACCACGACCGATGGTAGGTTGCTTGTGATAGTCACAACCGCTATTGGGTGACTGACTGTACTCATTGGTCGTTAGCGACTTTTTCTCCCTCTATTTTATCCTTCCTCCATTTCCTTTTCTTCCTCCTCATTCCCTTGGATTTCTCATTCCTTGCCTTGAAACGTCTATATGAGAATAACAATGATATTGACTTGTTACAGAAAATAAATGGGATGATGGGTATGTTTTAAACTTTTTTCTTCACAAATTTGTCTAAAAAATAATTGTGATAATCAATGTGATATTAACTTGATATATAAACAACAATGTTGACCAACTATAAAAAATTTGTACTAAGCTAAATTTTAAAAATGTTACTTTTTAATTTGTTTTTATAAGCAAAACTGAATTATAAAATTTTTAATTTCGTTATAAAATTAAAATTTCAAAAGCAAAATAAACTAAATATGTTATAGACAAATAAGATAAATTAGAGATACAAAAGGAAAAGTAAATTTGTTACTTTCTTAGTTTTTTTTAAAAGAAAAACCAAATTACAAACTTTTTGAAATCTTAGTAAATTTATTACAAAGCTATATTTTAAAAACTTTGTTATATATCAAAATAAATTTTATTTTTTTAATATAACAAAAGCAAAAAGATAACCTTGATTTTTTTTTAAAGCAAAAATAAATTACAAATTTTCTTAAAATATAAATTTAGATTTAGGTTTGTTGGAAAACTAAAATTTTAAGATCATAACAAGAAAGTAAATTGGTTACAAAGCTCTGTTTTAAAAGTTGTGTTATAAAATTAGATTTTCAAAATCAAAATAAATTAAATATGTTGTAAAAATTAGCAAATAAGATAAATTAGAGATTAAAAAAGATACACTTGTATTTTTTAAAAGCAAGAGTAAATTAAAATTTTTCTCAAAATGTAAATTTAGATTTAGGTTTGTTGGACAACTAAAATTTTATAATCATAATAAGAAATTAAATTTGTTACAAAACTATAATTTTTTTTATTTTAAAAAGGATACGGTTTTATTGTTTAGAAGCAAGAAAAAATTACAAACTTTCTCATTCAATACACTTCACAAAAAAAAAGCTAAATCCACGAATTCGAAACCAGCACTCCAAACACAGGCTTCAGAAATCCAGACTTCCAAACTCTACACCTAACTCTACATCTCAAACACAGGCATTAGTGATTCCCAGGCATCAAATACCCCTAAAAAAAGCTAAATCCAGGAATTTGAAACCAAACCAGCACTCCAAACAAAGGCTTCAGAAATCCAGACTTCCAAACTCTACACCTCAAACACAGACATTAGTGATTCCCATGCATCAGATGCCCCTCAAATAAGCCCTCGATATTTAAATCTCAGGTATATGATTCCAAACCTGTGTGCCAAATGCCCCTTACAATATTAGAGTTTGTTAAACAAGACATTGTAAGATCCGAGCCCTCAATTTTATAGAACTGTTAAAATTGGACTCTCAAATTTAATAATAATTATAGAAATTGGACCCCAAATGATAAAAACTAATCCCTTCAAACTTATATAATTATTACAATTTCTATAATTATGTAAGTTTAAGGGTCCAAGTTGGGTCCAAGTTTAACACTTGACAAGGTTTAAAATGTCGATGTAGACGAAAATATGTCTTAATTTTACGGAAATTTTGATGGAAATATTGAGGAAATTAATGCCGATTTTGATGGATATTGCTGGAAAAATTATAACAACGAGAAATTAAAAAAAACTTAAATTAGTAAATAAACACTTAATGATTTTTAAACAAGCTAACATTGTCTATTATTTATATTATATACATTTAGTGACATTTTGTTTTTTTTTAATATTTCGTGGATTTTCCTAGATATAATGAAAATATCGATTGACCCCTCATGTTGATATCGAACTCATGGAAACATAAAAATATCGACATGTCGACATAATTTTAATACTATGCACTTGTATAAGCGAAGTTTGAGGACTCATTGTTACAATTGATAAAGGGCCAATTTGGATTGAATTGAGAAAAAAAATGTTTTTCAAAAAACTCATTTTTATTTAAACTCTTTTGATAAAAACGGTTTAAAATACACCTCAAAAACTATTTTGAGTGGTAATCAAACACTCCAATTTCTTCCAAAATGACTTATTTTTTAAATTGAACACTTGAAAATATATTCCAAAATACACCCAAAATTTAATAATATAATTGCAAATACCACCATACTTTAGGGGTAGTGTTTGCAATTTCCCAAGAATTTATCTTGTGTGGAATACTTTTTTTTCCTTTTTCTTTTTTAAAAAAACTTGTTTGTTTGTTTTTTGTGATTGGATGAGACTCCACGAATATAGGTGTAGCTAAATATTACTTTAAAATTATTAATTCCAAATTAAAGAATATTTTATGTTTATGTTAATTAATTATTGTGAAATCTATGAAGTTCATGAAATGTTATTTAATTTGGAGAAAGTATGAATTTTATAACTATCTCTTACAATATGATTTAAAAGGGTTGTTTTTAAATATAGGAAAAAGAACCAAATTATTTATAAATGTAGTAAAATTTTACTGTCTATTTACGATAGATCGCGATAGACTACTATTCGTGTTTATTAGTGAAATTTTACTATATTTGTAAATATTTTAAGCATTTTGTCATTTAAAATAATTTCCTATTTAAAAATGAATTGAGAATCTTTATGAATTTTATGTTGAAAAGTGGTTTTCAAATAACTAGAACTTTTTACCCTGTTGTGTTTTTTCGATATACTTCATGAATATGTATTTGTACTGATGTAAATGATAGGGAAAGTTCTTTGAAAACCCTAAATGGACATAGTTTTTTGGTCGTGTGTCAGAGTGCTTAATCCTTTTGAGACAGCTCTACATGCATGTATTGTTGGGAAAAAAAACTCCCACTACGATGCAAGAATAAGTAAAAAAATAATAAAGAAATTAAAAAAAATAATAAAATTTCAAGCACAAAAATTAATGTGGAAAAACTCCAAACCGAAAAAATCACACAGAATAATTCTCTCTCCCGATCTCAATTATAAGAGCACTCTCTCAAAGCTGTTCTAGCACACCCAAGCTTAAAGTGTTTCTCAATGTGACAATTTGAAACTAAAGGCATAGAGTACTCCTTTTATATTGTTTGAAGTCAATCACTTTCTTGAACCTTTCCAATGTGGGACAATTGCACTTCTAATATTTTGTCAAAATTCAATACGTATGACAATTTTTTTTACCATATATTTAAAAATTACTCGATATATAGCATGACCGAGATTGTTCTATATTATGCATGTGATTGACATTATTATATACACAGTTGTGATGAGTTCTAGTTGGGAAAAATGAAATTATATTGTACTTTTTGAAAATATGGTACTTTTTGTCGCAACGTCATTGCGACGTGGAGTGATCGACGTCCTTCCCTAATGGTCTCTCTTGAAGTGAAAGATTTGGAGTCACCACCAACCATTTTAGGGTGTGATTGGTCACCTATTTAAATAATAATAATAATAATAACGGTCTACTTTTTCAAAGATAGGTTTGGGGTCATTGAGTGTAGAGAAAGTATTAGCATCCTACAACACTCGTTTGGAAACATTTTATTTTGTTATTCAAAATTGTAATAAAAATTAATAAAATGAAACCCGATAAAAATTGACTAAATAATTGTGTGTTATCTTACAGTCAACTTAAGTACCTCAGCCTAGACAAAATTATTATCTTAGTCAATTATACTCTGAAAATATTTGGTAAAATTTGAATAAAAGGCAATGTCTCACTAAATTTCACTATAACTTTAAGAATAAAGTATAGTTGAATTTCGTGACTGACAATGTATGTCGATTTATGTTTGAATTCTCTTATGAAATATTGTCCTTCGGAGCAATATCAACTCTATCATGAAAATTATAGAAAATGTAAAAACGTTTTAAATTCATTTTGAATTCGCAATTTAAATTGAATTAAAGTTTTATTTTGGGAACCAAATGATAACTAATTGAAGCTCATTTAGAAATTAACATATATAACTGTTTGAAATTCATTTGCAATTCTAGTTTAAATCCAAATTAGGAAGTGCTTACAAAATTCTATTCTTAAAATTCATTTTGCCCATCTAAATTTTGAAGTAGTAAAAATTTGTGCTTAAAGTTTGAAATCCAAGAAATTTGAAATACTATTAAGAAATTTCAACCTTAGAAAAAAAATGACAAGAGCATATTTAATAGTACTAAATTAAAGAATCCACATTTATCTTATAAAAGCTTTGATAATGCTTTAAAAAATTCTAAACTTCAACTTATTAGTTTGAAATTAATTAAAACTTAAAATCATTTAATAGAAATCTCACATGGAAAAGGATCCACAATTTAAAATCTAATGATCCAATAGTTATTAAAAACTAACAAAATGATATATAAGATAAAACAAATTTAAAATAAAACATTTGAAAATATCTTCTTAACAAAAAAAATAAAAACAAAATATAAATCTTTTGTAAAGGTAGAAATTAGATAAAAAAGAGAGAAGAAAGAGAAAATAATAATATAATAATATATATATATATATATATATAAAATAATAATAAATAAGCAAATATGGTAGAAATGGAAAATGGGAAGGAAAAAAAATAAATAATATAAAAGTATGTGAGACCCACTATATTTATTAAATATATATATATATATATATAAAATAAATAATGACATGGGGTCACACCTTTATTAAATGTCTTTTTCTCTCATCTTCCTTCGATGATTTCTTTCATTCGGCATTTATATGGGACTATTGAGATTTAAAAATAGCATAATGTTAAAAAGAAATTGGTTGAGAGAGGAGAAGAAACCTTGAATAAGGGGAGGATTTTGGCCATTTTCTTTTTAAGAAAAAATATTTTACCTTTAAATTAATTTAAAAACACATCATTTTTAAAAATCAATTAAATTTATTAACAAAACTTTTTTTTTGAAAATTATTTGTTATTATTTCCTTTTATATATATTTTAAATTATCAAAACTAAGAATAAAATTAAACATTGTTCGCACGAGGTTTCCGGAGAAACGTGTTTCGTGGAGTTGAAGTTGTGTTGTTGTGTTTATATAAGTTTGATGTGGATGTGGTTCAATCTCTAGTACTTGATCTTCTGATTCTTTCTGAACTGTACGGGGTGTATGGAAGCGGAACGCGATGCACGTGAAGTTGAATTCTCTCTAGGCTCACTGAGTGTAAAAATTTCTGAACCTTGTAAATGAGAAGAACTTCTCTATTTATAGAGTTATGGGCTTTATGGGCTTGGGCTTGACTGGTCCATCGGGCCCAACTAATTGGATTTGGGCCTTTGGGTCATTTGGGCCAAATTAAGTCTATTTTTGGACTTAATTAAGTTTTAGCCCAAACATTAATAATTAATTGAACAAAAAATAATTAATTTGATCCAACGATGAGGACGGAGACACGTGGCACCATCGAGGTTGCCAATTTTCGTCTTCAATTTCAATTTAGGACACATGTAACATTCAATTAGTCCCAAATTTAATTATTTTATAATTTCGCCATTAATTTGGTAAATGACGTGGCAATTTGTGATTGATCCAAAATTCCTCCTTCAACAAACATAATTTTAAAATTGAACTTAACCAAATACGATATTTACACTCTTGAAAACATTTAGAAGAATATGTAAATTTCTAATTAATTACATTTTTTCTCTTCTCTCCTCTCCCAATTTCTAATAATCTCCACTCATTAGTCACCCTTTTCCTTCTATTTCTTCTCTCCCGTTCTCTTTCTCTCCTCTTTCAATCTTTCTTCTTCTTCATTCCACCATTTCTCTTCTTCTCCATTTCTCTCCATTTAAAAGATTTAACTTAAACCCTAACTTTTTTCACAATTTGAACCATTACATTGAATAGCTCAAATAATTTGAACAAACGTCAAATAAAAAAGAAAGTTTGAACACCAAATATTTATCAAATTAATTTAATTAACTATAAAACCTAAATATTATGGGCCAATTGACTTTGAATTTATTTTGTTAACTTCAACCGAATCTTTTTGTGGAAGTTCTAATTTTAATTTTATTTTATTATGAGGAATGATAATTTGTTTTAAATTTCTTTCGTTTTGAAGAAAAAAAAAAGAAAATAATTTTGTGTCAAAATTTAAATGTTCTTAAATCAATAGGTAAATTTATGAAATTTTAAATTTAATTTTAAAATTAAAGTAATGAAAAATAGTGAAACTTAATTAATTATAATTTGTTTAATTGTAACATTTTGAAACAAAGGGACTAAATTGAAACAAAAATAAATACTTATGGATTAAATGTGTAACATTTTGAAACCCATGGACCAATTAGAAAGTAGACCCAAAACTTAGTGACCAAAAATGTATTTTTTCCTTTATTTTTTAAAAAATAAACTCAAGGAGTTCGCAACTTCAACTTGTGAGCTCATACAAAACTACCACAATATCATAAATACTTTTCAAACAACCTAATTTTCCTAAATATTTTTTAAAATTCTAAAACCTCCCCATGTGAAAATGTCAAAAATTTGAATATTTTTTTTGTAGAACCTAGTGACAACAACCATATTTCTCTAAATTTTTTTTGGAAACAACCATATTTTTTTAAACTACAATTTTTTAGGCTAAACTATATAAAATACTCCTAAACTTTATACTTTGTGTCAAAAATACACTTGAACTTTCAAAAGTTTCAAAGATACCCTTAAACTTCAAAAAAGAGTTAAAATATACACTTACTATTAGTTTTGGATGGAAACTATTAGTGTTTTGTGTCAAAAATACCCCTAGCCTTTCAAAAGTTTCAAAAATACCCTTATATAAATACTCTTACTATTATAAAAATAGAAATCGTTAATACCGTCCTACTTCTTTATTTTTCATCTTTTTTCTCCCCTCCTTTCTTAAATACCCTCTTACTTCCCTTTTTGTAACTATTTGATATTTGTTTATCTAAAATAAATAAGAAAAAACTACACACTTCAGTTAAGGTATATAGACTATAATAAGAAGAAAGAGAATAAAGGAAGCACAAATAAATTTTAGGACTTAAATATTTTAACAAAGTTATTGTACCTTAATACATAAGTGTGTGTTAATAGCCAAATACATTTTTTTATTTGACTATTTATTGTTTTGGTATGTTTTAAAGGGATATGGTTTAACAATTTATCGATAGTTTTGTAGGTTATCAATTTTTGTTCGTCTTTCTTCGTCCGTCGATTTTCTACTATGTAGGTAAGTATTATAATCCTACGGAATAGTTAGAAAAATTAGTTTGTAAAACTACGATTTATTTAGGATCTTTACTTTTAGATATCTATTATATACAAGTGAGATTTTGAACATGTAATCAACTCATTAAAAAAAAACCACACTAATATCAAACCTTGTTTTATCTCCGACGATTTATAGGTTCTTATCGTATGTAGTGGTGTTGAGAGTTACATGGAGGAAATACACTATATGTACTATAAGACTTATTGCACCTTCACCTGTTCCTAGACGTAGGGAACATGTGATCGCCTCAAAATGTGTTGTCGTTAAAACACCCCTATTGGAATCAAAAGAAATTTATAACACCTAACTTATCAATCAACACTAAATATATAGTATAGATGTAAGTTCGGGATCGTCCTTAGGGATCTCTCAATTATCTACACAATCAATTGAATTCATTTTATTGGGAAGGGGGGTTTGGAAAAGAAAAAGAAAAAATATGCAAGAAAAGTAAATTGCAATAAAAAAGAATATATTTGGATTTTATATTTGTGACAGAAACAATTTAAAAAAGATTGGGAATAAAGATTAGTTGAATTCACTTTTATCATTGAATCAAAGATACACTAATCAATCCAAGAATCCACAACCAAATAGAAATTCAATCCAAATTGACCTAATTTATAAAATTGGTTGAATTAGGGTTTAATTTCTAATTGCCCTAATTCATTAAACAAGAATTTCTTCCAATTTAACCCTAAATTCCATCTAAGTATCCATCCTTCAGCAGTATTCAATACTAAATAAAATTTGCATTAAGTTCTAGGATTGTTTTGTTGTGACAAATTAAAGAATGGTTAGCCCTTTGCATTAATTTGATTTATTGGCTAGTTCTAACTAGTTCATACATGCATAATCAAAGAAAACTCTTAAAACTAAGCATGAATCTCTAATCTTGCAACTTAATTCACAATTTTGTTGCTCAGTGCATTATAAATATTGCATTCAAGAAGTTGAAAATCATGAGTCGTCAATTCAATCAATTCAAGATATATTCATAACTGCTCATACCCTTATCAATGTCTTTCTTCCTCCCTTGAAACTTCTTAAATTTGGATAAAGTATTATTATTGTCTTTGACATGTTATGGAACATGATTACCAAATCGCTTCATAACTCAGTTAAACTGCTTGGTCAACCAGGAGATGGAGTTTGTCAAACTATCTTATGAGTCCTTATTTATTATTAGTTTTTTTTTTTTTTTTTATCTCAAACTAATCATCGCTCGTAGTCGATTGTTAGGCAATCCCTTATTTTTCTTTTTGGGACTATCATCAAAGGTCATCTCAAAGGCGAAAGGAACCCATGAGTTCATCAACTTCACGTTGACAATATGTTAAGCTTCTTCTATAACAGTTACTTTCATGCTAAATATCTTAGGTGGAGATCTAAGAACATTTCGAATGCATGTAAGAGAAGTTTCTCGTTGTTATGAACTTCCCAAAACGGTTTTCATTTAAAATCCTATACAAGCAAAGAACGTTTCTCCAAAAATCCAAAAATTATTTCTTTCATAAATGAAAGTAAGAATTGACAAAAATCTTCAAAGGAGAAAATAAGGTATAATTGGTATATACATTACATTACATTCGATATCTATTTAAATTTTCTAAAAATCAGGATATATTTGATAAACCCATGAACAAGACAAATTATACAATATATCATCTTATATACCAAACAATATATGTAATCTATATGCACATTTTCTAGTATATATGTCATTTCATGTGATGTATATTTACATTTTCTAGTATATTACCAATATATTCGATATATACTCAAGATTTCAATCGAGAGGATGTCGATTTTCAGCTCAAAATATAAAAGAAAATAAACAAAAATTCCTAAAAGGAAGAAAACATTAATTTAAACTACCTTTGATTAAATGAATATGAACATAATATAATAAATAAAAAAACAAAGTCAAAATTTGAAAATGATGTCAATAAGGAAAGAATTAAATATCTAATTTTTTTTTGAAATAATAGTGAATGAGTAAAATTGGTCCAAAATTAAAGCTAAAAGCTCATAACAAAATAATTCAAAATTTAAGACATTTCATAAGATTTTTCGCCTAAAAATTTCTAATTTTTATCAATTGGCCAATTATTTTCTTTGTGGGCCGAGCTGGGCTTGATCCTATATCCATAGGCCCAAAACTACCGACAAGAGAGTCGAATTACTCAGGCCCCATTGGCTGGGCCTATTGGACTTCTCCAGTTGGACCAACATGGGCTTGCCCTCTTTCATTTCCTCGACTGCATCTTCTACGTGGATTTACAATCTCATCCCTGCTGCGACGGCGGCTGCAACTGCAAAACACGGTTGTCCGTTCTCAGGCAGGGCGGGGCGGTGGTTATGATACCAAATCCGAGGGCTAGACTTGTATCACCATCAGGTGCCGGTTTTGGTTTCAAGATTCTGATGGAGAATCGAGCTCAGCAAAAAGACTATCTTCACTATAATCACACTGATCGCTGCAGAAATGCTAGATGGACTGCCAGGTTTTTCTTTCGTACATTTTCATTATCTATCGCTTTATTTGATTTGAGATTTTACTCTTGGAATGAGGTTCGTACTTTGTTGTTGTAATTCAATCTGAATCTGAGAAGTCTGTCAATCAAGCTGTTATTATGCTATTGGCAGGGAAAGCTACCAACTCATGTATGGAAGGCCGTGGCAAGAAGTGCTCGATTTTTACTTTCATGCTGTTAATGGAAGGTCCTCACTAACCTCGTTGTTCGGAACTGAGGCGAGTCTCCAATTTCTACATTATCTTTAAACTTCGTTCCTCATTCTCTATAATTATTCCGTTTGTTGAAATGGAAGCAATTGAATCGTGAGCTACGACTCCTTTTCCCTCCCTTGCGAGACTATGAATCCTTCTCTCGTGTAATGCTAAGAGCAGTCTTTATATATCTTAAGCCTCTTTCGTTATAATGTTGTAGTTAAGAAATCCTTTTTTTTTTTTTTTTCCCTCTGTTGAGGTTCTTTGATTCTTAAAATAATGGCTTCCATCTAAGAGAGCCAATTGCTTTAACATTGTACTGTGTAGGCTCTAAATTTAGCTTGGATTCTCAGTTCTGGAGATGATTTTTAATCAAATCCTTGCTATCAATTGTTACATTTGATTTATTGATCACGTTCATTTTTTTTTTTTTTTTTTTTTTTTTTTTTTTTTTTTTTTTTAATATTGTTTTATAAATTCCACTGGTTGATTAAAATTAGGAGAAATGGGGATGAAATTTTAGTTCTACAATTATCTTGTACAAAACAAGGAGATATCATTGATTTTTTTAATTTATTGTATATAGTACTTTATACACAGATACGTCTTGATCATGATGATGCTGAGACTCCATTGATTTACAACACAGCAGAGTTAAACAGAGCTTCAGTTAAAGATAAGACTGGGAGGTGGGCAAGAGCAACATTTAAGATTGTTCTTTCCTACCATGGAAATTCCTTTGATGGGTGGCAAAAGCAGCCAGGCTTGAATACTGTTCAGGGGTAAGCTTATTTCATGGAAGTTACCATATGCACAAGTAATATTGTATGCAATTGGGAGCTAGTGACGTTCTTTTCATTATCAGATCTATTAAACTGAAGAATTGTTGAAAACTTGTAATTTATAGTAAGCGTTTGAGAAGTTAGTTCTAGAGATACAATTGAAAATCTCATGCCTTCATTTCAAGTGAAACTTTCGTCTTGTGGACAATGTCCAAATTATGTCAATCAACCTTGTTAATCTCACCTTTCTGGTACTGTATCTTCTTCTTCCAGTATAATAGTTTGAAGTAATGTTTTAATATCTTTAGATGTATAAATAGTTTGATTTCAATCTAGAGATGGAAAACGCTGCTGTATATTGGAGGATTATGTCTACTTGTATTCTTTGGCAGCTTGGTAGAAAGATCTCTAGGGAAGTTTGTAGATGAGAAGAAAGCTCAGATGCTGAAAGATAGATGCTTACCAATAGAAGGATGTGCTGTGGTTGCTGGGCGCACTGACAAAGGGGTGACAGCTCTGCGACAAGTTTGCTCATTCTGTATGTTGGCTTTCTAATTTCTGTTGACGTGATTTTTTGATTGGATATTTAATTTCACAACTCTGCTTTCATTTTCTTAGATTCTGCTTTCATTTTCTTAGATTCTATCTCAGCTCAAATATGAACTCTTATATTAGAAATAGAATAAATTATATCTTTTATATTATTTCTTGACATCTTTGATAGTTGCAATGAATAGCCAAGCCATTAATTGCTTGTCACATCTGTTTCATGAACTCCACTTTTATTGTGCTTCACTTAAACACACAAATAGTCAAATAGGTGACTTTGTCTCGACTGCCCTATGCTCAAAGTGTTGGAAGGGTATGCCAAAAGACCTGTTAAAAGCAATTAGTATTGAAACAAGGGTGGTGCGAAGTCTATATTTAATATTATCACAACTCTTTTATTGATTAAAGTCTCATGAACATTTTCCTTTTTAACCAAACAGTAGGAGGTACCACACTGGAACTAAACCCCGGAATGACCTCACAATAAAAAGTAGCAACAGTAAAAAGGATTTGTGCGAACATGTCTTTTTTGTGGATAAGACGCACTGTATTTCTTTTAATTAAGCTAAATCCTTAGAAGCTTTGACCAAGATACCCCTCTCAGATTATTAATTCAAGTAGTTCTGCAGCATGGAAGTTGGAGTGCATCTCGTTTATTACCATCTGCAGAATTCCTTATCTGACGCTATAGAAAGGAAAAGTTGGCGAAGAAGATTGAAGTTTTTATTTGAATTATTTCCAATCTGTGCCTTTATACCCATCTCAGATTATTAATTCAAGTAGTTCTGCAGCATGGAAGTTGGAGTGTATCTTGTTTATTACCATCTGCAGAATTCCTTATCTGACGCTATAGAAAGGAAAAGTTGGCGAAGAAGATTGATGTTTTTATTTGAATTATTTCCAATCTGTGCCTTTATACCAATAATAGAATTCAAGCTAGACATCCAAACTACTCGGCCATCACAGTACCAATAATAAAATTCAACCTGAACCATGCTTCCTTTGTTTGAGTTCTTTAACATAAATATATACATGAAACTTGTTTAGAAAGAGCAATTACTATATGTATAGTTTTTGAGTTTTTTCTGTTTCTTTCCATCTTTGGTTTCAAATTACCTTTGGAGGGAAACATCCTCTTTCTGACTTCACCCACTTAATTTTTATTATTGTTTTCTATTTTAGAGAATCAATATTCGACTTCGGTTAAACTCCCATACTTGTAGATACTTGGCGCACAGATGTTAAACCTCAAGACATTGAAGATTCCATCAATAGTGCAGCTCCTGGAAAACTCAGAACATTATCTGTTTCCCAGGTAAAATTAAGGTTATTGGAAATTGATGTGGTTCCCCCGTGTCTAGCTTTAATAGTGTTGCAGATGTAACTTGTTTATTTCTCTTTCATACATGTAACTTCTCAAATTACTTACTGCTGTAGGTGTCTCGTATCTTCCATCCAAATTTCTCTGCTAAATGGAGGCGATATCTGTATATTTTCCCTCTGAATGATGGAGAGAACATGAAGCCAGATTATGCAATTTGGGAAGATGTAGAAAGCTGTAGAAAACAGGAAAATTATGATAAAATAGAAGTCTTAAATGTTGAAGAATGCAAGAACGAGATTCATGATAATTTGGTCCTTGGTCCAAATGATGAGGAGTTTGTGTCGGCTGATAAACCTCAAACATTTAGTATAAGGAGGGTTAACCAACTACTTAGGAAACTAGAAGGAAAGTTGTTGTCGTACAAGATGTTTGCACGTGACACCAAAGCATCAAGAAATGAGTGAGAATCATGCATTGATCCAATTATTCGCTTTATTTTTGTTAGTTATTCTAGCTTCTAATTTTAGTATCATAATTTTTTTTGTTTTTGTTTTGATTATATTTATCACTTTCTGCTCGGTAAGACCCTTGACATTTTTCTTATTCTGCTTATAAAGAAAATCGCTAATTTTCTTCTTATTCTGTTGGTCATTCTTTTAAACTCTTTTAGGAGCTATATATAGGAATGTGAAGAGGGGTGAATCCAGGCTTTGTGCTCTTTTGAGGGAGAGAGGGAGGGAGGGGATTAATGTGCTTGTATCCTGAACATGATCAGGATAGTTAGTCTATAGACTGACTAAACAAAGTTCTAGATTTTATCAGTCAAAAAGTTCTTTTTTAAAAATTTTGTCAATATGAGATTAATGTGCTTGCTTGTAGCTTTCTTTTTCCCAAACGTTTCCTAATCAATGACAGGGAGATGTTCTCGACTTTATGACATGTACTAATGGCAACTATCGTCCTTTTCAGAGGTCCTCCTACGGAGTGTTTTGTTTACCATGCACGAGCAGCAGAAGCTAGATTACCATGCTTGGTATTTTTCCTACTTCTGGTCCTCTTCATGCTCCATCCTCCTTTTCCTTCTACACTTCTCCCCTCTTGAAATCTATTTGTGGTGTTGTAACTGTGAAACAATATTCTATGCTCTAGCTCAGTAACCCTGAAAAGAAGTAAAAACATGTTATTTGCATTGTGTTTTTCTCTGATTCACATAGAAAACAGAAGATGAATTTGTGGAAGTGTATGAACCGAGGAAACATAGAAGAAATTGACTTTGACATTATATCTTCAACGTGGAACATAGCAAACTAGCTGTAGTATGTGCTCGATTCAATGAATATTCAAATTTGTTGCCCTTGCTCTCTCTTCTGTTTCTCTTCTTATTTGTTTTTGTATTCTAATCTTCTCTCTCTCTCTCTCTCTCCTTAGGAGAGGTTGTTGTCTCATGTTTATGTAGAGCTTTGTTTCTTAAATCGATACCTTATTCTTTGTCCTTTTTTGCTTGATTTTGCTTTATAGTGAAACTGTGAAAGCATGTTTGTTTCCTATTCGTGTCAACATGCTATCAACATTTTTCTCTATTGAACTGAACTGACTTCTTTCTGTCCAAATTTTTTTAGTTGTTTATCCAACAAAGTTAGTGATGTTAGTTAATGCAGCTACTCCAAATTTGGGGATCTGACTAAGTGGTGTTGTTCTATTGACAGGACCAAGGAGTAGGAAGAAGTGTTATGTGCGTTGAGCTGGTTGCTAATCGCTTCTTGCGGAAGGTATCTTATTCATCTCCGTGGTTGCCTATGCTATAAAGACCATATTGTACTGAACGTAAAATTGGTCTATTTAGATTTAGATTTAGATAATCCTTTCTTCAACTGCTTAAACTCGAGAGTTAACATCTTAAACGTCAGCAAGGGAATTTCCCCTTCGTTTGAGCAAAACGTGATACAACCATTAGGGCCATGTCCAAATGAAAAAGACACTAATTAATATGTCTTCTGTTGAATCATTGTTTCTTTAGCAGTTCAATCAATTCTAATGGAAGTTCAATCAGTTCTAATGGAATCTAATCTTAATATCCTACGAATTTCCTTAGCACCCAAATGTTGCTAGGTCAAACGAGTTGTCTCATAAAATTAGTCTAATGTGATATTAGTAATAAGCTGGCTCGGAGGCTCACGGATATTAATAATAATGATGATAAAATCTAATGTCACCCTTGCAGATGGTACGGGTGCTTGTTGCGACAGCAATTAGAGAGGCAGCTGCTGGTGCTGGAGAGGATGCGTTACTAGAGCTGATGGACGCCACATGTCGACGTGCCACTGCTCCACCTGCGCCTCCTGATGGCCTCAGTCTTGTTGATGTAGGATATACAGAATTTGATTCACGCAATTGCTTCATTTTAAATGACTAATTTTGTCCTCCTGATCAAAGTTGCTTAATAGGCTAATTGCCGCTTGGGGTATTATCCAACCTTTTGATTGGTGGTGTTATTATTACCATATTGATTTAGTGATTGAATTGTGTTAAGAGAAATATCTGCTTAGGGTTTCAAATTTGGCATGCAGTTTATCACACATCACACTTAGGGTGTTTGTATTTAAGGTTGGAGACGGTTTTGTTTGGATCAACTCTTCAAAAGGGTAGGATCAACCACTTTAGAGAGAATAAATAGGGTTTATTTGAGGATTTTCTAGATTAAAAAAACCTTAATAGTAAGCACAAATTCTATAAATGTCTTAGTACTAATTTTTTTTTCTCCCTTATTTCTTACACTAATATTAGGGTCATTTACTAACAAGTTTTCATTCACATCTTTTTAAAGAAAAGAAAAAAATCATCCACCCATCAATAAAAAATCTTAAATTTTTTTTTCTTCATATTTTTCCTTATCTCTGCAGCAGCCCCCCAATTTCTTCCTCTCTCTCTAAACTTTCTCATCTCTCTCTATGTACACAATATTATTGCCATTATATGAGGATGTAGTGCATAATATATGTACGGGTATTTTATTTTTCATAGTTATGCCCTAGTTTATCACGTATTAACATTATTATTATAATTAATAAAGATTAAATTATATAATATAGGGTATATATATGCAAACTAACTAAATATACATGTGTATATATATGACAAACTAGTGGTTTATATATCTCAATAAAAATGAGTTTGATTTTAGTTTAGTTCTTAGGTTTCAAATCTTACAACATTTCTATGAGGTTTGAATTTTGTTTCAATTTGGTTCCTAAGTTTCAAATTTACATTTTTCACCTTGATTTTTCACTAAATACTCACTTTTAGTCTTTAATAATATGAAAGTCTATTAACTAATTTAAAATAATTTAATTAAGTGTCACTATTTTTTCCTTCACTATTAAAACTAATTTTAGAATTTTACTTCATAATTATTTTAAGTTAACTAATAGACATTAACCCCAAAATTGAAAGTGAGTATTTAATGAAAAATCGATGGTAAAAAAATAAATCTTGACACGGACCAAATTGAAACAAAACTCAAAACTTAGAACTAAAAGTATAACTTTTTCTAAATTTAGGAACTAAATTGAAATCAAACTCAAAACTTAAAAACGAAGGAGTCGTTTGGCTTACCAACATTTTAAGTTGGTGTAAACAACTTAACTTTAATGGTAAGTGTTTTCAAATTTATCGAGTAACTTCATCTTCCATTCTACTTTTCACATTTATTGAGAAGCTTCATATTTCCCTATATCTCTACTTTTCACATTTATCGAGTAATTTCATATTTCTCTCTTAATCTACTTTTCACAGTTATTGAGGGTGATTTTGGACTAGAGGACACACATGTAAAAGCTAGGACCAGGATTAAAGTAAGGCAAGCGACTTGAGCAAGAAGCTCAAACCGCGGGCTCGGCCCCAGTCCAAACCGAGCCGACCAAAATCTCCTCGAATGGGGGCTGCACATAGAAGGAGACCCAAGTGAGATTTGATCCTAGCTTGGTATTAGGAAACTCATATCCTAACCCTAGTAGGGTCATAATAAAACTCGAGGTCTAATCCCCTATAAATAAACCATCCATTTATTAAGTAAAATTATCATTTACATGGTCTCATAACCAATCATTCATGATTGGCCAAATCATTGATGCAAATAATATCCAAATACCAAATTTTCCCCCTATATACCCTCCGTAAAGTAAAAGAAGCTCTTGGGAAGATCAAAGAAAGAACCTGTTCTTGCTCCGTAAAGAATTCTTCCAATAATTCCGAATTTAACCTTTTAAAAAGAGCACGTACAGTACTTTTGTGTTTACGAGCCAAAGTTTTAACACAAGAAAGGCGAAGTATATATTGGATTCGATACAAATTCTTTTTTTTTGAGGATCCTCTGTAATAATGAGAAAGATTTCTGGATATACGCACAAATCGATCAATAATATCAAAATCCGACGAATCGATCCAAAGGTAACTTAGCCTTATTCTATAATTCTCTTACTGAATTAAGCATCAGATACATTTTTATTTGTTTTGCAAATCCTCTCTTCCTTGAATTACAAATTTAACTGATGATGTCACGGGTCAGGTGTGTTTTTTTGTCCTAAATTTTGCATCCATAATTATCGAGAAACTATATCTTATGACTCCACCCCCCAAACATAAACTTACTAAGTCTAATATATTAAACTTATTAACCCCACTTAGCGAGATAAACGCCTCCAAAAGTGTAACGTTTAGCAAGACCAAATAAAAAATTGTACCCAAAAGTTGAGGCCAAAAATATATTTTTCTCCCCCAAAAAGAAATTATTTGCTGTAAAGAAAACAAAAATGACCTTTTTTCTTGGGTGAAGAAGGAATCATTAGTTGTATATTGCATGTGATGATTCAATATAACCAAAGGAGAAGAAAACACCAAAAAGAAAAAAAATAAAAAATAAAGGTGGAAATGGAAAAATCTCATCTGTCACATTCAAAGGTTTGGCGTATAGTTCTCATAGAAATGTTTGGAGAAGAGAGAAAAACATAAAAGGAAAAAAAAAAGCAGCAAAATTGTAAAGATAAAGACTTGGTCAACAACTTTTGAAGAAGAAGAAGAAGAAGAAGCCATTGTTTTTTTGTACACACAAAAACATTTCTCTATTCTTAGCCCTTTTCTTCCTCCCTCCGTACATTCCCTTCTCAACTCCTTTCCTTTCCTTTCCTTTCCTCTTTTCTTCAATGCCATCAATAATATTCCATTCCCTCCTTCACCCTTTCTTCAGCCCCATTTCACTAATACACAACCTTCTCCACCATTGCAAATCCACCGTCTGAATAGCCTCAGGCGAGCACGCCGCCGCCTGCCGCCCCCTGCCGCTGCGTGCATTAACCATAACATCCATATTTAGGCTTATGGCACGCCCATCTACGCCTACGCCGCCGCCGCCGCCCACCACCGCCTTCATTCTCATTCTCATTCTCATTTCATTGGAGCTCATTGTTTCTTTGAGTGCTGCTACCGATGCAGAAGCGCTTCTTAAGTTCAAGGGCTCTCTTGAAATTACCAATAATGCGTTGGGGAATTGGGCTACAGGGTCTTCCCCTTGCTCTGGCGATAAGGCGAATTGGGTCGGTATTCTTTGCGAGAAGGGAAATGTTTGGGGATTGAAGCTTGAGAATATGGGGCTCAAGGGCAATATTGATATTGAGTCCCTTGAAGGGGTGCCTCATTTAAGGACAATTAGTCTTATGAACAATGAATTTGAAGGATCTTTGCCTGATGTCAAGAGACTTGGGGCATTAAAATCTTTGTATTTGTCAAGGAATCATTTCTCAGGGAACATTCCTGGGGATTCATTTTCAAGTATGTTGTCTTTGAAGAAGGTGCATTTGGCTCAAAACCAATTGGAGGGTCGAATTCCTTGGTCCTTGGTTGAGTTGCCTCGCTTGTTGGAGTTGAGGCTTGAAGGAAATAAGTTTTCTGGCCAAATTCCTAATTTCCAACAGAAGACATTCAAGTCCTTTAATGTCTCTAATAATGATCAACTTCATGGCCCAATCCCACAAACCCTCTCCCACATGGATCCATCCTCCTTTTCAGGTCACTTTTCTTCATTTTTCATCTTTCTTAGGCATTATGATCAATTCTCCACTTCTTGGAAACCATTTAAATGACTTTTAAATTGCATATAATATGATATGATATGATATGTATGATCATACTCTAAGAGGTAATGGGTTCAATTCACGATGGTCACCTTGGATTTAAGATCCTACGAGTTTCCTTAACACCCAAACCCAAATGTTATGGTGTCTGGCGGATTGTTCCATGAGATTAGTTGAGGTGCGCATAAACTGACTTCGACACTCACGGATATAAAAACTAATAATAATAATAATGATATGATCAAACTCCCCATCACTCCCCCATACAGTTTTAGAATCACCATTGGATAAGGTTCAAACATAGGATGTTTTCTTTTGATAGGACTAGTTCAAGAAAATTGGAAGGTGTTAGATTATTTAACATTAAATTACCTTCGCCCATTAGCTCAAGTTTTTGGTCGATCGGTGATTTAACATGGTATCAGAACAGGTGGTCCAGGAGGTCCGGTGTTCAATGTTATTTCCTCCACTTGTTGAGTCTTTTATATATTTCAAACACTCAAAAGGAGGAAGAGTGTTAGATTAATTAATATTAAATTTACATTTACTCATTAGTTTAAACTTTTGGGTCAATCAATGATTTAACAGAAGGTTTGGAAGAAAATTCATATCTAATTTAAATTCCATTGTGAAACCTCTGTCGATTTTATTATGTGTTGTTCTAAGTTCTAACAAGCTGATTCTCTTATATGCAGGCATTGAAGGTTTATGTGGAGCCCCACTTAATAAACCATGCAATGCCACAAAGATGCCATCAATTGGGAGCATTATCATGGTTTCAATAGCTGTGACATTGGCTCTGCTTGCCATTGGTGCAGGAATAGTCATCCTTAGCCGTCGGAACCAATCATCGTCTAGTGGAGAGGATCCAGCCCACGGCAAATCTCCATGTGCTAGTGAGTTAGATCCGGGAGTTGGGTCGAGGTCACCGGACCGTGGCTCCAGCCATGGAAGCGGGTCAGGGAAACGGTCAGCCGAGAGTGCTAAATTGTCATTTGTAAGAGAGGACTCAGAGAGGTTTGATTTATCAGATTTGCTTAAAGCCTCTGCAGAAATCCTAGGAAGTGGATGCTTTGGTTCTTCTTACAAAGCAGCCTTGACCAATGGACCTGTCATGGTGGTAAAGAGGTTTAAGCAAATGAACAATGTGGATAGAGAGGAATTCCAAGAACATATGAGAAGAATTGGAAGATTGAAACACGCCAACTTGCTTCCTCTTGTGGCCTACTACTACAAAAAGGAAGAAAAGCTTCTTATAACAGACTATGTTGAGAAGGGCAGCTTGGCTGTCCAACTTCATGGTACATTCATCTTTCTTTATACCTTCAAGTCAACACATTTCTCATTAAAACCCGGCTAAAAAGATCAAATTTATCACAACTTATCAACTTACACTTTCGAGTTTACTATAATTTCTCATAGTTAAGTTCTAGTAAAACATAAGTTGGAGGAACATGTTAAGCATGTGCATAAAAGCTCGACATACAATAAACTATCAATTTAAACTTGTAGATTTAGCAGGGATTTAGCATGATATTAGAGTAGCAGGTTCTATGTTCGAACTTCTAGGAAGTTCACGAGTGAGGGAGAGCGTTAAATATACTGTAATCAATTAGTTTACTAAACATTTGAGTTTAGTAGTTATCTGATCTGAGAATGCTTCAAAATTTGGTTGACTGAATTGGATTCTGTTGTCCATTACTTTTAGGACACCAAGCTGTGGGTCAACCAGCCCTGGATTGGCCTGCAAGGTTGAAGATCATCAAGGGCGTTGGAAAGGGTCTTCGGTATCTGTACAGTGAGCTTCCAAGTTTGATAACCCCACATGGCCATCTCAAGTCCTCAAATGTGCTTCTGAAGGCAAATTATGAGCCACTTCTTTCGGACTATGGCCTGATCCCGGTCGTGAACCAAGAGCACGCTCATGAGCTAATGGTGGCCTACAAATCGCCGGAGTACTCGCAACAAGGTCGCATTACAAAGAAGACAGATGTGTGGAGCTTTGGGCTGTTGATCCTAGAGATCCTAACAGGGAAATTCCCAGCAAACTTTCTGCATTCGAAAAAGAGTGGAGATGAGGAAGATTTGGCAAGTTGGGTGAAAACCATTCCTGAAAAAGATTGGAACAGCCAAGTATTTGATAAGGACATGGGGCCAACCAAGAACAGTGAGGGCGAAATGATGAAGCTTCTAAGGATTGCAATGGCGTGTTGCGAAAGCGACTTCGAGAAGCGGCTGGATTTACGAGAAGTTGTGGACAAGATTGAGGAAGTAAAAGAAAAAGATGGGGATGAAGATTTCTATTCTTCATATGCCAGTGAAGCTGATATTAGATCTTCAAGAGGATTATCTGATGAACTCAACTTCACCATGTGAGCTGAGGCTTGAGTTAACAAGCAAAAAAGCTTTATAAAAAGCAACAGCAGACACAGACAGAGAGACAGACCTCCATGAGATGATAACATTAAAATGGCTTACTAATTCTAGCTGAAGGGTGAGAGGCTGACGATGAAGATAAGGGGTTTTCGATGAATAGTGTATAGGTTTTGATTGTAGAATGGGAAGAATTAATGTGGGTTTGCTTTGGCTCAACAATGCTTAGGAAGTTCGTTACATGATTGGTAAATTCTCTCCTGGGTGGAAATGTCTAAATTCTTGAGTATTATTTTTTTAAAGAAAAGAAACAATTTAATTCTAGAAAAAGCAGTGAAATAAGCAAACATGCAATAGATAACAGTAGTGAATGAAGGCATAGAGTTGTACCATTGAAATAACCTTCAATTGTGCTTTCCAATTGGGAATTGGATATGAGGTAACATAAGACAGAAAGTGTACTTTCCTCGATCAAATAAATGGAAACAAATTTTAGATTAAAAAAAATGGTAATTTAGCTCAAAAAAAAAAAAAAAAAAAGAAAAAGAAAAAAAACATGTAATACAAATAAAATGAAAAATATGAATTAAGATGATAGAATAATTGAAAATACCATGTGGAGTATACGTGTTAAAAGACTAAGTTCCTCTAAAAGCTGTAATATTACCTTAAAAAATTCAAAGTCAGTTGATTGTTGGACTATTATGAATTCTTACTCTAAAGATACTTTTGAAACATTTATGAAAGGTTAAGACTCATTGTAACTTCTCAAAGAATGGTAGTATTTTTTAAACAAATAACAAATCTTAGTAGTATTTACCCACGTACATGCATATATATACATACACCTCAAGATCAAATGAAAATAAAAATAAAAATTTAAAGGTACATGTGTAATATTTTGAAACTTAGAGACCAAATAAAATTTAAACACAAAACTTAGAGGTAAAAGTCTTACATTTTGAAACTTATGAACCAAATGAAAACTAGATCCAAAATCTAAAGAACAAAAAGGTATTTTCTTCAAATATTATATAAATATATAAATATATTTATTTATTCACAGTCTAATTAACATGTCAATTTTATATCTAAAAAGAAAAACGAAAAAAGATGTGAAATGTCAAGTAACTTTGGAGTTTATACTTAGAGACCTCCACGTGACGGGGATGACTTTTCCATTCCCGTTTCTGCTCCCTATTTCATTCTCCATCCCTGCAAAATTCTCCACGTGGGAATTGGGGTCCCTACGAGAATTTTTTTTTCGTTTGATTCTTTTATTAAAAAAATTAATTAACTTAAATCACTACTATAGAAAAATTTTAATTAAATAGTTAGATTTCTCACTAATTTTTTATATAATTAATTCCACATGGATAATTTGAATTTAAAGATAAATTACTTAAATTTTCTAGTATAATGAAATAATTACTTATCACATTATTCATATATATAATTTAAATGTTCAATCAAACATTTTCATTATCCATTGAGTCATTAAACAATATAACTTGAAATTTAATTATATTATTTTTATAATAATAATGATAACATAATATTAAGGGAAATTACTATAAACAGAAAAAATATCAAACTATTTACAAATATAGAAAAATTTCATTCTATCAATGATAGACCGCGATAGAATTCTATCGATTTCTATCGCTCAAGCAAATAAATTCTATCGCCTGAGCGATAGAAAGCGATAGAATTCTATCGCGATCTATCAGTGATAGACGGTAAAAATTTTCTATATTTGTAAATAGTTTGACTTATTTTTCTATATTTTAAAAGAGCCCTAATATTAAATTATTATAATAAATTAAAAAAGAAGCTAACTGAGATTTTTTTTTCTCACTCCCTCCTTCATTCCCTACCCGTTATGCATGGATTCCAAGGGATCCTATCGAAAATGGACATCTCTATTTATATTTTTAAGTTCTAATTTCTTTTTCTTCTAGCAAATATTTTGGCTACGTGTGGTGCCTTACATGTGGCTATTTTTTTTTATTATTATTATTTCTTTTCTTGGTTCCTCCCCTATTTGAAGTCGAAAAATTGCCAGAAAAGTTCAAAAGAGGTTGGGCAACATTTGGAGAGTTTTGGACATCAATTTTAGCATTTTGAAGCTTTCATTTTTTATTTATCATATTTGAGAGCTTTTGTCAGAATGAATTTTTCTTATAAGCTTTAGATTTTTAGAGCCTATCTTTGTTCTTTGTTCTTCATTCTTTCAATACGTAGTTTTTTATCTCGAAAAAGAGTGGTAAAAACATTTTATCCTAATTCGTAGAAATGATCAGGTTTGTTCTTGCTCTCATAAAAAGAACATCGTAGCGGTTAGATTGTGGAAAGAGTCAAGTTTCCAGTGAAATACGCAAGAGGAGCTTGAAAAAGTAGAGTAGAATGTTGAAACACTCTAAATTTATGAGCCAGTGGCAAGAATGACAAAATAGCTTACAAAAATTGTAAACGTTTAGGGAAAAAGAAAAAAAAAATTCATGGCCAACCCATAGGTTGATCTTCTTAAAGTTATGGGTTGGTCTCTATGGCCTTCTTGACTAGAGTTTGTCTTTATGGTACTTATTGATCTTCTGATTCACCTCATGAGTTGAATTTAATAGTTCTCTCATGGTTGACCTTCATACTTAGCCAAATAACATAAATCATTATTGTTCCACTTAAATATCTTAGGAGCGTCTGAAACCTTGAATTAGTTATTATAGTTAGTGGTTTATTATAATCTATGGATTATAATAGTCTGTGTTTTGGAGTGCAAACGATTTTAGTCTAGGTTATAATAGTAAACACGGTAACAAATAGTAAACATAGTAACAAAAAGGGATTTGAAATAGTAATACTACAATTAATTTAAGTTATAATAGTTAGAAACACCAACTATCATAATTGAAGCTCAAACATGGAGTAAGTTATTATAGTCCATACAAATACAGTTGAACTCAAACATATATTAGAGAAATTATTAGTCCAAAAACTAATTTTCATTTCGGAGTATTTAAATGAACATCTCATCTTACAATAACTTCAGTTTAAACCTTTAGAAATATAGTCACCATTCTCAATTATAATATGCAGAGAAGCAAAAGATTATAGAGACCGCCGTTCTCCATCAATGGCTTATTTGTGGAAGTCCAAGAGTTGAGTTATATGTTTTTAGGACTATTGAATGATGGGTTGAATTGTATGCTTTGTTCTTAATTATAACCATTTTAATCACTTTCTAGATACTAAAATGGTTGTTTGTGGTGTTCATATTATAATTATAAACATTGACAACATGTTTGTGGCTTGGGAGGGGAGGCACATAGCCCAACAATATAAACTTTGTAAAAATGGAAAAAATAGTCCATCCAATCCAATTTAAATAAGGCATTTAAATTGAAAAGTAGAAAATGCCCACACTGATTCATTGACTTCCGCCTGAAATTTGATTGTTATATGATTGCTATATGATTTTTATTTGATATTGATTGTTATCTGATTGCTATTGATACTAATTGTTATCTAATTTTTGTCTGATGACTATCTAATACTAATTGTCAATGATGTCGATTGTTATTTAATTGTTGTTTGATTACTATTTGATATTGAATGCTATTTGATCATGATTGTTGTAATTGCTATTTGATACTTTTTGTTATCTAATTGCTATCTTATATTGTTTGATATATTATTGATTGGTATGTGATATATTGTCGATACACTTGGAGTGTTGATTGATGTTAGATATGTTGCTTATACACTCATGTCTTACTTTAAGTATTGCCTTTACTATCTACCCTTACCTGCCTGCCTTGAACTACTGCACTTGCACATACCTTTTCTTGCTCGAGACAGAAGATAACTTGAACTGGCATTGTAAAGATATATAGCCAATAGAAAAACGTATTCCCAGGAGAGAAATGAAATTTCAAGGCTTTCTATCAATGATAGGAGAGCAGAAAGGGGAATTGAGAGATAAGCCTTGAGCGATTAGACCACTGATTGATATCTAATACCCTCATGTCTTATACACTTGGAAGTTGGAACATCAAGCTTATAAAATGAAGCACGCATGCTTAAATTCAAAATAATTTACTAATTGAATGTTGATTGTTGTTAGATATATTGCCCATACACTTAGAATGTTGATTTATGTTAGATATACAATTGATACGCTTATGTCTTACTTCAAGTATTTACTAATTGATATGTAATACACTCATGTCTTATACACTTGGAACGTCATGTTTATAAGATGAATGATACATGTTTAAATTCAAAATAAGTTCTTGAATGAAGGTTGATTGCTCTTAGATATATTGTTGATACATTTGGAATGTTGATTGGTGTTAGATATACTGCTAGTACGCCCATGTCATACTTCAAATATTTGTTGATGGATTGTTATATGATATATTGATAATGTTTAAAGTTGTTTTATAAATATTTTACAAATTCGTGCATGAACCAAATGTGAGTTTATTATTAATGATGTAATATCCCGAACTTTAAATAAATTTAAATTAATTATATTAAACTGTTGTGTTTTATTTCTTCTTAATTTTAGATTTCTGGAGCTGAAATTGAGTTTAATTTTGAATCTTATTTGATAAAAAATCCGAAATATTTTGGAAAATTTGGAGTTTTAGAAAGAAAAAGGAAAGTTTGGCTTTGATTAGTCAAACATAGGTTTAAATTATATATATATTAAGTTTATATTATAAAGAAAAAAGGATGGTAAAACCATCTCTTTTTGGTTTTACCATTGGATTGGACGTGAAGCAATCAAAGTCTGCTTCCCAAAGCTGTTTGCCATTGCAGATTCTAAGAAACCTCAAGGATGATGAAATTAATGAATGGATCTCTTTTACAAAGCTCATCCCCAGCATCCAACTCATGAATGGCTCTGACTTATGGAGATGGAAGCTCGAACACAGTGGTGTTTTCACTGTTAATTCTCTCATCTCTCATCTCTCATCTCAACAGTATCAATTCAATGCCTTCTCAAGACCTTTACAAAAGTATATGGAAGTTCCCTTGCTCTAGAAGAATCAAGTTCCTGTAATAACTAAGTATAAGAAGGATATATGAATGAACTGATATCACATTTGAATAAGAGGGATTATGAGAATATGAAAACATGATTAAGAAAGGCTTAAAATAATTGAAAGTTACTACATGTACCAACAAGGTGCATATTCATTTTCGGTAGCTCAATTATAGGAACTCCAAAGTGAAACGTGCTTAGTTTAGAGCAATCTTATGTTGGGTGACGTCCTAAAAATTTTCTTAAGAAGCATGTGAGTAAGGACGAAACATGCTGAAAGGATTGTATTGGTTTGTGGAGATAGTCTTCACTCTTAAAAACAACTCAAGATGAGCAAGGATGATGTTGCTAGGTCACAGGAGATGCAGGAGAATGTCGAGGTTATCAAGTACTGAATCCGACACATCTATCTCCTTCATGCTGCTGCTTTTGTAAAAGAGATAATGATCTCAGAATCATATCTTCTTCAAATGCCCTTTTGTTTCTGAAGTATGGGCTGACTTACTTTCTGCTTTTGGTTGGTCCATAGTCACCCCTTATGCTACAATTGATTGGATCCGTATGTTGTTGATTGCTCACCCATTCAAGGATATTAAAGAGAGGATTTGGTCCAGTACCATCAGAGTTGTTCTATGGAGAATTTAGGAAGAAAGAAATGGGAGAATTTTTCATGGCAAGAACGTTCCTCCAAAAAAAAAAAAGTTTTAGATTTATCTCTTTTCAGCGCTCTCTTTTGGTGTAAAATTACAATGGCACTTAAGAGCCGTAGTTTAAATTTCATTGTTGCTAATTGGAAACAACTTTTGTACTAGTGGAAACATCTTTCGTACTACACGGGGACCCTTTCGGTACATCTTTGGGTAACTTGAATTGATCAATGAAATCATTTCTTATCTCTAGAAAAAAAATAAAAATAAAAATAATAAAAACCACCATGGCCATGTGCATGAAGATTAATTTCCCCATATAATGGTGGAATTGAAACTTAGAACGCATCTCTTGCTTGGTGCTTCATACAAACTACTAGAAATAGGGATTCCATAAACATGGCTTCCCCAGCTCTATCCTACCCTATAAACATTGTAAGCTCTTGCTCACTCTCCATGAAATGTTATGTTTATTGTATCTGTAAAACTCTAGGGTCCATTAGTTAAACTTGAGTTCGGGTTCTGCAGACAAACCATTTTGGATTTGGCAATAATGGGAGTTCGAGGCCACAGAGAAGAAAATCATATTTCAAAGTTCGTAAGGTCAGTGCAGTCCTGTGTTTGGCTTCTCTCCAAGAAGGCTTCTGAATTAAGATATATATGTTTTCTTCTTTTTCTTTTTATTTTATTCTGTTTGATTCTTGTTCAAAGTAGAAACAAAGCAGAGAGAAGCAACCACAAGAAGTGAATCTCTCTTATTGAAATGTGATCAAGAGTCAGCCTACATATGAATGTGACTGCTCAACAGAATAACAAGTGTCATGAACTAAATAACTGAAAGCATACTGACTTAACAATAATCAGTTTTTTACAGTTACAGCAGAATAACAACCCTTTAATGACCTGTTTTAATACTATTGAAAGATGATTTGTTTTCGGGTAACGATTTGAAACTCTGATCTTAAGAGAAAGAATAGATATCTTACTCTTAACCATTGAACTAAGCCTAATGATCGACTTTCAAAACCAAAAGTAAACTAAGCAAATTGTAGTTGGTTGTTTGAACTTAAGAGCCGTAGTTTAAATTTCATTGTTGCTAATTGGAAACAACTTTTGTACTAGTGGAAACATCTTTCGTACTACACGGGGACCCTTTCGGTACATCTTTGGGTAACTTGAATTGATCAATGAAATCATTTCTTATCTCTAGAAAAAAAATAAAAATAAAAATAATAAAAACCACCATGGCCATGTGCATGAAGATTAATTTCCCCATATAATGGTGGAATTGAAACTTAGAACGCATCTCTTGCTTGGTGCTTCATACAAACTACTAGAAATAGGGATTCCATAAACATGGCTTCCCCAGCTCTATCCTACCCTATAAACATTGTAAGCTCTTGCTCACTCTCCATGAAATGTTATGTTTATTGTATCTGTAAAACTCTAGGGTCCATTAGTTAAACTTGAGTTCGGGTTCTGCAGACAAACCATTTTGGATTTGGCAATAATGGGAGTTCGAGGCCACAGAGAAGAAAATCATATTTCAAAGTTCGTAAGGTCAGTGCAGTCCTGTGTTTGGCTTCTCTCCAAGAAGGCTTCTGAATTAAGATATATATGTTTTCTTCTTTTTCTTTTTATTTTATTCTGTTTGATTCTTGTTCAAAGTAGAAACAAAGCAGAGAGAAGCAACCACAAGAAGTGAATCTCTCTTATTGAAATGTGATCAAGAGTCAGCCTACATATGAATGTGACTGCTCAACAGAATAACAAGTGTCATGAACTAAATAACTGAAAGCATACTGACTTAACAATAATCAGTTTTTTACAGTTACAGCAGAATAACAACCCTTTAATGACCTGTTTTAATACTATTGAAAGATGATTTGTTTTCGGGTAACGATTTGAAACTCTGATCTTAAGAGAAAGAATAGATATCTTACTCTTAACCATTGAACTAAGCCTAATGATCGACTTTCAAAACCAAAAGTAAACTAAGCAAATTGTAGTTGGTTGTTTGAACTTATCTATTGAGACTGAAGCTTGAATTCATGATTTGACAGTCTACTTTTCTTCAAAATCATGGAAAAGTTCCTAATAAATTGTAGGGAAATACTGAATCATGGACAAGTTCCTAATAAATTAAGATAAAAGTGTAGGTTGTAGTCTGCCTTCTTACATGGATTTTACTTGACAGGTGACTTCATAGATCTAAATGTTAAGGACATACTTTTAACATGACGAGCAACAAAGAGATGTGGAATTATGTTCTTCAATTTTCTTGCAGGAAACAGGCATTGTTGAGCCAAGTAACAATCCAAATACGTCACAGCAAAAACAAAATGCCAAGACAGAAATCAGAGACTCTCCAAGAACCCAGGAAGGTAGTGACCCTCCTCTAATTAGAGCTTTGCAAGCTTCAGCCAAACAAAATACAGCTGATTTTCACTTTCCTGGACACAATAAAGGGAGGGCAGCACCATCATCATTAACTCAGCTAATTGGTCTAAAACCCTTTATCCATGATTTACCTCCGCTTCCAGAGCTCGACAACCTTTTTCATCCCCATGGCCCAATATTAGAAGTGCTGCAGCAAGCACTAAACTTTTTGGAGCATCAGAGACATGGTTCCTCGTTGGAGGAACCACAAGTGGAATTCAAGCTGCAATTATGGCAACTTGTTCTCCAGGCGAACACATAATTCTGCCTAGAAACTCCCATGCATCAGCTATTTCTGCTTTGGTGTTTTCTGGGGCAGAACCTATTTACATCATGCCGGAGTATGATTCCAACTGGGACATCCCCGGTGGAGTCACTCCATCACAGGTGAGCAAGAATCAATGCTTCTCAACTAATAGTTAGATAATGTGATGTAGGATGTCAAATTTCAAAACAGACTAATGTTTACTAGTAGTGTGATCTAACCAGTACCAATTCATAATCTAATTTGCTCACTACTAAAATAAATTCCATGTTTTTTTTATTTAATTTTAGAAAAATAGTAAAAGTAAGAAAGCATCTTACTTTTACTATTTCATCTTACTTCTCAACTAATAGCCTTTAACATTTCATTGTCCAGACAAAATGAAATTTCCTGATGAAAACTTCCCCTCAAATTTTAAACCCTTAAATTTTTTAAAGTTGATGAATACCCCTTTAGTTTAAATTTTTATTATGCCACAGGTTGTTAAAGCAATCAAAGATTCAGAGATGGAAGGTCAAAAAGTATCGGCAGTTTTTGTTACTTCACCTACTTATCATGGCATCTGCAGTAACTTGAGTGAGATTTCCCAAATATGTCATGCCAAAGGAATCCCCCTAATTGTTGATGAGGCTCACGGGGCACACTTTGGATTTCAACCTCAACTGCCTCATTCTGCATTACAACAAGGGGCTGATTTGGTCGTCCAGTCCACTCACAAAGTTCTCTGCTCTCTTACTCAGTCATCGATGTTACATATGTCAGGGAATATTGTAGATAGAGAAAGAGTTTGTAGATGTTTACAATCACTTCAGAGCACTAGCCCCAGTTATTTGCTTTTAGCATCTATAGCTGAACTAAGTAATAATCCAAACAAGATTTTCCATAAAGCAATAGATTTAGCTAACCAAGCAAAAAACAAGATAAATAAAATTTCAGGTATTTCTGTCTTAGAATTTTCCATTTTCTCCAGCTTCCTAGCTTTTGATCCACTGAGACTCACTATTGGTTTCCATCAACTTGGTTTCTCCGGCTATGAAGCAAATGAAATACTACACAAGAATCATGGAGTCATTTGTGAACTTATTGGTACACAATCTATTACAATTGTCGTTAACCTTGGAATAAGTGAACAAGATATTAAGAGGCTGGTATCAGGCCTCGAGGATGTGAGCTTTTTTGCACTGATTTTAGGAATTGAAGTAAGAAGCAAACTTAACATTTCTGCACCCTTTACTGACATCAAAATCAGCTTGAACCCTAGAGAAGCATTTTTTGCCAAAAAAACGGAGACAAAGCATTAGTGAAAGTGTGGGAGAGGTGTGCGGGGAGCTAATATGTCCTTACCCACCAGGGATACCAATAACAATCCCAGGTGAGATTATAACTGAGAAAGTTCGCGATACTCTGCTGCATCTAAAAAGCAAAGGTGCCTGTATAACTGGTGCTTCTGATCCCCAACTCTCTTCACTTATTGTATGCAATGTGCAGGAGAAAGAGCTTATGACCCGTGAATGAATAATTATTTGGATCCTGATGGTTGTAGTTTCTTGAAGAACATTATAAACTTGCGTTTGTTGTATTTATTAGTATTTATATTGACAAGGAGGCAAGGAATGAGGGTGACAAGTATGGACATCCTTGAGTGGATTATGATGAAGGGAAATTCTTGGAGGGAATGAATCTTCTGTAATGCATTGGAACTATTCATAACGTTTAAGTTGCATGAAATAGCATGAATGTTCATCTTCTCATCTTGAAGGTCAGTCAACTGAATGCAGGTCTATAGACTTTACATTGTCATTAATGCAATCATCCTATGATTTCTCTTTTTTTTCTCTACCATATTTTTTTAATCCTCAACCATGGCTTATTGAAAACCATGGATCCCTTCTGATTTCATCTCACGACTAAGATGAATCTGTCTTGATTGCAAGATGAAAGCCAAGAACAAACTAATAATCCTTTCAACTCACAAACCGAGAGGCTCTTTACTCTCAGTTGTGAGCTGAAATCCTTGTGTGAGTTCTTTGATGGAAACAAGCAATCTCCAACCACAATTTAAACCTCTCCTTTGCAATCATCCCCCTTCACACAAATTGACCAAAAATCAATTCTTTTATCCTGGTTTCCTCCTGCTTTGGTCAGAATAAAATTGAAAACACCAGAAACCAACAAACTTGCAAAACCCCTCCACACAAGCACAGATTCTTTGAATTCTGAACATAATTCATTTAAATCCAACAAAAGCCACAATTTGATCAAACATTAGATTCACAAAATCAAATGAAAGCAACCAAGATAACCCAACCAGAAAATCCACAAATCAGAATCTCAAGAACTTGAAACATGCTCAGAATGATGAGAGGTCTAAGACCAAACAAATGCCAAAAACTCAGTAAGTGGCTCCCAATCAAAAGTTGAGGGACAGCCACATGCCAGAACATAAAGTTTAAAAATGAACCAAACAAAGTGTATCCATTTGTATTGAGCTTTTTTTTAGTAAAACAATTATGATATGAGAATAGAACCTCTGACCTCAAAAGAGTAAGTGCATGCCAATACCGCTGAGTTAAGCTCACTTTGGCTATTGGCATCGAGTCTACCAACTTGAGTAACTGATTAGCATTTTTAATCCTGGTTCCTGATGCAGTACATAACAAACAACAATTCGATGAATTTTCGATCATAACCAATAAAACATCACGCGCTGCATATAAATTTATACATGTAAACGTACCGATGTCCACCCTAGATGATACTTACTTCAATCAGTTCGTATACTACTCCACATGTTATAGAACTCTAAATATCTCAAATAAAATCAATAATCTAGCTCACAAATTACCTTGCGTAGGGGAAGTGAAAAAACAGAAGGCCGAAACAGGCAAAAGAAACACCAAAATCAACAAAGGCAGTTCTACCATTCGACTAAAAGATCAAAATGAATTGTATGAATTCTACTTACAATTCTTACTGGAAAGAAGTGTGAATCCATGAGCTAGTCCAGTCTCGTTTGGAAGATAATCGACTCTTCATTTCTACTATCAGCGAAGATTTGGGGAGAAAATTGTGGGAGACAAACGGAAGAAATGAAGATTATAATCGGAGTGAAGAGAACCGGCGGGAAATACCGAGTCGATCGAGACTGAGCCAATGAGACTGTGAGGTTAATTTACTATTTTACCCCCAAACTGAACTATTTTCTGTAGGACAAAATTGGAATTGCGGATATTTATGTGTTTAAAAATAATTTTCCTTTTTCCTTTTGTCTTTGTTTCTTATCGTTTCCGCTGGAGAGGACTTCCCAACTGAGGACTTGCTTTGTTAGTTCAAGCAGAATCGCCATAGCCACTTGAGCTTCAGAATAAATTCTTCATTGATTCCTTAAGGAATTTATGGCGATAACGCTTTGTTTTTCGTGGAGATAAATTTTACAATGATGATTTCCTCAGCTCTATCTTCCTCCATAAACCCGGTAAGCTCTTGCGCTTTCTTCACTCCATACACAAATTTGTGAAGCTTAAGGTCTCAAGGTCTCAAGTACTAATGAAACTTAGATTTTTCGTTCAGCAGAATCATCATTTTCGGTTTGGTCAGAATTGGAGTAGGAGACCGCAGAGAAGAAATTCTTATTGTAGCATTCGTCAGGTCTGCGTCTTCCTCCTTTTCGCATCTGATTACTCTTTGGTGATCCTTGTTAAGTACAACAAATGTGCGGTAGAAATTTGGGGGGATGGTATGCTTTGAGTTGAAAATATCTGTGCATTCCTCTTTGATCACTACGCTACGCTCATGTTGGTGTAATGTATTCTTTGAGATTAAGTAAACATTAGTTTTTCCCCTTTTATTTTCATTCCGTTTACTCTAATCCAAAATGATGGTGGGTGCTCGAAACTTGAACTCTGGTCCTCCAAGAAGATATTTGATTTCTCTGATCCTTGAGATGTGTTTCTAGCTGACTTCATTGCTCAAGGTGGACATTCATTTACTGAGAATGTCTATTTTCTGCTAAAGCTCAATTTGATAGACTTATTTCCCCTGGTAAACTCAAGTCATTGTTCTAAATGTGAAGAATCTATTCTAATTTGATATGTGCATCTCTGCCAAGAAAATGTCAAATTGATGTTTTTCAAGAGCGAAAGCATCATGCTATATGTGTGTGTGTGTGTTAATTCTTTCATTTTTCATGCAGGAAACAAACATTGTTGAGCCAAAACACAATCAGGACAGGTCAAGAAAAAAGCAAACCACCAAGAAAGCAATTAGAGAATCTCCAATATCTCAGGAAGGTAGCCTCCCTCCTCTGGTTGATGCATTGAAAGTTTCAGCTGAGCAAAATGCGGCTCGTTTTCACTTTCCTGGGCATAATAGAGGGAGAGCAGGGCCACCATCATTTACTCAGCTCATTGGTCTGAAACCATTTATGCATGATTTACCCGAGCTTCCAGAGTTGGACAATCTCTTTTGTCCAGAGGGCCCAATTTTAGAAGCACAGCAGCAAGCAGCAAAACTTTTTGGAGCATCAGAAACATGGTTCCTTGTTGGAGGAACCACATGTGGAATTCAGGCTGCAATTATGGCAACTTGTTCCCCAGGAGATCATATAATTCTTCCAAGGAATTCCCATGTATCTGTCATATCGGCTTTGGCGTTATCTGGTGCAATACCGAAATACATTATGCCTGTGTATGACTCCAATTGGGACATAGCTGGTGAGGTTACTCCATCACAGGCAAGTGAGTAGCAATGGTTTTCAACTCGTGTACAACCATGTCATGTAGGGTATTAAATTTATCGATTGACTATTGCTTACTAGTTATCTAAGATTAGCAATGCCACTCACAATTTATAACCCTCACTACTACAAAAGAGATAACTGTTGTTTGATGTGATATTCAATGTTGCACAAGTCAAGCTTTTTATATTTTGGTAACCAAACATTAAGATTTAATAAAGAAAAACTTCCCTCAAATTTAAACCTTCAATCTTGATTAAGTTTATTAATACACTGTTATTCTAAAGAGCGAAAAGTTTTATTGTTTCACAGGTAGATAGAGCAATCAAGGATTTAGAAATGGAAGGTCAAAAAGCATCTGCAGTTTTTGTTACTTCACCTACTTATCATGGCATCTGCAGTAACCTAAGTGAGATTTCTCAGATATGTCATGTTAAAGGAATTCCCTTCATTGTTGATGAGGCTCATGGGGCACACTTTGGGTTTCAACCTCAGCTGCCTCTTTCTGCACTCCAGCAAGGGGCTGATTTAGCTGCCCAATCCACTCACAAAGTTCTCTGCTCTCTTACTCAGTCATCAATGTTACACATGTCAGGGAATATTGTAGACAGAGAGAGAATTTGTAGATGTTTACAAACTCTTCAAAGCACCAGCCCTAGTTATCTGCTTTTAGCATCATTAGATGCTGCCAGAGCTCAACTAAGTGATAATCCAGACAAGATTTTTAACAGAGCAATTGATCTTGCATATCAAGCAAAAAGAACGATAAACAAGATTTCAGGTATCTCGATCTTCGAATTTCCCATGTTCTCTAACTTCCCTGCTATTGATCCATTAAGACTAACTATTGGTTTCCAACAACTTGGTTTGTCTGGCTATGAAGCAGATGAAATATTGTACAAAAATCATAATATCGTTTGTGAACTTGTTGGGAACCAATCCATTACATTTGTCATTAACCTAGGAACAAGTGAAGACGATATCGAGAGACTGGTTTCAGGTATTGAGGATGTGAGCTCTTTCGCATCGATTCTGAGGATTGAAGGAAGAACCAAACCAAGTGTTTCTGCACCCTTTCCTAATGTCAAGATCAGCTTGAATCCTAGAGATGCCTTCTTTGCGAAAAAAAGGAGAGAAAACATTAAAGAATGTGTGGGAAAGGTGTGTGGAGAGTTAATATGTCCATACCCTCCAGGAATACCAGTAATGATCCCAGGTGAGATTATATCTGAGGAAGTTGTGGATTATCTGTTGCATTTGAAAGGCAAAGGTGCCTCTATTAGTGGTGCATCTGATCCCAAACTATCTTCACTACTTGTATGCAATGTATAAGAGAAAGTGCAAAATGATTTATTAAATCCCTGCTTGAACTGGTTCTCGATGATTGTAGTAATTTGTAGCTGAAGAATATAATTTTGCAGTGTTTCTAGTTGAATACTGCAAAATCTTATTGGTATTCTTCTTGTGGAGATTGATGAAGGAAAATCACGACTGGGAAATAAATCTTCTAGGAATGAAGTCGGACTCATCGTATTATCATATGGGTAACGTTTGAGACTCTTCGAAGAACGATTATTGTTTGCAATGGCCATCTTTTCACCTGGGAGTAAGAGTCATCAAGGGACTGCAAACCTTAACTTTTAGATGTTGTAAGTTTTCCAATTACTGTAAATTTTGCCGTTTCTCAAACAAATTTTAGTCTTGAACTAGCTTGACAAGAAAGAATGTTCGATTCCCAGCCAGCATCGACTGGTTCGTTAACAAAACATATTTAGCCTTTCCGTCTGGCTTTTGCATATTCATCTTGCTGATATAAATAGGCCAGTTCCTTTAGTTTTACTGTTGGCATTGAAAATGTTAAGAACTAATGGCTTATTTGAAATTTTTGTGACATCAATAAATTAAGTTTTCGAGATAATTTTGAAAACCAACATAATTTGTGAGAACAGAAACTAGTAGCTTAAAAAAAATAATAAAAAAAAATAAAGTCAACAAGCCTAGACTTAACTAGTTAAGACATACATATACCATCCTCAAAGAGATTGAAAGTTTAAACCCCGCCTTTTCATACGTGGTTGAGCTAACAAAAATAGAATGACAAAAAAACAAAAACAAAGCTTGAAGTAAAAGAATTCACCTATAAGATCAGCCACACAAGCACTAAAACCAAATGAATCTTGGCAATATGTGATCCAGCATGCATCTTAATTCTGTAATGTGCAATGATTCCTGGAGGGGTGAGTGTTTACTTCATTATTCATCAATAGCCAAAGCTTACCTTTCCTCACTAACTGAGAACCTACCTTCAGGATACCATTTCTAAATAACTGGTGCAAACAGATGATAGAAGCCTACCATTAACCAAAAGAACCATGAAGAACTACTACCAAATTTCTAGGAACATCAAACATCAACAAATACTGGGTTGAGATTGATGACTCAATCTTAAAACAAACTCTACTCGAAAAATAAGACTGTTTTAACATCAACAAATACTGGGTTGAGATTTCAATGACTCAAGCTTTATACAAACTCTACTAGAAAATTAAGATGACTGTTTTATTTGCCATCGAAAATCAATACAAGATGAATTGAGACAACACAGAGGAAAGCCAAAATAAGCTCATATAGGATTTCCCCCAGTACTCCAATTAAGGACAGCCACCCACGTCCAAAGGAAATGAGCCTAGAATCACTAAAATTATGCACAATCTTTGGGGGAATGAAGCAAGCTTTACAGAATTTGTAACTATATTCAGAATTCACACAAAGAAAAATGGTACAAAACACCATATAATTTTCTACACAAGAGAATAAATGAACAGCAGAAGGCCTTTATATGGGCTTATCACAACTCAAGAGGTAACAGAGGATATTTCTCAATGAACAAAGACTAAGATCCTGTGTTAGAGACAAACTGACCCTGTTAAGCATTACAACAGGAACCTACACAGAGAAGAGTGTACATAAAAGGAAAACGAAAACAGAACAACTTACTCATAGACTATAATAACACATGATACTATGAACATGAACGCTAAAAGAAGCCCCACGCTCACGTCAGGGAGAGCTCAGACAGTGCAGTTCATTATCACAATTTACGGCTAACATTTAAATGCTAGAACATACCGAAAGGTAATTGAATCAAGTCATACAATGGTGACTATAAATCATTGATCAATTCCTATTAACTTGAAAGAGAAGACAGGAAAAACGTCCATTACAGAATGGGGTTTTTTATAGTACAGCCCTATCAGTCTTGTATGCTTAAATCCATGACAGTCTTGCGGGATCAGATGGCGGAAATAAACCCTAAAACCATTCAATTATTTGAACAAACAGACAAAATTTGGAAAAGAGAATCGCACCAAGATTCATACCGGTAAAGCGATAACATATCAGATATTTCAGAAGAAATGAAAAATAGATAAAGAAAGAAAAATTCGCCTCAAATTATTACATGTCTGTAGTTCAAGCATGCAAAGCACAAGCAGCGCAGTATTATACGTACCCAAACTTACCTAAAATTTATACGCTAACTAGCCCCCAAAAAACATCCATATAAAACAGAAACCCAAGTTGTGAATCCACAAAAAGGCACCGATCCATGATGAAAAGAACTAAAGCTTGGAAACCAACGTATAGAAAGCAATAAGATCAGACGGGGCTGAGAAGTTGGGAGAGCTGAGGCTTAGGCTCAGAGTTCATGCCGATTACGATAACCAGAGGAATAAAGCCGTAGTGGGTGATGACCTTGGCTTTCTTTACGGCCCAAGTAGTCCACTCTTTGAAGGCTTGGGTTGCGGATTTCTCCTCATATGACTTCGATGAGCCCTTGGAGCTCTTGCCCTTGCTTCTAAGAGAAACCTT
Source organism: Lagenaria siceraria (assembly GCA_002890555.2). Lineage (NCBI taxonomy): Eukaryota > Viridiplantae > Streptophyta > Magnoliopsida > Cucurbitales > Cucurbitaceae > Lagenaria > Lagenaria siceraria. The sequence continues at coordinate 22,468,325 of CM016492.1, read as the reverse complement.
CGACGCCATTGCTGAGAGAATTCGATCTCTGGAAAATGCCAGTACCTTCTTCTTGTTCTTGTTATTTTTGAGCGACTGTACTCTCTTTAAACCCTAAATACACGAACCGGCTGCCTTCGTGAGTTATTACCGGCTATAGCCAGTCAAGTCCAACGCCGCGCGAGCCTCAATCCCTAATTATTATTATGATTTTTTTAAAAAAAAAAAAATTTAAGATATTGACATTTCCATCCATATTTATATATTTTTATGAGTTCAAAAATATTTATTTACTAATTTGAATAATTTTTTATAATTTTATTAGAAATATAGATCGACATTGATATTGATACATTTTAAACCTTGTGCCAAACTAATCTAGTCTAAATTAACTCTGGTTATATGTGAGGGTTTGGATGGTCTTTTATCTATCAATGTGCAAAATATTTTAGTTGAATCTAAATGTTAGGTTGTTATTATTCTTCTTAATGATGAATCTTCAGATGTTCAGAGGTCTCCTTTTTTATTGGGAAGAAGTTGGAGTCTATCTCATTCTATTAAAAGATAATATCATTTTAACAAACTCATCCGTGACAAGAGGGGACTAAGAGAAAAAACAATTATCCACACTCAAAAGAACCTCTTTCTTTTACAAATTTTTACATATTTGTAAATAGTTTGGCTCATTTTTCTATATTTGAACACAACCCTAAAATTTATATCATTCTAAAAATAGTTCAATATATAAATGATCAAATTGAAATACGAAAATCACATACAAAAATCATTTAAAATCATTAATTAAGGGGGGGGGGAATGATCCAATCTACATTTACACCATACATACGATTCGAATTTGCTATAACATCTTCCAATTATAGCAACGCCCCAACCCTTAACTTCTCCTGTTTTCGTTTCTTATCACCCTATTTGGGAAAGAGCCATATTTAGGAAATCATACGGTTTTGTGCTTAAAAAATGGATCCGTAAACAAAGCCTCTGTTTCTAGATTCAACAAGAAAAGGCAACAATATACCCTATTTTCTGAACAAGCAATATATAAATAACAATTTACCACCTATCATCTTGTATGAGTTTATAACCAGTTGTCACAATTAAAGCTATGTCATTCTTGAGCCATTTTAACAACTGGTGATAATTCAAGCACCCCATGCTAAGAAAAAGAACAAAAACAAAAACAAAAATGGTCTATATTCATGATAAATTTGAAAGGCAGGACTTCAGACTGAAAATACTCCGCATTCACAAAATGTCATAAAATACAGTGTAAACTTGCATAGCATCACTTCTACAACTTCAAAGAAAGATGCAATATTGTTCCTGAATCCAAATTGGGATGTTCACATAGATAAGAAAGGTTTTATTACTCCATGAAATTATTGCAGCGCCTGGTGCCGTGCTCAAAAAAACTTTCGGTACGGTCTGCCTGCATCTTCATCTTGCATATGCTGTCAACATAAACCAAGTTACCTTTTAGAAAACAACTCAATAAAGAGTGCACCGTGCCTTGGAAATTACAGACAAGAAGGAAAACTAATATAAATGAAGAATAACAAACAAGAACTACATACAAATTTTAATGGAAAAGAAACGAGAATGAGGAAAATCACAGATGAAAACAGTTACAAGACGGGTCAGACCACCAACATCCACAATATCGTATTACTGCTGAATAGCTCAGCTGCAAAACATGCTACAGACACAACAATTTTATTTCCTCCGATGAAGGTTCTACGAACAATGGAAGCATTATTTCCATTAGACAGTAAAACAAATATCATCATGCGTGATCCTCCAAAAACACAAGAGGAACCATCTCATAGGATTCCCTAGAAATCTAAAGTTCTCAGATTTTAACTCACCGGATACACATTATGATGGAAAGGTAATAACACAATTTTTTTAATTTTTATTTTATTACCATGAAACATCCCAACAAAAGATGTTAATCACCCTTTTTAGTCCAACAAATGTGGGAGTGGAGTCCGAACTCGAACATCCAACCTCAAAGAAAGGAGTAAATTCCTTATTTACTAAGCTAAGCTCAAGTTAACCCAAAAAAAATTTATAGTTTAAAGCCATTTCTAATTTTTCAAACCCGCCATTTGTGACTGTGTAGTTGGTCAGTTTCTGTTCCTTTGTCTCTGGCTCATTTTGCCCAGTGCTTTCCTTTCTGAATGGCGCTTGTACATTCTTTCATGGTGCAACGAGAGCTAAGTTTTTTGATAGAAAAATAATATAAAAATAATATCTTAGACCTCCTATTAAGAAAGTTCGTTTGAGGAGGGGCAAGAAGGGCATTTCACCCTAGACAGACTGTGGGACAGCTGTGACCGCTATGTACGGTCGAGAGGGAATGTTGTTATATTGTCTATGTGGGGGAGGGGTCATTATCTGGAATTTTGTGAAAGAACTTGCTGGTTCTTTAGGAAGAGATATCAGCCCTCTTCAATTGGCTTGGGTTATCTTTTGGTTAGTCTTTTATGCTTATCATCGGGTTAGAGTAAGAACTATGTTTTGCTTGTAATCGTCAACACGTATATTCAGAAATACATATTATAGTAAGGAGTATCTTTACATAACAATAATATAAAAAAGAGACAAGAAACGCACTTCGTAGAGTGCAGGAGTAAGGGTGTTCCCTCCTTCACCCTTCTCCTTTGGGCACCAATTCTATGGTTTTTTTTATTAGCCCCCAAAGAACTATATAGAACAATCTCAAAATCAAACTTTGAAAGACACCAACAATCAAATCAACAGTAAAAAAGAAGCTTAGTGCTGAAAACAAAAATCAGTCGTCTAAAATACAATTTTTTTTTTTTTTTTGGGGGGGGGGGGGGGGAGTGGGGTTAGGATCCCATATTAGAAATGTGCAAAGACGTTACTATTCATAAGATATATGAGTTACTCTTCCCATTGTCGATTGGTTTTGAGATAAACTTTTATGTTTATCTAATATGGTACCAGAGCCCACGATATCTAAATGGACATTCGGACCAAAAATATTTGAATTCATTCTAAGAATGGTGAACCTAAAGACACCATCTAATATGTGGGGTGGGGGAGTGGGAATCCTGCCGTAAAGCTTCCCTTCGGCCAATAGGGGGAGTGGGGATTCCAAAGAACCCTTCGGACTGCATATACTACCAATCTGCAACATTTATAAAATCAAAGACTGACTTCATTATCCTAATTTTCCCTTACAATTAGATAACCCAGTATCAAAGTCCATCTTTTTAGCGTAATCTAATACTTCCCACTTACAACATAACGGTGAGAATGATAATATATCTTTTTTAAAAAAAATAAAGCTAACATAAGTTCGTACTCTAGGATCTAAAAGTCAAGTATTTCCTTTTTTATGGATACCTGACGCAGAACTTTTCCAATTAACTCCACCATATGATCAGTTTCCCTACTTTTCTCAACCATCAAGTCTGCTTCACGATGATGCGATTCAGAATGGCTATTTGAGGCCCTCATTTCTACCTCTTGTATGATTCTCTCCAACAATTCGGCATCAACTCTTTTATTATTGGTCATATCTATCACCTGTTGTACCGCTTCCAATGCCTTGAAAGAAAGAAAACAAAGAGCTATTATTATTAATTCATGCAGAATGAGGTTTCCCTTGGTAAATGGCTTAAAAATTTCCTATTCAACAAGATAGCATTTAGCACAATGTTAATAAAAGGAAATATGATAAGGAAATCCTTGGATGCTGAATGAATGAACCCAAAAGATACAAGTAATGGAGAAGATTTTTTGTGTTTCTCTTGCAAAAAAGTGGCGGATAATTTGTGTTTCTAAACTTGTTAATGGAAAAATAATTAAACTATGGAACATGTTTGAGTTGGTAAGAAACCACCCAAACAGTATTCTTTAAAGCACGAAAATGCACCAAGTGTAACAAACCCTGTGGGATTAAGTGCAATGTGCAAAACAAAAAAAATAGGTTTTCTTTAGCTGCATAATATAAAAATACTTTTTTAAAAAATGTATCCAAAAAGAATTAAGGCTTTAGAGAAAGTCTGGCGACAAGTGACTTCTATCAAAACAGGGAAACTCTATTCTTTTCCTTTTACACCTAAAAAATCTCTAGGTTCCTCCCAAGTTCATTGCATTATGAATTACTATCGTTATAACATTTGATAGCAAGAAAACAATAGGTATCCAGATGGCCTCAAAGGATATCTGTTTCTTTTTTATATAAGAAACCCAAAATCCCCGATGGATATCAAACTTATGACATCTGGTGGTTCAATCTAACGTCTTTCCAATAGTATCTAACCCATGGAAGCAGCTTCATAGGAATACATTAAAAAAATTGAACCAAAAAAGAGAAGAAGAAGAAGAAAGAAAGAAAGAAAGAAAAAGGGCACAACGAGATAAACAAGCATACCTTTCCAATATTGCCTGTATCCAAAGCAACATGGCTGTAGTTCTCCCACAATTGCCAACTACTTCGTCTGTCATGAAATTCACGTTTGGTCACTAAGAAATCACAATCTTAAATAAAGATGGGAAGCGCTGGGATTGTCATGAAATTCATTTGGTCACTAAGAAATCACAATTAATATCGCCAGATATGTTGTAGAAAGAATGTTACTAGATAAAAAGCAAAACAGAGAAACCAAACTTGAATTTCAAGGCTTCTTTGAACGCAATGAAGGCCTCTTTATTCCTTTTCTTAATCATATGCCTACATCACATGTAAAGCACATAAGCAACAAAATACACATAAATTGTTAATGGAACAATACAGAGAAAGTGGTTGTATTATTAAAGAATGAAGTAGAAGATCACCAAAAGACAGAAAAACGTACAAACAAGCAATATTTTCCAAGCCTCCCCATTATCAGGATCAAGTTGAACTGCACGAGTAAAACCATCAAGTGCCTTGTCAATATCTCTTGCCTGCATTTTTCAATAAAATGATTCAAAAGACTCTTGATGATTTTTTCCAAGACGAATAATAAAATCTGAGAAAAATTACAGAATTACTAAGGAACCTTCAATGCAGCAGCACCAAGTGCAAACCAACCATCTGGACACATAGAATTCAAGGCCATTGCAGACTCCCTGTGCAAGAATTTACATTTGACATAAAGAAAAATTAAAATGAAACATGGAACCATACAATGACTGAGAGAATGTAAGTTTTCCAGCTGAGTACCTAGCTATGACTGATAAGACCCTCAGGTTGGAATCATACATACATGGAAAGTCCAACGGAAAAATAGTTTTACATGCAGAGAAAACTTTCAAGGAAAATGACAAATATGCCTAACATATTCCATCATTCTGTCGATGAAGAAAATGAAAAAATGGAAATCAATGGACCACATGTACAAAATAATAATAATATGGTTCACAGTAAAACAAACCTACCACAGGATTTAGAGGTCTCATAGTCCCCCCTGTTGTATGCACTACGAGCAAGAGAGCTGTAAAATATAAGAAACTAAATAATCAAAACATGAAGCATACTCGGGAAGACATTTATATAATGATGGAATCAAATCACCTTAGCTCGAGCTGATCTATTATTTGAAACTTCCAGGCTTTCTCGTAACAGGCATCACTATTTGTAACATCGCCCAATGAGCACCTACAATTAAAATTTTTTACATGAAAGTGAAGACTGAGGAAGATAGTTCGAAACCATGTTACACACCCCTAACCTTACCTTCTTAACCAAAAATTATGACAAATAAATAAGTTACAATAATTAGTCGAGGGAATAGGATTTTCTCAACGAAGAACCACTTGACAATAACAGGCCAGAAAAGCTATTCTAGCCAAAAAAATAAATATGTAAACAACTCAACATGAGGACTAGTGAAAACAAAATCAACCAAAAGGCCAAGGTTAGAGAAAGACAAGTTAATAATTCACCAGAGTTTGGGATCATTGGGCTTTTCAGAAAGTCACTTTTGATGAGATCCAGAGCTGCTTTCTTCTCTAATAAGCTGTTATTTTAATAATTATCATGAGATTGTAACGGGAAATAAGGAGAAATATGAGATGCAGGTGCGTTGATTTTGAAAACATAATCACCATACCGGTAACAGAAGATTAAGTTATCCCAAACTCCAACTCCTCAAAATTTTAACTGCCTACCTAATAAAACCGCAGCTCACTAAAAGTTCACCATATTCTCTGAAATTCAAGTTGAGCGGGCTAGGGTACGATCTAACTAAAACGATTCCACATGAAAGAGGACCGGAAAATAGACTTAGTCCAGAAAGCGGGCTAGTCCACGAAAATGCTCGTTCCCTCTGACGTTGGGGTTACAATCACCTTGTGATCATTCCTTCGGTCAGAGTTTTCTTCGGACGTCGACAATCTATCACAGGCCGCTCTGTCAGCTCTGATTTTTGTTGTCTGATCACATTCTAAAGATGTATCTATGAAGTATTTTTGCCCTGTACGGTAGTTCGTAGCAGGTTTGTTCGGACGTTTTTGGAACAGAAGGAACCGCTATAATCACACTACGTGCGTTTATTCATCCAATCTTAAATTTTTCTTGCTCCTAATCAAGTCGCACTCTAGTGCTTCTCTAAGAATTGAGCATGCCATAACTGACCAAGATGTAACAAGTTCGACATAAACTGGGCATGGGATTTGAAATTTAAAAACTTCAAACTTCTTTAACAATCATGACAATGAGTGGAGTGTAAAAGACTTACTTCCGCAAGCAGGAAAAGTAGGAACATAAACCCCGCAACAGAAATACATCCTCTGCATCACGCCTGGATAGCAATCATAGTAACCCTCAACCTGAAAGCAATGAAAATTATTGATGAGAGACATCACACAAACATAATGAAGATGATCGATCTGACTTCTGGTGTACAGCCGAAAGCATATTTCCTTTCTAAAGTGCAGCAAAAAGCACAGTGGCACACTATCAGACTCAGAAACTAAGAGGTAAGAAACAAAAGTTCAAGACTACAGACTGCTTACAGAGTCAAGGTTCTAGTAACAGCAGGCGACCAAATGAGAAGAACTTGAGTAGTAAATAAATCAAATAACCAATTAATCAACTATAAAGTTAGAAAAAGTTTTTTTTCTAAAGTTAGAAAAAGTTGTAATTGAGGAGAACGGATGAAATTGTAAAAAGAATTGCACCTCATACCAATTTTTCCATCATCACTAATGCACGCTCCTTTGTACGACTACGACTTGACTCCCATCGAACTCGCAAGATGTTGCCAAAAAAACCTCACCTGAAAATGATTGAAATATACACCAGAATTAAATCAAGTAAATGAAAAGGTCAAGTGCAAAAGGAACAAATCGGTCAATTGAGAAATTCCAAACATTTGAAAGGTCGAGATTGTAGAGTAACATAAATAAATGAACTTTGACAAACTGCACACGTATGGAATATTAAAAATTGAAAGATCAACGAAGTAAAACCAAAAATGAATAATTTAAGATTACATATAGAATTAAGAACCTCTAAGAAATAACCTCAGTTATCAGATGAGAGCGACTGACCCCTATATTTTCTAGCAGTAACGTACAAAAATAGATCTAGGCCGAAAGACATGGCTCCACAAAAATCATTTTTGAACAAACATTTCAATAAAAATGGAAGATACCAAAAAGGCAAGAGAAAGTATATCCACACCCTGTAATTAACTAATTAAGTAGGAAAGAGATGCCAACAAAAGCTCTAATGTATCAAGATTAAAATTCACAAACATCTTCCATAACAGATGAGTTGGGTAATGAAAAAGTTTACTCTCACCATAAAGAATGATGACTGCTGAATGTCAATAGCTTCTATATATGGAGCCATATCCCACCCTACATAAAATAAAAATTGCTCAGAATATCACAAAAATGAAAAGTCAAGAGATCAATACTAACTTTAAGTAGATTGAGCAAGCAACTACAACCTACAAATTGAAATTGGTGTCAGATTACACATGTCCAACCCATCATGCAAAATTAGAGTACCACAATTGTGTTCAAACTTCAAATCAGTTTCCTTAATATTATGACAATATGGCCCAAATAAAATGTTTTTGAATGACCATTTCCATTCAATATTTGAAAAAAATAAAAAGGTATTTTCTATATATGTTCTACTTGTTGTTGCCTTTACATATATATATTCTAGTTGTTTGTCAAGAACTTTATTTCAAAAATTTCTTTTAGTTTAAGAAAAATTGAATTGCACTTCAAAAGTAAAATAGTATGTCTTTCATAAATACCCCCTCCAGCAATATAATAATTGTAGGGAAATTAAACAGTCATGTAAAATTCAGGCAAACCTTATCGCTATAAGCTTCCATCATTATCATGAAAAAGAAGAATTCATATCTTATCAACGGGGCAGGTCGATTATTTTTTCAGTTCATTCATCATAATTAAGGCCATAGTGCACTTAATCCATGGGGATGCAAATGCAGTTAAACTCACAACCCAACATTGACGGAGATGGAATATTACTCAGATGTAAATAACAATCAATAATCAATGTTATCATCAACAATATCAGGTCAAGTGAATTCTTAAAGCTTCGTTCATTACATAAGCTTCACAGATTAGGTGTTTAAATAAAACATGCATAGTAAGAAGGCCATAAGGCTACTTGTATTTTCAACTTAAATGTTCTTTATATATATAATTTAAATTTAAACAAAAAGGGTTGTTAAGCTTCCTAGAAATTTGTCATGAGAGCTGAAGTCTTGCTTGAGTCTCTTAGTCTTTATTATTGCAACCAAGAAAGATACTCAAAGCACACAAAATTTCTACATAATATACTCACGCTGCATCTCATCAGATCGAGAACTCTTCTCAATTAGAAGGCATTTTGCCAAATGATTGCCTGCTGAATTGCCCTAAGATTAGAAACAGTGGAACCGCCATTCTGAATCACATCTCCTTCAGTTCCAGACACGCTACCATTATTTAACAACTTTGGCATCATCAATATGTCAGAAGTCTCAAAGCTTTGGTTTGGGAAGGAAAATTATCCTTATCAATTGTAGAACCGTGCAATTGGTTCCTAGAGTCACTCCCTGACGAGTCTGTATTTGCAACAAGCACCAATTGTGCCTTTGGTTCCACCTACAACAGAAGATTATCTTTAAGCTGAAAGTGACCAAAATTTCAAGGAACATCTAAATTGTATTTTGTAAGTTGCTCACCTGATATGGAGTGCGAAAACCAAGAACACCCGTAACAGAAAGCTGAAGACCAGATTCCACTTCAGCTGACTCAAAATGTTGCCTGCCAAATTACTATCTCAGCAAAATTAAATTGACCAAAACAAAATGGCAGTTGTGACCAAAACATGAAATTCAGTGAGTGGTTAGATTACCCTTAAAAAATTGAGTTATTCATGCATGGAACACTGATGCAAGTATGAAAAAATTTCAAGATAAGAATGTAGAGAAATTAATGCAGGTAGTTCATCAAGGCTGAATCATGCATTAGACATTAATGAATAAGATTTGAACAGTTTCTCAGGGTAATTTAATACTTGCCTGCATGAATCAACTCTTCCATAATAATATTCCATTATCCCAGCTTCCAAGTGAACCATGGAAACGATCATTGAAGCCTCTCCTTCTTGTAAATGCGAGAAATGATGCAATTGCAGTACAAACCACGATCATCAGTCTATAGAATCTATCTTCCTCATTTCCGAATTCGCTAATTACGAATTTCTCAGCGCACTCGAGCAATTCAGTGTACACCCGTTCGGCACACTCGGTCGAATCAGTGAATTGACCCGGCGACTGATCGACGAGCCCAAGCACGAGTCGAGAGCAGCGTCAGAAGCAAGGGCTTTCTGGTAGTCGCCGGATACAATAGAACTCACGAAGCTGTCAAGAGGTTCGTGGAGACGGTTGCGTGAAGTTTGAGTTTGAGAAGCAGCCGGACGATCACACGGCGGAGAAGAGAATGTGCAGTGGAGGAGACGGAGCTCGTGAGTTCGAAGAATCTCCGGAGCCGATTCCACATGTTCTTCAGGTGGCAGAAAGTGCGATGTGCAGGTTCGTTAGGGTCTAAACGGTGGCGCCACCGCGCGTAAGAGTTGCAAGGGTTTAGGATTTATGGGACGGAATCTGAATTTATCAATCAAACCCTATACATATTTTTCCCTTTTTTTCTTGGGAGAAATAACTTTTTGGTCCCTAATTTTGAACAATAGTGCATTTAATCATGTTCAAAACGAGTCAATTTAGTTTTTGAGTTTTCAAAAATGAGTTTAAAAGTCTCTCCACTAAAAAAAACTATTAAATAAAATAAAAAATGATAAATGGGATGACATGGCAGCATGACTTGGAAAAAAATATATTTTTTTAATATTTTATTTTCTCTCTCTTCTTTTCCTGATCTCATGTTCTCTCCTCCCTTTCCATAATGGAAAATTTCATAAAATGACCTAATATTACAAAACTTTTCCACCATCCCATTAATAAAAACTTTATTGACATTGACCCTTTTGTCATGTGAATTACCATTTTTGTCCCTAAAATTTAAAAATAGTGCGGCGCGCTTCCCCTAACTCAAATCACGCCTCTTACTATTCCAAATACTAAGGGATCGTTTGGCTTTCTTTACTCATTTACTATACGCTCAATGCTCAATTCTCTCTCAAGTCCTTCGTCTTCGACCTCGCCTTCGAACGTTTCTGAGCTGCTCGTCGATCGTCTCTTCCATTCTTTTTGAGAGGTAGGTTCATTCAATGCATGTTCTATTAAATGATCGCTTATTTTGTCTAGTTTATCGTACATCGTCCTTTTGATGTTCTTATTGTTCGCCTACCTTCGATTGAATGATCGATCGCATAGAGTGCAATGGTTTATCTCATAGTGTTGATACTCGATCTCATAGAATGTAATACACGATCATCTAGGATTTTGATACACGATCGCTTAGCGTTTAATAAACGATCACTTAGTTTTTCATACACGATCGCATAGCTTTTCATACACGATCGCTTAGTTTATTATACATGATCGCTTAGTTTATTATGCGCGATCGCTTAGTTTATGATACACATCGCTTAGATTTTATGATTACTTATCTCTGATTTAATGTGTTTGTTTTGTAGAGTTGAGATGGCGCATTCAGTACCAGCTTAAAAGTATATTCCCTGCTAATGTATCTTGCTTGGTGCACATTGGCAATACAAATGAATTGATCAAGAAGAAACTTACTGAATCACAGTTGGGCATGTTAGGAAAACATGTTTTGGACCACTACTCGACGTGACTATTGTCTTCAATGGATAGCTCATTCATTATTTTCTACTCAGGGAGGTCATTGATGACAATTTAGACGGTGTAAGCTTCAATATCTTGGGGAAGAAGGTAACATTCACAAGATGACTTCAATTTGATTACTAGGTTGTGGCCTACTGAGTAAAGAGTTAAACAGGACACCAACGGTGATAGGCTACATGATCTCATCCTTGAACCAAATGTAGATAATAAATAAATTATCTGCAAGGATGTGGAGAACGCATTTGTGAAGGTCAGATTCGACAACGACGAAGATGCAGTGAAGGTTGCACTGGTCTTGTATATAGAGACTGTGCTGATGGAAAAAGACAAGAAAACACAGTTCGATTTAAGGACATTTGGGATAGTTGATAACACAGAAGTCTTCATCTACTATGATTGGTCCTCGATCATATACAGACGATTATTGGATAGTCTGCAGACCATCTTGCGTGGAAAGAAGGAGACCCATGAGATAAAGAGACAACCAAATCCCAAACATGTAACCTATTACTGTGTAAAGGGATTTACACACGCATTCCAGGTATCTGCTAGGATTAAAACCCTAGTACAGCGGAAACTTATCATAACCCAAACTCAAAATTAATATTAGGATTTTGAAAAAACCACTACATTGCTAAATGAAATCTAAAAGCCTAGGTTAAGCATACTGTATAAAAAATTGGAGAAAAATAAACTTACATGTTGAGGGAAAGGAACAACTGGATCACCACTACTTGGAGTCCTTCCTTTTCTCTTAACCTTGAGGAAAGGTTTGTGGGAACCTTTTGGTAAGGAAAAAAAATACATAGAGTTTTGAATTATTTTCTTTCTGAAAGAAGTTTTTCTAGAGAGAACGCAATCTTTTTTTTTCCAGTTATAAACTATGTAAGGAAAAGAGAGAAAGTGAGATACGTGGGTGTTATCTCACGTATTAAGAAAAAAACATTGTATTTTAGCCAACTGATTTTTGTTTTTAGCGCTAAGCTTCTTTTTTACTGTTGATTTGATTGTTGGAGTCTTTCAAAGTTTGATTTTGAGATTCTTCTATATAGTTCTTGGGGGCTAATAAAAAAAACATAGAATTGGTGCCCAAAGGAGAAGGGTGAGAGAGGGAACACCATTCCTCCTGCATTTTACGAAGTGCGTTTCTTTTTTCTCTTTTTTATATTATTATGATGTAAGGATACTCACTATAATATGTATTTTTGAATATACGTGTGACGACTACAAGCAAAATAGAGTTCTTACACTATCCCGAGGATAAGCATAAGAGACTAACCAAAAGATAAACCCAAGCCAATTCAAGAGGGTTGATGTCTCTCCCTAAAGAACCTGCAAGTTCTTTCACAAAATCCTAGATAATGACCCCTCCCCCACACAGACAATATAACAACATTCCCTCTCGACCGTAGATAGCTGTCACAGTTGGCCCACAGTTTGTCTAGGGTGAAATGCCCTTCTTGCCTCTCAAATGAACTTTCTTAATAGGAGGTCTAACATATTATTTTTTTAAATTATTTTTCTATGAGAAGACTTCGCTCTCGTTGCACCATGAAAGAATGTACAAGCGCCATTCAGAAAGGAAAGCACAAGGCAAAATGAGCCAAGAGGCAAAGGAACAGAAACTGACCAACTACACAGTTACAAGAAGCGTCTCTAGTTCAAAAGAATTGTAGACAAGAATAATCCTTAGTGACGCCTGATCCTTTAAGCAGTTGACAGGATATGATGGGTGGTTGATTCTTACAATAAATGCAAGTTGGGTATACACTCCGATGCCGGGTTACAACAACTGTGCAAAAGATAAGAGCATATTAAATGTTTAGTTACAAAAACCTAAGGGGAAGAATTATACTAAACGGACAAGTTGCTCTTTGTTTTTTTTTTTTCTTTTTGAAGGCTGCAAAGGAGTGAGATATCCCATAATGAGCTGTCCTTGGGGTAGTAAAGTTTTACTCAAACATCCAGATCAATTTCCACTTATTTATATATGATTAGCAGCTCCTCTTCTTGACATACAAGGACGGTACTATAAGGTTGAAGAACTATGGGTGGGTTTCCAATATTATGATCTTATAATTAGTGCTAGGTTCTCAACCACCTCATGACTAATGGTTAACAATGGTAATTTAAATATAAGAGTTTCGAGGGCATGGATTCATGGTGGTTAACTACTTAAGATTCAATATCCTAGGACTTTCTTTTTTTTTGTTAAGATTGTTCGACGTGGGACTAGAGCAGACATATGGGGCATATATGCAAGGTGGCATAAAATTAAAGGAGACTTCACAATGTGCTTCGAGGCCCTTCTAAAGCAAGTTAGATCATATTAGGTATGGACTATAAAGCATGAAATCTACAATGGCTAATGTCTTTTTAAACAGATAGATGTAGCAACTCCTATTTGTCTCGCGAACTAGTAATTGATCTCATGTACCCTTTTCAATTATGGAGCATAAGCGTTGGTTTCAAATTCTTGTTTCTTACGAACGAAAGACATTTTTATCCCCTTCACCCTCTTATTTGTGATTGTTTTTTCCTTGGGGTGTCTTGAATGAGATTATCTTCATAATACACATTTACTCTGACTTGATGCAACAGGTTTTGTGCACTACCAAACAATCTGTACCATTCAAAGTGGTTTGTGGAAGGCTATCGAGTCAAACATCTTCGTCCCATTGTCATACCTCTACAAAGACCATTGTTATGTGTTATATTGAATTCTTAGAAATATACATCTCTTTAGGAATTGAAGAATCTGTTTATATTTAGGAGGATGTGCAAGTTAGTTTATATTTAGGAGGATGTGCAAGTTAGTTCTTCTTTTTTGCTGATGAAATCAACTACTTTCATTGAGAAAAAATGAAAAAATTTAGTTTGTCTTCTTTAATCTATGACGTGTCTCAAGTCCTAGACTACTTTGTTATATCGCATGTTCTAAACTCGCCTCTATAGTGATGCCACCTGAGATCTATTCTACAACTTTAAGAATTCTTTAGAAATAAGGAGCCCTTAAACTTCCTTTCATGCTTCATTGGTGCATTTGTGTCTTATACTACCTCTAAATCTTCATAATGGCTTTAGGTGTCCTTATGTTTGACGTGTTTTCAAAAACATATGTCAAGAAATTACCATTGGGATCAATTAATCATACTCGACCTTTTCAAGGTTCTGATCTTTGGAAAGATAAGGATAAGTTCATGAAGTTTGCACGAGCTTCATTAGAACTTAGCAGGGTCTTCATGCATATACCATCAACTACGAATAGTCAGCAAAAACTATCTGCAGTTGAGATGCACCTAAAAAACACAGTAAAACAGACAATATATTTTTGTTTAAGACTGCTTAACTTTTCCATTGATGATTGCAAGAAGTACTAGAACACCTTTCTCCTCGTTCTATATTTAAAATTTAGCTCCATTTTTAAGAAGTTTTTCTTGCTTTTCATCCTTGTGTGGAGAACAAACAAGGGTTTGCTAGAAATAAGGCCAAGATTTTATTAGAGAGACCACAGTCTTGTATTGATTTTTATTATTTATGGTCTATTACTAAAAAATGGACTCGAAGTTTTGCTACAAAAATAAATCTATCAAACTTCACAGATACTCAATTAAGTACAACAAATGGAGTTTAGAAACCTTCAATATTATAGGGAGTATATGTTAATAACTGTTAAATATTTAATGTTGGCTTCATCGATACTCGTTGAATATTAATCCATTTACAAAAAGTTGCAAGCTACTAACTTCAATGAATTTTGGAATTTGTCTTTAAACACCACATTTACCTCCTTTTTATTTTTTAATGTAGGATAATTACAATGTGTAACATACTAATAATTAAGTTTATAGGAACATTTTTAAAACATTACAAATATAGGAATTTTTTTAATCTCCTTATTTATTTTATTTTGTTTCTATTGTAATTTTTTTTTTCTTTTTGAGATTAATGATGTACTGTTGGAAAATTTTATCTTACGATCTTTTGGTTCAGGTATATATATATATATATTTTCAAATGAGCTTTTCTATTGTTTTGTATGTGCGTGTATGTATGTATGTATGTACATACATACATACATACACACGCACATACAAAACAATAGAAAAGCTCATTTGAAAATATATATATATATTCATATTGTTTCTCATTTTAATTAACATTGAGACTTTTCTTCCTAATTTTGTCATTTTTTCTTTCATTTTTATTATCTAATCTTGCACTATATTTTCTTTTTTTTTAAGCTCTATTTGGTTTTTATTGACTTTTTTATTTTTTTACAAGTTTCTCTCTCCTCTTTGTTATTTTGTTGGTGTTATTATTATGTTTGTTTAGCGCAATAATTGTGGGATTCAATTTTTGACTCTTTTTTTTAACAAAAAAAATAATTAAAAGTGTATGTTTTATGTCAGTTGAACTATGCTCATGTTTGCTTCTATATCAATTATAGACTATTATGGCAGATAAATTTTAATCACAATAATAACTAACATATATTTTATCACTTCTATTACAGATAGATTACAAAGAATTATTTTTCTTTTAATTTCTCTATTTTCTTATTTTCTTCCACCAATTTTGTTTTCTTCATCTCTTTCATTGATAACTGAACAAAATATTTAAAGTTATTCGCTGCAATATCTTTTTCAAAGTCTAAAAGTCATACACTCTAATCACTTAATCTATCAATGGTACTTCATATCATTGACAAAGTCTATCTGTGATAGAGTATACTCTATTGTTGATACTAATTTATCAATGATACTTCTATTAATGATGGATTCTGCTATCAGCGATAGAATTTTATCATGGATATGAATCTAAATCAAAGTAAAAAAAAAACAATAATAATAAGAGACGATTATCACAGAATTAAAAAAAAAAATCTTGGTTTAAATCAAAGTTTGTCACCAATATGAATCTAAATCAAAGTAAAAGTTATTTCTTTTAATAAGAGAGGATTATCATGAAATTTTAGTTTTACTTTTGGTTTTAATTTTTTTGTTTGATTTAAATCAAAGTTTATATAAGAGAGATGATCAAGATAACTAATAAACGATAATCACAATATTAAAAAAAAAAGATTTTTTTAAACATAGAGAGGATCATCATGAAACTTTAAAAAAGTATCTATTTTTTGGTTTAAATAAAAGTTTGAAATTATTTCATAATAAAATCATCTAAATAAAAATATAAACGAATTCGATTATCACAAAATTTTAGAAGATTTGAATTAGAGGTTATTAGTTATCTTTGTTGTCATGTGCCCGAGAGGATGCAGAGCGGCCGACGTCCACCAATTTTTTTTACGGTGTGATTGGACACCGAAATAAAGTAAACAATTTTTAAGTAAAAATCAATAAAAATAAAGTAAACAATTTTTAAGTAAAAATCAATAAAAATTGTCTACAAAAACTAGAGTTGAGTTCGGGAGTGATTTGTGTATGGGGAAGGTGTTAGCACCCACAACACCTAAAACTGTGCCTAAATTTTAAATTTTGAATTGAAAATTATTCATTAAAGAAAATCAGCTGGGAAGAAACAATTTTAAAACAAATGTCTTATTTTACTTCTCATCACTCGAACTAATTATCCCATAAAATAAGTGGTAAAAAGTTCCATCAATTAGAGTTTTTTTTTATGATAGTCTTATCTATATATTAATTTTTTAAAAAATTAATTTGGATGATATGATTATCGTTTTATTTTAAATTTTAATTTAAACTAAAATATTGTTTTCTCTATTTAATTATTTAACATGAATTAATTAAGATCATTTTTTAGATAATATGTTTTTTTTTATATAGATTTTTACCTTTATTTAAGGTGGAGTAGATATTAGTGTTGACATGTGATTTTTTTTTTACCTTTATTTAACATGAAGTAGAGATTATTATTATTATTATTGTTATTATTGAAGTACAAATTATTAGAGATAAGATATGAGTCTTTTAAAGATTTTTTCCCTTATTTAATGTGAATTATATTTTATGGAAATAAAATATAAATCTTTTAATAAAATAATTTTTTCTTTTAAACTTAGAAAAACCAATGTATATCTTGAAACCAAATTTGGTAAAATTTTGATAAAAGAAACCAAATTGTAAACCAAATCAACCTGTAGGGATTAAGTAAAGTATGTAATATGTGATTTTTTTAATGATTTAATTGTCAAATTACCCAAGATAACCCTAAAACTATCATCTAAAAGAGGCAAAATGCGAAACCAAAAGTTTCTCTCCCATCGCCTCCTATATCGGTTTGGAAAATTAAATTTATAATTTAATAAAAATAATTTAGTTTAAAAATGTATTTAATGAAAAGGGACAATCACAAAATAGCAATAAGATTCAAAGTATTAGCATATATAGCGACATTTTTAAAAATTGCAAATATATCAAAGTCTATAATTGGTAGACTTTGACATATTTGCAATTTTTTTTTCAAATGTTGCTCTACACTTAGTTATTATCCTTAAAATTGCTACTCATTATAATTACTCTAAAAATATTATAACTTCCAGCCACTCCAAAGAAAGATAAATATATATATATATATATATAAAGAAAAGTAAATGAAACAAACCTTAAAATCATATTTCTTCATCATCTTCACGTGTCCCCTTCAACGAATCATGCTCCCCTCCCTCATATTCTTCCCATTTCTTCAACTTAACAATGTCATTTGACCACCAAATTCTCCTTGCAAAATTTCAAAATCTCCTATTATTATGCTACAATCGTGGAAAAATATATCTCTATCGTCCTTAAAAGGAGACGTAAGATCTGTGGGGTTAATTCGAAAATTAAGTAGGAGATGGGCCCTACACATCACATTTTTTTGCCATAGATCATACAATTCAAAAAATAGCCATCTTTTCAATTGGATATTTTGTTTTGGCCATCCAGGGAAATCTCACTTTAAAGCATAACATTTGATGAATCCTTAGAGTTTTTTTTCTCAATACAAAGCACAAAGATAATTTGCAAAGATCCAACAGGTTTTTATATTAAAAAATACAAAATCAAGTTTATATGAAAGAAAGTAGATAAATATGAAGTAATGTTACTGCGAGGTCTATCATCGATATGATCTATCACTGATAGACTTCAACACCCATTAAAGAATAACAACTATTTAATCTTTATAACTTATACTCAATAGAAACATAAAGATACATAACTTGTAAAGATTCAACCTGTGATCCAACACTTTTCTATAATTAATATGAAAAAATCACAGTAGATGAAGCCTACAAAAATTATCAAATAACCCATGAAGTCCACAAAATATCAATTTAACTAATCACAATTTATCATTGATCGACTTCTATAAATGAGAGTAAAGTTAGTGATGAACTTCTACCAGTGATAGAAGATAAACAAAAATGGTGAATCACTTTAATATGTTTTCGATGATATGCTTCTAGCATTGATAGATGTTTATCGATTACAAAAGTCTATCACTAATAGTGCATGGATTAAAACCCTAGCGCAGTGGAACCTTATCAGAACCTACTTCAAAATTAATATTAGGATTTTGAAAACTCACTACATTGGTAAATGAAATCTAAAAGCATAGGTTAAGCATACTGTATAAAAAAGGAAGAAAAGTAAACTTACATGATGACGGAAAAGAACAACTGGATCACCACCACTTGGAGTCCTTCATTTTCTCTGAACTTTGAGGAAAAGTTTGTGGGAACCTTTGGAGGGAAAAAGAAATACAGAGAGCTCTTTTTCTTTTCTTTCTGAGAGAATTTTTTAAGAGAGAACACAATAATTATTTTTCTGTTGCAAACTATATAAGGAAAGAGAGAAAATGGGATACGTGGATGTTATCCCACGTATTAAGTAACTCCCCTACGTGCGAGTTACAACCAACAAATTAATTAAATTAAATTAATAAGTAATTAATAATTAATAATTAATTAAATCTAATTTAATTAACAAATTCATTTAAACAATATTTAAATGAATATCTCTCACATAACCTATAGTTTTAATTTAACTAATTTAATTAAATCAAATTTAATTTAATTTAATAACTAATTAATTCTCCAATTAATTAATTACCAAATTAAATATCAAATATTAATTTTAACCTGCATTTGAATTAAATTCAAATATATTTCTCTCATAACCTATAGTTTTAATGTACATCTAATGCGCATTAATTTTAACCTATAGTTTTAATATAAATCTAATCTATATTAAAATAATATTTGAACAATTTCAAATATTTAATTCTCTCATAAATTAACTTTGAATCATATCCAAAATTATATTTATACTATAAAGTTTAATTTGTAAAATAAACTTTATATTATAATGTATCATTATACATTATACTTTTTCCTTAGTAAATTTGAACTTTTCAAAATTTATGCAATAATTAATTGCCTCAATATTCTTTACGAGCTAGGAAGGGGACCTAATGGACCTACAGATCAGAAGCTCCAACGATATGAGATTAACGATCTAAACTCATTAACCACATTAATCAATATTGTTAACTGTGGGTACACTCCACTAAAGACCCACAGCTACACTCTTCTCACTGTAGATATATTTCTGTGTCCACGAATATAGACCAATAACAGCATGTTAGTCCTTCACAAGTGTTCGTAACACCAGCTGGGTCAAATTACCGTTATACCCCTGGGTTACTTCTAAATCCGTAAGTACCAGTGCTCCTCTAATGAACAACATGTTTATAGTCTAACCATCAAACAGAAACCCCTCTCGGGCCAGTGAGAGGGTAGGGCCTTTTGTTCAAGTTCCGGAGACGCCACTTAAGGGAACACTTATCTACTTACCCTAAAGTCGGGAAGGAGTGAAATCCATTTTGTATAATTATGTTCCCAGTTCCCCACTCAGTCTTGTCCCCAAAATGGTAGACATATCGAGTCGGCAAATGGGTCATTCTCACCCATACAAATCAAAGGAAAATCCCTCGTGAACATGAGTTCATAATATACTCAAGATTAAGACTAAGTTGCCTAAGTCAACCTATTGAAGTAGAAACCTAACCAGTCAACGAAGTTACATCTAGTGGTTACTATTTTGTGGTCTACTCTTATGCAAACTCATTTCATAGGATACCCCCACTCGCATGTCTCCTACATGAACGCGTTGGATCATTGCGTTTGTATCAAATACAAAGTGAGACATATCCATAGTGTTACCAGGATAATGTACCTAGCCCTATCCTTATACTATAGACCCTTTAGGCTGTAACTTGAACATTGATCCCCATATGTCTCTACATATTGTTCAAGACTCATAAAACAGCCTAGGATGTTAGTTTATTGGATTTTAGGGTTATTAAAACAAGATAAAATAATCAAGAACATTTATTGAATAATAATTAATAACAATTTATTAATGACGGTCAAAATACAACATTTATTATTTACGAGTTTTAGGGCATAAAACCCAACAAATAGAAACATAATGATCAATTTCTATTAATTATTGAAACTAAATAAAATGTGAATCACTCTAATATGTTTTCGATGATGTATAGCTTCTATTGTTGATAGAAGTTTATCGGTTATAAAAGTTTTATAGAAGCATTAATGATCCATTTTTTTTTATTAATATTTGAAACAAAACAAGAATTGTGAATCATGCTAATATGATTCAAGGATACTTGTATCGTTGATAGAAGTTTATCAGTGATAAAAGTCTATCACCGATAGACTTCTATCGGTGATAGAACCATTAGTGATGAAAATGTCTATGAATGGATTATGAAGATCCAACAAACATCAAAATCCACGAATCAAGCAACTTATACTCATTAACAAGTCTATCAGTGATGGAAGTCTTTGATAGAAGCATTGATATAGGTAATAAAACTGAAAAACTAAAATCAAGCTCGTGTTGCAATAAAAACAAGTTTGTGTATTAAAATTTTGGACATTAATAGTAGTGGATGTCCATTTCAATTAATGAAAATTTGAGCATTTTGACATTGTAATTCTCTAATTAATTCGTTATCAAATTCTTGAATGTCATAATACTTTTAATTAATAGAAATGATAGATAGTCTATCATGATATACTTTTATCACCAATAACAAAATCTATCAGTAATAGAAGTTTATCACTGACAGTTCTATCATTGATAGACTTCTATCCAACAATAAAAAATTAGTGACAAGATAGAAGTAAAATAAAAATCGTGAAATAATTTATCAATTATAAAAGTCTATCACTAATAGACTTCGATAAATGATAGAAGCATTAGTGATTAATTTCTATCAATGGTTGAAACTAAAAAAATCGTGAATCATGCTAATATGTTTTTAAGGATATACTTCTATCGTTGATCGCTGATTCACTTTCATCAGTGATTGAATCATTAGCGATCAATTTTTATCAATTATAAAAACTAAACAAAAATTGTGAATCAAGCTAATGTGTTTTCACTATAGAAGTTTGTTGGTTATACAAGTCTATTACTAATAGTGTGCTATTGCTGGTAGACCAGTAAATATCAGTGATAGAGGTCTATTGACCGACTAGACTTGTATGAGTGATGGAAATATAAGATGAATGATGAAAATATAGAATGGATGAGGTCTACGTACAAGTATACACGGTCGATGAAGTAATAAACTTGGAGTATTCTAAGTGTCGAATCCCACAGTACTAGATTGAGCTTAGATTAATTATGACTATGGATCATTGAATCCAAAGTAACTAGTGAAAAGAAGTTTGGAAGTTGGTAGGTGAAAAAAGACTTAAAAACAATAAACAATAATAATCAAATAGGGGCAAACAATGCTACTACCATTTAGGTGTTGTTGTTAGATTTATTTTAAATTTAATATTATCATTAATGTGACCCATGTGCATTATCTACTAATTTATCTTCTAGACCTATTATTTTATTAGGTTATTAAGTAAAAGATAATTCTTAAATTAAATAAAAGATAAAACCCTAATTAAACACTCTGATGGAAGGTGTCTATAAAGACCTAGGGATTGGTCCTCTCTCTACCTCATGAAGTAGTTCTTTTTCCTCATCAAGAAACCCTAATTAAGTTCTAAAGGAAGGCCAAGAGAGAGAGAAACACAATCCTTTAGAAGACTATTATCATGGATCAAGGTATGTTATTCTAATTAATGTTATTGTGAAAATAATTTAGTTCAAAGATCTTGGTATTTATTGTTTTATACAATATTAGGGTTTTATTGTATAATCATGAAGTTAAAACTTACATGTGGTACCAGAGCCTTGATTGAGAACTTGTGATTTTTCATGAATGATTTATTATATATCTTGTATGTTTCCGCATTAAATAAATCATTGTTTGTTGTCGCTTGCCGACAATCATGCTTTAATCTATGAATTTACTTTTAATGTAATCATTATTTTCTGTTACAAATTAATGCGATGTTTATGTGTTAAATTGTAAAATAGATTAAATCTTGTCATCTTCAATGATAATATCATTATGGTGGTATATCATCGATTAAGAAAATTTTAAGTTACTTAAAGTGTTGCCGCTCATCAAAATTATCGTGGATTAAGAAAATATTTAAGAGGTGATAAGCGGCAATGGTATTTATGTTTACTCACGATCATCATGAATCCATTATGTGTTTCATAGTGAACTTGAGTTCTATTGATGTATTTTCAAACTCAAATTATTTTAGTTTTTTTTAAAGAAAAATATTTATGTATTTATTTCAGGTTATATATTATGTTAATGATGTTGATCAGAAGTTTTTTATTCTTCTTAATTATTCGATGTTATCATGTTGGTATATTTTATTTTTAATATTCCAGAAATTTGTTTAAATTAAATCTTGTTGAGTTTAGAAAAATAAATTATGCTTTTATTTTATGTTTTATGTATATCAAGAGGATTATTTAAAGTATGTTTTTATCCTTATATTTAAATCCCACAATGGAATGTATAAATTTTTCATATTTCATTGATAAAATTATTTGCAAATTGTGTGATGTAAATTCCTTGAAATTATGTTATTTTGATATCTATATATTATGAAAAATTTGTTAGTCACCAAAGTGGCCAAATTAATAAGTTTTACATAGATATCAAAGGAAAGATAATTCATGAAAAAAAAAAATAGAAATTAACGGAAGATCTTTATCTTTTGATTTAATTAATTAAAAGGATAAAAGATAATCAAAAGATAATCACACAATCAATTATCTACTATTTTCAAAATTCAAATTATTGCTTATTCAAAATTCAAATTAGGGTTGTTTTCAAATATAGAAAAATGAGCCAAACTACTTACAAATATAGAAAATTTTTATAGTCTATCCTATATAGACCGCGATATAATTCTATCGCTTTCTATCGTTCAAGCGATAGAATTCATTTGCTTGAGCGATAGAAAGCGATAGAATTCTATCGCAGTCTATCGCTGATAGACAGTGAAATTTTTCTATATTTGTAAATAGTTTGATATTTTTCTATTTGTGGTAATTTCCCTTCAAATTATTACTATTTTGATTTTATATTATGCAATATTTAAGTTTTATCTTTTATTAAAGATAATCACACTTTCAATTAATAATGTTTTGCAAATTTACGTGATAAATTATCTGTGATTATTTTATCTAAGTATAAATAATTTGTTAGTCACCAAAGTGACCAAATTAGTAAGTGTAAGTTCTATAGATATCAAATTTAAGTTAATTCAATTACTCATGTTTGTAATTGTTTTATTGTGATATATCGATGTTATGAATAATTTGTTAGTTACTAAAGTGGCCAAATTAGTAAGTCTTATAGATATTCCATCGATAAGTATGCAAATTAAGGTGATAAATTATTGTGATTACTTTATTATGAATCTATATTATGAATGAATATTTGTTAGTCACCAAAGTGGCTAAATTAGTAAGTTCAATAGATATCAAATTAAAGTTAATTTAATTACTCATGTTTATATGATGCTAATGAAGGAGATGATATTATGAAACATTAAAGTTATTATCATGAGTATATTGAAATTCATTATTTAAAAACATTTTAAATCGCCCAAAGGTTGATGAGTAGTTTTATAATTTTGAATCTTATTGTGGTTAATTGAGATGTTTGGTTAGATATTTTTAGTATATCCAAAGATAACTAATGTATCTAGTTTGAGCATTTTTAATTACCAATTTTGTAAAAATTAAAGTTAGCATCAATTATGTATGAATGTTGTATATATTGTTGTATCTTCCAAAGAAGAACTTCAATATATGCTTAATGATTATTATCGTTATCTGAATCTAAATTATATATTTAAGTTTATTTCTCAAAGCAAAATGCATAAGCATATTTATTTCATATTTGCAGTACTTGTTTCTGTTTCTCTTCATTCGCAAGCTATGTCTATAATCAAGTTTAACGTACTCAATTTCTCTAATTAGTGCAAACAATTTCAATTCCATCTTGATGTTTTGGATCTTGATTTGACACTTTTTAAGTGAGAAACTGCTGCACTTACTAATGCTAGTAGTGTTGAGAAAAGATCTTTCTATAAAGATTGGGAAAGATCAAATAGATTTAAGCCTAATGTTATAGTGAGTGACTGTAAAAAACGATATCAAGTCCACAATATAGAAAAAAAACTGGAAATGCTGAGGAATTTATGAAAATTGTTCTCAGTTTGAGTCAGTTGATAAGTCACTTGTTGGAACACTTATGAGTACCTTAACCACCATTAAGTTTGATGGTTTTTGTAATGCATGAGCATATCCAAAGAAAGAATTAAAAGATTGGTAAAGAACGAAATCCTCCAGATTTAGATTTTACTGATCTGGAACTTGTGTGGATTGTATTAAAGGAAAACAAACAAAACACACGGTTAATAAAGTAGTCACAAGAAGCTCATAGCTCCATAAATTATACACACTGATATTTGTGGGCTTTTTGATATTCCATCTTTTGGTGGGAAAAGTATTTCATTACCTTTATTGATGATTTTTCACGTTATGGATATATCTACTTGTTACATGAAAATCTGAATCGATAGATGCCTTGAAGGTATTTATCAACGAAGTTGAAGATAGAAAAGTGAAAATCAAAGGTCTAAAAGAGGTGGTGAATATTATGGAAAATATGAGGAGAATGGACAGCGCCCTGGTCCATTTGCTAAATTCCTAGAAAATCATTGCATTAATGTGGCCCATGTGCATTATCTACTAATTTATCTTTAGACCTATTATTTTATTAAGTCAATTAAGTAAAAGATAAAAACCCTAATTAAAACCTGATGGAAGGTGTCTGTATAAAGACCCTAGGGATTGGTCATTTCTCTGCCTCATGAAACAGTTCTTTTCTCCCTATCAAGAAACCCTAATTAAGTTCTAAAGGAAGGCAAAGAGAGAAAACTCAATCTTTAGAAGACTATTATCAGGATCAAGGTATGTTATTCTAATTAATGTATTGTGAAAATAATTTAGTTCAAAGATCTTGGTATTTATTGTTTTGTACAATATTAGAGTTTTAGTGTATAATCATGAAGTTAAAAATACAAGTGTGTCTTAGGTGATGGACCACATCATACCGAACAATGAATATACATGAACAAGAAAACTATACCTATTTGGTCTTTGTGTCTCAGGCTTTAGGAGTTCTAAGCAGTTAATGACTAATGTTTCCATGGTTATTAGCTGGACCTTAGATTATTCAAGTTCAGTTCCTTTATTCTATGGTGTTCCTTATTTCTAAGGTGACGTGACCATCTTATGTCTAGGCTCTTAGTCCCATATCCCTTGTGACATCAGCTTACACCCTAACCTCTCAGCATTCGAGCTCTGCTAGATTGTTAAATAAATAGATTTTTCTTTTAATCAACAAAGAGAATGTGTTTAAACAAAGTGGTATGAAGTGTAACATAACCTAAGCCATAACAACCATAAGACTTACACATTGCCAAACCCTAAAAATATTTAGCTCATGACTTTGAAAAAATAAACATCTATTAAATCATAAATTATAGCTATAATGAGGAGTTTGATCGATAGAACTTATGGTCTCTATTTATGAGAAATAGGTGAAGATGAATGTTTGGATTCATCGTATAATTTACATATTGAAGAAAACGTTAGTACTCTAAAAATAATAATAATTCTTAGATGATATAAATTTAAATTTACTTTCGGCCATCAACTTAGGCGTTTGAGTCAATCAGTGATTTAAGATACAATTAGTGATATGGATCTAAATTTTGTTATATTTACAAATTCTTTTGCATTGTGTTCGTGCAGTAGTGCACGTGGTAAACCACTAGTTATTTAGAAGGTGGGTAATTTCTTTCTATTATGGTTGGAGTGATTGACCAAAATTAGTCCAAAAATTCACATAGGTTTTATTCAGCTTTTGAAATACTAAAAAAAAAATGCTTAGGTGAGATACGTTTGTGCCATCCTACCAAAATGTCCTAATTGTTGTAAAATTGAGAAGAAAAACGGGCACCACGAAAATACAAATATTGGAGAAAATATATATAATAATATAAGATAATAATAATAATAATAAAAATAATAAAAATATAAAATAACTTAAATAAAAGAACTCTCCAATATTCTCCACTATCTCCAAATTTTTGGATTTTTTTCAATGTGTATGTTTTTATAAAATCCACAAAATGCCACTATTTATAGGCAATTTGTCAAGTAGGAGGTGGATTACATGGACACTAATAGTGGGTTATTTGAGACACATGGATAATACATGGGTAATTATATGATTGACACATGGCCAATTGACACTAAGCATGGGCATCTAATTTACACTTAATTTATGTTATTTGTATTACTCCCCCTTAGATGCCCATTATATATGAAATATGCCTCGTTAAAACCTTACTAGGAAAAAACCAATGGAAAAAATCCTAGTGAAGGGAAAAGAGTACATATTTAATATATTTTAATACTTCTAAAAGAATACAACATTTTGCTCCCCTCATGGAAACATCACTTAAGATCTTTGAGTTGCCGCATTCCAATGTCGTGTACCAATTTTTCAAAAATTGTGGTTGGTAATGATTTTGTAAATAAGTCCGCCAAGTTATCCTTCGAACAAATTTGTTGTACATTGATGTCGTCATTTTCTTCAAGATCATGAGTACAGAAAAGCTTGGGTGAAATATGCTTTGTTCTATCTCCTTTAATATATCCTCCTTGATTGGGCTATACATGCTGTGTTGTCTTCGTATAATATTGTCGGAAGACTTACTAGAAGACAAGCCACATGTTTCACGAATATGTTGAGACATTGATCTTAGCCATACACATTCTCTGCTAGCCTCATGAATTGCAAGAATTTCGGCATGATTTGAGGAAGTAGCCGTTATAGTTTGTTTCACGACTGCCATGATATAGCAGTTCCTCCACATGTGAATAGATCCAGATAAATATCCAGAATCTGCATAACCAACTAAATCAAAATTCGATTATTTGAATAAAACAAACCCATGTTGATCGTTCCTCGGAGATAACGGAGTTATTTTTAATTCCATTCCAATGTCTTTTTGTTGGAGAAGAACTATATCTAGCGAATAAATTTACCTAAATGCAATATCTGGTCTTGTATTATTAGCAAGATACATAAGTGCACCAATTGCAACTAGAGGTATGGTATTATTCAGGACTAAGAAGTTCTTCATTATCATTCGAGGTCGAAATATGTCTTTCTTTACATCCAGTGAACGAATTCCATTGGGATGTTAATGGATGTGCTTTATCCATATAGAATCTTTTAGGATTTTCTCTGTGTAAGTTGACTGATGGACAAATATCCCATCTGTTAAATGCTCAATTTGCAATCCAAGGAAAAATTTTGTTTTTCCGAGATCTTTCATCTCAAATTCTTTTAAGATATTCTATCGCCTTTGAAAGCTCTTCAGGAGTTCCAATTATATTTAAGTCATCACATATACAGTTATAATAGCAAATCCTGGTGTGATTTCTTTATAAATACACGGACAAATTGGATTATTTTGATATCCTTTTTCAATAAATATCCACTCAGACGATTATACCACATTCGTCCTGATTGTTTAATCCATATAGTGATCTCTGTAACTTTATTGAATATAATTCTCGGGAACTTGATTTATATGCTTCAGGTATTTAAATCCTTCTGGGATTCTCATATAAATATCATTATCAAGAGATCCATATAAGTATGTCGTGACTACATCCATAAGATGCATATCTAGATTTTATATACAGTTAGACCAATTAAAAATCTTAGTGTAATTGCATCCACCACTGGAGAATATGTCCTCATAATCAATACCAGGTTTTTGTGAAAATCTTTGTGCAACTAGTCTTACTTTATATCTTACGACCTCATTTTTTCATTTCTTTTTCTCACAAATACCCATTTGTATCCCACAGGTTTGACATCTTCTGGTGTTTGGACTACTGGTCCAAAAACCTGACGTTTTGAAAGTGAGTTAATTCTGCTTCAATGCTTCTTTCCACTTAAGCCAATCTTTTCTATGTCGACATTCTTCAACAGTTTTAGTTCAGAATCTTCATTTTCAGATATAATATCAAGAGCAAACATTATATGCAAAAATGTTATCAAAACTACATTAGTTCGGTTCCATCTTTTCCTGTCATGACATAGTTTAGTGAAATCTCCTATTATCTTTAGGTATTTCACCTTCTTCACTAGTCATGTCAAGGATTTCTTCATGACTATTTACATCCTCAACTAAGTCTTTTGGCTATTGACTATTTTCTTTTTCGGGGATTTTATCTTTAGAACCTGCTGGTCTACCACGCTTCTGGCGTGTTCCAAACTCATTAATGACAACTTGCTGCATTGGGATATCAATTTTTATGGGACATTTACAGCTGGTATATGTGATTTAGTTACTTTCTTGCATCTATAAATGCATCTGGTAACTGATTTGCTATATTTGCAAATGAATTATTTTCTGAACTTCAAGTTCACATTGATCTGTACAAGGATCTAAATGAGATAATAAAGATGCATTCCATGTAATTTCTTTTTCCAACTTCTTAATTCCTCCCGCTAATGTTGGAAAATTTGTCTCATTAAAATGACAATCAGCAAATCGTGCAGTAAATACATCACCCGTCAGGGGTTCAAGATATTTAATAATTGATGGGGAATCATATCCAACATATATCCCTAACCTCCTTTGAGGACCCATCTAGTACGTTGTGGTGGAGCAATTGGAACATATACTGCACATCCAAAAATTCTTAGATGGGAAATATTTGGCTCCTGACCATAAGCTAATTGTAATGGCGAGTACTTATGATAAGCTACTGGCCTATGCATACAAGTGATGCTGCATGCAAAATAGCATGACCCCATACAGATGTAGGTAGTTTAACTCTCATAAGTAATGGTCTAGCAATTAATTGCAAACGTTTTATAAATGATTCTGCTAAACCATTTTGTGTATGAACATGAGCTACAGGATGTTCAACATTTATCCCAATTGACATACAATAATTATCAAAAGCTTGAGATGTAAATTCACCAGCATTATCAAGACGAATGGTCTTAATTGAACAATCAGGAAATCGTGCTCTTAACTTAATTATCTGAGCAAGTAATCTTGCAAATGCAAGGTTCGACTTGATAATAAGCATACGTGCGACCATCTACTGGATGCGTCTATTAATACCAAAATATTTAAATGGTCCACTAGGAGGGTTAATAGGTCCACATATATCACCATGAATTCGTTCAAAAAATGTAGGTGATTCAATCCCCACTTTAGCTGGTGATGGTCTAATTATTAATTTGCCTTGAGAGCGAGCATCACATGACAATTCATTAGATTGAAGAATCTTCTGGCTCTTCAATGGATGTCCATGTGAATTATCAATTATTCTTCTCATCATTATAGCTCTTGGATGACCTAATCTGTCATGCCAAATAGCAAATATATCTGGATTCATGAACTTCAGGTTCATTATTGCATATGTTTCGATTACTCGTATATGAGTATAATATAATCAAGAAGATAAAGCAGGCAACTTTTCCAGTATACGTTTTCATATGAGACAGTAGATATAATGTAAAGATATTCTATCTCATTCTTTCTATCTGTCTCAATATGATAACCATTGCAACGTATATCTTTAAAACTTAGTAGATTTCTTTTTGATTGACTATGTCAATTGTAAATTTTGTTCCTCTAGGTAAAATAATATTTGTTTTCCAAATCCTCAATTAGGTTTGCAGAACCTGATATTGTATTGACTTTTGCTTCTAGCATTGTTAGTTTGGAAAAATATTTTTACTCGTAAGTATGTATGTGTAGTTGCACAGTCTGCCAGACATATATCTTCATTCTTCATTTTGAGTCACTCAACATATGAAAACTGTCCATGATTCTTCATTAAACAAAAATAATTACAATAAGAGGGAAAGCTTGAAATATGAAATTTAACCTTAGCTAAAGGAAACATAAAAGATAGAAAAATCAAACAACATTAATTCTAAATCTTTCAAAATCAAAAGAAACACTTGACGTTCCATCTACTGTGCCAATCTTCTCTTCAGGAGATTCAAAGAAGTCTGCTACATCCAAATTTGTCATGTGGGATAGATCAAATATATTATTATCCTGGTATGCAAAATTTGCTTCCACATTCTTCCCTTTTTCCTTTAGGGATGCTGATAAAGATCAACTAGGTGTTTCAATGTACGACAAACACGTGACCAATGCCCAGTCATTCCGCATCGGAAGCATTTATGTTCATCACCTCTTGAATTCTTATCTTGTGGAGCTTTCCTTTATGATCTCATTTCATGTGGTTCTTTGAAATTTGGATGATTAAAAACGACCATCACGAAAGTAATAATTGTTTCTTCCTCTGCCACGGTCACGAACTCGACCACGTCCTCGACCTCGACCACGATTAAAATTCACAACATTCACTCAGGGAATGGTGTTGTTCCAGTTGGTCGGATTCATGGTTTTTCATTAATAACTCGTTATTTTGTTCAGCCACGAGAAGACATGAAATTAATTCAGAATATTTTTAAAACCTTTCTCTCGATATTGTGAAGGATAAATGAGCATGCAACGGAATTAATTGATCAAATTTCACTCTAAGATGCTTAATTTTAAGGATTAAACATGCAAATAAAAAGAAAAAAAAAAGTTTCAAGAGTACATACCCTTGAAGCTCCAAATTCTCCTTCAATCCTTGATGGAAATCAACACCACTTGGTTGTAGACCACCACAAGTGTCTTCTCTACTATTCTCTAGGCTTAGATTGGATGGTGGGATCCAAATTTGTGGTGAATTTGAGAAGGAATGAGAGTTGGGAAAGAAAAGAGTTATGGAGGATATTTTGCAAAATTAACCATTAATTTGCAAAAATCTTAACCCCAATTAAGCCAAAATAATCTCTATTTGAAGAACAACATGCAATCCAATTGCATCAAAATTTGACAACTCAAACTCTCAAATGTTGGCTTAATGTGAAGCAAACAACTAAGCTACTTGCTTAGTTAGTGCGAAAATCCTAAAAGTTGAAAATTCAATTTTCAAATAATTTCCAATTTTGAATTTAAAATCAATTTTAATTTGACTTTTTAAATTCAAATATTAATTAATTAAATAATAATATAAATTAATATTTAATTAATTAAATATAATATATTATTTTAATATTAAATAATAAAATATTATTTTTCCCACTAATCCCGATTTTTTCAAAAAATCGATATGAATCCCTATTCATATAATTAATATTTAAATATTATAAATAACTCTATTGTCCGTTTAATTCGTAATTAAACGTCGATATATCGTATATATCGACTTTCATTCCTTAAGTCAAGATTGAACTATTCAAACTTACTCACCACACTATCTAAGATTTAGTCCATTATGAGCTAGTAGAGGGACCTAATGGACCTACAGATCATGAGCTCCAACGATCCGAGATTAACGGTCCAAACTCTTTAACCTAGTTAACCAACATTCGTTAACTAACGGGACACTCTACTAAAGCCCGTAGCTGCACTCTCTTCACTGTAGATATTTCTGTCCACTTGATATAACCATAATAAGTAAGTCGATCCTTCATAGATTGTCCATAATCATAGCTAGGTCAAAATTACGTTTTACCCCTGTGATTACATCTTGTTCCTTAAGTCCCACTGATCCCTAATGAACAATTGGTTTGTGATCCTATCACTAAACGAGTCCCTCTTGGAAAATGAGAGGGTGGGGCCCCGTTCAAGACCTGGAATCAGTACTTAGGGGAACAACCTTTTACTAACCCTAAGTCGGGTAGGAGTGAATTCCTTCTCGCAAAACTATATCCCCAGCTATCTACTCGGTCTTACCCCTGAAATGGGAGGCTTATTGAGTCGGCGAACCGGGCCACTCTCACCCATATAGATCTAAGGATAATCCCGAATAAACAGAAGTTCATAGTTAGCTCAGGATTAAGATCGAATTACCTAGGTCATCTAGTTAAAATAGTCAGTATTTAACAGTAAACGACGTTATAAATTAATAGTGACTATTTCGTGGTCCAGTCTTATGCAAACTCATTGCATAGAAGCCCCCACTCACATGTCTCCACATGAATGATTTAGGATCACATCATTGTATCAAATACAAAGTGGGACATTCAATAGTGTCCAATATAAGGTACCAACCTTATCCTTATACTATAGACCGTTTTGGCTATTTACTGATCTTGATCCATTTTTATGTCATTACATAAAGTTCAAGTTTTCATACTAAAGCCATGGGGTTTTAGTTTATTGGATTTAGAGTTATATTAACAACAATTCATTTTTCAATAACAAGTTTACTGAATAATATCGATAACAACTTTATTGATAAATAGAATATACGTTAATGTTTTACAAACTATGAGTTTTAGGACATAAAAACCCAACATATTGCTGCTGCAGGAGCATATTCAAGACATGAAAAGTAGAAAATGTTTCTCTAACATATCTGCATCAGTAATTTTCTCTCCGCATAATAACAATTTGAACTGATCTTAAATAATGCGGAGTTGTAATCACTTACTGATTTGAAATCTTGAAGCCTCAAATGCATCCATTCATAACGAGCTTTAGGTAGAATAACCGTTTTCTGGTGATCATATCTTTCTTTCAAATTCTTCCACAAGATACGGGGATCTTTTACTGTTAAATATATTTTTAATCCCTCGTGGAGATGATGACGAAGGAAAATCATGGCTTTTGCCTTTTCCTGACTGGATGTCGTATTCCTTCCTTAATTGTTTCTCCCAAGTTCATAGAATCCAGGTAAATTTCAGCATCGAGCACCCATGACAAATAATTATTGCCATTAATGTCAAGGGCTGCGAATTCTAATTTCGTAAGATTTGTCATGGTAACACTATCACAAAAACATTATATTTATATTAGAAATTTATATATACTAGACATACAAAATAATATTTATTATAATAAACATAAAATGACCTACCTTTAGGACTTACCTTCAGCGGAGAAAAGGACAAGAGCTCGTACTGATAACGTGTTGTAAAATTGAGAGAAAAACGGGCACCATGAAAATACCAATATTGGAGAAATATAAATATAATAATATATATATATATAAAATAATAAAAATATAAAATAACTTAAATAAAAGAACTCTCCAATATTCTCCACTATCTCAAAATTTTTAGATTTTTTACCAATGTGTGTTTTTTAAAAATCTACAAAATGCCACTATTTATAGGCAATTGTCAAGTAGGAGGCGGATCACATGGACACTAATAGTGAGTTCTTTTGAGACACATAGATAATACATAGGTAATTATATGATTGACACATGACCAATTGACACTAAGCATGGACATCTAATTTACACTTAATTTATGTTATTTGTAATACTAATAAAAATATGTTTATTTGTTTATTTTTGAGGAACTAAAAATACCCTTGTTAAGAATACTATTCACCCCCAAATCATTTCTCTCTCGACTGTTTTTCTCCGACATCTTCAACTTCGGCTGGCTCCTCTTCCCTCACCATTGCAGCATCTCCAATTTCGGTACCTCGCTCTCTCGTTTTTCGTTATCGTTCCCCTGGTTCCGTAGGTATTTATTTGTATGATGTCGTTTCGAACGCATGATTGTCCTTATATTAAGGCCTTTCGAACTAGGTTTTCATGAGTAATTTGTTGTTGTTTTTGTGCAATTTACTTTTCTTAGCTTTGAGTTGGGAAGTTGATGAATTGAGTGAAACTGATGGATTTTACTCTTGATTTTTCCGATGATTTTATCATTTTCTGTGTTCATTTTTTTTTGGGTGGAGCTGATAATTTTACTCTTGATTTTCCATGAGCATTATCAGGAATGAATATCATCTATAGATCATACAAATCTAAATATACGACATCCATGCAAAGGGGTGATTTGGAAAAGTTTCTCTTAAGATCAATTGGAAACTCGAAATATGAAACAGGGATAGAGGAGATCTCCAGAACCCATTTGTAAAATTCAACTAAACCTTCTCCATCACAAAATAACAAGAGCAATCCGAGACAAAAAAATCTCATGTTCAATCAAGAGTCAAGACTTTCCTTGAGGGTAAATGAACGAACTGGAATTACTAGATAATGACTTTTATAATAACAAATAACCAAGGCTTCCATGAATTGAAGTAAGAAACAGGGGGGAGACCTTAAAGCTTAAAGCTAATACAGAGAAAGTGGATGAAGGGTTCCTAGTTTTCCTAAGACAATAACTGGATCACACCACTTGATGGGAGGTGTCTATATAAAGACCCTAGGGATTGGTCCTCTCTTGCCTCATGAAGTAATTCTTTTATCTCATCAAGAAACCCTAATTAAGTTCTAAAGGAAGGCAAGAGAGAGAAACACAATCCTTTAGAAGACTATTATCATGGATCAATATATGTTATTCTAATTAATGTTATTGTGAAAATAATTTAGTTCAAAGATCTTGATATTTATTATTTTATACAATATTAGAGTTTTATTGTATAATCTGAAGTTAAAACTTACAGTTGTGCCTTAGGGATGTGACCACATTATATCGAAACAATGAATTACACATGAACAAGAAACTACACTTATTTGGTCTTGTGTCAAGTTCCTTTAGGAGTTCTAAGCAGTTAATGTCTAATGTTTCCTGGTTAGCTGGACCTTAGATTAATTCAAGTTCAGTTCCTATTCTTATGGCGTTCCTTATTTCTAAGGTGATGTGACCATCCTATGTCTAGGCTCTTAGTCCCATATCCCTTGTGACATCCGCTTACACCCGAACCTTCTCAGCATTCGAGCTCCGCTAGATTGTTAAATTAAATAGATTTTATCTTTAAATCAACAAAGAGAATGTGTTTAAACAAAGTGGTATGAAGTGTAACATAACCTAAGCCATAACAACCCTAAGACTTACACATTGCCAAACCCTAAAAATATAGCTCATGACTTTTGAAAAAATAACCATCTTTATTAAATCATAAATTATAGCTACAATGAGGAGTTTGATCGATAGAACTTATGGTCTTATTTATGAGAAATAGGTGAAGAGGGATTTGGATTCATCGTATAATTTACATATTGAAGAAATGTTAGTTGTGTTAATATCCAACACATATCGTCGTAAGTACTCCAAAAATAATAATAATTCTTAGATGATATAAATTTAGATTTACTTTCGCCCATCAACTTAAGCGTTTGGGTCAATCAGTGATTTAAGATACAATTAGTGATATGGATCTAAATTTGCTATATTTATAAATTCTTTTGCATTGTGCTCGTGCAGTAGTGCACGTGGTAAACCAGTAGTTATTTAGAAGGTAGGTGATTTCTTTCTATTATGGTTGGAGTGATTGACCAAAATTAGTCCAAAAATTCACATAGGTTTTTTTCAGCTTTGAAATACTAAAAAAAAAAAATGCTTAGGTGAGAGATACGTTTGTGCCATCCTACCAAAATGTCCTAATAAAAATATGTTTATTTGTTTATTTTTGAGGAACTAAAAATACCCTTGTTAAGAATACTATTCACCCCCAAATCATTTTTCTCTCTCGACTGTTTTCTCTCCGACATCTTCAACTTCGGTTGGCTCCTCTTCCCTCACCATTGCAGCATCTCCAATTTCGGTACCTCGCTCTCTCGTTTTCGTTATCGTTCCCTGGTTCCGTAGGTATTTATTTGTATGATGTCGTTTCGAACGCATGATTGTCCTTATATTTAAGGCCTTTCGAACTAGGTTTTCATGAGTAATTTGTTGTTTGTTTGTGCAATTTATTCTTTTCTTAGCTTTGAGTTGGGAAGTTGATGAATTGAGTGAAACTGATGGATTTTACTCTTGATTTTCCGATGATTTTATCATTTTCTGTGTTCATTTGATTTTGGGTGGAGCTGATAATTTTACTCTTGATTTTCCATGAGCTTATCAAGAATGAAATATCATCTATAGAATCATACAAATCTAAATATACGAACATCCATGCAAAGGGGTGATTTGGAAAAGTTTCTCTTAAGATCAATTGGAAACTTGAAATATGAAACAGGGATAGAGGAGATCTCCAGAACCCATTTGTAAAATTCAACTAAACCTTCTCCATCACAAAATAACAAGAGCATTCCGAAGAAAAAAATCTCATGTTCAATCAAGAGTCGAGACTTTCCTTGAGCGTAAATGAACGAACTTGAATTACTAGATAATGACTTTATAATAACAAATAACCAAGGCTTTCCATGAATTTGAAGTCATAAAAAATAAGAAACAGGGGGGAGACCTTAAAGCTTAAAGCTAATACAGAGAAGTGGATGAAGGGTTTCTAGTTTTCATGAGAAAATAATCTTCCCCCTTTTAGACTGCGTTGCACTCCCAAATCTTACATTTGGTATCCCTTCCACTCCCAAATCTTACATTTGGTATCCCTTCCACTCTCCTTTTTTCTTTCATTCAGAACTGTGACGAACAGTAAAATCAAAATACCCAATTAAAATTAATGATTCCAATCTGTTTGTATTTGTCTCTAGATTCTTGATTTTGTTTTATTTCTTGATTTTCATTCTCTTTAAGAGTTTGTATCCTTTAAAGTTTGAAATTATTTCTTTTCATTATATCAACGAGAAGTTGTTCTTGTTCAAAATTCGCTATATATGTTTGTAATTGATTTCTATTTGAAATGTAGTTTCGGGATCCCATATTTTTAGGGATTGTTGTAGTTGTGGTTAAATGTTGTAATGATTTAGCGTGCTCCCACGTTTTTAGCTTTATTTAATTTATTTAATATACGTAAATAACAATTGTATCTTCCTTGTGATATTGGGGTTTGATTTAGTGATGTTAGTTTAATGTAATAATTTTTTTATTCAGCGATGGGAAAAGAAAAGAGGGAGAATAAAAGAAGAGCAAGTGCAAGGTTGCAAGTAGCAGGGTCCCCCTCGGTAAAAGAATCCTGAGAAACAGACAACGCCCATCCATTTGGGAAGCAATGAGGAGGTATTTATATTAGTTCACATATTTTTATATGGTTATATATAATATTTCTGAGTGTGTATATATAGAGCACAACAAACACCAAGGATACCATGCTTGGGGGAACACAAGTGGTTGTAAAGAGGGTCAGAAGCAAACAACCAAATAAGGGGGCCCTCAAGTCAAAAATAAGGGAAAATCCAAGAAGAAACAATCTGATTCTAAAAATAGTGATGTATATAACGGTATTTACATTATGTAAAATACTTTGCATTATGCTTACTAACTCCAACTATTATTTTAGGCATATGCAAGTTTGAACAATGAAAGTTCCGGTGAGGGGGACTATTCTGACACGGAGTCTGAAAATGATGCACCTCCAACAAAGAAACCAAGGAATTTGAGGGGAAAAAGGTATGTAGATCTTATGTTTTATTTTTTCAGTAGCCATAAAACAATGAAATGAATGTCATGATTATTTTTGATAGGATCAACAACTTTCATTGAAAAAAATGAAAGAATATATGGAAAAAACAGAAAAAAAGAAAAAAAAGAAACTAAACCCATATCCATTATTTATTGATGAGCATCTTAAGAATTAGGAATTCAAGGAGTGAGAGTAAACATGGCTTTCCTCTATGATACATTTTATCACAGAGAAATTTTAGTTTGAGATTTTGAGCTTGCAGTTTCTCACGGAAACTACTCCCAACTTTCTTGCCATTGCTGCCTTCGCCCGCACCACTGCCGCCATGCACATGCTGGCTTCCATTGCTCGTAAGGCTGCTTCTATTGCCCTCTGCACTGACCACGCCAATGCTGCTGATCCTGAGCTGATGCTGCTGATGCTGCTGACGCTGCTGCTGACGCTGCTGCTGCTGCTGCTGATGTCATTGCAAAATTTGCTGACATTGTCGATATTGCAACTGATCGCGTTGCCGCTAATAATCACAATGAAGCTGTCAATGATTCTGAAGCTCTCTGCAATTATGTAACCACCCCTCTGGCTATTTCGCTGCTCTCCGTACCGGTTTTGAATGCCTTACTGCCATTTCAAAAGCCACAAGATCTATACTAGTTGCCCAGGGGGCCGCAAAGGTCTGCTCAATTCCAGCTATCATTGCCAGCATCAATGCCAAAAAAAGCCCATAGAATGTCCCCAAACTGTATGTAAATATGTTTCCACTTTTGCGCTCATACTGTCGTTATAATAGCTCTAAAAATCCAACTTAACCTTCATATTAAAACCTTAGAATTAATATCTCAATGGTTGAGGACCCACAAAAATCTTTCTTTGATTTCTTTTATTTTGCGTCAGCAAGTGTTTTTTATGGCAAGTTTTTAGTGAATGTTTCAATCTGGGCTTTTGAGATAATAGCGGGGGGTTTTGTTTTGGATTGGCGATTGTTCTACTTTTTTTTTATATAGATTATGATTCTGATTAATTTGTTATCTTTGTTGTGGTCCCTTTTGTGTTACGTTATTCTCTTTTCTAACTCCCAAAGCTTACATAATATCTTTTGTTATTATTAGTGCGGTTTGGGAGTAATTTAATATGATTAAAATTACTTTTCATGTTTAAAATTACTTCGAAATACTATCTAGGGCATGTTCGGGAGTAATTTTAAATTCGTTAAAATCATTTTGTCATTTTTAAAATCACTAAAAAAAACATTAATACTCAAAATCAAAGACTTCATTGTCTTAATTTTTCCTTACAGCGATCATAGTATCAAAGTAACATGACACTCTAGGATCTAATAGCCAAGGTTTCTTTTTTCATGTACAACTTTTCCAATTAACTCCACCATATTGTTAGTTTCTCTACTTTTTTCAATACCAAGTCTACTTCATGATGATGTCATTTAGAATGGCTACTTGACGTCCTCCTTTATCTAGTGGTAACCTAATCAGTGATTAGAGATCCTAAGATGATCTAGGTTCAATAGACAAACTAGCTGGATAATCATAGTTGACACAATAAAAAACTTATAGTTTCTTCCTGTTTCTGATGTTTAGAGTGTGTGATCGGTGATGTTAAGGTCATGTTGATATCTTGTTTTACAAGAGGAGTGATGACATA
This sequence comes from Lagenaria siceraria, assembly GCA_002890555.2. Classification (NCBI taxonomy): domain Eukaryota; kingdom Viridiplantae; phylum Streptophyta; class Magnoliopsida; order Cucurbitales; family Cucurbitaceae; genus Lagenaria; species Lagenaria siceraria. Next base: position 22,428,539 of record CM016492.1, on the reverse strand, counting down.
ATACTCTTAATCAATATTACCTATGTGAGAGTAGCAGTGTGGGCACTCTATGAGACTTTTTCAAAGGACTTATATTCTCTAAAGCTCTCATGAATTCAAGATTTTGTCTAGACCTAAAATGGGACACAAAACATATAGAATTAAAGATACAAGATGCGTTGTGTGTGATATTCTATTGTCTCAATTCACCAATGAGAAGGATAGTTCCAGTGCTTGGTCTCACTATTTCTTCAATAAATTTGAAGGATATTCACTAAGGAAAGTTCGAGTCCAGAAGACACCTCTCTTGATGCATAACTTGGTATGTTTGCTCTCAATAGTTTTTGTTTGAATTTTCTCACTTTCTTTCATATGGGGTTGTTGGATATCTATATAGTGAAAAAAAGTGAAACAACTAAATATTGAAACATAAAAATGGATTTAATTAGTATTAAATTCATTGTTAGAAACTTCAAACTGGGTTGAAACCATCAAATTAAAATGATGTTTCATGTACAAATTTAACATGTATGAAAGTTAAATTTGTAGTTTCTTCAATTTAAATGAGTTATGTTTGATATTGGTCAAGTAAAAACTAAACTGAGTTAAATTTGACAATTGTTTCAATTTTTGTATTTATTTATTTGATTTTATTTTGTATTTGGAGAGTTACTAAGTTACTAGCCTATAAATAGCAACTGGTTCTTCATTTGTAGCATCTCATTCAAAATTGAAGAGTTCTCTCTTTTATCTCTTTCTTTCTTTCTTTTTGATCTTGAGTTAAGTTGAGAGCAAGTATCTGAGAGTTATGTTAGAATTGAGTAGTTCAAGCTTGTAATTTTATCAGAGTTAGTCGTTGTATCCCGATGAGACGATCGTTATAGTCTGCTTTCAACCCATGCAGAGTGAATAATTGTCTTCAAGACAACGCTTATTAGAAGTGTGCCTCGATTATGTTGAATCTTCAAAGGTTTTAAGTTTTTTTTTCTAGTCTTTGGTTATTTCCATATCTAAACCTCGTTACACCATCTAACTTACGTTTGAGTTTGAATATTATATTTGAGTGTACTATTTCTAGTTGAGGTGTAATCACTTTACTACTGTATTAAGTTCTTTCTTTGGTTCTTAAAATATCAGTTAGTGGTTGAAAATACTTTAGAATATCTCCAATCAATTTGTGGATGACAAATATCTCTGCTTTCATTTTTTTTCCACTTTTTTTTAAACAATCGACAATCGAGTTCTCTAAGTTGAGGTTTGTGTAAGTTGGCCCGATATTTATGATTATAAAAAAAATATCAAATTAAATACTTATAAACAACTGCGTCATCTTTTTGATAGGACAACTAGGGATACAGTTTATAATTATTTTCTATAACTAAAAAACTATAATGTATTTTCCTTTAAACTTCACGGAAAAATAGAACATATAAGCTAAATCCTTTTGAGGTCGTTTCAGAGGGTTTTTGGGATGGGAATTGGTACAAACGTCCAAAACTCATGTTTGTTACACAGTTTTTAACACATTGCCTGAAAATATCTATTCACAAGCATCCTCATTTCCCACATACAAGAGTTTTCTATTCTCATCTAAAACGGTGAGTTTTCTGTTTTCCCTCTTCTTTTTTTTTTATTTTATATAAATGTCATTTTGAATATAGTTAATTAATTAATATTAATTTAACAAAATTAATATAATTATTTTTTTATTAAATCAATAATGTTGAAGGAGAATTTTGGACCAATCACAAATCGCCACGTCATTTATCAAATAATGGCGAAATTATAAAATAATTAAATTTGGGACTAATTAAATGTTACATGTGTCCTAAATTGAATTTGAAACGGAAAATTGGCAATTTCGATGGTGCCGTGTGTTTCCGTCCTCATCGTTGGATCAAATTAGTTATTTTTGGTTCAATTAATTATTAATGTTTGGGCTAAAATTTAATGAAGTAAAAAAAAATAGACTTAATTTGACCCAAATGACCCAAAGGCCCAAATCCAATTAGTTGGGCCCAATGGGTCAGACCCATGGATCAATCAAGCCCAAGCCCATAAGGCCCACTTAAGAACTCTATAAATAGAGAAGTTCTCTTCATTTACAAGGTTCAGAAATTTTACACTCAGAGAGCCTAGAGAGAATTCTCCTTACAATCAGAAGACTCCCTAACTCCTGAAGCTGAACCACGCACTTGAAGACTGAAGCTCCTTTGAATACATACATCCATCCAAGACTTCAACTCCAACTCTACGTGCATCCACGCGCCCCGCTTCCATACATCAAGCGTACGCGTGCATACATCCATCCAAGACTCTAACTTCTACGTGCATCCACGCGCTCCGCTTCCATACATTAAGTGTACGCGTGCATACATCCATCCAAGACTCCAACTCCACGTGCATCCACGCGCTCCGCTTCCATACATTAAGCGTACGCGTGCATACATTCATCCAAGACTCCAACTCTATGTGCATCCACGCGCTCCGCTTCCATACATCAAGCGTACGCGTGCATACATCCATCCAAGACTTCAACTTCACGTGCATCCACGCGCTCCGCTTCCATACATCAAGCGTACGCGTACAGTTGAGAGAGAATCAGAGGATCAAGTACTAGAGATCGAACCACATCCGCATCAAACTTATATAAACACAAGTTCAACTCCACGAATTAAATTTCTTCGGAAATCTCGTGTGAACAAATTGGGAAGCCCAGTGGGACTATCTCTACCTCTCATTTATCTCAACACATAAACCAAGCGATGACTTCTAAGAAAGTAGCATCTAACACTCCTGCAGCATCCAACGCTCCTGCTGCAAGCAATGCATACACAGGACCCATCACTCGCAGTCGCTCAAAGGGGATCATGCAGGAGAAGGAACAAGGTTCTACTGTCGCAGAGGACATCTTGAGGCGATTGACAAAATCTCCTAAAGGGGGATTGTCATCAAGGAAAATCCTTTGTATGATAACTTTGTTCCTGACTCTGACCAGTCCAAGAAGGAATCACACCCTGATGTGATGTCCGTCATGATGGCTGACATAGCAACCGAGGCAACTATGGCTGAATTAGAGAGGAAGATAAATTTCCTAGCGAAAGCTCTCGAGGAGTGAGATGATGAGATCGCTACCTTGAGAGAGCAAATGCAAGCTCGAGAAACTGCTGAGTCGAGCCACACTTCCGCTGTCAAGGCAAATGACAAAGGAAAAACTCCGCTGCAGGAAAACCAGCTGCAGCATTCTATCTCTGTCGCCTCTCTGTCAGTCCAGCAGCTACAGGACATGATCACAAACACCATTAGAGCCCAGTATGGGGGATCACTACAAAATTCTTTTATGTACACAAAGCCGTACACTAAAAGAATTGACAACCTCATAATGCCTGCCGGATATCAACCACCAAAATTCCAGCAGTTCGACGGAAAGGGCAACCCTAAACAACACGTGCTCATTTCGTTGAAACATGTGAAACTGTAGGGACTAGAGGAGATCACTAGTTAGACAGTTCGTTCGTACCTTGAAAGGAAATTCTTTCGATTGGTACACTGATCTAGAGCCAAAAGTGATTGACAGCTGGAAGCAGTTGGAAAGAGAATTTTTGAACCGTTTTTACAGCACTAGGCGGACTGTTAGCATGATGGAGCTAACAAACGCCAAGCAGCGGAAGGGAGAGCCAGTCATCGACTACATCAACCGATGGAGAGCTCTAAGTCTTGATTGCAAAGATAGACTCACTGAACTATCTTCAGTGAAGATGTGCACCCAAGGCATGCACTGTGAACTTCTCTACATCCTGTAGGGAATCAAACCTCGCACATTTGAAGAGTTGGCAACTCGCGCCACGATATGGAGTTAAGCATCACCAACAGAGGAACAAAGGACTCCTGGTCCCAGGAGAAAAGAAGGATACAAAGGGCACCGAGAAAACTGTGAAGAGTGCTACGAAAGAATCTATGGTCGTCAATACAGCCCCATTGAAATTTTCCTCTAAAGGAAGAGATTCAAGAGCTGAAAAGAGAGATGACGGAGGCGAGCGACGTCGCCTAACTTTGAAGGAGAGGCAGGAAAAGGTTTATCCATTCCCAGACTCTGATGTTGCAGATATGCTAGAGCAACTGTTGGAGAAACAACTGATTCAACTGCCTGAATGCAAGCGGCCAGAGCAGTTAGGAAAAGTCAACGATCCCAACTACTGCAAGTATCATCGGGTCGTTAGCCACCCAATTGAAAAGTGCTTTGTGTTGAAAAAGCTGATTATGAGGTTGGTTCGTGAAAAAAAAGATTGAGCTAGATCTGGATGAGGTGGCTCAGGCAAATCATGCCGCGGTGGCAATGCTTCAAGCGTTCCACCATCAACACGGCTTCATGATCAAGGAAAAGTTTGATCCAATTTGGGACTTTTGAGCCTATAGTCGTTCGTTCCAGCAAAGATCATAATGATAGACCTTCAGGCAAAAATGACTTTGTTGAAGATGATGACGAATGGTGATCCTTGTGACTCATTGAAAGAAAAGAAAGGCGAGCTCCACCAAAAAAGAGTTGCGCTTCCATCGAGATTAAAAAAGGAAGCAAGACTCATAAAAAGAAAGCAAAGAAGAAGGTGTGGAAGTCTAAACCTGTCAAGGAGGAGGACGAAGATTCTTCTCAACCTCGACGACCAGTGACTCTGGCAAAATTTCTTCCACAAAACTTTCTTGATGATCATCCAGAGGAAGTGCTAGAAGTTGTTGCGTGTCATGTCGTCAGCACAGCAGAAGGTGAAGATATTCCTTCAAGCTCGTTGGAGACGATGGTAGAATCAAAAGACCAACCGTCGTTCGACATAGAAGACTTGTTGTCTCTCTCTTAGACAGCTAAGACTGCTCTTATTGATGCATTGCTAAACTCAGGTGCATCAAGTTTCATCAAGTTCAAGCGTCCTAGCCTCCAGGGTGCGTACATGCGCTTCTTGCTGCACATCTATAGACTTTTCAGATGAAGACCTATTACTGGGATCAAAGTCTCATAACAGCCCCTATTTGTCTCAGGATACATGCGAGAAAAGGGTTGGTCGAATTCTCATTGACGATGGGTCGACTGTCAACATTATGCCTAAATCGACTATGAAGCAATTAGGTATCTCAATGGAGAACTGATGAATAGCAAGTTAGTGATCCAAGGCTTCAATCAAGGTGGTCAACGAGCGATCGGCATGATTCGCCTGAACTCATTATTGGCGACCTAAAGGCCAACACATTGTTCCATGTCATAGATTCGAGGACTACTTACAAGTTGTTGTTGGGCTCCTTGGATTCATGGAAATGGAGTAATAACTTCTACACTCCATCAATGCTTCAAGTTTTATCAAGAGGGCATTAAGAAGGTTGAAGCAGATTCCAACCCATTCTTAGAAGCTGAGTCCCACTTCGCAGACGCAAAGTTCTACTTAAAGACCGATAATGTCGGTGAAGTTATGCCCGCAGAGATTCTCTAATAAAGGGGAGGATAAATCTCGGTCCAAGCCACAAATAGATACAGCAAAAGAACCAAGTGAAGGGGCCAGTACTCTAACTCTCAAAAGACTGAAACTTTGGAAGATGAGAAAGCTCCAGTCCTCCAATCTTGCGTTATGTTCCTTTGTCAAGACGCAAGAAAGGTGAATACCATTCGCAGAATGCTCGAGGGGCTTGAAGGTCGGTGATGTGGAGATCTTAAAAGAAAGTTTTGTTACACCTGTTACAAAAATAACAAAACAAGAAATTCACAAACCAAAAATGGACCTGACGAAGGTAAATTTGCCTGAAAGACGAACGAAAGATGGGTTCGACCCAAAGGTTTATAAGCTGCTGGCAAAAGCAGACTATGACTTTATAACTCACACTGAGTTCAAAGCCTGAAGATTTATGAGCAGCCTGAACTTTCTCCATCCCAAAAGAAGCTTTTCCAGGAAGGATATGCCATACCTGCCTCGAGGAAAGGACTTGGATATAAGTCTCCTGAGTCGGTTCGCATAACTAGAAAGGGAAAGACAAAAGTGGCTGACAGCAATCACATAACGACAAAGGAGGTTGATAACTCTAAAGAAGGAGAAAACAATGGTCAAAGAACTTCTGTCTTCGACCGCATTCGACCGCCTGTCGCACGTTCCTTAGTCTTTGAAAGGCTAAGTATGACGGAAATAGAAGAAGAAAGTCAGCGCCCAACGGCTAACCTCGACCGATGCTCTGCCTTTCGAAGGCTTGTCATGCCTTATGGGGAGGAAGAAGATATTCATCATTCTCCAGTGACGACTCGACCCTCGACATTTGAAAGATTAAGTGTGCTTACGAAGAAAAATGAGGAAGCACCTCGCTGGTCAATTTTCGATCGCCTTAAGCATGAAGGTGTCGAGAATCACTCTAACAAAAGGTCGTCTTTCGAGCAAAAGAAAAAGAAAAGATTCGTGGTGATGCTCCTAGTATACCTACAAAGAAGAGTGGAGGAATCTCTCGCACATCAATTTGGCGCCGCATTAAGCATGAGGATGTTGAGATCATTCAAATCAAATGCTCCCTTGCGAGACAGAGGAGGGAGGAGAAATTCGTAGTAATGTTCCTTCGCGAATGAAAAAAAAATTTCATCACCCTCAATACAAGTGAAGGCTCTTTAAAGGTGAAAAGACGTGACGTTATCCTTACTAAGCCTGACAGTGAAAACTTAGAACAGGAAAGGCAAAATTTCATGTCATCATATCACCGTCATCGAAGAGTGGCAGAGCGAAATATCTGAAGAAGATGTGGAGGACGCCCCACTCACGCTTGAGGATGGTGGTCAGTCCACAGTAGATGAACTCAAAGAAGTGAATCTCGGCACAGTAGAGATCGCGTCCAACTTTCATTAGCGCGTCTCTCTCAAGTGAGAGGAAGGCGAATATACGAGCCTACTCACCGAATACAAGGTGCTTGGTCATACAAAGAAGCCAGGACTTGACCCAAAAGTAGCAGTCCATCATCTCGCAATCAAGCAAGGGTATGACCCGTCAAAAGGCTCAACGACGCTTTCGGCCAGAGCTTATTCCCAATTGAAGCAGAAGTCAATAAGTTGATTGAAGCAGGATTCATTCGCGAAGTCAAATATCCAACGTGGATAGCCAACATTGTTCCGTTAGAAGAAGAATGGACAGTTTCGCGTCTGCGTAGACTTTCACGACTTAATAATGCATGCCCAAAGGATGACTTTCCATTGCCTATCACGGAGATCATGGTTGACGCAACTACTGGCATGAAGCCTTATCCTTTATGGATGGGTCATCCGGTATATCAAATACGGATGGCTCTCGCGGATGAGGAAATGACTGCCTTCCACACTCCAAAGGGAATATACTGCTACAAGGTGATGCCCTTCGGATTGAAGAATGCTGGCGCTACTTATCAACGCGCCATGCATAAAATATTTGATGATATGTTGCACAAACATGTTGAATGCTATGTTGACGATCTCGTGGTTAAGTCCAAGAAACGACAAGACCATCTGAGAGATTTAAAAGTTGTGTTTGACCGCTTGCGAAATATCAGCTGAGGATGAATCCTCTCAATGTGCGTTCGGCGTAACCTCAGGGAAGTTTCTTGGTTTTCATCGTAAGGTGATTCATGCTATGAAATGCATGAAATTGGCTTTTATTTTAGCATTTTTAATGTGAAAATGAACTATTGCATGAATTTTATCCCACTTTGGTCTTAATATGTTTAAATAAGTTAATGAGGGTTAATTATGTGTAAAAATGATTTTTACGGATTTGGTGCAGATCCGGTACGTTTTTATAGGTTTCGGCTGTTTTTGTTGATTTTCTATCTAATGTGCCCAAGTAGTAGTGATATACCATCCTCTCCGCCACATCAGATGTGGCTGTAACCGCATCAGAAGTGATGCGCGCCACATTACTGAGCCCAGTTTTTTCAGATTCGCGCCCAGTCAATTATGGTTGCTATTTTCCTCGGTCAAATTGTTATCAACGCCTAAAAGCTGGAAAATCGTTCAGCACATGATTTTAGGTCATATCTCAACCACCTTGGCCTATATAAAGGAGGAGAACCCTTGTAATTGACGAACAACCTCACTGCCGCCACCACCATCACTTCATTCTCCATCTCACGGTCACGTTTCCAGCACCTTGGGATTTTTTTTGAAGTTCAAGCCAGAGTCTTAAGAACGAAAGTCCTCTGAGGCGTAGCGGCTCTAGGATACTCTTCCACAGAAGTGTGCGTTGAGGGAAAGATTCTATCTTGAAAAAGAAGAATCGTCCTAGAAAAGGCTCGACTTGAGGATTTTTCCAAGTTCATTCGAGTTGTATTTATTTCCAGCTTTCCTGTTTTCTTGTTATTTTCCATTTATTATTACTCTACCATCACGTTATTTGTAGCTATGATTTATGATATAATGAAAATGATTATTTTATCAAAAGTCATGAGCTAAAATTTTTAGGGGGTTAACAATGTGAAAGCCTTAGGGTTGTTTATGACATAGGTTATGTAACGCCTCATACCACTTTTGGTTGTAATCACATTCTCTTTGTTGATTTTAAAAGATAAATCGGTAAGTTAACTGGCCATTAATTTAACGATCTAGCGAGCTTTAATGCTGAGAAGGTTAGGGTGTAAGCGGATTTCACAAAGGGATATGGGGCTAGAGCCTAGACATAGGATGGTCATGTTGCCTTAGAAATAAGGGACACCATAGGATAAAGGAATTAAACTTGATTTAATCTAGATCCAGCTAACCATGGGAAACATTAGGCATTAGCTGCTTAGAGCTCCTAAAGGAACTTGACACAAGACCAAATAGGTGCAGTTTCCTGTCAATGTGTAAATCATTGTTTGGTGTGATGCGGTCACATCACTTAAGGCATAACACCCGACTGGCTGTAGCATTATTAACCCTGTTTGATTCCCGTTGTTAACTGTTTTCTAAATTTTCTTTCACCAAAATTCTAAAACTTTCTCTTTGGTTACCTTGGTTACATTGGTTCACAGTCATAAGAATTTTAACTCAATCTAGTCCTGTGGGATTCGATACTTGGAATACTCCAAGTTATTACTTCATCGATCGTGTATACTTGCACGTAGACCTATCTATTCCATACTTTTATATTATCGTTATCATTCATACACATTTGGTCGATCATAAGGCATCGGGGAATTGAGATAGATCAGTCCAAGATCGATGCTATTTAGAAGATGCCAAGGCCAAGAAATCTACACGAGTTGAGAAGTCTCAAGGGTCGTTTGGCTTACATACGGAGATTTATTTCTAACCTTGCTGGCCGATGTCAACCTTTTCAAAAGTTGATGAGAAAAGGAGAAAGTTTTGAGTGGGATGAGGCTTGTCAAAATGCTTTTGACAGCATAAAGAAATACTTGCTTAATCCCCCTGTCCTAGGCGCTCCCTTAGCAGGCAAGCCGTTGATATTGTACATTGCCGCACAGGAAAGGTCGCTGGGGGCATTACTGGCTGCAAGAAGGGGAGAAGGGGAAGGAGCGTGCTCTCTACTATCTAAGTAGGACCCTAACGGGAGCTGAAATCAATTACTCCCCTATCGAGAAAATGTGTCTTGCACTTTTCTTTGCGATAGACAAGTTGAAGCACTACATGCATGCTTTCACAGTTCATCTAGTTGCGAAAGCTGACCCTATTAAGTATGTGTTATCCAGGCCGATCATCTCCGGGCGCCTGGCCAAATGGGCGATTATGCTCCAGCAATACGACATTGTATATGTGCCACAAAAGGCGATTAAAGGACAAACATTAGCTAACTTCTTAGAAAATCACCCAATTCCATCAGATTGGAAGTTATGCGAAGACTTGCCCGATGAAGAGGTTTTCTTAGTTGAAATTACAGAGCCTTGGACTATGTACTTTGATAGTGCAGCACGAAGGAGCGGAGCGGGGGCAGGCATTGTCCTCATCTCACCTGAAAGACATATGATGTCTTATAGCTTTACACTTGGTGAATTATGCTCAAATAATGTCGCTGAATATCCGGCTTTAATAATTGGCCTCCAGATGGCGTTAGAAATGGGAATATTGTACATAGAAGTTTATGGTGATTCGAAATTGATAATCAGTCAACTCTTGCGGCAGTATGATGTGAAGCATGAAGATTTAAAGCCTTACTTCACCTATGCCAGAAAATTGCTGGAAAAGTTCGATAGTGTAATGTTGGAGCATGTACCAAGGTCAGAAAACAAGAAGGCAGATGCTTTGGCAAACCTAGCTACTGCATTGACAATTCAAGACGATGAAACTCTAAACATATCGCTTTGCCAAAAGTGGATTATGCCGTCAATTGAGGCTGAATGCGAAGAAATGAACCTGACATCAGTCTATTTAATTGACGAGGAAGACTAGCGCCAATCCATCATAGATTGTCTTGAACATGGTAAACTTCCAACAGATCTCCGTCGTAAAACTGAGGTGCAAAGGAGAGCAGCTCACTTCATTTACTATAAGGGGACTTTATATCGTCATTCCCTGGAAGGGCTCTTTCTTCGATGCCTTGGAAAAGAAGAGTCAATAAGAGCGCTAGAGGAGGTGCATTCAGGCGTCTGTGGCGCACACCAATCTGGACTGAAGCTTCAATTTCAGTTGAAGAGGATGGGATACTATTGGCCCAAGATGATCCAGGATTCGATGGAGTATGCGAAGAAGTGTGAAGCTTGTCAATACCATGCAAACTTTATACATCAACCACCAGAGCCCCTACATCCAACTGTGGCTTCATGGCCTTTTGAAGCTTGGGGACTTGATCTTGTTGGTCCTATAACACCCAAGTCGTCAGCAGGGCATTCTTACATCCTAGCAGAGACAGATTACTTTTCAAGATGGGCTGAGGCCATTGCGCTGAGAGAAGCCAAGAAAGAAAATGTGGCAGACTTTATCCGAACTGACATCATCTACCAGTACGGAATTCCCCACCGAATTGTGACGGATAATGAAAGACAATTTTCTAACAGCCTAATAGATAAATTGTGCGAAAAGTTTAATTCAAGCAATACAAGTCGTCCATGTACAACGCAGCGGCGAATGGGCTAGCAGAAGCTTTCAACAAAACTTTATGTAACCTACTGAAGAAAATCGTCTCTAAGTCAAAGAGAGATTGGCAAAAGAAGATTGGTGAAGTGCTATGGGCTTACCGAACTACTCATCGCACTCCTACAGGAGTTACACCATATTCTCTTGTTTATGGAGTGGAGGCTGTTCTCCAATTAGAAAGGAAATTCCATCATTAAGGATGACAGTTCAAGAGGGGCTAACTACAGAAGACAATGCCAAATTACGTCTTCAAGAGTTAGAGGCACTTGACGAAAAGTGGCTAGAAGCTCAACAGGCGTTGGAATGTTACCAAGCGCGAATGTCCAAAGCCTTTGATAAGCACGTGAAGCCCCGATCATTTCAAATTGGTGATCTAGTGCTTGCTATAAGGAGACCTATCATCACAAAAGACATACAGGAAATAAGTTTACTCCTAAGTGGGATGGACCCTATATCGTCAAAGAAGTCTACACAAATGGAGCGTACAAGATCGTCGATCAGGATGGATTAAGGATTGGTCCAATCAATGGCAAATTCCTTAAGAAATTTATGCATGATAAGTATGTAAAATGCTCCTTATCGCAAGAGCCTAAACTGCACGGTGCTCCTAGCCCACATGAGCTTAAAAGGTGAACGGCCAAACAAGAAAAAATTTTGAACTACGTTATGACTTGATCCCTATACATTATAAGGGTACGTAGGCAGCTTGAAGCAAACTTTAAGTTCAGTCACGTCATGAAAAAAAACTTGAAGATGTCTTACTAGGAGCAATGCAACAAGTCAAAGGAGTGCATCACTAAGGTTGAAGTTATCTGCCCCGCTCCACCCCATTTGCGAGATCAGGTCCGGTCTGCTTGACTCTACCTTATTTGTGAGATTAAATTCGATATGTTTGGCTCTACCTTATCTAAAAGATCAGCTCCGCCTCATCTCCAAATAATGATGCAACTTCACTCCTCCAAATATTGGTGCAGCTCCGTTCTACCTCTAAGTATATTGTTGCATCTTCAAAGCATTGGTGTCTCACAAGTTCATCTGGGCGGCGAACGAGCTCGGATCTTATGGCAAACGTATGGCCATAGACCCTCACAAGTTCCTCTAGGCGGCGAACGAGCTCGGATCTTATGGTAAACATATGGCCATAGACCCTCACAAGTTCCTCTGGGCGACGAACGAGCTCGGATCTTATGGCAAACGTATGGCCATAGACCCTCACAAGTTCCTCTGGGCGGCGAACGAACTCGGATCTTATGGCAAACGTATGGCCATAGACCCTCACAAGTTCCTCTGGGCGAGAACGAGTTCGAATCTTATGGCAAACGTATGGCCATAGACCCTCACAAGTTCCTCTGGGCGGCGAACGAACTCGGATCTTATGGCAAACGTATGACCATAGACCCTAACAAGTTCCTCTGGACGGCGAACGAGCTTGGATCTTATGGCAAACGTATGGCCCTAGACCCTCACAAGTTCCTCTGGGCGGCGAACGAGCTCAGATCTTATTTGCAAACGTATGGCCCTAGACCCTCACAAGTTCCTCTGGGCGGCAAACGAGCTCGGATCTTATGGCAAACGTATGGTCGTAGACCCTCACAAGTTCCTCTGGGCGGCGAACGAGCTTGGATCTTATGGCAAACGTATGGCCATAGACCCTAACAAGTTCCTCTGGACGGCGAACGAGCTGTGATCTTATGGCAAACGTATGGCCGTAGACCCTCACAAGTTCCTCTGGGCGGCGAACGAGCTCGGATCTTATTGCAAACGTATGGCCATAGACCCTCACAAGTTCCTCTGAGCGGGGAACGAGCTCGAATCTTTTGGCAAATGTATGGCCATAGACCTTCACAAGTTCCTCTGGGCGGCAAACGAGCTCGGATCTTATGGCAAACGTATGGCCATAGACCCTCACAAGTCCCTTTGGGCGGCGAACGAACTCGTATCTTATGGCAAACGTATGGCCATAGACCCTCACAAGTTCCTCTGGGAGGAGAACGCGTTTGGATCTTACGGCAAACGTATGGCCATAGACCCTCATAATTTCCTCTGGGCAGCGAACGAGCTCGGATCTTAAAGCAAACGTATGGCCATAGACCCTAACAAGTTCCTCTGGACGGCGAACGAGCTTGGATCTTATGGCAAACGTATGGCCATAGACCCTCACAAGTTCCTCTGGGCGGCGAACAAGCTCGAATCTTATGGCAAACGTATGGCCATAGACCCTCACAAGTTCCTCTGGGCGGTGAACGAGCTCGGATCTTTTGGCAAACGTATGGCCATAGATGGCCATAGACCCTCACAAATTCCTCTGGGCGGCGAACGAGCTCGGATCTTATGGCAAACGTATGGCCATAGGCCCTCACAAGTTCCTCTGGACGGCAAACGAGCTCGGATCTTATGGCAAACATATGGCCATAGACCCTCACAAGTTCCTCTGGGCGGCGAACAAGTTCGGATCTTATGGCAAACGTATGGCCATAGACCCTCACAAGTTCCTCTAGGCGGCGAACGAGTTTAGATCTTATGGAAAACGTATGGCCATAGACCCTCACAAGTTCCTCTGGGCGGAGAACGCGTTCGGATCTTACGGCAAATGTATGGCCATAGACCCTCACAAGTTCTGTAGAAGTCAAAGCGGCAATCTAGGCGCGAAAAAATATATATATTTTAAGAAAAAAAGTAGTTTCCTTTGAGTTTTACCTTGTTTAGTAGGTGCAAATTCTATTCCCAAAAGAGAAAACAAAACCTAAAAAAAAAAAAAAATTCTCAGTTTTACATGTTATGTACAATAGCGATTATGAACAGATTAGACTTCAAAACAAATATCTAACCGTTGAGAATGTGGCCCTATGTGTCTCGAACAGGCAGATAAAATTCCGATACGATCTGACCGTTGAAATTCCGGCAAAAGATGATTTTCTGAGAGCTGTCCCTGAAGAAAAAAAGTTCCCAGTTTTACGTGTTCTGTACAATAGCGATTATGAACAAAATAAACCTCAAACAAATATCTAACCGTTCAGAATGAGGCCCTATGTGTCTCGAACAGGAAGATAAAATTTCGATACGATTCGATGGTTGAAATTCAAAAAAACGACGTTTTTCCGAGAGCTGTCGCTGAAAATAATTCTCAGTTTTACATGTTCTGTACAATAGATATTATGGACAAATTAGAGCTCAAAACAAAGATCTAACCGTTCAGAATCTGGCACTATGTCGCCCAAACAGGTTGTGAAAATTTCAAGATGATCCGACGGTTGGAACTACAGCAAGAAGCAATTTTCTAGGAGTTGTCGCAGAAAATCTGAAATTTTATTTGGCTTCTTCGTTCTCACTCTACCTCATTAGGTCACTTAAATAATATATATAATCCTAAACCCTAATTCCTTAAGAAATTAGATATTATATATATATATATATATATATAATATATATATATATACAAGTTTCTCGAATTAAAGTTTGGCCATATTCCAAATTTTATTCCAATTTTATCCTAAATTCAAATGTACGGATCTTGTAGATTGGATCTTGAATTAATCTCAATATAAAATTTGGTCATATTCCAAATTTTATCCCAAATTCAAATGATTTTATCAAATTTAAATTGCGGATAATATCTCGAATTTATCCCAAAATAAATTTGGCCATATCCCGAATTTTATCTCAAATTCAAATCAAACTTCGAAGTTATCCCAAATTAAATTTGGCTATATTCCAAATTTTATATCAAGTTTTAAATCAAACTCATGTACTAAATTCATAGTTTGATGGACACACCAAATAGGGTCAAATTCAAGAACATATACAACTTGCATTTTGACTCAACTTCATTTTTTTCGAGATTCACCCACCATATACGTGCATAAATCTCGAAAAGAGGGCATTTGTTGAAGGAGAAATTTTGGACCAATCACAAATCGCCACGTCATTTATCAAATTAATGGCGAAATTATAAAATAATTAAATTTGGGACTAATTAAATGTTATATGTGTCCTAAATTGAATTTGAAATGGAAAATTGGAAATTTCGATGGTGCCACGTGTTTCCGTCCTCATCGTTGGATCAAATTAGTTATTTTTTGTTCAATTAATTATTAATGTTTTGGCTAAAATTTAATTAAGTAAAAAAAATAGACTTAATTTGACCCAAATAGCCCAAGGCCCAAATCCAATTAGTGGCCCAATGGGACCAATCAAGCCCAAGCCATAAGGGCCCACCTGAGAACTCTATAAATAGAGAAGTTGATTCAGAAATTTTACACTCAGAGAGCCTAGAGAGAATTCTCCTTACAATCAGAAGACTCCCTAACTCCTGAAGCTGAATCAGAAGACTCCCTAACTCCTGAAGCTGAACCACGCACTTGAAGACTGAAGCTCCTTGGAATACATCACCCCAAGACTCTAACTCCACGTGCATCCACGCGCTCCGCTTCCATACATCAAGCGTACGCGTGCATACATCCATCCAAGACTCCAACTTCTACGTGCATCCACGCGCTCCGCTTCCATACATCAAGCGTACGCGTACATACATCCATCCAAGACTCCAACTTCACGTGCATCCACGCGCTCCGCTTCCATACATCAAGCGTACGCATGCATACATTCATCCAACACTCCAACTCTACGTACATCCACGCGCTCCGCTTCTATACATCAAGTATACGCGTGCATACATCCATCCAAGACTCCAACTTCACGTGCATCCACGCGCTCTGCTTCCATACATCAAGCGTACGCGTGCATACATCCATCCAAGACTTCAACTTCACGTGCATCCACGCGCTCCGCTTCCATACATCAAGCGTACACGTACAGTTGAGAGAGAATAAGAGGATCAAGTACTAGAGATCGAACCACATTCGCATTAAACTTATATAAACACAAGTTCAACTCCACGAATTAAATTTCTTTGGAAATCTCGTGCGAACAAATAATAATCCATTAAAATATTTATTTATTTTATTTTTATAATACAAATTTACTAAATGAATACAATTAATTATTTACATAAATTATTAATTAATTAGCTAATAATATCTTAAATATATTTAATTAATAAACTAAGACTAGTTAAATTTAATTAGTACAAAAATAAATTTTCTAATAATAATAATTGTTACTTATTTTTATAATTAAACAATTATTTATTGTGATATTGTGATTAATTTTAATTTTAATAATTTGTATTACTTTATTCATTATTAACCTATCATATTTATAAAACATTTTTTAGCATTCTTTATTAGACCAATTGCAAAAATATCAAATTGATTGGTTAAAATTAGGCCCATCTACAATGTTTTATGATTTTGCAAAAATCACAAAATCTTTAAGCCCAACCCAATTGAAATGCTTGTATGACCAAAATGCCACTCACATTTAAAAATGTGTGATTGTATGTGATTGCCCACTAATTACTATCTAATTGCTATATAATTGTTGTTCGATTACTATATGATATACTAATTATCAATGATTATCTGATTGTTGTCAACAATAAATAAGACACTATATATTGTAATTACATAAAAACATATAATTAACAAATATCTTTGATGTCCACAATATAATTGTTCAAATAGATACAAATTATTTACATATTTTTTTATTATGACCAACACGATTACAACGGTTACACTTCGTGCACTTTGCCAATTCACCAATTGATGGAATCCTTTGCTTTTTATAAGGTCTTCTTGCTTGACGTTAGAGTTGTTCACCTCTAAAATACAAGTAGTAAAAAATCAAACATCAATCACATGACAATCAAATATAAATACAAAGTACTTAATATCTAATCAAAATCACATGACAATCAGATAGCAGTGGGATATCAATCATGTGACAATCAAATAGAAATCACAAAATACTTAATATCTATGAAAATTACATGGTAGTCAATGACAATCAGATAGCAATCAGTTATCAATAAGATATCAAGCAGATGACAATCACATGTTAATCAAATAGAAATCATAAAATACTTAATATCTAATGAAAATCACATGAGAATCATATATCAATCATATGACAAGAACATAACTTTATAATGGTGTTTGATGAATAGAATTTATAATGTATAGCTTTAAAGTTGATTTGACAACAGAATTTCAGAAACAGAAAATGAAGGAAAAAAAAACAAAGAACTTTAGCTAATTGTGGATTAAATTTTGTATGTGTTGATTAGAAAGAAGTCAAATACTAAGTGTTGGTCTACCACCTCTCAAAAGAGTGAATCTCTTCCACCTATCCAGGTTTTTTAAAATTCATTCCATAATCATATTTACAAACAACAACTTACCATCCATGAGTTGAAGGATAGAACATGATGGATTGAAATCTCACCCTTGAAGCCCTTCATGTTAGCCTTTAGACTTGATATTTTCAATAAAAATCCTCATTTGATCATGGTCACGACCGTCTTTTATTGCAAGTTTTCTGTATGTCAATGTTTTAATTTGGGCTTCTAAAGACTAATAGTTGGTTTTTCTGTTTGGATTCACAATGTTCTATTTTTTTCCCATTTAGATCATGATTTTGGTTAGTTGTTGTTATGATCTTTTGCTCCTCATAGCGTTCTGTGACGTCTCTTTTGTGTTACCCTTGTAATTTTATTTTTTTTTTTAACTCACTGAGCAGTACACAATACCCCTTTTATTTTATTTTTATTTTTTATTTTTTTTTGGCCAAGAATTCTACTGTTTCAAATTTAATGTTAATTATGAAGGAATTGTGATTGTTTCTTTATCAACCCTAAAAGAAATATATGAAGAAAATGTTACAAACTAGATGTTGGAATCAAATTTTGTTTCATTTTGATTCCTTTACTTTTTTATTAAAAAAATGGTCCCTGCATTTTCAGTTGTCCAATTTTAGTTTTTGTACTTTTATAAATCTCTGTCGTTAGTTTCTAGTTTACTATATGAAAAAAAAACCTTCTCTACAAGCATGCACTTTATAAATTTTGAAAATATATTTACATAGTGTCTTTTTTTTTTTTTTTTTTGCATAAAAATTATAATATTATTTAACAAATTTTGATGAAAATTAACTTTGAATGACTGAATTTAAGATTTATTAAAAGTATAGGATCAAAACAAATAAAACAAATCTAAAGTATGAGGACTAAAATGATATTTTAACCCCTCCCCTACTCTATATTTATAATAAAGCTAAACTAATACCTATTATTTATGTGAATAAGCATCTTAAGAAGAGGAGTTTTTTTAGAATAAATGAACATGCTATGTTTTCCTCTATTGATATATTTTTATCACAAAAAAATAGTTGTTTGAGATTTTGAGCTTGCAGTTGTTTTTTCTCATAGAAAATACTCCCAACTTTCCTGCCATTGCTCGCAAGGACGATATCTATACATTCGTTGCTCCTCATCCTGCTACTTACTGATTCATGCCATGAATGCGAGAAAATTGTACGGATGGCCGTTTTAGAGGGCCCAAATGATTTTGGCCCAATATTTAAAAACACTCAAAATTTGGTCTTTTGCTTGCGTCAGTCGTGCGTGAAAATACCGAACTGTCTTGGAAACTGACCATGATACTATGCTTTCTCGGTTCTTCATCTCGCTCCGTACGCGGACTCTCATTTCTTCTCTCGTTCGTTTTTTACAATTTGCGCGTCATTTGCTTTCTGCCATTAATTAATGAACTCGGTACGGATTTACTTACAATTGTAAAGAAAATCTAGTTCTTTCAAATCAAATTATGGAGCACTGTTTCACAAGCTACGTTTATAACATCATTCATAAAGTTAAAATGTGGAAAAAAAAACCCATGAGTTCGAATTCTTTTGTTGTGGACAACCATTTTCTCTTCAACTGCAAAGAGCTCGTACCCAACATTCGAACGTTGTAAAGGCTGGGCACTCATCATATCCATTCACACCAAGCCAAGTAAGTAAATGTTGCCTCGACTTGATTATTGTTATTAACGAGAAACGAGATGAAAAATGGCAGTCAGAAATAAATGAACGTAAGGAAAGAAACGAGATATATATATGCAGAAATGACAAGAGAAAAACGAGAGAGAAATGAAGAAAAGAAATGAGAGAAAGAAAAAAGAGGAAGAAACGAGAGGAGGAAACGAGATGAAGGAACGCGAGGAAGACTTTACATTTTTCTTTATAAGTTCATTAAGTGGTGCAGCTATGGAATTGAAATCTCTAATGAACCTCCTATAGAAACTAGCTAACCCATGAAAACTCTTAATCTCACTAGCATTCTTAGGTGTAGGCCATTCCCTAATTACTTTAACCTTTTCAGAATCAACTTCACCCCATGTTTAGAAACTACAAAACTTAGGAAGTTTACCCTTTCCATGCAAAAACAACACTTTTTTAGATTAGCGTAAAGCTTTTCCTTTTTAAGTGCAACTAGAACAAACCTAACATACATGACATGATCCTCTAGTGTCTTAGAATATATTAGGATGTCATCAAAATAAACCACTACAAACTCTCCTAAAAATTCACGCAATACATGTTAAGTCTCATAAAAATACTAGGTGCATTGGTTAAACCAAAAGGCATAACTAGTCATTCATATAAACCATGCTTAGTTTTGAAAGCAGTTTTCATTCGTCTTCAACATTCATCCTAATTTGATGGTATCCAGATTTTTAGTCTATTTTTGTAAACATGTTACAACCATACAATTCATCTGACATGTCATCCAACCTAGGGATAGGATGTCTATACTTAATTGTAATTTATTAAGAGCCCTACAATCTACACACATTTTCCAAGATCCATTTTCTTAGGTACAAGTAAGACAGGAACACTACAAGGACTTAAGCTTTCACGTACATACCCGTGAGCAAGCAAGTCATCAACTTGCTTCTCAATCTCCTTAGCCTTTTGTGGATTGGTCCGGTAGGCTGGTCGATTTGGAATCTGAGCATCTGGAATAAAGTCAATCTTATGCTCGATGCCCGTTAAAGGCGGTAATTCCTTAAATAACTCCTCAGGGAAGACTTCCTCAAATTCCTGCAAAAGAGACACAAAAACATTAGGCAAAGAGGACTCTAGATCCTGGGTTAGCAAGTAAACTTCTTTAAATGTAACCATGAGTATGGTTTTTTTTAAAACATAGATTTTCTAACCTCACAAGATTTAGCACTCCAACTTGCTAGTTTTCTCTCTTTTTTCTCTTTAGTTCGCACGCTATGATCTTGCTTTTCTCTCAATCCCTCAATTTGTCTCAAGCTCTCTCTTTCTTTCTCAATCCCTCATTGTCTCTCAAGCTCTCTTTTTCTTTCCTCAATCATTCATTTTCTCTCAAACTCTTTTTTTTCTTTTCTTGCGACCTCTTCTTTTCTTTTTCTAACTTCTCTTGATTAATAAGTACTTCTTTGGGGATATGGGTACAAGTACAATTTTCCTACCATTGTGTGTGAAAGTGTAACAGGTAAAGAAAACCATCATAGATAACCTTCCTACCAAATTTCCAAGGCCTACCAAGGAGTATGTCCCCTGCATGCATGGGTACCACATCACACAATACTTCATTCTTGTATCTCTCTATGGAAAAAGGAACCTCACCTACTTAATCACCCTAAGTTCCCCACAATCATTAAGCCACTGTAGTTTGTAGGGTAGTGGATGAGATGTAGTATCCAAGTTTAATTGCGAGACCAAACTAGAGCTCACAACATTCGTACAACTCCCACTTTCAATCACTACTACATGGTATAGTTTGTACAAGGCAACGTGTATTAAAAATACTCTCTCCGATTCTCCAAATCATCCTCCTTTATGTGTGTACTTAAGGCCCTTTTAGTGACTAAGGAGAATTGTGATGTATCTTCCACTTCTTCCCCTCCTTCTTGGTCACTCATTAACCTTCCTGTCTCCCCATCATCTTCACTCACATTAGTGACTATTTCTCCTTCTCTAATGATCATTGTCCTCCTATTAGGACATTCTCGACATATATGTCCCACTCCTTGACATTTCCAACACTTAAGATCTCTATTTCTACCTGTGGTTGCCTCCACCTTTGGTTTTGCTTTCAACGAGGAGTCTCCCTATCTTTAGGGTTATCACCCTCCTAACTTGGCTTTAAATTTAGATTATGTAGGTTTGTCACTGTGTTTCCCAGAAGTTGAATTGGAAAAGTTTTTAGAAGTACCTTGATTTTCGCCTTTGAAGTTGCTTTTCAACTTTCATTGCAAGGTGCACTGATTCTTCCATATTCATATACTTGCAATTCGACACATTCGGTCACATCAATATTTAAACCATGAAGAAATTTAGCCATAAAGTTCTCTTCTCCTCATTTATCTCCAATCTTTCCATCAACATCTCATCTCCTTGAAATAATCGTCCACACTTTTACTTCTTGGCATAGAGCTTGAAGTCTTTGTGCACAATCTCTCAAGTAATGCTTTGGTACAAATCTTCTCCCCATGAGCTCTCTCAATTCCACCCATGTTTCTACGGGACCCTCTTGTCTATTGGGTTTTATGCCCTAAAACTCGTAGATAGTAAATGTTGTATTTACTTGTCTTAGAAACTTATTTAGTGGAAAATGACCATAATGCCTAGATACTTGATTCAGGAGCCACTAATCACGTTTGTTCTTCATTTCAGGAAACTAGCTCCTTCCAGCAGCTCAAGGAGGGTGAGATGACGCTTAAGGTTGGAACGGGAGACGTCATTTCAGCTCGTGCAGTGGGAGCTGCAAAGTTATTTTTTAGAAATAAATATTTATTTTTGGAAAATTTGTACATAGTTCCAAAAATTAAGAGAAATCTTGTATCTATTTTTTGTTTAATTGAACAATTATTGTATTACTTTTTTATCGAATTAAGTGTTCATTTCAAATAATGGTGTACATATTTATTCTGCTAAATTAGAAACAACTTATATGTGTTAAGACCAACTAAAACAAAAATACTTTTAAATCATGAGATGTTTAATACTACTAATACTCAATCTAAAAGGCAAAGAATTTCTCCAAGTAACAATACTTATCTTTGGCATTTGAGATTAGGTCACATAAATCTCAATAGGATCGGGAGATTAGTAAAGAATGGACTTCTAAGTGACTTAGAAGATGATTCATTACCTCCGTGTGAAGCTTGTCTCGAAAGAAAAATGACTAAAAGACCTTTTAGTGGAAAATGTTATAGAGCCAAAGAACTTTTAGAGCTCATACATTCGGATCTTTGTGGTCCAATGAATGTAAAAGCTCGAGGAGGGTACGAATACTTCATCTCTTTTATAGATGATATTCGAGATATGGTTACTTATACCTAATGACACATAAGTCTGAAGCCCTTGAAAAGTTCAAGGAGTATAAGGCTGAGGTTGAAAACTTGTTAGTTAAAACACTTCGATCTGAGCGGGGTGGAGAGTATATGGATTTAAGATTCCAAGACTATATGATAGAACATGGAATCCAATCCCAACTCTCAGCACCTGGTACGCCTCAACAGAATGGTGTGTTAGAAAGGAGAAATAGAACCTTGTTAGACATGGTTCATTCTATGATGAGCTATGCTCAATTTGCCTAGCTTATTTTAGGGGTATGCAGTAAAGACTGTGGTTCATATCTTAACAACGTTCCCTCGAAGAGTGTTTCTGAAACACCTTTCGAGTTATCGAGGGGGCATAAACCAAGTTTGCGCTACTTCAGAATATGGGGTTGTCCTGCACATGTGCTAGTGACAAATCCTAAGAAATTGGAACCTCGTTCAAGATTATGCCAATTTGTTGGTCACCTTATGGAAACGAGAGGAGGTGCCTCTTCTTTGATCTACAAGATAACAAAGTGTTTGTATTGACAAACGCTACATTCTTAGAAGAAGACCACATGAGAGATCATAAACCACAGAGCAAATTAGTATTAAATGAAGCTACTTAAGAGTTAACAAGAGTTGTTGATGAAACTGGTTCTTCAACAAGAGTTGATGAAGGACCTAACACTTCAGGTCCATCTCATCCTTCTCAAGAGTTGAGAATGCCTCGACGCAGTGGGAGAGTTGTATCACGACCTTTCTGTTACTTGGGTTTAACATAAACTTAGGTTGTCGTACCCGATAACGGTGTTGAGGATCCATTTTCTTTTAAACATGCAATGAATGATGTTGATAAGGATGAATGGGTCAAAGCCATGGACCTTGAAATAAAGTCTATGTATTTCAATTCAGTATGGGAACTTGTAGATCCACTTGAAGGGGTTAAATCCATAGGGTGTAAATAGATCTATAAGAGAAAGAGGCACGTAGCTGGTAAGGTACAAACCTTTAAAGCTCGACTTGTAGCAAAGGGTTATACCCAAAGGGAAGATGTTGACTATGAGGAAATTTTTCCTCTGTTGCTATGCTTAAGTCCATAAAAATTCTTTTATCCATAGCCACATATTATGACTATGAAATTTGGCAAATGGATGTCAAGACGCTTTCTGAATGACAATCTTGAAGAGAATATCTTTATGTCTCAGCCCGAAGGGTTCATAGCCCAAGGCCAAGAAAAAAAGTTTGCAAACTGAATCGATTCATTTATGGGTTGAAATAGGCATCTAGATCTTGGAACATTAGATTTGATACTGCGATCAAATCTTTTGGTTTTGATCAAAACATTGACGAACCTTGTGTTTATAAGAAAATCATCAACGGTAAAGTAGCTAGTGTATGGAGCTAAGGATTTGATCCATACAGGATATACTGACTCTGATTTCTAAACTGACAAGGATTATATGAAATCCACGTTGGGATCAGTGTTTACCCTAAACGGGGGAGCTGTAGTATGGCGAAGTGTCAAGCAAGGATGCATAGCAGACTCTACTATGGAGGCTAAGTATGTAGCTGCTTGTGAAGCAGCAAAGGAAGCAATTTGGCTCAAAGGTTCCTAAGTGATTTGGAAGTTATTTCAAATATGGATTTGCCTATTGCCCTATACTGTGACAATAGTGGGGCAGTAGCCAACTCTAAAAAACCTCATAGCCACAAACGAGGAAAGCACATCGAGAGGAAAATGATGTTGATAATGGAGATTGTGCAATGAGGAGATGTAATCGTCACAAAGATCGCTTCGGAGCACAACATTGCTGATCTATTTACGAAGACTCTCGGCTAAAGTGTTCGAGGGTCATCTAGAAAATCTAGGTTTGCGAGATTTGTACATTGGGTAATCTAGGGCAAGTGGGAGATGTGCAATGGGTATACAGATGCCCTAGTTTATTACATTTGTTTTATTTACCATCCCCATTGTTTTGTACTATCTTGTACATATCCCACTAACTAGAGTCTTAGTTCAAGTGGGAGTTTGTTGGGTTTTATGTCCTAAAACTCGTAGATAATAAATGTTGTACTTTGACTGTCATTAATAAATTATTATTAATTATTATTCAATAAATGTTATTGATAATTTTATCTTGTTTAATAACTCTAAAATCCAATAAACTAACATCTTGGGCTATTTTATGAGTCTTGAAAAATATGTAGAGACATATGGGGGTTAATGTTCAAGTTATAGCCTAAAGGGTCTATAGTATAAGGACATGGCTGAGAACTTATCCTTGTAACAATATGGATACGACCTACTTTGTATTTGATACAAACGCAATGATCTAATGCGTTCATGTAGGAGACATGCGAGTGGGGTATCATATGCAATGAGTTTGCATAAGATTGGACCATGAAATAGTAACCACTAGATGTAACTCCGTTGACTGGTTAGGTTTCTATTTCAATAGGTTAACCTAGGCAACTTAGTCTTAATCTTGAGTATATTATGAACTCCTGTTCACGAGAGATTGTCCTTTGATTTGTATAGGTGAGAGTGGCCCGTTTGCCGACTCAATATGCCTACCATTTGGGGACAAGACCGAGTGGAGAGTTGGGAACAGATGAATTTTGCTCCTTCCCGACTTTAGGGTAAGTAGATAAGTGTTCCCTTAAGTGGTGTCTCTGGGACTTGGCCCAACCCTCTCACTGGCCTGAGAGGGTTTCTGTTTGATGGTTGGACCATAAACAGGTTGTTCATTAGAGGAGCGCTAGTACTTAAGGATTTAGAAACAACCCAGGGGTATAACGATAATTTGACCCAGGTGGTGTTACGAACACTTGTGAAGGACTAACTTGCTGTTATTGGTCTATATCCATGGACACATAAATATATCTACAGTGAGAAGAGTGCATGTGTGGGTCTTTAGTGGAGTGTACCCACAGTTAACGAATATTGATTAATTTGGTTAATGAGTTTAGCCCGTTAATGTCATATCGTAGGAGCTTCTGATCTGCAGGTCCATTAGGTCCCCTTCTATCTCATACGAAATATTGAGATAATTATTTCTTGGATGAAATTTGAAAAGTTCAAATTTACTAAGGGAAAAGTATAATGTATAATGATACATTATAATATAAAATTTATTTTATAAATTAAATTTTATAGTATAAATATAATTTTGGATATGATTCAAAGTTAATTTATGAGAGAATTAAATATTTGAAATTGTTCAAATATTTTTTTTAATATGAATTAGATTTATATTAAAACTATAGATTAAAATTAATGCGCATTAGATGTACATTAAAACTATAGGTTATGAGAGAAATATATTTGAATTTGATTCAAATGCAGGTAAATTAAATATTGATATTATTTATTTGGTAAGTAATTAATTGGAGAATTAATTAATTAATTAATTAATTAAATTACTTTAATTTAATTAATTGAATTAAAACTATAGGTTATACGAGAGGTTCATTTCAATATAATTTAAATGAATTGGTACATTAAATTAGATTTAATTAATTAAATTAATACAATTGTATAACTCCCACGTAGGAGAGTTACTTAATACGTGGGATTATCCCACTTTCTCTCAATTCCTATTTTAATCTGCAACAGAAAGAAAAGTTGTTAGTTCTTTTATTTTGAGTTCTCTCCTGAAGATCTCTTTCAAAATAAAAGAAAAACAGAGCTCTCTCTATTTTTCTTCCCTTACCAAAGGTTCCCACAAACCTTTCCTCAAGTTCAGAGAATAGGAAGGACTCTAAGTGGTAGTGATCCAATTGTTCCTTTCCATCAACATGTAAGTTTTTTTTCTGAATTTTTTTATACAGTATGCTTAACCTAGGCTTTTAGTTTTATTTACAATGTAGTGGTTTTTTGAAATCCTAAAATTAATTTTGAGTTAGGATTTTGATAAGTTTCTGCTGCGCTAGAGTTTTAATCCCTGCAGTCGCCGCCTCCTTTTAGAACACCCTTATCCCACCATGTTTGTGCATATCCTTAAAATGTATTATAGAGATAGTTACCTTTTTTCTTTCAGAGAGATCGTTACCATGAAAAATATGTTCCGCCTCATATTTCCATTGGAAGTAGTCCTTAGGGTCAGACGTACCATAAAATTTTAAAAATTTAACTTTAATGTTTCCAAAACCTCGATCGCCATAATGGTTCTCTTCTATCTCGTGGCCTTCTATTGTAAAAACCTCCTCTTCCCCTTTGGCCTTGTCGCTCTCCTCTTCTAGGCCATGTATAGTAGGGTCAGAATGAGATTCATCTTGCTCTGAGACTTCTTCCTCCTCAGGAACCTCTATAACTCGCCTCCTTACTTGAGGTCTTTCCTAGCTTGAAGCCTTTGTTCTATTCTATCCAATCTCGCATTGATTAAGGTTTCCAAGTTTCGCATGACTGACTCATTGAATCCTTCTTGTAACTGTCCTTGTGCTGCACCTCCTTTGCCTGACATTGCTGCAAAACAAAAAACAAGTGAAAGAAAAGTGGACCTCACAAGTCACTCCCTAACGTGTTTCACTCTATAGGTGATGTTCACTCATGCTTACACTCTTTAATGTAGGTGCTCTCTCACAAAAAGTAATGCTCTAAAAAGGGCAATGAGCTAAAATTGCAATTAAGATTAGAAGAGCAAGCCAAAAACAAACCAAGCAAGAATGACTGTAAAGTGTCAAACTCAAGCAAAGAACCAGTAAAATCCACAAAAATGAAAACTAAAAATCAAGAATCTAATATTCAAGATTCAACAATCTAGATAAGAAAACAAGAAAAACAAGATATTTAGAATCAAGAATTTAAGATTCAAGATTAAAAGAGTTATGCAAGATGAAAGACAATGGAACAAATAAACAACTGACAAATCAATGATAAAAAGGAAACAAGAATTAGGAATTAGACACACTACTTTTACCCAAAACCCGATTTAAATTATAAGAAATTTCAAAGTTTGATTTGAATAAGCAATGCGCTTTTGAAACAATTTTTTTATAAATTTCAGCAACTTAAAACTCATGAAAATTGAGTTGTCTGCTTGACCTACCTGCTTATTTTTTCCTCAATTTCGAACTTCAGAACCCAACTTCTGATTTAAAAAAACAAAATCAATTCCAAATCGCAGAACGCATCTTCCAATTTCTTTATAAAAAAAATGACGTACTTGCTTGACCTGCCTACTTAATTTTTTTTTTCCAATTTCGAATTCGCAGACTCCCAAACTTAAAAAAAAAAAAAAATTCAAAACAACAATACAACGAGAAACCTAATCAAGAAATAAACTCAACAAATCAAACAATTGAATAAAACATATACTCAATCTAGAGCCTATGCTCTGATACCAAATGATATGAAAACCCTAGCAATTTGAAAATTAGGAACCCAAGAACACCTAACAAGTAATCCTAAAACCCCAATTCAATTGATGTCAATCCTAAAGGAAAGAAGACTAAGAGATAGAGAGAACTAGTTCCTTATTTCAAGTTCGAACACTCCACAACCAAGAGGATCAGACTTACTTAAATGTTCTTGGCATGCAATCTTGATTCAAAAATTGCAAAAGTGGTGGGTGATGAAACTCTGTCATCCACCAGAGAATTCTCATTCAAGAAAACCCTAAAGTTTTAAAAACATCAAAAACTGTTCTCAACAACTTAAAAGCAAGGCTTTAAATAGTCTCCCAATAAAACTCTAATGGCTTATCATAATTCATAGTAAAATATCTAAAATAACCCTACTTAAAAAGTTATTAACAAGGATAAATTTGGAAATTATTAAATTACTGATTCATGCTATGAAATGCATGAAATTAGGCTTTTATTTGGACATTTTAATGAGAAAAATGAACTCTTGCATGAATTTTATCCCAACTTTGGTCTTAATATGTTTAAATAAGCTTAATGAGGGTTAATTATGCATAAAGATGATTTTTGCGAATTTGGTACAGATCTGGTACGTTTTTTTACAGGTTTCTAGCTATTTTTCATGTGATGCACCCACAACAGCAAGTGATGTACCAGCACTGTCGAGCCCTATTTTCCAAATTCGATTCTACCCAGATCAGTTGCGATTTTCACGATTTTATCGGCTAAAAATCCTTGATTCTGCCTGATAATCTTCAAAACGAAAATCTTGACCCTCCTCAATAGATTTGGAGCTATAAAAGGCGAGGAAGCACTCCATCTTCGAGGAACAACTCACCGTCGCCGCACTCACCACTTTCTTCTCTGTTTTACTATCAAAATTCCAGCACCTTGGGACTCTTCTCTAAGTTCAAGTCAGTAGTCTTAAGAACGAAAGTTCCTCTAAGGCATAGCGGCTCTAGGATTCTCTTCCACAGAAGTGTGTGTTGAGGCAAGATTCTTCCTTGAGAGAGGGGAATCGTCCTAGGGAAAGACTTGTTACTTGAGGATTTTCCCAAGTTTTTTAAGTTGTATTTATTGTCTAGCATTTATATTTATTTATTTATTAAAATTTTATCTTTCTTTTTATCCGTTGAACATATCTTGTAGCTATGATTTTTTATTCAATAAAGTTCATTATTTATCATTAGTCATGATCTAAATTCTCTAAGGGGTTCAGTTATGGGATACCCTAGGGTTTTATGGCTTGAGCAATGTTTATGCTTCATACCTTTTTGACTTATGCATTTTCTTTGTTGAGTTTATTGTTAAGTTAAACTGATCACTTAATTTAGCAATCTAGTGGAGTCCTAATGCTGAGAAGGTTAGGATATAAACCGATGTCACAAAGGAATACGGGACTAGGAGCCTAGAAATAGGATGGTCGTGTCACCTTAGAAATAAGGGGCACCGTAGGATAAAGAATCTAAGCTTGAATTAATCTAAGATCCAGCTAACCATGGAAACATTAGGCATTAGCTGCTTAGATCTCCTAAAGGAACTTGACACAAGACCGAATAGGAGTAGTTTTCTGTTCATGTATATTCATTGCTTGGTATGATGCAGTCACATCACTTATAACATAGAACCCGAAAGGTTGGAACATAACTGCATCCCTGTTCAACATTTTTGTTTACTGCTTTTATCACATTATTCAACCTCAACATCATTTATTTATCGGTTACGATCCCCCTTGGTTTGCATCGAAAAACTATTTCTCAGAAAAATTGAATTGCATAAATAGTCTCGTGGGATTCGACTTGGAATACTCCAAGATTTATTACTTCATCGATAGTGTATGCTTGCACTTTAGACCATATTATTATCATTTTTATCACTCATACACACCTGTTCGATCAATTACATCAAAATTATTAAATAATAATTTGATCCCTTGGGCGGTTCATATCAGTTATTGGTCGTTGAGGTTGAGGAAAATTCTTGTCTTCCTCCTTGACAAGCTTAGACTTCCACACCTTCTTCTTTACCTTCTTTTTCTGAGTCTTGCTTCCTCTTTTATAGTCTCGACAGAAGCACGACTCTTTTGGTGGAGCTCGACTTTCTTTTCTTTCAATGAGTCACAAGGATCCACCCTTCATCGTTAGCTTTAACAAGCTCATCTTTGCTTGGGAGTCTGTCATTATGATCTCTTGCTAGAACCAAACGACTATGACTCCAAGGTCCAAAATTGGATTAAACTTTCAATTTTAGCGCAATGCTTTTGATCATTAAACGCAGTCGGTGTCGGAACACTTGAAGTCACCGTCACTACAGCGTGATTTGTTTTAGCTACTTCATCCAGATCTAGCTCTATATTCTTTTCACAAATCAACCTCATAATCAGCTCTTTCAGCATGAAACATTTTCAACTGGATGGCTGACGACTCGGTCATACTTGCAGTAGTTGGGGTCATTGACCTTTCCTAACTGCTCCGGTCATTTGCACTTTAGCAGTTGAATGAGTTATTTCTCCAATAGTTGGTCTAGCATGTCCGCAACATTAGAGTCAGAGAATGGATAGACCTTTTCCTGCCTCTCCTTCAGAGTTAAGCGACGTCGCTCGCCTCCATCTTCTTTTTTTTCAGCTCTTGAATCTCTTCCTTTAGAGGAAAATTTCAATAGGTTCGTATTGACGACCATAGATTCTTTTGTGTTACTTTCACAGTTTTCTCGGTGCCTTTTATCTCTTTCTTATTTTTCTTTTCCTTTAGACCAGGAAGTCCTTTGTTCCTCTATTGGTAATGCTCAACTCCATATCGTGGGCGCGAGTCGCCAACTCTTTAAACATACAAGGTTTTATCCCCTGTAGAATATAGAAGAGTTCCTAGTGCATGCCTTGGGTGCACATCTCCACTTAAGATAATTCAGTGAGTCGGTCATTGCAGTCAAGACTTAGAGCCCTCCACCTATTAATGTAGTCGATGACTGGCTCTCCTTTTTGCTGCTTGGCATTTGTCAGCTCTATCATGCTAACAGTTTGCCTAGAGCTATAAAAGTGGTTTAAGAATTCTCTTTCTAGTTGTCAATCACTTTTGGCTCTAGATCGGTGTACCAATCGAAGCCTTTCCTTTCAACGTACGAACGAACTGCTTGACCAGTAGATCTGCTCTAGTTCCTATGTTTTCGCAGGTTTCAACAAAATGAGCAACGTGTTGTATAAGGTTCCATTCCATCGGACTGCTGAAATTTCAGTAGTTGATATCCAACAGGCATTCTGAGGTCGTCAATTCTCTTAATGTACGGCTTGGTGTACATAAAAGAAGTTTGTGGCGGTCTTCCAAACTGAGCTCTGATGGTATTTGTGATCATGTCTTGTAGCTGCTGAACTGACAGAGAAGCAACAGAGGTGGAATGTTGCAGCTGGCTTTCTTGCAACAAAGTTTTCCCTTTGTCATTCACCTTGACAGTGGGGGTTTGGCTCGACTCAGCAGTTTCTCAAGCCTGCATTTGCTCTCTCAAGGCAACGATCTCATTATCTCGCTCCTCGAGAGCTTTCGCTAGGAAATTTATTTTCTCTCCATTTTTGCCACGGTTGCCTCAGTCGTTACGTCAGTCGTCATGACAAATATCACATCAGGGTGTGATTCCTTCTTGGATCAGTTAGAGGTAGCAGCAGAGTTGTCAAACAAAGGATTTTCCCTGATGACAATCCCGCCTTTTGGAGATTCTGTTAATCGCCTTCAGATATGTTCTCTGCAATGACAGGACCTTGTTCCTTCTCCTACACGATGCCCTTGAGCGGCTGTGAGTGATGGGTCATGTGTATGCATCGCTTACAGCAGGAGTGTTGGACGTCGCTTTCTTAGAGGTCATTGTTTGATTTAATTGTTGAAAGAGAGATGCGAGGTAGAGATGTCCCACTAGGCGTGCCAATTTGTTCGTACGAGGTTTCCGGAGAAACGTGTTTCGTGGAGTTGAACTTGAGTTTATGTAAATTTGATGCAGATGTGATTCAATCTCTAGTACTTGATCCTCTGATTCTCTCTCAGTTGAACGTGTGCACTTGATGTATGAAGTGGAACACGTCGATGTTTTTGAAGTTGAACTTCAGTGTTCAAGTGTGATTCAGCTTCAGGAGTTACAGAGTTTTCTAATTGTAGGGAGAATTCTCTCTAGGCTCTCTTAGTGTAAATTTTTCTAAACCTTTCAAATGAAGGAGAACTTCTCTATTTATAGAGTTCTCATGTGGGCTTTGTGGGTTTGGGCTTGGCTAGTCCATGGACTTGGCCCTTGAGCCCAACTAATTAAATTTTGGTATTTGTTGGCCTTTGGACCAAATTAAGTCTTTGGACTCAATTAAATTTTTGTCCAAACATTAATAATTAATTGAACAAAAAAATAATTAATTGATCCAACCATGAAGATGAAAACACGTGGCACTATCGAGATTTGCCATTTACGTCCTCAATTTCAATTTGGGACACATGTCATCTTTTAATTAGTCTCAAATTCAATTATTTGTAATTTCGCCATTAATTTGAAAAATAACGTGACAATTTGTGATTAGACCAAAATTTCTCATTCAACAATATCAGTCAATTATATTTTTTAAGCAAAAACAAACCACAACCACACTATAAAATAATATCAAGAGAAATACTAACACAACAAACAATAAGCTCTTTCACTTCATTTTCGCAAGCGAGTGCACCAAAAAGTTGTGACATAAAAGAAACTTCTATCTTCATTCGTCCCAAAGTAATCCTGATGTTATTTGTCTTTGTTGTTGTCATCCAATTGCGTCTCATCGTCACACTATCATTTGTTTGTATTATTATTATTTTACAATATGGGGTGGAGAATCAAACTATTGGTGGTGTTTAAACTATTATTGGGTGTATTTTAATTAGTCGAGTGATCGCAAGTTTCATTTTATCCTTGTAAGTTTTTTTTTTTTTTTTTACCTAAAATTTTATATCTACCAATAATAACAAATCTAAACATGCATACTAAAAAAAAAAAAAAAAAAAAAAAAAGACATAAAGCATCTATGAATAACTATTGTCGTCTTCTTGTTATTTTCAACTCCACATCATAAATTTTCAAAGTAATTGAAACCAATCCCATGGTTGTGCAAAAACATCTTTTGATTTCTCTCACTCCATTTAATAAAATGGTGTATTTCGAATCTAATTGAATTGTGACTAATAAAATAATAAAATAAAATCTTTATGTACATGAAAAATTGTAAACATACTTGGATTTAAAATATAAATATAATTCAGTAAATATAATTTGATTTAAAATATAAATATAAATTCAGATATCTCTAATCTTATAGAATAATAATAAAATATATAATTTAAAGACTATAGTGAAGTTTTTAAATCAAGAATTATTTTGTTTTTATTTTTATATAAATAAATATATTCAAAATTGGAGCATGTGAGTGACATGCAAATGTGGTTTGAATTCTAGCAATTGCAATTATATGTAGTTGTAGAAAAACACAAACTCATCAATAAAAGTGGGTTGGTTTTATAATTGTACTTTCTAATCAACATTAGAGAAGAACAACACCATTAAAAAATGCCTAACAATACAATTAAGAAATGAAATGCACAAGTTGTGAAAAAAAGTAATTGAAAATATATTGAATTGCCAAATTTAAATTCAAAGTCAAATTCAACATATAATTATAATTTCTTTTACCATGTTAGTTTTAGGACAAAGAAAATATACAAAATTCTCAAGGTGAATTTCATCTTTGACAAAGGATAAGGAGCATGATAACAACAAAACACAATATACAGAAGAGGAAGCTTGAAAACACGACAGATAACAATATTTTCTGGTAGGTGCAATCTAGTGAAGATGATCACAATACACATAATTTATAGATTTGATTTGCTATGGATTTAGAATTTCAATAGCCTTTTTAATGATTATAATTGTTGCGTTCATAAAGCACAATGCATAACTATGGTATACATGCGTACTTCTCCACTAATTGGCTTATATGTGTAATGTCATACGATGAACACAAGTTTTATCTAACTTGAATCCAAGTGTAAATTCAAATCAGAAACCTGGTGAGTCTAGGGTCGAACTCAGGGACTTTTATGCATTTGCGATTTGCGATTTGATGGAGAAATTTTTGGACCAATCACAAATTGCCACGTCATTTACTAAATTAATGGAGAAATTATAAAATAATTAAATTTGGATTAATTAAATGTTACATGTGTCCTAAATTGAAATTGAAGACGAAAATTGGCAATTTCGATGGTGCCACGTGTTTCCGTCCTCATTGTTGGATCAAATTAATTATTTTTGGTTCAATTAATTATTAATGTTTGGGCTAAAATTTAATTAAGTCCAAAAATAGACTTAATTTGGCCAAAAGGGCCAAAAGGCCCAAATCCCATTAGTTGGGCCCAATGGGCCAAATCCATGAACCAATCAAGCCCAAGCCCATAAAGCCCACCTGAGAACTCTATAAATAGTGAAGTTCTCTTCATTTACAAGGTTCAGAAAATTTACATTCAGAGAGCCTAGAGAGATTCTCTCTACAATCAGAAGACTCCCTAACTCTTGAAGCTGAACCATACTTGAAGACTGAAGTTGTTTTGGAACACAACATTCCTCCAAGACTCTAACTTCACGTACATCTACGCGCTCCGCTTTCATACATCAAGCAAACGCGCAAGGTTCATAAAATTTACATTCAGAGAGCCTAGAGAGAATTCTCCCTACAATCAGAAGACTCTCTAACTTCTGAAGCTGAACACACTTGACAACTGAAGTTGCTTGGAACACATACATTCCTCCAAGACTCCACTTCTTGTGCGTCCACACGCTCCGCTTCAATACATCAAGCGCACGCGTGCAACTGAGGGTCAGAAAAATTATACTCAGAGAGCCTAGAGAGAATTCTTCCTACAATCAGAATACTCCTAACTCCTGAAGCTGAACCACACTTGAAGACTGAAGTTCCTTGGAACACATACATTTCTCCAAGACTTCAACTTCACGTGCATCCATGCGCTTCGCTTCCATACATCAAGCGTACGCATTTAGTTGAGAGAGAATCAGAGGATCAAGTACTAGAGATCGAACCACATCCGCATCAAACTTATATACAAAAGTTCAACTCCATGAAACGTGTTCTCCAAAAACCTCGTGCGAACAAATGGCATGCCCAGTGAGACTTCTCAACCTCTCATCTCTCTCTCAACACTCAAATCAAGCAATGACCTCTAAGAAAGTCACATCCAACACTTCTGCAGCGTCCAACGCTCCTGCTGCGTCCAACACTCTTGCTGCAAGCGATGCATACACAGGACCCATCACTCGTAGTTGCTCAAAGGGGATCATGCAGGAGAAGGAACAAAGTTCTGCCGTCGCATAAGACATCTTGAGGCGATTAACAGAATCTCCTAAAGGGGAGATTGTCATCAAGGAAAATCCTTTGTTTGACAACTTTACTCCTGCGTCTGACCGATCCAAGAAGGAATCACACCCTGATGTGATGTCCGTCATGATGGCTGACATAACGACTGAGGCAGCCATGGCGAAATTGGAGAGGAAGATAAATTTCCTAGCAAAAGCTCTCGAGGAGCGAGATAATGAGATCGCTGCCTTGAGAGAGCAAAGCAGGCTCGAGAAACTACTGAATCGAGCAAGCTCCGCTGTCAAGGCAAATGACAAAGGAAAAACTCTGTGGGAAAGCAGCTACAACACTCTACCTCCGTCGCCTCTCTGTCAGTCCAGCAGCTGCAGGACATGATCACAAATACCATCAGAGCCCAGTATGGGGATCGCCACAAACTTCTTTATGTACACCAAGCCTTACACTAAAAGAATTGACAACCTAATAATGCCTGCTGGATATCAAACCACCAAAATTCCAGCAGTTCGACGGAAAGGGCAATCCTAAACAACACGATGCTCATTTTGTTGAAACCTGCAAAAATGCAGGGACTAAGGGAGATCAACTGGTTAGACAGTTCGTCCGTATCCTTGAAAGGAAATGCTTTCGATTAGTACACTGATCTAGAGCCAGAAGTGATTGACAGCTGGGAGCAGTTGGAAAGAGAATTCCTGAACCGCATTTACAGCACTAGGCAGACTGTTAACATGATGGAGCTAACAAACGCCAAGCAGCAGAAGGGAAAGCCAGTCATCGACTACATCAACCGATGGAAAGCTCTAAGCCTTGATTGCAAAGATAGACTCACTGAACTATCTTCAGTGGAGATGTGTGATTCATGCTATGAAATGCATGAAATTAGGCTTTTATTTGGGCATTTTTAATGAGGAAAATGAACTATTGCATGAATTTTATCCCAACTTTGGTCTTAGTATGTTTAAATAAGCTTAATGAGAGTTAATTATGCGTAAAGATGATTTTTGCGGATTTGTGCAGATCTGGTACACTTTTGACAGTTTCTGGCTAATTTCATGTGATGCGCCCACAACAGCAAGTGATGTACCAGCGCTGTCGAGTCCTAATTTTCCAGATCTGATTCTGTTCGAATCAGTTGTGATTTTCTTGGCTAAAAATTCTCGATTCTGCTTGGTGAATCCTCCAAACGCAAATCTCGGCCCTCCTTAACCAATTTTATATATATTAAGTTTATATTATAAAGAAAAAAGGATGGTAAAACCATCTCTTTTGGCTTCACCATTGGATTGGACGTGAAGCAATCAAAGCCTGCTTCCCAAAGCTGTTTGCCATTGCAGATTCTAAGAAACCTTAAGGATGATGAAATTAATGAATGGATCTCTCTTACAAAGCTCATCCCCAGCATCTAACTCACGAATGGTTGTGACTTGTGGAGATGGAAGCTCGAACACAATGGTGTTTTCACTGTTAATTCTCTCATCTCTCATCTCAACAGTATCAATTCAATGCCTTCTCAAGACCTTACAAGAGTATATGGAAGTTCCCTTGCTCTAGAAGAATCAAGTTCCTGTAACAACTAAGTATAAAGGGGTATATGAATGAAGTGATATTTGAATAAGAGTGATTTGAGAATATGAAAACATGATTAAAAAAGCTTAAAATAATTGAAAGTTACACATATACCAACAAGTGCACATTCATTTTCGGTAGCTCAATTATAGGAACTCCAAAGTGAAACGTGCTTAGTTTGGAGCAATCTTATGTTGGGTGACGTCCTAGGAATTTTCCTAAGAAGCATGTGAGTAGGGACGAAGCATGCTAAAAGGATTGTATTGGTTTGTGGGGATAGTCTTCACTCTTAAAAACAACTCAAGATGAGCAAGGATGACGTTGCTAGGTCACAGGGGATGCAGGAGAATGTCGAGGTCATCAAGTGCTGAATCCCAGTCCAAATCCTAGGCTTGGGGAATTATATTTCCTCCTTTAGAAAATTCCCAATCTTGCCTTAATACCTACGAAGCACACGGATACGGATACGACACGGACACGGCAACACGCCATATTTTGAATATCTAGGACATGACACGGCAATGACACGTTTACTAAAATATACATTTTTAAAGATATATATCATTTTCATACCAAAATAAAATTAAAAGTAAATGGGTTGATGCATTTATATGCTTAAAAGACTTAACTTGATGTATTTCACACTCAAAAGTTATTATTCTTGTCATATAGTGTTTTTTTGTCTACTCAACAAGTGTTCAATGCATGTCTAACACATTTGTTGCACTAACAAGTGTCCTGTACGTGTCCAACAAGTGTCGGAGTGTCCAAGTGTCTGACATGTGTCGGATACGGACACACTAACCAAACTAAAGTGTTCGTGCTTCTTAGCTTAATACTGTGGATAAAGGATAGGCTTCGAAAAAGATGCCCCTAGACCCATCTATCTCCTTCATGCTGCTACTTTTGCAAAAGAGATAATGATCTCAGAATCATATCTTCTTCAAATGCCCTTTGTTTCTGAAGTATGGGCTGATTACTTTCTGCTCCTGATTGGTCCATAGTCACCCCTTATGCTACAATTGATTGGATCCGTATGTTGTTGATTGCTCACCCATTCAAGGTTATACTAAAGAGAGGATTTGGCCTAGTACCATCAGAGTTGTTCTATGGAGAATTTAGGAAGAAAGAAATGCGAGAATTTTTCATGGCAAGAACATTCCTCCAACAAAAAAGTTTTAGATTTAGGGAAATTTTTAAAAATAGAAAAGTAAGAAAAACTATTTACACAAAATAGCAAAATTTTTAGATAGTTGTGATAACGCAGATAGAAGTCTATCAGGGTCTATCAGGGTCTATCAGTGATAGAAATGATAGAAGTCTATCAATGTATCTAGGTGTTTTTTCTGATAGATGCTGATAGAAGTCTATCAATGTCTCTTGGTGTTTTTCTGCTATTTTTTTAAAATAGTTTGATATTTCTTCTATCTGTGAAAATTTTCCTTAGATTTATCTCTTTTCAACCTCTCTTTTGGTGTAAAATTACAATGACACTTAAGAGCCTTAGTTTAAATTCATTGTTGCTAATTGGAAACACCTTTTGTACTAGTGGAAACATCTTTTGTACTACACGGCGACCCTTTCGATACATCTTTGGCTAACTTGATTTGATGAATGAAAACGTTTCTTATTCAAAAAAAAAAAAAAAAAAGCCCTCACCATGGCCATGTACATGAAGATGAATTTCCCCATATAATGGTGGAACTGAAACTTAAAACACATCTCTTGCTTGGTGCTTCATACAAACTACTAGAAATAGAGATTCCATAAACATGGCTTCCCCAGCTCTATCTTACCTTATAAATTGTAAGCTCTTGCTCACCCCCATGAAATGTTATGTTTATTGTATTTGTTAAACTCTAGGGTCCATTAGTTAAACTTGAGTTCGGGTTCTACAGACAAACCATTTTGGATTTGGCAATAATGGGAGTTCGAGGCCACAGAGAAGAAAATCATATTTGAAAGTTCGTAAGGTCAGTGCAGTCCTGTGTCTGGCTTCCCCAAGAAGGCTTATGGATTAAGATATATAGTTTTCTTCTTTCTTCTTTTTCTTTATTCTGTTTGATTCTTGTTCAAAGTAGAAACAAAGCAGAGAAGAGCAATCACAAGAAGTGAATCTCTCTAATTGAAATGTGATCAAGAGTCAGCCTACATATGAATGTGACTGCTCAACAGAATAACAAGCGTCATGAACTAAATAACTGAAACCATACTGACTAAACTGATTAGTTACAGCAGAATAACAACCCTTAAATGACCTGTTTTAATACTGTTGAAAGATGATTTTGTCTTCGGGTAATAATTTGAAACTCCGATCTTAGAGAAAGAATAGATATCTTATTCTTAACCATTGAACTAGCCTAATGATCGACTTTCAAAATCTAAAGTAAACTAAGCAAATTGTAGTTGGTTGTTAGAACTTATCCATTGAGACTGAAGCTTGAATTCATGGTTTGACCAGTCTTCTTCAAAATCATTGCTAAGGAGGGAAATACTGAATCTTGGACAAGTTCCTAATAAACTAAGATAAAAGTGTAGGATGTAGTCTGCCTTCTTACATGGATTTTACTTGACAGGTGACTTCATAGATCTAAATGTTAAGGACATATTTTTAACATGACGAGCAACAAAGAGATGTAGAATTATGTTCTTCAATTTTCTTGCAGGAAACAGGCATGTTGAGCCAAGTAACAATCCAAATACGTCACAGCAAAAACAAATGCCAAGACAGAAATTAGAGACTCTCCAAGAACCCAGGAAGGTAGTGACCCTCCTCTGATTAGAGCTTTGCAAGCTTCAGCCGAACAAAATACAACTGATTTTCACTTCCCTGGACACAATAAAGGGAGGGCAGCACCATCATCATTAACTCAGCTAATTGGTCTAAAACCCTTTATCCATGATTTACCTCCGCTTCCAGAGCTCGACAACCTTTTTCGACCCCAGGGCCCAATATTAGAAGCGCTGCAGCAAGCAGCTAAACTTTTTGGAGCATCAGAGACATGGTCCTCGTTGGAGGAACCACAAGTGGAATTCAAGCTGTAATTATGGCAACTTGTTCTCCAGGCGAACACATAATTCTGCCTAGAAACTCCCATGCATCAGCTATTTCTGCGTTGGTGTTTTCTGGGGAAGAACCTATTTACATCATGCCGGAGTATGATTCCAACTGGGACATCCCCGGTGGAGTCACTCCATCACAGGTAAGCAAGAATCAATGCTTCTCAACTAATAGTTAGATAATGTGATGTAGGATGTCAAATTTCAAAACAGACTAATGTTTACTGGTAGTGTGATCTAAGCAGTACCATTCACAATCTAATTTTGCTCACTACTAAAATAAATTCCATGTTTTTTATAAGATTTTAGAAAAATAGTAAAAGTAAGAAAGCATCTTACTTTTACTATTTCATCTTACTTCTCAACTAATAGCCTCTAACATTTCATTGTCCAGTCAAATGAAATTTCCTGATGAAAATTTCCCCTAAAATTTTAAACCCTTAAATTTTTAAAGTTGATGAATACCCTTTTAGTTTAAATTTTTATTATGTCACAGGTTTTTAAAGCAATCAAGATTCAGAGATGGAAGGTCAAAAAGTATCATCAGTTTTGTTACTTCACCTACTTATCATGGCATCTGTAATAACTTGAGTGAGATTCCCAGATATGTCATGCCAAAGGAATCCCCCTAATTGTTGATGAGGCTCATGGGGCACACTTTGGATTTCAACCTCAACTGCCTCATTCTGCATTACAACAAGGGGCTGATTTGGTCGTCCAGTCCACTCACAAAGTTCTCTGCTCTCTTACTCAGTCATCGATGTTGCATATGTCAGGGAATATATTGTAGATAGAGAAAGAGTTTGTAGATGTTTACAATCACTTCAGAGCACTAGCCCAGTTGTTTACAATCACTTTAGATGCTGCCAGAGCTGAACTAAGTAATAATCCAAACAAGATTTTCCATAAAGCAATAGATTTAGCTAACCAAGCAAAAAACAAGATAAATAAAATTTCAGGTATTTCTGTCTTAGAATTTCCCATTTTCTCCAGCTTCCCAGCTTTTGATCCACTGAGACTCACTATTGGTTTCCATCAACTTGGTTTGTCCGGCTATGAAGCAAATGAAATACTACACAAGAATCATGGAGTCATTTGTGAACTTATTGGTACACAATCTATGACAATTGTCGTTAACCTTGGAATAAGTGAACAAGATATTAAGAGGTTGGTGTCAGGCCTCGAGGATGTAAGCTCTTTTGCAATGATTCTAGGAACTGAAGGAAAAGCAAACTTAACATTTCTGCACCCTTTACGGACATCAAAATCAGCTTGAACCCTAGAGAAGCTTTTTTTGCCAAAAAACGGAGACAAAGCATTAGTGAAAGTGTGGGAGAGGTGTGCGGGGAGCTAATATGTCCTTACCCATCAGGGATACCAGTAACAATCCCAGGTGAGATTATACTGAGAAAGTTCGAGATACTCTGCTGCATCTAAAAAGCAAAGGTGCCTGTATAACTGGTGCTTCTGATCCCCAACTCTCTTCACTTATTGTATGCAATGTGCAGGAGAAAGAGCTTATGACCCGTGAATGAATAATTATTTGATCCTGATGGTTGTAGTTTCTTGAAGAACATTATAAACTTGCGTTTGTTGTATTTATTAGTATTTATATTGACAAGGAGGCAAGGAATGAGGGTGACAAGTATGGACATCCTTAACTCCTGAAGCTCCTTAACTCCTTGTCAATATAAATACAAATCTAAACAATTTTTGTAGAATAAAAAAAAATCTAAACAAAAATGTTGGAAAACCTTGTGCACTATGCGTTCAACCACCTGATGGTCCACTCAACGCCTGGTGATCAACGCAAGATGGTTAACGCCTGATGAACTGGTTTATCGAATAGTCAACTCAATTACTAATATTTATCGGATTTTCCACGAGTTATTTTAGTGGGATTGGAGTACCATCTTTGCCATTTTTCTGGTCTGATTTTGGAACTTTTCAGAAAAGAAAGAGTGAAAAAGAAGCGCATTCGGGTCTACATGGATGGTTTTTGATCTCATGCATTTACATCATGCCAATGCGTTGAGGTGGCATGACGTTGAGGCAAGCTAAGGCTCTGGGAGATGAATTGGTGGTGGGTGTTGTAAGTGATGAAGAAATCATAGCACTAGCAAAACGAAGGAAAAAAACAAAGAGATAAAAGAAGTCCAAATCTGGAACATTTTGTAATTCACTCTTCAATCAGCTCAACAACTACCCAACAAACAACATGTAAAGTATTTCGTTGTTAGTAATCAAAATAGAGCGCTAGCAAAACAAAGGAAAAAAAACAAAGAGATGCAAGAAGTCCCATTAATCTATCTAATTGACCTCTCTATTGAGGCAATTAATATGAAGACACTTGCACCTATTGGTACATCTTTTGTTTCTTTTCTTACACCCGCAACTGTTAGTATTACACTTCGTTTTCGCACATTTACACTTATAACTAGCGATTGCTTCCACCGCTGTAGAGCATTCATGTACATGCAAATTGATGCTCTTGATGTTCGATAATATCTTGCAGGTTAGAAAGAGTCTTAAAGACGGTAGTTGACACAACAAAGTACAAGGAATATCTCATCTTGAGATCAAGCAAATTCTGATAAACTTCATTCAGTGCAATGTCCATGTTACCA
Source organism: Lagenaria siceraria (assembly GCA_002890555.2). NCBI lineage: Eukaryota > Viridiplantae > Streptophyta > Magnoliopsida > Cucurbitales > Cucurbitaceae > Lagenaria > Lagenaria siceraria. The sequence goes on along the minus strand of CM016492.1, from coordinate 22,386,245 downwards.
AATTGAATTATGCAAATCTCTAATTGATGGAATATCTCAGATCGAATGGTATTGAGAAGTTGCCCTACTTGTAGAACCTCTTTGTAGAACAAAAACTTGATTCATCAATAAATCCAACTTATGGGTTACCTCACTAATGCTCTGGTTATTCAAAAAAGCACTCCCAAAAATTCCCAGGCTATCGACGATCAAGTTCTCGGACATGGCTTCCAGATTAACAGCAGTTAGAAGAAGATTGTTGGGATCCATTTATCTACTGTTAATTAACAAAAAAAAAAAAAAAAAAAAAAAAAAAAAAAAAAAAAAAAAAAAAAAAAAAACTAATTAATGCCAATTAATCTACCACTGAACATTGAAACTGTTGAATAAAAAATTTTAAAAAAAAGAGGAAAAAAGACTTACCGGAGGCTTGCTGGTAGTTCTGAAGAGCTGCTCAATTGTTGTTGTTAGGCTTTACACCAACATTTCCTATAGTTAAGATGAGTTCATGACCACCTGTACATCAAAAAATAACCAAACTATCTTATAACTTAAACATAATACAAAAACCAAGCATTTTTTGAAGGGGGGTTAACTTAATAACTATACCAAAAAAAGAAGCTAATAAGGGAGAGTCATAACTCAAGAACTATTCAAATGCCGAGAAACCAACGAACTATGCTTATAATTCAAATACTCATGGCCAGATATAGCTAGCCTTAGGAGGTAATCGCTTTTTCTGGATATAAAAGAGAAACTCAATGTTTTCAAGTGAAATAAGAAGAAAACCCAAACACAACATTTTCAATTAAAAAAGCATCAAGAGAGTTTTACATATGAAGGAGAAGATGCTATACTTGATGTACAATATGAGGTTTCAACTTTAGTCAATATGGTTCAATATTGAGTGTTTAATAGGAGTTTAAAAGACAAGCCCTACAATGGAATTAGAGTTTCATACAATGAGCTATATATATCTTGTTTCATACAACAAAAGCTTTACTGAAGATAGAATTGAAGCATAAATAATACAAATACATTTACTCATAGAAAATTCTACATCAAGAGCATTAGAAGCCATATTCAACTAGATACAACAAACAAGATGAAAAGGAAAACATCATGAATTGAGAACTTTGTCATCAATCATAGAAAACTGTGTCTTTTCAAACCCAACTCTCAAATCAAATTACAAATACACACGCAACATATGACCCTAACAACAGTTATAATTGAAAACCATGGATCCCTTCTGATTTCATCTCACGACTAAGATGAATCTGTCCTGATTGCAAGATGAAAGCCAAGAACAGACTAATATCCTTTCAACTCACAAAACCGAGAGGCTATTTACTCTCAGTTGTGAGCTGAAATCCTTGTGTGAGTTCTTTGATGGAAACAAGCAATCTCCAACCACAATCTAAACCTCTCCTTTGCAATCATCCCCCTTCACACAAATTGATCAAAAATCAATTCTTTTATCCTGGTTTCCTCCTGCTTTGGTCAGAATAAAATGAAAACACCAGAAACCAACAAACTTGCAAAACCCCTCCACATAAGCACAGATTCTTGATTATGAACATAATTCATTTAAATCCACCAAAAACCACAATTTGATCAAATATTAGATTCATAAAATCAAATGAAACCAACCAAGATAACCCAACCAGAAAACCACAAAAACAGATCTCAAGAACTTGAAACAGGCTTAGAATGATGAGGTCTAAGACCAAACAAATGCCAAACTCAGTAAGTGGCTCCCATCAAATTTGAGGGACAGCCACATGCCAGAACATAAAGTTTAAAAATGAACCAAACGAAGCGTATCCATTTGTATTGAGCTTTTTTTTAGTAAAACAATTATGATATGAGAATAGAACCTCTAACCTCAAAAGAATAAGTGTATACCAATACCGCTGAGTTAAGCTCACTTTGGCTATTGGCATGAGTCTACCAACTTGAGTAACTGATTAGCATTTTTAATCCTGGTTCCTGATGCAGTACATAACAAACAACAATTCGATGAATTTTCGATCATAACCAATAAAACATCACGCGCTGCATATAATTTTATACATGTAAACGTACCGATGTCCACCCTAGATGATACTTACTTCAATCAGTTCGTAAACTGCTCCACATGTTATAGAACTCTAAATATCTCAAATAAAATCAATAATCTAGCTCACAAATTACCTTGCGTAGGGGAAGTGAAAAAACAGAAGGCCGAAACAGGCAAAAGAAACACCAAAATCAACAAAGGCAGTTCTACTATTCGACTAAAAGATCAAAATGAATTGTATGAATTCTACTTACAATTCTTACTGGAAAGAAGTGTGAATCCATGAGCTAGTCCAGTCTCGTTTGGAAGATAATCGACTCTTCATTTCTACTATCAGCGAAGATTTGGGGAGAAAATTGTGGGAGACAAACGGAAGAAATAAAGATTATAATCGGAGTGAAGAGAACCGGCGGGAAATACCGAGTCGATCGAGACTTGGCCAATAAGACTGTAACGTTAATTTACTATTTTACCCCACACTGAACTATTTTCTGTAGGATAAAATTGGAATTGTGGGTATTTATTTATTTAAAAATAATTTTCCTTTTCCTTCGTCCTTGTTTCTTATCGTTTCCGCTGGAGAGGACTTCCCAACTGAGGACTTGCATTGTTGGTTCAAGCAGATCGCCATAGGCATTTGAGCTTCAGAATAAATCGTCATTGATTCCTTAAGGAATTTATGGCGATAACGCTTGTTTTTCGTGGAGATAAATTTTACAATGATGATTTCCTCAGCTCTATCTTCCTCCATAAACCCGGTAAGCGCTGGCGCTTTCTTCACTCCATAGGCTATGCATTTAGCACAAATTTGTGAAGCTCGAGGTCTCAACTACTAATGAAACTTAGATTTTCGTCAGCAGAATCATCATTTTCGGTTTGGTCAGAATTGGAGTAGGAGGCCGCAGAGAAGAAATTCTTATTGTAGCATTCGTCAGGTCTGCGTCTTCCTCCTTTTCGCATCTGATTACTCTTTGGTGATCCTTGTTAAGTACACAAATGTGGGGTAGAAATTTGGGGGGATGGTATGCTTTGAGTTGAAAATATCTGTGCATTCCTCTTTGATCACTACGCTACGCTCATGTTGGTGTAATGTATTCTTTGAGATTAAGTAACATTAGTTTTTCCCCTTTATTTTCATTCCGTTTACTCTAATCAAAATGATGGTGGGTGCTCGAAACTTGAACTCTGGTCCTCCAAGAAGATATTGATTTCTCTGATCCTTGAGATGTGTTTCTAGCTGACTTCATTGCTCAAGGTGGACATTCATTTACTGAGAATGTCTATTTTCTGCTGAAGCTCAATTTGATAGACTTATTTCCCCTGGTAAACTCAAGTCATTGTTCTAAATGTGAAGAATCTATTCTAATTTGATATGTGCATCTCTGCCAAGAAAATGTCAAATTGATGTTTTTCAAGAGCGAAAGCATCATGTATATATATATAGATATATGTTAATTCTTTCATTTTCATGCAGGAAACAAACATTGTTGAGCCAAAACACAATCAGGACAGGTCAAGAAAAAAGCAAACCACCAAGAAAGGAATTAGAGAATCTCCAATATCTCAGGAAGGTAGCCTCCCTCCTCTGGTTGATGCATTGAAAGTTTCATCTGAGCAAAATGCGGCTCGTTTTCACTTTCCTGGGCATAATAGAGGGAGAGCAGGGCCACCATCATTTACTCAGCTCATTGGTCTGAAAGCATTTATGCATGATTTACCCGAGCTTCCAGAGTTGGACAATCTCTTTTGTCCAGAGGGCCCAATTTTAGAAGCACAGCAGCAAGCAGCAAAACTTTTTGGAGCATCAGAAACATGGTTCCTTGTTGGAGGAACCACATGTGGAATTCAGGCTGCAATTATGGCAACTTGTTCCCCAGGAGATCATATAATCTTCCAAGGAATTCCCATGTATCTGTCATATCGGCTTTGGTGTTATCTGGTGCAATACCGAAATACATTATGCCAGTGTATGACTCCAATTGGGACATAGCTGGTGAGGTTACTCCATCACAGGCAAGTGAGTAGCAATGGTTTTCAACTCATGTACAACCATGTCATGTAGGGTATTAAATTTCTCGATTGACTATTGCTTACTAGTTATCTAAGATTAGCAATGCCACTCACAATTTATAACCCTCACTACTACAAAAGAGATAAATGTTTTTTGATGTGATATTCAGTGTTGCACAAGTCAAGCTTTTTATATTTGATAACCAAACCTTAAGATTTAATAAAGAAAAACTTCCCTCAAATTTAAACCTTCAATCTTGATTAAGTTTATAATACACTGTTTCTAAAGAGCGAAGAGTTTTATTATTTCACAGGTAGATAGAGCAATCAAGGATTTAGAAATGGAAGGTCAAAAAGCATCTGCAGTTTTGTTACTTCACCTACTTATCATGGCATCTGCAGTAACCTGGGTGAGATTTCTCAGATATGTCATGTTAAAGGAATTCCCTTCATTGTTGATGAAGCTCATGGGGCACACTTTGGGTTTCAACCTCAGCTGCCTCTTTCTGCACTCCAGCAAGGGGTTGATTTAGCTGTCCAATCCACTCACAAAGTTCTCTACTCTCTTACTCAGTCATCAATGTTACACATGTCAGGGAATATTGTAGACAAAGAGAGAATTTGTAGATGTTTACAAACCCTTCAAAGCACCAGCCCTAGTTATCTGCTTTTAGCATCATTAGATGCTGCCAGAGCTCAACTAAGTGATAATCCAGACAAGATTTTAATAGAGCAATTTATCTTGCATATCAAGCAAAAAGAAAGATAAACAAGATTTCAGGTGTCTCGATCCTCGAATTTCCCATGTTCTCGAACTTCCCTGCTATTGATCCATTAAGACTTACTATTGGTTTCCAACAACTTGGTTTGTCTGGCTATGAAGCAGATGAAATACTGTACAAAAATCATAAATCGTTTGTGAACTTGTTGGGAACCAATCCATTACGTTTATCATTAACCTAGGAACAAGTGAAGACGATATCGAGATACTGGTTTCAGGTATTGAGGATGTGAGCTCTTTCGCATCAATTATGAGGATTGAAGGAAGAACCAAACCAATTGTTTCTGCACCCTTTCAAATGTCAAGATCAGCTTGAATCCTAGAGATGCTTCTTTGCGAAAAAAAGGAGAGAAAACATTAAAGAATGTGTGGGAAAGGTGTGTGGAGAGTTAATATGTCTATACCCTCCAGGAATACCAGTAATGATCCCAGGTGAGATTATATCTGAGGAAGTTGTGGATTATCTGTTGCATTTGAAAGGCAAAGGTAAGGTGCCTTATTAGTGGTGCATCTGATCCCAAACTATCTTTACTACTTGTATGCAATGTGTAAGAGAAAGTGCAAAACGATTTATTAAGTCCCTGCTTGAACTGGTTCTCGATGATTGTAGTAATTTGTAGCTGAAGAATATAAATTTGCAGTGTTTCTGGTTGAATACTGCAAAATCTTATTGATATTCTTCTTGTGGAGATTGATGAAGGAAAATCACGACTGGGAAATAAATCTTTGGGAATGAAGTCGAACTCCTCGTATTATATCATATGGGTGACATTAGGGGCTGTTCAAAGAACGATTATCCTTTGCAATGCCCATCTTTTTCACCTGGGAGTAAGAGTCGTCAAGTGACTGCAAACCCTAACTTTTAGATGTTGTAAGTTTTACAATTACTGTAAATTTTGCTATTTTTCTACCAAATTTCGGCCTTGAACTAGCTTAACAAGAAAGAGGGTTCGTTTTGGAAGAGTTCAATCAGCATGTACTGGTTTTACAGTTGACTATTTCATTAACTAGGAACTTTCGGTAACAAAAATATATTAGCTTTTCCCTCTGGCTTTTGCATATTCATCTTGCTGATATAAATAGGCCAGTTCTTTTAGTTTTACTGTTGGCATTGAAAATGTTGTAATCTTAATATGTCACACCCGTCTATCTTCACCGCACGTACTGCCCACTTACACGTATCGTGGATACACCGCACACTATACAATTTCTTATTTGACTTCCGAACCCCCATCTCAAAATTCTCCTTAATAGCTAGCATGGACAACCTCATCTTCACATCTTCCTTTGAGAAGAACATTTGCCCTACCTCCACATTCATACCAAACGAGGAATGTGGTTGCACAATAGATGGTCCAGCTCCTGTCATACCACACCCAACAGGTACGTCAACTCTACTAGGCACGTTTCCAACAAAATGGTTGAACTCATTGTGCGAAATTGGGGTTTCCAATGACACTGAACTAGGATGCACAGTTGGTGTGGTTGCATCTCAGACACTGAAGTAGGCATGAGATCATTGGTGTGGTTGCATGTACAGTAGGATCACACCCATCACCCTCATTAATATTCTCGTCCCAATCACCCCTACCATATTCATTGAGATCATAATCGGTAAGTGCATCCAACTGGGAATTACGAACCCTCTTCCGGCAAGAAGGATCCTGAGTACTACCTGTCGCAACAGGATTAGTGTCGTCATTTTCCATAGAAACGACCGAAGGGAAACTGTCAAACTCAATAACATGGGTTATGCCCTGATTTCTGTCTGGGTTTCAGTGAAGACTTGACCATTCCTCTCAACACTTACAAAAATTTGAGGTCTATTGCAGTCCAACTCAACCAAACAGAAAACTGATGTCATCGTCATCGATTAAGACATACCACAGTCCATCCGAGTCCATCTTATACTGAACCCTCTTACAATGTTGAATTCTGATGAATCAACCTTCACAATTCTGTATATCCGATCTCTCAATTCTTGGTAGTTCAACGTGATCGGCACAATGATACCGTTCTAACACCTCCATCATAGCTCTGTTTGATGTCATCTCATGTCCCACCATGTCGAATAAACAAGTTTCCCTTTCATCCTTCAAAAAAGAAACAAGAACAGATAGTCAAAAAATTGCATTCTGTTAAATTCTCGTTAGTGTCTCTCGCTATCGACTCTCGCTCTCGCTACTCATAAACTCTCGCTTCTCGATATATCAACCCTCGACATGTATATCTCGGTTCTCTCGCTCTCGACTCTCGCTACTCTCGATATGCGCTCTCGGTCATCATCTCTCTCGCGTTTATCTCTCCCCCCTGCCACGAGTCTTGCTCCCGTCTCTCGCACTAAGTCGTTAATCATTTTATATCACACTCTCGTTGTTATCTCGCTTGGGAATCATGCAATCTCACGCCAACCATTCATGAAAATACAATGTTCAAAATAAGAAACAATTTGTGAAGTTCATTGTTTACTTACTTGAGTTTGAAGTTGATTAACTAAACTTGGATTCACGCGTTTGCAGCCCCTTGGAATGAAAATTTTCATTTTTGTTGTATAGGTTCTTGCAAAATCGTGATGTTGGTGAAGGGAGGCAACTAAATTACTTTGCTTTGTTGTTTTTTGGTTAGAGTACACAAATTACCCTAAGCATGAAACTTGATAACAATTCACTTAATCTATATAAAATTGATTTGAAAGCAGTTGTAGACTGTCAGATTGATTAACGTGCGGCGCTCATTAATTGCGATCATTGCACAGCTTACGAGTTCCGAGAGCGAGATGCGATAGTCGAGAGTCGAGCATCGAGATCTAATATGCCGAGATGGAAGTGGCTGACGTGGACCTATATCGAGAGCCGAGATTGGGATGCGAGAGTCAAGAGCGATAATCGCGAGGTTGAGGCGCGGATTGGGTCTGTATCTCGTGCATGGGGCGTTGTGGTCATTTCACGTTACGCTGACGCCAGCAGAAGGCCAAATGTCATTAGTTTTTGGGGAGAGCCAAATTTCATTTGGGCCCACCCAAATGGGCCATCCGTACAAATTCTCCCACCCGAGCCCTCAATCCCTAATCATTATTATATTATTTTTTCTAAATAATCCAAGATATGACATTTTCATCTATATTTATATATTTTCGAGTTCAACATTAGATATCATAAAATATTTATTTATTAATTTAAATAATTTTTTATAATTTTTATAGAAATATAGATCACATTGATATTGATACATTTTAAACCTTGTTGTCAAACTAATCTCGTCTAAATTGATTCTGCTTTACATAAATTGACTTTAGGTAGGTTAGATGGTTCTTAAATATGATTTCCAAATGGTGCTCGGTGAAAGTTCTTGAAGCTCTGTGAGGGTTTGGATGTCTTTTGTCTATCAAGTGCAAATATTTTAGATTATGTTCAGAGGTCTCTTTATTGAGAAGGTGAAATCTTTGACTATGAGTTAGAGTCTGTCTCATCCCATTAAAAGATTATCATTTTAACAAACTCATTCGTGATTGTGACACATGACATTCTTTCTCTTATAAATATTAAAAGTTTCAATATAAGGGCCAAGAGAACAAACATTTATCCACACTCAAAGAACATCTTTCTTTTACAATTTTTCAGTTTTGCTCATTTTTCTATATTTGAAAACACTCTAAAATTTAACCATTCAAAAATAGTTCAAAATTAAATTATCAAATTGAAATACGAAAATCACATACAAAATCATTTAAATCATTAATTAAGGGGAAAAATGATCCATCCACATTTACACCATACAATGATTCAAAGTTGCTATAACATCTTCCAATTATAGCAAAGCCCCACCCTTAACTTCTCCTGTTTTCGTTTCTTATCACCCTATTGGGAAAGAGCCATATTTAGGAAATCCTACGGTTTGGTGCTTAAGAAATGGATTCCTAAACATAGCCTCTGTTTCTAGATTCAACAAGAAAGGCAACAATATACCCTATTTTCTGAACAAGCAATATAAATACCAATTTACCACCTATCATCTTGTATGAGTTTATAACCCAGTTGTCACAATTAAAGCTATGTCTTCTTGAGCCATTTTAACAACTGGTGATAATTCAAGCACCCCATGCTAAGAAAAAGAACAAAAACAAAAACAAAAATGGTCTATATTCATGATAAATTTGAAAGGCAGGACTTCCAGACTGAAATGCTCCGCATTCACAAAATGTCATAAAATAGTGTAAACTTGCATAGCATCACTTCTACAACTTCAAAGAAAGATGCAATATTGTTCTGAATCCAAATTGGGAGTTCACATAGATAAGAAAGGTTTTTATTACTCATGAAATTATTGCAGCGCCTGGTGCCGTGCTCAAAAAACAATTCGGTACGGTCTGCCTGCATCTTCATCTTGCATATGCTGTCAACAGACCAAGTTACCTTTTAGAAACCACTCAATATAAGAGTGCACCGTGCTTGGAAATTACAGACAAGAAGGAAAACTAATATAAATGAAGAATAACAAACAGAACTACATACAAATTTTAATGAAAAGAACGAGAATGAGGAAAATCACAGATGAAAACAGTTACAAGACGGGTCAGACCACCAACATCCACATATCGTATTACTGCTGAATAGCTCAGCTGCAAAACATGCTACAGACACAACATTTTATTTCCTCCGATGAGGTTCTACGAACAATGGAAGCATTATTTCCATTAGACAGTAAAACAAATATCATCATGCTGATCCTCCAAAACACAAGAAGACCATCTCATAGGATTCCCTAGAAATCTAAAGTTCTCAGATTTTAACTCACCGGATACACATTATGATGGAAAGGTAATAACACAATTTTTTTAATTTTATTTTATTACCATGAACATCCCACAAAAGATGTTAATCACCCCTTTTAGTCCAACAAATGTGGGAATGGAGTCCGAACTCGAACACCCAACCTCAAAGAAAGGAGTAAATTCCTTATTTACTAAGCTAAGCTCAAGTTAACCCAAAAAAAATTTATAGTTTTAACCATTTCTAATTTTCAAACCCGCCATTTCTTATATTGATTCCAAACTATTGAGAAGAACCCAATTTTATCTCAACCAGTGGACGAATAAGAGGCTTTTGCCGTCTCCCCCTCTTGAATGTAGGATCAGCCTTCCTGTCACCCCTTTCTTTGCACATTCTCTTTAGGTAATGGAAGTCTTACAAAGATAGAAAGTTAGATAACGCGGGTTCCATCTCAAAGTCAATTGGTAATGAGAGGATAGTCTATCTATATCGTATAACATTATAAAGTCACTTGATTTTTTTATTCTAATGAGAGGAATAGTCTATCTATCGTATAAACTTATAAATCACTTGATTTTTATATAAGAATAAAACACACAACTTCCAGCAAGTAGAAACGGCGGCAATTCAATGGAACAAGTATCTAAGCAACTGAAAAGCAAACTCAAATCTACCCTTTCAAAAAGGAAAAAATTGCCGATAATGCTCCAATTAGTGCCAAAATTCACAAAGGAATCAAAACCTTGTATTCTCCGACCCGTATAACCAGCAGTAAAAAAGGAATATATGAATTCCAGCCCCTATGAACAAACGAATGGCACCAAAAGAAATTGGCCAATTGGAAATCATCAGGGACAATCAAGGAAATTAGACCAACAACTCCACTTCTAAACAATCAAGTATAAAGGAATCCAGAGTCGGAAACACGCTAGAAATGGACACCCTAAAAAGAACAAATTCACCCCAGATTGAAACACAGCTATGGATGGGCGTCAACGGATCACGAACAAAAAGATCGAAAATAAATCAACGATATACTTAAGAAAGAAAAAGATCGAGAGAAATGAATTACAAATTCTCTGACGATGCCCTTGTAAACAGGAGGGAATGGCGATGCCGAGAGACCACAATAGCGAAATTCCGGCGAGTCCAGCGGAAGTTATGCTCAAGATTTTCTCTAGCACTACCCCAATCCCATAAATCTGTTCTTGTTAGCTTCCATTCTCCGCCCATTATCGCTCTTCCGAATTTCTCCCTTTCTCTGCTTGCAAATCGCTCGCTGGGGTGTCTCTCAAGTTAACAATCGTCTGTCTCTTCACTTTTACTTGTGGCTCGGTCCGGACTGTTTTAAACGGATCAAAATATTTACAACTAAATTTTATCTCTATCCACACAATAGATTATTATTTGTATATCAAAACAGTAAAAATTTTGCTATATTTATAAATATTTTTTAACATTTGTCATTTAAAATAATTTCTAAAATTAAAATATCCCCTTTTATTAAATAAATAATTTTTTACTTTGATTTAGATTCATATTAGCGATAACTTTGATTTAAACCATGATTTTTTAAATTCGTGACAATCCTCTATTATTATTATTATTTTTTTTTTTTTGCTTTGATTTAGATTCATATCCTGATAAACTTTTATCACCGATAGCAAAATCTATCACTAATAGAAATATATCATCGATAAACTAATCTCAATGATATGAAGTATCGTCGATTAGAGTGTATGACTTTTTTAGACTTTGAAAAAGATTTGCAACAAATTACTTTGAATATTTGTTCATTTATCAACGCAAAAGATGGAGAAAACAAAATTGGTGGAAGAAAATGAGAAAATAAGAGAAATTAAAAGAAAATTTTGTTTGAAATTTATCCGTAACAGAAGTAATAAAATATAATTTAGTTGTTCATTGTGATTAAAATCTAACTGCCACAATAATCATCATTGATAAAGAACTAAAAATATAGTTCAATTGACATAAGACATACACTTTTATTTATTTATTTTATTTTTTTCAAAAAGGGTCACATTTTGAACCAATTTGAATCCCACAATTATTGTGCTAAAGAAACATAATAAACACCACCAAAATAAAAAAAAAATGGAGAAAGGAACTTGTAAAAAAGAAAAAGTCAAAGAGGGAGAAAGGAACTTGTATTAAAAAAATGAAAACCAATATAACTAAAAAAGGAATATAGTGCAAACTTGGACATATAATAAAATGAAAAAAAAAAAAAAAAAAAAAAAAAAAAAAAAGACAAAACTAAGAAGAAAAGACCTAATGTTTAATTATAATGAGAAACAATGAAAAAACATAGAAGAACAATATTGGAAAAAGAAAAAGAAAAACAACTAACCTCGGAAAGAAAAAAAAATTACAAGAAATAAAATAAAATAAATAAGAAGATTTTGAAACATTGCTATATTTGTAATGCTTAAAAATATTGTTATAAACTTAATTTATTAGTCCTAAAAGTGTTACCAATTGTAATTACCCTACCATAAATAATAAATAATAAAAACAGGAGGTAAATCAAGATAAATTCTAATTCATAAAGTTGTAACTTGCAACTTTTTGTAAATGGATTAATATTGAATAGATTATCGATGAAGCCAACATTAACTTATACTTCTGGTAAGTTACACATACTCCCTTTAATGGAAGATTTTCAAACCCATTTGCTGTACTTAACAGGGTATCTGCGAAGTTTGATAGATTTAGTTTTGTAACAAAACTTTGAGTCCATTTTTACTAATAGACCATAAATTGTGAAAAATTAATACAAAGACTGTGACCTCTACAAGCACAGATGAAAGCAAGAAAAAACTTCTATAAAAATGGAGCTAAAATTTTAAATATAAGATGGTGGAGAAAGGTGGGGATGGCTCGCATCAAATATTTTGACAGTTCCTCTCACATTTGTGATCTGTGCAGTGAACTTTAGACTTTGGCACACTAGACATGAAAGAAGCTGAATCACCATGAAAGTAGTACGAGCCCGTTTTTGATCAACCACTTCGAGAGATACAAAGGAACCGAGAATAGAATCAGAAGCAAGAACTGCCATACCCGGAGCCATCTCATGTTGTATAATATTTTGATGATTGAGGTGTATGAGTGTTCCAAACTTAATAACTCAAGAGAGCAAAGAATTAGATTGCAATCTTGTCTTCACTTCATCCAGCAAGCTTCAAGATCCCTATATTCTTGGTGTCTGAGAAGTTCACAGCCTGAAATGAAGTATTGTAATTAAATCTTTATAGGATTAGAAGATGAGAAATAGCACTATGATCAGAATTCAATCTATACTTCCTGCAACTATCATAACGTCTTAAACAAAACTATCTTGCCTGTTTTACTGTGTTCTTGAGGTGCATCTCGACAGCATATAGTTCTCGCTGACTATTCGTAGTCGATGATATATGCATGTAGACCTTGCAAAGCTCTAATGAAGCTTGTGCAAACTTTATGAACTTGCCCTTATCTTTCCAAAGATCAGAACCCTGAAAGGTTGAGTATGATTAGTCGATCTCAATGGTAATTTCTTGACATATGTTCTTGAAAACACATCAAACATAAGGACACTTAAAAGCCATTATGAAGATTTAGAGGCTAGTACAAGATACAAATGCACCAATTAAGCATGGAAGGAATTTAGAACAAGCGATATAACAAAGTAGTCTAGGACTTTGAGACACATCATAAATTAAAGAAGACAAACTAACTTCTTTCATTTTTTTCTCAATGAAAGTTGTTGATTTCATCTACAAATAGAAGATGAACTAACTTCTAAGAATTCAATATAACACATAACAATGGTCTTTGTAGAGGTATGACGAAGGGACGAAGAAGTTGACTCGATAGCCTTCCACAAACCACTTTGAATGGTACAAATTGTGTGGCAATGCACAAAACCTGTTGCATCAAGTCAAGAGTAAATGCGTATTATGAAGATGATCTCATTCAAGATACCCAAGGGAAAAAATGGTCAGAAATAAGAGGGTGAGGGGGATTAAGATGCCTTTCGTCCATAAGAAACAAGAATTTGAAACCACACTTACACTCCATAATTGAAAAGGGTACATGAGATCAATTACTACATACAGTCATAAATTAGTTCGCAGGACAAATAGGAGTTGCTACATCCATCTGTCTAAAAAGACATTAGTCATTGCAGATTTCAAACTTTATAGTCTATACCTGATATGATCTAACTTGCTTTAGAAGGGCCTCAGAGCACATTGTGAAATCTCCTTTAATTTTGTGCCACCTTGCATATATGCCCCATATGTCTGCTCCAGTCCCACCTCGAACAATCTTAACAAGAAAAAGAAAACAAAAACAAATAATGATTACATACCCCTCAACTTTCAGATCAATTGTAAGAACAATAGAATTTGAAAACAAAATGAAATTCAAACATATAGCTGATCAATTGCGGATTTTCTTGAGAGGACCATGAACTAATTTTTCTTTCATATTTGTGAATGTTTTAGGCCAGAATGCGCACACTTTAGCTATTCTCAATGGACAACTACCCGGGCCTACTAAATTTAGTTGTCAAGAAAAGTCGTAGGATATTAAATCTTAAGTAGTTAACCACTATGAATATATGCCCTCAAAACTCTTATATTTAAATTAACATTGTTAACCATTAGTCAGTCATGAGGTGGTTGAGAACCTAGGACTAATTATAAGATCATAAAATAGTGGAAACCCACCCGTAGTTCTTCAACCTTATCAGTATAGTCTTTGTATGTCAAGAAGAGGAGCTGATAATCATATATAAATAGGTGGAAATTGATCTGGATGTTTAAGTAAAACTTTACTACCCCAAGGACAGCTCATTGGGAATATCTCACTCCTTTGAAGCCTTTAGAAAAAACAAAAGCAACTTGCCCGTTTAGTATAATTCTTCCCCTTAGGTTTTTGTAACTAAGCATTTTGATGCTCTTATCTTTTGCGCAGTTGTTGTAACCCGCATCAGAGTGGTACCCAACTTGCATTTATTGTCAGAATCAACCACCCATCATATCTTGTTAACTGCCTAAAGGATCAGGCATTCTAAGGATTATCCTTTGTCTACAATTCTTTTGAACTAGAGTCATTTCTTGTGACTGTGTAGTTGGTCAGTTTCTGTTCCTTTGTCTCTGGCTCATTTTGCCCAGTGCTTTCCTTTCTGAATGGCGCGTGTACATTCTTTCATGGTGCAACGAGAGCTAAGTTTTTTTATAGAAAAATAATATAAAATAATATCTTAGACCTCCTATTAAGAAAGTTCGTTTGGGGAGGGAAAAGAAGGGCATTTCACCCTAGACAGACTGTGGGCCGGCTGTGACCGCTATGTACGGTCGAGAGGGAATGTTGTTATATTGTCTATGTGGGGGAGGGGTCATTATCTGAAATTTTGTGAAAGAACTTGCTGGTTCTTTAGGAAGAGATATCAGCCCTCTTCAATTGGCTTGGGTTATCTTTTGGTTAGTCTTTTATGCTTATCATCGGGTTAGAGTAAGAACTATGTTTTGCTTGTAATCGTCAACACGTATATTCAGAAATACATATTATAGTAAGGAGTATCTTTACATAACAATAATATAAAAAAGAGACAAGAAACGCACTTCGTAGAGTGCAGGAGTAAGGGTGTTCCCTCCCTCACCCTTCTCCTTTGGGCACCAATTCTATGGGTTTTTTTATTAGCCCCCAAAGAACTATATAGAACAATCTCAAAATCAAACTTTGAAAGACACCAACAATCAAATCAACAGTAAAAAGAAGCTTAGTGCTGAAAACAAAAATCAGTCGTCTAAAATACAATTTTTTTTTTTTTTTTTTTGGGGGGGGGGGGGGGTTAGGATCCCATATTAGAAATGTGCAAAGACGTTACTATTCATAAGATATATGAGTTACTCTTTCCATTGTCGATTGGTTTTGAGATAGACTTTCATGTTTATCTAATATGGTACCAGAGCCCACGATGTCCAAATGGACATTCGGACCAAAAATATTTGAATTCATTCTAAGAATGGTGAACCTAAAGACCCCATCTAATATGTGGGGTGGGGGAGTGGGAATCCTGCCGTAAAGCTTCCCTTCGGCCAATAGGGGGAGTGGGGATTCCAAAGAACCCTTCGGACTGCATATACTACCAATCTGCAACATTTATAAAATCAAAGACTGACTTCATTAACCTAATTTTCCCTTACAATTAGATAACCCAGTATCAAAGTCCATCTTTTTAGCGTAATCTAATACTTCCCACTTACAACATAACGGTGAGAATGATAATATATCTTTTTTTAAAAAAATAAAGCTAACATAAGTTCGTACTCTAGGATCTAAAAGTCAAGTATTTCCTTTTTTATGGATACCTGACGCAGAACTTTTCCAATTAACTCCACCATATGATCAGTTTCCCTACTTTTCTCAACCATCAAGTCTGCTTCACGATGATGTGATTCAGAATGGCTATTTGAAGCCCTCCTTTCTACCTCTTGTATGATTCTCTCCAACAATTCGGCATCAACTCTTTTATTATTGGTCATATCTATCACCTGTTGTACCGCTTCCAATGCCTTGAAAGAAAGAAAACAAAGAGCTATTATTATTAATTCATGCAGAATGAGGTTTCCCTTGGTAAATGGCTTAAAAATTTCCTATTCAACAAGATAGCATTTAGCACAATGTTAATAAAAGGAAATATGATAAGGAAATCCTTGGATGCTGAATGAATGAACCCAAAAGATACAAGTAATGGAGAAGATTTTTTGTGTTTCTCTTGCAAAAAAGTGGCGGATAATTTGTGTTTCTAAACTTGTTAATGGAAAAATAATTAAACTATGGAACATGTTTGAGTTGGTAAGAAACCACCCAAACAGTATTCTTTAAAGCACGAAAATGCACCAAGTGTAACAAACCCTGTGGGATTAAGTGCAATGTGCAAAACAAAAAAAATAGGCTTTCTTTAGCTGCATAATATAAAAATACTTTTTTAAAAAATGTATCCAAAAAGAATTAAGGCTTTAGAGAAAGTCTGGCGACAAGTGACTTCTATCAGAACAGGGAAACTCTATTACACCTAAAAAATCTCTAGGTTCCTCCCAAGTTCATTGCATTATGAATTACTATCGTTATAACATTTGATAGCAAGAAAACAATAGGTATCCAGATGGCCTCAAAGGATATCTTCTTTTTATATAAGAAACCCAAAATCCCCGATGGATATCAAACTTATGACATCTGGTGGTTCAATCTAAAGTCTTTCCAATAGTATCTAACCCATGGAAGCAGCTTCATAGGAATATATTAAAAAAAGTTGAACCAAAAAAGAGAAGAAGAAGAAGAAAGAAAGAAAGAAAGAAAAAGGGCACAACGAGATAAACAAGCATACCTGCCCAATATTGCCTGTATCCAAAGCAACATGGCTGTAGTTCTCCCACAATTGCCAACTACTTCGTCTGTCATGAAATTCACGTTTGGTCACTAAGAAATCACAATCTTAAATAAAGATGGGAAGCGCTGGGATTTTGAAATTTTGGTTGATATTAAATATCCAGATATGTTTCAGAAAGAATGTTACTAGATAAAAAGCAAAACAGAGAAACCAAACTTGAATTTCAAGGCTTCTTTGAACGCAATGAAGGCCTCTTTATTCCTTTTCTTAATCATATGCCTACATCACATGTAAAGCACATAAGCAACAAAATACACATAAATTGTTAATGGAACAATACAGAGAAAGTGGTTGTATTATTAAAGAATGAAGTAGAAGATCAAAAAAGACAGAAAAACGTACAAACAAGCAATATTGTTCCAAGCCTCCCCATTATCAGGATCAAGTTGAACTGCACGAGTAAAACCATCAAATGCCTTGTCAATATCTCTTGCCTGCATTTTTCAATAAATTGATTCAAAAAAGACTCTTGATGGATTTTTTCAAAGACGAATAAAATCTGAGAAAAATTTACAGAATTACTGAGGAACCTTCAATGCAGCAGCACCAAGTGCAAACCAACCATCTGGACACATAGAATTCAAGGCCATTGCAGACTCCCTGTGCAAGAATTATACATTTGACATAGAGAAAATTAAATATGAAACATGGAACCATACAATGACTGAGAGAATGTAAGTTTTCCAGCTGAGTAGCATAGCTATGACTGATAAGACCCTCAGAGTTGGAATCATAACATACATGGGAAAGTCCAACGGAAAAATAGTTTTACATGCAGAGAAAACTTTCAAGGAAAATGACATAATATGCCTAACATATTCCATCATTCTGTCGATGAAGAATGAAAATAATGGAAATTAATGGACCACATGTACAAAATAATAATAATAATGGTTCACAGTAAAACAAACCTACCACAGGATTTTAGAGGTCTCATAGTCCCCCCTGTTGTATGCACTACGAGCAAGAGATTGCTGTAAAATATAAGAAACTAAATAATCAAAACATGAAGCATACTCGGGAAGACATTTATATAATGATGGAATCAAATCACCTTAGCTCGAGCTGATCTATTATTTGAAACTTCCAGGGCTTTCTCGTAACAGGCATCACTATTTGTAACATCGCCCAATGAGCACCTACAATTAAAAAAATTTACATGAAAGTGAAGACTGAGGAAGATGGTTCGAACCCATGTTACACACCCCTAACCTTACCTTCTTAACCAAAAATTATGACAAATAAATAAGTTACAATAATTAGTCGAGGGAATAGGATTTTCTCAACGAAGAACCACTTGACAATAACAGGCCAGAAAAGCTATTCTAGCCAAAAAAAAATATGATAAACAACTCAACAATGAGGACTAGTGAAACAAAATCAACCAAAAGGCCAAGGTTAGAGAAAGACAAGTTAATCATTCACCAGAGTTTGGGATCATTGGGCATTTCAGAAAGTCGACTTTTGATGAGATCTACAGCTGCTGCTTTCTTCTCTAATAAGCTGTTATTATAATGAATTATCATGAGATTGTAACCGGGAAATAAGGAGTAAATATGAGATGCAGGTGCCGTTGATTATTGAAAACATAATCACCATACCGGTAACAGAAGATTAAGTTATCCCACAACTCCAACTCCTCAAAAATTTTAACTGCCTCCCTAATCAAACCGCAGCTCACTAAAAGTTCACCATATTCTCTGAAATTCAAGTTGAGCGCCATAACTGACCAAGATGTAACAAGTTCGACATAAACTGGGCATGGGATTTGAAATTTAAAAACTTCAAACTTCTTTAACAATCATGACAATGAGTGGAGTGTAAAAGACTTACTTCCGCAAAGCAGGAAAAGTAGGAACATAAACCCCGCAACAGAAATACATCCTCTGCATCACGCCTGGATAGCAATCATAGTAACCCTCAACCTGAAAGCAATGAAAATTATTGATGAGAGACATCACACTAAACATAATGAAGATGATCGATCTGACTTCTGGTGTACAGCCGAAAGCATATTTCCTTTTCTAAAAGTTTGTGCCCACTCCAAGGCAGCAAAAAGCACAGTGGCACACTATCAGACTCAGAAACTAAGAGGTAAGAAACAAAAGTTCAAGACTACAGACTGCTTACAGAGTCAAGGTTCTAGTAACAGCAGGCGACCAAATGAGAAGAACTTGAGTAGTAAATAAATCAAATAACCAATTAATCAACTATAAAGTTAGAAAAAGTTTTTTTTTCTAAAGTTAGAAAAAGTTGTAATTGAGGAGAACGGATGAAATTGTAAAAAGAATTGCACCTCATACCAATTTTTCCATCATCACTAATGCACGCTCCTTTGTACGACTACGACTTGACTCCCATCGAACTCGCAAGATGTTGCAAAAAAACCTCACCTGAAAATGATTGAAAATATACACCAGAATTAAATCAAGTAAATGAAAAGGTCAAGTGCAAAAGGAACAAATCGGTCAATTGAGAAATTCCAAACATTTGAAAGGTCGAGATTGTAGAGTAACATAAAATAAATGAACTTTGACAAACTGCACACGTATGGAATATTAAAAATTGAAAGATCAACGAAGTAAAACCAAAAATGAATAATTTAAGATTACATATAGAATTAAGAACCTCTAAGAAATAACCTCAGTTATCAGATGAGAGCGACTGACCCCCTATATTTTCTAGCAGTAACGTACAAAAATAGATCTAGGCCGAAAAGACATGGCTCCACAAAAATTCATTTTTGAACAAACATTTCAATTAAAAATGGAAGATACCAAAAAGGCAAGAGAAAGTATATCCACACCCTGTAATTAACTAATTAAGTAGGAAAGAGATGCCAACAAAAGCTCTAATGTATCAAGATTAAAATTCACAAACATCTTCCATAACAGATGAGTTGGGTAATGAAATAAGTTTACTCTCACCATAAAGAATGATGACTGCTGAATGTCAATAGCTTCTATATATGGAGCCATATCCCACCCTACATAAAATAAAAATTGCTCAGAATATCACAAAAATGAAAAGTCAAGAGATCAATACTAACTTTAAGTAGATTGAGCAAGCAACTACAACCTACAAATTGAAATTGGTGTCAGATTACACATGTCCAACCCATCATGCAAAATTAGAGTACCACAATTGTGTTCAAACTTCAAATCAGTTTCCTTAATATTATGACAATATGGCCCAAATAAAAATGTTTTTGAATGACCATTTCCATTCAATATTTGAAAAAAATAAAAAGGTATTTTCTATATATGTTCTACTTGTTGTTGCCTTTACATATATATATTCTAGTTGTTTGTCAAGAACTTTATTTCAAAAATTTCTTTTAGTTTAAGAAAAATTGAATTGCACTTCAAAAGTAAAATAGTATGTCTTTCATAAATACCCCCTCCAGCAATATAATAATTGTAGGGAAATTAAACAGTCATGTAAAATTCAGGCAAACCTTATCGCTATAAGCTTCCATCATTATCATGAAAAAGAAGAATTCATATATCTTATCAACGGGGCAGGTCGATTATTTTTTCAGTTCATTCATCATAATTAAGGCCATAGTGCACTTAATCCATGGGGATGCAAATGCAGTTAAACTCACAACCCAACATTGACGGAGATGGAATATTACTCAGATGTAAATAACAATCAATAATCAATGTTATCATCAACAATATCAGGTCAAGTGAATTCTTAAAGCTTCGTTCATTACATAAGCTTCACAGATTAGGTTGTTTAAATAAAACATGC
Source organism: Lagenaria siceraria (assembly GCA_002890555.2). Taxonomy (NCBI): domain Eukaryota; kingdom Viridiplantae; phylum Streptophyta; class Magnoliopsida; order Cucurbitales; family Cucurbitaceae; genus Lagenaria; species Lagenaria siceraria. Next base: position 22,365,423 of record CM016492.1, on the reverse strand, counting down.
ATAGTAAGAAGGCCATAAGGCTACTTGTATTTTCAACTTAAATGTTCTTTATATATATAATTTAAATTTAAACAAAAAGGGTTGTTAAGCTTCCTAGAAATTTGTCATGAGAGCTGAAGTCTTGCTTGAGTCTCTTAGTCTTTATTATTGCAACCAAGAAAGATACTCAAAGCACACAAAATTTCTACATAATATACTCACGCTGCATCTCATCAGATCGAGAACTCTTCTCAATTAGAAGGCATTTTGCCAAAATGATTGCCTGCTGAATTGCCCTAAGATTAGAAACAGTGGAACCGCCATTCTGAATCACATCTCCTTCAGTTCCAGACACGCTACCATTATTTAACAACTTTGGCATCATCAATATGTCAGAAGTCTCAAAAGCTTTGGTTTGGGAAGGAAAATTATCCTTATCAATTGTAGAACCGTGCAATTGGTTCCTAGAGTCACTCCCTGACGAGTCTGTATTTGCAACAAGCACCAATTGTGCCTTTGGTTCCACCTACAACAGAAGATTATCTTTAAGCTGAAAGTGACCAAAATTTCAAGGAACATCTAAATTGTATTTTGTAAGTTGCTCACCTGATATGGAGTGCGAAAACCAAGAACACCCGTAACAGAAAGCTGAAGACCAGATTCCACTTCAGCTGACTCAAAATGTTGCCTGCCAAATTACTATCTCAGCAAAATTAAATTGACCAAAACAAAATGGCAGTTGTGACCAAAACATGAAATTCAGTGAGTGGTTAGATTACCCTTAAAAAATTTGAGTTATTCATGCATGGAACACTGATGCAAGTATGAAAAAATTTCAAGATAAGAATGTAGAGAAATTAATGCAGGTAGTTCATCAAGGCTGAATCATGCATTAGACATTAATGAATAAGATTTGAACAGTTTCTCAGGGTAATTTAATACTTGCCTGCATGAATCAACTCTTCCATAATAATATTCCATTATCCCAGCTTCCAAGTGAACCATGGAAACGATCATTGAAGCCTCTCCTTCTTGTAAATGCGAGAAATGATGCAATTGCAGTACAAACCACGATCATCAGTCTATAGAATCTATCTTCCTCATTTCCGAATTCGCTAATTACGAATTTCTCAGCGCACTCGAGCAATTCAGTGTACACCCGTTCGGCACACTCGGTCGAATCAGTGAATTGACCCGGCGACTGATCGACGAGCCCAAGCACGAGTCGAGCAGCGTCAGAAGCAAGGGCTTTCTGGTAGTCGCCGGATACAATAGAACTCACGAAGCTGTCAAGAGGTTCGTGGAGACGGTTGCGTGAAGTTTGAGTTTGAGAAGCAGCCGGACGATCACACGGCGGAGAAGAGAATGTGCAGTGGAGGAGACGGAGCTCGTGAGTTCGAAGAATCTCCGGAGCCGATTCCAACATGTTCTTCAGGTGGCAGAAAGTGCGATGTGCAGGTTCGTTAGGGTCTAAACGGTGGCGCCACCGCGCGTAAGAGTTGCAAGGGTTTAGGATTTATGGGACGGAATCTGAATTTACCAATCAAACCCTATACATATTTTTCCCTTTTTTTCTTGGGAGAAATAACTTTTTGGTCCCTAAATTTTGAACAATAGTGCATTTAATCATGTTCAAAACGAGTCAATTTAGTTTTTGAGTTTTCAAAAATGAGTTTAAAAGTCTCTCCACTAAAAAAAACTATTAAATAAAATAAAAAATGATAAATGGGATGACATGGCAGCATGACTTGGAAAAAAATATATTTTTTTAATATTTTATTTTCTCTCTCTTCTTTTCCCTGATCTCATGTTCTCTCCTCCCTTTCCATAATGGAAAATTTCATAAAATGACCTAATATTACAAAACTTTTCCACCAATCCCATTAATAAAAACTTTATTGACATTGACCCTTTTGTCATGTGAATTACCATTTTTGTCCCTAAAATTTAAAAATAGTGCGGCGCGCTTCCCCTAACTCAAATCACGCCTCTTACTATTCCAAATACTAAGGGATCGTTTGGCTTTCTTTACTCATTTACTATACGCTCAATGCTCAATTCTCTCTCAAGTCCTTCGTCTTCGACCTCGCCTTCGAACGTTTCTGAGCTGCTCGTCGATCGTCTCTTCCATTCTTTTTGAGAGGTAGGTTCATTCAATGCATGTTCTATTAAATGATCGCTTATTTTGTCTAGTTTATCGTACATCGTCCTTTTGATGTTCTTATTGTTCGCCTACCTTCGATTGAATGATCGATCGCATAGAGTGCAATGGTTTATCTCATAGTGTTTGATACTCGATCTCATAGAATGTAATACACGATCATCTAGGATTTTGATACACGATCGCTTAGCGTTTAATAAACGATCACTTAGTTTTTCATACACGATCGCATAGCTTTTCATACACGATCGCTTAGTTTATTATACATGATCGCTTAGTTTATTATGCGCGATCGCTTAGTTTATGATACACATCGCTTAGATTTTATGATTACTTATCTCTGATTTAATGTGTTTGTTTTGTAGAGTTGAGATGGCGCATTCAGTACCAGCTTAAAAGTATATTTCCCTGCTAATGTATCTTGCTTGGTGCACATTGGCAATACAAATGAATTGATCAAGAAGAAACTTACTGAATCACAGTTGGGCATGTTTAGGAAAACATGTTTTGGACCACTACTCGACGTGACTATTGTCTTCAATGGATAGCTCATTCATTATTTTCTACTCAGGGAGGTCATTGATGACAATTTAGACGGTGTAAGCTTCAATATCTTGGGGAAGAAGGTAACATTCACAAGATGACTTCAATTTGATTACTAGGTTGTGGCCTACTGAGTAAAGAGTTAAACAGGACACCAACGGTGATAGGCTACATGATCTCATCCTTGAACCAAATGTAGATAATAAATAAATTATCTGCAAGGATGTGGAGAACGCATTTGTGAAGGTCAGATTCGACAACGACGAAGATGCAGTGAAGGTTGCACTGGTCTTGTATATAGAGACTGTGCTGATGGAAAAAGACAAGAAAACACAGTTCGATTTAAGGACATTTGGGATAGTTGATAACACAGAAGTCTTCATCTACTATGATTGGTCCTCGATCATATACAGACGATTATTGGATAGTCTGCAGACCATCTTGCGTGGAAAGAAGGAGACCCATGAGATAAAGAGACAACCAAATCCCAAACATGTAACCTATTACTGTGTAAAGGGATTTACACACGCATTCCAGGTATCTGCTAGGATTAAAACCCTAGTACAGCGGAAACTTATCATAACCCAAACTCAAAATTAATATTAGGATTTTGAAAAAACCACTACATTGCTAAATGAAATCTAAAAGCCTAGGTTAAGCATACTGTATAAAAAAATTGGAGAAAAATAAACTTACATGTTGAGGGAAAGGAACAACTGGATCACCACTACTTGGAGTCCTTCCTTTTCTCTTAACCTTGAGGAAAGGTTTGTGGGAACCTTTTGGTAAGGAAAAAAAATACATAGAGTTTTGAATTATTTTCTTTCTGAAAGAAGTTTTTCTAGAGAGAACGCAATCTTTTTTTTTCCAGTTATAAACTATGTAAGGAAAAGAGAGAAAGTGAGATACGTGGGTGTTATCTCACGTATTAAGAAAAAAACATTGTATTTTAGCCAACTGATTTTTGTTTTTAGCGCTAAGCTTCTTTTTTACTGTTGATTTGATTGTTGGAGTCTTTCAAAGTTTGATTTTGAGATTCTTCTATATAGTTCTTTGGGGGCTAATAAAAAAAAACATAGAATTGGTGCCCAAAGGAGAAGGGTGAGAGAGGGAACACCATTCCTCCTGCATTTTACGAAGTGCGTTTCTTTTTTCTCTTTTTTATATTATTATGATGTAAGGATACTCACTATAATATGTATTTTTGAATATACGTGTTGACGACTACAAGCAAAATAGAGTTCTTACACTATCCCGAGGATAAGCATAAGAGACTAACCAAAAGATAAACCCAAGCCAATTCAAGAGGGTTGATGTCTCTCCCTAAAGAACCTGCAAGTTCTTTCACAAAATCCTAGATAATGACCCCTCCCCCACACAGACAATATAACAACATTCCCTCTCGACCGTAGATAGCTGTCACAGTTGGCCCACAGTTTGTCTAGGGTGAAATGCCCTTCTTGCCTCTCAAATGAACTTTCTTAATAGGAGGTCTAACATATTATTTTTTTAAATTATTTTTCTATGAGAAGACTTCGCTCTCGTTGCACCATGAAAGAATGTACAAGCGCCATTCAGAAAGGAAAGCACAAGGCAAAATGAGCCAAGAGGCAAAGGAACAGAAACTGACCAACTACACAGTTACAAGAAGCGTCTCTAGTTCAAAAGAATTGTAGACAAGAATAATCCTTAGTGACGCCTGATCCTTTAAGCAGTTGACAGGATATGATGGGTGGTTGATTCTTACAATAAATGCAAGTTGGGTATACACTCCGATGCCGGGTTACAACAACTGTGCAAAAGATAAGAGCATTAAAATGTTTAGTTACAAAAACCTAAGGGGAAGAATTATACTAAACGGACAAGTTGCTCTTTGTTTTTTTTTTTTTCTTTTTTGAAGGCTGCAAAGGAGTGAGATATCCCATAATGAGCTGTCCTTGGGGTAGTAAAGTTTTACTCAAACATCCAGATCAATTTCCACTTATTTATATATGATTAGCAGCTCCTCTTCTTGACATACAAGGACGGTACTATAAGGTTGAAGAACTATGGGTGGGTTTCCAATATTATGATCTTATAATTAGTGCTAGGTTCTCAACCACCTCATGACTAATGGTTAACAATGGTAATTTAAATATAAGAGTTTCGAGGGCATGGATTCATGGTGGTTAACTACTTAAGATTCAATATCCTAGGACTTTCTTTTTTTTTGTTAAGATTGTTCGACGTGGGACTAGAGCAGACATATGGGGCATATATGCAAGGTGGCATAAAATTAAAGGAGACTTCACAATGTGCTTCGAGGCCCTTCTAAAGCAAGTTAGATCATATTAGGTATGGACTATAAAGCATGAAATCTACAATGGCTAATGTCTTTTTAAACAGATAGATGTAGCAACTCCTATTTGTCTCGCGAACTAGTAATTGATCTCATGTACCCTTTTCAATTATGGAGCATAAGCGTTGGTTTCAAATTCTTGTTTCTTACGAACGAAAGACATTTTTATCCCCTTCACCCTCTTATTTGTGATTGTTTTTTCCTTGGGGTGTCTTGAATGAGATTATCTTCATAATACACATTTACTCTGACTTGATGCAACAGGTTTTGTGCACTACCAAACAATCTGTACCATTCAAAGTGGTTTGTGGAAGGCTATCGAGTCAAACATCTTCGTCCCATTGTCATACCTCTACAAAGACCATTGTTATGTGTTATATTGAATTCTTAGAAATATACATCTCTTTAGGAATTGAAGAATCTGTTTATATTTAGGAGGATGTGCAAGTTAGTTTATATTTAGGAGGATGTGCAAGTTAGTTCTTCTTTTTTGCTGATGAAATCAACTACTTTCATTGAGAAAAAATGAAAAAATTTAGTTTGTCTTCTTTAATCTATGACGTGTCTCAAGTCCTAGACTACTTTGTTATATCGCATGTTCTAAACTCGCCTCTATAGTGATGCCACCTGAGATCTATTCTACAACTTTAAGAATTCTTTAGAAATAAGGAGCCCTTAAACTTCCTTTCATGCTTCATTGGTGCATTTGTGTCTTATACTACCTCTAAATCTTCATAATGGCTTTAGGTGTCCTTATGTTTGACGTGTTTTCAAAAACATATGTCAAGAAATTACCATTGGGATCAATTAATCATACTCGACCTTTTCAAGGTTCTGATCTTTGGAAAGATAAGGATAAGTTCATGAAGTTTGCACGAGCTTCATTAGAACTTAGCAGGGTCTTCATGCATATACCATCAACTACGAATAGTCAGCAAAAACTATCTGCAGTTGAGATGCACCTAAAAAACACAGTAAAACAGACAATATATTTTTGTTTAAGACTGCTTAACTTTTCCATTGATGATTGCAAGAAGTACTAGAACACCTTTCTCCTCGTTCTATATTTAAAATTTTAGCTCCATTTTTAAGAAGTTTTTTCTTGCTTTTCATCCTTGTGTGGAGAACAAACAAGGGTTTGCTAGAAATAAGGCCAAGATTTTATTAGAGAGACCACAGTCTTGTATTGATTTTTATTATTTATGGTCTATTACTAAAAAATGGACTCGAAGTTTTGCTACAAAAATAAATCTATCAAACTTCACAGATACTCAATTTAAGTACAACAAATGGAGTTTAGAAACCTTCAATATTATAGGGAGTATATGTTAATAACTGTTAAATATTTAATGTTGGCTTCATCGATACTCGTTGAATATTAATCCATTTACAAAAAGTTGCAAGCTACTAACTTCAATGAATTTTGGAATTTGTCTTTAAACACCACATTTACCTCCTTTTTTATTTTTTAATGTAGGATAATTACAATGTGTAACATACTAATAATTAAGTTTATAGGAACATTTTTAAAACATTACAAATATAGGAATTTTTTTAAATCTCCTTATTTATTTTATTTTTGTTTCTATTGTAATTTTTTTTTTCTTTTTGAGATTAATGATGTACTGTTGGAAAATTTTATCTTACGATCTTTTGGTTCAGGTATATATATATATATATATTTTCAAATGAGCTTTTCTATTGTTTTGTATGTGCGTGTGTATGTATGTATGTATGTACATACATACATACATACACACGCACATACAAAACAATAGAAAAGCTCATTTGAAAATATATATATATATATTCATATTGTTTCTCATTTTTAATTAACATTGAGACTTTTCTTCCTAATTTTGTCATTTTTTCTTTCATTTTTATTATCTAATCTTGCACTATATTTTCTTTTTTTTTTAAGCTCTATTTGGTTTTTATTGACTTTTTTATTTTTTTACAAGTTTCTCTCTCCTCTTTGTTATTTTGTTGGTGTTTATTATTATGTTTGTTTAGCGCAATAATTGTGGGATTCAATTTTTGACTCTTTTTTTTAACAAAAAAATAATAATTAAAAGTGTATGTTTTATGTCAGTTGAACTATGCTCATGTTTGCTTCTATATCAATTATAGACTATTATGGCAGATAAATTTTAATCACAATAATAACTAACATATATTTTATCACTTCTATTACAGATAGATTACAAAGAATTATTTTTCTTTTAATTTCTCTATTTTCTTATTTTCTTCCACCAATTTTGTTTTCTTCATCTCTTTCATTGATAACTGAACAAAATATTTAAAGTTATTCGCTGCAATATCTTTTTCAAAGTCTAAAAGTCATACACTCTAATCACTTAATCTATCAATGGTACTTCATATCATTGACAAAGTCTATCTGTGATAGAGTATACTCTATTGTTGATACTAATTTATCAATGATATACTTCTATTAATGATGGATTCTGCTATCAGCGATAGAATTTTATCATGGATATGAATCTAAATCAAAGTAAAAAAAAACAATAATAATAAGAGACGATTATCACAGAATTAAAAAAAAAAATCTTGGTTTAAATCAAAGTTTGTCACCAATATGAATCTAAATCAAAGTAAAAGTTATTTCTTTTAATAAGAGAGGATTATCATGAAATTTTAGTTTTACTTTTGGTTTTAATTTTTTTGTTTGATTTAAATCAAAGTTTATATAAGAGAGATGATCAAGATAACTAATAAACGATAATCACAATATTAAAAAAAAAAGATTTTTTTAAACATAGAGAGGATCATCATGAAACTTTAAAAAAGTATCTATTTTTTGGTTTAAATAAAAGTTTGAAATTATTTCATAATAAAATCATCTAAATAAAAATATAAACGAATTCGATTATCACAAAATTTTAGAAGATTTGAATTAGAGGTTATTAGTTATCTTTGTTGTCATGTGCCCGAGAGGATGCAGAGCGGCCGACGTCCACCAATTTTTTTTACGGTGTGATTGGACACCGAAATAAAGTAAACAATTTTTAAGTAAAAATCAATAAAAATAAAGTAAACAATTTTTAAGTAAAAATCAATAAAAATTGTCTACAAAAACTAGAGTTGAGTTCGGGAGTGATTTGTGTATGGGGAAGGTGTTAGCACCCACAACACCTAAAACTGTGCCTAAATTTTAAATTTTGAATTGAAAATTATTCATTAAAGAAAATCAGCTGGGAAGAAACAATTTTAAAACAAATGTCTTATTTTACTTCTCATCACTCGAACTAATTATCCCATAAAATAAGTGGTAAAAAGTTCCATCAATTAGAGTTTTTTTTTATGATAGTCTTATCTATATATTAATTTTTTAAAAAATTAATTTGGATGATATGATTATCGTTTTATTTTTAAATTTTAATTTAAACTAAAATATTGTTTTCTCTATTTAATTATTTAACATGAAATTAATTAAGATCATTTTTTAGATAATATGTTTTTTTTTATATAGATTTTTACCTTTATTTAAGGTGGAGTAGATATTAGTGTTGACATGTGATTTTTTTTTTACCTTTATTTAACATGAAGTAGAGATTATTATTATTATTATTGTTATTATTGAAGTACAAATTATTAGAGATAAGATATGAGTCTTTTAAAGATTTTTTCCCTTTATTTAATGTGAATTATATTTTATGGAAATAAAATATAAATCTTTTTAATAAAATAATTTTTTCTTTTAAACTTAGAAAAACCAATGTATATCTTGAAACCAAATTTGGTAAAATTTTGATAAAAGAAACCAAATTGTAAACCAAATCAACCTGTAGGGATTAAGTAAAGTATGTAATATGTGATTTTTTTAATGATTTAATTGTCAAATTACCCAAGATAACCCTAAAACTATCATCTAAAAGAGGCAAAATGCGAAACCAAAAGTTTCTCTCCCATCGCCTCCTATATCGGTTTGGAAAATTAAATTTATAATTTAATAAAAATAATTTAGTTTAAAAATGTATTTAATGAAAAGGGACAATCACAAATATAGCAATAAGATTCAAAGTATTAGCATATATAGCGACATTTTTAAAAATTGCAAATATATCAAAGTCTATAATTGGTAGACTTTGACATATTTGCAATTTTTTTTTCAAATGTTGCTCTACACTTAGTTATTATCCTTAAAATTGCTACTCATTATAATTACTCTAAAAATATTATAACTTCCAGCCACTCCAAAGAAAGATAAATATATATATATATATATAAAGAAAAGTAAATGAAACAAACCTTAAAATCATATTTCTTCATCATCTTCACGTGTCCCCTTCAACGAATCATGCTCCCCTCCCTCATATTCTTCCCATTTCTTCAACTTAACAATGTCATTTGACCACCAAATTCTCCTTGCAAAATTTCAAAATCTCCTATTATTATGCTACAATCGTGGAAAAATATATCTCTATCGTCCTTAAAAGGAGACGTAAGATCTGTGGGGTTAATTCGAAAATTAAGTAGGAGATGGGCCCTACACATCACATTTTTTTGCCATAGATCATACAATTCAAAAAATAGCCATCTTTTCAATTGGATATTTTGTTTTGGCCATCCAGGGAAATCTCACTTTAAAGCATAACATTTGATGAATCCTTAGAGTTTTTTTTCTCAATACAAAGCACAAAGATAATTTGCAAAGATCCAACAGGTTTTTATATTAAAAAATACAAAATCAAGTTTATATGAAAGAAAGTAGATAAATATGAAGTAATGTTACTGCGAGGTCTATCATCGATATGATCTATCACTGATAGACTTCAACACCCATTAAAGAATAACAACTATTTAATCTTTATAACTTATACTCAATAGAAACATAAAGATACATAACTTGTAAAGATTCAACCTGTGATCCAACACTTTTCTATAATTAATATGAAAAAATCACAGTAGATGAAGCCTACAAAAATTATCAAATAACCCATGAAGTCCACAAAAATATCAATTTAACTAATCACAATTTATCATTGATCGACTTCTATAAATGAGAGTAAAGTTAGTGATGAACTTCTACCAGTGATAGAAGATAAACAAAAATGGTGAATCACTTTAATATGTTTTCGATGATATGCTTCTAGCATTGATAGATGTTTATCGATTACAAAAGTCTATCACTAATAGTGCATGGATTAAAACCCTAGCGCAGTGGAACCTTATCAGAACCCTACTTCAAAATTAATATTAGGATTTTGAAAACTCACTACATTGGTAAATGAAATCTAAAAGCATAGGTTAAGCATACTGTATAAAAAAGGAAGAAAAGTAAACTTACATGATGACGGAAAAGAACAACTGGATCACCACCACTTGGAGTCCTTCATTTTCTCTGAACTTTGAGGAAAAGTTTGTGGGAACCTTTGGAGGGAAAAAGAAATACAGAGAGCTCTTTTTCTTTTCTTTCTGAGAGAATTTTTTTAAGAGAGAACACAATAATTATTTTTCTGTTGCAAACTATATAAGGAAAGAGAGAAAATGGGATACGTGGATGTTATCCCACGTATTAAGTAACTCCCCTACGTGCGAGTTACAACCAACAAATTAATTAAATTAAATTAATAAGTAATTAATAATTAATTAATTAATTAAATCTAATTTAATTAACAAATTCATTTAAACAATATTTAAATGAATATCTCTCACATAACCTATAGTTTTAATTTAACTAATTTAATTAAATCAAATTTAATTTAATTTAATAACTAATTAATTCTCCAATTAATTAATTACCAAATTAAATATCAAATATTTAATTTTAACCTGCATTTGAATTAAATTCAAATATATTTCTCTCATAACCTATAGTTTTAATGTACATCTAATGCGCATTAATTTTAACCTATAGTTTTAATATAAATCTAATCTATATTAAAATAATATTTGAACAATTTCAAATATTTAATTCTCTCATAAATTAACTTTGAATCATATCCAAAATTATATTTATACTATAAAGTTTAATTTGTAAAATAAACTTTATATTATAATGTATCATTATACATTATACTTTTCCCTTAGTAAATTTGAACTTTTCAAAATTTATGCAATAATTAATTGCCTCAATATTCTTTACGAGCTAGGAAGGGGACCTAATGGACCTACAGATCAGAAGCTCCAACGATATGAGATTAACGATCTAAACTCATTAACCACATTAATCAATATTTGTTAACTGTGGGTACACTCCACTAAAGACCCACAGCTACACTCTTCTCACTGTAGATATATTTCTGTGTCCACGAATATAGACCAATAACAGCATGTTAGTCCTTCACAAGTGTTCGTAACACCAGCTGGGTCAAATTACCGTTATACCCCTGGGTTACTTCTAAATCCCGTAAGTACCAGTGCTCCTCTAATGAACAACATGTTTATAGTCTAACCATCAAACAGAAACCCCTCTCGGGCCAGTGAGAGGGTAGGGCCTTTTGTTCAAGTTCCGGAGACGCCACTTAAGGGAACACTTATCTACTTACCCTAAAGTCGGGAAGGAGTGAAATCCATTTTGTATAATTATGTTCCCAGTTCCCCACTCAGTCTTGTCCCCAAAATGGTAGACATATCGAGTCGGCAAATGGGTCATTCTCACCCATACAAATCAAAGGAAAATCCCTCGTGAACATGAGTTCATAATATACTCAAGATTAAGACTAAGTTGCCTAAGTCAACCTATTGAAGTAGAAACCTAACCAGTCAACGAAGTTACATCTAGTGGTTACTATTTTGTGGTCTACTCTTATGCAAACTCATTTCATAGGATACCCCCACTCGCATGTCTCCTACATGAACGCGTTGGATCATTGCGTTTGTATCAAATACAAAGTGAGACATATCCATAGTGTTACCAGGATAATGTACCTAGCCCTATCCTTATACTATAGACCCTTTAGGCTGTAACTTGAACATTGATCCCCATATGTCTCTACATATTGTTCAAGACTCATAAAACAGCCTAGGATGTTAGTTTATTGGATTTTAGGGTTATTAAAACAAGATAAAATAATCAAGAACATTTATTGAATAATAATTAATAACAATTTATTAATGACGGTCAAAATACAACATTTATTATTTACGAGTTTTAGGGCATAAAACCCAACAAATAGAAACATTAATGATCAATTTCTATTAATTATTGAAACTAAATAAAAATTGTGAATCACTCTAATATGTTTTCGATGATGTATAGCTTCTATTGTTGATAGAAGTTTATCGGTTATAAAAGTTTTATAGAAGCATTAATGATCCATTTTTTTTATTAATATTTGAAACAAAACAAGAATTGTGAATCATGCTAATATGATTCAAGGATACTTGTATCGTTGATAGAAGTTTATCAGTGATAAAAGTCTATCACCGATAGACTTCTATCGGTGATAGAACCATTAGTGATGAAAATGTCTATGAATGGATTATGAAGATCCAACAAACATCAAAATCCACGAATCAAGCAACTTATACTCATTAACAAGTCTATCAGTGATGGAAGTCTTTGATAGAAGCATTGATATAGGTAATAAAACTGAAAAACTAAAATCAAGCTCGTGTTGCAATAAAAACAAGTTTGTGTATTAAAATTTTGGACATTAATAGTAGTGGATGTCCATTTCAATTAATGAAAATTTGAGCATTTTGACATTGTAATTCTCTAATTAATTCGTTATCAAATTCTTGAATGTCATAATACTTTTAATTAATAGAAATGATAGAAGTCTATCATGATATACTTTTATCACCAATAACAAAATCTATCAGTAATAGAAGTTTATCACTGACAGTTCTATCATTGATAGACTTCTATCCAACAATAAAAATATTAGTGACAAGATAGAAGTAAAATAAAAATCGTGAAATAATTTATCAATTATAAAAGTCTATCACTAATAGACTTCGATAAATGATAGAAGCATTAGTGATTAATTTCTATCAATGGTTGAAACTAAAAAAATCGTGAATCATGCTAATATGTTTTTAAGGATATACTTCTATCGTTGATCGCTGATTCACTTTCATCAGTGATTGAATCATTAGCGATCAATTTTTATCAATTATAAAAACTAAACAAAAATTGTGAATCAAGCTAATGTGTTTTCACTATAGAAGTTTGTTGGTTATACAAGTCTATTACTAATAGTGTGCTATTGCTGGTAGACCAGTAAATATCAGTGATAGAGGTCTATTGACCGACTAGACTTGTATGAGTGATGGAAATATAAGATGAATGATGAAAATATAGAATGGATGAGGTCTACGTACAAGTATACACGGTCGATGAAGTAATAAACTTGGAGTATTCTAAGTGTCGAATCCCACAGTACTAGATTGAGCTTAGATTAATTATGACTATGGATCATTGAATCCAAAGTAACTAGTGAAAAGAAGTTTGGAAGTTGGTAGGTGAAAAAAGACTTAAAAACAATAAACAATAATAATCAAATAGGGGCAAACAATGCTACTACCATTTAGGTGTTGTTGTTAGATTTATTTTAAATTTAATATTATCATTAATGTGACCCATGTGCATTATCTACTAATTTATCTTCTAGACCTATTATTTTATTAGGTTAATTAAGTAAAAGATAATTCTTAAATTAAATAAAAGATAAAACCCTAATTAAACACTCTGATGGAAGGTGTCTATAAAGACCCTAGGGATTGGTCCTCTCTCTACCTCATGAAGTAGTTCTTTTTTCCTCATCAAGAAACCCTAATTAAGTTCTAAAGGAAGGCCAAGAGAGAGAAACACAATCCTTTAGAAGACTATTATCATGGATCAAGGTATGTTATTCTAATTAATGTTATTGTGAAAATAATTTAGTTCAAAGATCTTGGTATTTATTGTTTTATACAATATTAGGGTTTTATTGTATAATCATGAAGTTAAAACTTACATGTGGTACCAGAGCCTTGATTGAGAACTTGTGATTTTTCATGAATGATTTATTATATATCTTGTATGTTTCCGCATTAAATAAATCATTGTTTGTTGTCGCTTGCCGACAATCATGCTTTAATCTATGAATTTACTTTTTAATGTAATCATTATTTTCTGTTACAAATTAATGCGATGTTTATGTGTTAAATTGTAAAATAGATTAAATCTTGTCATCTTCAATGATAATATCATTATGGTGGTATATCATCGATTAAGAAAATTTTAAGTTCCTTAAAGTGTTGCCGCTCATCAAAATTATCGTGGATTAAGAAAATATTTAAGAGGTGATTAAGCGGCAATGGTATTTATGTTTACTCACGATCATCATGAATCCATTATGTGTTTCATAGTGAACTTGAGTTCTATTGATGTATTTTCAAACTCAAATTATTTTTAGTTTTTTTTTAAAGAAAAATATTTATGTATTTATTTCAGGTTATATATTATGTTAATGATGTTGATCAGAAGTTTTTTATTCTTCTTAATTATTCGATGTTATCATGTTGGTATATTTTATTTTTAATATTCCAGAAATTTGTTTAAATTAAATCTTGTTGAGTTTAGAAAAATAAATTATGCTTTTATTTTATGTTTTATGTATATCAAGAGGATTATTTAAAGTATGTTTTTATCCTTATAATTTAAATCCCACAATGGAATGTATAAATTTTTCATATTTCATTGATAAAATTATTTGCAAATTGTGTGATGTAAATTCCTTGAAATTATGTTATTTTGATATCTATATATTATGAAAAATTTGTTAGTCACCAAAGTGGCCAAATTAATAAGTTTTACATAGATATCAAAGGAAAGATAATTCATGAAAAAAAAAATTAGAAATTAACGGAAGATCTTTTATCTTTTGATTTAATTAATTAAAAGGATAAAAGATAATCAAAAGATAATCACACAATCAATTATCTACTATTTTCAAAATTCAAATTATTGCTTATTCAAAATTCAAATTAGGGTTGTTTTCAAATATAGAAAAATGAGCCAAACTACTTACAAATATAGAAAATTTTTATAGTCTATCCTATATAGACCGCGATATAATTCTATCGCTTTCTATCGTTCAAGCGATAGAATTCATTTGCTTGAGCGATAGAAAGCGATAGAATTCTATCGCAGTCTATCGCTGATAGACAGTGAAATTTTTCTATATTTGTAAATAGTTTGATATTTTTTCTATTTGTGGTAATTTCCCTTCAAATTATTACTTATTTTGATTTTATATTATGCAATATTTAAGTTTTATCTTTTATTAAAGATAATCACACTTTCAATTAATAATGTTTTGCAAATTTACGTGATAAATTATCTGTGATTATTTTATCTAAGTATAAATAATTTGTTAGTCACCAAAGTGACCAAATTAGTAAGTGTAAGTTCTATAGATATCAAATTTAAGTTAATTCAATTACTCATGTTTGTAATTGTTTTATTGTGATATATCGATGTTATGAATAATTTGTTAGTTACTAAAGTGGCCAAATTAGTAAGTCTTATAGATATTCCATCGATAATGTATGCAAATTAAGGTGATAAATTATTGTGATTACTTTATTATGATATCTATATTATGAATAATTTGTTAGTCACCAAAGTGGCTAAATTAGTAAGTTCAATAGATATCAAATTAAAGTTAATTTAATTACTCATGTTTATATGATGCTAATGAAGGAGATGATATTATGAAACATTAAAGTTATTATCATGAGTATATTGAAATTCATTATTTAAAAACATTTTAAATCGCCCAAAGGTTGATGAGTAGTTTTATAATTTTGAATCTTATTGTGGTTAATTGAGATGTTTGGTTAGATATTTTTAGTATATCCAAAGATAACTAATGTATCTAGTTTGAGCATTTTTAATTACCAATTTTGTAAAAATTAAAGTTAGCATCAATTATGTATGAATGTTGTATATATTGTTGTATCTTCCAAAGAAGAACTTCAATATATGCTTAATGATTATTATCGTTATCTGAATCTAAATTATATATTTAAGTTTATTTCTCAAAGCAATAATGCATAAGCATATTTATTTCATATTTGCAGTACTTGTTTCTGTTTCTCTTCATTCGCAAGCTATGTCTATAATCAAGTTTAACGTACTCAATTTCTCTAATTAGTGCAAACAATTTCAATTCCATCTTGATGTTTTGGATCTTGATTTGACACTTTTTAAGTGAGAAACCTGCTGCACTTACTAATGCTAGTAGTGTTGAGAAAAGATCTTTCTATAAAGATTGGGAAAGATCAAATAGATTTAAGCCTAATGTATATGCGAGTGACTGTAAAAAACGATATCAAGTCCACAATTATAAGAAAAAAACTGGAAATGCTGAGGAATTTATGAAAATTGTTCTCAGTTTGAGTCAGTTGATAAGTCACTTGTTGGAACACTTATGAGTACCTTAACCACCATTAAGTTTGATGGTTTTTGTACTATGCATGAGCATATCCAAAGAAAGAATTAAAAGATTGGTAAAGAACGAAATCCTTCCAGATTTAGATTTTACTGATCTTGGAACTTGTGTGGATTGTATTAAAGGAAAACAAACAAAACACACGGTTAATAAAGTAGTCACAAGAAGCTCATAGCTCCATGAAATTATACACACTGATATTTGTGGGCTTTTTGATATTCCATCTTTTGGTGGAGAAAAGTATTTCATTACCTTTATTGATGATTTTTCACGTTATGGATATATCTACTTGTTACATGAAAAATCTGAATCGATAGATGCCTTGAAGGTATTTATCAACGAAGTTGAAGATAGAAAAGTGAAAATCATAAGGTCTAAAAGAGGTGGTGAATATTATGGAAAATATGAGGAGAATGGACAGCGCCCTGGTCCATTTGCTAAATTCCTAGAAAATCATTGCATTAATGTGGCCCATGTGCATTATCTACTAATTTATCTTTTAGACCTATTATTTTATTAAGTCAATTAAGTAAAAGATAAAACCCTAATTAAACACTCTGATGGAAGGTGTCTGTATAAAGACCCTAGGGATTGGTCATTTCTCTGCCTCATGAAACAGTTCTTTTCTCCCTATCAAGAAACCCTAATTAAGTTCTAAAGGAAGGCCAAGAGAGAGAAACTCAATCCTTTAGAAGACTATTATCATGGATCAAGGTATGTTATTCTAATTAATGTTATTGTGAAAATAATTTAGTTCAAAGATCTTGGTATTTATTGTTTTGTACAATATTAGAGTTTTAGTGTATAATCATGAAGTTAAAACTTACAAGTGTGTCTTAGGTGATGTGACCACATCATACCGAAACAATGAATTATACATGAACAAGAAACTATACCTATTTGGTCTTGTGTCAAGTTCCTTTAGGAGTTCTAAGCAGTTAATGCCTAATGTTTCCATGGTTAGCTGGACCTTAGATTAATTCAAGTTCAGTTCCTTTATTCTATGGTGTTCCTTATTTCTAAGGTGACGTGACCATCTTATGTCTAGGCTCTTAGTCCCATATCCCTTTGTGACATCAGCTTACACCCTAACCTTCTCAGCATTCGAGCTCTGCTAGATTGTTAAATTAAATAGATTTTATCTTTTAAATCAACAAAGAGAATGTGTTTAAACAAAGTGGTATGAAGTGTAACATAACCTAAGCCATAACAACCATAAGACTTACACATTGCCAAACCCCTAAAAATATTTAGCTCATGACTTTTGAAAAAATAAACATCTTTATTAAATCATAAATTATAGCTATAATGAGGAGTTTGATCGATAGAACTTATGGTCTCTATTTATGAGAAATAGGTGAAGATGAATGTTTGGATTCATCGTATAATTTACATATTGAAGAAAACGTTAGTACTCTAAAAATAATAATAATTCTTAGATGATATAAATTTAAATTTACTTTCGGCCATCAACTTAGGCGTTTGAGTCAATCAGTGATTTAAGATACAATTAGTGATATGGATCTAAATTTTGTTATATTTACAAATTCTTTTGCATTGTGTTCGTGCAGTAGTGCACGTGGTAAACCACTAGTTATTTAGAAGGTGGGTAATTTCTTTCTATTATGGTTGGAGTGATTGACCAAAATTAGTCCAAAAAATTCACATAGGTTTTATTCAGCTTTTGAAATACTAAAAAAAAAATGCTTAGGTGAGAGATACGTTTGTGCCATCCTACCAAAATGTCCTAATTGTTGTAAAATTGAGAAGAAAAACGGGCACCACGAAAATACAAATATTGGAGAAATATAATATAATAATATAAGATAATAATAATAATATATATAAAATAATAAAAATATAAAATAACTTAAATAAAAGAACTCTCCAATATTCTCCACTATCTCCAAATTTTTTGGATTTTTCACCAATGTGTATGTTTTTATAAAATCCACAAAATGCCACTATTTATAGGCAATTTGTCAAGTAGGAGGTGGATTACATGGACACTAATAGTGGGTTATTTTGAGACACATGGATAATACATGGGTAATTATATGATTGACACATGGCCAATTGACACTAAGCATGGGCATCTAATTTACACTTAATTTATGTTATTTGTATTACTCCCCCTTAGATGCCCATTATATATGAAATATGCCTCGTTAAAACCTTACTAGGAAAAAACCCAATGGGAAAAAATCCTAGTGAAGGGAAAAGAGTACATATTTAATATATTTTAATACTTCTAAAAGAATACAACATTTTGCTCCCCCTCATGGAAACATCACTTAAGATCTTTGAGTTGCCGCATTCCAATGTCGTGTACCAATTTTTCAAAAATTGTGGTTGGTAATGATTTTGTAAATAAGTCCGCCAAGTTATCCTTCGAACAAATTTGTTGTACATTGATGTCGTCATTTTCTTCAAGATCATGAGTACAGAAAAGCTTGGGTGAAATATGCTTTGTTCTATCTCCTTTAATATATCCTCCTTTGATTTGGGCTATACATGCTGTGTTGTCTTCGTATAATATTGTCGGAAGACTTTTACTAGAAGACAAGCCACATGTTTCACGAATATGTTGAGACATTGATCTTAGCCATACACATTCTCTGCTAGCCTCATGAATTGCAAGAATTTCGGCATGATTTGAGGAAGTAGCCGTTATAGTTTGTTTCACCGACTGCCATGATATAGCAGTTCCTCCACATGTGAATAGATCCAGATAAATATCCAGAATCTGCATAACCAACTAAATCAAAATTCGATTTATTTGAATAAAACAAACCCATGTTGATCGTTCCTCGGAGATAACGGAGTATATTTTTAATTCCATTCCAATGTCTTTTTGTTGGAGAAGAACTATATCTAGCGAATAAATTTACCTAAAATGCAATATCTGGTCTTGTATTATTAGCAAGATACATAAGTGCACCAATTGCACTAAGATATGGTACTTCAGGACTAAGAAGTTCTTCATTATCATCTCGAGGTCGAAATATGTCTTTCTTTACATCCAGTGAACGAACTTCCATTGGGATGTTTAATGGATGTGCTTTATCCATATAGAATCTTTTTAGGATTTTCTCTGTGTAAGTTGACTGATGGACAAATATCCCATCTGCTAAATGCTCAATTTGCAATCCAAGGAAAAATTTTGTTTTTCCGAGATCTTTCATCTCAAATTCTTTCTTAAGATATTCTATCGCCTTTGAAAGCTCTTCAGGAGTTCCAATTATATTTAAGTCATCAACATATACAGTTATAATAGCAAATCCTGACTGTGATTTCTTTATAAAAATACACGGACAAATTGGATTATTTTGATATCCTTTTTTCAATAAATATCCACTCAGACGATTATACCACATTCGTCCTGATTGTTTTAATCCATATAGTGATCTCTGTAACTTTATTGAATATAATTCTCGGGAACTTGATTTATATGCTTCAGGTATTTTAAATCCTTCTGGGATTCTCATATAAATATCATTATCAAGAGATCCATATAAGTATGTCGTGACTACATCCATAAGATGCATATCTAGATTTTCATATACAGTTAGACCAATTAAAAATCTTAGTGTAATTGCATCCACCACTGGAGAATATGTCTCCTCATAATCAATACCAGGTTTTTGTGAAAATCTTTGTGCAACTAGTCTTACTTTATATCTTACGACCTCATTTTTTTCATTTCTTTTTCTCACAAATACCCATTTGTATCCCACAGGTTTGACATCTTCTGGTGTTTGGACTACTGGTCCAAAAACCTGACGTTTTGAAAGTGAGTTTAATTCTGCTTCAATTGCTTCTTTCCACTTAAGCCAATCTTTTCTATGTCGACATTCTTCAACAGATTTTAGTTCAGAATCTTCATTTTCAGATATAATATCAAGAGCAACATTATATGCAAAAATGTTATCAATAACTACATTAGTTCGGTTCCATCTTTTTCCTGTCATGACATAGTTTAGTGAAATCTCATTATTATCTTTAGGTATTTCACCTTCTTCACTAGTCATGTCAAGGATTTCTTCATGACTATTTACATCCTCAACTAAGTCTTTTTGGCTATTGACTATTTTTCTTTTTCGGGGATTTTTATCTTTAGAACCTGCTGGTCTACCACGCTTCTGGCGTGTTCCAAACTCATTAATGACAACTTGCTGCATTGGGATATCAATTTTTATGGGACATTTACAGCTGGTATATGTGATTTAGTTACTTTCTTTGCATCTATAAATGCATCTGGTAACTGATTTGCTATATTTTGCAAATGAATTATTTTCTGAACTTCAAGTTCACATTGATCTGTACAAGGATCTAAATGAGATAATAAAGATGCATTCCATGTAATTTCTTTTTCCAACTTCTTAATTCCTCCCGCTAATGTTGGAAAATTTGTCTCATTAAAATGACAATCAGCAAATCGTGCAGTAAATACATCACCCGTCAGGGGTTCAAGATATTTAATAATTGATGGGGAATCATATCCAACATATATCCCTAACCTCCTTTGAGGACCCATCTTAGTACGTTGTGGTGGAGCAATTGGAACATATACTGCACATCCAAAAATTCTTAGATGGGAAATATTTGGCTCCTGACCATAAGCTAATTGTAATGGCGAGTACTTATGATAAGCTACTGGCCTAATGCATACAAGTGATGCTGCATGCAAAATAGCATGACCCCATACAGATGTAGGTAGTTTAGCTCTCATAAGTAATGGTCTAGCAATTAATTGCAAACGTTTTATAAATGATTCTGCTAAACCATTTTGTGTATGAACATGAGCTACAGGATGTTCAACATTTATCCCAATTGACATACAATAATTATCAAAAGCTTGAGATGTAAATTCACCAGCATTATCAAGACGAATGGTCTTAATTGAACAATCAGGAAATCGTGCTCTTAACTTAATTATCTGAGCAAGTAATCTTGCAAATGCAAGGTTTCGACTTGATAATAAGCATACGTGCGACCATCTACTGGATGCGTCTATTAATACCATAAAATATTTAAATGGTCCACTAGGAGGGTTAATAGGTCCACATATATCACCATGAATTCGTTCAAAAAATGTAGGTGATTCAATCCCCACTTTAGCTGGTGATGGTCTAATTATTAATTTGCCTTGAGAGCGAGCATCACATGACAATTCATTAGATTGAAGAATCTTCTGGCTCTTCAATGGATGTCCATGTGAATTATCAATTATTCTTCTCATCATTATAGCTCTTGGATGACCTAATCTGTCATGCCAAATAGCAAATATATCTGGATTCATGAACTTCAGGTTCATTATTGCATATGTTTCGATTACTCGTATATGAGTATAATATAATCAAGAAGATAAAGCAGGCAACTTTTCCAGTATACGTTTTTCATATGAGACAGTAGATATAATGTAAAGATATTCTATCTCATTCTTTCTATCTGTCTCAATATGATAACCATTGCAACGTATATCTTTAAAACTTAGTAGATTTCTTTTTGATTGACTATGTCAATTGTAAATTTTGTTCCTCTAGGTAAAATAATATTTGTTTTTCCAAATCCTTCAATTAGGTTTGCAGAACCTGATATTGTATTGACTTTTGCTTCTAGCATTGTTAGTTTGGAAAAATATTTTCTACTCGTAAGTATTGTATGTGTAGTTGCACAGTCTGCCAGACATATATCTTCATTCTTCATTTTTGAGTCACTCAACATATGAAAACTGTCCATGATTCTTCATTTAAACAAAAATAATTACAATAAGAGGGAAAGCTTGAAATATGAAATTTAACCTTAGCTAAAGGAAACATAAAAGATAGAAAATCAAACAACATTAATTCTAAATCTTTTCAAAATCAAAAGAAACACTTGACGTTCCATCTACTGTGCCAATCTTCTCTTCAGGAGATTCAAAGAAGTCTGCTACATCCAAATTTGTCATGTGGGATAGATCAAATATATTATTATCCTGGTATGCAAAATTTGCTTCCACATTCTTCCCTTTTTCCTTTAGGGATGCTTGATAAAGATCAACTAGGTGTTTCAATGTACGACAAACACGTGACCAATGCCCAGTCATTCCGCATCGGAAGCATTTATGTTCATCACCTCTTGAATTCTTATCTTGTGGAGCTTTTCCTTTATGATCATCATTTCATGTGGTTCTTTGAAATTTGGATGATTAAAACGACCATCACGAAAGTAATAATTGTTTCTTCCTCTGCCACGGTCACGAACTCGACCACGTCCTCGACCTCGACCACGATTAAAATTCACAACATTCACTTCAGGGAATGGTGTTGTTCCAGTTGGTCGGATTCATGGTTTTTCATTAATAACTCGTTATTTTGTTCAGCCACGAGAAGACATGAAATTAATTCAGAATATTTTTTAAAACCTTTCTCTCGATATTGTGAAGGATAAATGAGCATGCAACGGAATTTAATTTGATCAAATTTCACTCTAAGATGCTTAATTTTAAGGATTAAACATGCAAATAAAAAGAAAAAAAACAAGTTTCAAGAGTACATACCCTTGAAGCTCCAAATTCTCCTTCAATCCTTGATGGAAATCAACACCACTTGGTTGTAGACCACCACAAGTGTCTTCTCTACTATTCTCTAGGCTTAGATTGGATGGTGGGATCCAAATTTGTGGTGAATTTGAGAAGGAATGAGAGTTGGGAAAGAAAAGAGTTATGGAGGATATTTTGCAAAATTAACCATTAATTTTGCAAAAATCTTAACCCCAATTAAGCCAAAATAATCTCTATTTATTGAAGAACAACATGCAATCCAATTGCATCAAAATTTGACAACTCAAACTCTCAAATTGTTGGCTTAATGTGAAGCAAACAACTAAGCTACTTGCTTAGTTAGTGCGAAAATCCTAAAAGTTGAAAATTCAATTTTCAAATAATTTCCAATTTTGAATTTAAAATCAATTTTAATTTGACTTTTTAAATTCAAATATTAATTAATTAAATAATAATAATAAATTAATATTTAATTAATTAAATATAATATTATTTTAATATTAAATAATAAAATATTATTTTTCCCACTAATCCCGATTTTTTCAAAAAATCGATATGAATCCCTATTCATATAATTAATATTTAAATATTATAAATAACTCTATTTGTCCGTTTAATTCGTAATTAAACGTCGATATATCGTATATATTCGACTTTCATTCCTTAAGTCAAGATTGAACTATTCAAACTTACTCACCACACTATCTAAGATTTTAGTCCATTTATGAGCTAGTAGAGGGACCTAATGGACCTACAGATCATGAGCTCCAACGATCCGAGATTAACCGGTCAAACTCTTTAACCTAGTTAACCAACATTCGTTAACTAACGGGACACTCTACTAAAGCCCGTAGCTGCACTCTCTTCACTGTAGATATATTTCTGTCCACTTGATATAACCATAATAAGTAAGTCGATCCTTCATAGATTGTCCATAATCATAGCTAGGTCAAAATTACCGTTTTACCCCTGTGATTACATCTTGTTCCTTAAGTCCCACTGATCCTCTAATGAACAATTGGTTTGTGATCCTATCACTAAACCGAGTCCCTCTCGGGAAAATGAGAGGGTGGGGCCCCTTGTTCAAGACCTGGAATCAGTACTTAGGGGAACAACCTTTCTACTAACCCTAAGTCGGGTAGGAGTGAATTCCTTCTCGCAAAACTATATCCCCAGCTATCTACTCGGTCTTACCCCTGAAATGGGAGGCTTATTGAGTCGGCGAACCCGGGCCACTCTCACCCATATAGATCTAAGGATAATCCCGAATAAACAGAAGTTCATAGTTAGCTCAGGATTAAGATCGAATTACCTAGGTCATCTAGTTAAAATAGTCAGTATTTAACAGTAAACGACGTTATAAATTAATAGTGACTATTTCGTGGTCCAGTCTTATGCAAACTCATTGCATAGAATGCCCCCACTCACATGTCTCCACATGAATGATTTAGGATCACATCATTTGTATCAAATACAAAGTGGGACACATTCAATAGTGTCTCCAATATAAGGTACCCAACCTTATCCTTATACTATAGACCGTTTTGGCTATTTACTTGATCTTGATCCATTTTTATGTCATTACATAAAGTTCAAGTTTTCATACTAAAGCCATGGGGTTTTAGTTTATTGGATTTAGAGTTATATTAACAACAATTCACTTTTTTCAATAACAAGTTTACTGAATAATATCGATAACAACTTTATTGATAAATAGAATATACGTTAATGTTTACAAACTATGAGTTTTAGGACATAAAACCCAACATATTGCTGCTGCAGGAGCATATTCAAGACATGAAAAGTAGAAAATGTCTTCTCTAACATATCTGCATCAGTAATTTTCTCTCCGCATAATAACAATTTTGAACTGATCTTAAATAATGCGGAGTTGTAATCACTTACTGATTTGAAATCTTGAAGCCTCAAATGCATCCATTCATAACGAGCTTTAGGTAGAATAACCGTTTTCTGGTGATCATATCTTTCTTTCAAATTCTTCCACAAGATACGGGGATCTTTTACTGTTAAATATTCCATTTTTAATCCCTCGTGGAGATGATGACGAAGGAAAATCATGGCTTTTGCCTTTTCCTGACTGGATGTCGTATTTCCTTCCTTAATTGTTTCTCCCAAGTTCATAGAATCCAGGTAAATTTCAGCATCGAGCACCCATGACAAATAATTATTGCCATTAATGTCAAGGGCTGCGAATTCTAATTTCGTAAGATTTGTCATGGTAACACTATCACAAAAACATTATATTTATATTAGAAATTTAATATATACTAGACATACAAAATAATATTTAATTATAATAAACATAAAAATGACCTACCTTTAGGACTTACCTTCAGCGGAGAAAAGGACAAGAGCTCGTACTGATAACGTGTTGTAAAATTGAGAAGAAAAACGGGCACCATGAAAATACAAATATTGGAGAAATATAATATAATAATAATATATATATATAAAATAATAAAAATATAAAATAACTTAAATAAAAGAACTCTCCAATATTCTCCACTATCTCCAAATTTTTTAGATTTTTTACCAATGTGTGTTTTTATAAAATCTACAAAATGCCACTATTTATAGGCAATTTGTCAAGTAGGAGGCGGATCACATGGACACTAATAGTGAGTTCTTTTGAGACACATAGATAATACATAGGTAATTATATGATTGACACATGACCAATTGACACTAAGCATGGACATCTAATTTACACTTAATTTATGTTATTTGTAATACTAATAAAAATATGTTTATTTGTTTATTTTTGAGGAACTAAAAATACCCTTGTTAAGAATACTATTCACCCCCAAATCATTTTTCTCTCTCGACTGTTTTCTCTCCGACATCTTCAACTTCGGCTGGCTCCTCTTCCCTCACCATTGCAGCATCTCCAATTTCGGTACCTCGCTCTCTCGTTTTTCGTTATCGTTCCCCTGGTTCCGTAGGTATTTATTTGTATGATGTCGTTTCGAACGCATGATTGTCCTTATATTTAAGGCCTTTCGAACTAGGTTTTCATGAGTAATTTGTTGTTTGTTTGTGCAATTTATTCTTTTCTTAGCTTTGAGTTGGGAAGTTGATGAATTGAGTGAAACTGATGGATTTTACTCTTGATTTTCCGATGATTTTATCATTTTCTGTGTTCATTTTGATTTTGGGTGGAGCTGATAATTTTACTCTTGATTTTCCCATGAGCATTATCAGGAATGAAATATCATCTATAGAATCATACAAATCTAAATATACGAACATCCATGCAAAGGGGTGATTTGGAAAAGTTTCTCTTAAGATCAATTGGAAACTCGAAATATGAAACAGGGATAGAGGAGATCTCCAGAACCCATTTGTAAAATTCAACTAAACCTTCTCCATCACAAAATAACAAGAGCAATCCGAGACAAAAAAATCTCATGTTCAATCAAGAGTCAAGACTTTCCTTGAGGGTAAATGAACGAACTGGAATTACTAGATAATGACTTTTATAATAACAAATAACCAAGGCTTTCCATGAATTTGAAGTAAGAAACAGGGGGGAGACCTTAAAGCTTAAAGCTAATACAGAGAAAGTGGATGAAGGGTTCCTAGTTTTCCTAAGACAATAACTGGATCACCACCACTTGATGGGAGGTGTCTATATAAAGACCCTAGGGATTGGTCCTCTCTCTGCCTCATGAAGTAATTCTTTTATCCTCATCAAGAAACCCTAATTAAGTTCTAAAGGAAGGCCAAGAGAGAGAAACACAATCCTTTAGAAGACTATTATCATGGATCAATATATGTTATTCTAATTAATGTTATTGTGAAAATAATTTAGTTCAAAGATCTTGATATTTATTATTTTATACAATATTAGAGTTTTATTGTATAATCATGAAGTTAAAACTTACAGTTGTGCCTTAGGTGATGTGACCACATTATATCGAAACAATGAATTACACATGAACAAGAAACTACACTTATTTGGTCTTGTGTCAAGTTCCTTTAGGAGTTCTAAGCAGTTAATGTCTAATGTTTCCATGGTTAGCTGGACCTTAGATTAATTCAAGTTCAGTTCCTTTATTCTATGGCGTTCCTTATTTCTAAGGTGATGTGACCATCCTATGTCTAGGCTCTTAGTCCCATATCCCTTTGTGACATCCGCTTACACCCGAACCTTCTCAGCATTCGAGCTCCGCTAGATTGTTAAATTAAATAGATTTTATCTTTTAAATCAACAAAGAGAATGTGTTTAAACAAAGTGGTATGAAGTGTAACATAACCTAAGCCATAACAACCCTAAGACTTACACATTGCCAAACCCCTAAAAATATTTAGCTCATGACTTTTGAAAAAATAACCATCTTTATTAAATCATAAATTATAGCTACAATGAGGAGTTTGATCGATAGAACTTATGGTCTCTATTTATGAGAAATAGGTGAAGATGGATGTTTGGATTCATCGTATAATTTACATATTGAAGAAAATGTTAGTTGTGTTAATATCCAACACATATCGTCGTAAGTACTCCAAAAATAATAATAATTCTTAGATGATATAAATTTAGATTTACTTTCGCCCATCAACTTAAGCGTTTGGGTCAATCAGTGATTTAAGATACAATTAGTGATATGGATCTAAATTTTGCTATATTTATAAATTCTTTTGCATTGTGCTCGTGCAGTAGTGCACGTGGTAAACCAGTAGTTATTTAGAAGGTAGGTGATTTCTTTCTATTATGGTTGGAGTGATTGACCAAAATTAGTCCAAAAAATTCACATAGGTTTTTTTCAGCTTTTGAAATACTAAAAAAAAAAATGCTTAGGTGAGAGATACGTTTGTGCCATCCTACCAAAATGTCCTAATAAAAATATGTTTATTTGTTTATTTTTGAGGAACTAAAAATACCCTTGTTAAGAATACTATTCACCCCCAAATCATTTTTCTCTCTCGACTGTTTTCTCTCCGACATCTTCAACTTCGGTTGGCTCCTCTTCCCTCACCATTGCAGCATCTCCAATTTCGGTACCTCGCTCTCTCGTTTTTCGTTATCGTTCCCCTGGTTCCGTAGGTATTTATTTGTATGATGTCGTTTCGAACGCATGATTGTCCTTATATTTAAGGCCTTTCGAACTAGGTTTTCATGAGTAATTTGTTGTTTGTTTGTGCAATTTATTCTTTTCTTAGCTTTGAGTTGGGAAGTTGATGAATTGAGTGAAACTGATGGATTTTACTCTTGATTTTCCGATGATTTTATCATTTTCTGTGTTCATTTTGATTTTGGGTGGAGCTGATAATTTTACTCTTGATTTTCCCATGAGCATTATCAAGAATGAAATATCATCTATAGAATCATACAAATCTAAATATACGAACATCCATGCAAAGGGGTGATTTGGAAAAGTTTCTCTTAAGATCAATTGGAAACTTGAAATATGAAACAGGGATAGAGGAGATCTCCAGAACCCATTTGTAAAATTCAACTAAACCTTCTCCATCACAAAATAACAAGAGCATTCCGAAGAAAAAAATCTCATGTTCAATCAAGAGTCGAGACTTTCCTTGAGCGTAAATGAACGAACTTGAATTACTAGATAATGACTTTTATAATAACAAATAACCAAGGCTTTCCATGAATTTGAAGTCATAAAAAATAAGAAACAGGGGGGAGACCTTAAAGCTTAAAGCTAATACAGAGAAAGTGGATGAAGGGTTTCTAGTTTTCATGAGAAAATAATCTTCCCCCTTTTTAGACTGCGTTGCACTCCCAAATCTTACATTTGGTATCCCTTCCACTCCCAAATCTTACATTTGGTATCCCTTCCACTCTCCTTTTTTCTTTCATTCAGAACTGTGACGAACAGTAAAATCAAAATACCCAATTAAAATTCTTAATGATTCCAATCTGTTTGTATTTGTCTCTAGATTCTTGATTTTGTTTTATTTCTTGATTTTCATTCTCTTTAAGAGTTTGTATCCTTTAAAGTTTGAACTTTTATTTCTTTTCATTATATCAACGAGAAGTTGTTTCTTGTTCAAAATTCGCTATATATGTTTGTAATTGATTTCTATTTGAAATGTAGTTTCGGGATCCCATATTTTTAGGGATTGTTGTAGTTGTGGTTAAATGTTGTAATGATTTAGCGTGCTCCCACGTTTTTAGCTTTATTTAATTTATTTAATATACGTAAATAACAATTGTATCTTCCTTGTGATATTGGGTTTTGATTTAGTGATGTTAGTTTAATGTAATAATTTTTTTATTCAGCGATGGGAAAAGAAAAGAGGGAGAATAAAAGAAGAGCAAGTGCAAGGTTGCAAGTAGCAGGGTCCCCCTCGGTAAAGAATCCTGAGAAACAGACAACGCCCATCCATTTGGGAAGCAATGAGGAGGTATTTTATATTAGTTCACATATTTTTATAGGTTATATATAAATATTCTGAGGTATATATAATTGATGTGTTGCATATACAGACACAAGTCTCAAATAGAGACGTAGTGAGCACAACAAACACCAAGGATACCATGCTTGGGGGAACACAAGTGGTTGTAAAGAGGGTCAGAAGCAAACAACCAAATAAGGGGGCCCTCAAGTCAAAAAATAAGGGAAAATCCAAGAAGAAACAATCTGATTCTAAAAATAGTGATGTATATAACGGTATTTACATTATGTAAAATACTTTGCATTATGCTTACTAACTCCAACTATTATTTTAGGCATATGCAAGTTTGAACAATGAAAGTTCCGGTGAGGGGGACTATTCTGACACGGAGTCTGAAAATGATGCACCTCCAACAAAGAAACCAAGGAATTTTGAGGGGAAAAAGGTATGTAAGATCTTATGTTTTATTTTTTTCAGTAGCCATAAAACAATGAAATGAATGTCATGATTATTTTTGATAGGATCAACAACTTTCATTGAAAAAAATGAAAGAATATATGGAAAAAAAAAGAAAAAAAGAAAAAAGAAACTAAACCCATATCCATTATTTATTGAATGAGCATCTTAAGAATTAGGAATTCAAGGAGTTGAGAGTAAACATGGCTTTCCTCTATGATACATTTTATCACAGAGAAATTTTAGTTTGAGATTTTGAGCTTGCAGTTTCTCACGGAAACTACTCCCAACTTTCTTGCCATTGCTGCCTTCGCCCGCACCACTGCCGCCAATGCACATGCTGCTGCTTCCATTGCTCGTAAGGCTGCTTCTATTGCCCTCTGCACTGACCACGCCAATGCTGCTGATCCTGCTGCTGATGCTGCTGATGCTGCTGACGCTGCTGCTGACGCTGCTGCTGACTGCTGCTGCTGCTGCTGATGTCATTGCAAAATTTGCTGACATTGTCGATATTGCAACTGATCGCGTTGCCGCTAATAATCACAATGAAGCTGTCAATGATTCTGAAGCTCTCTGCAATTTATGTAACCACCCCTCTGGCTATTTCGCTGCTCTCCGTACCGCTGTTTTGAATGCCCTTACTGCCATTTCAAAAGCCACAAGATCTATACTAGTTGCCCAGGGGGCCGCAAAGGTCTGCTCATTCTCCAGCTATCATTGCCAGCATCAATGCCAAAAAAAGCCATAGAATGTCCCCAAACTGTATGTAACTATATGTTTCCACTTTTGCTGCTCATACTGTCGTTATAATTAGCTCTAAAAATCCAACTTAAACCTTCATATTAAAACCTTTAGAATTAATATCTTCAATGGTTGAGGACCCACAAAAATCTTTCTTTGATTTCTTTTATTTTGCGTCAGCAAGTGTTCTTTTATGGCAAGTTTTTAGTGAATGTTTCAATATGGGCTTTTGAGATAATAGCGGGGTTTTTTGTTTGGATTGGCGATTGTTCTACTTTTTTTTTATATAGATTATGATTCTGATTAATTGTTGTTATCTTTTGTTGTTGATGTCCCTTTTGTGTTACGTTATTCTCTTTTCTAACTCACCAAGCCCTACATAATATCTTTTTTGTTATTTATTTAGTGCATGTTTGGGAGTAATTTAATATGATTAAAATTACTTTTTTCATGTTTAAAATTACTTCGAAATACATATCTAGGGCATGTTCGGGAGTAATTTTAAATTCGTTAAAATCATTTTTGTCATTTTTAAAATCACTAAAAAACACACATTAATCACTCAAAATCAAAGACTTCATTGTCTTAATTTTTCCTTACAGCGATCACTAGTATCAAAGTAACATGACACTCTAGGATCTAATAGCCAAGGTTTTCTTTTTTCATGTACAACTTTTCCAATTAACTCCACCATATTGTTAGTTTCTCTACTTTTTTTCAACTACCAAGTCTACTTCATGATGATGTCATTTAGAATGGCTACTTGACGTCCTCCTTTATCTAGTGGTAACCTAATCCAGTTGATTAGAGATCCTAAGATGATCTAGGTTCAATAGACAAACTAGCTGGATAATTCATAGTTGACACAATAAAAAACTTATAGTTTCTTCCTGTTTCTGTGATGTTGTAGAGTGTGTGATCGGTTGATGTTAAGGTCATGTTGATATCTTGTTTTACAAGAGGAGTGATGACATAATACTCTTAATCAATATTACCTATGTGAGAGTAGCAGTGTGGGCACTTCTATGAGAACTTTTCAAATGACTTATATTCTCTAAAGCTCTCATGAATTCAAGATTTTGTCTAGAACTAAAATGGACACAAACATATAGAACTTAAAGATACAAGATGCGTTGTGTGTGATATCTATTGTCTCAATTCACCAATGAGAAGGATAGTTCCAGTGCTTGGTCTCACTATTTCTTCAATAAATTTGAAGGATATTCACTAAGGAAAGTTCGAGTCCAGAAGACACCTCTCTTGATGCATAACTTGGTATGTTTGCTCTCAATAGTTTTTGTTTGAATTTTCTCACTTTCTTTCATATGGGGGGTTGTTGGATATCTATATAGTGAAAAAAAGTGAAACAACTAAATATTGAAACATAAAAATGGATTTAATTATGTAGATTAAATTCATTGTTAGAAACTTCAAACTGGGTTGAAACCATCAAATTAAAATGATGTTTCATGTACAAATTTAACATGTATGAAAGTTAAATTTGTAGTTTCTTCAATTTAAATGAGTTATGTTTGATATTGGTCAAGTAAAAACTAAACTGAGTTAAATTTGACAATTGTTTCAATTTTTGTATTTATTTATTTGATTTTATTTTGTATTTTGGAGAGTTACTAAGTTACTAGCCTATAAATAGCAACTTGGTTCTTCATTTGTAGCATCTCATTCAAAATTGAAGAGTTCTCTCTTTTATCTCTTTCTTTCTTTCTTTTTGATCTTGAGTTAAGTTGAGAGCAAGTATCTGAGAGTTATGTTAGAATTGAGTAGTTCAAGCTTGTAATTTTATCAGAGTTAGTCGTTGTATCCCGATGAGACGATCGTTATAGTCTGCTTTCAACCCATGCAGAGTGAATAATTGTCTTCAAGACAACGCTTATTAGAAGTGTGCCTCGATTATGTTGAATCTTCAAAGGTTTTAAGGTTTTTTTTTCTAGTCTTTGGTTATTTCCATATCTAAACCTCGTTACACCATCTAACTTACGTTTGAGTTTGAATATTATATTTTGAGTGTACTATTTCTAGTTGAGGTGTAATCACTTTACTACTGTATTAAGTTCTTTCTTTGGTTCTTAAAAATATCAGTTAGTGGTTGAAAATACTTTAGAATATCTCCAATCAATTTGTGGATGACAAATATCTCTGCTTTCATTTTTTTTCCACTTTTTTTTAAACAATCGACAATCGAGTTCTCTAAGTTGAGGTTTGTGTAAGTTGGCCCGGATATTTATGATTATAAAAAAAAATATCAAATTTAAATACTTATAAACAACTGCGTCATCTTTTTGATAGGACAACTAGGGATACAGTTTATAATTATTTTCTATAACTAAAAAACTATAATGTATTTTCCTTTAAACTTCACGGAAAAATAGAACATATAAGCTAAATCCTTTTGAGGTCGTTTCAGAGGGTTTTTGGGATGGGAATTGGTACAAACGTCCAAAACTCATGTTTGTTACACAGTTTTTAACACATTGCCTGAAAATATCTTATTCACAAGCATCCTCATTTCCCACATACAAGAGTTTTCTATTCTCATCTAAAACGGTGAGTTTTCTGTTTTCCCCTCTTCTTTTATTTTTTATTTTATATATAATGTCATTTTGAATATAGTTAATTAATTAATATTAATTTAACAAAATTAATATAATTATTTTTTTATTAAATCAATAATGTTGAAGGAGAAATTTTGGACCAATCACAAATCGCCACGTCATTTATCAAATTAATGGCGAAATTATAAAATAATTAAATTTGGGACTAATTAAATGTTACATGTGTCCTAAATTGAATTTGAAACGGAAAATTGGCAATTTCGATGGTGCCGTGTGTTTCCGTCCTCATCGTTGGATCAAATTAGTTATTTTTGGTTCAATTAATTATTAATGTTTGGGCTAAAATTTAATGAAGTAAAAAAAAATAGACTTAATTTGACCCAAATGACCCAAAGGCCCAAATCCAATTAGTTGGGCCCAATGGGTCAGACCCATGGATCAATCAAGCCCAAGCCCATAAGGCCCACTTAAGAACTCTATAAATAGAGAAGTTCTCTTCATTTACAAGGTTCAGAAATTTTACACTCAGAGAGCCTAGAGAGAATTCTCCTTACAATCAGAAGACTCCCTAACTCCTGAAGCTGAACCACGCACTTGAAGACTGAAGCTCCTTTGAATACATACATCCATCCAAGACTTCAACTCCAACTCTACGTGCATCCACGCGCCCCGCTTCCATACATCAAGCGTACGCGTGCATACATCCATCCAAGACTCTAACTTCTACGTGCATCCACGCGCTCCGCTTCCATACATTAAGTGTACGCGTGCATACATCCATCCAAGACTCCAACTCCACGTGCATCCACGCGCTCCGCTTCCATACATTAAGCGTACGCGTGCATACATTCATCCAAGACTCCAACTCTATGTGCATCCACGCGCTCCGCTTCCATACATCAAGCGTACGCGTGCATACATCCATCCAAGACTTCAACTTCACGTGCATCCACGCGCTCCGCTTCCATACATCAAGCGTACGCGTACAGTTGAGAGAGAATCAGAGGATCAAGTACTAGAGATCGAACCACATCCGCATCAAACTTATATAAACACAAGTTCAACTCCACGAATTAAATTTCTTCGGAAATCTCGTGTGAACAAATTGGGAAGCCCAGTGGGACTATCTCTACCTCTCATTTATCTCAACACATAAACCAAGCGATGACTTCTAAGAAAGTAGCATCTAACACTCCTGCAGCATCCAACGCTCCTGCTGCAAGCAATGCATACACAGGACCCATCACTCGCAGTCGCTCAAAGGGGATCATGCAGGAGAAGGAACAAGGTTCTACTGTCGCAGAGGACATCTTGAGGCGATTGACAAAATCTCCTAAAGGGGGGATTGTCATCAAGGAAAATCCTTTGTATGATAACTTTGTTCCTGACTCTGACCAGTCCAAGAAGGAATCACACCCTGATGTGATGTCCG
Source organism: Lagenaria siceraria (assembly GCA_002890555.2). NCBI lineage: Eukaryota > Viridiplantae > Streptophyta > Magnoliopsida > Cucurbitales > Cucurbitaceae > Lagenaria > Lagenaria siceraria. The sequence goes on along the minus strand of CM016492.1, from coordinate 22,330,867 downwards.
TCATGATGGCTGACATAGCAACCGAGGCAACTATGGCTGAATTAGAGAGGAAGATAAATTTCCTAGCGAAAGCTCTCGAGGAGTGAGATGATGAGATCGCTACCTTGAGAGAGCAAATGCAAGCTCGAGAAACTGCTGAGTCGAGCCACACTTCCGCTGTCAAGGCAAATGACAAAGGAAAAACTCCGCTGCAGGAAAACCAGCTGCAGCATTCTATCTCTGTCGCCTCTCTGTCAGTCCAGCAGCTACAGGACATGATCACAAACACCATTAGAGCCCAGTATGGGGGATCACTACAAAATTCTTTTATGTACACAAAGCCGTACACTAAAAGAATTGACAACCTCATAATGCCTGCCGGATATCAACCACCAAAATTCCAGCAGTTCGACGGAAAGGGCAACCCTAAACAACACGTTGCTCATTTCGTTGAAACATGTGAAACTGTAGGGACTAGAGGAGATCAACTAGTTAGACAGTTCGTTCGTACCTTGAAAGGAAATTCTTTCGATTGGTACACTGATCTAGAGCCAAAAGTGATTGACAGCTGGAAGCAGTTGGAAAGAGAATTTTTGAACCGTTTTTACAGCACTAGGCGGACTGTTAGCATGATGGAGCTAACAAACGCCAAGCAGCGGAAGGGAGAGCCAGTCATCGACTACATCAACCGATGGAGAGCTCTAAGTCTTGATTGCAAAGATAGACTCACTGAACTATCTTCAGTGAAGATGTGCACCCAAGGCATGCACTGTGAACTTCTCTACATCCTGTAGGGAATCAAACCTCGCACATTTGAAGAGTTGGCAACTCGCGCCCACGATATGGAGTTAAGCATCACCAACAGAGGAACAAAGGACTTCCTGGTCCCAGGAGAAAAGAAGGATACAAAGGGCACCGAGAAAACTGTGAAGAGTGCTACGAAAGAATCTATGGTCGTCAATACAGCCCCATTGAAATTTTCCTCTAAAGGAAGAGATTCAAGAGCTGAAAAGAGAGATGACGGAGGCGAGCGACGTCGCCTAACTTTGAAGGAGAGGCAGGAAAAGGTTTATCCATTCCCAGACTCTGATGTTGCAGATATGCTAGAGCAACTGTTGGAGAAACAACTGATTCAACTGCCTGAATGCAAGCGGCCAGAGCAGTTAGGAAAAGTCAACGATCCCAACTACTGCAAGTATCATCGGGTCGTTAGCCACCCAATTGAAAAGTGCTTTGTGTTGAAAAAGCTGATTATGAGGTTGGTTCGTGAAAAAAAGATTGAGCTAGATCTGGATGAGGTGGCTCAGGCAAATCATGCCGCGGTGGCAATGCCTTCAAGCGTTCCACCATCAACACGGCTTCATGATCAAGGAGAAAGTTTGATCCAATTTGGGACTTTTGAGCCTATAGTCGTTCGTTCCAGCAAGAGATCATAATGATAGACCTTCAAGGCAAAAATGACTTTGTTGAAGATGATGACGAATGGTGGATCCTTGTGACTCATTGAAAGAAAAGAAAGGCGAGCTCCACCAAAAAAGAGTTGCGCTTCCATCGAGATTACAAAAGAGGAAGCAAGACTCATAAAAAGAAAGCAAAGAAGAAGGTGTGGAAGTCTAAACCTGTCAAGGAGGAGGACGAAGATTCTTCTCAACCTCGACGACCAGTGACTCTGGCAAAATTTCTTCCACAAAACTTTCTTGATGATCATCCAGAGGAAGTGCTAGAAGTTGTTGCGTGTCATGTCGTCAGCACAGCAGAAGGTGAAGATATTCCTTCAAGCTCGTTGGAGACGATGGTAGAATCAAAAGACCAACCGTCGTTCGACATAGAAGACTTGTTGTCTCTCTCTTAGACAGCTAAGACTGCTCTTATTGATGCATTGCTAAACTCAGGTGCATCAAGTTCATCAAGTTCAAGCGTCCTAGCCTCCAGGGTGCGTACATGCGCTTCTTGCTGCACATCTATAGACTTTTCAGATGAAGACCTATTACTGGGATCAAAGTCTCATAACAGGCCCCTATTTGTCTCAGGATACATGCGAGAACAAAGGGTTGGTCGAATTCTCATTGACGATGGGTCGACTGTCAACATTATGCCTAAATCGACTATGAAGCAATTAGGTATCTCAATGGAAGAACTGATGAATAGCAAGTTAGTGATCCAAGGCTTCAATCAAGGTGGTCAACGAGCGATCGGCATGATTCGCCTGGAACTCATTATTGGCGACCTAAAGGCCAACACATTGTTCCATGTCATAGATTCGAGGACTACTTACAAGTTGTTGTTGGGGCTCCTTGGATTCATGGAAATGGAGTAATAACTTCTACACTCCATCAATGCTTCAAGTTTTATCAAGAGGGCATTAAGAAGGTTGAAGCAGATTCCAACCCATTCTTAGAAGCTGAGTCCCACTTCGCAGACGCAAAGTTCTACTTAAAGACCGATAATGTCGGTGAAGTTATGCCCGCAGAGATTCCTCTAATAAAAGGGGAGGATAAATCTCGGTCCAAGCCACAAATAGATACAGCAAAAGAACCAAGTGAAGGGGCCAGTACTTCTAACTCTCAAAAGACTGAAACTTTGGAAGATGAGAAAGCTCCAAGTCCTCCAATCTTGCGTTATGTTCCTTTGTCAAGACGCAAGAAAGGTGAATACCATTCGCAGAATGCTCGAGGGGCTTGAAGGTCGGTGATGTGGAGATCTTAAAAGAAAGTTTTGTTACACCTGTTACAAAAATAACAAAACAAGAAATTCACAAACCAAAAATGGACCTGACGAAGGTAAATTTGCCTGAAAGACGAACGAAAGATGGGTTCGACCCAAAGGTTTATAAGCTGCTGGCAAAAGCAGACTATGACTTTATAACTCACACTGAGTTCAAAAGCCTGAAGATTTATGAGCAGCCTGAACTTTCTCCATCCCAAAAGAAGCTTTTCCAGGAAGGATATGCCATACCTGCCTCGAGGAAAGGACTTGGATATAAGTCTCCTGAGTCGGTTCGCATAACTAGAAAGGGAAAGACAAAAGTGGCTGACAGCAATCACATAACGACAAAGGAGGTTGATAACTCTAAAGAAGGAGAAAACAATGGTCAAAGAACTTCTGTCTTCGACCGCATTCGACCGCCTGTCGCACGTTCCTTAGTCTTTGAAAGGCTAAGTATGACGGAAATAGAAGAAGAAAGTCAGCGCCCAACGGCTAACCTCGACCGATGCTCTGCCTTTCGAAGGCTTGTCATGCCTTATGGGGAGGAAGAAGATATTCATCATTCTCCAGTGACGACTCGACCCTCGACATTTGAAAGATTAAGTGTGCTTACGAAGAAAAATGAGGAAGCACCTCGCTGGTCAATTTTCGATCGCCTTAAGCATGAAGGTGTCGAGAATCACTCTAACAAAAGGTCGTCTTTCGAGCAAAAGAAAAAAGAAAAGATTCGTGGTGATGCTCCTAGTATACCTACAAAGAAGAGTGGAGGAAAATCTCGCACATCAATTTGGCGCCGCATTAAGCATGAGGATGTTGAGAATCATTCAAATCAAATGCTCCCTTGCGAGACAGAGGAGGGAGGAGAAATTCGTAGTAATGTTCCTTCGCGAATGAAAAGAAAAATTTTCATCACCCTCAATACAAGTGAAGGCTCTTTAAAGGTGAAAAGACGTGACGTTATCCTTACTAAGCCTGACAGTGAAAACTTAGAACAGGAAAAAGGCAAAATTTCATGTCATCATATCACCGTCATCGAAGAGTGGCAGAGCGAAATATCTGAAGAAGATGTGGAGGACGCCCCACTCACGCTTGAGGATGGTGGTCAGTCCACAGTAGATGAACTCAAAGAAGTGAATCTCGGCACAGTAGAGGAATCGCGTCCAACTTTCATTAGCGCGTCTCTCTCAAGTGAAGAGGAAGGCGAATATACGAGCCTACTCACCGAATACAAGGTGCTTGGTCATACAAAGAGATGCCAGGACTTGACCCAAAAGTAGCAGTCCATCATCTCGCAATCAAGCAAGGGTATCGACCCGTCAAAAGGCTCAACGACGCTTTCGGCCAGAGCTTATTCCCCAAATTGAAGCAGAAGTCAATAAGTTGATTGAAGCAGGATTCATTCGCGAAGTCAAATATCCAACGTGGATAGCCAACATTGTTCCCGTTAGAAAGAAGAATGGACAGTTTCGCGTCTGCGTAGACTTTCACGACTTGAATAATGCATGCCCAAAGGATGACTTTCCATTGCCTATCACGGAGATCATGGTTGACGCAACTACTGGGCATGAAGCCTTATCCTTTATGGATGGGTCATCCGGGTATAATCAAATACGGATGGCTCTCGCGGATGAGGAAATGACTGCCTTCCACACTCCAAAGGGAATATACTGCTACAAGGTGATGCCCTTCGGATTGAAGAATGCTGGCGCTACTTATCAACGCGCCATGCATAAAATATTTGATGATATGTTGCACAAACATGTTGAATGCTATGTTGACGATCTCGTGGTTAAGTCCAAGAAACGACAAGACCATCTGAGAGATTTAAAAGTTGTGTTTGACCGCTTGCGGAAATATCAGCTGAGGATGAATCCTCTCAAGTGTGCGTTCGGCGTAACCTCAGGGAAGTTTCTTGGTTTCATCGTAAGGTGATTCATGCTATGAAATGCATGAAATTAGGCTTTTATTTTAGCATTTTTAATGTGAAAAATGAACTATTGCATGAATTTTATCCCAACTTTGGTCTTAATATGTTTAAATAAGCTTAATGAGGGTTAATTATGTGTAAAGAATGATTTTTACGGATTTGGTGCAGATCCGGTACGTTTTTTATAGGTTTCTGGCTGTTTTTGTTGATTTTCTATCTAATGTGCCCAAGTAGTAAGTGATATACCAGTCCTCTCCGCCACATCAGATGTGCTGTAACCGCATCAGAAGTGATGCGCCCACATTACTGAGCCCAGTTTTTTCAGATTCGCGCCCAGTCAATTATGGTTGCTATTTTCTCGGTCAAATTTGTTATTCAACGCCTAAAAAGCTGGAAAATCGTTCAGCACATGATTTTAGGTCATATCTCAACCACCTTGGCCTATATAAAGGAGGAGAACCCTTGTAATTGACGAACAACTCACTGCCGCCACCACCATCACTTCATTCTCCATCTCACGGTCACGTTTCCAGCACCTTGGGATTTTTTTTGAAGTTCAAGCCAGTAGTCTTAAGAACGAAAGTTCCTCTGAGGCGTAGCGGCTCTAGGATTACTCTTCCACAGAAGTGTGCGTTGAGGAAAGATTCTATCTTGAAAAAGAAGGAATCGTCCTAGGAAAAGGCTCGTACTTGAGGATTTTTCCAAGTTCATTCGAGTTGTATTTATTTTCCAGCTTTACTGTTTTCTTGTTATTTTCCATTTATTATTACTCTACCAATCAAACGTTATATTGTAGCTATGATTTATGATATAATGAAAATGATTATTTTATCAAAAGTCATGAGCTAAATATTTTTAGGGGTTTAACAATGTGAAAGCCTTAGGGTTGTTATGACATAGGTTATGTAACGCTCATACCACTTTGTGTAATCACATTCTCTTTGTTGATTTTAAAAGATAAAATCGGTAAGTTAAACTGGCCATTTAATTTAACGATCTAGCGGAGCTTTAATGCTGAGAAGGTTAGGGTGTAAGCGGATTTCACAAAGGGATATGGGGCTAAGAGCCTAGACATAGGATGGTCATGTTGCCTTAGAAATAAGGGACACCATAGGATAAAGGAATTAAACTTGATTTAATCTAAGATCCAGCTAACCATGGAAACATTAGGCATTAGCTGCTTAGAGCTCCTAAAGGAACTTGACACAAGACCAAATAGGTGCAGTTTCCTGTCAATGTGTAAATCATTGTTTGGTGTGATGCGGTCACATCACTTAAGGCATAACACCCGACTGGCTGTAGCATTATTAACCCTGTTTGATTCCCGTTGTTAACTGTTTTCTAAATTTTCTTTCACCAAAATTCTAAAACTTTCTCTTTGGTTACCTTGGTTACATTGGTTCACAGTCATAAGAATTTTAACTCAATCTAGTCCTGTGGGATTCGATACTTGGAATACTCCAAGTTATTACTTCATCGATCGTGTATACTTGCACGTAGACCTATCTATTCCATACTTTTATATTATCGTTATCATTCATACACATTTGGTCGATCATAAGGCATCGGGGAATTGAGATAGATCAGTCCAAGATCGATGCTATTTAGAAGATGCCAAGGCCAAGAAATCTACACGAGTTGAGAAGTCTCAAGGGTCGTTTGGCTTACATACGGAGATTTATTTCTAACCTTGCTGGCCGATGTCAACCTTTTCAAAAGTTGATGAGAAAAGGAGAAAGTTTTGAGTGGGATGAGGCTTGTCAAAATGCTTTTGACAGCATAAAGAAATACTTGCTTAATCCCCCTGTCCTAGGCGCTCCCTTAGCAGGCAAGCCGTTGATATTGTACATTGCCGCACAGGAAAGGTCGCTGGGGGCATTACTGGCACAAGAAGGGGAGAAGGGGAAGGAGCGTGCTCTCTACTATCTAAGTAGGACCCTAACGGGAGCTGAAATCAATTACTCCCCTATCGAGAAAATGTGTCTTGCACTTTTCTTTGCGATAGACAAGTTGAAGCACTACATGCATGCTTTCACAGTTCATCTAGTTGCGAAAGCTGACCCTATTAAGTATGTGTTATCCAGGCCGATCATCTCCGGGCGCCTGGCCAAATGGGCGATTATGCTCCAGCAATACGACATTGTATATGTGCCACAAAAGGCGATTAAAGGACAAACATTAGCTAACTTCTTAGAAAATCACCCAATTCCATCAGATTGGAAGTTATGCGAAGACTTGCCCGATGAAGAGGTTTTCTTAGTTGAAATTACAGAGCCTTGGACTATGTACTTTGATAGTGCAGCACGAAGGAGCGGAGCGGGGGCAGGCATTGTCCTCATCTCACCTGAAAGACATATGATGTCTTATAGCTTTACACTTGGTGAATTATGCTCAAATAATGTCGCTGAATATCCGGCTTTAATAATTGGCCTCCAGATGGCGTTAGAAATGGGAATATTGTACATAGAAGTTTATGGCGATTCGAAATTGATAATCAGTCAACTCTTGCGGCAGTATGATGTGAAGCATGAAGATTTAAAGCCTTACTTCACCTATGCCAGAAAATTGCTGGAAAAGTTCGATAGTGTAATGTTGGAGCATGTACCAAGGTCAGAAAACAAGAAGGCAGATGCTTTGGCAAACCTAGCTACTGCATTGACAATTCAAGACGATGAAACTCTAAACATATCGCTTTGCCAAAAGTGGATTATGCCGTCAATTGAGGCTGAATGCGAAGAAATGAACCTGACATCAGTCTATTTAATTGACGAGGAAGACTAGCGCCAATCCATCATAGATTGTCTTGAACATGGTAAACTTCCAACAGATCTCCGTCGTAAAACTGAGGTGCAAAGGAGAGCAGCTCACTTCATTTACTATAAGGGGACTTTATATCGTCATTCCCTGGAAGGGCTCTTTCTTCGATGCCTTGGAAAAGAAGAGTCAATAAGAGCGCTAGAGGAGGTGCATTCAGGCGTCTGTGGCGCACACCAATCTGGACTGAAGCTTCAATTTCAGTTGAAGAGGATGGGATACTATTGGCCCAAGATGATCCAGGATTCGATGGAGTATGCGAAGAAGTGTGAAGCTTGTCAATACCATGCAAACTTTATACATCAACCACCAGAGCCCCTACATCCAACTGTGGCTTCATGGCCTTTTGAAGCTTGGGGACTTGATCTTGTTGGTCCTATAACACCCAAGTCGTCAGCAGGGCATTCTTACATCCTAGCAGAGACAGATTACTTTTCAAGATGGGCTGAGGCCATTGCGCTGAGAGAAGCCAAGAAAGAAAATGTGGCAGACTTTATCCGAACTGACATCATCTACCAGTACGGAATTCCCCACCGAATTGTGACGGATAATGAAAGACAATTTTCTAACAGCCTAATAGATAAATTGTGCGAAAAGTTTAAATTCAAGCAATACAAGTCGTCCATGTACAACGCAGCGGCGAATGGGCTAGCAGAAGCTTTCAACAAAACTTTATGTAACCTACTGAAGAAAATCGTCTCTAAGTCAAAGAGAGATTGGCAAAAGAAGATTGGTGAAGTGCTATGGGCTTACCGAACTACTCATCGCACTCCTACAGGAGTTACACCATATTCTCTTGTTTATGGAGTGGAGGCTGTTCTCCAATTAGAAAGGGAAATTCCATCATTAAGGATGACAGTTCAAGAGGGGCTAACTACAGAAGACAATGCCAAATTACGTCTTCAAGAGTTAGAGGCACTTGACGAAAAGTGGCTAGAAGCTCAACAGGCGTTGGAATGTTACCAAGCGCGAATGTCCAAAGCCTTTGATAAGCACGTGAAGCCCCGATCATTTCAAATTGGTGATCTAGTGCTTGCTATAAGGAGACCTATCATCACAACAAGACATACAGGAAATAAGTTTACTCCTAAGTGGGATGGACCCTATATCGTCAAAGAAGTCTACACAAATGGAGCGTACAAGATCGTCGATCAGGATGGATTAAGGATTGGTCCAATCAATGGCAAATTCCTTAAGAAATTTTATGCATGATAAGTATGTAAAATGCTCCTTATCGCAAGAGCCTAAACTGCACGGTGCTCCTAGCCCACATGAGCTTAAAAGGTGAACGGCCAAACAAAAGAAAAAATTTTGAACTACGTTATGACTTGATCCCTATACATTATAAAGGGTACGTAGGCAGCTTGAAGCAAACTTTAAGTTCAGTCACGTCATGAAAAAAAAACTTGAAGATGTCTTACTAGGAGCAATGCAACAAGTCAAAGGAGTGCATCACTAAGGTTGAAGTTATCTGCCCCGCTCCACCCCATTTGCGAGATCAGGTCCGGTCTGCTTGACTCTACCTTATTTGTGAGATTAAATTCGATATGTTTGGCTCTACCTTATCTAAAAGATCAGCTCCGCCTCATCTCCAAATAATGATGCAACTTCACTCCTCCAAAATATTGGTGCAGCTCCGTTCTACCTCTAAGTATATTGTTGCATCTTCAAAGCATTGGTGTCTCACAAGTTCATCTGGGCGGCGAACGAGCTCGGATCTTATGGCAAACGTATGGCCATAGACCCTCACAAGTTCCTCTAGGCGGCGAACGAGCTCGGATCTTATGGTAAACATATGGCCATAGACCCTCACAAGTTCCTCTGGGCGACGAACGAGCTCGGATCTTATGGCAAACGTATGGCCATAGACCCTCACAAGTTCCTCTGGGCGGCGAACGAACTCGGATCTTATGGCAAACGTATGGCCATAGACCCTCACAAGTTCCTCTGGGCGGAGAACGAGTTCGAATCTTATGGCAAACGTATGGCCATAGACCCTCACAAGTTCCTCTGGGCGGCGAACGAACTCGGATCTTATGGCAAACGTATGACCATAGACCCTAACAAGTTCCTCTGGACGGCGAACGAGCTTGGATCTTATGGCAAACGTATGGCCCTAGACCCTCACAAGTTCCTCTGGGCGGCGAACGAGCTCAGATCTTATTTGCAAACGTATGGCCCTAGACCCTCACAAGTTCCTCTGGGCGGCAAACGAGCTCGGATCTTATGGCAAACGTATGGTCGTAGACCCTCACAAGTTCCTCTGGGCGGCGAACGAGCTTGGATCTTATGGCAAACGTATGGCCATAGACCCTAACAAGTTCCTCTGGACGGCGAACGAGCTGTGATCTTATGGCAAACGTATGGCCGTAGACCCTCACAAGTTCCTCTGGGCGGCGAACGAGCTCGGATCTTATTGCAAACGTATGGCCATAGACCCTCACAAGTTCCTCTGAGCGGGGAACGAGCTCGAATCTTTTGGCAAATGTATGGCCATAGACCTTCACAAGTTCCTCTGGGCGGCAAACGAGCTCGGATCTTATGGCAAACGTATGGCCATAGACCCTCACAAGTCCCTTTGGGCGGCGAACGAACTCGTATCTTATGGCAAACGTATGGCCATAGACCCTCACAAGTTCCTCTGGGAGGAGAACGCGTTTGGATCTTACGGCAAACGTATGGCCATAGACCCTCATAATTTCCTCTGGGCAGCGAACGAGCTCGGATCTTAAAGCAAACGTATGGCCATAGACCCTAACAAGTTCCTCTGGACGGCGAACGAGCTTGGATCTTATGGCAAACGTATGGCCATAGACCCTCACAAGTTCCTCTGGGCGGCGAACAAGCTCGAATCTTATGGCAAACGTATGGCCATAGACCCTCACAAGTTCCTCTGGGCGGTGAACGAGCTCGGATCTTTTGGCAAACGTATGGCCATAGATGGCCATAGACCCTCACAAATTCCTCTGGGCGGCGAACGAGCTCGGATCTTATGGCAAACGTATGGCCATAGGCCCTCACAAGTTCCTCTGGACGGCAAACGAGCTCGGATCTTATGGCAAACATATGGCCATAGACCCTCACAAGTTCCTCTGGGCGGCGAACAAGTTCGGATCTTATGGCAAACGTATGGCCATAGACCCTCACAAGTTCCTCTAGGCGGCGAACGAGTTTAGATCTTATGGAAAACGTATGGCCATAGACCCTCACAAGTTCCTCTGGGCGGAGAACGCGTTCGGATCTTACGGCAAATGTATGGCCATAGACCCTCACAAGTTCTGTAGAAGTCAAAGCGGCAATCTAGGCGCGAAAAAAATATATATATTTTAAGAAAAAAAAGTAGTTTCCTTTGAGTTTTACCTTGTTTAGTAGGTGCAAATTCTATTCCCAAAAGAGAAAACAAAACCTAAAAAAAAAAAAAAAGTTCTCAGTTTTACATGTTATGTACAATAGCGATTATGAACAGATTAGACTTCAAAACAAATATCTAACCGTTGAGAATGTGGCCCTATGTGTCTCGAACAGGCAGATAAAATTCCGATACGATCTGACCGTTGAAATTCCGGCAAAAGATGATTTTCTGAGAGCTGTCCCTGAAGAAAAAAAGTTCCCAGTTTTACGTGTTCTGTACAATAGCGATTATGAACAAAATAAACCTCAAAACAAATATCTAACCGTTCAGAATGAGGCCCTATGTGTCTCGAACAGGAAGATAAAATTTCGATACGATTCGATGGTTGAAATTCAAAAAAACGACGTTTTTCCGAGAGCTGTCGCTGAAAATAATTCTCAGTTTTACATGTTCTGTACAATAGATATTATGGACAAATTAGAGCTCAAAACAAAGATCTAACCGTTCAGAATCTGGCACTATGTCGCCCAAACAGGTTGTGAAAATTTCAAGATGATCCGACGGTTGGAACTACAGCAAGAAGCAATTTTCTAGGAGTTGTCGCAGAAAATCTGAAATTTTATTTGGCTTCTTCGTTCTCACTCTACCTCATTAGGTCACTTAAATAATATATATATAATCCTAAACCCTAATTCCTTAAGAAATTAGATATATATATATATATATATATATATATATATATATATATATACAAGTTTCTCGAATTAAAGTTTGGCCATATTCCAAATTTTATTCCAAATTTTATCCTAAATTCAAATGTACGGATCTTGTAGATTGGATCTTGAATTAATCTCAATATAAAATTTGGTCATATTCCAAATTTTATCCCAAATTCAAATGATTTTATCAAATTTAAATTGCGGATAATATCTCGAATTTATCCCAAAATAAAATTTGGCCATATCCCGAATTTTATCTCAAATTCAAATCAAACTTCGAAGTTATCCCAAATTAAATTTGGCTATATTCCAAATTTTATATCAAGTTTTAAATCAAACTCATGTACTAAATTCATAGTTTGATGGACACACCAAATAGGGTCAAATTCAAGAACATATACAACTTGCATTTTGACTCAACTTCATTTTTTTCGAGATTCACCCACCATATACGTGCATAAATCTCGAAAAGAGGGCATTTGTTGAAGGAGAAATTTTGGACCAATCACAAATCGCCACGTCATTTATCAAATTAATGGCGAAATTATAAAATAATTAAATTTGGGACTAATTAAATGTTATATGTGTCCTAAATTGAATTTGAAATGGAAAATTGGAAATTTCGATGGTGCCACGTGTTTCCGTCCTCATCGTTGGATCAAATTAGTTATTTTTTGTTCAATTAATTATTAATGTTTTGGCTAAAATTTAATTAAGTAAAAAAAAATAGACTTAATTTGACCCAAATAGCCCAAAGGCCCAAATCCAATTAGTTGGGCCCAATGGGACCAATCAAGCCCAAGCCCATAAGGGCCCACCTGAGAACTCTATAAATAGAGAAGTTGATTCAGAAATTTTACACTCAGAGAGCCTAGAGAGAATTCTCCTTACAATCAGAAGACTCCCTAACTCCTGAAGCTGAATCAGAAGACTCCCTAACTCCTGAAGCTGAACCACGCACTTGAAGACTGAAGCTCCTTGGAATACATACATCCATCCAAGACTCTAACTCCACGTGCATCCACGCGCTCCGCTTCCATACATCAAGCGTACGCGTGCATACATCCATCCAAGACTCCAACTTCTACGTGCATCCACGCGCTCCGCTTCCATACATCAAGCGTACGCGTACATACATCCATCCAAGACTCCAACTTCACGTGCATCCACGCGCTCTGCTTCCATACATCAAGCGTACGCGTGCATACATCCATCCAAGACTTCAACTTCACGTGCATCCACGCGCTCCGCTTCCATACATCAAGCGTACACGTACAGTTGAGAGAGAATAAGAGGATCAAGTACTAGAGATCGAACCACATTCGCATTAAACTTATATAAACACAAGTTCAACTCCACGAATTAAATTTCTTTGGAAATCTCGTGCGAACAAATAATAATCCATTAAAATATTTATTTATTTTATTTTTATAAATACAAATTTACTAAATGAATACAATTAATTATTTACATAAATTATTAATTAATTAGCTAATAATATCTTAAATATATTTAATTAATAAACTAAGACTAGTTAAATTTAATTAGTACAAAAATAAATTTTCTAATAATAATAATTGTTACTTATTTTTTATAATTAAACAATTATTTATTGTGATATTGTGATTAATTTTAATTTTAATAATTTGTATTACTTTATTCATTATTAACCTATCATATTTATAAAACATTTTTTTAGCATTCTTTATTAGACCAATTGCAAAAATATCAAATTGATTGGTTAAAATTAGGCCCATCTACAATGTTTTATGATTTTGCAAAAATCACAAAATCTTTAAGCCCAACCCAATTGAAATGCTTGTATGACCAAAATGCCACTCACATTTAAAAATGTGTGATTGTATGTGATTGCCCACTAATTACTATCTAATTGCTATATAATTGTTGTTCGATTACTATATGATATACTAATTATCAATGATTATCTGATTGTTGTCAACAATAAATAAGACACTATATATTGTAATTACATAAAAACATATAATTAACAAATATATCTTTGATGTCCACAATATAATTGTTCAAATAGATACAAATTATTTACATATTTTTTTATTATGACCAACACGATTACAACGGTTACACTTCGTGCACTTTGCCAATTCACCAATTGATGGAATCCTTTGCTTTTTATAAGGTCTTCTTGCTTGACGTTAGAGTTGTTCACCTCTAAAATACAAGTAGTAAAAAATCAAACATCAATCACATGACAATCAAATATAAATAACAAAGTACTTAATATCTAATCAAAATCACATGACAATCAGATAGCAGTGGGATATCAATCATGTGACAATCAAATAGAAATCACAAAATACTTAATATCTATGAAAATTACATGGTAGTCAATGACAATCAGATAGCAATCAGTTATCAATAAGATATCAAGCAGATGACAATCACATGTTAATCAAATAGAAATCATAAAATACTTAATATCTAATGAAAATCACATGAGAATCATATATCAATCATATGACAAGAACATAACTTTATAATGGTGTTTGATGAATAGAATTTATAATGTATAGCTTTAAAGTTGATTTGACAACAGAATTTCAGAAACAGAAAAATGAAGGAAAAAAAAACAAAGAACTTTAGCTAATTGTGGATTAAATTTTGTATGTGTTGATTAGAAAGAAGTCAAATACTAAGTGTTGGTCTACCACCTCTCAAAAGAGTGAATCTCTTCCACCTATCCAGGTTTTTTAAAATTCATTCCATAATCATATTTACAAACAACAACTTACCATCCATGAGTTGAAGGATAGAACATGATGGATTGAAATCTCACCCTTGAAGCCCTTCATGTTAGCCTTTAGACTTGATATTTTCAATAAAAATCCTCATTTGATCATGGTCACGACCGTCTTTTATTGCAAGTTTTCTGTATGTCAATGTTTTAATTTGGGCTTCTAAAGACTAATAGTTGGTTTTTCTGTTTGGATTCACAATTGTTCTATTTTTTTCCCATTTAGATCATGATTTTGGTTAGTTGTTGTTATGATCTTTTGCTCCTCATAGCGTTCTGTGACGTCTCTTTTGTGTTACCCTTGTAATTTTATTTTTTTTTTTTAACTCACTGAGCAGTACACAATACCCCTTTTATTTTTATTTTTATTTTTTATATTTTTTTTGGCCAAGAATTCTACTGTTTCAAATTTAATGTTAATTATGAAGGAATTTTGATTGTTTCTTTATCAACCCTAAAAGAAATATATGAAGAAAATGTTACAAACTAGATGTTGGAATCAAATTTTGTTTCATTTTGATTCCTTTACTTTTTTATTAAAAAAAATGGTCCCTGCATTTTCAGTTGTCCAATTTTAGTTTTTGTACTTTTAATAAATCTCTGTCGTTAGTTTCTAGTTTACTATATGAAAAAAAAACCTTCTCTACAAGCATGCACTTTATAAATTTTGAAAATATATTTACATAGTGTCTTTTTTTTTTTTTTTTTGCATAAAAAATTATAATATTATTTAACAAATTTTGATGAAAATTAACTTTGAATGACTGAATTTAAGATTTATTAAAAGTATAAGGATCAAAATAAAACAAAATCTAAAGTATGAGGACTAAAATGATATTTTAACCCCTCCCCTACTCTATATTTATAATAAAGCTAAACTAATACCTATTATTTATGTGAATAAGCATCTTAAGAAGAGGAGTTTTTTTAGAATAAATGAACATGCTATGTTTTCCTCTATTGATATATTTTATCACAAAAAAATTTAGTTGTTTGAGATTTTGAGCTTGCAGTTGTTTCTCATAGAAAATACTCCCAACTTTCCTGCCATTGCTCGCAAGGACGATATCTATACATTCGTTGCTCCTCATCCTGCTACTTACTGATTCATGCCATGAATGCGAGAAAATTGTACGGATGGCCCGTTTTAGAGGGCCCAAATGATTTTTGGCCCAATATTTAAAAACACTCAAAATTTGGTCTTTTGCTTGCGTCAGTCGTGCGTGAAAATACCGAACTGTCTTGGAAACTGACCATGATACTATGCTTTCTCGGTTCTTCATCTCGCTCCGTACGCGGACTCTCATTTCTTCCTCTCGTTCGTTTTTTACAATTTGCGCGTCATTTGCTTTCTGCCATTAATTAATGAACTCGGTACGGATTTACTTACAATTGTAAAGAAAATCTAGTTCTTTCAAATCAAATTATGGAGCACTGTTTCACAAGCTACGTTTATAACATCATTCATAAAGTTAAAATGTGGAAAAAAAAACCCATGAGTTCGAATTCTTTTGTTGTGGACAACCCATTTTCTCTTCAACTGCAAAGAGCTCGTACCCAACATTCGAACGTTGTAAAGGCTGGGCACTCATCATATCCATTCACACCAAGCCAAGTAAGTAAATGTTGCCTCGACTTGATTTATTGTTATTAACGAGAAACGAGATGAAAAAATGGCAGTCAGAAATAAATGAACGTAAGGAAGAAACGAGATTATATATATGCAGAAATGACAAGAGAAATAAACGAGAGAAATGAAGAAAAGAAATGAGAGAAAGAAAAAAGAGGAAGAAACGAGAGGAGGAAACGAGATGAAGGAACGCGAGGAAGACTTTACATTTTTCTTTATAAGTTCATTAAGTGGTGCAGCTATGGAATTGAAATCTCTAATGAACCTCCTATAGAAACTAGCTAACCCATGAAAACTCTTAATCTCACTAGCATTCTTAGGTGTAGGCCATTCCCTAATTACTTTAACCTTTTCAGAATCAACTTCCACCCCATGTTTAGAAACTACAAAACTTAGGAAGTTTACCCTTTCCATGCAAAAACAACACTTTTTTAGATTAGCGTAAAGCTTTTCCTTTTTAAGTGCAACTAGAACAAACCTAACATACATGACATGATCCTCTAGTGTCTTAGAATATATTAGGATGTCATCAAAATAAACCACTACAAACTCTCCTAAAAATTCACGCAATACATGTTAAGTCTCATAAAAATACTAGGTGCATTGGTTAAACCAAAAGGCATAACTAGTCATTCATATAAACCATGCTTAGTTTTGAAAGCAGTTTTTCATTCGTCTTCAACATTCATCCTAATTTGATGGTATCCAGATTTTTAGTCTATTTTTGTAAACATGTTACAACCATACAATTCATCTGACATGTCATCCAACCTAGGGATAGGATGTCTATACTTAATTGTAATTTTATTAAGAGCCCTACAATCTACACACATTTTCCAAGATCCATTTTTCTTAGGTACAAGTAAGACAGGAACACTACAAGGACTTAAGCTTTCACGTACATACCCGTGAGCAAGCAAGTCATCAACTTGCTTCTCAATCTCCTTAGCCTTTTGTGGATTGGTCCGGTAGGCTGGTCGATTTGGAATCTGAGCATCTGGAATAAAGTCAATCTTATGCTCGATGCCCGTTAAAGGCGGTAATTCCTTAAATAACTCCTCAGGGAAGACTTCCTCAAATTCCTGCAAAAGAGACACAAAAACATTAGGCAAAGAGGACTCTAGATCCTGGGTTAGCAAGTAAACTTCTTTAAATGTAACCATGAGTATGGTTTTTTTTAAAACATAGATTTTCTAACCTCACAAGATTTAGCACTCCAACTTGCTAGTTTTCTCTCTTTTTTCTCTTTAGTTCGCACGCTATGATCTTGCTTTTCTCTCAATCCCTCAATTTGTCTCAAGCTCTCTCTTTCTTTCTCAATCCCTCATTGTCTCTCAAGCTCTCTTTTTCTTTCCTCAATCATTCATTTTCTCTCAAACTCTTTTTTTTTCTTTTCTTGCGACCTCTTCTTTTCTTTTTTCTAACTTCTCTTGATTAATAAGTACTTCTTTGGGGGATATGGGTACAAGTACAATTTTCCTACCATTGTGTGTGAAAGTGTAACAGGTAAGAAAACCATCATAGATAACCTTCCTACCAAATTTCCAAGGCCTACCAAGGAGTATGTCCCCTGCATGCATGGGTACCACATCACACAATACTTCATTCTTGTATCTCTCTATGGAAAAAGGAACCTTCACCTACTTAATCACCCTAAGTTCCCCACAATCATTAAGCCACTGTAGTTTGTAGGGTAGTGGATGAGATGTAGTATCCAAGTTTAATTGCGAGACCAAACTAGAGCTCACAACATTCGTACAACTCCCACTTTCAATCACTACACTACATGGTATAGTTTGTACAAGGCAACGTGTATTAAAAATACTCTCTCCGATTCTCCAAATCATCCTCCTTTATGTGTGTACTTAAGGCCCTTTTAGTGACTAAGGAGAATTGTGATGTATCTTCCACTTCTTCCCCTCCTTCTTGGTCACTCATTAACCTTCCTGTCTCCCCATCATCTTCACTCACATTAGTGACTATTTCTCCTTCTCTAATGATCATTGTCCTCCTATTAGGACATTCTCGACATATATGTCCCACTCCTTGACATTTCCAACACTTAAGATCTCTATTTCTACCTGTGGTTGCCTCCACCTTTGGTTTTGCTTTCAACGAGGAGTCTCCCTTATCTTTAGGTTTATCACCCTCCTAACTTGGCTTTAAATTTAGATTATGTAGGTTTGTCACTGTGTTTCCCAGAAGTTGAATTGGAAAAGTTTTTAGAAGTACCTTGATTTTCGCCTTTGAAGTTGCTTTTCAACTTTCATTGCAAGGTGCACTGATTCTTCCATATTCTCATATACTTGCAATTCGACACATTCGGTCACATCAATATTTAAACCATGAAGAAATTTAGCCATAAAGTTCTCTTCTCCTCATTTATCTCCAATCTTTCCATCAACATCTCCATCTCCTTGAAATAATCGTCCACACTTTTACTTCTTGGCATAGAGCTTGAAGTCTTTGTGCACAATCTCTCAAGTAATGCTTTGGTACAAATCTTCTCCCCATGAGCTCTCTCAATTCCACCCATGTTTCTACGGGACCCTCTTGTCTATTGGGTTTTATGCCCTAAAACTCGTAGATAGTAAATGTTGTATTTACTTGTCTTAGAAACTTATTTAGTGGAAAATGACCATAATGCCTAGATACTTGATTCAGGAGCCACTAATCACGTTTGTTCTTCATTTCAGGAAACTAGCTCCTTCCAGCAGCTCAAGGAGGGTGAGATGACGCTTAAGGTTGGAACGGGAGACGTCATTTCAGCTCGTGCAGTGGGAGCTGCAAAGTTATTTTTTAGAAATAAATATTTATTTTTGGAAAATTTGTACATAGTTCCAAAAATTAAGAGAAATCTTGTATCTATTTTTTGTTTAATTGAACAATCTTATTGTATTACTTTTTTATCGAATTAAGTGTTCATTTCAAATAATGGTGTACATATTTATTCTGCTAAATTAGAAAACAACTTATATGTGTTAAGACCAACTAAAACAAAAATACTTTTAAATCATGAGATGTTTAATACTACTAATACTCAATCTAAAAGGCAAAGAATTTCTCCAAGTAACAATACTTATCTTTGGCATTTGAGATTAGGTCACATAAATCTCAATAGGATCGGGAGATTAGTAAAGAATGGACTTCTAAGTGACTTAGAAGATGATTCATTACCTCCGTGTGAAGCTTGTCTCGAAAGAAAAATGACTAAAAGACCTTTTAGTGGAAAATGTTATAGAGCCAAAGAACTTTTAGAGCTCATACATTCGGATCTTTGTGGTCCAATGAATGTAAAAGCTCGAGGAGGGTACGAATACTTCATCTCTTTTATAGATGATTATTCGAGATATGGTTACTTATACCTAATGACACATAAGTCTGAAGCCCTTGAAAAGTTCAAGGAGTATAAGGCTGAGGTTGAAAACTTGTTAGTTAAAACACTTCGATCTGAGCGGGGTGGAGAGTATATGGATTTAAGATTCCAAGACTATATGATAGAACATGGAATCCAATCCCAACTCTCAGCACCTGGTACGCCTCAACAGAATGGTGTGTTAGAAAGGAGAAATAGAACCTTGTTAGACATGGTTCATTCTATGATGAGCTATGCTCAATTTGCCTAGCTTATTTTAGGGGTATGCAGTAAAGACTGTGGTTCATATCTTAAACAACGTTCCCTCGAAGAGTGTTTCTGAAACACCTTTCGAGTTATCGAGGGGGCATAAACCAAGTTTGCGCTACTTCAGAATATGGGGTTGTCCTGCACATGTGCTAGTGACAAATCCTAAGAAATTGGAACCTCGTTCAAGATTATGCCAATTTGTTGGTCACCTTATGGAAACGAGAGGTGGCCTCTTCTTTGATCTACAAGATAACAAAGTGTTTGTATTGACAAACGCTACATTCTTAGAAGAAGACCACATGAGAGATCATAAACCACAGAGCAAATTAGTATTAAATGAAGCTACTTAAGAGTTAACAAGAGTTGTTGATGAAACTGGTTCTTCAACAAGAGTTGATGAAGGACCTAACACTTCAGGTCCATCTCATCCTTCTCAAGAGTTGAGAATGCCTCGACGCAGTGGGAGAGTTGTATCACGACCTTTCTGTTACTTGGGTTTAACATAAACTTAGGTTGTCGTACCCGATAACGGTGTTGAGGATCCATTTTCTTTTAAACATGCAATGAATGATGTTGATAAGGATGAATGGGTCAAAGCCATGGACCTTGAAATAAAGTCTATGTATTTCAATTCAGTATGGGAACTTGTAGATCCACTTGAAGGGGTTAAATCCATAGGGTGTAAATAGATCTATAAGAGAAAGAGGCACGTAGCTGGTAAGGTACAAACCTTTAAAGCTCGACTTGTAGCAAAGGGTTATACCCAAAGGGAAGATGTTGACTATGAGGAAACTTTTTCCTCTGTTGCTATGCTTAAGTCCATAAAAATTCTTTTATCCATAGCCACATATTATGACTATGAAATTTGGCAAATGGATGTCAAGACGCTCTTTCTGAATGACAATCTTGAAGAGAATATCTTTATGTCTCAGCCCGAAGGGTTCATAGCCCAAGGCCAAGAATAAAAAGTTTGCAAACTGAATCGATTCATTTATGGGTTGAAATAGGCATCTAGATCTTGGAACATTAGATTTGATACTGCGATCAAATCTTTTGGTTTTGATCAAAACATTGACGAACCTTGTGTTTATAAGAAAATCATCAACGGTAAAGTAGCTAGTGTATGGAGCTAAGGATTTGATCCATACAGGATATACTGACTCTGATTTCTAAACTGACAAGGATTATATGAAATCCACGTTGGGATCAGTGTTTACCCTAAACGGGGGAGCTGTAGTATGGCGAAGTGTCAAGCAAGGATGCATAGCAGACTCTACTATGGAGGCTAAGTATGTAGCTGCTTGTGAAGCAGCAAAGGAAGCAATTTGGCTCAAAAGGTTCCTAAGTGATTTGGAAGTTATTTCAAATATGGATTTGCCTATTGCCCTATACTGTGACAATAGTGGGGCAGTAGCCAACTCTAAAAAACCTCATAGCCACAAACGAGGAAAGCACATCGAGAGGAAAATGATGTTGATAATGGAGATTGTGCAATGAGGAGATGTAATCGTCACAAAGATCGCTTCGGAGCACAACATTGCTGATCTATTTACGAAGACTCTCGGCTAAAGTGTTCGAGGGTCATCTAGAAAATCTAGGTTTGCGAGATTTGTACATTGGGTAATCTAGGGCAAGTGGGAGATGTGCAATGGGTATACAGATGCCCTAGTTTATTACATTTGTTTTATTTACCATCCCCATTGTTTTGTACTATCTTGTACATATCCCACTAACTAGAGTCTTAGTTCAAGTGGGAGTTTGTTGGGTTTTATGTCCTAAAACTCGTAGATAATAAATGTTGTACTTTGACTGTCATTAATAAATTATTATTAATTATTATTCAATAAATGTTATTGATTAATTTTATCTTGTTTTAATAACTCTAAAATCCAATAAACTAACATCTTGGGCTATTTTATGAGTCTTGAAAAATATGTAGAGACATATGGGGGTTAATGTTCAAGTTATAGCCTAAAGGGTCTATAGTATAAGGACATGGCTGAGAACCTTATCCTTGTAACAATATGGATACGACCTACTTTGTATTTGATACAAACGCAATGATCTAATGCGTTCATGTAGGAGACATGCGAGTGGGGTATCATATGCAATGAGTTTGCATAAGATTGGACCATGAAATAGTAACCACTAGATGTAACTCCGTTGACTGGTTAGGTTTCTATTTCAATAGGTTAACCTAGGCAACTTAGTCTTAATCTTGAGTATATTATGAACTCCTGTTCACGAGAGATTGTCCTTTGATTTGTATAGGTGAGAGTGGCCCGTTTGCCGACTCAATATGCCTACCATTTTGGGGACAAGACCGAGTGGAGAGTTGGGAACAGATGAATTTTGCTCCTTCCCGACTTTAGGGTAAGTAGATAAGTGTTCCCTTAAGTGGTGTCTCTGGGACTTGGCCCAACCCTCTCACTGGCCTGAGAGGGGTTTCTGTTTGATGGTTGGACCATAAACAGGTTGTTCATTAGAGGAGCGCTAGTACTTAAGGATTTAGAAACAACCCAGGGGTATAACGATAATTTGACCCAGGTGGTGTTACGAACACTTGTGAAGGACTAACTTGCTGTTATTGGTCTATATCCATGGACACATAAATATATCTACAGTGAGAAGAGTGCATGTGTGGGTCTTTAGTGGAGTGTACCCACAGTTAACGAATATTGATTAATTTGGTTAATGAGTTTAGCCCGTTAATGTCATATCGTAGGAGCTTCTGATCTGCAGGTCCATTAGGTCCCCTTCTATCTCATACGAAATATTGAGATAATTATTTCTTGGATGAAATTTGAAAAGTTCAAATTTACTAAGGGAAAAGTATAATGTATAATGATACATTATAATATAAAATTTATTTTATAAATTAAATTTTATAGTATAAATATAATTTTGGATATGATTCAAAGTTAATTTATGAGAGAATTAAATATTTGAAATTGTTCAAATATTTTTTTTAATATGAATTAGATTTATATTAAAACTATAGATTAAAATTAATGCGCATTAGATGTACATTAAAACTATAGGTTATGAGAGAAATATATTTGAATTTGATTCAAATGCAGGTTAAATTAAATATTTGATATTTAATTTGGTAAGTAATTAATTGGAGAATTAATTAATTAATTAATTAATTAAATTTACTTTAATTTAATTAATTGAATTAAAACTATAGGTTATACGAGAGATGTTCATTTCAATATAATTTAAATGAATTGGTACATTAAATTAGATTTAATTAATTAAATTAATACAATTGTATAACTCCCACGTAGGAGAGTTACTTAATACGTGGGATTATCCCACTTTCTCTCAACTTCCTATTTTAATCTGCAACAGAAAGAAAAGTTGTTAGTTCTTTTATTTTGAGTTCTCTCCTGAAGATCTCTTTCAAAAATAAAAGAAAAACAGAGCTCTCTCTATTTTTCTTCCCTTACCAAAGGTTCCCACAAACCTTTCCTCAAGTTCAGAGAATAGGAAGGACTCTAAGTGGTAGTGATCCAATTGTTCCTTTCCATCAACATGTAAGTTTTTTTTTCTCTGAATTTTTTTATACAGTATGCTTAACCTAGGCTTTTAGTTTTAATTTACAATGTAGTGGTTTTTTGAAATCCTAAAATTAATTTTGAGTTAGGATTTTGATAAGTTTCTGCTGCGCTAGAGTTTTAATCCCTGCAGTCGCCGCCTCCTTTTAGAACACACCTTATCCCACCATGTTTGTGCATATCCCTTAAAATGTATTATAGAGATAGTTACCTTTTTTCTCTTCAGAGAGATCGTTACCATGAAAAATATGTTCCGCCTCATATTTCCATTGGAAGTAGTCCTTAGGGTCAGACGTACCATAAAATTTTAAAAATTTAACTTTAATGTTTCCAAAACCTCGATCGCCATAATGGTTCTCTCTTCTATCTCGTGGCCTTCTATTGTAAAAACCTCCTCTTCCCCTTTGGCCTTGTCGCTCTCCTCTTCTAGGCCCATGTATAGTAGGGTCAGAATGAGATTCATCTTGCTCTGAGACTTCTTCCTCCTCAGGAACCTCTATAACTCGCCTCCTTACTTGAGGTCTTTCCCTAGCTTGAAGCCTTTGTTCTATTCTATCCAATCTCGCATTGATTAAGGTTTCCAAGTTTCGCATGACTGACTCATTGAATCCTTCTTGTAACTGTCCTTGTGCTGCACCTCCTTTGCCTGACATTGCTGCAAAACAAAAAACAAGTGAAAGAAAAGTGGACCTCACAAGTCACTCCCTAACGTGTTTCACTCTATAGGTGATGTTCACTCATGCTTACACTCTTTAATGTAGGTGCTCTCTCACAAAAAGTAATGCTCTAAAAAGGGCAATGAGCTAAAATTGCAATTAAGATTAGAAGAGCAAGCCAAAAACAAACCAAGCAAGAATGACTGTAAAGTGTCAAACTCAAGCAAAGAACCAGTAAAATTCCACAAAAATGAAAACTAAAAATCAAGAATCTAATATTCAAGATTCAACAATCTAGATAAGAAAACAAGAAAAACAAGATATTTAGAATCAAGAATTTAAGATTCAAGATTAAAAGAGTTATGCAAGATGAACAAGACAATGGCAAACAACTAGACAAATCAATGATAAAAAGGAAACAAGAATTAGGAATTAGACACACTACTTTTACCCAAAACCCCGATTTAAATTATAAGAAATTTCAAAGTTTGATTTGAATAAGCAATGCGCTTTTGAAACAATTTTTTCTTATAAATTTCAGCAACTTAAAACTCATGAAAATTGAGTTGTCTGCTTGACCTACCTGCTTATTTTTTTCCTCAATTTCGAACTTCAGAACCCAACTTCTGATTTAAAAAAACAAAATCAATTCCAAATCGCAGAACGCATCTTCCAATTTCTTTATAAAAAAAATGACGTACTTGCTTGACCTGCCTACTTAATTTTTTTTTTCCAATTTCGAATTCGCAGACTCCCAAACTTAAAAAAAAAAAAAATTCAAAACAACAATACAACGAGAAACCTAATCAAGAAATAAACTCAACAAATCAAACAATTGAATAAAACATATACTCAATCTAGAGCCTATGCTCTGATACCAAATGATATGAAAACCCTAGCAATTTGAAAATTAGGAACCCAAGAACACCTAACAAGTAATCCTAAAACCCCAATTCAATTGATGTCAATCCTAAAGGAAAGAAGACTAAGAGATAGAGAGAACTAGTTCCTTATTTCAAGTTCGAACACTCCACAACCAAGAGGATCAGACTTACTTAAATGTTCTTGGCATGCAATCTTGATTCAAAAATTGCAAAAGTGGTGGGTGATGAAACTCTGTCATCCACCAGAGAATTCTCATTCAAGAAAACCCTAAAGTTTTAAAAACATCAAAAACTGTTCTCAACAACTTAAAAGCAAGGCTTTAAATAGTCTCCCAATAAAACTCTAATGGCTTATCATAATTCATAGTAAAATATCTAAAATAACCCTACTTAAAAAGTTATTAACAAGGATAAATTTGGAAATTATTAAATTACTGATTCATGCTATGAAATGCATGAAATTAGGCTTTTATTTGGACATTTTTAATGAGAAAAATGAACTCTTGCATGAATTTTATCCCAACTTTGGTCTTAATATGTTTAAATAAGCTTAATGAGGGTTAATTATGCATAAAAGATGATTTTTGCGAATTTGGTACAGATCTGGTACGTTTTTTTACAGGTTTCTAGCTATTTTTCATGTGATGCACCCACAACAGCAAGTGATGTACCAGCACTGTCGAGCCCTAATTTTCCAAATTCGATTCTACCCAGATCAGTTGCGATTTTCACGATTTTATCGGCTAAAAATCCTTGATTCTGCCTGATAATCTTCAAAACGAAAATCTTGACCCTCCTCAATAGATTTGGAGCTTATAAAAGGCGAGGAAGCACTCCATCTTCGAGGAACAACTCACCGTCGCCGCACTCACCACTTTCTTCTCTGTTTTACTATCAAAATTCCAGCACCTTGGGACTCTTCTCTAAGTTCAAGTCAGTAGTCTTAAGAACGAAAGTTCCTCTAAGGCATAGCGGCTCTAGGATTTCTCTTCCACAGAAGTGTGTGTTGAGGCAAGATTCTTCCTTGAGAGAGGGGAATCGTCCTAGGGAAAGACTTGTTACTTGAGGATTTTCCCAAGTTTTCTTAAGTTGTATTTATTGTCTAGCATTTATATTTATTTATTTATTAAAATTTTATCTTTTCTTTTTATCCGTTGAACATTATCTTGTAGCTATGATTTTTTATTCAATAAAGTTCATTATTTTATCATTAGTCATGATCTAAATTCTCTAAGGGGTTCAGTTATGTGGATACCCTAGGGTTTTATGGCTTGAGCAATGTTTATGCTTCATACCTTTTTGACTTATGCATTTTCTTTGTTGAGTTTATTGTTAAGTTAAACTGATCACTTAATTTAGCAATCTAGTGGAGTCCTAATGCTGAGAAGGTTAGGATATAAACCGATGTCACAAAGGAATACGGGACTAGGAGCCTAGAAATAGGATGGTCGTGTCACCTTAGAAATAAGGGGCACCGTAGGATAAAGAATCTAAGCTTGAATTAATCTAAGATCCAGCTAACCATGGAAACATTAGGCATTAGCTGCTTAGATCTCCTAAAGGAACTTGACACAAGACCGAATAGGAGTAGTTTTCTGTTCATGTATATTTCATTGCTTGGTATGATGCAGTCACATCACTTATAACATAGAACCCGAAAGGTTGGAACATAACTGCATCCCTGTTCAACATTTTTGTTTACTGCTTTTATCACATTATTCAACCTCAACATCATTTATTTATCGGTTACGATCCCCCTTGGTTTGCATCGAAAAACTATTTCTCAGAAAAATTGAATTGCATAAATAGTCTCGTGGGATTCGACTCTTGGAATACTCCAAGATTTATTACTTCATCGATAGTGTATGCTTGCACTTTAGACCATATTTATTATCATTTTTATCACTCATACACACCTGTTCGATCAATTACATCAAAATTATTAAATAATAATTTGATCCCTTGGGCGGTTCATATCAGTTATTGGTCGTTGAGGTTGAGGAAAATTCTTGTCTTCCTCCTTGACAAGCTTAGACTTCCACACCTTCTTCTTTACCTTCTTTTTCTGAGTCTTGCTTCCTCTTTTATAGTCTCGACAGAAGCACGACTCTTTTTGGGTGGAGCTCGACTTTCTTTTCTTTCAATGAGTCACAAGGATCCACCCTTCATCGTTAGCTTTAACAAGCTCATCTTTGCCTTGGGAGTCTGTCATTATGATCTCTTGCTAGAACCAAACGACTATGACTCCAAGGTCCAAAATTGGATTAAACTTTCAATTTTAGCGCAATGCTTTTGATCATTAAACGCAGTCGGTGTCGGAACACTTGAAGTCACCGTCACTACAGCGTGATTTGTTTTAGCTACTTCATCCAGATCTAGCTCTATATTCTTTTCACAAATCAACCTCATAATCAGCTCTTTCAGCATGAAACATTTTCAACTGGATGGCTGACGACTCGGTCATACTTGCAGTAGTTGGGGTCATTGACCTTTCCTAACTGCTCCGGTCATTTGCACTTTAGCAGTTGAATGAGTTATTTCTCCAATAGTTGGTCTAGCATGTCCGCAACATTAGAGTCAGAGAATGGATAGACCTTTTCCTGCCTCTCCTTCAGAGTTAAGCGACGTCGCTCGCCTCCATCTTCTTTTTTTTCAGCTCTTGAATCTCTTCCTTTAGAGGAAAATTTCAATAGGTTCGTATTGACGACCATAGATTCTTTTGTGTTACTTTTCACAGTTTTCTCGGTGCCTTTTATCTCTTTCTTATTTTTCTTTTCCTTTAGGACCAGGAAGTCCTTTGTTCCTCTATTGGTAATGCTCAACTCCATATCGTGGGCGCGAGTCGCCAACTCTTTAAACATACAAGGTTTTATCCCCTGTAGAATATAGAAGAGTTCCTAGTGCATGCCTTGGGTGCACATCTCCACTTAAGATAATTCAGTGAGTCGGTCATTGCAGTCAAGACTTAGAGCCCTCCACCTATTAATGTAGTCGATGACTGGCTCTCCTTTTTGCTGCTTGGCATTTGTCAGCTCTATCATGCTAACAGTTTGCCTAGAGCTATAAAAGTGGTTTAAGAATTCTCTTTCCAGTTGTCAATCACTTTTGGCTCTAGATCGGTGTACCAATCGAAGCCTTTCCTTTCAACGTACGAACGAACTGCTTGACCAGTAGATCTGCTCTAGTTCCTATGTTTTCGCAGGTTTCAACAAAATGAGCAACGTGTTGTATAAGGTTCCATTTCCATCGGACTGCTGAAATTTCAGTAGTTGATATCCAACAGGCATTCTGAGGTCGTCAATTCTCTTAATGTACGGCTTGGTGTACATAAAAGAAGTTTGTGGCGGTCTTCCAAACTGAGCTCTGATGGTATTTGTGATCATGTCTTGTAGCTGCTGAACTGACAGAGAAGCAACAGAGGTGGAATGTTGCAGCTGGCTTTCTTGCAACAAAGTTTTCCCTTTGTCATTCACCTTGACAGTGGGGGTTTGGCTCGACTCAGCAGTTTCTCAAGCCTGCATTTGCTCTCTCAAGGCAACGATCTCATTATCTCGCTCCTCGAGAGCTTTCGCTAGGAAATTTATTTTTCTCTCCATTTTTGCCACGGTTGCCTCAGTCGTTACGTCAGTCGTCATGACAAATATCACATCAGGGTGTGATTCCTTCTTGGATCAGTTAGAGGTAGCAGCAGAGTTGTCAAACAAAGGATTTTCCCTGATGACAATCCCGCCTTTTGGAGATTCTGTTAATCGCCTTCAGATATGTTCTCTGCAATGACAGGACCTTGTTCCTTCTCCTACACGATGCCCTTTGAGCGGCTGTGAGTGATGGGTCATGTGTATGCATCGCTTACAGCAGGAGTGTTGGACGTCGCTTTCTTAGAGGTCATTGTTTGATTTAATTGTTGAAAGAGAGATGCGAGGTAGAGATGTCCCACTAGGCGTGCCAATTTGTTCGTACGAGGTTTCCGGAGAAACGTGTTTCGTGGAGTTGAACTTGAGTTTATGTAAATTTGATGCAGATGTGATTCAATCTCTAGTACTTGATCCTCTGATTCTCTCTCAGTTGAACGTGTGCACTTGATGTATGAAGTGGAACACGTCGATGTTTTTGAAGTTGAACTTCAGTGTTCAAGTGTGATTCAGCTTCAGGAGTTACAGAGTTTTCTAATTGTAGGGAGAATTCTCTCTAGGCTCTCTTAGTGTAAATTTTTCTAAACCTTTCAAATGAAGGAGAACTTCTCTATTTATAGAGTTCTCATGTGGGCTTTTGTGGGTTTGGGCTTGGCTAGTCCATGGACTTGGCCCTTGAGCCCAACTAATTAAATTTTGGTATTTGTTGGCCTTTGGACCAAATTAAGTCTTTGGACTCAATTAAATTTTTGTCCAAACATTAATAATTAATTGAACAAAAAATAATTAATTTGATCCAACCATGAAGATGAAAACACGTGGCACTATCGAGATTTGCCAATTTACGTCCTCAATTTCAATTTGGGACACATGTCATCTTTTAATTAGTCTCAAATTCAATTATTTGTAATTTCGCCATTAATTTGAAAAATAACGTGACAATTTGTGATTAGACCAAAATTTCTCATTCAACAATATCAGTCAATTATATTTTTTAAGCAAAAACAAACCACAACCACACTATAAAATAATATCAAGAGAAATACTAACACAACAAACAATAAGCTCTTTCACTTCATTTTCGCAAGCGAGTGCACCAAAAAGTTGTGACATAAAAGAAACTTCTATCTTCATTCGTCCCAAAGTAATCCTGATGTTATTTGTCTTTGTTGTTGTCATCCAATTGCGTCTCATCGTCACACTATCATTTGTTTGTATTATTATTATTTTACAATATGGGGTGGAGAATCAAACTATTGGTGGTTTAAACTATTATTGGGTGTATTTTAATTAGTCGAGTGATCGCAAGTTTCATTTTAATCCTTGTAAGTTTTTTTTTTTTTTTTTACCTAAAATTTTATATCTACCAATAATAACAAATCTAAACATGCATACATAAAAAAAAAAAAAAAAAAAAAAAAGACACATAAAGCATCTATGAATAACTATTGTCGTCTTCTTGTTATTTTCAACTCCACATCATAAAATTTTCAAAGTAATTGAAACCAATCCCATGGTTGTGCAAAAACATCTTTTGATTTCTCTCACTCCATTTAATAAAATGGTGTATTTCGAATCTAATTGAATTGTGACTAATAAAATAATAAAATAAAAATCTTTATGTACATGAAAAATTGTAAACATACTTGGATTTAAAATATAAATATAAATTCAGTAAATATAATTTGATTTAAAATATAAATATAAATTCAGATATCTCTAATCTTATAGAATAATAATAAAATATATAATTTAAAGACTATAGTGAAGTTTTTAAATCAAGAATTATTTTGTTTTTATTTTTATATAAATAAATATATTCAAAATTGGAGCATGTGAGTGACATGCAAATGTGGTTTGAATTCTAGCAATTGCAATTATATGTAGTTGTAGAAAAACACAAACTCATCAATAAAAGTGGGTTGGTTTTATAAATTGTACCTTTCTAATCAACATTAGAGAAGAACAACACCATTAAAAAATGCCTAACAATACAATTAAGAAATGAAATGCACAAGTTGTGAAAAAAAGTAATTGAAAATATATTGAATTGCCAAATTTAAATTCAAAGTCAAATTCAACATATAATTATAATTTCTTTTACCATGTTAGTTTTAGGACAAAGAAAATATACAAAATTTCTCAAGGTGAATTTCATCTTTGACAAAGGATAAGGAGCATGATAACAACAAAACACAATATACAGAAGAGGAAGCTTGAAAACACGACAGATAACAATATTTTCTGGTAGGTGCAATCTAGTGAAGATGATCACAATACACATAATTTATAGATTTGATTTGCTATGGATTTAGAATTTCAATAGCCTTTTTTAATGATTATAATTGTTGCGTTCATAAAGCACAATGCATAACTATGGTATACATGCGTACTTCTCCACTAATTGGCTTATATGTGTAATGTCATACGATGAACACAAGTTTTATCTAACTTGAATCCAAGTGTAAATTCAAATCAGAAACCTGGTGAGTCTAGGGTCGAACTCAGGGACTTTTATGCATTTGCGATTTGCGATTTGATGGAGAAATTTTTGGACCAATCACAAATTGCCACGTCATTTACTAAATTAATGGAGAAATTATAAAATAATTAAATTTGGGATTAATTAAATGTTACATGTGTCCTAAATTGAAATTGAAGACGAAAATTGGCAAATTTCGATGGTGCCACGTGTTTCCGTCCTCATTGTTGGATCAAATTAATTATTTTTGGTTCAATTAATTATTAATGTTTGGGCTAAAATTTAATTAAGTCCAAAAATAGACTTAATTTGGCCAAAAGGGCCAAAAGGCCCAAATCCAATTAGTTGGGCCCAATGGGCCAAATCCATGAACCAATCAAGCCCAAGCCCATAAAGCCCACCTGAGAACTCTATAAATAGTGAAGTTCTCTTCATTTACAAGGTTCAGAAAATTTACATTCAGAGAGCCTAGAGAGAATTCTCTCTACAATCAGAAGACTCCCTAACTCTTGAAGCTGAACCATACTTGAAGACTGAAGTTGTTTGGAACACATACATTCCTCCAAGACTCTAACTTCACGTACATCTACGCGCTCCGCTTTCATACATCAAGCAAACGCGCAAGGTTCATAAAATTTACATTCAGAGAGCCTAGAGAGAATTCTCCCTACAATCAGAAGACTCTCTAACTTCTGAAGCTGAACCACACTTGACAACTGAAGTTGCTTGGAACACATACATTCCTCCAAGACTCCAACTTCTTGTGCGTCCACACGCTCCGCTTCAATACATCAAGCGCACGCGTGCAACTGAGGGTCAGAAAATTTATACTCAGAGAGCCTAGAGAGAATTCTTCCTACAATCAGAATACTCCTAACTCCTGAAGCTGAACCACACTTGAAGACTGAAGTTCCTTGGAACACATACATTTCTCCAAGACTTCAACTTCACGTGCATCCATGCGCTTCGCTTCCATACATCAAGCGTACGCATTTAGTTGAGAGAGAATCAGAGGATCAAGTACTAGAGATCGAACCACATCCGCATCAAACTTATATAAACACAAGTTCAACTCCATGAAACGTGTTTCTCCAAAAACCTCGTGCGAACAAATTGGCATGCCCAGTGAGACTTCTCAACCTCTCATCTCTCTCTCAACACTCAAATCAAGCAATGACCTCTAAGAAAGTCACATCCAACACTTCTGCAGCGTCCAACGCTCCTGCTGCGTCCAACACTCTTGCTGCAAGCGATGCATACACAGGACCCATCACTCGTAGTTGCTCAAAGGGGATCATGCAGGAGAAGGAACAAAGTTCTGCCGTCGCATAAGACATCTTGAGGCGATTAACAGAATCTCCTAAAGGGGAGATTGTCATCAAGGAAAATCCTTTGTTTGACAACTTTACTCCTGCGTCTGACCGATCCAAGAAGGAATCACACCCTGATGTGATGTCCGTCATGATGGCTGACATAACGACTGAGGCAGCCATGGCGAAATTGGAGAGGAAGATAAATTTCCTAGCAAAAGCTCTCGAGGAGCGAGATAATGAGATCGCTGCCTTGAGAGAGCAAATGCAGGCTCGAGAAACTACTGAATCGAGCCAAGCTCCCGCTGTCAAGGCAAATGACAAAGGAAAAACTCTGCTGCAGGAAAGCCAGCTACAACACTCTACCTCCGTCGCCTCTCTGTCAGTCCAGCAGCTGCAGGACATGATCACAAATACCATCAGAGCCCAGTATGGGGGATCGCCACAAACTTCTTTTATGTACACCAAGCCTTACACTAAAAGAATTGACAACCTAATAATGCCTGCTGGATATCAACCACCAAAATTCCAGCAGTTCGACGGAAAGGGCAATCCTAAACAACACGATGCTCATTTTGTTGAAACCTGCAAAAATGCAGGGACTAAGGGAGATCAACTGGTTAGACAGTTCGTCCGTACCTTGAAAGGAAATGCTTTCGATTAGTACACTGATCTAGAGCCAGAAGTGATTGACAGCTGGGAGCAGTTGGAAAGAGAATTCCTGAACCGCATTTACAGCACTAGGCAGACTGTTAACATGATGGAGCTAACAAACGCCAAGCAGCAGAAGGGAAAGCCAGTCATCGACTACATCAACCGATGGAAAGCTCTAAGCCTTGATTGCAAAGATAGACTCACTGAACTATCTTCAGTGGAGATGTGTGATTCATGCTATGAAATGCATGAAATTAGGCTTTTATTTGGGCATTTTTAATGAGGAAAATGAACTATTGCATGAATTTTATCCCAACTTTGGTCTTAGTATGTTTAAATAAGCTTAATGAGAGTTAATTATGCGTAAAGATGATTTTTGCGGATTTGTGCAGATCTGGTACACTTTTGACAGGTTTCTGGCTAATTTTCATGTGATGCGCCCACAACAGCAAGTGATGTACCAGCGCTGTCGAGTCCTAATTTTCCAGATCTGATTCTGTTCGAATCAGTTGTGATTTTCTTGGCTAAAAATTCTCGATTCTGCTTGGTGAATCCTCCAAACGCAAATCTCGGCCCTCCTTAACCAATTTTATATATATTAAGTTTATATTATAAAGAAAAAAGGATGGTAAAACCATCTCTTTTTGGCTTCACCATTGGATTGGACGTGAAGCAATCAAAGCCTGCTTCCCAAAGCTGTTTGCCATTGCAGATTCTAAGAAACCTTAAGGATGATGAAATTAATGAATGGATCTCTCTTACAAAGCTCATCCCCAGCATCTAACTCACGAATGGTTGTGACTTGTGGAGATGGAAGCTCGAACACAATGGTGTTTTCACTGTTAATTCTCTCATCTCTCATCTCAACAGTATCAATTCAATGCCTTCTCAAGACCTTTACAAGAGTATATGGAAGTTCCCTTGCTCTAGAAGAATCAAGTTCCTGTAACAACTAAGTATAAGAGGGGTATATGAATGAAGTGATATTTGAATAAGAGTGATTTTGAGAATATGAAAACATGATTAAAAAAAAGCTTAAAATAATTGAAAGTTACTACATATACCAACAAGGTGCACATTCATTTTCGGTAGCTCAATTATAGGAACTCCAAAGTGAAACGTGCTTAGTTTGGAGCAATCTTATGTTGGGTGACGTCCTAGGAATTTTCCTAAGAAGCATGTGAGTAGGGACGAAGCATGCTAAAAGGATTGTATTGGTTTGTGGGGATAGTCTTCACTCTTAAAAACAACTCAAGATGAGCAAGGATGACGTTGCTAGGTCACAGGGGATGCAGGAGAATGTCGAGGTCATCAAGTGCTGAATCCCAGTCCAAATCCTAGGCTTGGGGAATTATATTTCCTCCTTTAGAAAATTTCCCAATCTTGCCTTAATACCTACGAAGCACGGATACGGATACGACACGGACACGGCAACACGCCATATTTTG
Organism: Lagenaria siceraria; assembly: GCA_002890555.2. Classification (NCBI taxonomy): domain Eukaryota; kingdom Viridiplantae; phylum Streptophyta; class Magnoliopsida; order Cucurbitales; family Cucurbitaceae; genus Lagenaria; species Lagenaria siceraria. Next base: position 22,296,716 of record CM016492.1, on the reverse strand, counting down.
AATATCTAGGACATGACACGGCAATGACACGTTTACTAAAATATACATTTTTAAAGATATATATCATTTTCATACCAAAATAAAATTAAAAGTAAATGGGTTGATGCATTTATATGCTTAAAAGACTTAACTTGATGTATTTCACACTCAAAAGTTATTATTCTTGTCATATATGTGTTTTTTTTGTCTACTCAACAAGTGTTCAATGCATGTCTAACACATTTGTTGCACTAACAAGTGTCCTGTACGTGTCCAACAAGTGTCGGAGTGTCCAAGTGTCTGACATGTGTCGGATACGGACACACTAACCAAACTAAAGTGTTCGTGCTTCTTAGCTTAATACTGTGGATAAAGGATAGGCTTCGAAAAAGATGCCCCTAGACCCATCTATCTCCTTCATGCTGCTACTTTTGCAAAAGAGATAATGATCTCAGAATCATATCTTCTTCAAATGCCCTTTTGTTTCTGAAGTATGGGCTGACTTACTTTCTGCTCCTGATTGGTCCATAGTCACCCCTTATGCTACAATTGATTGGATCCGTATGTTGTTGATTGCTCACCCATTCAAGGTTATACTAAAGAGAGGATTTGGCCTAGTACCATCAGAGTTGTTCTATGGAGAATTTAGGAAGAAAGAAATGCGAGAATTTTTCATGGCAAGAACATTCCTCCAACAAAAAAGTTTTAGATTTAGGGAAATTTTTAAAAATAGAAAAGTAAGAAAAACTATTTACACAAAATAGCAAAATTTTTAGATAGTTGTGATAAACGCAGATAGAAGTCTATCAGGGTCTATCAGGGTCTATCAGTGATAGAAATGATAGAAGTCTATCAATGTATCTAGGTGTTTTTTCTGATAGATGCTGATAGAAGTCTATCAATGTCTCTTGGTGTTTTTTCTGCTATTTTTTTTAAAATAGTTTGATATTTCTTCTATCTGTGAAAATTTTCCTTAGATTTATCTCTTTTCAACCCTCTCTTTTGGTGTAAAATTACAATGACACTTAAGAGCCTTAGTTTAAATTCATTGTTGCTAATTGGAAACACCTTTTGTACTAGTGGAAACATCTTTTGTACTACACGGCGACCCTTTCGATACATCTTTGGCTAACTTGATTTGATGAATGAAAACGTTTCTTATTCAAAAAAAAAAAAAAAAAGCCCTCACCATGGCCATGTACATGAAGATGAATTTCCCCATATAATGGTGGAACTGAAACTTAAAACACATCTCTTGCTTGGTGCTTCATACAAACTACTAGAAATAGAGATTCCATAAACATGGCTTCCCCAGCTCTATCTTACCTTATAAATATTGTAAGCTCTTGCTCACCCCCCATGAAATGTTATGTTTATTGTATTTGTTAAACTCTAGGGTCCATTAGTTAAACTTGAGTTCGGGTTCTACAGACAAACCATTTTGGATTTGGCAATAATGGGAGTTCGAGGCCACAGAGAAGAAAATCATATTTGAAAGTTCGTAAGGTCAGTGCAGTCCTGTGTCTGGCTTCCCCAAGAAGGCTTATGGATTAAGATATATATGTTTTCTTCTTTCTTCTTTTTCTTTTATTCTGTTTGATTCTTGTTCAAAGTAGAAACAAAGCAGAGAAGAGCAATCACAAGAAGTGAATCTCTCTAATTGAAATGTGATCAAGAGTCAGCCTACATATGAATGTGACTGCTCAACAGAATAACAAGCGTCATGAACTAAATAACTGAAACCATACTGACTAAACTGATTAGTTACAGCAGAATAACAACCCTTAAATGACCTGTTTTAATACTGTTGAAAGATGATTTTGTCTTCGGGTAATAATTTGAAACTCCGATCTTAAGAGAAAGAATAGATATCTTATTCTTAACCATTGAACTAGCCTAATGATCGACTTTCAAAATCTAAAGTAAACTAAGCAAATTGTAGTTGGTTGTTAGAACTTATCCATTGAGACTGAAGCTTGAATTCATGGTTTGACCAGTCTTCTTCAAAATCATTGCTAAGGAGGGAAATACTGAATCTTGGACAAGTTCCTAATAAACTAAGATAAAAGTGTAGGATGTAGTCTGCCTTCTTACATGGATTTTACTTGACAGGTGACTTCATAGATCTAAATGTTAAGGACATATTTTTAACATGACGAGCAACAAAGAGATGTAGAATTATGTTCTTCAATTTTCTTGCAGGAAACAGGCATTGTTGAGCCAAGTAACAATCCAAATACGTCACAGCAAAAACAAAATGCCAAGACAGAAATTAGAGACTCTCCAAGAACCCAGGAAGGTAGTGACCCTCCTCTGATTAGAGCTTTGCAAGCTTCAGCCGAACAAAATACAACTGATTTTCACTTCCCTGGACACAATAAAGGGAGGGCAGCACCATCATCATTAACTCAGCTAATTGGTCTAAAACCCTTTATCCATGATTTACCTCCGCTTCCAGAGCTCGACAACCTTTTTCGACCCCAGGGCCCAATATTAGAAGCGCTGCAGCAAGCAGCTAAACTTTTTGGAGCATCAGAGACATGGTTCCTCGTTGGAGGAACCACAAGTGGAATTCAAGCTGTAATTATGGCAACTTGTTCTCCAGGCGAACACATAATTCTGCCTAGAAACTCCCATGCATCAGCTATTTCTGCGTTGGTGTTTTCTGGGGAAGAACCTATTTACATCATGCCGGAGTATGATTCCAACTGGGACATCCCCGGTGGAGTCACTCCATCACAGGTAAGCAAGAATCAATGCTTCTCAACTAATAGTTAGATAATGTGATGTAGGATGTCAAATTTCAAAACAGACTAATGTTTACTGGTAGTGTGATCTAAGCAGTACCAATTCACAATCTAATTTTGCTCACTACTAAAATAAATTCCATGTTTTTTTATAAGATTTTAGAAAAATAGTAAAAGTAAGAAAGCATCTTACTTTTACTATTTCATCTTACTTCTCAACTAATAGCCTCTAACATTTCATTGTCCAGTCAAAATGAAATTTCCTGATGAAAATTTCCCCTAAAATTTTAAACCCTTAAATTTTTTAAAGTTGATGAATACCCTTTTAGTTTAAATTTTTATTATGTCACAGGTTGTTAAAGCAATCAAAGATTCAGAGATGGAAGGTCAAAAAGTATCATCAGTTTTTGTTACTTCACCTACTTATCATGGCATCTGTAATAACTTGAGTGAGATTTCCCAGATATGTCATGCCAAAGGAATCCCCCTAATTGTTGATGAGGCTCATGGGGCACACTTTGGATTTCAACCTCAACTGCCTCATTCTGCATTACAACAAGGGGCTGATTTGGTCGTCCAGTCCACTCACAAAGTTCTCTGCTCTCTTACTCAGTCATCGATGTTGCATATGTCAGGGAATATATTGTAGATAGAGAAAGAGTTTGTAGATGTTTACAATCACTTCAGAGCACTAGCCCCAGTTGTTTACAATCACTTTAGATGCTGCCAGAGCTGAACTAAGTAATAATCCAAACAAGATTTTCCATAAAGCAATAGATTTAGCTAACCAAGCAAAAAACAAGATAAATAAAATTTCAGGTATTTCTGTCTTAGAATTTCCCATTTTCTCCAGCTTCCCAGCTTTTGATCCACTGAGACTCACTATTGGTTTCCATCAACTTGGTTTGTCCGGCTATGAAGCAAATGAAATACTACACAAGAATCATGGAGTCATTTGTGAACTTATTGGTACACAATCTATGACAATTGTCGTTAACCTTGGAATAAGTGAACAAGATATTAAGAGGTTGGTGTCAGGCCTCGAGGATGTAAGCTCTTTTGCAATGATTCTAGGAACTGAAGGAAGAAGCAAACTTAACATTTCTGCACCCTTTACGGACATCAAAATCAGCTTGAACCCTAGAGAAGCTTTTTTTGCCAAAAAAACGGAGACAAAGCATTAGTGAAAGTGTGGGAGAGGTGTGCGGGGAGCTAATATGTCCTTACCCATCAGGGATACCAGTAACAATCCCAGGTGAGATTATAACTGAGAAAGTTCGAGATACTCTGCTGCATCTAAAAAGCAAAGGTGCCTGTATAACTGGTGCTTCTGATCCCCAACTCTCTTCACTTATTGTATGCAATGTGCAGGAGAAAGAGCTTATGACCCGTGAATGAATAATTATTTGGATCCTGATGGTTGTAGTTTCTTGAAGAACATTATAAACTTGCGTTTGTTGTATTTATTAGTATTTATATTGACAAGGAGGCAAGGAATGAGGGTGACAAGTATGGACATCCTTAACTCCTGAAGCTCCTTAACTCCTTGTCAATATAAATACAAATCTAAACAATTTTTGTAGAATAAAAAAAAATCTAAACAAAAATTGTTGGAAAACCTTGTGCACTATGCGTTCAACCACCTGATGGTCCACTCAACGCCTGGTGATCAACGCAAGATGGTTAACGCCTGATGAACTGTGTTTATCGAATAGTCAACTCAATTACTAATATTTATCGGATTTTCCACGAGTTATTTTAGTGGGATTGGAGTACCATCTTTGCCATTTTTCTGGTCTGATTTTGGAACTTTTCAGAAAAGAAAGAGTGAAAAAGAAGCGCATTCGGGTCTACATGGATGGTTTTTGATCTCATGCATTTACATCATGCCAATGCGTTGAGGTGGCATGACGTTGAGGCAAGCTAAGGCTCTGGGAGATGAATTGGTGGTGGGTGTTGTAAGTGATGAAGAAATCATAGCACTAGCAAAACGAAGGAAAAAAACAAAGAGATAAAAGAAGTCCAAATCTGGAACATTTTGTAATTCACTCTTCAATCAGCTCAACAACTACCCAACAAACAACATGTAAAGTATTTCGTTGTTAGTAAATCAAAATAGAGCGCTAGCAAAACAAAGGAAAAAAACAAAGAGATGCAAGAAGTCCCATTAATCTATCTAATTGACCTCTCTATTGAGGCAATTAATATGAAGACACTTGCACCTATTGGTACATCTTTTGTTTCTTTTCTTACACCCGCAACTGTTAGTATTACACTTCGTTTTCGCACATTTACACTTATAACTAGCGATTGCTTCCACCGCTGTAGAGCATTCATGTACATGCAAATTGATGCTCTTGATGTTCGATAATATTTCTTGCAGGTTAGAAAGAGTCTTAAAGACGGTAGTTGACACAACAAAGTACAAGGAATATCTCATCTTGAGATCAAGCAAATTCTGATAAACTTCATTCAGTGCAATGTCCATGTTACCAAATTGAATTATGCAAATCTCTAATTGATGGAATATCTCAGATCGAATGGTATTGAGAAGTTGCCCTACTTGTAGAACCTCTTTGTAGAACAAAAACTTGATTCATCAATAAATCCAACTTATGGGTTACCTCACTAATGCTCTGGTTATTCAAAAAAGCACTCCCAAAAATTCCCAGGCTATCGACGATCAAGTTCTCGGACATGGCTTCCAGATTAACAGCAGTTAGAAGAAGATTGTTGGGATCCATTTATCTACTGTTAATTAACAAAAAAAAAAAAAAAAAAAAAAAAAAAAAAAAAAAAAAAAAAAACTAATTAATGGCCAATTAATCTACCACTGAACATTGAAACTGTTGAATAAAAAAATTTTAAAAAAAAGAGGAAAAAAGACTTACCGGAGGCTTGCTGGTAGTTCTGAAGAGCTGCTCAATTGTTGTTTGTTAGGCTTTACACCAACATTTCCTATAGTTAAGATGAGTTCATGACCACCTGTACATCAAAAAATAACCAAACTATCTTATAACTTAAACATAATACAAAAACCAAGCATTTTTTGAAGGGGGGTTAACTTAATAACTATACCAAAAAAAGAAGCTAATAAGGGAGAGTCATAACTCAAGAACTATTCAAATGCCGAGAAACCAACGAACTATGCTTATAATTCAAATACTCATGGCCAGATATAGCTAGCCTTAGGAGGTAATCGCTTTTTCTGGATATAAAAGAGAAACTCAATGTTTTCAAGTGAAATAAGAAGAAAAACCCAAACACAACATTTTCAATTAAAAAAGCATCAAGAGAGTTTTACATATGAAGGAGAAGATGCTATACTTGATGTACAATATGAGGTTTCAACTTTAGTCAATATGGTTCAAATATTGAGTGTTTAATAGGAGTTTTAAAAGACAAGCCCTACAATGGAATTAGAGTTTCATACAATGAGCTATATATATCTTGTTTCATACAACAAAAGCTTTACTGAAGATAGAATTGAAGCATAAATAATACAAATACATTTACTCATAGAAAATTCTACATCAAGAGCATTAGAAGCCATATTCAACTAGATACAACAAACAAGATGAAAAGGAAAACATCATGAACTTGAGAACTTTGTCATCAATCATAGAAAACTGTGTCTTTTCAAACCCAACTCTCAAATCAAATTACAAATACACACGCAACATATGACCCTAACAACAGTTATAATTGAAAACCATGGATCCCTTCTGATTTCATCTCACGACTAAGATGAATCTGTCCTGATTGCAAGATGAAAGCCAAGAACAGACTAATAATCCTTTCAACTCACAAACCGAGAGGCTATTTACTCTCAGTTGTGAGCTGAAATCCTTGTGTGAGTTCTTTGATGGAAACAAGCAATCTCCAACCACAATCTAAACCTCTCCTTTGCAATCATCCCCCTTCACACAAATTGATCAAAAATCAATTCTTTTATCCTGGTTTCCTCCTGCTTTGGTCAGAATAAAATTGAAAACACCAGAAACCAACAAACTTGCAAAACCCCTCCACATAAGCACAGATTCTTTGAATTATGAACATAATTCATTTAAATCCACCAAAAACCACAATTTGATCAAATATTAGATTCATAAAATCAAATGAAACCAACCAAGATAACCCAACCAGAAAACCCACAAAACAGAATCTCAAGAACTTGAAACAGGCTTAGAATGATGAGAGGTCTAAGACCAAACAAATGCCAAAAACTCAGTAAGTGGCTCCCATCAAAATTTGAGGGACAGCCACATGCCAGAACATAAAGTTTAAAAATGAACCAAACGAAGCGTATCCATTTGTATTGAGCTTTTTTTTAGTAAAACAATTATGATATGAGAATAGAACCTCTAACCTCAAAAGAATAAGTGTATACCAATACCGCTGAGTTAAGCTCACTTTGGCTATTGGCATGAGTCTACCAACTTGAGTAACTGATTAGCATTTTTAATCCTGGTTCCTGATGCAGTACATAACAAACAACAATTCGATGAATTTTCGATCATAACCAATAAAACATCACGCGCTGCATATAATTTTATACATGTAAACGTACCGATGTCCACCCTAGATGATACTTACTTCAATCAGTTCGTAAACTGCTCCACATGTTATAGAACTCTAAATATCTCAAATAAAATCAATAATCTAGCTCACAAATTACCTTGCGTAGGGGAAGTGAAAAAACAGAAGGCCGAAACAGGCAAAAGAAACACCAAAATCAACAAAGGCAGTTCTACTATTCGACTAAAAGATCAAAATGAATTGTATGAATTCTACTTACAATTCTTACTGGAAAGAAGTGTGAATCCATGAGCTAGTCCAGTCTCGTTTGGAAGATAATCGACTCTTCATTTCTACTATCAGCGAAGATTTGGGGAGAAAATTGTGGGAGACAAACGGAAGAAATAAAGATTATAATCGGAGTGAAGAGAACCGGCGGGAAATACCGAGTCGATCGAGACTTGGCCAATAAGACTGTAACGTTAATTTACTATTTTACCCCCACACTGAACTATTTTCTGTAGGATAAAATTGGAATTGTGGGTATTTATTTATTTAAAAATAATTTTCCTTTTTCCTTCGTCCTTGTTTCTTATCGTTTCCGCTGGAGAGGACTTCCCAACTGAGGACTTGCATTGTTGGTTCAAGCAGAATCGCCATAGGCATTTGAGCTTCAGAATAAATTCGTCATTGATTCCTTAAGGAATTTATGGCGATAACGCTTTGTTTTTCGTGGAGATAAATTTTACAATGATGATTTCCTCAGCTCTATCTTCCTCCATAAACCCGGTAAGCGCTGGCGCTTTCTTCACTCCATAGGCTATGCATTTAGCACAAATTTGTGAAGCTCGAGGTCTCAACTACTAATGAAACTTAGATTTTTCGTCAGCAGAATCATCATTTTCGGTTTGGTCAGAATTGGAGTAGGAGGCCGCAGAGAAGAAATTCTTATTGTAGCATTCGTCAGGTCTGCGTCTTCCTCCTTTTCGCATCTGATTACTCTTTGGTGATCCTTGTTAAGTACACAAATGTGGGGTAGAAATTTGGGGGGATGGTATGCTTTGAGTTGAAAATATCTGTGCATTCCTCTTTGATCACTACGCTACGCTCATGTTGGTGTAATGTATTCTTTGAGATTAAGTAAACATTAGTTTTTCCCCTTTTATTTTCATTCCGTTTACTCTAATCCAAAATGATGGTGGGTGCTCGAAACTTGAACTCTGGTCCTCCAAGAAGATATTTGATTTCTCTGATCCTTGAGATGTGTTTCTAGCTGACTTCATTGCTCAAGGTGGACATTCATTTACTGAGAATGTCTATTTTCTGCTGAAGCTCAATTTGATAGACTTATTTCCCCTGGTAAACTCAAGTCATTGTTCTAAATGTGAAGAATCTATTCTAATTTGATATGTGCATCTCTGCCAAGAAAATGTCAAATTGATGTTTTTTCAAGAGCGAAAGCATCATGTATATATATATAGATATATGTTAATTCTTTCATTTTTCATGCAGGAAACAAACATTGTTGAGCCAAAACACAATCAGGACAGGTCAAGAAAAAAGCAAACCACCAAGAAAGGAATTAGAGAATCTCCAATATCTCAGGAAGGTAGCCTCCCTCCTCTGGTTGATGCATTGAAAGTTTCATCTGAGCAAAATGCGGCTCGTTTTCACTTTCCTGGGCATAATAGAGGGAGAGCAGGGCCACCATCATTTACTCAGCTCATTGGTCTGAAAGCATTTATGCATGATTTACCCGAGCTTCCAGAGTTGGACAATCTCTTTTGTCCAGAGGGCCCAATTTTAGAAGCACAGCAGCAAGCAGCAAAACTTTTTGGAGCATCAGAAACATGGTTCCTTGTTGGAGGAACCACATGTGGAATTCAGGCTGCAATTATGGCAACTTGTTCCCCAGGAGATCATATAATTCTTCCAAGGAATTCCCATGTATCTGTCATATCGGCTTTGGTGTTATCTGGTGCAATACCGAAATACATTATGCCAGTGTATGACTCCAATTGGGACATAGCTGGTGAGGTTACTCCATCACAGGCAAGTGAGTAGCAATGGTTTTCAACTCATGTACAACCATGTCATGTAGGGTATTAAATTTCTCGATTGACTATTGCTTACTAGTTATCTAAGATTAGCAATGCCACTCACAATTTATAACCCTCACTACTACAAAAGAGATAAATGTTTTTTGATGTGATATTCAGTGTTGCACAAGTCAAGCTTTTTATATTTTGATAACCAAACCTTAAGATTTAATAAAGAAAAACTTCCCTCAAATTTAAACCTTCAATCTTGATTAAGTTTATTAATACACTGTTATTCTAAAGAGCGAAGAGTTTTATTATTTCACAGGTAGATAGAGCAATCAAGGATTTAGAAATGGAAGGTCAAAAAGCATCTGCAGTTTTTGTTACTTCACCTACTTATCATGGCATCTGCAGTAACCTGGGTGAGATTTCTCAGATATGTCATGTTAAAGGAATTCCCTTCATTGTTGATGAAGCTCATGGGGCACACTTTGGGTTTCAACCTCAGCTGCCTCTTTCTGCACTCCAGCAAGGGGTTGATTTAGCTGTCCAATCCACTCACAAAGTTCTCTACTCTCTTACTCAGTCATCAATGTTACACATGTCAGGGAATATTGTAGACAAAGAGAGAATTTGTAGATGTTTACAAACCCTTCAAAGCACCAGCCCTAGTTATCTGCTTTTAGCATCATTAGATGCTGCCAGAGCTCAACTAAGTGATAATCCAGACAAGATTTTTAATAGAGCAATTTATCTTGCATATCAAGCAAAAAGAAAGATAAACAAGATTTCAGGTGTCTCGATCCTCGAATTTCCCATGTTCTCGAACTTCCCTGCTATTGATCCATTAAGACTTACTATTGGTTTCCAACAACTTGGTTTGTCTGGCTATGAAGCAGATGAAATACTGTACAAAAATCATAATATCGTTTGTGAACTTGTTGGGAACCAATCCATTACGTTTATCATTAACCTAGGAACAAGTGAAGACGATATCGAGATACTGGTTTCAGGTATTGAGGATGTGAGCTCTTTCGCATCAATTATGAGGATTGAAGGAAGAACCAAACCAATTGTTTCTGCACCCTTTCCAAATGTCAAGATCAGCTTGAATCCTAGAGATGCCTTCTTTGCGAAAAAAAGGAGAGAAAACATTAAAGAATGTGTGGGAAAGGTGTGTGGAGAGTTAATATGTCTATACCCTCCAGGAATACCAGTAATGATCCCAGGTGAGATTATATCTGAGGAAGTTGTGGATTATCTGTTGCATTTGAAAGGCAAAGGTGCCTCTATTAGTGGTGCATCTGATCCCAAACTATCTTTACTACTTGTATGCAATGTGTAAGAGAAAGTGCAAAACGATTTATTAAGTCCCTGCTTGAACTGGTTCTCGATGATTGTAGTAATTTGTAGCTGAAGAATATAAATTTGCAGTGTTTCTGGTTGAATACTGCAAAATCTTATTGATATTCTTCTTGTGGAGATTGATGAAGGAAAATCACGACTGGGAAATAAATCTTTTGGGAATGAAGTCGAACTCCTCGTATTATATCATATGGGTGACATTAGGGGCTGTTCAAAGAACGATTATCCTTTGCAATGCCCATCTTTTTCACCTGGGAGTAAGAGTCGTCAAGTGACTGCAAACCCTAACTTTTAGATGTTGTAAGTTTTACAATTACTGTAAATTTTGCTATTTTTCTACCAAATTTCGGCCTTGAACTAGCTTAACAAGAAAGAGGGTTCGTTTTGGAAGAGTTCAATCAGCATGTACTGGTTTTACAGTTGACTATTTCATTAACTAGGAACTTTCGGTAACAAAATATATTTAGCTTTTCCCTCTGGCTTTTGCATATTCATCTTGCTGATATAAATAGGCCAGTTCTTTTAGTTTTACTGTTGGCATTGAAAATGTTGTAATCTTAAATATGTCACACCCGTCTATCTTCACCGCACGTACTGCCCACTTACACGTATCGTGGATACACCGCACACTATACAATTTCTTATTTGACTTCCGAACCCCCATCTCAAAATTCTCCTTAATAGCTAGCATGGACAACCTCATCTTCACATCTTCCTTTGAGAAGAACATTTGCCCTACCTCCACATTCATACCAAACGAGGAATGTGGTTGCACAATAGATGGTCCAGCTCCTGTCATACCACACCCAACAGGTACGTCAACTCTACTAGGCACGTTTCCAACAAAATGGTTGAACTCATTGTGCGAAATTGGGGTTTCCAATGACACTGAACTAGGATGCACAGTTGGTGTTGGTTGCATCTCAGACACTGAAGTAGGCATGAGATCATTGGTGTTGGTTGCATGTACAGTAGGATCACACCCATCACCCTCATTAATATTCTCGTCCCAATCACCCCTACCATATTCATTGAGATCATAATCGGTAAGTGCATCCAACTGGGAATTACGAACCCTCTTCCGGCAAGAAGGATCCTGAGTACTACCTGTCGCAACCCAGGGATTAGTGTCGTCATTTTCCATAGAAACGACCGAAGGGAAACTGTCAAACTCAATAACAGTGGGTTATGCCCTGATTTCTGTCTGGGTTTCAGTGAAGACTTGACCATTCCTCTCAACACTTACAAAAATTTGAGGTCTATTGCAGTCCAACTCAACCAACAGAAAACTGATGTCATCGTCATCGATTAGACATACCACAGGTCCATCCGAGTCCATCTTATACTGAACCCTCATTACAATGTTGAATTCTGATGAATCAACCTTCACAATTCTGTATATCCGATCTCTCAATTCTTGGTAGGTCAACGTGATCGGCACAATGATACCTTTCGTAACACCTCCATCATAGCTCTGTTTGATGTCATCTCATGTCCCACCATGTCGAATAAACAATTGTTTCCCATTCATCCTTCAAAAAAGTAAACAAGAACAGATAGTCACAAAAAATTGCATTCTGTTAAATTCTCGTTAGTGTCTCTCGCTATCGACTCTCGCTCTCGCTACTCATAAACTCTCGCTTCTCGATATATCAAACCCTCGACATGTATATCTCGGTTCTCGCTCTCGACTCTCGCTACTCTCGATATGCGCTCTCGGTCATCATCTCTCTCGACGTTTATCTCTCCCCCCTGACCACGAGTCTTGCTCCCGTCTCTCGCACTAAGTCGTTAATCATTTTATATCACACTCGTTTGTTATCTCGCTTGGTATCATGCAATCTCACGCCAACCATTTTCATGAAAATACAATGTTCAAAATAAGAAAAAATTTGTGAAGTTCATTGTTTACTTACTTGGAGTTTGAAGTTGATTAACTAAAACTTGGATTCACGCGTTTGCAGCCCCTTGGAAATGAAAATTTTCAGTTTTGGTTGTATAGGTTTCTTGCAAAATCGTGATGTTGGTGAAGGGAAGGCAACCAAATTACTTTGCTTTGTTGGTTTTTTGGGAGGGAGAGTACACAAATTACGCCTAAAGCATGAAACTTGATAAACAATTCACTTAATCTATAGTAAAATTGATTTGAAAGCAGTTGTAGACTGTCAGATTGATTAACGTGCGGCGCTCATTAATTGCGGATCATTGCCAGCTTACGAGGTCCGAGAGCGAGATGCGAGAGTCGAGAGTCGAGCATCGAGATCTAATATGCCGAGATGGAAGTGGCTGACGTGGACCTATATCGAGAGCCGAGATTGGGATGCGAGAGTCAAGAGCGATAATCGAGAGGGTGAGGCGCGGATTGGGTCTGTATCTCGTGCATGGGGGCGTTGTGGTCATTTCACGTTACGCTGACGCCAGCAGAAGGCCAAATGTCATTAGTTTTATGGGGAGAGGCCAAATTTCATTTGGGCCCACCCAAATGGGCCATCCGTACAAATTTCTCCCACCCGAGCCTCAATCCCTAATCATTATTATGATTATTTTTTTCTAAATAATCCAAGATATTGACATTTTCATCTATATTTATATATTTTCATGAGTTCAACATTAATAATCATAAAATATTTATTTATTAATTTAAATAATTTTTTATAATTTTATTAGAAATATAGATCAACATTGATATTGATACATTTTAAACCTTGTGTCAAACTAATCTCGTCTAAATTGATTCTGCTTTACATAAATTGACTTTAGGTAGGTTAGATGGTCTTAAATTGATTTCCAAATGGTGCTCGGTGAAAGTTCTTGAAGCTCTGTGAGGGTTTGGATGGTCTTTTGTCTATCAATGTGCAAAATATTTTAGATTATGTTCAGAGGTCTCCTTTATTGAGAAGGTGAAATCTTTGACTAATGAGTTAGAGTCTGTCTCATCCCATTAAAAGATAATATCATTTTAACAAACTCATTCGTGATTGTGACACATGACATTCTTTCTCTTATAAATATTAAAAGTTTCAATATGAGAGGGGACTAAGAGAAAAAACATTTATCCACACTCAAAAGAACATCTTTCTTTTACAAATTTTTCAGTTTTGCTCATTTTTCTATATTTGAAAACAACTCTAAAATTTATACCATTCAAAAAATAGTTCAAAATATAAATTATCAAATTGAAATACGAAAATCACATACAAAAATCATTTAAAATCATTAATTAAAGGGGAAAAAATGATCCAATCCACATTTACACCATACATATGATTCAAATTTGCTATAACATCTTCCAATTATAGCAAAGCCCCAACCCTTAACTTCTCCTGTTTTCGTTTCTTATCACCCTATTTGGGAAAGAGCCATATTTAGGAAATCATACGGTTTGGTGCTTAAGAAATGGATTCCTAAACATAGCCTCTGTTTCTAGATTCAACAAGAAAAGGCAACAATATACCCTATTTTCTGAACAAGCAATATATAAATAACAATTTACCACCTATCATCTTGTATGAGTTTATAACCAGTTGTCACAATTAAAGCTATGTCATTCTTGAGCCATTTTAACAACTGGTGATAATTCAAGCACCCCATGCTAAGAAAAAGAACAAAAACAAAAACAAAAATGGTCTATATTCATGATAAATTTGAAAGGCAGGACTTCAGACTGAAAATACTCCGCATTCACAAAATGTCATAAAATACAGTGTAAACTTGCATAGCATCACTTCTACAACTTCAAAGAAAGATGCAATATTGTTCCTGAATCCAAATTGGGATGTTCACATAGATAAGAAAGGTTTTATTACTCCATGAAATTATTGCAGCGCCTGGTGCCGTGCTCAAAAAAACTTTCGGTACGGTCTGCCTGCATCTTCATCTTGCATATGCTGTCAACATAAACCAAGTTACCTTTTAGAAAACAACTCAATAAAGAGTGCACCGTGCCTTGGAAATTACAGACAAGAAGGAAAACTAATATAAATGAAGAATAACAAACAAGAACTACATACAAATTTTAATGGAAAAGAAACGAGAATGAGGAAAATCACAGATGAAAACAGTTACAAGACGGGTCAGACCACCAACATCCACAATATCGTATTACTGCTGAATAGCTCAGCTGCAAAACATGCTACAGACACAACAATTTTATTTCCTCCGATGAAGGTTCTACGAACAATGGAAGCATTATTTCCATTAGACAGTAAAACAAATATCATCATGCGTGATCCTCCAAAAACACAAGAAGAACCATCTCATAGGATTCCCTAGAAATCTAAAGTTCTCAGATTTTAACTCACCGGATACACATTATGATGGAAAGGTAATAACACAATTTTTTTAATTTTTATTTTATTACCATGAAACATCCCAACAAAAGATGTTAATCACCCTTTTTAGTCCAACAAATGTGGGAATGGAGTCCGAACTCGAACATCCAACCTCAAAGAAAGGAGTAAATTCCTTATTTACTAAGCTAAGCTCAAGTTAACCCAAAAAAAATTTATAGTTTAAAACCATTTCTAATTTTTCAAACCCGCCATTTCTTATATTGATTCCAAACTATTGAGAAGAACCCAATTTTATCTCAACCAGTGGACGAATAAGAGGCTTTTTGCCGTCTCCCCCCTCTTGAATGTAGGATCAGCCTTCCTGTCACCCCTTTCTTTGCACATTCTCTTTAGGTAATGGAAGTCTTACAAAGATAGAAAGTTAGATAACGCGGGTTCCATCTCAAAGTCAATTGGTAATGAGAGGAATAGTCTATCTATCGTATAAACATTATAAAGTCACTTGATTTTTTTATTCTAATGAGAGGAATAGTCTATCTATCGTATAAACATTATAAAGTCACTTGATTTTTATAGAAGAATAAAACACACAACTTCCAGCAAGTAGAAACGGCGGCAATTCAATGGAACAAGTATCTAAGCAACTGAAAAGCAAACTCAAATCTACCCTTTCAAAAAGGAAAAAATTGCCGATAAATGCTCCAAATTAGTGCCAAAATTCACAAAAGGAATCAAAACCTTGTATTCTCCGACCCGGTATAACCAGCAGTAAAAAAGGAAATATATGAATTCCAGCCCCTATGAACAAACGAATGGCACCAAAAGAAATTGGCCAATTGGAAAATCATCAGGGACAATCAAGGAAATTAGGACCAACAACTCCACTTCTAAACAATCAAGTATAAAGGAATCCAGAGTCGGAAACACGCTAAGAAATGGAAACCCTAAAAAGAACAAATTCACCCCAGATTGAAACACAGCTATGGATGGGCGTCAACGGATCACGAAACAAAAAGATCGAAAATAAATCAAACGATATACTTAAGAAAGAAAAAGATCGAGAGAAATGAAATTACAAATTCTCTGACGATGCCCTTGTAAACAAGGAGGGGAATGGCGATGCCGAAGAGACCCACAATAGCGAAATTCCGGCGAGTCCAGCGGAAGTTATGCTCAAGATTTTCTCTAGCACTACCCCAATCCTCAATAAATCTGTTCTTGTTAGCTTCCATTCCTCCGCCCATTATCGCTCTCTTCGAATTTCTCCCTTTCTCTGCTTGCAAAATCGCTCGCTGGGTGTCTCTCAAGTTAACAATCGTCTGTCTCTTCACTTTTACCTTGTGGCTCGGTCCGGACTGTTTAAACGGATCAAAATATTTACAACTAAAATTTTAATCTCTATCCACACAATAGATTATTATTTGTATATCAAAACAGTAAAAATTTTGCTATATTTATAAATATTTTTAACATTTTGTCATTTAAAATAATTTCTAAAAATTAAAATATCCCCTTTTATTAAATAAAATATATTTTTTACTTTGATTTAGATTCATATTAGCGATAACTTTGATTTAAACCATGATTTTTTTAAATTTCGTGACAATCCTCTATTATTATTATTATTTTTTTTTTTTGCTTTGATTTAGATTCATATCCATGATAAACTTTTATCACCGATAGCAAAATCTATCACTAATAGAAATATATCATCGATAAACTAATCTCAATGATATGAAGTATCGTCGATTAGAGTGTATGACTTTTTAGACTTTGAAAAAGATATTGCAACAAATTACTTTGAATATTTTGTTCATTTATCAACGCAAAAGATGGAGAAAACAAAATTGGTGGAAGAAAATGAGAAAATAGAGAAATTAAAAGAAAAATATTTGTTTGAAATTTATCCGTAACAGAAGTAATAAAATATAATTTAGTTGTTCATTGTGATTAAAATCTAACTGCCACAATAATCAATCATTGATAAAGAACTAAAATATAGTTCAATTGACATAAGACATACACTTTTATTTATTTATTTATTTTTTTCAAAAAGGGTCAACAGTTTGAACCAATTTGAATCCCACAATTATTGTGCTAAAGAAACATAATAATAAACACCAACAAAATAATAAAAAAAATGGGAGAAAGGAACTTGTAAAAAAGAAAAAAGTCAAAGAGGGGAGAAAGGAACTTGTATTAAAAAAATGAAAACCAAATATAACTAAAAAAGGAAAATATAGTGCAAACTTGGACATATAATAAAAATGAAAAAAAAAAAAAAAAAAAAAAAAAAAAAAAAAAGACAAAACTAAGAAGAAAAGACCTAATGTTAATTAAGAATGAGAAACAAGATGAAAAAAACAATAGAAGAACTAATTTGGAAAAAGAAAAAGAAAAACAACTAACCTCGGAAAGAAAAAAAAATTACAAGAAATAAAAATAAAATAAATAAGAAGATTTTGAAACATTGCTATATTTGTAATGCTTAAAAAATATTGTTATAAACTTAATTATTAGTCCTAAAAGTGTTACCAATTGTAATTACCCTACCATAAATAATAAATAATAAAAAAAAGGAGGTAAATCAAGATAAATTCCTAAATTCATTAAAGTTGTAACTTGCAACTTTTTGTAAATGGATTAATATTGAATAGATTATCGATGAAGCCAACATTAACTTATACTTCTGGTAAGTTACACATACTCCCTTTAATAATGAAGATTTTCAAACCCCATTTGCTGTACTTAAACAGGGTATCTGCGAAGTTTGATAGATTTAGTTTTGTAGCAAAACTTTGAGTCCATTTTTACTAATAGACCATAAATTGTGAAAAATTAATACAAAGACTGTGACCTCTACAAGCACAGATGAAAAGCAAGAAAAAACTTCTATAAAAATGGAGCTAAAATTTTAAATATAGAGTGGTGGAGAAAGGTGGGGATGGCTCGCATCAAATATTTTGACAGTTCCTCTCACATTTGTGATCTGTGCAGGTGAACTTTAGACTTTGGCACACTAGACATGAAAGAAGCTGAATCACCATGAAAGTAGTACGAGCCCGTTTTTGATCAACCACTTCGAAGAGATACAAAGGAACCGAGAATAGAATCAGAAGCAAGAACTGCCATACCCGGAGCCATCTCATGTTGTATAATATTTTGATGATTGAGGTGTATGAGTGTTCCAAACTTAATAAGAACTCAAGAGAGCAAAGAATTAGATTGCAATCTTGTCTTCACTTCATCCAGGCAAGCTTCAAGATCCCTATATTCTTGGGTGTCTGAGAAGTTCACAGCCTGAAATGAAGTATTGTAATTAAATCTTTATAGGATTAGAAGATGAGAAATAGCACTATGATCAGAAATTCAATCTATTACTTCCTGCAACTATCAATAAACGTCTTAAACAAAACTATCTTGCCTGTTTTACTGTGTTCTTGAGGTGCATCTCGACAGCATATAGTTCTCGCTGACTATTCGTAGTCGATGATATATGCATGTAGACCTTGCAAAGCTCTAATGAAGCTTGTGCAAACTTTATGAACTTGCCCTTATCTTTCCAAAGATCAGAACCCTGAAAAGGTTGAGTATGATTAGTCGATCTCAATGGTAATTTCTTGACATATGTTCTTGAAAACACATCAAACATAAGGACACTTAAAAGCCATTATGAAGATTTAGAGGCTAGTACAAGATACAAATGCACCAATTAAGCATGGAAGGAATTTAGAACAAGCGATATAACAAAGTAGTCTAGGACTTTGAGACACATCATAAATTAAAGAAGACAAACTAACTTCTTTCATTTTTTTCTCAATGAAAGTTGTTGATTTCATCTACAAATAGAAGATGAACTAACTTCTAAGAATTCAATATAACACATAACAATGGTCTTTGTAGAGGTATGACGAAGGGACGAAGAAGTTGACTCGATAGCCTTCCACAAACCACTTTGAATGGTACAAATTGTGTGGCAATGCACAAAACCTGTTGCATCAAGTCAAGAGTAAATGCGTATTATGAAGATGATCTCATTCAAGATACCCAAGGGAAAAAATGGTCAGAAAATAAGAGGGTGAGGGGGATTAAGATGCCTTTCGTCCATAAGAAACAAGAATTTGAAACCAACACTTACACTCCATAATTGAAAAGGGTACATGAGATCAATTACTACATACAGTCATAAATTAGTTCGCAGGACAAATAGGAGTTGCTACATCCATCTGTCTAAAAAGACATTAGTCATTGCAGATTTCAAACTTTATAGTCTATACCTGATATGATCTAACTTGCTTTAGAAGGGCCTCAGAGCACATTGTGAAATCTCCTTTAATTTTGTGCCACCTTGCATATATGCCCCATATGTCTGCTCCAGTCCCACCTCGAACAATCTTAACAAGAAAAAGAAAACAAAAACAAATAATGATTACATACCCCTCAACTTTCAGATCAATTGTAAGAACAATAGAATTTGAAAACAAAATGAAATTCAAACATATAGCTGATCAATTGCGGATTTTCTTGAGAGGACCATGAACTAATTTTTCTTTCATATTTGTGAATGTTTTAGGCCAGAATGCGCACACTTTAGCTATTCTCAATGGACAACTACCCGGGCCTACTAAATTTAGTTGTCAAGAAAAGTCGTAGGATATTAAATCTTAAGTAGTTAACCACTATGAATATATGCCCTCAAAACTCTTATATTTAAATTAACATTGTTAACCATTAGTCAGTCATGAGGTGGTTGAGAACCTAGGACTAATTATAAGATCATAGAATAGTGGAAACCCACCCGTAGTTCTTCAACCTTATCAGTATAGTCTTTGTATGTCAAGAAGAGGAGCTGATAATCATATATAAATAGGTGGAAATTGATCTGGATGTTTAAGTAAAACTTTACTACCCCAAGGACAGCTCATTGGGAATATCTCACTCCTTTGAAGCCTTTAGAAAAAACAAAGAGCAACTTGCCCGTTTAGTATAATTCTTCCCCTTAGGTTTTTGTAACTAAGCATTTTGATGCTCTTATCTTTTGCGCAGTTGTTGTAACCCGGCATCAGAGTGGTACCCAACTTGCATTTATTGTCAGAATCAACCACCCATCATATCTTGTTAACTGCCTAAAGGATCAGGCATTCTAAGGATTATCCTTTGTCTACAATTCTTTTGAACTAGAGTCATTTCTTGTGACTGTGTAGTTGGTCAGTTTCTGTTCCTTTGTCTCTGGCTCATTTTGCCCAGTGCTTTCCTTTCTGAATGGCGCGTGTACATTCTTTCATGGTGCAACGAGAGCTAAGTTTTTTTATAGAAAAATAATATAAAAATAATATCTTAGACCTCCTATTAAGAAAGTTCGTTTGAGGAGGGAAAAGAAGGGCATTTCACCCTAGACAGACTGTGGGCCGGCTGTGACCGCTATGTACGGTCGAGAGGGAATGTTGTTATATTGTCTATGTGGGGGAGGGGTCATTATCTGAAATTTTGTGAAAGAACTTGCTGGTTCTTTAGGAAGAGATAT
Source organism: Lagenaria siceraria (assembly GCA_002890555.2). Classification (NCBI taxonomy): domain Eukaryota; kingdom Viridiplantae; phylum Streptophyta; class Magnoliopsida; order Cucurbitales; family Cucurbitaceae; genus Lagenaria; species Lagenaria siceraria. Next base: position 22,276,249 of record CM016492.1, on the reverse strand, counting down.
CAGCCCTCTTCAATTGGCTTGGGTTATCTTTTGGTTAGTCTTTTATGCTTATCATCGGGTTAGAGTAAGAACTATGTTTTGCTTGTAATCGTCAACACGTATATTCAGAAATACATATTATAGTAAGGAGTATCTTTACATAACAATAATATAAAAAAGAGACAAGAAACGCACTTCGTAGAGTGCAGGAGTAAGGGTGTTCCCTCCCTCACCCTTCTCCTTTGGGCACCAATTCTATGGGTTTTTTTATTAGCCCCCAAAGAACTATATAGAACAATCTCAAAATCAAACTTTGAAAGACACCAACAATCAAATCAACAGTAAAAAGAAGCTTAGTGCTGAAAACAAAAATCAGTCGTCTAAAATACAATTTTTTTTTTTTTTTTTTGGGGGGGGGGTTAGGATCCCATATTAGAAATGTGCAAAGACGTTACTATTCATAAGATATATGAGTTACTCTTTCCATTGTCGATTGGTTTTGAGATAGACTTTCATGTTTATCTAATATGGTACCAGAGCCCACGATGTCCAAATGGACATTCGGACCAAAAATATTTGAATTCATTCTAAGAATGGTGAACCTAAAGACCCCATCTAATATGTGGGGTGGGGGAGTGGGAATCCTGCCGTAAAGCTTCCCTTCGGCCAATAGGGGGAGTGGGGATTCCAAAGAACCCTTCGGACTGCATATACTACCAATCTGCAACATTTATAAAATCAAAGACTGACTTCATTAACCTAATTTTCCCTTACAATTAGATAACCCAGTATCAAAGTCCATCTTTTTAGCGTAATCTAATACTTCCCACTTACAACATAACGGTGAGAATGATAATATATCTTTTTTTAAAAAAATAAAGCTAACATAAGTTCGTACTCTAGGATCTAAAAGTCAAGTATTTCCTTTTTTATGGATACCTGACGCAGAACTTTTCCAATTAACTCCACCATATGATCAGTTTCCCTACTTTTCTCAACCATCAAGTCTGCTTCACGATGATGTGATTCAGAATGGCTATTTGAAGCCCTCCTTTCTACCTCTTGTATGATTCTCTCCAACAATTCGGCATCAACTCTTTTATTATTGGTCATATCTATCACCTGTTGTACCGCTTCCAATGCCTTGAAAGAAAGAAAACAAAGAGCTATTATTATTAATTCATGCAGAATGAGGTTTCCCTTGGTAAATGGCTTAAAAATTTCCTATTCAACAAGATAGCATTTAGCACAATGTTAATAAAAGGAAATATGATAAGGAAATCCTTGGATGCTGAATGAATGAACCCAAAAGATACAAGTAATGGAGAAGATTTTTTGTGTTTCTCTTGCAAAAAAGTGGCGGATAATTTGTGTTTCTAAACTTGTTAATGGAAAAATAATTAAACTATGGAACATGTTTGAGTTGGTAAGAAACCACCCAAACAGTATTCTTTAAAGCACGAAAATGCACCAAGTGTAACAAACCCTGTGGGATTAAGTGCAATGTGCAAAACAAAAAAAATAGGCTTTCTTTAGCTGCATAATATAAAAATACTTTTTTAAAAAATGTATCCAAAAAGAATTAAGGCTTTAGAGAAAGTCTGGCGACAAGTGACTTCTATCAGAACAGGGAAACTCTATTACACCTAAAAAATCTCTAGGTTCCTCCCAAGTTCATTGCATTATGAATTACTATCGTTATAACATTTGATAGCAAGAAAACAATAGGTATCCAGATGGCCTCAAAGGATATCTTCTTTTTTATATAAGAAACCCAAAATCCCCGATGGATATCAAACTTATGACATCTGGTGGTTCAATCTAAAGTCTTTCCAATAGTATCTAACCCATGGAAGCAGCTTCATAGGAATATATTAAAAAAAGTTGAACCAAAAAAGAGAAGAAGAAGAAGAAAGAAAGAAAGAAAGAAAAAGGGCACAACGAGATAAACAAGCATACCTGCCCAATATTGCCTGTATCCAAAGCAACATGGCTGTAGTTCTCCCACAATTGCCAACTACTTCGTCTGTCATGAAATTCACGTTTGGTCACTAAGAAATCACAATCTTAAATAAAGATGGGAAGCGCTGGGATTTTGAAATTTTGGTTGATATTAAATATCCAGATATGTTTCAGAAAGAATGTTACTAGATAAAAAGCAAAACAGAGAAACCAAACTTGAATTTCAAGGCTTCTTTGAACGCAATGAAGGCCTCTTTATTCCTTTTCTTAATCATATGCCTACATCACATGTAAAGCACATAAGCAACAAAATACACATAAATTGTTAATGGAACAATACAGAGAAAGTGGTTGTATTATTAAAGAATGAAGTAGAAGATCAAAAAAGACAGAAAAACGTACAAACAAGCAATATTGTTCCAAGCCTCCCCATTATCAGGATCAAGTTGAACTGCACGAGTAAAACCATCAAGTGCCTTGTCAATATCTCTTGCCTGCATTTTTCAATAAATTGATTCAAAAAAGACTCTTGATGGATTTTTTCAAAGACGAATAAAATCTGAGAAAAATTTACAGAATTACTGAGGAACCTTCAATGCAGCAGCACCAAGTGCAAACCAACCATCTGGACACATAGAATTCAAGGCCATTGCAGACTCCCTGTGCAAGAATTATACATTTGACATAGAGAAAATTAAATATGAAACATGGAACCATACAATGACTGAGAGAATGTAAGTTTTCCAGCTGAGTAGCATAGCTATGACTGATAAGACCCTCAGAGTTGGAATCATAACATACATGGGAAAGTCCAACGGAAAAATAGTTTTACATGCAGAGAAAACTTTCAAGGAAAATGACATAATATGCCTAACATATTCCATCATTCTGTCGATGAAGAATGAAAATAATGGAAATTAATGGACCACATGTACAAAATAATAATAATAATGGTTCACAGTAAAACAAACCTACCACAGGATTTTAGAGGTCTCATAGTCCCCCTGTTGTATGCACTACGAGCAAGAGATTGCTGTAAAATATAAGAAACTAAATAATCAAAACATGAAGCATACTCGGGAAGACATTTATATAATGATGGAATCAAATCACCTTAGCTCGAGCTGATCTATTATTTGAAACTTCCAGGGCTTTCTCGTAACAGGCATCACTATTTGTAACATCGCCCAATGAGCACCTACAATTAAAAAAATTTACATGAAAGTGAAGACTGAGGAAGATGGTTCGAACCCATGTTACACACCCCTAACCTTACCTTCTTAACCAAAAATTATGACAAATAAATAAGTTACAATAATTAGTCGAGGGAATAGGATTTTCTCAACGAAGAACCACTTGACAATAACAGGCCAGAAAAGCTATTCTAGCCAAAAAAATAAATATGATAAACAACTCAACAATGAGGACTAGTGAAACAAAATCAACCAAAAGGCCAAGGTTAGAGAAAGACAAGTTAATCATTCACCAGAGTTTGGGATCATTGGGCATTTCAGAAAGTCGACTTTTGATGAGATCTACAGCTGCTGCTTTCTTCTCTAATAAGCTGTTATTATAATGAATTATCATGAGATTGTAACCGGGAAATAAGGAGTAAATATGAGATGCAGGTGCCGTTGATTATTGAAAACATAATCACCATACCGGTAACAGAAGATTAAGTTATCCCACAACTCCAACTCCTCAAAAATTTTAACTGCCTCCCTAATCAAACCGCAGCTCACTAAAAGTTCACCATATTCTCTGAAATTCAAGTTGAGCGCCATAACTGACCAAGATGTAACAAGTTCGACATAAACTGGGCATGGGATTTGAAATTTAAAAACTTCAAACTTCTTTAACAATCATGACAATGAGTGGAGTGTAAAAGACTTACTTCCGCAAAGCAGGAAAAGTAGGAACATAAACCCCGCAACAGAAATACATCCTCTGCATCACGCCTGGATAGCAATCATAGTAACCCTCAACCTGAAAGCAATGAAAATTATTGATGAGAGACATCACACTAAACATAATGAAGATGATCGATCTGACTTCTGGTGTACAGCCGAAAGCATATTTCCTTTTCTAAAAGTTTGTGCCCACTCCAAGGCAGCAAAAAGCACAGTGGCACACTATCAGACTCAGAAACTAAGAGGTAAGAAACAAAAGTTCAAGACTACAGACTGCTTACAGAGTCAAGGTTCTAGTAACAGCAGGCGACCAAATGAGAAGAACTTGAGTAGTAAATAAATCAAATAACCAATTAATCAACTATAAAGTTAGAAAAAGTTTTTTTTTCTAAAGTTAGAAAAAGTTGTAATTGAGGAGAACGGATGAAATTGTAAAAAGAATTGCACCTCATACCAATTTTTCCATCATCACTAATGCACGCTCCTTTGTACGACTACGACTTGACTCCCATCGAACTCGCAAGATGTTGCAAAAAAACCTCACCTGAAAATGATTGAAAATATACACCAGAATTAAATCAAGTAAATGAAAAGGTCAAGTGCAAAAGGAACAAATCGGTCAATTGAGAAATTCCAAACATTTGAAAGGTCGAGATTGTAGAGTAACATAAAATAAATGAACTTTGACAAACTGCACACGTATGGAATATTAAAAATTGAAAGATCAACGAAGTAAAACCAAAAATGAATAATTTAAGATTACATATAGAATTAAGAACCTCTAAGAAATAACCTCAGTTATCAGATGAGAGCGACTGACCCCCTATATTTTCTAGCAGTAACGTACAAAAATAGATCTAGGCCGAAAAGACATGGCTCCACAAAAATTCATTTTTGAACAAACATTTCAATTAAAAATGGAAGATACCAAAAAGGCAAGAGAAAGTATATCCACACCCTGTAATTAACTAATTAAGTAGGAAAGAGATGCCAACAAAAGCTCTAATGTATCAAGATTAAAATTCACAAACATCTTCCATAACAGATGAGTTGGGTAATGAAATAAGTTTACTCTCACCATAAAGAATGATGACTGCTGAATGTCAATAGCTTCTATATATGGAGCCATATCCCACCCTACATAAAATAAAAATTGCTCAGAATATCACAAAAATGAAAAGTCAAGAGATCAATACTAACTTTAAGTAGATTGAGCAAGCAACTACAACCTACAAATTGAAATTGGTGTCAGATTACACATGTCCAACCCATCATGCAAAATTAGAGTACCACAATTGTGTTCAAACTTCAAATCAGTTTCCTTAATATTATGACAATATGGCCCAAATAAAAATGTTTTTGAATGACCATTTCCATTCAATATTTGAAAAAAATAAAAAGGTATTTTCTATATATGTTCTACTTGTTGTTGCCTTTACATATATATATTCTAGTTGTTTGTCAAGAACTTTATTTCAAAAATTTCTTTTAGTTTAAGAAAAATTGAATTGCACTTCAAAAGTAAAATAGTATGTCTTTCATAAATACCCCCTCCAGCAATATAATAATTGTAGGGAAATTAAACAGTCATGTAAAATTCAGGCAAACCTTATCGCTATAAGCTTCCATCATTATCATGAAAAAGAAGAATTCATATATCTTATCAACGGGGCAGGTCGATTATTTTTTCAGTTCATTCATCATAATTAAGGCCATAGTGCACTTAATCCATGGGGATGCAAATGCAGTTAAACTCACAACCCAACATTGACGGAGATGGAATATTACTCAGATGTAAATAACAATCAATAATCAATGTTATCATCAACAATATCAGGTCAAGTGAATTCTTAAAGCTTCGTTCATTACATAAGCTTCACAGATTAGGTTGTTTAAATAAAACATGCATAGTAAGAAGGCCATAAGGCTACTTGTATTTTCAACTTAAATGTTCTTTATATATATAATTTAAATTTAAACAAAAAGGGTTGTTAAGCTTCCTAGAAATTTGTCATGAGAGCTGAAGTCTTGCTTGAGTCTCTTAGTCTTTATTATTGCAACCAAGAAAGATACTCAAAGCACACAAAATTTCTACATAATATACTCACGCTGCATCTCATCAGATCGAGAACTCTTCTCAATTAGAAGGCATTTTGCCAAAATGATTGCCTGCTGAATTGCCCTAAGATTAGAAACAGTGGAACCGCCATTCTGAATCACATCTCCTTCAGTTCCAGACACGCTACCATTATTTAACAACTTTGGCATCATCAATATGTCAGAAGTCTCAAAAGCTTTGGTTTGGGAAGGAAAATTATCCTTATCAATTGTAGAACCGTGCAATTGGTTCCTAGAGTCACTCCCTGACGAGTCTGTATTTGCAACAAGCACCAATTGTGCCTTTGGTTCCACCTACAACAGAAGATTATCTTTAAGCTGAAAGTGACCAAAATTTCAAGGAACATCTAAATTGTATTTTGTAAGTTGCTCACCTGATATGGAGTGCGAAAACCAAGAACACCCGTAACAGAAAGCTGAAGACCAGATTCCACTTCAGCTGACTCAAAATGTTGCCTGCCAAATTACTATCTCAGCAAAATTAAATTGACCAAAACAAAATGGCAGTTGTGACCAAAACATGAAATTCAGTGAGTGGTTAGATTACCCTTAAAAAATTTGAGTTATTCATGCATGGAACACTGATGCAAGTATGAAAAAATTTCAAGATAAGAATCTAGAAAAATTAATGCAGGTAGTTCATCAAGGCTGAATCATGCATTAGACATTAATGAATAAGATTTGAACAGTTTCTCAGGGTAATTTAATACTTGCCTGCATGAATCAACTCTTCCATAATAATATTCCATTATCCCAGCTTCCAAGTGAACCATGGAAACGATCATTGAAGCCTCTCCTTCTTGTAAATTGGCACCCCAATAACTCTTTACATTTTCCAGAATGCCAAAATCAATTAAGGCTTCACCCATAAGGACTTGCAAATGATCAAACAAAGAAGACGACCGCTCATCTAAAATTCTCTGTTGAAAAAGTAGTACTCTGGCAAGCCACCAAGAAACGCTTTTCATCCCATACATTGAACTCGCATTTTCCTTGAATAACACATCTTTAATCCTTGTGAGCAGCATCTTAGCAAACACAATATACTACAAGACACGAAGAAATGCTATCTCAAAAGAACAGCAAGAGAAATACTGCGAGCAGATCATGACTGGAAATTTTAATATAAAATAAACAAACACACACACATATACATGTACATGAATATATGTATTGCTCACGCATGTATATAGACGTGTGTGTATTGTTTGTACGTCAATCCAATAGGTCAATTCAGAAATTGTTTGGTCTTACCTGAATATTAGTGAATTTGCCAAACAAATCGGACCCGGTAGACATCAGCTGGTGCCTCGCCCAATTATCCCACTCCACAAAATTTTCAATTTTGGACTCTATGACTGCCATAGGAGATCTAGCCAGCCCCTCTAATGGTCTACAAAATTGCATGCACAAAATAAAAGCATAAATTAGAAACAAAGATAACGATAATTAAATCCCATCATCTCAAATCTATAAGATGAATAGCCAAAGAGCCACTACTTAAGAAAAATAACAACTTTAAAGGCGGGAAATCGTTAATTCGTCTCACCCAGTCACGTTACTCTGAGTAAATGCGAGAAATGATGCAATTGCAGTACAAACCACGATCATCAGTCTATAGAATCTATCTTCCTCATTTCCGAATTCGCTAATTACGAATTTCTCAGCGCACTCGAGCAATTCAGTGTACACCCGTTCGGCGCACTCGGTCGAATCAGTGAATTGACCCGGCGACTGATCGACGAGCCCAAGCACGAGTCGAGCAGCGTCAGAAGCAAGGGCTTTCTGGTAGTCGCCGGATACAATAGAACTCACGAAGCTGTCAAGAGGTTCGTGGAGACGGTTGCGTGAAGTTTGAGTTTGAGAAGCAGCCGGACGATCACACGGCGGAGAAGAGAATGTGCAGTGGAGGAGACGGAGCTCGTGAGTTCGAAGAATCTCCGGTGCCGATTCCGACATGTTCTTCAGGTGGCAGAAAGTGCGATGTGCAAGTTCGTTAGGGTTTAAACGGTGGCGCCACCGCGCGTAAGAGTTGCAAGGGTTTTGGGTTTATGGGACGGAATCTGAATTTACCAATCTTTACCTATTTTTCATTTTTTTTTCTTTCTTTTTCTTCGAAAAAATTTAAATATGAAACTATTTACAAAAAAAAATAGTAAAAAAAAAATTCACAACTATCTAATTTTTTTTTATTTTTTAAAAAGTCTCATTTTTTTTCTTTGTTTGGTTTTTAAAAATACCATGTAGTTCTCTTCTTTTGTCTTTTCCTTTTTTTTTTAATTTTCTTACCAAAAAAATGACAAGTTTATATTTGTGGAACAAAGCCACACAAATAACTCAAAAAATTAATTCATGTTACTGAAGGCGCAAACTTATATAAAGATAAAAAAAAAACGCATTAACTTTTAAAATATAATTTTTGCATTCAATAAATTTTTTAAAATAATAAAAACTAAATTTGTTTATTGGATATTAAATTTAACTATGTGTCCAATTAAATCTCATTGAATATTTTTCTAAAAAATTAATGTATATATTAATTAAACATTTAAAATTTTAAGGTTTAATTAAGGATCGTAGTAATAATCACCTCTCATTTCTTTAGAATTTTAGTTCTTTCTAATCTACCTATTTAATCGTTAGGTTACTATGTGTCCCTCTTTCTTATCCCCTTAAATGTTTGTTTGGAAATAGAAATGAAATCTTGCAACCTTGTCTAGTAAGTTTTTTTTTTTTTACACTTTGAGCGAGGGGACGAACCTTTGACTTTAAGATTGATAGTACATTCTTTATATCATTTGATCTATGCTCATTTTGGTAACCTTCTCGAGGAAAGTATTACGTATCCAATACTCCTACACTAAAAAAAATCACACAACCAAGAATGAGAACTAAGAACAGAGTAAGATAACGTCCCCAATACAATATATAATTCCACAAGAAGTAAGGATCAACTCATCTCAAGGAAAATACAAGAGCAATAACATAAAAAGGAAAACAAAGAGCCCTCGACTTCTCGAGATAGTCGATTCTCTCCCTTAGGTAAGACTAATTCTGTTTAGACAAAGTTGGTGACCGAAATACATTAGAGAATTCTTCACCAAACTCCTATTTCACTGTACACCCCTTTTTCAATGTTTCTTTGGTACCATATAGTTCGATGTTGAATTTATGAGATTCCTCGTCTTTCATGGAATATTTCGTATTGTGGGAACGGAAAAGATACGTATTTCTGGGAAAATCAGTTGTGGGGATAGTCCTCTCTGCTCTTCATTTCCTCATATTTATCATTTGTCTTCCTTCAAAAAGCGGTCAGTCTCTGATTTCTTGGTTTGGTTCGGAAACCTTGTGTTTTTTTTTCTTTTGAATTCTACCATCATTTGTACAATAGGAAAATGATGGAGGTTGGCTCTCTTCTTTCTTCATTGGATGAGTGCACTTTTAACTATAAAAATTATAAATAATTAACTTATGAAATTTATATATTTGATATCAACTTATAAGTATTATATAATATGTTTAATTTAATCGTTATCACATCAAATTTAGTTTAAACTTACAAACGTCATTGTTTTTTTAGTTTTAAATTTGAAATTTACCAAACACTAATTTACTTCATATGACAGCTGATTTTTCTAAAAGCACAATTGCTAGCAATTATTTTAAAAGCTACAACAATTCTAAACGAAACCTAATTTCTGTCAATCACAGTCGAAATCACATACCCTTTCCGTAGTAGTAGTAGTAGTAATAATAATAATAATAATAATAATCTATACTATTTTAAAAGGTAGGATGTTTAAAAAATATTTTTAATCAATTATGCGCTTTTAACTTTGATTGAATTTCAAGTATAACCTCTGTTATGATCATTAAGACCAACCAAAATTTCTATGTATTAAACCAAAATTTCTTATTATTCTAATTAATGCTACATATTAAAAGTGACGCATATTAAAATATTGTATATGAGCTTTATAAATACAAATGAAAGATGTGGTTGTAGAGGAGTACATGTGAGAAAGATGAGTAGAGAGGAAGCTTTGAACAATACATACAACACATCAGCAGTAAAGTGGGATTTTTACCAGTTTTAAGTGTGTGTTTGAAATATTTGTTTAACCTTAATTACTGTCATTGAAATTTATCTATTAATATACTTGTATATAATTGAGTAAAAACATGTAAAATTGGTAAAAATATATATAAAGAATCCATATTATTTCAAAATTGATCATTAAAAAAAAAAGAAATCATAATCTTTACTTGGCAACAGAAGAGCTTTGTCTTTGGTTTTTTAACATGTACATTGAAATAATATGTAAATTAATAACTTCAAAATCTAGCTTAGTTAGATCAAAATTATATACATTGAAATGACATGTACAACAAAATTATGTTAAATATATGTTTTAGTTTAGTCGATGGAAATGTTTTAAATTCATTGCTCACACTTTTCATTTTTCTTTTCAATTAATTTTTTTTATAGATTTAATAATACTACTCACACGTTCTTAGATCACATTATTATCACTCTCAACTAAATAACATCAATTTTCTCATACTCTAATATTATACACACAAGTTTGATATTGTTGCTTTAGACCAAATCATATTATACAAGCCAAAATAAGCATCGCTCAATTGGTATAGTTCAGTTATGTACTATCATTTTCAAAGTTAGAGGTTCGATTTCTTCACTTCACATATTATAAAATAAAAAAAAAAAAATCAGAGAATCAAATTGATTAATGTTGGTTTGTTGCATTAGTTATACTTAAAGGGTAACACGAGAGAGAATTTAGTGAATAACTTAAATGTAGAGAGAGAATATATATATGTGTGTGTCGTGACTGACAATCAAAGAAAATGAAAAAAAGTTGAGTGAAAAATAACATTAGAAGAATGACAAACAAAATACATCGATTTAATATACAGTTTTAAAAAACACATTACTTGCAATTTAAAAAATACCCAATGTTTAAAAAAATCTAAGAAAAGCACCAACTTAAATCAAAATACTAATTGTCTCAAATAATAAATAATATAATAAAAAAAATTATTTTAAATGGCAAAACTGCTGAAAATATTTATAAATATAGCAAAATGTCACAATCTATCAATTGGTAGTTGATTTGGCGGCATTTGTTTTCCAAAGAATTTGGAGGTGGTTGACTTGTGATTTATAAAGTTATTGTTAAAAGAAGTTATCTCTTCAAATGTTTTTTATGTATATAAGAAAAAAACTTTGTGTTATCTCTTAATTCATGTTACTTAATCATCCATCAACTCCCTCATCTAAAAATTTCTATGATTTAGTATCATAAAGTAATATAGTATTTTATATTTTTTTTTATTTTTTTGCGAGGATTGCAAAGTAGTAGTATTGTCTATAAAATCATATAGCATTCATTGAAAGAACCACTTATTGGTTTAAGCTTAAACAACTGTTGGAAAGAAAATTATTCAAGATGAAGAACTAAAAAGAAAAAAAAGAAAAAACCTAGCAGAAAGAATCAATCTCACTTATAAAATATAAATATAAAACACAAATGTCACGTGGTAAGAACTAGTAATAATAAAAATGATCTGCCAAATTGATCTTGATTTAGTAGCATTGACATCCCTAGAGGTCGAAGTTCAATCCTCCTCTCCATAATTATTGTACTAAAAAATAGAAATGATCTACCTTTTGTAGATATTAAAATTATATATAGATATTCATAGATTACATAACCTCTCAATGTATTTAACAGTAGTTATTGAAACTTTTGAGATATACATACATAATGCATTCATTCTTTATATTCTCTTTCCCTACTTTGTTCAATTCACCTTTATCAGCTAGATGTCGGAATGATGGTTGAAGATTCTAAGGCTTAAAGAGAAAAAATTTTAAAGTTTAAGGACCAAATTTAACAAAATTCAAAGTTTAGAGACTAAAATAGAATTAAAATCTTATTATTATTGTCTACATCTTTTTATATTTATATTCTATATCTATATCTATCTTCTATCTTCTAAAATCTAACATGGCGTAAGAAGAGAAAATTTCGATTTTTTTTTTTTTGCCTCCTTTATCTATAGAAATCAATCGATAGATAATGAATTTGTGTATGGATGACCTTTTTTACAGAAACCCAAATAAAAAATGACTCAAATGTAATTTGTAATCATTTAGTCATTGTTCTTTTTATGTAACAATTTAGCTAGTTAATAACACATAACAATTTAGTTCTTTATGTTCTAAAAATCACAACTAGTTTGAACATAGTTTCGTAAAAGGGATTCCATTCCAGAAATAAGAATGTGCTTCTTTCAAATTGCATGAGGCTTAAATTTAAAAGAGTATCGTTCATAATTCTTTTTTAAAAAAGTAGAATCATTGGCAAAATATATAACAATTTATTTATATATATAATAATAATAATAATAATATGTTTGAGAGTAATTCTACTTATGTTATTTTCAAAATCACTTGTAAAATGATTTTAATCATTTGAATCAATTTTAATAGTATGAAAACATTGAATTAATTTTCAGTGATTAAGGGCATATTTGGAAGTGATTTTAATCACTCAAAATTAATTTAATTTTCAATTTTACGCTTTGAAATACAATTTTCAATCATCAAAATTAGTTTTAAAGAATTAAAAACATATTTCACACTGATTTTGAAAATGACAAAAGTAATTTTAGTCATTTTGAAATATGTGTTTCGAAGTAATTTTAAACATGAAAAAAAAAGTGATTTTAATCCTTTCAAATTACTCTCAAACATGCACCAAATAAATAACAAAAAGGATATTATGTAGGGCTTAGAGAGTTAAAAAGAGAATAAAGTAACACAAAAGGGGCATCAGCAACAAAAGATAACAACAATTAACCAAAATCATAATCTATATGAAAAAGTAGAACAATCGCCAATTCAAACAAAAAAACCAGCTATTATCTTCAAAAGCCCATATCGAAACATTCACAAACAGAAAACTTTGCAATAAAAGAACAAATCAAAGGACGATTTTTGTGGGTCCTCAGCCATTGAAGATACTAATTCTAAAGGTTTTCATATGAAGCTTTCAAGTATTTTTAGAGCTAATGATAATAGCAGTATATGCAGAAAAAATATAGTTTGGAGACATTCTATGGCTTATTTTTTACCTTGTTGGCCATGTTAGAAGCAATAGCGGCATCATGGGCAACTATTATGGAGAGCTGGGCATTTCCAATGGCAGTATCGACATTCCAAACAGCGGTACGGAGAGCAGCGGAATAGCCAGAGGGGTGGACATATAAATTGCGGAGAGCTTCAAAATCATCAACAGCTTTATTGTGATTAACAGCAGCAACACGGTTGGCTGCAGTATCGACAATATCAGCAAAGTTTGTAACGACATCAGCAGCAGCGTCAGCAGCGTCAGCAGCAGCAAGAGCAGCATTGGCATGGTCGGTGCAGAGGGCAGTAAAAGCAGCCTCACGAGCAACAGAAGCAGCAGAATGTGCACTGGCGGCAGTGGTGCGGGCGGAGGCAGCCCTGCTACGGGCCTTGACAACGTCATCGGATCTTCGAGCAGCAAAATGAGTAGCTTCGTAGGTATCGAACTTGTGGTAGCAGCGAGTATATATGGCAGGAAAGTTGGGAGTATTTTCCATGAGAAACTGCAAGCTCAAAATCTCACAACTAAAATCTCTTTGTGATAAAATGTATCTATAGAGGAAAGCATAGCATGTGGGTTTACTCTAAACTCCTTGAATTCTTACTTCTTAAGATAATAATTCACATAAATAATGGATATGGGTTTAGATTTTTTATTTTTATTTTTCCATATATTCTTTCATTTTTTTCAATGAAAGTTGTTGAAGATACCTTTCTCCCCTCAGAATTCCTTGGTTTCTTTGTTGGAGGTGCATCATTTTCAGACTTCGTGCCTGAATAGTCCCCCTTTAGGAAGCACGGACACTTCATTTTAGATGAAGTGTCAATGTCGGAAACGTGTCCGATACCGACACGTGCCTGACACGTGTCAGACACGCAAAATTTCGTGTCCCATTTTCTTTTTTAACCCGACACGTTGAGACGCGCGGACACGCTCGAAACACGTGTGGGACACGTGCGATTTAATTATTTTATTATTTTTTTAAAATACCAAAACCCTATTAGACCCTCTCAGTCTCAACCTCGCACCTTCTCGCTGTCTCTGCTGCTCGTGGTCTCGCCGGACGCCGCCGCCACGCCATTTCTCGCCAGACCAATCTGCCGCTCAAGCCTCTGACTCTCACCCGTCCGCTGCTCAAGCCTGACTTTCACATATATTATTTTTAAAAAAATATAATGTGTCCCCAACATATCGTGTCCTATATTTCTAGAAATTGGTGTGTCGTCGTGTCATGTTGTGTCGTGTCGCGTGTCGGTGTCCGTGCTTCCTAGGTCCCCCTCACCGGAACTTTCATTGTTCAAACTTGCATCCGCCTAAAATAATAGTTGGAGTTGGTAAGCAAAATGCAAAGTATTTTACATAATGTAAATACCGTTATATACATCACTACGTTTAGAATCAGATTGTTTCTTCTCGGATTTTCCCTTATCTTTTGACTTGAGGGCCCCCTTATGACCCTCTTTACAACCATTTGTTTTCCCTCGGGCATGGCATACTTGGTGTTTGTTGTGCTCACTGCGTCTCTATTTGAGACTTGTGTTTGTATATGCAACACATCAATTATATATACCTCAGAATGTTGATATATATCCTATAAAAATATGTGAACTAATATAAAATACCTCCTCATTGCTTCCCAAATGGATGGGCGTTGTCTGTTTCTCAGGTTTCTTTACCGAGGGGGCCCTTGCTACTTGCAACCTTGCACTTGCTCTTCTTTTATTCTCCCTCTTTTCTTTTCCCATCGCTGAATAAAAAAATTATTACATTAAACTAACATCACTAAATCAAAACCCAATATCACAAGATACAATTGTTATTTACGTATATTAAATAAATTAAATAAAGCTAAAAACGTGGGAGCACGCTAAATCATTAAAACATTTAACCACAACTACAACAATCCCTAAAAATATGGGATCCCGAAACTACATTTCAAATAGAAATCAGTTACAAACATGTATAGTATGGTATTTACTACCAGATACAATAAGGAATTGAGAAGAAAACCCATTGGTACGGAATAACATAAGGAAGAATAATAACGGGTATTAACTAGTGGACCTTAAAGGGTGTGTGATCATTTTGGTAGGAATTTCCATTGTTGGAATCTAGGAGAGAGATAGCCCTCTAGAAAGTCCATTGGTACATTGTAACTTTTTGATATTGCAATATATTACTATCTTGGTATTCTTTGTGTTTCTTTAAGTATTCTTGTTAGGTGGTATCCTAACAAAAACATCCCTTCTTCTTCTTCTTCTTCAGTGCCTTCCATTTGCTCTCCTGTTGGGCGAATTTTGAACAAGAAACAACTTCTCATTGATATAATGAAAAGAAATAAAAGTTTAAACTTTAAAGGATACAAACTCCTAAAGAGAATGAAAATAAAGAAACAAAACGAAATCAAGAATCTAGCAACAAATACAAACAGATTGGAATCGTTGGGAATTTTAATTGGGTATTTCGATTTCACTGTTTGCAACAGTTTTGGATGAAAGAAAAAGGAGAGTGGAAGGGAAACCAAATATAAGATATGGGAATGCAACGCAATCTAAAAAGGGGGAAGATTATTGTCTCATGAAAACTAGGAACCCTTCATCCACTTTCTCTGTATTAGCTTTAAGCTTTAAGGTCTCCCCCCTGTTTCTTACTTCAAATTCATGGAAAGCCTTGGTTATTTGTTATTATAAAATTCATTATCTAGTAATTCCAGTTCGTTCATTTACCCTCAAGGAAAGTCTTGACTCTTGATTGAACATGAGATTTTTTTGTTCGGATTGCTCTTGTTATTTTGTGATGGAGAAGGTTTAGTTGAATTTTACAAATAGGTTCTGGAGATCTCCTCTATCCCTGTTTCATATTTCAAGTTTCCAATTGATCTGAAGAGAAACTTTTCCAAATCACCCCTTCCCATGGATGGTCGTATATTTAGATTTGTATGATTCTATACATGATATTTAATTCTTCATAATGCTCATGGGAAAATCAAGAGTAAATTATCAACTCCACCCAAAATCAAAATGAACACAGAAAATGATAAAATCATCGGAAAATCAAGAGTAAAATCCATCAGTTTCACTCAATTCATCAACTTCCCAACTCAAGCTAAGAAAAGAATAAATTGCACAAACAAACAACAAATTACTCATGAAAACCTAGTTCGAAAGGCCTTAAATATAAGGACAATCATGAGTTCGAAACGACATTATACAAATAAATACCTACGGAACCAGGGGAACGATAACGAAAAACGAGAGAGCGAGGTACCGAAATTGGAGATGCTGCTGCAATGGTGAGGGAAGAGGAGCAGCCGAAGTTGAAGATGCCGGAGAGAAAACAGTCGAGAGAGAAAAATGATTTGGGGGTGAATAGTATTCTTAACGAGGGTATTTTTAGTTCCTCAAAAATAAACAAATAAACATATTTTTATTAGGACATTTTGGTAGGATGGGACAAACGTATCTCTCACCTAAGCATTTTTTTTGTTTAGTATTTCAAAAGCTGAATAAAATCAATGTGAATTTTTTGGACTAATTTTGGTCAATCACTCCAACCATAATAGAAAGAAATCAATCACCTTCTAAATAACTAGTTTACCACGTGTAGTACTGCAGGAACACAATGCAAAAGAATTTATAAATATAGCAAAATTTAGATCTATATCACTAATTGTATCTTAAATCACTGATTGACCCAAACGCTTAGTTGATGGGCGAAAGTAAATTTAAATTTATATCATCTAAGAATTATTATTATTATTGGAGTACTTACGTTATGTGTTGGATATTAATACAACTAACATTTTCTTCCATATGTAAATTATACGAGGAATCCAAACATCCATCTTCACCTATTTCTCATAAATAGAGACCATAAGTTCTATCGATCAAACTCCTCATTGTAGCTATAATTTATTATTTAATAAAGATGATTATTTTTTCAAAAGCCATGAGCTAAATATTGTTAGAGGTTTGGCAATGTGAAAGTCTTAGGGTTGTTATGGCTTAGGTTATGTTACACTTCATACCACTTTGTTTAAACACATTCTCTTTGTTGATTTAAAACATAAAATCTATTTAATTTAACAATCTAGCGGAGCTCGAATGCTGAGAAGGTTAGGGTGTAAGCGGATGTCACAAAGGGATATGGGACTAAGAACCTAGACATAGGATGATCACGTCACCTTAGAAATAAGGAACGGCATAGAATAAAGGAACTGAACTTGAATTAATCTAAGGTCCAGTTAACCATGGAAACATTAGGCATTGACTGCATAGAACTCCTAAAGGAACTTGACACAAGACCAAATAGGTGTAGTTTCTTGTTCATGTGTAATTTATTGTTTCGGTATGATGTGGTCACATCACCTAAGGCACAACTGTAAGTTTTAACTTCATGATTATACAATAAAACCCTAATATTGTATAAAACAATAAATACCAAGATCTTTGAACTAAATTATTTTCACAATAACATTAATTAGAATAACATACCTTGATCCATGATAATAGTATTCTAAAGGATTGAGTTTCTCTCTCTTGGCCTTCCTTTAGAACTTAATTAGGGTTTTTTTGATGAGGAGAAAAGAACTATTTCATGAGGCAGAGAAAGGACCAATCCCTGGGGTCTTTATACAGACACCTTCCATCAGAGTGTTTAATTAGGGTTTTATTTTTTTATTTAATTTAGGAATTATCTTTTACTTAATTGACCTAATAAAATAATAGGTCTAAAAGATAAATTAGTAGATAATGCACATGGGCCACATTAATGCAATGGTTTTCTAGGAATTTAGCAAATGGACCAGGGCGCTGTCCATTCTCCTCATATTTTCCATAATATTCACCACCTATATCAGACCTTACGATTTTCACTTTTCTATCTTCAACTTCGTTGATAAATACCTTCAAGGCATCTATCGATTCATATTTTTCATGTAACAAGTAGATATATCCATAACGTGAAAAATCATCAATAAAGGTAATGAAATATTTTTCTCCACCAAAAGATGGAACATCAAAAAGCCCACAAATATCAGTGTGTATAATTTCAAAGAGCTATGAGCTTCTTGTGACTACTTTATTAACCGTGTGTTTTGTTTGTTTTCCTTTAATACAATCCACACAAGTTCCAAGATCAATAAAATCCAAATCTGGAAGGATTTCGTTCTTTACCAATCTTTTAATTCTTTCTTTGGATATGCTCATACATAGTACAAAAACCATCAAACTTAATGGTGGTTAAGGTAGGTACTCATAAGTGTTCCAACAAGTGACTTATCAACTGACTCAGACTGAGAATAATTTTCATAAATTCCTCAGCATTTCCAGTTTTTTTCTTATAATTGTGGACTTGATATCGTTTTTTACAGTCACTCGCATATACATTAGGCTTAAATCTATTTGATTTCCCAACTTTATAGAAAGATCTTTTCTCAACACTACTAGCATTAGTAAGTGCAGCAGGTTTCTCACTTAAAAAGTGTCAAATCAAGATCCAAAACAAGATAGAATTGAAATTGTTTGCACTAATTAGAGAAATTGAGTACGTTAAACTTGATTATAGACATAGCTTACGAATGAAGAGAAACAGAAAAAAAGTACTGCAAATATGGAATAAATATGCTTATGCATTATTGCTTTGAGAAATAAACTTAAATATATAATTTAGATTTAGATAACAATAATAATAATTAAGCATATATTGAAATTCTTCTTTGGAAGATACAACAATATATACAACATTCATACATAATTGATGCTAACTTTAATTTTTACGTAATTGGTAATTAAAATGCTCAAACTAGATACATTAGTTATTTTGGATATACTAAAATATCTAACCAAACATCTCAATAACCACGATAAGATTCAAAATTATAAAACTATCATCAACCTTTGGGCGATTTAAAATGTTTTTAAATAATGAATTTCAATATACTCATGATAATAACTTTAATGTTTCAAAATATCATCTCCTTCATTAGCATCATATAAACATAAGTAATTAAATTAACTTTAATTTGATATCTATTGAACTTACTAATTTGGCCACTTTGGTGACTAACAAATTATTCATAATATAGATATCATAATAAGTAATCACAAAATATTTATCACCTTATTTGCATACATTATCGATGGAATATCTATAAGACTTACTAATTTGGCACTTGGTAACTAACAAATTATTCATAACATAGATATATCACAATTAAAACAATTACAAACAAGAGTAATTGAATTAACTTAAATTTGATATCTATAGAACTTACACCTACTAATTTGGCCACTTTGGTGACTAACAAATTATTTATACTATAGATAAAATAATCACAGATAATTTATCACGTAAATTTGCAAAACATTATTAATTGAAAGTGTGATTATCTTTAATAAAAGATAAAACTTAAATCTTGCATAATATAAATTCAAAATAAGTAATAATTTGAAGGGAAATTACCACAAATAGAAAAAATATCAAACTATTTACAAATATAGAAAAATTTCACTGTCTATTAGCGATAGACTGCGATAGAATTCTATCGCTTTCTATCGCTCAAGCAAATGAATTCTATCTCTTGAACGATAGAAAGCGATAGAATTTTATCGCGGTCTATATAGGATAGACTATAAAATTTTTCTATATTTGTAAAGGACTCATTTTTCTATATTTGAAAACAACCCTAATTTGAATTTTGAATGAGCAATAATTTGAATTTTGAAAATAGTAGATAATTGATTGTGTGATTATCTTTTGATTATCTTTTATCCTTTTAATTAATTAAATCAAAAGATAAAAGATCTTCGTTAATTTCTAATTTTTTTTTATTTTCATGAATTATCTTTCCTTTGATATCTATGTAAAACTTATTAATTTGGCCACTTTGGTGACTAACAAATTATTCATAATATATAGATATCAAAATAACATAATTTCAAGGAATTTACATCACACAATTTGCAAATAATTAATATTGCAAATAATTTTATCAATGAAATATGAAAAATTATACATCCATTGTGGGATTTAATTATAAGGATAAAACATACTTAAATAATCCTCTTGATATACATAAACATAAAATAAAAGCATGATTTATTTTTCTAAACTCAACAAGATTTAATTTAAACAAATTTATGGAATATTAAAAATAAAATATACCAACATGATAACATCGAATAATTAAGAAGAAGAAAAAACTTCTGATAAACATCACTAACATAATATATAACCTGAAATAAATACATAAATATTTTTCTTTAAAAAAAAAACTAAAAATAATTTGAGTTTGAAAATACATCAATAGAACTCAAGTTCATTATGAAACACATAATGGATTCATGATGATCGTGAGTAAACATAAATACCATTGCCGCTTAACTCACCTCTTAAATATTTCTTAATCCATGATAATTTTGATGAGCGGCAACACTTTAAGGAACTTAAAATTTTCTTAATCGATGATATACCACCATATAATGATATTATCAATGAAGATGACAAGATTTAATCTATTTTACAATTTAACACATAAACATCGCATTAATTTGTAACAGAAAATAATGATTACATTAAAAAGTAAATTCATAGATTAAAGCATGATTGGCGGCAAGCGACAACAGACAATGATTTATTTAATGCGGAAACATACAAGATATATAATAAATCATTCATGGAAAATCACAAGTTCTCAATCAAGGCTCTGGTACCACATGTAAGTTTTAACTTCATGATTATACAATAAAACCCTAATATTGTATAAAACAACACAAATACCAAGATCTTTGAACTAAATTATTTCACAATAACTTAATTATAATAACATACTTGATCCATGATAATAGTCTTCTAAAGGATCGTGGTTCTCTCTCTTGGCCTTCCTTTAGAACTTAATTAGGGTTTCTTGATGAGGAAAAAAGAACTACTTCATGAGGTAGAGAGAGGACCAATCCCTAGGGTCTTTATATAGACACCTCCCATGAGAGTGTTTAATTAGAGTTTTATCTTTTATTTAATTTAAGAATTACCTTTTACTTAATTGACCTAATAAAATAATAGGTCTAAAAGATAAATTAGTAGATAATGCACATGAGCCACATTAATGATAATATTAAATTTAAAATAAATCTAACAACAACATCTAAATGGTAGTAGCATTGTTTGCCCCTATTTGATTATATTGTTTATTGTTTTTAGTCTTTTTTCACCTACCAACTTCCAAACTTCTTTTCACTAGTTACTTTGGATTCATGGATCCATAGTCATAATTAATCTAAGCTCAATCTAGTACTGTGGGATTCGACACTTGGAATACTCCAAGTTTATTACTTCATCAACCGTGTATACGTGTACGTAGACCTCATCCATTCTATATTTATTCATCTTATATTTTCATCACTCATACACGTCTGGTCGGTCAATAGACCTCTATCACTGATAATTACTAGTCTACCAGCAATAGCACACTATTAATAATAGACTTGTATAACCGACAAACTTCTATAGTGAAAACACGTTAGCTTGATTCACAATTTTTGTTTAGTTTTTATAATTGATATAAAATTATATATTCAATTTTGAGATTTAAGATTTGATTCGATTGGTCTACATATTATTTTTCAGAAAAAAAAGTCATTTCTCACTTTCTGAACTTTCTTTAATTTACGTATTAAGGTAACTTCAAATATGTACATTTAAAATCAATCAAAAATTAAAAACGTCCAATATAATAAAATAATAGTTTTTAATTAAAAATTCTTTATAATCTAATAAAATATTACAAAATCTTTATTGAGTATTTTTTTTAAAAAAAAAGAGTTTAATTTCATATTTAATATTTAAAATTTGAAATTAAAGCTATTAGATCAATGATTCAAACCTTTTTTTTTTTAATTTCGAAATGGATTTTATTGTGAAGAGTTTTTAGATTGAACATTTTTTAAGAAAATCTCAAATTTAACTTAAAACTATTATCATTTTGTAATTATTTGCATTCAAAACTTAATTGGCTTTGTAACGTTGCATTAGTTATTATTATTATTATTATTATTATTATTATATATTATTATTTGAATTAAACATTGCAGTTACATATTTGATTTTATGATTATAATCATTAAAAAAGGCTATTGAAATTCTAAATCCATAGCAAATCAAATCTATAAATTATGTGTATTGTGATCCTCTTCACTAGATTGCACCTACCAGAAATATATTGTTATCTGTCGTTTTTGAAGCTTCCTCTCCATATATTGTGTTTTGGTTATCATGCTCCTTATCCTTTGTCAAGATGAAATTCACCTTTAGAAATTTTGTATATTTTCTTTGTCCTAAAACTAACATGGTAAAGAATTATAATTCTTTGTTGAATTTGACTTTGAATTTAATTTGGTAATTCAAATATATTTTCAATTACTTTTTTTCACAACTTGTGCATTTCATTTCTTAAAGTGTATTGTTAGGCATTTTTTAATGGTGTTGTTCTTCTCTAATGTTGATTAGAAAAGGTACAATTTATAAAACCAACCCACTTTTATTGATGAGTTTGTGTTTTTTTATTGATGAGTTTGTGTTTTTCTACAACTACATATAATTGCAATTGCTAGAATTCAAACCACATTTGCATGTCACTCACATGCTCCAATTTTGAATATATTTATTTATATAAAAATAAAAACAAAATAATTCTTGATTTAAAAACTTCACTATAGTCTTTAAATTATATATTTATGCCCTAAAACCGTCATTAATAAATGATTATTCATTATTATTCAATAAATGTTATTGATTATTTTATCTTGTTTTAATAATCCTAAAATCCAATAAACTAACATCCTAGGTGTTTTATGAGTCTTGAACAATATGTAGAGACATATAGAGATCAATGTTCAAGTTACAGCCTAAAGGGTCTATAGTATAAGGATAGAGTTGGGTATCTTATCCTAGTAACAATATGGATACGGCCCACTTTGTATTTGATGATCCAACGCGTTCATGTAGGAGACATGCGAGTGGGGGTATCCTATGCAATGAGTTTGCATAAGACTGGACCACGAAATAGTAATCACTAGATGTAACTCCATTGACTGGTTAGGTTTCTATTTCAATAGGTTGACCTAGGCAACTTAGTCTTAATCTTGAGTATATTATGAACTCCTGTTCACGAGGGATTTTCCTTGATTTGTATGGGTGAGAGTGGCCCGTTTGTCGACTCGATATGCCTACATTTTGGGGACAAGACTGAGTGGGGAGCTGGAAACATAATTATACAAGATAGATTTCACTCATTCCCGACTTTAGGGTAAGTAGATAAGTGTTCCCTTAAGTGGTGTCTCCGGGACTTGAACAAAGGGCCCTACCCTTTCACTGGCCCGAGAGGGGTTCTGTTTGATGGTTGGACCATAACAGGTTTGTTCATTAGAGGAGCACTGGTACTTAAGGATTTAGAATACCCAGGGTATAACGGTAATTTGACCCGCTGGTGTTACGAACACTTGTGAAGGACTAACTTGCTGTTATTGGTCTATATCTGTGGACACGAAATATATCTACAGTGAGAAGAGTGCAACTATGGGTCTTTAGTGGAGTGTACCCACAGTTAACGAATATTGATTAATGTGGTTAATGAGTTTAGCCCGTTATCTCATATCGTTGGAGCTTCTGATCTGTAGGTCCATTAGGTCCCCTTCCTAGCTCGTAAAGAATATTGAGCTAATTTATTCTTGGTTGAAATTTGAAAAGTTCAATTACTAAGGGAAAAGTATAATGTATAATGATACATTATAACATAAAGTTTATTTTACAAATAAACTTTATTGTATAAATATAATTTTGGATATGATTCAAAGTAATTTGTAGAGAATTAAATATTTGAAATTGTTCAAATATTTTTTAATATGAATTAGATTTTATTAAAACTATAGGTTAAAATTATGCGCATTAGGTACATTAAAACTATAGGTTAGAGAGAAATGTATTTGAATTTGATTCAAATGCAGGTTAAAATTAAATTAATTTGATATTTATTTTATAATTAATTATTGGAAATTAATTAGATATTTAATTAATATAATTTGATTTAATTTGATTTAATAAATTAATTGAATTAAAACTATGTTATGTGAGAGATGTTCATTTAAATATGATTTAAATGAATTGATTAATTAAATTAAATTAATTAATTATTAATTATTATTAATTATTAATTTATTAATTAATTTAATATAATTATTAATTAGTTGTAACTCCCACGTAGGGGAGTTACTTAATACGTGGGATAACACCCACGTTTCCCATTTTCTCCTCGCTTCCTTATATAGTGCTTAAACAGAAAAAAAAATTTTGGTAGCATTCTCTCCAAAAAAAAATCCTCTCAGAAGAGTTATGTATTTTTTTCCCTTTGCCAAAAGGTTCCCACAAACCTTTCCTCAAGATTCAGAGAAAAGGAAGGTCTCCAAGTGATGGTGATACGTAAGTTTTTCTTCTCTATTTTTTTTTTTTTTTTTTTTTTTTTGCTTAACCTAGATTATTTTAAGTTTTTTTTGCCAATGTAAAAGTATTTCAAAATTATTAAAATTAATTTTGAGATAGGGTTCTGATACGCTTCCATTGCGTTTTGGGTTTTAATCCCAGCAGAGTTGAAAATAACAGGAAGACCACAATAGTTATTTATAGATGCTTTATGTGTCTTTATCTTTTTTTTTTTTTTTTATGTATGCATGTTTAGATTTGTTATTATTGGTAGATATAAATTTTAGTAAAAAAAAAAAAAACTTACAAGGATGGTTTAGAAACGAACTTTAAAGTTAAGGGTTAAAATGAAACTTGCGATCACTCAACTAATAAAAATACACCCAATAATAATATAAACTATCAATAGTTTGATTCTCCACCCCATATTGTAAAATAATAATAATAATACAAACAAATGATAGTGTGACAATGAGACGCAATTGGATGCCAACAACAAAGACAAATAACATCAGGGTTACTTTGGCACGAATGAAGATAGAAGTTTTTTGATGTCATAACTTTTTGATAGACTCGCTTGCAAAAATGAATTGAAAGAGTTTATTGTTTGTTGTGTTAGTATTTCTCTTGATATTATTCTATAGTGTGGTTGTGGTTTATTTTTTTCCTTAAAAAATATAATTGACTGATATTGTTGAATGAGAAATTTTGGTCCAATCACAAATTGTCATGTTTGAAATTGAAGATGTAAATTGACAAATTTCGATTGTGCCACATGTTTTCGTCTTCATGGTTGGATCAAATTAATTTTTTTTTTGGTTCAATTAATTATTAATGTTTGGACAAGAATTTAATTGAGTCCAAAGACTGGTCCAAAGGCCAACAAATACCAAAATCTAATTAATTGGGCTCAAAGGCCAAGTCCATGGACCATCCAAGCCCAAGCCCACAAAAACCCACATGAGAACTCTATAAATAGAGAAGTTCTCTTCATTTGAAAGGTTTAGAAAATTTACACTAAGAAAACCTAGAGAGAATTCTCCCTACAATCAGAAAACTCTCTAATTCCTGAAGCTGAACCACACTTGAAGACTGAAGTTCAACTTCAAAACCATCAACGCACTTCACTTCATACATCAAGTGCACACGTTCAACTGAGAGAGAATCAGAGGATCAAGTACTAGATATTGAACCACATCTGCATCAAATTTACATAAACTCAAGTTCAACTCCACGAAACACGTTTCTTCGGAAACCTCATACGAACAAATTGACACGCCTAGTGGGACATCTCTACCTCGCATCTTTCTTTCAACAATTAAATCAAGTAATGACCTCTAAGAAAGCTACGTCCAACACTCCTGCTACAAGCGATGCATACACATGACCCATCACTCGCAATCGCTTAAAGGGAATCATGTAGGAGAAGGAACAAGGTCTTTAAGGGGCATCGAGCATAAGATTGACTTTATGCCAGGTGCTCAGATTCCAAATCGACAGCCTACCAGACCAATCCACAAGAGGCTAAAGGAGATTTAGAAGTAAGTTGATGACATGCTTGCTCACGGGTATGTACGTGAAAACTTAAGTCCTTGTAGCGTTCCTGTCTTACTTGTACCTAAGAAAGATGGATCTTGGAGAATGTGTGTAGATTATATGGCTATTAATAAAATTAAAATTGAGTATAGACATCCTATCCCTAGGTTGGATGACATGTCAAATAAATTGTATGGTTGTAGCATGTTTATAAAAATAGACTTAAAATCTATATACCGTCAAATTAGGATGAATGTTGGAGACGAATGAAAAATTGCTTTCAAAACTAAGAATGGTTGTTTGTAAATATGATTATGGAATGAATTTTAAGAAACCTGGATAGGTGGAAAAGATTCACTCTTTTGAGAGGTGGTAGACCAACACTTAGTATTTTACTTCTTTCTAATCCACACATACAAATTTAATCCACAATTTGATATCTGGTTGCTATCTAATTGTCATTGATTACCATGTCATTTTCATAGATATTAAGTATTTTGTGATTTCTATTTGATTGCCACATGATTGATATCTCACTGCTATCTGATTGTCATGTGATTTTTATTATATAATACTTTGTTTTTTTATATTTGATTGTCATGTATTGATGTTTGATTTTTTTACCTACTTGTATTTTAGTGGTGAACAACTCTAACGTCAAGCAAGAAGACCTTATAAAAATCAAAGTATTCCATCAATTGGTGAATTGGCAAAGTACACGAAGTGTAGCCGTTGTAAGCGTGTTGGTCATAATAGAAAAATATGTAATAATTTGTATCTATTTGAACAATTATATTGTGGACATCAAAGATATATTTGTTAATTATATGTTTTTATGTAATTACAATATATAGTGCCTTATTTATTGTTGACAACACATATAATCATTGATAATTAGTATATCATATAGTAATCGAACAACATTATATAGCAATCAATATCATTAGATAGGAATCACATATCATTGATAATCCTAATCAGATAGTATCAAATAAAATCATATCATATTACAATCAATATCAATAACAATCAACAACAATCATTATCATTAACATTTGATAACAATCTGACAATAATCCGACAACAATCAGATAGGAATTGATATAATTGACAATTATATGATAATCAAATAGCAATCAGATAGTAATTAGTGAGCAATCACATACAATCAAACATTTTTAAATGTGAGGGGCATTTTGGTCATACGAGCATTTCATTTGGGCTGGGCTTAAAGATTTTGTGATTTTTGCAAAATCATAAAGGGATTTCTACATAAAAAGCCTTAAAAATAGACCCATATTACATTAATGTCTTAAACATTTCATATTTTACAAAAAGTCTTATTGGTCTCCCTATTTTCACTACGTGGCTATTTACAATTTAGTCCTCACCTATATTATCTATATATATATATATATATATTATTTTCTCTCTCCCATGCACAATCTCTCTCCTCCATGCACGATTTATCTTCCTCATGCACATTCTCTCTCCCACATGTATATTCTCTCACCCTATGCATATTCTCTCACCCCATTCTTCAAGGGTCATTTCTTCCTCCATTCTCTTTTCTCCTTCTCCCTCCCTCTCTTTTCTCCTTCCGATGATGTGAGTTGCAAGCGGCAGATAGATGGCGTGGGGCGACCACGAGGCGACACACGACAGATGTCGAAACTCGGAGTGATAACTCGAGTAAACGAACGACGGACTTTAAGCGGACGACGAAATGACAAAATGGCGGACTAGAACATTTGATATATACTGTGATATATGTATCCGTTTATTTGATATAAACGAGAGTTTTTTTTAAATTTAGACCTCATATATTATGATATATACAAATTTTGATTGTTGTGATTTTTTATTACCTAAATGTATGGTATATACGATATATATATTGTGATGTAAATGAAATTTATTAAGATTTATATACCGTGGTATTTTTCATATATTGGTTTATATTGTGATTTATGCCAAACATTGAGTAAATCTCTAATTTATAAATTGTAGTATATTTCATATATTGGTTTGTATACCGTGGTATTTTTTTAAATATTAGTTTATATTGTGATTTATGTCAAGCATTGAGTCAATTTCTAA
The DNA here is from genome assembly GCA_002890555.2 of Lagenaria siceraria. Lineage (NCBI taxonomy): Eukaryota > Viridiplantae > Streptophyta > Magnoliopsida > Cucurbitales > Cucurbitaceae > Lagenaria > Lagenaria siceraria. The sequence goes on along the minus strand of CM016492.1, from coordinate 22,248,015 downwards.
TTTATAAACTGTAGTATATTTTATTTATTGGTTAGAATATTTTCAAATACTTAACGAAATGTTATAAGGTTTATTTAAAATAACCATGAATCCGTAAAAAAAACCGATAAGTTATACGTGAAAACTAACGTAAATAGAAAATAAAATTTTATTAAATGTATTTTCTCTCACCAAATTGAAAAATGGAAAAAATTATAATAAATGCATTTTCTCTCTCCAATTGAATAATGAGAAAAAAATAAAAGAGAGATGAATATGAGAAAGAAGGAGAAGCCAAAATTGAAAAAAGAATTTTACATAAAAAAAACCTAATAAAAATATAATAGAATAGGAAACAACACTCCATCATTAACTCTACCTACAACACGTTTTCCAAATATTGAGAATATCAAACAACACACAAAAGAACATAAAAGGAGACTCATTAATTACAAAAACTTATTTTTATTAAAAAACAATCATTAAAAAGGTGGCTAATCATTGCAAAAAATTATTAAAAAAATACTACAAAAAAGTGAAAGGAGGATAAATTGGCCAAAAATTAACACAAAAAGCCTTATTGAAAAATTTCAAATTTTAAGACATTTTTGAAATATCTCAATCATAAAACATTGTATATGAGCCTAATTTTAACCAATCAATTTGATATTTTTGCAATTGAACCAATAAAGAATGCTAAAAAAAATGTTTTATAAATATGATAGGTTAATAATGAATAAAGTAATACAAATTATTAAAATTAAAATTAATCACAATATCACAATAAATAATTGTTTAGTTATAAAAAATAAGTAATAATTATTATTATTAGAAAATTTATTTTTGTACTAATTAAATTTAACTAGTCTTAGTTTAATAATTAAATATATTTAAGATATTGTTAGCTAATTAATTAATAATTTATGTAAATAATTAATTGTATTCGTTTAGTAAATTTGTATTTATAAAAATAAAATAAGTAAATATTTTAATGGATTATTATTGATTTAATAAAACAAATAATTATATTAATTTTTTAAAATTAATATTAATTAATTAACTATATTCAAAATGACATTATATATAAAATAAAAAATAAAAGAAGAGGGGAAAAGAGAAAACTCACCGTTTTAGATGGGAATAGAAAACTCTTGTATGTGGGAAATGAGGATACTTGGGAATAAGATATTTTCAGGCAATGTGTTAAAACTGCGTAACAAACATGAGTTTTGGACGTCTGTGCCAATTCCCATCCCGAAAATCCTCTGAAACGACCTCTAAAGGATTTAGCTTATATGTTCTATTTTTCCGGTGAAGTTTAAAGGAAAACACATTATAGTTTTTTAGTTATAGAAAAAAATTATAAACTGTATCCCTCGTTGCCCTATCGGAAAGATGACGCAGTTGTTTATAAGTATTTAAATTTGATATATTTGTTTATAATCATGAATATCTGGGCCAACTTACACAACTCGATTGTCGATTGTTTAAAAAAAAAGTGGAAAAAAAATGAAAGAAGAGATATTTGTCATCCACAAATTGATTGGAGATATTCTAAAGTATTTTCAACCACTACCGGATATTTTTAAGAACCAAAGAAAGAACTTAATACAGTAGTAAAATGATTACACCTCAACTAGAAATAGTACACTCAATATATAATATTCAAACTCAAACGTAAGTCAGATGGTGTAACAAGGTTTAGATATGGAAATAACCAAAGACTAGAAAAAAAAACCTCAAAACCTTTGAAGATTCAAAACATAATCGAGGCACACTTCTAATAAGCGTTGTCTTGAAGACAATTATTCATTCTGCATGAGTTGAAAGTAGACTATAACGATCGTCTCACCGGGATACAACGACTAACTCTGATAAAATTACAAGCTCGAACTACTCAATTCTAACATAACTCTTAGATACTTGCTCTCAACTTAACTTAAGATCAAAAAGAAAGAAAGAAAGAGAGAAAAGAGAGAACTCTTCAATTTTGAATGAGATGCTACAAATGAAGAACCAAGTTGCTATTTATAGGTTAGTAACTTAGTAACTCTCCAAAATACAAAATAAAATCAAATAAATAAATACAAAAATTGAAACATTTGTCAAATTTAACTCAGTTTAGTTCTTACTTGACCAAAATCAAACATAACTCATTTAAATTGAAGAAACCACAAATTTAACTTTCATACATGTTAAATTTGTACATGAAACATCATTTTAATTTGATGGTTTCAACCCAGTTTGAAGTTTCAACAATGAATTTAATCTACACAATTAAATCCATTTTTATGTTTCAATATTTAGTTGTTTCACTTTTTGTCACTATATAGATATCCAACAACCCCCCACATGAAAGAAAGTGAGAAAATTCAAACAAAAACTATTGAGAGTAAACATGCCAAGTTATGAATCAAGAGAGGTGTCTTCTGAACTCGAACTTTCCTTAGTGAATATCCTTCAAATTTATTGAAAAAATAGTGAGACCAAGCTCTGGAACTATCCTTCTCATTGGTGAATTGAGACAATAGATATCACATACAACTCGTCTTGTATCTTTGAGTTCTATATGTTTGTGTCCATTTTGGTTCTAGACAAAATCTTGAATTCATGAGAGCTTTAGAGAATATAAGTCATTTGAAAAGTTCTCATAGAAGCGTCCACACTGCTACTCTCACATAGGTAATATTGATTAAGAGTATTATGTCATCATTCACTCCTCTTGTAAAACAAGATATCAACATGACCTTAACATCAACCGATCACACACTCTACAACATCATAGAAATAGGAAGAAACTATAAGTTTTTTTATTGTGTCAATTATGAATTATCCAGCTAGTTTGTCTATTGAACCTAGATCTTAGGATCTCTAATCAACTGGATTAGGTTACCACTAGATAAAGGAGGATGTCAAGTAGCCATTCTAAATGACATTATCGTGAAGCAGACTTGGTAGTTGAAAAAAAGTAGAGAAACTAACGATATGGTGGAGTTAATTGGAAAAGTTGTACATGAAAAAAGAAAACCTTGGCTATTAGATCCTAGAGTGTCATGTTACTTTGATACTAGCGATCGCTGTAAGTAAAAATTAAGACAATGAAGTCATTGATTTTGAGTGATTAATGTGTGTTTTTGAGTGATTTTAAAAATGACAAAAGTGATTTTAACGATTTTAAAATTACTCCCAAACATGTCCTAGATATGTATTTCGAAGCAATTTTAAACATGAAAAAAAGTAATTTTAATCATATTAAATTGGCTTTTCAACATAAATAGCCTTAAGATAAGGCATATTTTACATTCTTGTCTAAAACATCTCATTTTTTACAATAAAGGCTTTCTTGGTTTCATATTATCATTAATATCCATGGTTATTTCCAATTTAATCCCTACCTACATTTTATATAAATAAATAAATAAACATAGGTTTTTGTGTATCTCTCTCATGCATAGCCTAGAAATTCGTGTATCATCAATCTCTTCAATCTCTCTCTCAAAACTCTAGTCATTCCATCTTCTTCAATCTCTCTCTCAAAACATTCTCTCTCAAGACTTTCTCTCATCTTTCCGGCCGCCGTCTCCCTCCCTCGGACCACCCAACCACGGTTGACAACGCTGTTCCCATCGTTCAATACGTCGTCCACCGTTCAAGTTTCGCCCGCCGTCGTGGTTGCCGTTCAAGTTTCGGGTGTCGTTGTGGTCGTTGTTCAAGTTTCGACCGCCGTTCCCGTCGTTCAAGTTTCGACCGACGGTGAATTTTTTTTCTCGATTTTTCCAGCCAAACTTCCCCAATCTCACTCCAACTCGCGCGCCGCCAAGATCTCGCACCTATCACCAATCGCCATCGTCGTTGTGGATTTATATGTACTTTTATGTTTTTTCAATATATACATATATATATTTGTTCTTGACATATTGGGTGGTTTTTCGATATATACAGTGATATATATCTTCAATTTTTTTATTAATACTTTATGTTTTATGATATATACACTAATATATGTTGAATATTAAGTTATTTGAGATTTATATACCATGATAGATAACTTTGTTTATTTGAAAATCATTAGGAAGCTTCGGTTAAATTTACTTAAATGAAATTTAGTCAAATTTACTAGTATATTTCATATATTAGTTAGAATATTTGCAAGTATATAATCATTTTCGATATATAGAACGATTTTTCGATATATACTGTGATATATATCTTCAATTTTTTATTAGGACTTTCTGTTTTATGATATATACACTAATATATGTTGAACATTAAGTTCATTTGAGATTTATAAATCATGCTACATAGAATCTAAACTATAGTATATATAAGATAATAACACAAAATACAAATGAACTCAAAATAAACAAGGAACAATAATAGACAAACTCAATTAAGACAAACCATCATATAAAAATTGCATTACAGTGACATATATATCAGACATTCGGTGAATATATTACAAGCACACATAAGCGTTCTAATTAGAAGTGCATACATATCCGAATACCTCATTATATATACCAAATAAACAATGGAATATTACATGAAAACAAATATAACTCAAAACAAACGTTGGAATATATCACATAATATCAAAAAGTAAACGTTAGATAATAACAAACAATATCAAAGAAATGATTGATACGTGAAAAGGAAAAAAAAATATTAAATACATTTTTTCTTTCCAATTGAGAATGGAAAAAAAATATTAAAAAGACTTTTCTCCAATTGAAAATGAGAAAAAAAATTATATTAAATGTATTCTCTCTCCATCATAGATTCACTTTCTCTCTCCATCACTAAGGGAACTTTGAAAATAGAAAAAATACATATAAAATACTTGAAAAGAAAAATAAAAAAAATATTAAATATATTTTCTCTCTCCAATTGAGAATGAAAAAAAATATTAAAAAAAATTTCTCCAATTGAAAATAATAAAAAAAAATCATATTAAATGCATTTTCTCTCTCCATCATAAATTCACTTTCTCCCCATCATTAAGGGAACTTTGAAAATAGGGAAAATACTTATAAATTCGGACATAAAAAAAATAAAAAAATGGTAAATTTGTCCAAAAATAATACTAAAAGTCTTTCTTGAAAAAATTTAAATTTAAAGACAATTTTGAAATATAAGGCCAAAGATGATCATTTATGTAAAAAGCTCTAAATAATAATAATCAATATCAAAGAAATGATTTATATGTGAAAAGAAAAAAAATATATTAAATACATTTTCTCTCCCCAATTGAGAATGAAAAAAAATATTAAAAAGATTTTCTCTCCAATTGAAAATGAGAAGAAAATCATATTAAATGTATTTTCTCTCTCCATCATAAATTAACTTTCTCTCTCCATCACTAAGGTAACTTTGAAAATGGGAAAAATAGATATAAAATACTTGAAAAGGAAAATAAAAATATATATATTAATTACATTTTCTCTCTCCAATTGAGAATGGAAAAAAAAATATTAAAAACATTTTCTATCCAATTGAAAATGAGAAGAAAATCATATTACATGCATTTTCTTTCTCTATCATAAATTCACTTTCTCTCTTCATCATTAAGAAAACTTTGAAAATAGGAAAAAAACATATAAATTGGGACTTAAAAAAAAAAAAAAAAGGTAAATTTGTCCAAAAATAACACTAAGCCTTTCTTGAAAAAATTCAAATTTAAAGATATTTTTTAAATATAAATCCCAAATATGATCATTTATGTAAAAATCTCTATTAAATTACTCCCAAACATGCACTAAATAAATAACAAAAAAGATATTATGTAGGATTTGGTGAGTTAGAAAAGAGAATAAACACAAAAGGGACATCAACAACAAAAGATAACAACAATTAACCAGAATCATAATCTATATAAAAAAGTAGAATAATCGTCAATCCAAACAAAAAACCCCGCTATTATCTCAAAAGCCCATATTGAAACATTCACTAAAAACTTGCCATAAAAGAACACTTGCTGACGCAAAATAAAAGAAATCAAAGAAAGATTTTTGTGGGTCCTCAACCATTGAAGATATTAATTCTAAAGGTTTTAATATGAAGGTTTAAGTTGGATTTTTAAAGCTAATGATAACGACAGTATGAGCAGCAAAAGTGGAAACATATAGTTACATACAGTTTGGGGACATTCTATGGCTTTTTTTGGCATTGATGCTGGCAATGATAGCTGGAAAATGAGCAGATATTTGCAGCCCCCCGGGCAACTAGTATAGAGCTTGTGGCTTTTGAAATGGCAGTAAGGGCATTCAAAACAGCAGTATGGAGAGCAGCGAAATAGCCAGAGGGGTGGTTACATAAATTGCGGAGAGCTTCAGAATCATCGACAGCTTCATTGTGATTATTAGCGGCAATGCGATCAGTTGCAATATCGACAATATCAGCAAATTTTGCAACGATATCAGCAGCAGCATCAGCAGCGTCAGCAGCAGCGTCAGCAGCATCAGCAGCAGCGTCAGCAGCGTCAGCAGCATCAGCAGCAGCAGCAGCAGCATTGGCGTGGTCGGTGCAGAGGGCAATAGAAGCAGCAGCCTTATGAGCAATGGAAGCAGCAGCCTTATGAGCAATGGAAGCAGCAGCATGTGCACTGGCGGCAGTGGTGCGGGCGAAGGCAGCAATGGCAAGAAAGTTGGGAGTAGTTTCCGTGAGAAACTGCAAGCTCAAAATCTCAAACTAAAATTTCTTTGTGATAAAATGTATCAGAGAGGAAAGCATAGCATGTGGGTTATCTCTCAACTCCTTGAATTCCTAATTCTTAAGATGCTCATTCAATAAATAATGGATATGGGTTTAGTTTCTTTTTTCTTTTTTTCTTCCATATATTCTTTCATTTTTTCAATGAAAGTTGTTGATCCTATAAAAAATAATCATGACATTCATTTCATTGTTTTATAGCTGGTGCAAAAAATAAAACATAAGATCTTACATACCTTTTTCCCCTCGGAATTCTTTGGTTTCTTTGTTGGAGGTGCATCATTTTCAGACTCCGTGCCTGAATAGTCCCCCTCACCGGAACTTTCATTGTTCAAATTTGCATATGCCTAAAATAATAGTTGGAGTTAGTAAGCAAAATGCAAAGTATTTTACATAATGTAATTACCATTAAATACATCACTATTTTTAGAATCAGATTGTTTCTTCTCGGATTTTCCCTTATTTTTTGACTTGAGGGCCCCCTTTACAACCACTTGTGTTCCCCCGAGCATGGTATCCTTGGTGTTTGTTGTGCTCACTACATCTCTATTTGAGACTTGTGTCTGTATATGCAACACATAAATTATATATACCTCAGAATATTTATATATAACCTATAAAAATATGTGAACTAATATAAAATACCTCCTCATTGCTTCCCAAATGGATGGGCGTTGTCTGTTTCTCAGGTTTCTTTACCGAGGGGGCCCCTGCTACTTGCAACCTTGCACTTGCTCTTGTTTTATTCTCCCCTTTTCTTTTCCCATCGCTGAATAAAAAAATTATTACATTAAACTAACATCACTAAAGCAAAACCCAATATCACAAGGAAGATACAATTGTTATTTACGTATATTAAATAAATTAAATAAAGCTAAAAACATGGGAGCACGCTAAATCATTAAAACATTTAACCACAACTACAACAATCCCTAAAAATATGGGATCCCGAAACTACATTTCAAATAGAAATCAGTTACAAACATATATAGTATGGTATTTACTACCAGATACAATAAGGATTTGAGGAGAAAACCCATTGGTACGGAATAACATAAGGAAGAATACTAACGGGTATTATGGGTATTAACTAGTGGAGTCTTGGTTTTAAATAAAGGGAGTTATGGACCTTATAGGGTGTGGATCATTTTGGTAGGAATTTCCATTGTTGGAATCTGGGACAAAGATAGCCCTCTAGAAAGTCCATTGGTACATTGCAACTTTTTGATATTGCAATATATTACTATCTTGGTGTTCTTTGTGTTTCCTTAAGTATTCTTGTTAGGTGGTATCCTAACAAAAAAATCCCTTCTTCTTCTTCTTCTTCTTCAATGCCTTCCATTTGCTCTCTCTGTTGGGCAAATTTTGAACAAGAAACAACTTCTCATTGATATAATGAAAAAAAATAAAAGTTTAAACTTTAAAGGATACAAACTCCTAAAGAGAATGAAAACAAAGAAACAAAACGAAATCAAGAATCTAGCAACAAATACAAACAGATGGGAATCGTTGGGAATTTTAATTGCGTATTTCGATTTCACTGTTTGCAACAGTTTTGGATGAAAGAAAAAGGAGAGTGGAAGGGAAACCGAATATAAGATATGGGAATGCAACGCAGTCTAAAAGGGGGGAAGATTATTGTCTCATGAAAACTAGGAACCCTTCATCCACTTTCTCTGTATTAGCTTTAAGCTTTAAGGTCTCCCCCTGTTTCTTATTTTTTATGACTTCAAATTCATGGAAAGCCTTGGTTATTTGTTATTATAAAATTCATTATCTAGTAATTCCAGTTCGTTCATTTACCCTCAAGGAAAGTCTTGACTCTTGATTGAACATGAGATTTTTTTTGTTCGGATTGCTCTTGTTATTTTGTGATGGAGAAGGTTTAGTTGAATTTTACAAATAGGTTCTGGAGATCTCCTCTATCCCTGTTTCATATTTCAAGTTTCCAATTGATCTGAAGAGAAACTTTTCCAAATCACCCCTTCCCATGGATGGTCGTATATTTAGATTTGTATGATTCTATACATGATATTTAATTCTTCATAATGCTCATGGGAAAATCAAGAGTAAAATTATCAACTCCACCCAAAATCAAAATGAACACAGAAAATGATAAAATCATCGGAAAATCAAGAGTAAAATCCATCAGTTTCACTCAATTCATCAACTTCCCAACTCAAAGCTAAGAAAAGAATAAATTGCACAAACAAACAACAAATTACTCATGAAAACCTAGTTCGAAAGGCCTTAAATATAAGGACAATCATGAGTTCGAAACGACATTATACAAATAAATACCTACGGAACCAGGGGAACGATAACGAAAAACGAGAGAGCGAGGTACCGAAATTGGAGATGCTGCAATGGTGAGGGAAGAGGAGCCAGCCGAAGTTGAAGATGCCGGAGAGAAAACAGTCGAGAGAGAAAAATGATTTGGGGGTGAATAGTATTCTTAACGAGGGTATTTTTAGTTCCTCAAAAATAAACAAATAAACATATTTTTATTAGGACATTTTGGTAGGATGGCACAAACGTATCTCTCACCTAAGCATTTTTTTTTTTTAGTATTTCAAAAGCTGAATAAAACCTATGTGAATTTTTTGGACTAATTTTGGTCAATCACTCCAATCATAATAGAAAGAAATTACCGACCTTCTAAATAACTAGTGGTTTACCACGTGCACTACTGCACGAACACAATACAAAAGAATTTGTAAATATAACAAAATTTAGATCCATATCACTAATTGTATCTTAAATCACTGATTGACTCAAACGCCTAAGTTGATGGCCGAAAGTAAATTTAAATTTATATCATCTAAGAATTATTATTATTTTTAGAGTACTAACGTTTTCTTCAATATGTAAATTATATGATGAATCCAAACATCCACCTTCACCTATTTCTCATATTTCTCATAAATAGAGACCATAAGTTTAGAGGAAAAAGTAATAAAAAATGCATATATAATTAAAATATTAAAAAAGAATGCCCAACTTTGTAAACTACCATTATTTTTCAATATTTTACTATTTAGTTTCTTTTCTTTTCTTTTCTTTTCTTTTCTTTTTTTTTTCTTTTTGTCAATTCAAAAATATCTCAACAAATAAAACATAGATTATCATCTTTGATGGTTCAATTTTTCACCCCTACAATTATTAAACTAAGAAAAATACAGCCTCTTGGAAAAATGTAACCTCTCCTATAATGATATTCAACTTGTCATATAAATATTTTAAAGCATAAATGGTGTTTCAAAGCCTTAAATGAAACCTCGCAAATATCATCAATCAAATAATAAATATTTTGTCAACAAGAGCTTAGCTCTACCAATGAGATCGACACTGCATACCATCATTGTATGGCCGATAGTAATACATGACTTGACCCAACATCTCTTATATTTTTCTCTTTCTCGAAGTAATTTGGTCTTCTCCATATTCTGCCACTTATAACATTAAGATCCAAGACTTTCAGACTATTTTCACGACATGAAGTATGCAAATGGTCGAGCAACATACAATATCATCGGAAGTTACCAAAAATAAAGAGTATAGTAAAGAAGACAAAGTTCTTTTTTTTCCATGGATTGTTATTTTTTAAAAAAACTATAATAATTATAGATGATAGATTATGGATACATATTGATATTATGGTTTAGAATAAGAAAACAAATGGTGAGTAATGTTATATTGATTAAATAATAATAAAAAAATCTAAGCACATATAAGTATTTAGAGTAAAAATGCAACAATAAAAATTAATTACAAGATACTTGTGAAAATATTTACCAACGAAATTGATACCTATGCCTTAGTATCTTGTTGAAGCATCCTGTCTTTCATTAGTGTTTTGCACTACTTTTATAATGCACACGAACTTATAAACTTTGAGAGGATATCAAAAGAGGAAGAAAAAGTAAGAACGCCTTGCATATATAGCAAAATGAAGCTAAAATATTGAAAAAATAGGAAAACTTAAAACTAATTGCACATATAGCAAAATTTACTTTCAACCCATAGAAAATATCCAAAAATCCCATTAAAGGCATGAAAATTCACTGGAGGCACCAAAGTTCCCGTTTTTGGAATCTATTGATGATAGACTCTATCCGTGATAGACCTCTATCAGTGATAGACTTCTATCATTGATAGACTATTATATGTGATATAAGTCTATCATTGATTGATGTATTTTTTTAAAATTAAATGCAAATATAGCAAAATTTACCTTCAATCTTTGAAAATATCCAACAAGCTCATTGAAGTCACAAAATTCCAAGTTTTTGAAGTCTATCCTTAATAAACTTCTTTTATAGAAGTCTATCATTGATACCACACTATCACTGACAAGTCTCTATCATCGATATTTTTTGTATAAGTATTCTATCAAGGGATTATAATGGTTTAACAATGATAGTACATTATCATCAACATTTTTTTTTATAAGTATTCTATCAAGGGATTATAATAGTTTACCAGTGATAGCACACTATCAATTATAGATGATTCATGTCATGAAATGCATGAAATTAAGCTTTTATTTGGGCATTTTAAATGTGAAAAATAGGTTCTTGCATGAATTTTGTCTCAACTTTATCTTAATAGGTGTAAATGAGCTTATTGAGGGTCACTTATGCTTAAAATATGTTATTTGCGGATTTGGTGCTAATTTGGTACGTTTCTAGATGTTTTTCATGTGATGTGCCCACAATAGTAAATTGACAAATTCCAATGGTGCCACGTGTTTTCATCTTTACTGTTGAATCAAATTAATGATTTTTTGTTCAATCAATTACTAATGTACGAGCTAAAGTTCAATTGAGTCCAAAAATATACTCAATTTGGCCCGAAGCCCAACAAATGCCCAAATCCAATTAGTTGGGCCCAAGGGCTAAGTCCATGGACCAGCTAAGCCCAAGCCCACAAAGCCTATCTGAGAACTTTGTAAATAGAGGAGTTCTCATTCATTTGAAAGGTTCAGAAAATTTACATTCAGAGAGCCTAGAGAGAATTCTCCTTACAATCAGAAGACTCCCTAACTTTTGAAGCTGAATCACACTTGAAGACTGAAGTTCAACTTCAAGAACATCGGCGCACTTCGCTTCGCTTCCATACATCAAGTGCACGCGTTCAACTGAAAGAGAATTAGAGGATCAAGTACTAGAGATCAAGTACATGCGAACAAATTGGCACGTCCGGTGGGACATCTCTACCTCTCATCTCTCTCTCAACAATCAAATAAAGAAATAGCCTCTAAGAAAGCTGTGTCCAACATTCCTGCTGCGTCTAACACTCCTGCTGTGTCAAACACTCTTGCTACAAGCGATGCATACATAGGACCGCGCAGTCGCTCAAAGGGAGTCAACAAGAGTTGATGAATCAACAAGATTAATCTTGGTAATTCAACGAGTGAATCAACTCCAAAACCAATCTTTAACGTGGTAGAGTCTCGTGCTGATAACGTATTATAAAACAATAGAATAAAGAACAAAATAGGGAGAAGAGAAAGTAGAGACAGAATGTATTCTCTATTCAATTGTATCTCTCAAAGGTCTCAATGACCATTATTTACAAAGTTTACAAGATATGAAAAAGTAAATCTATGGAGAAGATAATGAGGAAGATCTTTGGAAATAATATTTGGGGATATATAATCTATGGATATCTATATCTAATTCAAATATTTATAACATAAATAACTATTTTATGTTTATTAATGTTGATGCAAAATTTGGGACAGGGTGCACCTGACCCTCGCGTGACATTGATCGACCAGGTGTGTATAAATGATAAAGATAATAGAAAATATGGAATAAGTAGGTCTACGTGCAAGCATACACGATCGATGAAGTAATAACTTGGAGTATTCCAAGTATTGAATCCCACAGGACTAGATTGAGTTAAAATTCTTATGACTGTGAACCAAGGTAACCAAAGAGAAAGTTTTAGAATTGTGGTGAAAGGAAACGTAAAAACAATTAACAATGGAAATCAAACAGAGGTAACAATGCTACAGTCATTCGGGTGTTATGCCTATGGTGTCCCTTATTTCTAAGGCAACATGAACCATCCTATGTCTAGGCTCTTAGCCCCATGTCCCTTTGTGAAATCCGCTTACACCCTAACATTTTCAGCATTAAAACTCCGCTAGATCGTTAAATCAAATGGCCAGTTTAACTTACCGATTTCATTTTTTAAAATCAACAAAGAGAATGCGATTACACAAAGTGACGTGACCGTTACATAACCTAAGTCATAACAACCCTAAGACTTTCACATTGTCAACCCCTAAAAATATTTAGCTCATGACTTTAGATAAAATAATCATTAACATTAGATCATAAACCATAGCTATAATATAACGTTTGATCGGTAGAATAGTAATAAATGGAAAACAACAAGAAAAACAGTACAGCTGGAAAATAGATTTAACTCGAGTGAAGTTGGGAAGATCCTCAAGTACAAGCCTTTCCCTAGGACGATTCCTTCTTTTTCAAGATAGAATCTTTCCTCAACGCACACTTCTGTGGACGAGTAATCCTAGAGCCGCTACGCCTTAGAGGAACTTTCGTTCTTAAGACTACTGGCTTGAACTTCAAAGAGAATCCCAAGGTGCTAGAAAATTGACAGTGAGATGGAGAATGAAGTGATGGTTGCGGCGGTGGTGAGTTATCCTCTCTTGTAGGATTTTTTTTGCCTTTTACGGACCCTAAATTGGTTAAGAAGAGCCAAGATTTTCGTTCTCTGGATTCACCGAGCAGTATCGAGGATTTCTAGCCAGGAAAATCGCAGCTAATCTGGGCAGAATCGAATATGGAAAATTAGGGCTTGACAGTGCTGGTACATTACTTGCTGTTGTGGGCGCATCACATGAAAAATAGCCAAAAACCTGTAAAAAAATGTACCAGATCTGCATCAAATCCACAAAAATCATCTTTTACACATAATTAATCCTCATTAAGCTTATCTAAACATATTAAGATCAAATTTGAGATAAAGTCATGCAAGAGTTCATTTTTCACATTAAAATACTAAAATAAAGGCCTAATTTCATGCCTTTCATAGCATGAATCGCACCCCCAAACTTGAATTTTTTCTTGTCCTCAAGAAAAACAACCATAGATCAAATTACCACAATTCAAACATGCATATTCAGAATGATGAATGCAGGGAATACAACTTTCAGAAGGGCTTTCCTAATCAAAATACCTTGCATAATTACAAACTTCCCTAGGATCCTCACAAGAGTTTCATACTACTAAAGACTCAACTTCTTTTAACTATTCTCCCAACATGCCCAACTAATCTAGTTCTAGTCATCGAGCCTAGTCAACCCAAAACATGTCACAAACCTGTCAATCACCAGTTTCTTTATAAAGTACAAAATTTCCACGCCCCCAAACTTATAGCTTTGCTAGGCCTTTCTTTATACCTTTTTTTTAGCCTAGGATAAACCCTCATGTCATCCTTACCTTCGTTCCAGCTTGCCCACACAGGTGTCATGCGAATCATCTGGCTACGAGCAAGACTCACATTCTAGGCTTCACTCACTTCCCTTACCAACCGTTTTGCTACAAAAGAAAACATGGGTGTCATGCTCGCTCTTGGCTACTTTAGCTAATTCGAAAAGGAGGAGTATCATCCTAGATAATTTTTTTTTATAGATAATAAGCCTAGCACATCAAGACAATGTAAGTACCACACTATACAACATATACTTTCCCTCCCCCCCCCCCCCCCCCCCCCCCAAACTTAGAATTTACAATGTCCTCATTGTTGGAAAGAGGGAAACGATAACCAAGGGCAAAACAGAGTGGTGAGTTATTGGCTTGGATGTGACATGTAAGGCTAAGCTCTCCTAGTGTACTATACTAGAGGTCGTGCCGGAGACTAGCCTATAGAGATTTTGCACTACTAGCCAAAAATAAAACTCTTGGTTTTGCATTTCTAAGGAGTTGACTGCAAGATATTCTAAAAAGAAATGCTTCCTAGTTATCATCATCAAGAGTAATGCTGCATCACAAACTAAACATCATGTATAGCAGTCATAACAAAAATCCAGCCATCACTAGAGTTTATAATCCAGCAGTTCCAAAAAAAAATAACAAAAACGAAACAACTAAGAATGTTGAAAATAAAACAAACAAACAACTAATGTAGTAAAAAGAAAACAGAGAAATTCTGAGTTAATTTTTTTTTCAAAGTAAAGAAACAGGAGAAGGAACACGATACTCCCCTACTGAGAAGGGGTATCATTATCAGCTTCTGTATCTTGTGACATTATCCTCAGATGTACCCACAACATTATGCTGATGCGGGCACAACTTTTGTGACCTTCTCTAATTCGAACCCACACCTGCACACTTAAGTAGACGATTAAAAAGTTCATATGACTAAACTCCCAGGTAGGTTTCTAGGTCGAGGTGTTCCCCATGGTCAACTTAAATACCTCTTCCTTTGGCAAAACCAACCTAGACAGAGTTTAATTGCAGGCCAATTAACTCAGATATTTTTTTTTAAATAATCTGAATAATAAAAAAACTAAATAAATAAAAGAAAATAACGTACTTATACATGAGGGTGTCAACTTACTCTACTTCGATAAGGGAAATTGAAGTATTTCCCTTATTTACTTTATCCCAGTAACTTTTCAGTCTTTGTCCATTTACCTTGAAGATGTTATTATTCTTGTCGTGTAAATCCAGTGCTCCATGTGGGTAAACTTTCTGAATGATAAAGGGTCCTGACCATCTCAACTTTAGCTTTCCTGGAAATAGTCTAAGTCTGGAATTAAACAACAGAACTTGTTGTCCTTCTTCAAATTTACATGGCCTAATCTTCTGGTCATGGTATCTTTTCATCTTCTCCTTGCTCAGCTTGGCGTTCTCATAGGCTTGGTACCTCATCTCCTCCAACTCATTTAAATGTAGCATTCTCTTGTCCTTTGCTAAACTCATGTCTAGATTTAACTTTTTAATTGCCCAATACGCTTTATGCTCCAATTCTAACGGCAAATGGCAAGCTTTTCCAAACACAATACGGTAGGGTGACATACCTAAAGGTGCTTTGAATGCAGTTATGTGGGCCCATAGAGCTTCATCTAGCCTGAGTGACCAATCCTTTCTTGAAGGATCCACTATTTTTTTCAAGAATTCCTTTAATTTCTCTGTTGGAGAGCTCAGCCAATCCATTAGTCTAGGGATGGTATGTTGTGGCCACACGGTGCTTCACGTTATACTTCCGCAGCAGATTGTCTATTGTTCTATTTATGAAGTGAGTTCCTTCATCACTTATCAACGCTCTAGGTGTTCCGTACCTGTAGAAAATATTTTTCAAGAGAAATTTTTGCACTACCTTTGCATCATTAGATGTAGTCGCCACTGCTTCAATCCATTTCGAGACATAGTCCACTGCCAAAAGAATGTAAGAATTTTCGAATGATGGAGGAAATGGACCCATGAAGTCAATCCCCCAAACATCGAAAATTTCGACTTTGAGGATGTAGTTCATTGGCATTTCGCTGCGAGCTGTTAAGTTAGCTGTCCTTTGACATTTGTCGCATTCTTGGACAAATTTGTGGGCATCCTTGAATAGTGTTGGCCAGAAGTATCCATTCTGCAACACCTTGGCTGCAATCTTAACTCCTACAAAGTGTCCTCCATATGGGGCCGCATGACATGCTTCAAGAATAGGTTGTACTTCTTCCTCCGCAATGCACCTTCTCTAGATTTGGTTTGCTCCAAGCTTGAATAGATATGGATCATCCCAGTAATAGAATTTAAGGTCGTGGAAGAATTTCTTCAATCTCTGACTTGTAGCTTCCGGGGGAACGATGCCTGCAGCAAGATAGTTAGCGAAATCTGCATACCAAGGAATATTATCAATTACCAGTAATTGTTCATCAATGAAGGTGTCTCTGATTTCTTCTAACTCTTCATCCCTCATTTTCAGTCTTGATAAATGGTTGGCTACTTGATTCTCTGTACCCTTCATGTCCACAATCTCTAAATCAAATTCTTGTAGGAGCAGAATCCATCTAATCAACCTTGGCTTTGCATCCTTCTTTGTGGGTAAATATTTTAATGTTGAATGGTCAGTATGAACGATGACTTTGGTACCCAATAGATAAGATCTGAACTTTTCAAATCCAAATACGACCGCAAACAACTCCTTTTCTGTGGTCGTATAATTTTCCTGTGCTTCGTTCATTGTCCTGCTGACGTAGTATATAGGAATCACTTTGTTCTTCTTCTGTGCCAGCACTGCTCCCATTGCGAAATCACTAGCGTCACACATCAATTCGAACGGTAATGTCCAGTCAGGTTCTGCCATAACAGGAGCTGTTGTGAGCGCTTCTTTCAACTTGCTGAGCGTCTTCACAGTCTTGATCAAATGCAAATGATCTATCCACTTCCAGCAGTCTGCATAGAGGCCTAGCAATTTTTGAAAAGTCCTTGATGAATCTTTGATAAAATCCTGCATGACCTAGAAAACTTCTCACATCTTTAACTGATGTGGGCGTACGAAGCTTTGAAATAAGCTCAACTTTGGCTTTGTCTACTTCAAGCCCGTGCTTTGATATCTTATTGATAACTTGTAGAAATACAAGTTATCTTACTCGTTTCTTTAAAACAATTAGAGGAATTCACAAGGAAATAGGTGAAATATGGTATAAATCGTAGCTAATGAACATACTTTGCGATCAAATATTTACATATGTCATGAAAAGAGAATTTACGAAAAATTCCTGTTTTCATCGCAGGAATTCAAAGATGGAAGTACAACAGCTGGAAGCATTGCTGCAGCCATGACCACATAACTAGAGAAGAGGCGACTAACATGAACCATGCGATGAACGATAAAGGGTCTGACACACTCAGGCGGTGATTGTCAAATCCACAGAACAAGTTGGTAGTTGACGAGACAGATTCATGGCAGAACAAATGCACTTGCAACAAAGCAGGCGGCGTAGTAGGGCATGAAATTTAATGCATGCGTTAGGAAATCATTGAAGAGAAGCTACATTGACGCTTATAAATAGCCAGCTTAAAAACGGAAGAAGGGGTTGCTGACTTGAGAGATCATCTTCCCCAAGAGAGAGACGAGCATCGCCATTGTCAAACCTCAAGCTTTTCTTTGCAGAATTTCAAATACAGACTTCAGAATTCTTCTTAGAAAAGCTTGAGTCATCCTCAACCCTGAAGTATCTATCAACAAGTATCCATTCCGACGCCAGCGAGATCAAGAGATTGACTCAACGGCTCGACATCTTTATCATAGTTCTTTCTCTTACTTATATTTGTATTTTGAATTGATTTTGAGAGATTTTTTATTCAAATATTAATATAAGTTCGTATGATTCATCCATCTACATGCTTGTTTGTATATTATTCTTTTGATATGCTGAAAAATCTAATTTAAGTGTGAATTTCTGCATGTTTAGTGGCTTCACTAGTTAATGCATCATTATTCCCTATCTTAAGCTATTGAGAGATACGTTTAAGCTTGAGTTCTTGCCTAAGAGGGTATAGAAAGTATAAAAGCATTAAGTAGTGAAAATTGACATCTTAGAGATAAGGTGAGACATTTAACCAGTCAGTCATCGCATGTGCTTTAGAGATAAGGAAAGGGTAGATTATGAACCGAGAGGTCGCTACCGAATGTATATGATTGACACCGCTAAGTAAGTGCAGACACATGCTGTAGAAATTCTAGCCTGTTATTAAGATTTAATCTTCAAATGTCGTCACATGCTACTTGAGTAGATAATTACTTCATTGACAAACTCCATAACCCCCTTTGCTCGTCGCCCAAACTCTCTTGCATTGTAATTAGGATTTTAGGTAGTCACATATTCCTCTCCCCTTGTATAATTCATTCATCGCATAAGTTGTCGTCGCATATTAAAAGCACCAAAAGCACAAAAGTCCCTGAGTTCAACCCTGGACTCACCAGGTTTCTAATTTGAGTTTACACTTGACTCAAATTAGGTAAAGCTTGTGTTCATCGCATAACATTCATCACCCATTTAGTGAAAAAGTACGCATGTGTTTCTTACCCATGATTTGTACTTTATGAACGCAACACTTATGCCCTAGCACAATTCCTTCTTTCACCATAAAGTGACATTTCTCCCAGTTCAACACCAGGTTGGTCTCCTCACATCGCTCCAACACCTGTTCTAGATTTTCCAAACAAATTTGAAATGATTCTCCATGCACGGAAAAGTCATCCATGAAGACTTCAACTGTCTGTTCTATGAATTCTGAAAATATCACCATCATGCATCTTTGGAATGTGGCAGGAGCGTTGCATAATGCAAATGGCATTCTTCAAAAAGCGAACGTACCATAAGGACATGTAAATGTAGCTTTATTCTGGTCCTCTAGGACAATAGTGATCTGATTATCCCTGAGTATCCATCAAGGAAGCAATAATACTCCTTCCCTGCCAATCTGTCTAACATCTGGTCGATGAAAGGTAACGGGAAATGATCCTTCTTGGTGGCTTTGTTCAGCTTCCTGTAGTCCATGCATACTCTCCATCCAGTCACTGTTCGTGTAGGAATTAATTCATTCTTCTCATTTGTGACTACCGTCATGCCTCCTTTCTTGGGCACACATTGGACTGGACTTACCCATGAGTTATCTGAAATTGGGTATATTACGCTAGCGTCCAACCATTTGATGATCTCCTTTCAAACAACTTCCTTCATATTTAGATTTAGTCGCCTCTGTGTTTCTACAGAATTCTTTGATCCTTCTTCTAAGTTGATTGGGTGCATACAGAATGCATGGTTGATTCCTTTGATGTCTGCAATCGTCTACCCTATTGCTTGCTTATGCTTTCCTAGAATCTGCAACAGTGATTGCTCGTTCTGCTCTATCAGCTTCGCAGCAATAATGACTGGCAACGTGTTGTGCAGGCCTAGGTACGCATACTTCAAATGTGGGGGTAATGGCTTCAATTCCAGCTCAGGAGGTTCTATGATAGATGGTTGTAATGACTTTGACACTTTGTGTTCCAGTTCCTCATCGATGTTGGCCATTACTCCTACTGTGGCCACATGCTCTATTGTTTCTTCAATTTCATCATGCTCTTCTACTTCTTTATCTCCAGGTGTTGTATCATGCGCATTAGAAATTAAACCATCAATGTCCTCCATGAATGAACATTCGTCCATGTCTCCAGGAAATTTCAAAGCATTTAAAACATTAAATGTAATTTTTTGGTCATTGACTCTCGTTGTCAGTTCTTCCTTCTGTACATCAATTAAAGTTCTTCCTGTTGCCAAGAATGGTCTTCCCAGAATTATGGGAACTTCTCTGTCCGCTTCACAATCCAGGATGATAAAGTCTGCAGGGAACATGAACTTGTCTACTTTGACGAGTACATCTTCAATCTTTCCCACAGGTTTTGTTGTTGACCTGTCAGCCAACTGTAATGTAACAGTGGTTGGCTTTACTTCCCCGATTCCCAGCTGAGTGAATACCGAATATGGCATCAAGTTTATGCTAGCTCCTAGGTCACACAATGCTCTACCTAAGCTCTGCCCTCCGATAGAACACGGGATGGTGAAACTTTCCGGGTCTTTCAGCTTCGGCGGGATTTTGCTACTAACCAAGGCACTGCAACATTCAGTTAGTGCAACTATTTCATATTCTGGTAGCTTTCTCTTCTTGGAGAGGATGTCTTTCAAGAACTTCACATAGTTGGGCATTTCCTCTAGTGCTTCCACTAAAGGAATGTTTATGTGTAGCTACTTCAAAATATCGAGGAACTTCTTGAATTGTGTATCTTGATTTACTTTCTTGAGTCTTTGGGGAAACGGTATTGGTGGTCGATATACTGGGACTGTATCCTTTTCTTTTGCAGTTGTTTTCAGTTCAGCATCATCTTGCTTCTTTTCTTCTTCCACAATTTTTTTCTTCTCCACAGCAGTTGATGTGGTGTCTTTTGCATTGTTGCTGCTTGTTGACCCTTTTTCTGGACTTCGTTCTTGAATATCGGGCATTTTTGGTCCCTCGTATTCTAATCCTCTTCGTAATGTGAATGTCTTGCACGGCTTCTTTCCATTCTGTTTGGGAGCTTTCCATTCTGTTTGGGAGCTTCAGTGTTGCTGGGCAAGGCTCCTTGGGGTCTATTCTGGATTTTCTTTGCTAATTGTCCAACCTGCATCTCTAGATTGTGCAAAGCTGCATCATTTCTAGCCATGTAATCTTTCAACAAATCAGCCATTGTGGGGTTTTTCTCCAGAGGAGGTGCTGGTGGTTGTGCTCGCGGCATCTGTCGTGGTGCTGTTGGAAATCCTGGTGGTGCTGTCATTGTATTCTGATGTGATGTGCTGGTACTGCTACTTGGTTTTGTCCAAGTGAAGTTTGGATGTGATCTCCACCTGGATTGTATGTATTAGAATAAGGGTCCCAATGGTCTTGCGCCTTTTGATAACCTACATAACACACCGACTGGGGGTTATATAAACATTCACTGGCTAAATGATTAGCAGTACAAAATTCACAAGTTTGAGGATGAGGATCTATTTGAACAGCTGCCACTTTCTGTGGCTGTAACACCAGGTTATGTAACATATTTCCTATGGCTGTTAGCTGCTGATTCATAGATGCGAGTGTATCAACTTCTTGTATCTCCGCTACCGTCTTTGTGTTGGGAGTGTATTCTGTATCTCCCCAATTCTGATTGTTGCTAGCAATGGTATCCATGATCTCATGTGCTTCATTTGCAGACTTCTTAAGCCACGACCCTCCTGCAGACGCATTCACCATAGTTTTTTATGCTTGATTTAATCTATTGTAGAACTGTTCCATCACAATACATGCTGGGAGTCCGTGATGTGGGCATTTTCGTACCAACCTCTGGAATCTAAGCCAAGCTCCATCCACCGATTCTGATGGTGCCTGTCTGAAAGCAATAATATCACCTCTGTATTTAGCATTCTTGTCGGGCGGAAAGTATTTTCCTAGAAATTTGTCCACAAGGTTATCCCATGTGGTAATGAAATTAGGCTGCAATGAGTCAAGCCATGCTTCTGCGTCTCCCTGCAAAGAGTAAGGAAATAACTTAAGTCTTAATGCCTCTTCAAAAACACCATTAACTTTAAAAGAACGACAGATTCTCATGAAAAGTTTAAGATGTTTGTGAGGGTCTTCATTGGGCAGTCCGGCAAATTGACCAAATGAGTTCAACATTTGAAACATCAACGGTTCCATTTCAAATGTGGGCGCATCAATTGGTGGGTCCAGGATGCCAGTGTCCAAAGTTTAGAATGTGGGCGCAGCATAGTCTCTGATCGCTCTATCTCTGTCATTTACTATGAAGATGGAATTTCGTGGGTCTACAGCAGGTTGTTGCTGTGGTTGTTGATCTCCATTTTGCTGAATGTTGTCTCGAGGAGGTATAAGAGGATCGTCTCCAAGCGGATCCATTGGAACTGGCTGCACGAATGCGGCTTCCTCAAGATTCACTTGTGCGCTCAACTCTTTCTCCTCTCGACACTTTCGCCTTTGCTCGTTTCTTCTCCTGCAAAAGGTCCTTTCTATTTCAGGATTTGGTTAAAAAAGGCAGGGCATTCTTCTCATGCACTACTCATTCACCGTGAGCACTACAAGAACAACGAGTTAGATTTTTCCTGAAATAGAGTCAATGCAATTATAGTCAAATAAAAAAAACTTAAACTACGACTAGTCCCCGACAACGGCGCCAAAAACTTGATCGACCGAGCGTATATGAACGATAACGATAATATAAAATATAGAATAAATAGGTCTACGTGCAAGCATACACGATCGATGAAGTAATAACTTGGAGTATTCCAAGTATCGAATCCCACAGGACTAGATTAAGTTAAAATCCTTATGACTGTGAACCAATGTAACCAAGGTAACCAAAGAGAAAGTTTTAGAATTTTGGTGAAAGGAAATGTAAAAACAATTAACAATGGAAATCAAACAGAGGTAACAATGCTACAGTCGTTCGGGTGTTATGCCTTAAGTGATGTGACCGCATCACACCAAAAATGATTTACACATGGACAGGAAACTACACCTATTCGGTCTTGTGTCAAGTTCCTTTAGGAGTTCTAAGCAGCTAATGCCTAGTGTTTCCATGGTTAGCTAGATATTAGATTAAATCAAGTTCAATTCCTTTATCCTATGATGTCCCTTATTTCTAAGGCAACATGACCATCCTACGTCTAGGCTCTTAGCCCCATATCCCTTTGTGAAATCCGCTTACACCCTAACCTTCTCAGCATTAAAGCTCCGCTAGATCATTAAATCAAATGGCTAGTTTAACTTACCGATTTTATCTTTTAAAATCAACAAAGAGAATGTGATTACACAAAGTGATGTGAGCATTACATAACCTAAGTCATAACAACCCTAAGGCTTTCACATTGTTAAACCCCTAAAAATATTTAGCTCATGGCTTTTGATAAAATAATCATGTTTATTAGATCATAAACCATAGCTACAATATAACGTTTGATTGGTAGAATAATAATAAATGGAAAATAACAAGAAAACAGTAAAGCTGGAAAACAGGTACAACTCGAATGAACTTGGGAAGATCCTCAAGTACAAGCCTTTCCCTAGGACACTTCCTTCTTTTTAAAGAAAGAATCTTTCCTCAACGCACACTTCTGTGGAAGAGTAATCCTAGAGCCGCTACGCCTCAGAGAAACTTTCGTTCTTAAGACTACTGGCTTGAACTTCGAAGAGAATCCCAAGGTGCTGGAAAATTGACAGTGAGATGGAAGTTGCTTAAGAATACTTAAGGAAACACAAAGAACACCAAGATAGTAATATATTGCAATATCAAAAAGTTGCAATGTACCAATGGACTTTCTAGAGGGCTATCTTTGTCCCAGATTCCAACAATGGAAATTCCGACCAAAATGATCCACACCCTATAAGGTCCATAACTCCCTTTATTTAAAACCAAGACTCCACTAGTTAATACCCGTTATTATTCTTCCTTATGTTATTCCGTACCAATGGGTTTTCTTCTCAAATCCTTATTGTATCTGGTAGTAAATACCATACTATACATGTTTGTACCTGATTTCTATTTGAAATGTAGTTTCGGGATCCCATATTTTTAGGGATTGTTGTAGTTGTGGTTAAATGTTTTAATGATTTAGTGTGCTCCCACGTTTTTAGCTTTATTTAATTTATTTAATATACGTAAATAACAATTGTATCTTCCTTGTGGTATTGGGTTTTGATTTAGTGATGTTAGTTTAATGTAATAATTTTTTTATTCAGCGATGGGAAAAGAAAAGAGGGAGAATAAAAGAAGAGCAAGTGCAAGGTTGCAAGTAGCAGGGGCCCCCTCGGTAAAGAAACCCAAGAAACAGACAACGCCCATCCATTTGGGAAGCAATGAGGAGGTATTTTATATTTGTTCACATATTTTTATAGGATATATATCAACATTCTCAGGTATATATACTTGATGTGTTGCATATACAAACACAAGTCTCAAATAGAGACGCAGTGAGCACAACAAACACCAAGGATACCATGCCCGAGGGAAAACAAATGGTTGTAAAGAGGGTCAGAAGCAAACAACCAAATAAGGGGCCCTCAAGTCAAAAGATAAGGGAAAATCCGAGAAGAAACAATCTGATTCTAAACGTAGCGATGTATATAACGGTATTTACATTATGTAAAATACTTTGCATTTTGCTTACCAACTCCAACTATTATTTTAGGCGGATGCAAGTTTGAACAATGAAAGTTCCGGTGAGGGGGACCCTAGGAAGCACGAATATCGACACGCGACACGACGACACGCCAATTTTTAGAAATATAGGACACGACACATTGGGGACACGTTATATTTTTTTAAAAATAATATATGTGAAAGTCAGGCTTGAGCGGCGGACGGGTGAGAGTCAGAGGCTTGAGCAGCAGATTGGTCCGGCGAGAAATGGCGTGGTGGCGGCGTCCGGCAAGATATGGTGGCGTCCGGCGAGACCACGAGCAGCAGAGATAGAGCGAAGGTGCGAGGTTGAGACTGAGAGGGTATCGAGACTGAGAGGGTTTGATAGAGTTTTGGTATTTTAAAAAAATAATTAAATAATTAAAAAAAAAGGTCTCGTGCGTGTCCCGCGCGTGTTTCGAGCGTGTCCGCGCGTGTCTCAACGTGTCGGGTTAAAAAAAAATGAGACACGAAATTTTGCATGTCTGACACGTGTCAGGCGCGTGTCGATATCGGACACATGTCCGACATTGACACTTCATCCAAAATGAAGTGTCCGTGCTTCCTAGAGGGGGACTATTCAGGCACGAAGTCTGAAAATGATGCACCTCCAACAAAGAAACCAAGGAATTCCGAGGGGAGAAAGGTATCTTCAATAACTTTCATTGAAAAAATGAAAGAATATATGGAAAAATAAAAATAAAAAATCTAAACCCATATCCATTACTTATGTGAATTATTATCTTAAGAATTAAGAATTCAAGGAGTTTAGAGTAAATCCACATGCTATGCTTTCCTCTATAGATACATTTTATCACAAAGAGATTTTACTTGTGTGACATTTTGAGCTTGCAGTTTCTCATGGAAAATACTCCCAACTTTCCTGCCATATATACTCGCGGCTACCACAAGTTCGATACCTACGAAGCTACTCATTTTGCTGCTCGAAGATCCGATGACGTTGTCAAGGCCCGTAGCAGGGCTGCCTCCGCCCGCACCACTGCCGCCAGTGCACATTCTGCTGCTTCTGTTGCTCGTGAGGCTGCTTTTACTGCCCTCTGCACCGACCATGCCAATGCTGCTCTTGCTGCTGCTGATGCTGCTGACGCTGCTGCTGATGTCGTTACAAACTTTGCTGATATTGTCGATACTGCAGCCAACCGTGTTGCTGCTGTTAATCACAATAAAGCTGTTGATGATTTTGAAGCTCTCCGCAATTTATATGTCCACCCCTCTGGCTATTCCGCTGCTCTCCGTACCGCTGTTTGGAATGTCGATACTGCCATTGGAAATGCCCAGCTCTCCATAATAGTTGCCCATAATGCCGCTATTGCTTCTAACATTGGCAATAAGGTAAAAAATAAGCCATAGAAGGTCTCCAAACTATATTTTTTCTGCATATGCTGCTATTATCATTAGCTCTAAAAATACTTGAAAGCTTCATATGAAAACCTTTAGAATTAGTATCTTCAATGGCTGAGGACCCACAAAAATCGTCCTTTGATTTGTTCTTTTATTGCAAAGTTTTCTGTTTGTGAATGTTTCGATATGGGCTTTTGAAGATAATAGGTGGTTTTTTTTTGTTGGAATTGGCGATTGTTCTACTTTTTCATATAGATATTTTGGTTAATTGTTGTTATCTTTTGTTGCTGATGCCCCTTTTGTGTTACTTTATTCTCTTTTTAACTCTCTAAGCCCTACATAATATCTTTTTGTTATTTATTTGGTGCATGTTTGAGAGTAATTTGAAAGGATTAAAATCACTTTTTTTTCATGTTTAAAATTATTTCGAAACACATATTTCAAAATGACTAAAATTACTTTGGTCATTTTCAAAATCGGTGTGAAATATGTTTTTAATTCTTTAAAACTAATTTTGATGATTGAAAATTGTATTTCAAAGCGTAAAATTGAAAATTAAATTAATGTTGAGTGATTAAAATTACTTCCAAACATGTCCTTAATCACTTAAAATTAATTTAATGTTTTCATACTATTAAAATTGATTCAAATGATTAAAATCATTTTACAAGTGATTTTGAAAATAACATAAGTGGAATTACTTTCAAACATATTATTATTATTATTATTATTATTATTATTATATATTTTGCCAATGATTCTACTCTTTTAAAAAAGAATTATGAACGATACTCTTTTAAATCTAAGTCTCATGCAATTTGAAATAAGCACATTCTTATTTCTGGAATGGAATCCCTTTTACGAAACTATATTCAAACTAGTTGTGATTTTTAGAACATAAAGAACTAAATCGTTATGTATTATTAACTAGCTAAATTGTTAGATAAAAATAACAATGACTAAATGATTGCAAATTACATTTGAGTTATTTTTTATTTGAGTTCCCGGAAAAAAAGGTCATCCATACATAAATTCATTATCTATCGACTGATTTCTATCAGATAAAGGAGGAAAAAAAAATCGAAATTTTCTCTTCTTATTCCATGTTAGATGTTAGAAGATAGAAGATAGATATAGACATAGAATATAAATATAAAAAGATGTAGACAATAATAATAAGATTTTAATTCTATTTTAGTCTCTAAACTTTGAATTTTGTTAAATTTGGTCCTTAAACTTTAAAATTTTTTCTCTTTAAGCCTTAGAATCTTCAACCATCATTCCGACATCTAGCTGATAAAGGTGAATTGAACAAAGTAGGGAAAGAGAATATAAAGAATGAATGCATTATGTATGTATATCTCAAAAGTTTCAATAACTACTGTTAAATACATTGAGAGGTTATGTAATCTATGAATATCTATATATAATTTTAATATCTACAAAAGGTAGATCATTTCTATTTTTTAGTACAATAATTATGGAGAGGAGGATTGAACTTCGACCTCTAGGGATGTCAATGCTACTAAATCAAGATCAATTTGGCAGATCATTTTTATTATTACTAGTTCTTACCACGTGACATTTGTGTTTTATATTTATATTTTATAAGTGAGATTGATTCTTTCTGCTAGGTTTTTTCTTTTTTTTTTTTTTCTTCATCTTGAATAATTTTCTTTCCAACAGTTGTTTAAGCTTAAACCAATAAGTGGTTCTTTCAATGAATGCTATATGATTTTATAGACAATACTACTACTTTGCAATCCTCGCAAAAAAATAAAAAAAAATATAAAATACTATATTACTTTATGATACTAAATCATAGAAATTTTTAGATGAGGGAGTTGATGGATGATTAAGTAACATGAATTAAGAGATAACACAAAGTTTTTTTCTTATATACATAAAAAACATTTGAAGAGATAACTTCTTTTAACAATAACTTTATAAATCACAAGTCAACCACCTCCAAATTCTTTGGAAAACAAATGCCGCCAAATCAACTACCAATTGATAGATTGTGACATTTTGCTATATTTATAAATATTTTCAGCAGTTTTGCCATTTAAAATAATTTTTTTTATTATATTATTTATTATTTGAGACAATTAGTATTTTGATTTAAGTTGGTGCTTTTCTTAGATTTTTTTAAACATTGGGTATTTTTTAAATTGCAAGTAATGTGTTTTTAAAACTGTATATTAAATCGATGTATTTTGTTTGTCATTCTTCTAATGTTATTTTTCACTCAACTTTTTTTCATTTTCTTTGATTGTCAGTCACGACACACACATATATATATTCTCTCTCTACATTTAAGTTATTCACTAAATTCTCTCTCGTGTTACCCTTTAAGTATAACTAATGCAACAAACCAACATTAATCAATTTGATTCTCTGATTTTTTTTTTTTATTTTATAATATGTGAAGTGAAGAAATCGAACCTCTAACTTTGAAATGATAGTACATAACTGAACTATACCAATTGAGCGATGCTTATTTTGGCTTGTATAATATGATTTGGTCTAAAGCAACAATATCAAACTTGTGTGTATAATATTAGAGTATGAGAAAATTGATGTTATTTAGTTGAGAGTGATAATAATGTGATCTAAGAACGTGTGAGTAGTATTATTAAATCTATAAAAAAATTAATTGAAAAGAAAAATGAAAAGTGTGAGCAATGAATTTAAAACATTTCCATCGACTAAACTAAAACATATATTTAACATAATTTTGTTGTACATGTCATTTCAATGTATATAATTTTGATCTAACTAAGCTAGATTTTGAAGTTATTAATTTACATATTATTTCAATGTACATGTTAAAAAACCAAAGACAAAGCTCTTCTGTTGCCAAGTAAAGATTATGATTTCTTTTTTTTTTAATGATCAATTTTGAAATAATATGGATTCTTTATATATATTTTTACCAATTTTACATGTTTTTACTCAATTATATACAAGTATATTAATAGATAAATTTCAATGACAGTAATTAAGGTTAAACAAATATTTCAAACACACACTTAAAACTGGTAAAAATCCCACTTTACTGCTGATGTGTTGTATGTATTGTTCAAAGCTTCCTCTCTACTCATCTTTCTCACATGTACTCCTCTACAACCACATCTTTCATTTGTATTTATAAAGCTCATATACAATATTTTAATATGCGTCACTTTTAATATGTAGCATTAATTAGAATAATAAGAAATTTTGGTTTAATACATAGAAATTTTGGTTGGTCTTAAGGATCATAACAGAGGTTATACTTGAAATTCAATCAAAGTTTTTTTTTTTTTTTTTTTTTTTTTTTTGAGAAAGGACAACCCAAAACAAACACAAAAACTACGAGATTACATCATGAGTCAATCCCAATGTAAACCACTCAGGGTAGGGAATATGAAGAATAGTGGACTCTCGATCCTGCAACGCTTTACGAGCAACACAATGAGCTAACTCGTTCTGACATCGATAAATATGAGAATAAGCAACCACACCAAGCTTGCCGCCTCTTTCCTTAGCCTCACCAATAAAGAACAAGACTTCAGAGATATCAACCACTTCGTCATTCAATAACTTGGCAACCTCCAAACAATCAGTCTCAACAAGGATATTTGAGATGAAAAGAGATGAGATACTTTCCAGTCCAGAGCAAATCGCCATCGCTTCAAGAACTTTCACATCCTTACAATGGGGAATAAACTTCAAACCAGCAAGTCGAGCCCGCCCTAGATGATCTCGCAAAACCCATCCCAGCCCGCCCGAATTGGAACCAGAGCACCAAGCAGCATCAGTGTTCAGCTTCCAACATGAAACAGTTGGAGGTTTCCATCCAACCATCAAGGATGTACTGCTATAAGAAGACATCTTCTTGCCTTTGAACTCTGAGTTTGCACCGCCATCCCGAGTCTGGTTCACATATTTTCCAACCACATCGCAAATAGACTCAGAGTCAGGTGGTTCTGGAATAGTATTTTGTTCCTTGCCTCCCAAATTTGCCATGTAATGATCATGACCTTGTCCAGATTTGTAGGGGCAACATTCTCAAAAATCCATTGCCAATAATCACCATAACTCCAAAGAGACCTGTCATCCCACATAGCATAAATATTAGAAGATAAAAATTTAGCCCAAATGTCCTTAGAAAAAGGACATTTCCACAATAGGTGTATTGATGATTCCATTTGCTTCCTACAAAACAAACACAATAGATCAGAGTGAACCCCCTTCTTAGCTAGATTAATTTTATTTGGAAAAATTTCATTAATAATTCGCCAGCAACAAATTTTCTCCTTTGGAGGGGCTTTAATTTTCCACAGGGATTTCCACAAAGATTTTGTAACATCCCTATTGGATGAGCTAGCTGCATTCATATTAACAAGATTTAATCCCAAAAAAATAAGCACTTTTAGTAGTAAAAACTCCCTTTTTGTCAAGGTCCCAAATAATCTCATCCCTCTGTCTTCTCGTTGGAAGCATGATCTGAAGGATCCTATTAGCGTATGTCTGTAGGAATGAAGCTCGTTAGGATGAACTCCTCATTCCATCCACCAGTATCAGAAAGGAGACATGCCACACTTTGCCCTTGCAAGAAGCATAGGTTATGACCAGTTCCTGCGTTAAAAAAAATTCCGCCACGCATACCATTTCCTGAAATACTTACCTCGAAGCATCTTGGTTAATAAGTTGTCGGGCCGTCTCAGAATCCTCCAACTTTGTTTGGCTAGCATAGCCTGGTTAAAGATATGTAGATCACGAAAACCTAACCCTCCATCTTCCTTTCTGACACACATACGTGACCAACTACGCCAATGGATTTTAGATTTGTCACTCGAAGAACCCCACCAAAATTCTGCAAAAATTTGACAAATCTCATTACAAAGACTTTTAGGCAGTTGGAAACAGCTCATAGTGTAATTTGGGATAGCTTGAGCCACTGCTTTTATCAGCACTTCTTTGCCTCCAGCAGAAAAGAACCGTTCCTTCCATCCTTGAAGGACCTTCCATATGCGCTCCTTCAGAGACCTAAACACTTCACATTTGTTTTTAGAAATCTGGGAAGGGAGACCCAAGTATTGTCCCAGGCTTATTGTGTAATTGATCCCCAATTCATCTTGAATTTTCTGAATCATATTCGACGAAGTGTTCTTGCTAACCATGAACATAGACTTTTGGGAATTGATAGTTTGCCCAGACGCTTTCTCATATGTTTCCAGCACCCTCTTGATCACCCTCCAGTCATTGTCGTTAGCACGAAAGAAAAGAAGACTGTCATCTGCAAAAAAGAGGTGAGAAATAGAAGGACAATGAGGATTTATACGCAAACCTGAAAATTTTGTTTGGCGTTCCTTCTCTTGAAGCAGAGCAGAAAGACCTTCTAAACAAATAATGAAAAGATAAGGTGACAATGGATCACCCTGCCGCAAACCCCTAGAAGGTCTAAACTTTCTCTGGTTGTTGCCATTGAAAAGGACCGAAAATGTTACAGTTTCCACACAGTTCATAATCAATTGAATCCATCGACTACAAAAACCCATCTTTGTCATCACCTGCCGAAGATAACTCCACTCTACCCGATCATACGCTTTACTCATGTCAAGTTTTAGTGCCGCCACCCCATCTTTGCCAACTCTCTTATTATTTAAAGAATGAATACATTCAAAACCAATTATGGCGTTATCTGTAATAAGACGACTAGGAATGAACGCAGACTGAGGAGGGGAAATGATATGATCTAACACACTTTTTAACCGATTGGCGAGAGTGTTGGCAATAATTTTGTATATCACATTACATAGGCTGATCGGTCGAAAATCATTCATCGCCCTTGGCTTATTGCTTTTTGGAATGAGGACAATAGATGTGAAGTTTAAATCCTCGATCTTTCCTTCCCCATTCAAAATGTTTAGGCACAGATCAACTGTGGTAGTACCCAACTCAGGCCAATATTTTTGGAAGAAAAAAGCCTTCAATCCATCTAGTCCAGATGCTTTTAGCGGAGCCATGCTCTTCACAACTGCTTCGATTTCAGCCTTTAAGAATGGTCGAATAAGATTCTGATTCATTTCGTCAGTAATTGTACGTGGAATGACATTCAAAATAGCAAAGACGCTTTCCATATGAGACTTACAGGAGGAGAATAAATTCTCAAAATAATTTGTGGCCATTTCCGCTAACTCCTTTTCCAAAGTCACCCAAATTCCTTGACTATTCTGGAGCTTGTGAATTTTGTTTATTTTTCTACGATGTGATGCTCTTTGATGAAACCATTTAGTATTACGGTCACCCCAATTTATCCAATCCTCCCGAGAGCGTTGTTTCCAGTAGATCTCGTCTTCCTCCAACAACTGTTCCAGCTCTTTTTCAACCTTGATCATGTTAGAACGCCAATTTGGGAGGGCTTGATTAATAATCTCCTGAATTTCCTAATCTTTTCTGGTAATAGCGCCCCTGAGTGACCCATTTAGACGACCTCTATTCCAAGCATCCAATTTCTTTAGGCATATTTTTGAAATTCTGCAAAAACTCACCGGCATCAATGTTTCGCTGCTCAAACCAGATAGTATTGACTATTTATTTGCATTCAGTAAAACGAGCCCAAGATTCCTCAAATCTATATCGTTTCTGTCTTTTACCCTTCCCCCATTCTTGCAGACTAACATCCCATTCAGCCAGTATAGGTCTATGATCTGAGGCACTAAAGCTCAAATGGCGAATACTTAACATATCCATATGTCTCAACATATCAGTATTCACAAGATATCTATCCAATCTTTCCCAAATTGGGCCTCCACTCCACCTTCGATCACACCAAGTAAATTTATCCCCACAGACCCGTGTATCTTGAAGACCACATAAATCCAACACATTGCGAAAATCAGATATCAGTTTTGTCCGTCTACGGTTCCCCCCTAATTTCTCATCATCATACAAAATCTCATTAAAGTCATCCCCTAGTAGCCAAGGCAACTGGTAAGCACGGTGCAGACGATGTAATAACTCTCAAGTCTCCCATCGTCTATCATCCACAGGGTGGCCATACATCCCAGTAAATCTCCAACAATTTGATTCCTCCCTGACAACTACATCAATATGTCCCGCCGAAAAAGATTGTACCATAATGTCCATATCATTGTTCCAAAGAAGCATTAGCCCTCCACTTTTCCCAGCATTAGGAATCTCGAAACAATTTTCAAAATTTGTCTCCCGCTTAACTCTACTATCAGATCCACGATGGCATTTAGTTTCCATAAGGAACACCAATTGAGGCTTATTTTGTCGCACCACATGGCGAAGTGCTCTTAATGTTTGAGGGTTGCCAAGCCCCCGAACATTCCAGCATAAGGTTTTCATTGTTCTCGGTGGGGCTGTCCAGCAGCCTCCACCGTTTGGTTCTCTATAAGAACATGAGATTGACAAACTCGTTTCCTATTGTCGTCAACACCCTCCATGTGAATAAAGCTTCTTTTACTATCGCTATTCTGTCCAATTTCATCACTCTCTGCCTTTTTGGATCCAACCTCTCGTGCTCGACGTTTCCAACCTTTAATTTTATTTCTTGGTATATTATCTGATACACTTCCCATTGAACCATCTTGACCCAAATTCTCCGATTTTCTAGTCTTTATACTTGATATTATATTTGATTGCTGCATAATTTCTTCCACCTTGGATATTGGTCCAACCAGCCCAAACTCCATCTCATTTAAGATTGTTGTACCAGTGGGACCCACACATTCTTTAATAATTAATTTATTTAATTCAAGTGGTCCCACACAAGTATTTGCATTTAGGATTTTCTTCTCCTCCATGCCTCTCTGCAACGTTTTCCCTCCCACCGCCTCAGATTCAATCAAGCATTTATTTTCCTCAATTTTCTCCTTATTTTTCTGCATTTGATTTGGTCGTGGATCTCATACATTCAGATCTTATGGATTTGGCGCATTAATGTCACAAATTCCATCAACGGACAATTTTGTAACCGCCGGCGAAGAATGCGTGACCTTCCTTGTGTAACGGATCGGCTTGTTCTCCATTGGTTTCGGTGATGTTTCCGATCGGTCAACCGCCGTCGTATACGACTGATCTTCATTTTCTTCCTCTACGATCGTTTGCCCTCTTCCGTCGTCAAGAACATCTGGTTCAGGATCGGTCCACTTGTTTCTTCCAAGGTATCCGTATCCGTTTCGTGAACTTTGGGTCCGATTCATCCACGACCTCGCCCAGCGCCCTTTAGAGATGCTTGCCCTGAATCTGCATCCCTTACCTCAGTCGTCTTTTGCCAATTAGGTCTTTGTTCTCTAAGATCTGGTCCATAACGAGGCTCAATTTCAACACCATCTACCAGACTCACACAATCTTTTAATGTATGGCCTAAGCATCCACACCCATAGCAAAAATCTGGTAACTTCTCATAGGTGATTGGAAGTCATCGTTCTTCAGCCATAGAGCCCACCTTCACCAATATACCCCGTTTTAGGGGTTTGGTCATGTCAATTTGAATTCTGATCTTGAGTGTTCTTCCCCAGCACCTTCCCTTTTCATCTGAATTTACTCTTTCAAATTTGCCAATAAGATTTGCAAGCTTCTCTGCATATTTTCTGCAAAAAAGACCAGCTGGTACATTGTGCAAATGAATCCAAAAGGCAACATACCTGAATTGTAGCTCTGCAAAGCTGCACTAGGTCGTTGGTTCGTCCACCACTAACAAAGAGTTATAAAAAAACCAAGGGCCATTCTCTATAATCCATTGCTTATCCTTTAGAAATCTGAATTTACACAAGAATATATTCGCTCCCACACAACCAATTTGGACAGGAATGTTCCTCCAAATCTTTGGCATCTTAGATCTGAAAATTTCCACATGTATTGATTTAATTGATAGTATTTTGCACACAAAGGAATTTGGTGCACCAATCTCTAATTTAGCACATTCATCGTTGTTAATTGTGAATACATTCAACCGTTCCTCTCCAGATCTATCTGTCTAGCCAGTCCATCATCCGCCATTGGGGAACACTTTCGTGCCTCCCTTAGAATTGAAACCCATATTTTAATTTTCCACCTCTCGGCAACTCGCCGCCACGATCTTGCTCTACAGAATTCTCCAAGAGAAAACGAGAGCCCTGTTGAGTATAGATAGGGATATTATTATGACTCTTCTGTGATTGATTAAATCAAAGTTAAAAGCGCATAATTGATTAAAAATATTTTTTAAACATCCTACCTTTTAAAATAGTATAGATTATTATTATTATTATTATTATTATTATTATTATTATTATTATTATTATTATTATTATTATTATTACTACTACGGAAAGGGTATGTGATTTCGACTGTGGTTGAGGTGATTGACAGAAATTAGGTTTCGTTTACGACTGTTGTAGCTTTTAAAATAATTGCTAGCAATTGTGCTTTTAGAAAAATCAGCTGTCATATGAAGTAAATTAGTGTTTGGTAAATTTCAAATTTAAAACTAAAAAACAATGACGTTTTGTAAGTTTAAACTAAATTTGATGTGACTTAACTATAACGATTAAATTAAACATATTATATAATACTTATAAGTTGATATTAAATATATAAATTTCATAAGTTAATTATTTATAATTTTTATAGTTAAAAGTGTACTCATCCAATGAAGAAAGAAGAGAGCCAACCTCCATCATTTTCCTATCGTACAAATGATGGTAGAATTCAAAAGAAAAAAAAAAACACAAGGTTTCCGAACCAAACCAAGAAATCAGAGACTGACCACTTTTTGAAGGAAGACAAATGATAAATATGAGGAAATGAAGAGCAGAGGGGACTATCCCCACCAACTGATTTTCCCATAAATACGTATCTTTTTCGTTCCCACAATACGAAATATTCCATGAAAGACGAGGAATCTCATAAATTCAACATCGAACTATATGGTACCAAAGAAACATTGAAAAGGGGTGTACAGTGAAAGTGAAATAGGACTTTGGTGAAGAATTCCCTAATGTATTTCGGTCACCAACTTTGTCTAAACAGAATTAGTCTTACCTAGGGGAGAGAATCGACTATCTCGAAAAGTCGAGGGCTCTTTGTTTTCCTTTTTATGTTCTTGCTCTTGTATTTTCCTTGAGACGGGTTGATCCTTACTTCTTGTGGAATTATATATTGTATTGGGGATGTTATCTTGCCCTGTTCTTAGTTCTCATTCTTGGTTGTGTGATTTTTTTGAGTGTAGGAGTATTAGATACGTAGTACTTTCCTCGAGAAGGTTACCAAAATGAGCATAGATCAGCTTGTAGACACCGCATTTGGTCCGACTTATTTTTAATTTGTTTAATTTTATTTTTAATTTTGATATTTATTAATTATTAATCGAGTTTTGAAATTTAATGAAATTTGAGATTCTAATTGAGTTAAAAAATAAATAAAAGGGAATAAAAAAAAGGTTTTTTTTAATAAATTTAATTGATTTATTTCAAAAATGAATTTAAAAAGGAAATTTATTTTTAAATTAATTAAATATAAATCAAATTTTAAATAACAGAATCTTCCCGTTATTCAACGTCACTTCCCTCTCATCTCTCAAGCAGTTTTAACGTTAAGATATTTTAAACCCACTGATAGCTTATAAATGCAGGGAAGAGGTGAAAGCAATGAGAGGTAAAAAAGAAGGAGAAGGCAGTGAATGATGAAAAGACAGTGAATGAGAAGTAAAAAGAGGAAAAAAAAGAGGTGAGAAGAGGAATTTGAAGAAGGGAAGAAAGAATTGAAGAAAGATTGGGAGAAGAGATTGAAATAGAAGAGGAATTTGGAGGGAAGAAAATATTGAAAAAAGGATTGGAGGAAGAATGAAGAAAAAAGAATTTGAAGGATAAAAAATTTTGAGAAAAGAAAAGAGGGAAAATGGTGAAAAGAAAAAAGTGAAAGGAAGGAGAAGAGAATAGAGAAGGTGAAAGAAGAGGGGGAAGAAATCGGCGAGGAAGAAAAAGAAAGAGGAGAGAAGAACACTTAATAAAAGTGTGGGCCCCATGCCATTTTATTTGTTTTATTTATTTAATAATATAGTCGGCCCCATGTATTTTTATATTATTTATTATTGTTTTATTTAACAAAAATAGTGGGCCCCACATACTTTTATATTATTATTTATTTTCTCTCATTTTCGATTTTCACCATATTTGTTTATTTATTTATTATTATTATTATTATTATTATTATTATTATTATATATAACATTATTTTCTCTCTTTCCTCTCTATTTCAACAAATTCCTCTCTTCTCTCTATTTCAACAAATTTCTACCTTTACAAAATATCCATGATTTATTTGTTTATTTTTAAAGATATTTTCAAAAGAATTTCAATCTATTTCATTTTGTTGGATTCTTCATATATATATATATATATATATATATATACATATATATATTATCTTACTAACCATGAGATGACTCAATGCATTATATAATTCTAAGTTGTGGATCTTATTTATTTATTTTAAATATGAGATATATATGATTTTGTAATCTTAATAGATTGAAGTTTAAAATTTATTTAAAGCATTTAATCAAAACTTTTTATTATTCTTAAATAAATATGCTCTAGTTTTTTTTTAATATTGAAATTTCCTCATACCATTTCAAATTTCTTAATTTCAAACTTTGAATACAATTGTCTTACTACATCCACATTTGCATTGGCAAAATAAATTTTAATTTCATTAGCTAATAAAGTTTTCAAGTATTTTCTATATTTGATTTAATTTAGGGAATTTATTCAAATTTATTATTTTTTTTTCATGCATGAAATATTTAAACAAAGTTCAAGTTAGCTGTGCAGTTTTAAGATAAACTCTAGATTAATGTGAATTTCAAATTTCAAATGAATTTTAAACATTCTTAGATTTTTCATAAATTCCATGATGGAGTCAAATTTCACTTCAGAGGAATATATTTCATAAAGGATCCAGATATAAATTGGCAATCATTGTCGCTCACAAAATGCAATTATACTTTATTCTTAAAGTTATAATGAAATTTGGTGAGACATTTCCTTTATTTAAACTATATCAAATTTTTATAAAATAATTGGCTAAGATAATAATTCTGTCTAGGCTGAGGTACTTAAGTTGACCGTAAGGGAATATCTCTACCTGGGAATTATTTAGTCAATTTTTATCAAGTTTCTTTTTATTAATTTTCATTATAATTTTGGATAACAAAATAAAATGTTTTTCAAACGGGTGTTGTAGGGTGCTAATACCTTCCCTACACTCAACGACCCCCGGACCTATCTTTGGAAAAGTAGACCGTTTTTATTTTATTTCATTTCAAAATGGGTGACCAATTACACCCTAAAATGATTGGTGGCGACTCCAAATCTTTCACCTCGAAAGAGCTCCCACAGGGAAGGACGTTGGCTGCTCCGCGTCGCGATGACGTTGCGACACAGCTGATATAAAGAATGTACTATCAACCTTAAAGTCAAAGGTTCGCCTCCCCCCCCCTCCCTCAAAGTGTAAAAAAAAAAAACTTACTAGACAAGGTTGCGGGATTTCATTTCTATTTCCAAACAAACATTTAAGGGGATAAGAAAGAAGGACACATAGGGCCCGTTTGATAACGTTCCTGTTTCCTGTTTCCTGTTTCCTGTTTCTCATTTTTTAAGAAACTGATTTGTTTGATAACTGTTCCCGTTTCTTGTTTCTAAAATTTGAGAAACGTTTCTTAAAATGGGGCCAAATTTGAGAAACTACTAGTTTCTCCCTCTTTCGTTTCTATTTTATACCATATTGTTTCTTTTAAGTATAAAAACTCATCATTAGCTTGTTGGTAGTCATGCATGCCATTTATACCTTGGGTTTTTTTTCCTTTTATATTTTCTTTATTAATTTTGTTATTTACAAAATTAATTCTACTGTATTTATATTTTATTTTAATTTTGAATTTTAAAAGTTTCCAATATTTTATTTATATGTTATTTTAATTTCCAATATCATAATTAATTTTTTTACATTTCAAAAATTCAACTCTAAAGATAGATACTTTGATTTTTTTTATATATTTATCTCCATCTTTGACATTTTATTTATTAATTTTGTTATTTACAAAAATAATTTTACTATATTTATATTTTAATTTAATTTTGAATTTTAAAATTCTCTAATATTTATATTTGTATATTATTTTAATTTTCAATATGTTTATTAATTTTTTTGCATTTCAAATTTCAATTCTAAAGATGGGCACTTTGATTTTTTTATATTTATTTCCATCTGTTATATTTTATTTATTAATTTTGCTATTTATCAAAATAAGTTTGCTATATTTATATTTTATTGTAATTTTGAATTTAAAAATTCTCCAATAATTAGATTTATATATTATTTTAATTTTCAATTTGTATATTAATTTGTTTTTATAATTCAACTTTTGAGTATTAAAATTTTCAATATGCATGTTTATATATTATTTTAATTCTAATATTTTTAACATATATGAAATCGAGTAGAATATTACTTTATATAAATTTTGCTCACTAAGACATTCATTTAACTTTACTTTAATATTTTACAATCACAAAATTTACATAATAATATAATTAAGTTGGATTTCACTCTCCATCACTTAAGACAAACGACTCGAATTAGAGATACAACACCGATCAAATTTGGGCAATATATATGAAGGATATGACACAACTTTGTTATTATATTTAGTTGTCATCAAGACTTACCTGTAGTAGATGACACAATCTTTTGATAATATATTTTTCGA
The DNA here is from genome assembly GCA_002890555.2 of Lagenaria siceraria. NCBI lineage: Eukaryota > Viridiplantae > Streptophyta > Magnoliopsida > Cucurbitales > Cucurbitaceae > Lagenaria > Lagenaria siceraria. Next base: position 22,208,471 of record CM016492.1, on the reverse strand, counting down.
TGTTTAATGTATGACATATATTCTTTTTTTATATTATATTATTACAAAAAAAAAAAAAAAAACAAGAAACAAAAAATAGTTATCAAACAAGTTTCTGTTTCTATTTCTTTTTTTTTTTCAAGAAACAGGAAACAGGAATAGTTATCAAACATGTTCCTGTTTCTTGTTCTAAAAAAAAAGAAACAAGAAACAAGAAACAAGAAACAAGGAACGAGAAACAAGAAACAGGAAACGAGAACGTTATCAAACGGGCCCATAGTAACCTAACGATTAAATAGGTAGATTAGAAAGAACTAAAATACTAAAAAAACGAGAGGTGATTATTACTACGATCCTTAATTAAACCCTAAATTTCTCTGTCAACAGCGACCAACATGAACTACGCGATGAACTCAAAAGGTCTGACACGCTCAAGCGGCGATTGTCAAATCCACAGAACAAGTTGGTAGCTGATTAGACGGATTCATGGCAGAGCCAATGAACTTGTGACAAAGCAAGCGGCACAACAAGGCATGTAATTTAATGCATGCGTCAGAAAATCATTAGAGAGAAGTTCTATTGACGCCTATAAATAGCCAGCTTAAAAACTGAAGAAGGGGTTAGTTGAATCGAGAGATCAGCTTCCCCAAGAGAGTAAAGAGCATCACTATTTTCAATCCTCAAGCTTTTCTCTGCAGAATTTTGAATACAAATTTCAAAATTCTTCTTAGAAAAGCAAGAATCATCTTCAACCTTGAAGTATTATCGTCAAGCAGCCAATCCTAAGCCAGCGAGATCAAGAGATTGACTCAACGACCCGACATCTTTATCCTAGTTCTTTCTCTTACTTGTATTTGTATTCTGAATTGATTTTGAGAGATTTTTGATTCAAATATTAATACAAGTCCATATGTTTCATCCATCTACCTGCTTGTTTGCATATTACTCTTTTTGATATGATGGAAGATCTAATTAAAGTGTGAATCTATGCATGTTTAGCAGTTTTACTAGTTAATGCATCATTAATCTTTGCTTTAAACTATTGAGAGATATGTTTAAGCCTGAGTTCTTGCCTGAGAGGGTAAAGAAAGTATAAAAAGCATTAAATAGTGAAAATTAACATCTTAGAGATAAGGTGAGACATTTAACAAGTCAGTCATTGCATGCACCTTAGAGATAAGAAAAAGTGTGGACTGAACCGAAAGGTTGCTACAAAAATATATGATTGACACCGCGAATTGTGCGTAGACGCATGCTGTAGAAATTCTTGACTGTTATTAAGATTAATTTTTAAACGTCGTCGCATGCTACTTGAGTAAAAAATACTTCATTAACAGACACCATATGCCCTTTTGCTCGTCACTTAACTCTCTTGTATTGTAATTACCTTTTAGATTAGTTATCATACCTTCCACCCTTGTATAAACATTCATCGCATAGTTATCATCGCAAGGTCAAATCGCAAATGCATAAAAGTCCCTGAGTTCGACCCTAGACTCACCAGGTTTCTGATTTGAATTTACACTTGGATTCAAGTTAGATAAAACTTGTGTTCATCGTATGACATTACACATATAAGCCAATTAGTGGAGAAGTACGCATGTATACCATAGTTATGCATTGTGCTTTATGAACGCAACAATTATAATCATTAAAAAAGGCTATTGAAATTCTAAATCCATAGCAAATCAAATCTATAAATTATGTGTATTGTGATCATCTTCACTAGATTGCACCTACCAGAAAATATTGTTATCTGTCGTGTTTTCAAGCTTCCTCTTCTGTATATTGTGTTTTGTTGTTATCATGCTCCTTATCCTTTGTCAAAGATGAAATTCACCTTGAGAAATTTTGTATATTTTCTTTGTCCTAAAACTAACATGGTAAAAGAAATTATAATTATATGTTGAATTTGACTTTGAATTTAAATTTGGCAATTCAATATATTTTCAATTACTTTTTTCACAACTTGTGCATTTCATTTCTTAATTGTATTGTTAGGCATTTTTTAATGGTGTTGTTCTTCTCTAATGTTGATTAGAAAGGTACAATTTATAAAACCAACCCACTTTTATTGATGAGTTTGTGTTTTTCTACGACTACATATAATTGCAATTGCTAGAATTCAAACCACATTTGCATGTCACTCACATGCTCCAATTTTGAATATATTTATTTATATAAAATAAAAACAAAATAATTCTTGATTTAAAAACTTCACTATAGTCTTTAAATTATATATTTTATTATTATTCTATAAGATTAGAGATATCTGAATTTATATTTATATTTTAAATCAAATTATATTTACTGAATTTATATTTATATTTTAAATCCAATTATGTTTACAATTTTTCATGTACATAAAGATTTTTATTTTATTATTTTATTAGTCACAATTCAATTAGATTCAAAATACACCATTTTATTAAATGGAGTGAGAAATCAAAAGATTGTTTTGCACAACCATGGGGTTGGTTTCAATTACTTTGAAAATTTTATGATGTGGAGTTGAAAATAACAAGAAGACGACAATAGTTATTTATAGATGCTTTATGTGTCTTTATTTATTTATTTTTTTTTATGTATGCATGTTTAGATTTGTTATTATTGGTAGATATAAAATTTTAGGTAAAAAAAAAAAAACTTACAAGGATGGTTTAAAAACAAACTTTAAAGTTAAGGGTTAAAATAAAGCTTGTGATCACTCAACTAATTAAAATACACCCAAAAATAGTATAAACAACCAATAGTTTGATTCTCCACCCCATATTGTAAAATAATAATAATACAAACAAATGATAGTGTGACGATGAGACGCAATTGGATGACAACAACAAAGACAAATAACATCAGGATTACTTTGGGACGAATGAAGATAGAAGTTTTTTTATGTCACAAATTTTTGGTGCACTCGCTTGCGAAAATGAAGTGAAAGAGCTCATTCTTTGTTGTGTTAGTATTTCTCTTGATATTATTCTATAGTGTGGTTGTGGTTTGTTTTTGCCTTAAAAAATATAATTGACTGATATTGTTGAATGAGAAATTTTGGTCCAATCACAAATTTTCACGTTATTTTTTAAATTAATGGCGAAATTACAAATAATTGAATTTGAGACTAATTAAAAGATGACATGTGTCCCAAATTGAAATTGAGGACGTAAATTGGCAAATCTCGATAGTGCCACGTGTTTTTCATCTTCATGGTTGGATCAAATTAATTATTTTTTGTTCAATTAATTATTAATGTTTGGACAAAAATTTAATTGAGTCCAAAGACTTAATTTGGTCCGAAGGCCAACAAATACCAAAATTTAATTAGTTGGGCTCAAGGGCCAAGTCCATGGACCAGCCAAGCCCAAGCCCACAAAAGCCCACATGAGAACTCTATAAATAGAGAAGTTCTCCTTCATTTGTGCAACGACCCGACTCCCTTAGATGTCATTACCCATGCATGCATGTATCTATAATAACCTTTTCTGTAATTTTGACTAAAAACCAAGGAAATTTATAAAATAAATAATTAAATTAAATAATTCAAATCCCTCTCAAAAGGACATAAAATTAAACATAGATCAGGGTACCCCTAACCAACAGACCAAAATAAAAACAGCTAATGAATAAAATGAATGAATGAATAGATCCTCAAGAAAACTAACTGGACAACTTATTTAAGAAAACATGAATAATGAAATGTGGAAGCTCTCTCGTGTCCCTATCTGGCCCGGTCACGGATTCTGTCTGTCGCCCGCCGGCCCGTTCCTGCCCTTACCTGAAATCCACAAAATTGTAACTGAATGAGTATAAAACTCAGTAAGTAATCTCACTGCTGGGATTTCGAGATCTGTAGGCCAACTGCCCCGTCACCATGCCTAGTGTCACGGTCGGGCTTCTCCAACCGTGCGGCACCATGACAGTCACTCGTACATGGTCAGCCTTAAGGGAAACTCAAGCCCCAATATTCTTTTCTCCATTCTTTTTGAAGCTTCGTCGAACTTTAGGCGAGGTTCTCTCGTCCTCAACCGAATTGAGCTCATGAGGAACTGAACTCTATTCAAACGTACACGTCGCCTGTACGTGTACTTCCCTTCATCAAGCGACTCCATCTGACTTGCCTTTAATCTAGGCCAAGTCTTACAGCTCGACCTTGCCTTTGCATGAGGCTAAGGTTATTAGCTTTCTCTTTCCGACTCGGGTCTACTTGTCGAGAATCATCATAATTACCCCATGGGCAAATTTCCAACATCGGAACCATCCGGACATCGATCCATCCAGACATATCGAGGCATGAACCCTCTCGTGTCCATGCTAAATCATTTTCCGATATAAAACGGCATAGCGGGTGCTATATCGAACCTCCGGCCCATGGGAGAAAGCGCAATGTCGGCACACCCGTGCCGTCCGACACTGTCCACGAGATCCCATTCTCAATGAAAGACGCCCGAGACTCTTGTCTCGCAACGCTCGCCCACGCCATGACACATGTCTGTGCCATAGGATAGCTCGCTTAAGCCATCAGGCCCAGGGGTGGTGGAGAGCTGACACCATGCCTCCCCTTATAGTACATTCTGAGCATTTTTCACCTTGGCACCGATGAACGCTGACATTACTACCTCGTCACAAGTTTCGTAGAGCGCCCGTCCGAACTCCGATTGACATAAAATTCGATGTGCTTCTATATTCTATTAATATGGGTTTAACTCTAAAGTCGCTCATCCAAACTCACGACGAAACTCCTTCTTTTGAGGAAACGGCACGGGCCCCATCTGGCCCCCACTAACCTTGTCACTGACACTGTCAATGGCACTGATGCTTGTCTTCTTGCTTGATGCTCGATTTGGCATGCTTGTCCATTTATCTTGGTGTGTTGGATGATGCACCGTCCTTCTCGGTCGCATCATGGCACTTGTCTTGGCCCTCTGTCGTTGCCAGATGTGTCGACACTCCCGTGTCGGCTCTTACATTGTCCACCCCACTTGTTAACGGGGTCACAATCTACTTACTTCAAGTATGATTATGATATCCTCCCCCACTTAAACTGTCATCTTCCTCGATGACATACTCGGGGTACAATCCACCTCTTGGGATTGTAACACTCTCCCCCCACTTGAATGGTCATCGTCCTCGACGACACATTTGGGGTACAATCCAACTTCTTGGGATTGTAATACTCTCCCCCACTTGAATGGTCATCGTCCTCGATGACACACTTGGGGGGGAGGAGGGGGCGCAATCCACTTTGTCACATGAGATTGCGACACTCTCCCCCACTTGAACTCGGCATCGTCCCGATGACGATCCGACTAGGCTGGCTGTTAACAGAGTCGCTGAAAAATAGTTGTGCGTCAAACCAAGTATGAAAATGCACACTACTTATGGGCTATCCCACCTTTGGACCTCCTCACGCCCCATTCTAGGACTTGGCCTGAGACTCGCGACATAAGCACGGCAAACGGAAGTAATTGGTTGTGGGCTTATCCATTTTGGGACTTTCTCGTCCTAGGTCCACCAGACAAACCACGGTAACAACGCTTCGGCATTCTCGCCTCCGCAAATATGAGGGTCACTTTCGATCCCTCCGGAACCTGTGCTTCAACATTCTCTCGCCTCAGCAACACGAGGGTCACTTACGATCCCTCCGGAACAAACACTTCGACATTCTCTCGCCTCAGCAGCACGAGGGTCACTTACGATCCCTCCGGAACAAATGCTTCGGCATTCTCTCGCCTCAGCAGTAACGGTTACTGTCGACCCCTTCGACACCTGTGACCAACTTTAGGGCCACCACATACTTTCTGAACAACACAACGGGTGCACCCCTCGGGGTGAGGCTCGCAAGCCAACCACGCAACTCTAGTGGCACCACCGACACCGTGCGAAATCAGAAAACAAAACACAACCTTCTCTTTGTTGGCGCTACATTCCAGCCAACTCTCCAAGACACTTGTTGTGGCGATGCTGCTAAGATGCTTCTCTTGCTCTTGCTGCAGCTTCTCGGATCTGAACTGCCAGGTCGTTGGTCCTCCCCAACGTGAACTGGCCCCAACAACTTTAGGAAGTCATCCACTTTGGCATGTGACATGACTTAAGGGACACACCTGCTCCAAATAAAGGAGTATTCTCGCGGGACAGTAACCCCTTCTTGCGAATTACTTCCTAATCAACTTGGCTCTTACTAGCCATGACGTCCGCCCATACAGACTTGAAATGAATAACGTTGCACTTGACTGATGTATGTCTCCCTGACCCCCGGTTCTCTTACTTGCAACCATCAGCACTATCCCTCCTGGTGGTAATGGTTCTTTCAAAGGCACCGACCTGGTACACCTTCGGTTTAATTCTTGCCAACAGAACATCCAAACTCTTGGCAGAGGAGCTTGGTTCTTTCTCTTACTGACGGGACAGACTTCCCCCAATGACGTGTCAACAGACAACGATCTTGAGCACAAAGAAGTCTGGCTTCAACCCACTCACTGTCTCTGATACTGACTCACATCCGCCTTGCCGAACTGGCACTCTTGATGCATCTGTGAAGTCTTCAAATCGATCCTAAAACTTTCTCTTTCTGTCCTATCCAGTTCCACTCGCAAAATAGTGGTTCTGATAATGACTCACATTCGCCCTGCCAAATTGGCACTCTTGACGCGTTTGTGAAGTCTTTTAATCCGATCCTGGGACCTTTCTTTTCTGTCTTGTCCGACTGCGTTAAAAAAGAGTTTCTCTGATACCAACCATCAGAGCATATGGCTTCCACCTCAAAACTAATTGATTGGTCGAGTCCAAATCTTATTTTATTGGGCCAAATACCCGTTTGAGCTTTATGGCTCTGATACCAACTGTCACGGTCGGGCTTCTCCAACCGTGCGGCACCATGACAGTCACTCATACATGGTCAGCCTTAAGGGAAACTCAAGCCCCAATATTCTTTTCTCCATTTTTTTTGAAGCTTCGTCGGACCTTAGGCGAGGTTCTCTCGTCCTCAACCGAACTGAGCTCATGCGGAACTGAACTCTATTCAGACGTACACGTCGCCTGTACGTGTACTTCCCTTCATCAAGCGACTCCATCTGACTTGCCTTTAATCTAGGCCAAGTCTTACAGTTCGACCTTGCCTTTGCATGAGGCTAAGGTTATTAGCTTTCTCTCTCCGACTCGGGTCTACTTGTCGAGAATCATCATAATTACCCCATGGGCATATTTTCAACATCGGAACCACCCGGACATCCATCCATCCAGACATATCGAGGCATGAACCCTCTCGTGTCCATGCTAAATCATTTTCCGATATAAAACGGCATAGCGGGTGCTATATCGAACCTCCGGCCCATGGGAGAAAGCGCAATGTCGGCACACCCGTGCCGTCCGACACTGTCCACGAGATCCCATTCTCAATGAAAGACGTCCGAGACTCTTCTCTCGCAACGCTCGCCCACGCCATGACACATGTCTGTGCCATAGGGTAGCTCGCTTAAGCCATCAGGCCCAGGGGTGGTGGAGAGCTGACACCATGCCTCTCCTTATAGTACATTCTGAGCATTTTTCACCTTGGCACCGATGAACGCTGACATTTCTACCTCGTCACAAGTTTCCTAGAGCGCCCATCCGAACTCCGATTGACATAAAATTCGATGTGCTTCCATATTCTATCAATATGGGTTTAACTCTAAAGCCGCTCATCCAAACTCACGACGAAACTCCTTCTTTTGAGGAAACGGCCCGGGACCCCATCTGGCCCCCACTGACCTTGTCACTGACACTGTCAATGGCACTGATGCTTGTCTTCTTGCTTGATGCTCGATTTGGCATGCTTACCCATTTATCTTGGTGTGTTGGATGATGCACCGTCCTCCTCGGTCGCATCATGGCACTTGTCTTGGCCCTCTGTCGTTGCCAGATGTGTCAACACTCCCGTGTCGCCACTTACATTGTCCGCTCCACTTGTTAGCGGGGTCACAATCTACTTATTTCAAGTATGATTGTGACACCTAGCGGCCTGAGGGCACGCCGTCAATGCTGTGCTGTGGTGTAGGCCTGATGACCCACATAAGTGAACATAGAGGTGAACCCGTCGGTCCACACATGTCTAGTGGCCTGATGGCACACCGTCGAAACTAAGGTGAACCCGTCGGTCCACACATGTCTAGTTGCCTGATGGCACACCGTCGAAACTGGAGGTGAACCTGATGATTCACATAATAATATAGCATGGGACAACGGGCGTTGGCATTGGATTAAATCATACATAGCATACACAACTGGTAAATTCTCAACAGCAGATAAAAGCCTGATAAATCATACATGCCAATGGTTTGACAATTAAACATACTAACAGCCAAACAAATCATGAAAGGCCAATTGCCAAACCATACTGTGAAGCTGCCTGCCAGCAGTAGAATCACTTACACAATAATACGAAGTCAGTAGCAACCACGGTGCTTTGCCCAAACTCCAGTCCTAATACCAAAAAACCCAAATCATACAGTCAAACAGAGAAATTTTCTCCCAAACAACATTAAACTTCAACAACTCAGTACCCACCTCAACGCCTCGAGCTTCAACCCAAACCAACAACGGTTATACCTTTTACAGCCTCCCACCTAAACAGCGTGAACAACATCAGGCTTAAACCAAACTTCACTGGGTACCTATATTAGACAATGACCCAAGTAGAAGAAAACTTACCCTGAACCTACCGACAACTGTTGGACTTCGCAGAACAGAGGCGGCGCGAACTGACAGCGACAGCTTGAAACAGACTAGGCACGGCCGCGATTTGGCTGGCGGCGGCGGCTAGTGACGGCGGTGGCTCGCAACGGTGGCGACCGATCCGAGCGGCAGCGGCTACAGATCCGAGCGGATGCGATTTGACGTGCGGCAGCGGAACAACGAGCTCGAGCGGCGGCTGGGTGGCGAGTTCGGGCGGAGCTGCGTGAAGAACTGGCGGACGGCAACTCAAACGGCTCGAAAAGGAGAAGAAGAAGAAGAAGAAAAAGAATTGCACGCATTACGAGACGCCCTAATTATTTAAATATAAATTATTATAAATTATTATAATTAATATATTATAATAATTTATATTTAAATAATAATAACTTATATAATAATAAATAAATAAGTTTACTTCATTATTATTCCTTTTTAACCCAATTCCAATTCCAATTCCACCAAAAATATCCAACACTTATTTTATTAACCCTTGAGATTTGAAATGTAAAATTTTGGGACATTACAATTTGAAAGGTTTAGAAAATTTACACTAAGAGAGCCTAGAGAGAATTCTCCCTACAATTAGAAAACTCTGTAACTCCTGAAGCTGAATCACACTTGAACACTGAAGTTCAACTTCAAAAACATCGACGTGTTCCACTTCATACATCAAGTGCACACGTTCAACTGAGAGAGAATCAGAGGATCAAGTACTAGAGATTGAATCACATCTGCATCAAATTTACATAAACTCAAGTTCAACTCCACGAAACACGTTTCTCCGGAAACCTCGTACGAACAAATTGGCACGCCTAGTGGGACATCTCTACCTCGCATCTCTCTTTCAACAATTAAATCAAACAATGACCTCTAAGAAAGCAACGTCCAACACTCCTGCTGTAAGCGATGCATACACATGACCCATCACTCACAGCCGCTCAAAGGGCATCGTGTAGGAGAAGGAACAAGGTCCTGTCATTGCAGAGAACATATCTGAAGGCGATTAACAGAATCTCCAAAAGGCGGGATTGTCATCAGGGAAAATCCTTTGTTTGACAACTCTGCTGCTACCTCTAACTGATCCAAGAAGGAATCACACCCTGATGTGATATTTGTCATGACGATTGACGTAACGACTGAGGCAACCGTGGCAAAAATGGAGAGAAAAATAAATTTCCTAGCGAAAGCTCTCGAGGAGCGAGATAATGAGATCGTTGCCTTGAGAGAGCAAATGCAGGCTTGAGAAACTGCTGAGTCGAGCCAAACCCCCACTGTCAAGGTGAATGACAAAGGGAAAACTTTTTTGCAAGAAAGCCAGCTGCAACATTCCACCTCTGTTGCTTCTCTGTCAGTTCAGCAGCTACAAGACATGATCACAAATACCATCAGAGCTCAGTTTGGAAGACCGCCACAAACTTCTTTTATGTACACCAAGCCGTACATTAAGAGAATTGACGACCTCAGAATGCCTGTTGGATATCAACTACTGAAATTTCAGCAGTCCGATGGAAATGGAACCTTATACAACACGTTGCTCATTTTGTTGAAACCTGCGAAAACATAGGAACTAGAGCAGATCTACTGGTCAAGCAGTTCGTTCGTACGTTGAAAGGAAAGGCTTCGATTGGTACACCGATCTAGAGCCAAAAGTGATTGACAACTGGAAAGAGAATTCTTAAACCACTTTTATAGCTTTAGGCAAACTGTTAGCATGATAGAGCTGACAAATGCCAAGCAGCAAAAAGGAGAGCCAGTCATCGACTACATTAATAGGTGGAGGGCTCTAAGTCTTGACTGCAATGACCGACTCACTGAATTATCTTAAGTGGAGATGTGCACCCAAGGCATGCACTAGGAACTCTTCTATATTCTACAGGGGATAAAACCTTGCATGTTTAAAGAGTTGGCGACTCGCGCCCACGATATGGAGTTGAGCATTACCAATAGAGGAACAAAGGACTTCCTGGTCCTAAAGGAAAAGAAAAATAAGAAAGAGATAAAAGGCACCGAGAAAACTGTGAAAAGTAACACAAAAGAATCTATGGTCGTCAATACGAACCTATTGAAATTTTCCTCTAAAGGAAGAGATTCAAGAGCTGAAAAAAAAGAAGATGGAGGGAGCGACGTCGCTTAACTCTGAAGGAGAGGCAGGAAAAGGTCTATCCATTCTCTGACTCTAATGTTGCGGACATGCTAGACCAACTATTGGAGAAATAACTCATTCAACTGCTAAAGTGCAAATGACCGGAGCAGTTAGGAAAGGTCAATGACCCCAACTACTGCAAGTATGACCGAGTCGTCAGCCATCCAGTTGAAAATGTTTCATGCTGAAAGAGCTGATTATGAGGTTGATTTGTGAAAAGAATATAGAGCTAGATCTGGATGAAGTAGCTAAAACAAATCACGCTGTAGTGACGGTGACTTCAAGTGTTCCGACACCGACTGCGTTTAATGATCAAAAGCATTGCGCTAAAATTGAAAGTTTAATCCAATTTTGGACCTTGGAGTCATAGTCGTTTGGTTCTAGCAAGAGATCATAATGACAGACTCCCAAGGCAAAGATGAGCTTGTTAAAGCTAACGATGAAGGGTGGATCCTTGTGACTCATTGAAAGAAAAGAAAGTCGAGCTCCACCCAAAAAGAGTCGTGCTTCTGTCGAGACTATAAAAGAGGAAGCAAGACTCAGAAAAAGAAGGTAAAGAAGAAGGTGTGGAAGTCTAAGCCTGTCAAGGAGGAAGACAAGAATTTTCCTCAACCTCAACGACCAATAACTGATATAAACCGCCCAAGGGATCAAATTATTATTTAATAATTTTGATGTAATTGATCGACCAGGTGTGTATGAGTGATAAAAATGATAATAAATATGGTCTAAAGTGCAAGCATTCACTATCGATGAAGTAAGAAATCTTGGAGTATTCCAAGAGTCGAATCCCACGAGACTATTTATGCAATTCAATTTTTTTGAGAAATAGTTTTTCGATGCAAACCAAGGGGTAACCGATAAATAAATGATGTTGAGGTTGAATAATGTGATAAAAGCAGTAAACAAAAATGTTGAACAGGGATGCAGTTATGTTCCAACCTTTTGGGTTCTATGTTATAAGTGATGTGACTGCATCATACCAAGACAATGAAATATGCATGAATAGAAAACTACTCCTATTCGGTCTTGTGTCAAGTTCCTTTAGGAGATCTAAGCAGCTAATGCCTAATGTTTCCATGGTTAGCTGGATCTTAGATTAAATCAAGTTTAATTCCTTTATCCTATGGTGTCCCTTATTTCTAAGGTGACACGACCATCCTATTTCTAGGCTCCTAGTCCCGTATTCCTTTGTGACATCGGTTTATAACCTAACCTTCTCAGCATTAGGACTCCACTAGATTGCTAAATTAAGTGATCAGTTTAACTTAACAATAAACTCAACAAAGAAAATGCATAAGTCAAAAAGGTATGAAGCATAAACATTGCTCAAGCCATAAAACTCTAGGGTATCCACATAACTGAACCCCTTAGAGAATTTAGATCATGACTAATAATAAAATAATGAACTTTATTGAATCAAAAATCATAGCTACAATATAATGTTCAACGGATGAAAAGAAAAGATAAAATTGCAATAAATAAATAAATATAAATGCTAGAAAATAAATACAACTTAAGAAAACTTGGAAAAATCCTCAAGTAACAAGTCTTTCCCTAAGACGATTCCCCTCTCTCAAGGAAGAATTTTGCCTCAACACACACTTCTGTGGAAGAGAAATCCTAGAGCCGCTACGCCTTAGAGGAACTTTCGTTCTTAAGACTACTGACTTGAACTTAGAGAAGAGTCCCAAGGTGCTGAAATTTTGACAGTAAAACAGAGAAGAAAGTGGTGAGTGCGGCGGCGGTGAGTTGTTCCTCGAAGATGGAGTGCTTCCTCGCCTTTTATAAGCTCCAAATCTATTGAGGAGGTTCGAGATTTTCGTTTTGAAGATTTATCAGGCAGAATCGAGGATTTTTAGCCGATAAAATCGTGAAAATCGCAATTGATCTGGGCAGAATCGAATCTGGAAAATTAGGGCTCGACAGTGCTGGTACATCACTTGCTGTTGTGGGCGCATCACATAAAAAATAGCCAGAAACCTGTAAAAAAAAGTACCAGATCTGCACCAAATTCGCAAAAATCATCTTTTACGCATAATTAACCCTTATTAAGCTTATTTAAACATATTAAGACCAAAGTTAGGATAAAATTCATGCAAGAGTTCATTTTTCTCATTAAAAATGCCCAAATAAAAGCCTAATTTCATGCATTTCATAGCATGAATCAGTAATTTAATAATTTCCAAATTTATCCTTGTTAATAACTTTTTAAGTAGAGTTATTTTAGATATTTTACTATGAATTATGATAAGCCATTAGAGTTTTATTGGGAGGCTATTTAAAGCCTTGCTTTTAAGTTGTTGAGAACAGATTTTGATGTTTTTAAAACTTTAGGGTTTTCTTGAATGAGAATTCTCTGGTGGATGACAGAGTTTCATCACCCACCACTTTTGCAATTTTTGAATCAGGATTGCATGCCAAGAACATTTAAGTAAGTCTGATCCTCTTGGTTGTGGAGTGTTCGAACTTGAAGTAAGGAACTAGTTCTCTCTATCTCTTAGTCTTCTTTCCTTTAGGATTGACATCAATTGAATTGGGGTTTTAGGATTACTTGTTAGGTGTTCGCCAATTGGGTTCCTAATTTTCAAATTGCTAGGGTTTTCATATCATTTGGTATCAGAGCATAGGCTCTAGATTGAGTATATGTTTTATTCAATTGTTTGATTTGTTGAGTTTATTTCTTGATTAGGGTTCTCGTTGTATTGTTGTTTTAATTTATTTTTTTTTTTTTTAAGTTTGGGGGTCTGCGAATTCGAAATTGGAAAAAAAAATTAAGTAGGCAGGTCAAGCAAGTACGCCATTTTTTTTATAAAGAAATTGGAAGATGCGTTCTGCGATTTGGAATTGATTTTGTTTTTTTTTAATCAGAAGTTGGGTTCTGAAGTTCGAAATTGAGGAAAAAAAATAAGCAGGTAGGTCAAGCAGACAACTCAATTTTCATGAGTTTTAAGTTGCTGAAATTTATAAGAAAAAATTGTTTCAAAAGCGCATTGCTTATTCAAATCAAACTTTGAAATTTCTTATAATTTAAATCGGAGTTTTGGGTAAAAGTAGTGTGTCTAATTCCTAATTCTTGTTTCCTTTTTATCATTGATTTGTCTAGTTGTTTGCCATTGTCTTGTTCATCTTGCATAACTCTTTTAATCTTGAATCTTAAATTCTTGATTCTAAATATCTTGTTTTTCTTGTTTTCTTATCTAGTTTGTTGAATCTTGAATATTAGATTCTTGATTTTTGGTTTTCATTTTTGTGGAATTTTACTGGTTCTTTGCTTGAGTTTGACACTTTACAGTCATTCTTGCTTGGTTTGTTTTTGGCTTGCTCTTCTAATCAATTTTAGCTCATTGCCCTTTTTAGAGCATTCCTTTTTGTGAGAGAGCACCTACATTAAAGAGTGTAAGCATGAGTGAACATCACCTATAGAGTGAAACACGTTAGGGAGTGACTTGTGAGGTCCACTTTTCTTTCACTTGTTTTTTATTTTGCAGCAATGTCAGGCAATGGAGGTGCAGCACAGGGACAGTTACAAGAAGGATTCAATGAGGCATGCGAAACTTGGAAACCTTAATCAATGCGAGATTGGATAGAATAGAACAAAGGCTTCAAGCTAGGGAAAGACCTCAAGTAAGGAGGCGAGTTATAGAGGTTCCTGAGGAGGAAGAAGTCTCAGAGCAAGATGAATCTCATTCTGACCCTACTATACATGGGCCTAGAAGAGGAGAGCGACAAGGCCAAAGGGGAAGAGGAGGTTTTTACAATAGAAGGCCACGAGATAGAAGAGAGAACCATTATGGCGATCGAGGTTTTGGAAACATTAAAGTTAAATTTTCAAAATTTTATGGTACGTCTGACCCTAAGGACTACTTCCAATGGAAACATGAGGCGGAACATATTTTTCATGGTAACGATCTCTCTGAAGAGAAAAAGGTAACTATCTCTATAATACATTTTAAGGGATATGCACAAACATGGTGGGATAAGGTGTGTTCTAAAAGGAGGCGGCGACTGCAGGGATTAAAACCCTAGCGCAGCAGAAACTTATCAAAATCCTAACTCAAAATTAATTTTAGGATTTCAAAAAACCACTACATTGTAAATTAAAACTAAAAGCCTAGGTTAAGCATATTGTATAAAAAAATTCAGAGAAAAAAAAACTTACATGTTGATGGAAAGGAACAATTGGATCACTACCACTTAGAGTCCTTCCTATTCTCTGAACTTGAGGAAAGGTTTGTGGGAACCTTTGGTAAGGGAAGAAAAATAGAGAGAGCTCTGTTTTTCTTTTATTTTTGAGAGAGATCTTCAGGAAAGAACGCAAAATAAAAAAACTAACAACTTTTCTTTCTGTTGCAGATTAAAATAGGAAGTTGAGAGAAAGTGGGATAATCCCACGTATTAAGTAACTCCCCTACGTGGGAGTTATAAAATTGTATTAATTTAATTAATTAATTAAATCTAATTTAATTTACCAATTCATTTAAATTATATTGAAATGAACATCTCTTGTATAACCTATAGTTTTAATTCAATTAATTAAATTAAAGTAAATTAAATTAATTAATTAATTCTCCAATTAATTACTTACCAAATTAAATATCAAAGATTTAATTTAACCTCCATTTGAATCAAATTCAAATATATTTTTCTCATAACCTATAGTTTTAATGTACATCTAATGCGCATTAATTTTAATCTATAGTTTTAATATAAACTAATTCATATTAAAAAAAATATTTGAACAATTTCAAATATTTAATTCTCTCATAAATTAACTTTGAATCATATCCAAAATTATATTTATACTATAAAGTTTAATTTATAAAATAAATTTTATATTATAATGTATCATTATACATTATACTTTTCCCTTAGTAAATTTGAACTTTTCAAATTTCATCCAAGAAATAATTATCTCAATATTCCGTATGAGATAGAAGGGGACCTAATGGACCTGCAGATCAGAAACTCCTACGATATGAGGAAACTCCTACGATATGGGCTAAACTCATTAACCAAATTAATCAATATTCGTTAACTGTGGGTACACTCCACTAAAGACCCACATCTGCACTCTTCTCACTGTAGATATATTTCTGTGTCCATGGATATAGACCAATAACAGCAAGTTAGTCCTTCACAAGTGTTCGTAACACCACTTGGGTCAAATTACCGTTATACCCCTGGTTGTTTCTAAATCCTTAAGTACTAGCGCTCCTCTAATGAACAACCTGTTTATGGTCCAACCATCAAACAGAAACCCCTCTCAGGCCAGTGAGAGGGTAGGGTCAAGTCCCAGAGACACCACTTAAGGGAACACTTATCTACTTACCCTAAAGTCGAGAAGGAGCGAAATTTATCTTGTATAATTATGTTCCCAACTCTCCACTCGGTCTTGTCCCCAAAATGGTAGGCATATTGAGTTGGCAAACGGGCCACTCTCACCTATACAAATCAAAGGACAATCTCTCGTGAATAGGAATTCATAATATACTCAAGATTAAGACTAAGTTGTCTAGGTTAACCTATTGAAATAGAAACCTAACCAGTCAACGGAGTTACATCTAGTGGTTACTATTTCATGGTCCAATCTTATGCAAACTCATTGCATAGGATACCCCCACTCGCATGTCTCCTACATGAACGCATTAGATCATTGCGTTTGTATCAAATACAAAGTAGGTCGTATCCATATTGTTACCAGGATAAGGTTCTCAACCATGTCCTTATACTATAGACCCTTTAGGCTATAACTTGAACATTGACCCCCATATGTCTCTACATATTTTTCAAGACTCATAAAATAGCCCAGGATGTTAGTTTATTGGATTTTAGAGTTATTAAAACAAGATAAAATTAATCAATAACATTTATTAAATAATAATTAATAATAATTTATTAATGACAGTCAAAATACAACATTTATTATCTACAGTTTTAGGGCATAAAACCCAACAAACTCCCACTTGAACTAAGACTCTAGTTAGTGGGATATGTACAAGATAGTACAAAACAATGAGGATGGTAAATAAAACAAATGTAATAAACTAGGGCATCCGTATACCCATTGCACATCTCCCCCTTGCCCTAGATTACCCAATGTACAAATCTCGCAAACCTAGATTTTCTAAATGACCCTCGAACACTTTAGCCGAGAGTCTTCGTAAATAGATCAGCAATGTTGTGCTCCGAAGCGATCTTTGTGACGATTACATCTTCTCGTTGCACAATCTCCATTATCAACATCATTTTCCTCTTGATGTGCTTTCCTCATTTGTGACTATGAGGTTCTTTAGAGTTGGCTACTGCCCCACTATTGTCACAGTATAGGGCAATAGGCAAATCCATATTTGAAATAACTTCCAAATCACTTAGGAACCTCTTGAGCCAAATTGCTTCCTTTGCTGCTTTACAAGCAGCTACATACTCAGCCTCCATAGTAGAGTCTGCTATGCATCCTTGCTTGACACTTCGCCATACTACAGCTCCCCCGTTTAGGGTAAACACTGATCCCGACGTGGATTTCCTATAATCCTTGTCAGTTTGGAAATCAGAGTCAGTATATCCTGTATGGATCAAATCCTTAGCTCCATACACTAGCTACTTTACCGTTGATGATTTTCTTGTAAACACAAGATTCGTCAATGTTTTGATCAAGACCAAAAGATTTGATCGCAGTATCAAATCTAATGTTCCAAGATCTAGATGCCTATTTCAACCCATAAATAGATCGATTCAGTTTGCAAACTTTTTGTTCTTGACCTTGGGCTATGAACCCTTCGAGTTGAGACATAAAGATATTCTCTTCAAGATTGTCATTCAGAAAGAGCGTCTTGACATCCATTTGCCAAATTTCATAGTCATAATATGTAGCTATGGATAAGAGAATTTTTATGGACTTAAGCATAGCAACAGAGGAAAAAGTTTCCTCATCGTCAACCCCTTCCCTTTGGGTATAACCCTTTGCTACAAGTCGAGCTTTAAAGGTTTGTACCTTACCAGCTACGTGCCTCTTTCTCTTATAGATCTATTTACACCCTATGGATTTAACCCCTTCAGGTGGATCTACAAGTTTCTATACTGAATTGAAATACATAGACTTCATTTCAAGGTCTATGGCTTTGACCCATTCGTCCTTATCAACATCATTCATTGCATGTTTGGATCCTCAACACCGTTGTCAGGTACGACAACCTAAGTTTATGTTAAACCCAAGTAATAGAAAGGTCGTGATACAACTCTCCCACTGCATCGAGGCATTCTCAACTCTTGAGAAGGATGAGATGGACCTGAAGTGTTAGGTCCTTCATCAACTCTTGTTGAAGAACTAGTTTCATCAACAACTCTTGTTGACTCTTCAGTAGCTTCATTTAATACTAATTTGCTCTGTGGTTTATGATCTCTCATGTGGTCTTCTTCTAAGAATGTAGCGTTTGTCAATACAAACACTTTGTTATCTTGTAGATCAAAGAAGAGGTCACCTCTCGTTTCCATAAGGTGACCAACAAATTGGCATAATCTTGAACGAGGTTCCAATTTCTTACGATTTGTCACTAGCACATGTGCAGAACAACCCCATATTCTGAAGTAGCACAAACTTGGTTTATGCCCCCTCGATAACTCGAAAGGTGTTTCAGAAACACTCTTCGAGGGAACGTTGTTTAAGATATGAACCACAGTCTTTACTGCATACCCCTAAAATAAGCTAGGCAAATTGAGCATAGCTCATCATAGAATGAACCATGTCTAACAAGGTTCTATTTCTCCTTTCTAACACACCATTCTGTTGAGGCGTACCAGGTGCTGAGAGTTGGGATTGGATTCCATGTTCTATCATATAGTCTTGGAATCTTAAATCCATATACTCTCCACCCCGCTCAGATCGAAGTATTTTAACTAACAAGTTTTCAACCTCAGCCTTATACTCCTTGAACTTTTCGAGGGCTTCAGACTTATGTGTCATTAGGTATAAGTAACCATATCTCGAATAATCATCTATAAAAGAGATGAAGTATTCGTACCCTCCTCGAGCTTTTACATTCATTGGACCACAAAGATCCGAATGTATGAGCTCTAAAAGTTCTTTGGCTCTATAACCTTTTCCACTAAAAGGTATTTTAGTCATTTTTCTTTCGAGACAAGATTCACACGGAGGTAATGAATCATCTTCTAAGTCACTTAGAAGTCCATTCTTTACTAATCTCCCGATCCTATTGAGATTTATGTGACCTAATCTCAAATGCCAAAGATAGGTATTGTTACTTGGAGAAATTCTTTGCCTTTTAGATTGAGTATTAGTAGTATTAAACATCTCATGATTTAAAAGTATTTTTGTTTTAGTTGGTCTTAACACATATAAGTTGTTTTCTAATTTAGCAGAATAAATATGTACACCATTATTTGAAATGAACACTTCATTCGATAAAAAAGTAATACAATAAGATTATTCAATTAAACAAAAAATAGATACAAGATTTCTCTTAATTTTTGGAACTATGTACAAATTTTCCAAAAATAAATATCTATTTCTAAAAAATAACTTTACAGCTCCCACTGCACGAGCTGAAATGACGTCTCCCGTTCCAACCTTAAGCGTCATCTCACCCTCCTTGAGCTGCTAGAAGGAACTAGTTTCCTGAAATGAAGAACAAACGTGATTAGTGGCTCCTGAATCAAGTATCCAGGCATTATGGTCATTTTACACTAAATAAGTTTCTAAGACAAGTAAATATAACATTTACTATCTACGAGTTTTAGGGCATAAAACCCAACAGACAAGAGGGTCCCGTAGAAACATGGCTGGAATTGAGAGAGCTCATGGGGAGAAGATTTGTACCAAAGCATTACTTGAGAGATTGTGCACAAAGACTTCAAGCTCTATGCCAGGAAGTAAAAGTGTGGACGATTATTCCAAGGAGATGGAGATGTTGATGGAAAGATTGGAGATAAATGAGGAGAAGAGAACTTTATGGCTAAATTTCTTCATGGTTTAAATATTGATGTGACCGAACATGTCGAATTGCAAGTATACGAGAATATAGAAGAATTAGTGCACCTTGCAGTGAAAGTTGAAAAGCAACTTCAAAGGCGAAAATCAAGGTACTTCTAAAAACTTTTCCAATTCAACTTCTGGGAAACACAGTGACAAACCTGCAGAATCTAAATTTAAAGCCAAGTTAGGAGGGTGATAAACCTAAAGATAAGGGAGACTCCTCGTCGAAAGCAAAACCAAAGGTGGAGGCAACCACAGGTAGAAATAGAGATCTTAAGTGTTGGAAATGTCAAGGAGTGGGACATATATGTCGAGAATGTCCTAATAGGAGGACAATGATCATTAGAGAAGGAGAAATAGTCACTAATGTGAGTGAAGATGATGGGGAGACAGGAAGGTTAATGAGTGACCAAGAGGGAGGGGAAGAAGTGGAAGATACATCTTAATTCTCCTTAGTCACTAAAAGGGCCTTAAGTACACACATAAAGGAGGATGATTTGGAGAATCAGAGAGAGTATTTTTAATACACGTTGCCTTGTACAAACTATACCATGTAGTGTAGTGATTGATAGTGGGAGTTGTACGAATGTTGTGAGCTCTAGTTTGGTCTCGCAATTAGACTTGCATACTATATCTCATACACTACTCTACAAACTACAGTGGCTTAATGATTGTGGGGAACTTAGGGTGATTAAGTAGGTGAAGGTTCCTTTTGCCATAGAGAGATACAAGAATGAAGTATTGTATGATGTGGTACCCATGCATGTAGGGGACATACTCCTTGGTAGGCCTTGGAAATTTGATAGGAAGATTATCTATGATGGTTTTCTTACCTGTTACACTTTTACACACAATGGTAGGAAAACTGTACTTGTACCCATATCCCCCAAAGAAGTACTTATTAATCAAGAGAAGTTAGAAAAAAGAAAAGAAGAGGTCGCAAGAAAAGAAAAAGAAAAAGAGAGTTTGAGAGAAAATGAATGATTGAGGAAAGAAAAAGAGAGCTAGAGAGACAATGAGGGATTGAGAAAGAAAGAGAGAGCTTGAGACAAATTGAGGGATTGAGAGAAAAGCAAGATCATAGCGCGCGACCTAAAGAAAAAAAAGAGAGAAAACTAGCAAGTTGGAGTGCTAAATCTTGTGAGGTTAGAAAATCTATGTTTTAAAAAAAACCATACTCATGGTTACATTTAAAGAAGCTTACTTGCTAACCCAGGATCTAGAGTCCTCTTTGCCTAATGTTTTTGTGTCTCTTTTGCAGGAATTTGAGGAAGTCTTCCCTGAGGAGTTACCTAAGGAATTACCGCCTTTAAAGGGCATCGAGCATAAGATTGACTTTATTCCAGGTGCTCAGATTCCAAATCGACCAGCCTACTGGACCAATCCACAAGAGGCTAAGGAGATTGAGAAGCAAGTTGATGACTTGCTTGCTCACGGGTATGTACGTGAAAGCTTAAGTCCTTGTAGTGTTCCTGTCTTACTTGTACCTAAGAAAAATGGATCTTGGAGAATGTGTGTAGATTGTAGGGCTCTTAATAAAATTACAATTAAGTATAGACATCCTATCCCTAGGTTGGATGACATGTCAGATGAATTGTATGGTTGTAATATGTTTACAAAAATAGACTAAAAATCTGGATACCATCAAATTAGGACGAATGTTGAAGACGAATGAAAAACTGCTTTCAAAACTAAGCATGGTTTATATGAATGACTAGTTATGCCTTTTGGTTTAACCAATGCACCTAGTACTTTTATGAGACTTATGAACCATGTATTGTGTGAATTTTTAGGAGAGTTTGTAGTGGTTTATTTTGATGACAACCTAATATATTCTAAGACACTAGAGGATCATGTCATGCATGTTAGGTTTGTTCTAGTTGCACTTAAAAAGGAAAAGCTTTACGCTAATCTAAAAAAGTGTTGTTTTTGCATGGAAAGGGTAAACTTCCTAAGTTTTGTAGTTTCTAAATATGGGGTGGAAGTTGATTCTGAAAAGGTTAAAGTAATTAGGGAATGGCCTACACCTAAGAATGCTAGTGAGATTAAGAGTTTTCATGGGTTAGCTAGTTTCTATAGGAGGTTCATTAGAGATTTCAATTCCATAGCTGCACCACTTAATGAACTTATAAAGAAAAATGTAAAGTCTTCCTCGCGTTCCTTCCTCTCGTTCCTTCATCTCGTTTCCTCCTCTCGTTTCTTCCTCTTTTTTCTTTCTCTCGTTTCTTTTCTTCATTTCTCTCGTTTATTTCTCTTGCCATTTCTGCATATATATAATCTCATTTCTTCCTCACGTTCATTTATTTCTGACTGCCATTTTTTCATCTCGTTTCTCGTTAATAACAATAAATTAAGTCGAGGCAACATTTACTTACTTGGCTTGGTGTGAATGGATATGATGAGTGCCCAGCCTTTACAGCGTTCGAATGTTGGGTACGAGCTCTTTGCAGTTGAAGAGAAAATGGGTTGTCCACAGCAAAAGAATTCGAACTCATGGGTTTTTTTTCCACATTTTAACTTTATGAATGATGTTATAAATGTAGCTTGTGAAACACTGCTCCATAATTTGATTTGAAAGAACTAGATTTTCTTTACAATTGTAAGTAAATCCGTACCGAGTTCATTAATTAATGGCGGAAAGCAAATGGCGCGCAAATTGTAAAAAATGAACGAGAGGAAGAAACTAGAGTCCGCGTACGGAGCGAGATGAAGAACCAAGAAAGCATAGTATCATGGTCAGTTTCCAAGACAGTTCGGTATTTTCACGCACGACTGACGCAAGCAAAAGACCAAATTTTGAGTGTTTTTAAATATTGGGCCAAAAATCATTTGGGCCCTTTAAAACGGGCCATCCGTACAATTTTCTCGTATTCATGGCATGAATCAGTAAGTAGCAGGATGAGGAGCAACGAATGTATAGATATCGTCCTTGCGAGCAATGGCAGGAAAGTTGGGAGTATTTCTATGAGAAACAACTGCAAGCTCAAAATCTCAAACAACTAAATTTTTTGTGATAAAATATATCAATAGAGGAAAACATAGCATGTTCGTTTATTCTAAAAAAACTCCTGAGATTCTTAATTCTTAAGATGCTTATTCACATAAATAATAGGTATTAGTTTAGCTTTATTATAAATATAGAGTAGGGGAGGGGTTAAAATATCATTTTAGTCCTCATACTTCAAATTTTGTTTCATTTTGATCCTTATACTTTTAATAAATCTTAAATTCAGTCATTCAAAGTTAATATTCATCAAAATTTGTTAAATAATATTATAATTTTTATGCAAAAAAAAAAGACACTATGTAAATATATTTTCAAAATTTATAAAGTGCATGCTTGTAGAGAAGGTTTTTTTTTTATATATATATAGTAAACTAGAAACTAACGACAGAGATTTATTAAAAGTACAAAAACTAAAATTGGACAACTGAAAATGCAGGGACCATTTTTTTTAATAAAAAAGTAAAGGAATCAAAATGAAACAAAATTTGATTCCAACATCTAGTTTGTAACATTTTCTTCATATATTTCTTTTAGGGTTGATAAAGAAACAATCACAATTCCTTCACAACATTAAATTTGAAACAGTAGAATTCTTGGCCAAAAAAAATATAAAAAATAAAAATAAAAATAAAAGGGGTATTGTGTACTGCTCAGTGAGTTAAAAAAAAAAATAAAATTACAAGGGTAACACAAAAGAGACGTCACAGAACTCTATGAGGAGCAAAAGATCATAACAACAACTAACCAAAATCATGATCTAAATGGAAAAAAAATAGAACAATTGTGAATCCAAACAGAAAAACCAACTATTAGTCTTTAGAAGCCCAAATTAAAACATTGACATACAGAAAACTTGCAATAAAAGACGGTCGTGACCATGATCAAAGGAGGATTTTTATTGAAAATATTAAGTCTAAAGGCTAACATGAAGGGCTTCAAGGGTGAGATTTCAATCCGAATCATGTTCTATCCTTCAACTCATGGATGGTAAGTTGTTGTTTGTAAATATGATTATGGAATGAATTTTAAGAAACCTGGATAGGTGGAAGAGATTCACTCTTTTGAGAGGTGGTAGACCAACACTTAGTATTTTACTTCTTTCCAATCAACACATACAAATTTAATCCACAATTAGCTAAACTCCTTCATTTCTCTGTTTCTGAAATTCTGTTGTCAAATCAACTTTAAAGCTATACATTATAAATTCTATTCATCAAACACCATTATAAAGTTATGTTCTTGTCATATGATTGATATATGATTCTCATGTGATTTTCATTAGATATTAAGTATTTTATGATTTCTATTTGATTAACATGTGATTGTCATCTGCTTGATATCTTATTGATAACTGATTTCTATCTGATTGTCATTGACTACCATGTAATTTTCATAGATATTAAGTATTTTGTGATTTCTATTTGATTGTCACATGATTGATATCCCACTGCTATCTGATTGCCATGTGATTTTGATTAGATATTAAGTACTTTGTTATTTATATTTGATTGTCATGTGATTGATGTTTGATTTTTTACTACTTGTATTTTAGAGATGAACAACTCTAACGTCAAGCAAGAAGACCTTATAAAAAGTAAAGGATTCCATCAATTGGTGAATTGGCAAAGCGCACGAAGTGTAACCGTTGTAATCGTGTTGGTCATAATAAAAAAATATGTAAATAATTTGTATCTATTTGAACAATTATATTGTGGACATCAAAGATATATTTGTTAATTATATGTTTTTATGTAATTACAATATATAGTGTCTTATTTATTGTTGACAACAATCAGATAATCATTGATAATTAGTATATCATATAGTAATCGAACAACAATTATATAGCAATCAATATCACATGAAAATCAGATAGCAATCACATATTAATCATCAGATAGGAATCACATATCATTGATAATCAGAATTAGATAGTAATCAAATAAAAATCAATATCATATTACAATCAATATCAAATAACAATCAAACAACAATCATTATCATTAACAATTTGATAACAATCTGACAATAATCCGACAACAATCAGATAGGAATTGATATCATTGACAATTATATGGTAATCAAATAGCAATCATATAGTAATTAGTGGGCAATCACATACAATCACACATTTTTAAATGTGAGTGGCATTTTGGTCATACAAGCATTTCAATTGGGTTGGGCTTAAAGATTTTGTGATTTTTGCAAAATCATAAAACATTGTATATGGACCTAATTTTAAACAATCAATTTGATATTTTTGCAATTGGTCCAATACAGAATGCTAAAAAAATGTTTTATAAATATGATAGGTTAATAATGAATAAAGTAATACAAATTATTAAAATTAAAATTAATCATAATATCACAATAAATAATTGTTTAATTATAAAAAATAAGTAACAATTATTATTATTAAAATTTAACTAGTCTTAGTTTATTAATTAAATATATTTAAGATATTATTAGCTAATTAATTAATAATTTATGTAAATAATTAATTGTATTAATTTATTAAATTTGTATTTATAAAAATAAAATAAATAAATATTTTAATGGATTATTATTGATTTAATAAAAAAATAATTATATTAATTTTGTTAAATTAATATTACTTAATTAACTATATTCAAAATGACATTATATATAAAATAAAAAATAAAAGAAGAGGGGAAAAGAGAAAACTCACTATTTTAAATGGGAATAGAAAACTCTTGTATGTGGGAAATGAGGATGCTTGTGAATAAGATATTTTCAGGCAATGTATTAAAAACTGTGTAACAAACATGAGTTTTGGACGTTTGTACCAATTCCCATCCCGAAAACCCTCTGAAACGACCTCTAAAGGATTTAGCTTATATGTTCTATTTTTCCATGAAGTTTAAAGGAAAATACATTATAGTTTTTTAGTTATAGAAAATAATTATAAACTGTATTCTTAGTTGTCCTATCAAAAAGATGACGCAGTTGTTTATAAGTATTTAAATTTGATATTTTTTTTTATAATCATAAATATCTAGGCCAACTTACACAAACCTCAACTTAGACAACTCGATTGTCGATTGTTTAAAAAAAAGTGGAAAAAAAATGAAAGAAGAGATATTTGTCATCCACAAATTGATTGGAGATATTCTAAAGTATTTTCAACCACTACCTGATATTTTTAAGAACCAAAGAAAGAACATAATACAGTAGTAAAGTGTATTCTTGACGAGGGTATTTTTAGTTCCTCAAAAATAAACAAATAAACATATTTTTATTAGGACATTTTGGTAGGATGACACAAACGTATCTCTCACCTAAGCATTTTTTTTTGTTTAGTATTTCAAAAGCTGAATAAAACCAATGTGAATTTTTTGGACTAATTTTGGTCAATCACTCCAACCATAATAGAAAGAAATCACCTACCTTCTAAATAACTAGTGGTTTACCACGTGTACTACTGCACGAACACAATGCAAAAGAATTTATAAATATAGCAAAATTTAGATCCATATCACTAATTGTATCTTAAATCACTGATTGACCCAAACGCTTAAGTTGATGGGCGAAAGTAAATTTAAATTTATATCATCTAAGAATTATTATTATTACCGGAGTACTTACGTTATGTGTTGGATATTAATACAACTAACATTTTCTTCCATATGTAAATTATACGAGGAATCCAAACATCCATCTTCACCTATTTCTCATAAATAGAGACCATAAGTTCTATCGATCAAACTCCTCATTGTAACTATAATTTATTATTTAATAAAGATGATTATTTTTTCAAAAGTCTTGAGCTAAATATTTTTAGAGGTTTGGCAATGTGAACGTCTTAGGGTTGTTATGGCTTAGGTTATGTTATACTTCATACAACTTTATTTAAACACATTCTCTTTGTTGATTTAAAAGATAAAATCATCAGCTCGAATGATGAGAAGGTTAGGGTGTAAGCGAATGTCACAAAGGGATATGGGACTAAGGGGCTAGACATAGGATGGTCACGTCACCTTATAAATAAGGAACACCATAGAATAAAGGAACTGAACTTGAATTAATCTAAGGTCCAGCTAACCATGGAAACATTAGGCATTAACTGCTTAGAACTCCTAAATGAACTTGACACAAGACCAAATAGGTGTAGTTTCTTGTTCATGTGTAATTCATTGTTTCGGTATGATGTGGTCACATCACCTAAGACACAACTGTAAGTTTTAACTTCATGATTATATAATAAAACTCTAATATTGTATAAAACAATAAATACCAAGATCTTTGAACTAAATTATTTTCACAATAACATTAATTAGAATAACATATCTTGATCCATGATAATAGTCTTCTAAAGAATTGTGTTTCTCTCTCTTGGCCTTTCTTTAGAACTTAATTAGAGTTTCTTGATCAGGAGAAAATAACTACTTCATGAGGCAGAGAGAGAACCAATCCCTAGGGTCTTTATATAGACACCTCCCATTGGAGTGTTTAATTAGGGTTTTATCTTTTATTTAATTTAGGAATTATCTTTTACTTAATTGACCTACTAAAATAATAGGTCTAAAAGATAAATTAGTAGATAATGCACATGGGCCACATTAATGATAATATTAAATTTAAAATAAATCTAACATTCTCCCACTTTGCCCATTTAACGTTATGTACTATATACATTTATAAACATAATGCGCAGAGAAGATAAAAGTTTTTATCATCATATCATAATATCAATGTCAAGTCAAAGAAACTACTAAAGGATCATGGCGGTCATACGTCATTACATTAACATACTCCCTTCCATGTATCAGAGGAATAGTTATTCATCTAACATGATCTATAATAAAGATAATCAATAATGGTCCAACAATAAGCGTTTTTATCAAAGACAATATCCTGTTTCATTTACGTAATTCATTTATGTATATACCAATCATAAGAAATAGGACTGTAAGATAAAATCAGAAACATGCAATAAATGAGCTCAGAGTGTCAAATAACATAATCATAATATCAATAATGGTATCCACTAATGTCCATACATTCGACATGTTCATTAAATGTCTTTGATGACAATTATTTAGTTAGTGGATCTGCAATTATAAGATTAGTGTTAATGTGTTTGACTGACACTCTTTGTTTCTGAACTATTTCTTTTCTTTAACAACAAAGTTTTTTAATTCAATACGTTTTACACTTTTAAATACTTGTCGTTTAGAAAAGAAGACTGTTGTGGAATTATCACAATAAATATTCAGCAACTTGACAATACTGACGACAAATCCAAGTCCTGAAATTAAAGTTCCACAACCATTTAATTAATTAATTTGTTGGTTGTAACTCACACGTAGGGGAGTTACTTAATACGTGAGATAACATCCACGTATCCCATTTTCTCTCATTTCCTTATATAGTTTGCAACAGAAAAATAATTATTGCGTTCTCTCTAAAAAAATTCTCTCAAAAAGAAAAGAAAAAGAGCTCTCTGTATTTTTTTTTCCCTCCAAAGGTTCCCACAAACTTTTCTTCAAAGTTCAGAGAAAATGAAGGACTTCAAGTGGTGGTGATCCAGTTGTTCCTTTCCGTCGTCATGTAATTTTATTTTTCTTCTTTTTTTATACAGTATGCTTAACCTAGGCTTTTAGATTTCATTTACCTACTGATTTTTCAAAATCCTAATATTAATTTTGAGGTAGGGTTCTGATAAGGTTCCACTGCGCTAGGGTTTTAATCCATGCACTATTAGTGATAAACTTTTGTAATCGATAAACCTGTATTAATGATAAAAGCATATCATCGAAAACATATTAAAGTGATTCATGATTTTTGTTTATCTTCTATCACTGGTAGAAGTTCATCACTAACTTTACTCTCATTTATAGAAGTCGATCAATGATAAATTGTGACTAGTTAAATTGATATTTTTGTGGACTTCATGGGTTATTTGATAATTTTTTAGGCTTCATCTACTGTGATTTTTTCATATTAATTATAGAAAAGTGTTGGATCACAGGTTGAATCTTTACAAGTTATGTGTCTTTATGTTTCTATTGAGTATAAGTTATAAAGATTAAATAGTTGTTATTCTTTAATGGATGCTGAAGTCTATCAGTGATAGATCATATCAATGATAGACCTCGCAGTAACATTACTTCATATTTATCTACTTTCTTTCATATAAACTTGATTTTGTATTTTTAATATAGAAAAATGTTGGATCTTTGCAAATTATCTTTGTGCTTTGTATTGAGAAAAAAACTCTAAGGACTAATCAAATGTTATTTTTTAAAGTGAAATTTCGCTGGATGGTCAAAACAAAATATCCAATTGAAAAGATGACCATATGGCAAAAAAAAATGTGATGTGTAGGGCCCATCTCCTACTTAATTTTCCAATTAATCCCACAGATCTTACGTCTCCTTTTAAGGACGATAGATATATATTTTTTCAGGATTGTAGCATAATAATAGGAGATTTTAAAATTTTGCAAGGAGAATTTGGTGGTCAAATGACATTGTTAAGTTGAAGAAATGGGAAGAATATGAGGGAGGGGGAGCATGATTTGTTGAAGGGGACACTTGAAGATGATACGTGAAGATGATGAAGAAATGTGATTTTAAGGTTTGTTTCTTTTACTTTTCTTTAATATATATATATATATATATATATTTGGGTTGTTGGAAATTATAATATTTTTAGGGTAATTATAATGAGTAGCAATTTTAGGGATAATAACCAAGTGTAGAGCAACATTTAAAAAAAATTGTAAATATGGCAAAGTCTACCAGTTATAGACTTTGATATATTTGCAATTTTTAAAAATGTCGCTATATATGCTAATACTTTGAATGCATGTTCTATTAAATGATCGCTTATTTTGTATAGCAGTTCGATGGAAGGGGCAACCCTAAACAACACGTTGCTCATTTTGTTGAAACTTGCAAAAATTCAGGAACTAGAGGAGATCTACTCGTCAAGCAGTTCGTCTGTACCTTGAAAGGAAATGCTTTTGATTGGTACACCGATCTAGAGATAGAGGTGATCGACATTTGAGAGCAGCTGGAAAGAGAATTCCTAAACCGTTTTTACAGCATTAGGTGGACTGTTAGCATGACGGAGCTGACAAACATCAAATAGCGGAAAGGAATGTCAGTCATCGACTACATTAATATGTGGACGGCTCTAAGTCTTGACTGCAAGAACCGACTCACTGAATTATCTTCAATGGAGATGTGCACCCAAGGGCTTAAGTGACGCAACTCCTACCTCCGCACAGTAGATCTATCGAACACCCCACCGGACACACCCACGAAAGCATTTCAGATCCAACGAAGGCTGGGTAAAATTCGGTAATTTATAATTTTTTTTTTTACTAAATCTTCAATTTTTTTAAATAAAATTTTAATGTTGTTTTAATTTATAATTTTTAAATAAATGTATTGATTTCTAACTCAAGTCTATTTCTTTAAACTAATTTAATTTTATTTGAAATAAATCTCCATTGATTTTTAATTCTATTTACGTTTAATTGATTTTAGCTTAGTTTAGGATTGTGGTAAATTTCTAATTTTAAACCCAAAATCACAGGCTATTGTGTTTATAAATTGAGGGTAATAGAGTGTTTAGTGGTAAATTAATTGCTGCAAACCAAGTAATTAATTAGTTTTTTTTTTTGTTAATTAACAGTTGATCTGATCCTTCGGTATATGCAGATAAATGAATCCCGACACCCTTCTTCTAACTGCTGGTAATTTGCGAACCAGGTCCGAGGACTTGGTGATTGATAGCCTGGAAATTTTTTGGAGTGCTATTGCGAATGGCCAGGGCATTAGTGTTGTAACTCAGAATTTGGATTCATTAATGAACCAAGTTTTTGTCCTCTACCAAGGGGTTCTACAAGTAGGGCAACTTCTCAATATCATTCGATTTGAGATATTATATCAATTAGAGACTAGCGTAATTCAATTTCGTGACACGGACATCTATAATGTATTTGCATGTTATAGGGAGTCTCAAAGACTGCAGTTGACATTAACTCAGTCTTTGAGACTCTCTCTAACATGCAACAAATATTATCAGACATCAAGACCATCAAAGAAGCATTTTTGTGTCATACGTAGATTTATCGCATCTACATTTATAAGTCATGTTGACGACAGCCGCTGGTGCCGCCATAGCCTCCTCTGCCAGTTTGGAGTCAAATGCAACCTCAATGGTACTCATGGCGTTCAATAATAATTTTCCAATATTAGAGAAAACATCACAGACTAAGTTTGTCACATAAAATGTAACTTCCATGTTGATACCCATAAAAAATTGTGACTTCAGACATTGCAGCTAAATTTATATTATTGAAGTCTATGTTCAATAATTGATATATGAGAGTGTTTGTCTGATTTAATATCTCATGTCTTCTGTCAGGGAGAGGTAACTCTATTGGTATAATCTTGATGACATCAACTAGTTTTGGTTAATCATTGAATCAAGTTCTGAATTATAATAGTGTCTCGGTTAGTCACATAAACATTCATAAAATTTGTTAGGCTCTTGCTCACCAATGTTGCTTGTGCGGTTGACACTGCAGCTGCTGTTGTTGCTCACACTGCTGATACTGTCAATATTGCAACCGATCGCGTTGCCGCTATTACTCACATTGAAGTTGTCTATGATTTTGAAGCCTTCGCACCTTATATATCCATCCTTTGAGCTATTTTGCTGCTCTTCTTCTTGCATTTTGGATGCCTCTGCTACCATTAGAGATGTCATAACGTCCAAGATAGTTGTCCGCAAGGCCGCTATCATTGCTCGTATTGTCATTATCGATGCCAGCATCAACACCAGAAAAAATTCATAGAATGTCTTCAAACTGTATGTCGAAGTTTTCACTTTTGCTGCTCATACGGCTATTATCATTAGCTTTAAAAATCCAACTTGAAGCCTTCATATTAAACCTTTATAATTAATATCTTCAATAGGAAGGCTGGGGACCCACAAAAATACTTCTTTGATTTTTTTTATATTAGGTCATTACGTTCTTTTATGAGCTAGTTGCGTAAATGTTTTTCAAATCCAAAATAATAGAATATGTAGTATAAAAATAAAATAATTGCACATATAGAACAAAAAAAAAATGGTAAAAGACTAAAAAGTCCATGCCCAGCCACCATTTCGTTCGCTCTTCCCGATTTTATCAATTTGAAAGCTACATCCGTTGCTATCATTGATAGTTGCTATAACTTATAACTGCTATCAGGATATTGTTATCAGTGAATATCATTGATAGTTGCTATCGGTGATAGATTCAATTTGAGGAAGATTTCAATTTGAGGAATATGCTATAAGTTGTTATCATGATAGCTGCTATTAGTGATAACTTTCAATTTATGATTTTTTTTCCTTTAGAAGTCATCACACGAGTCTATACTCCTTGTAGCCTCATGGCGCCAGCAGATTTCTAACAACTGGGCTATTATCGTTCGCCATTTCAGCATCTAGGTCGATTCCATTTGGGCAGCATGGTCGAGAATGACGATCTGGTTGAGGTAGGATCTGGTGGTGATTCAGGCCAAAGAGAAAGTGGAGAAGCATAGAGAGAGTATGAGGCGACGTACAATTGAGATATGCTCGTTTGGCCAAAAAATAAAAAGCAAATACTAAGATAGTATATTGGATACTACTCTCATTCATTGATTGTCACATCCATATATTTTAGTCATAATGTAGGGTGCAATAACATTAAATAATTCTTTATGAAATAAAAAGTTATAGTTTGAACATAGAGAATTGGTAGTGTTGGAGTACTACATTTTTTTTTTCTCAAAAAATGCTCTTCGAATACAACCGTCATTTTACCTTTAAAAATCAATAACAATTGAGTTTCTTATTATTTTTAATGCTTAGAAAAAAAATAAAGTTAAATGACTTGTTAGCTACAAATTAAACATAAAAATCAAGAATTTATAGATATACTAGTTCAGGACCCTACAAGGTTAGCAATCAAATTAATTTAAAAAACTAATAACATATGTCCAAAAATTACATTGGTTTAAATTATTAAACTAAGCCAACATGTGAATAATTATTGATACATTAGTTAACATTCTCTACAGAGTCTGAAATTTCACTTCCACTGTCATTAACACATCACTTTATGGCAAATATGAATATATCTTAGTAATAATTTTCATTTTATATAGGTATATTTGGTAAACTTCAGATAAAAATATATTATAGTCAAACTCTATTAATTTTGTACAATGTCTTTCACGTAAATTCGATGTACCGTCACTTAAGTTTGTATTTAAAGTTTTTTTTAGTTTAATATGAACTTGGAAGGGAAGATTCAAACTTCTGACATCAAAGTTGATAACACATTTTATATTCATTAAACTATATTCATCTTGATATATTTTTAAGTTACTTAGATGAAAAAACTTTAATGACTAAAATTGTGTTGAATAATTAAGAATATAAAGATTAAATAACATGAACTAAGGCGAGTCTTATAGATAATACTACTATATTTATAAGAGTGTATATAATGGGGTTAATTAGAAATAAAAGGAAGTTTGACAAAAAAATTTAGGAAAAAAAGTACTTTATATTTTATTTAGGAAAAGGGGGCAGTTTTTTTTGTCTTTCCAATTGCAGTTTTTTTTTTTTTTTTTTTTTTTTTTTTTTTTTTTTTTTTGTAAAGTTTAATGTTTTGAAATCTTTTTTCTCCACTTCTTTTTTTCTTTTTTTTTTCATTATTTGATATATATTTTTTTCATTGTTTGATATTCTTTTTTCATAGTTTGATATGATTTTTTTTCAACTAAATATTTAATATTTGAAAGGTTAAAGTTAGATTAAATATTAATGCATTTTTTCATTCTTTAAGGTTTTAAACTTTTATTGCTTTTATTGTATTTTTTATTTTTAATTTTAGTTAATTTAGTATGAAAACATTTTTTCATTTGTGATGTTTTAAACTCCAATGGCTAGTTGCTTTATAAAATTTTCACTTAAAAAATAAATGAATATTTTTATATTAAACTTAATTAAATTCTTATTGTTACAAAATAAGAACAATACAAGAACAAAAGAAGTAAATTCGATTAGTTCAATTTTGATGTTGATACTATATGTTAAATGCGCTAATTTTGTAAGTGATGTAATAAATATAAATTGTTTTAGCTAATCTGTTTTATTTTCAAAAAAAATTTCTATGATTTTAATGGTATATAAGTTATATTTAATTTGGTATATTAATTGTATAACAAATATTTCATATTTCGTTTATTAATTGATTGATATATTGGATTTAAAAAGAAAAAAAAAAAACATATGAATGATATTATTGACCTCTTATCATGTATGGCACAAAAGATGTGTGTGGGCAGAAATTTGGGTGAGCTTAGTGGAACCTATTATTTTAGGTTACTACCGACGCTTGTTTTAGTATATAATTTAGAATGATACCTAAAATTTTATATTGGCATTTCAATTGAATATTAAGTATTAATTCAAAATGAATTACAAGTAGATTATTAAATGTATGAATGATAGATCATAATGAGCTAAAAATTTGGTGTATCAATAAATTATCAACACTCTTAACTGATAAATAAAGATTGAAATTAAGTCCTAAAATAAATGAATAAGACATTACATATAAAATAATGAATAAGACATTAAATATATAAAAAAAAAAGCGATTCAAAAATAAAAAAAGTACAATAAAAACAATTGAAGTTCAAAATTTAAATAATGAAAAAATACATTAATATTTTTTCTAATTTTACAAGTGCTCCTAAAATAATGAATAAGACATTAAATATTAAAAAAGCAATTTAAAAATAAAAAAAATGCAATAAAAACAATACAAATTTAGAATTTATAAAATAAAAAATACATTAATATTAAATCTAATTTTAACCTTTCAAATATGAAATATTTAGTTGAAATAAAAAACTATATAAAACAATGGAATAAAAGAAAAAAGAAAATAATTGAAGAAAAACATTAAAGAAAAAAATTAACAAAACAAAAACATTAAAGAAAAAAAATAACAAAACGCTAAATTAAAGAAATAAAATTAACAAAATATTAAACTAAAAAAAAAAAATTAAGGATGAGTGCGTCTCTTCCATATTCCCGGACCATACAATCCGGTTACATGAAATGCACCAAAACCAAAGCAACCCAACCCTGAGAGAAATAAATAGAGACGCACTCCAACAAAAACAAAAACTCTCCACCTCTTCCCTAAATAATAGGTAAATTACTCCTTTTTTCTAATTCTTTTTTTAAACTACCCTATATTTCTAACCGACCGGTATATAATGACTAAAATATAATCAAGCAAATAAAATTATTATTTATTTAAAAACAAGCCACATCAATTACGACATATCTTTATTTTCTTTATGGCTCTATTTCTTTGACTAACTATTATTTATTTAAAATTATTATGCTCACAGCTCATTCATCATGATATGGTAAAAAAAAGTAATAAAACACAAATATAATGACAATGACGTGTAAAAGAACAAATTATTATTTTATAGTATAATAATAATTTTAAAGAAAATGAAAATTCTCGTGGAGAAAAATCAAGGAATTCTTCCGTCATACGTCGCAAAGTTGCAATCAAATGGGAACGTGACATTAAAAAAAAAAGCTTTTAAAAATAAAATAAAATAAAATTAATTAATAAATTAGAATTTTATTCTCCTTTTCCTTTTCTTTTTGCAAAGGACAAGTGGACACAACCACATCAATGTTTGACTAATAGTGAAAATTTTAAAAATTACTTTGTTGGTACTTAAATTTTTTTTTATAATAGGTGTCTGTAATTCATAATATTTCAAAATATATCATTTACTTTTCGAATATAATAAGTTTAAAAGCTCTCATAATTTATTTTCACTTCTGAATATTTAATGATTTAAATTAATATTATTATTAATTTGATACCAGTCTCACAAGTATGAGAAATTAATATTGGTTTTTTCTATTTTTTTTTAATGTAAATGAACCCTAACGATGTATTTGAAAATGATTTTGACGCAACATATAGAAAAAAAGAGCATCAATTTCAAATTTAAGTAAAATATTGAGCTCAAAACAACTTACCATTTGATATCAATTTGGTTTTTTTGAAATTTAAACTCATTAAGATTAATTTCTACCATAAGTTTTCATATTTTGTTATAGACTTGATACTTGTATTTTAAAAAAGCAAGTCGAGTTTTGAAAATTAAGACACCATTTCGTAACTATTTTATTATTGGTTTTGTGAAATTTGTATATTATTATTGAATAATTAACTTAATTAGAACACATTAAATTACAAAATAAATAGATATCAAAAAAACCCAACAAAGAAAAGAAACACAAGGAGAAGATACATAAAATCAATAATTGAAATAACCCTAATTAACTTTAACATGTTTTTTTAATTATGATTGTTTCGTCTTAATTTTTTTACGATAATTTTTTTACGATGCTTTTTATATTTTATGAGTAAAATAGTTGAATTCTTAGTCAAATTTCAAAAACAAAAATAGATTTTAAAAATAAAAATTTTCACAGATAAAAAAATATCAAACTATTTACAGAAAATAGCAAAAAAAACAAAATATTAATAGACTTCTATTAGTATCTATGAGTGATAGACTTCTATCCTTTCTATTACTGATAGATTTTATCAGCTTCTATCACAACTATCTAAAAATTTTGCTATTTTGTGTAAATAGTTTTTTTTTATTTTTCTATTTTTAAAAATATTCCTCTTAAAAACTATATATATATATATATATTGTTTTCAAAATTGATAACAACCTAGAAGTAAAACAGATATTTTATAGTGTTGATTTTTCAAAAACCACAAAACCTAAAAGAACCGTTCTCAAAATGTTGTTTTTTATTTTTAGATCAAAATTGACTATGAATTTAAGTGGTTTTCTTAAGATGTATAAAAAATAAATAAAAAAGTTAGAAAAAATAAATATAAATTTCAAAAAGTAAGAAAAATATATTTTTTATTCTTAAAAATAAAACGTGGATCGAGAGAAAAACACGAACACTCAAAACATAATACAATCACTTGGCTTAACCGTTAAGCAAAGTCGACATCACCGAGGTGGAGATATCAAAGAATGCAATATGCATCCACATAAATCGTGTTAAATAAGGTGACGACACGTGGACTGACTGACTGGGAATGTAAAAAGAAAAAAAATAACAAATTCATAAATTAATAAACATTAATATAAGTATTTGTCTTACACGACAGTAGATGCCCCAACCCCAACCGCCTAAAGCAAACGCGGTGTTTGGAGAAATCACGTGAAAATTCCTCCAATTGCAAATTTTCTAATATTTATATTTTATATATAATTTAAAAGTGGCTAATTCTGAATTATTTTTATTTATTTAGTTTCAGGAAAACAAAATTGTCCTCTAAACTTTATTTTTTATATTAAAATATTATTTTGATTATTTTGAGATTTTTGTAATTTTAACCTCTATACTTTTAATAAATTTTAAATTTAGACCATGTTTTTTTTACATATGTCAGATAAGGAATCAAGCCTCTAATATCGAAATTGATAATACATCACTATATCAGTTGAATTATATTTATTTTGAAAATTTTAGTTAACATTATTCGTTTATCGTTGATTTATTCAAAATTTATTTTTAAAAATAGAAAAATAAGAGAAACTATTTACACAAAATAGCAAAATTTTTAGATAATTGTGATAGACGCGGATAGGAGTTTATCAGGGTCTATCAATGATAGAAATAATAGAAGTCTATCACCGATAAATGCTGATAGAAGTCTATCAATGTCTATCAGTGTTCTTTTTCTATTTTCGGTAAATAGTTTGACATTTTTTCTATCTGGCAAAATTTTCTTTTATTTTATTGTCTATAAGTATTTTTATTGTAAATATTGGAAGCATATTTACATATTTTATTTTCTTGAATGAAAATTATTGTTATTATTATTTAACTAATTTCAATAAAAAAAATTATGAAACTAAATTTAAAATTTATTAAAAGTACATGTACATATACTTAAATCAAAATATAAATATTAAAATTGAACAAACTTTAGAGTACATCAACCAAAATGGTATTGAGGATGAAAAATCGCTCATATTATTGAAAAATTACTAATATTTGTTTGTTTCCAACATTTATCTCTAATATATATTTTTTAGTACAACAATTGTAGGGTGGGATATCGAGCCTTCGATCTCTCGAGACAGAGGTCATACCAATACCACTAAGCCAAGCTCATTTTTGCCTCTTTAATATTTTTTTAGTACAATCATTGCAAAGATAGATGATCAAATCTCAAACTTCAAAGTATAAATTACATTTTATGACCTATTTGGAACCTTGTGATTTTGAGGAATTTCAATTCATAACAAATGAATTCTATTGTTTATTACCACAAGAATGAGAATGATTTTGAAATCTGAAATAATTTCAAATCCTATTTTTACCTAGAAACTTTCTTAACCAAAATGTTCGAATTTCACAGGAATTTATAAGATTTAAAAATAAATTACTTAATTAATCTTGTAATAATTTTATTTTATTAAATTATTGACTTTCTCTTCCTTTTTAGTTATCATTCAAACACAAAATTTTGAATGGGTAATTAATTTAAAATTATTTCTCATAGTTAAATTTACATAAGCTTTCTTGAATGTAAACTACAAATTGTGGTAAAGCATATAAAAGATTGTGGTCTTTCGAGTGTAAGAATAAGAATGAGGTTTCAAGTGGCAAATTTGGAGTTTGATTTTAATTTTCCTTTTTTAAAATTTAAATATTTGTTGGAGTTTATAAATACTTTTTATTATTTATTATTTATTATTATTTTGGGAGCTCACCGTCAGATCTCATATCCCGTTCGGACAGGTGACAACAGCCGGATATTTTTGGGCGTTGTCCATCTTGGGAATTGCGAGCGAGAGAGGAAGAAAGAAAGAACGAACGAACGAACGGAGAGCCTCTTTTCGTTCTTCTATTCTGAGCCGACAGCTTCAGCCACCAACCAAGGGGAGACACAGAAAAGAGGTAATCGATTATTTCTACTTTCTTCTTTTAAATGCATTTCTCTTTTTGTTGATCCTCTTTTCTTCTTTCTTCGTTTTTTAATTTCTTGATCTGCTTTTTCTGCTGATTCTCTGACGCATCTGAAACTATGAACTTCCATTTCCCTCCATAGACTTTGTTATATCAGCTTTCCTTCTTCACAGGTTTTTGTTGTTGTTGTTTTCTTCTTCTTCAGTGTTTAAATTTTGATAGATCCCTATGATTTCGATCAATTTTTGTTCTGCATTTGTGTTTGTAATTTTTTTTTAGATTTGGGGTTTGATTAATCTGGAAATTCTGGGGTTTTTACTGCACAACTTCTTTTGGTTTTATTTCTACGCGTAATTTCTTTAATTTCTGAGCTTACTTGGCTGGCATTCGGACGAATCTGCATCATCATGTCATCAGAATGTTGCGTTTTATTTCCATATTCCATTTGTTTTGGTTGGTATCGAATTTCGTTCGTATTTTTCTTAATTATTCTATTTGGATTGATATTTACTGACTGCAAGATATGTAACTGTACATGTATTGTTACGAATTCGACTTTAAATTGGCAACAATGTTTTTTGTTGATTGCTATGCTAATTTGGTTTTGCTGAAAATAAATCTATATGCAATATCTCCTTTATTAGAATAAGTTGCTGATGAAGTTGATTTGCTTGTTGACAGGTTGCAGTTTTTGTGTCTCCTCTTCGAAGTTTAAAAAAGGGAAAAAAAAAAAAGAGAGTTCAGAGAATTTAGAGGCCAATGGGACCAATGGATTACGAAAGCAACAGTTGGATATGGGATGGTGTATGCTACTACCCACATTTGTTTGGTGGTTTAATGCTCACAGCGGCCTTGCTTGGATTTTCCACGAGTTATTTTAGTGGGATTGGAGTACCATCTTTGCCATTTTTTTGGTCTGATTTTGGGATTTTCCAGAAAAGAAAGAGTGAAAAAAAGCGTATTCGGGTTTACATGGATGGTTGTTTTGATCTTATGCATTTTGGTCATGCCAATGCGTTGAGGCAAGCTAAGGCTCTGGGTGATGAATTGGTGGTGGGTGTTGTAAGTGATGAAGAAATCATAGCGAATAAGGGGCCTCCAGTGTTACCAATGGAAGAAAGGTATCCCGCCAAAATCTTATTTATTTTATTCTACCCATCGTCAATCCTTATAGATTCTAACAAAGCATATATAAAAGATTGTGCTCTTCCCGCCAGTGTAATCATGGGCAAGATACTAGATGATCAAAAGAAAACACGTTATGAATTTGTAGGTTGCCTTATTCTACATAAATCTTTGGCGCATAAGACCCTTTACTGAGAATATTTGAGAATGGGTTTTATTTTATTTTTGTTTTCCGTTGTTGGAATTATTTTTAACCTTTCATTAGTTGCCTTGTGCTACCCACACTTCTGAAGTCACAAAATTTAGAATGTGTACAGAACTAAAATTTTTCCACAATAGTTTGCTCAGTTTCTTCTAACCGAAGGCTCGTTTTAGGCTGGCTCTTGTTAGTGGTTTGAAGTGGGTGGATGAAGTAATTGCCAACGCCCCGTATGCAATTACGGAGCAATTCATGAACAGACTCTTTAATGAGCATAAGATTGACTATATTATTCACGGAGATGATCCATGCCTACTTCCAGATGGAACTGATGCTTATGCCTTAGCTAAGAAAGCTGGCCGGTACAAGCAGATCAAGCGTACTGAAGGAGTCTCCAGCACCGATATCGTAGGTACTGTGTTTCTCAATCTTCTGTAAACAGTTTTTGTTTGGTGCCTTTCTGCCATTCTCTCTCTCTTGCTTTCCCCATTCATCTCCTTTCTACATATGTAGGTAATTGTCACAAGAAGCATATATTAAATTTGCTTGCTTATTGAGTTCTTGAATGTAACTTGGTTTTGCATTTTCTTGTACTTCATTTTTAAAGATTTTAAAATAAAATTTTTTAACCTATCATTAATTTCTGGATGTAGGAAGGATACTCTCTTCCATGAATAATGCTACAAATTCTGAAGATCATAATGCAACATCCCTGAATGGAGATTCTAGGAACGGAAGTCAATCCCATGGTGCCCTTTCTCACTTTCTACCAACATCACACCGTATTGTACAGTTTTCAAATGGAAGGGTATGGTTCTCTAGTGACCTAAATATTTTTGTAGCCTTACACAGGAGGATTGCTTTCCAATGGATACTAATTCTCCTATCTGGTCAATTTGATGTTTGTTGTGACAAAAAATGGCAAGCCCTTGGTTGAGTTAGTAACTGATGGGGGTGGTAATCTAGTATTCTCTTGTGAATGGAGAACTTATGCTTTTACTTAGGTTGTGGTAGTCTGGTTGTTAGGGAAACCTGGGGAGCTCTTTAAATATCACGCAAGCTGTATTTGTGATAATATTCTGAAATCTAGGAGATTCTATTCATTTAGTTTGTATGATGTGGGTCTAATATTTATTTATTTATTTTTAATAGAATCAGATTTCTTATTATAATACAATGTTTGAAATTTGTATCTTATATTTTATCTATTCATATATCAAGAATTTGATAAACTGGATGACAGAAAAGGTCAATTCTTTGTAGGAAAGGTTTGTGGACATTGGACAACACCAAAATGCCCTAAAATGTTGTTTTAGTAATGTTTTAACAAATAAATCACGTCTTACAAGAGTACAATGGAAGTGAGGGAGTACATTGAATGTTTCAAGTTCATGAGCATTTAGAAATACTTGCTAATACTAAAAAAAACATATGTAATAACCTTGCGAGAAACTATTTTCAAGAATTTTGCATGCCAAACTCTAGTCCTCGTGTTAGTTTATCTATTATGTAAATTTTGGATTTCCAAAAAATTAAGCTAGGGTGATTTTGTTCCTTTCATGCCTGGAATTCATTTTTCCAGATTCTGTTTGTGTTTGGCCTCTGTATTAATCTATGTCCATGTCCCGTGAGCAAAAATGATATTCTTTTCTCTGAATTTTTCTAGCTAGGGTGGTTTTCTCACCCCTGCTTTGTAGTAAATTTTGTTTTGCAGCCAATCCATTAATGCTAACAAATTATCATATCCAATGACAGGGGCCTGGACCAAATGCTCGTATTGTGTACATTGATGGCGCTTTTGATCTTTTTCATGCAGGGCATATCGAGGTATGATGCTTTACGAATTCTACAATTGCTTCTCTATTCATCCCTCACTCCATACTGCTTTTATGTTTAACTTAACCTTGGTTTAGTTTTTGATATTTCATGCTGATGTGTGTGTGTAACAATATGTTGCTTTAAATTTTCAGTTCCCAAATGATTTGTGTTATGTGAACTTACCATTTTGAATCGTATTCTTGTGTTCATTTAACATTGCACATGCCTTGTAAGTATTTCAATACGCCATAACTTTAAACTATAGGATTTAGCTGGGAAAGATTATGCCACTAGGATGCTGCTGTCAGAATTGTGCAAATCTTGAATAGGATAGTAGCTATGTTACACGTGTGGTGTGAGTCTGACAATGATTAAAGGACAGCAGGAATAGAAATGATTGTCTTAGTTACAAAGACAAGACAACTAAGACAATCGTTTTAACAATTGGGAGACTCTTCTTCACTAGTTCTTTGGGGAGGGGTCATCTCATCCCCTTGCCCTTAGGTTGTTATCTTTTGATCCTTTTGGGAATACACATGTTTGTTTTGTATCCAAAAAAAAAAAAAAAGGAAAAAGAAACGATTGTCGTAGTTTCATTTGTGAAGGCAGGATTTGCTTGAGATCCATCACGTTTAGTGTGCTTTATTTGACAGCTGCAGATTTAATTATGAGCTTGTATCATTTATTCATGACCTCATGCTAATACATTTGCAACATTTTCTTTCTTTTAAATTGGACAGTGGCAGTTGAATATTCTCTGCATTCTTTCCCCCAATTTCAATTCAATTATGCATGAATTTGATTTGAGACATTCTAATTAGTAATAACAGAATAGTTTCTCAGGAATAATATGTTGTCATCTTATCATCTTCTCTCTTTTCAGATTCTCAAGGTTGCTAGGCAGCTTGGAGACTTTTTACTAGTTGGCATACATCATGATCAGACTGTGAGGTACCTTATTTTCCTTCTTAAGATTTGACCTGTACTTTTTCTGTTGAGTTTCTGGCGCGTTTCTCTCTTCCAGATGTTTTGAGTACCTTTCTTGAGATTATGGATATGGACTTTTGCCTTAGATGTTAATAAGTTGGAAAAGTAGAAGTTAATAACTCCTTGTCTCCTGCAGTAAACTCAGAGGGAAACAATTTCCAATTATGCATTTACATGAACGCAGTCTCAGTGTCCTGGGTTGCCGGTTTGTTGATGAGGTGATCATCGGTGCACCTTGGGAAATTACAAGAGACATGGTAAGTTGTATGCTCCTGTTTTGGTTTTCCTTTAAACATAACAAGGGGATTTTATCTTCATTGTTTGTTTGAATAAGAAGCATGAACACTTTAGTTTGGCTAGCGTGTTCATGTCCGACATGTGTCGGACACTTGGACACTCCGACACTTGTTGGACACGTTTCAAACACTTGTTAGTGCAATAAATATGTTAGACACTAGTTGTACAAAGTCAAAATAGGATCAATATTTGGAGACATGCATCAAACACTTTTTACATATACAAGTCAACACATATATGACATAAATAATAAAATTTGAGAGCAAAATACACGAAACTTAAGCATAGAAATGAATAA
Source organism: Lagenaria siceraria (assembly GCA_002890555.2). Classification (NCBI taxonomy): domain Eukaryota; kingdom Viridiplantae; phylum Streptophyta; class Magnoliopsida; order Cucurbitales; family Cucurbitaceae; genus Lagenaria; species Lagenaria siceraria. The sequence goes on along the minus strand of CM016492.1, from coordinate 22,164,849 downwards.
AGTCATTAACTTTGAATTTCCTTCTTGTTTAAAAATGATATATATTTTAAAAAATGTATGTTTTAATAAACGTGTCTTTACCGATCTGTGTCTTAAATTTTTTAAAAATGACGTGTTGTCGTGTCGGTGTCATGTCGTATTCGTGTCTCGTATCTATATCCGTGCTTCTTAATGGAACCACCCCTTTTTCCCTCCATAGAAATGAATATAATTTAGACTTTATGTCTTCACCGATGGATTGCTTGTTAGAGTCATTGTCTTTGAGCATCAACCGTGAAGTTCTAATTACTGAAGCATTCTTTTGCTGGCAGATAACTACTTTCAACATATCTCTAGTTGTGCATGGGACTGTTGCTGAAAACAACTCTTTTGCTGTAAGTATAGCTATTCTTACTGCTGATGAGACAAGACTTTTCTTTATCTTTCTATAAGTTCACATTTACAAAACCATCACAAGTTGTGCTCGTCTGTATCAGGGCGACAGTGACCCATATGCCGTTCCAAAGAGTATGGGAATTTTCAAGTTGCTTGAAAGCCCTAAAAACATTACCACTACCTCAATAGCCAAACGGATAGTTGCCAATCACGATGCTTTTAAGGTACTCACTCTATGCCCCTTTTATTTATTGACCCTTAACTTCAGAAAAGAATCTCTGTACTGTAGTTTTATAGAAATTTGAACATGCTATTTACTGTCAATGGAGAATAAATTGAGAATGCATTTGAACGTGTTTGGTATGACTTTTAAGTGCTTCAAAAAGGAAGTGTTTTTAAACACATATAACGGATCCTTTTGTATTAATCAGACACTTGGACTCCTGTTTCTGCTTTCTAGAGTTTTTAATCTGATGGATTTGCTGGATTTTTCCTGTCTGATCTATTGACAATGCAGAAACGCAATGCCAAAAAAGTGGAAAGCGAGAAGAAATATTACGCAGAGAAGAAATACATATGTGGGGATTAAATGGTTTATTGCTTTACGATTTACTGTTCGACGTTTTAGTGTCGGTAACTCTTGTTTCTGAAGATCTTCAGTACAGAATTTTCCCATGAAGATAGGTTTTAGAATATGGAAGGGAGTTACATCCTTTTTCAAAGAATGCTTCACCAGAATTTGACATGGCAGTTTAACTTTGTAATTTCATTGTAGGCTATAACCTGCAGCTAGAATAGATAAAGTGGGACACTCAAAACTGTGAACTACACAATGATTTGATATTATGCATGTAAACATCCAAATCGTATAGGTATCACCTTGTGCCTTTAATGGCATTGTTTTCTTCTTTTCCTTTTTTTTTTTTTTTTTTCCCTTCTAAGTAATGTAGGTGTTGTTGTATTGTTTGAAAGCAGTAAATGTTATATTTATTATTTGATTGCTATGGAATTATTCATTTCCCTCGACTCATACTTTTTGCTGCTGCATATTTGATTAGTATTTGTCCTTACACCACATTCTTGTATCGTTATTTGTTAGGGTTTACAAGTTTAATTTTTTATTTTTTTTTAAGAAAATGTTATTTAGTTCTTGAACTTTTAATTGTGTTAGGTACGTTTTCGAACTTTGAAAAATGTCTAATAGGTCTTTAAACTTTTAATTTTGTATCAATACATCTTTGGATTTTCAATTATGTGGCTAATAGACTATTGATCCATTCAATATTTTTATAATCCACATATTTATTCGATATGAAAGTTGAAGTATAGGATTATATTAGATATACTAATTTGGAGATCAAATGACACAAACTATCAAATTTTCAAATTTAGAGACCAAATGACACAAACAATCAAAAAAGTTTTTTTTTGGGTTTAACAAAGAAGTCAGCTAAGTTGCTTCAAAGTGTGAAGTTCCATGGAACTTAAAACCCATTTTGATTGACGTGGGAAAAAAGTATTTTTTAATTTTTGAATATTTTTAGGAGATTTTAATGGAAAAGTAAGATGCAAATTATATATTGAGATTTGAGAATGAACTTTACTCTGTACTGCCACACCATGCATTATCCTGTCTGCCACATTCATCCTATCTGCAGTAAGTCATAAATCACACCATATTTATTCTGCCTTTATAAACAAATACATGATTCACACTTAGGAATATAATCATTTTTTTTCATTGAAATCAATTCCATGATTAAAGGATATTACAAGTCCCACTTTTAAGGTCAAAAGCCATTGCTACTGAGTTATTTGCTAATACTCACGGTCTCTTTTTGAAGGATAAATGTCTTCCTTCATTTGTGACATTATCATTGTACTCTATTTTCTTTTAATATGTATACTATTTTCATTTATTATTTACGATAAAAGAAATATTTAAGAATTATATAAAATTTATAAAATAAAATAATGAATCATCTAATAACATGTCAATTGTTGAATAAAAGGAATATGTATTATTATAGTATTATAAATTTTTTCATAATTCCTTAGGTAGGTTAGTTGGTGTCAATTATCAAGCATTACATAACCCTTCTTAATATTTATACAAACACTTCCCCATATGCTATGACATAATTTATACATCTATAGATGCATATAAACCTTAGTTGAAGAATGAAACTCTCCCTCAAATAAGAAACTTACCCAATCAAAATATTATTATTGTATTAAATTCTAAATCAAGCATGGTTAAAAGTAAAACAACAGTAGCAGCTTGCCACATTGAGAGATCAACGGATCCAATACAATTTTGTGTTTACTACCATCTATGTTCCTTTTCGTTGAGGGTTGCTCAAGACAAGGCATAGGATTACGGGTGGGTCCAAGCTTAGAGGCATCTCAAGAGTACGCCTAGGGATCCACATATCCCTAAATGGAAAGTTAAAGTCTCAAGTGTTTGGTCAATCACACCAGCTATCGAACTTGATCCCTATTACTAAAGGGGTAATAATTGAGCCGAGCTCGCTGGTTGAAAACATGAAACTTCAAGGATTACATCTAACGCCACCAGTATTGCATATGTCTCAAGTGGATGTCAGACGATGGATTCTATAAATAGTCTCATTCCTCCATCTCAAAGGGTAAGCAATATTCTGGATACTTAGCTGAACTAAATACGTCATGTACTAATTTAGACATCAGAGTGTGTTAGGCTCGATAGCACATCGGTGCAAGCTCTTTTACAGGTCAGTCTAGACACATTCGCAAGTCCAAGGTAGCTCCATCCTTGGGCCCAAAACCTCAACGAGAGTTGCGCGGCAACACTTTTTAATGAATTACCAAACTTCCATTTGATAGTCATTTAAGTTTTAGCTTTTAGCTTTTAAAATTTGTATTTATTTTCTCACAATTTCTTAATTATATATAGTTTTCATCTTTCTTAATTAAACATTTGAATTTCTGTTTTGATAATCATTTCATTTTTTATTTTTGAAAATTAAGTTTTATAAGCACCACTTACCCCATAAATTTTTATGTTTTGATTATCTATTTTTTACTATAAGCAAGTTTTGAAAACTAAATGATGTAATTTAAAAAAATATATTTTTGTTTTTGAAATTTGACTAAAAATTTAAATGTTTATTTAAAATAAGTAAAAATCATAATAGAAAAATTGAGAGAAAACAAGCATAAATTTTAAAAACTTAAAGCAATAAAATAAATCATTATCAAACTGCTGAAAATGTAGACAACAACAAAATAATCAATAGATGAATGTAACGTTTTTAGGCTTAATTTTTTTAAAAAAAAAAAAAAAAAAAAAAAAAACTAAAATGTTATAAAAGAACAAAGACCTATAACATGAAGTAAAATTGAAGGGAATCCTTGATCTCCTTTGAACGAGAATAAAAAGAAAAAGCAGACATTTTTTTTTTATGAGTTCAACAATTACAATGGTAGGGTTCAAGAATTTAAACATCATATCTTACCCATTCAACTATGTTTAAATTGGTAGTAAAAATCATTCCAAAAACATATTTTTATCCATTTAAAATCAATGGTTATGGTATAAAATATTGTCAAGATTGGTAGTGAAAATCTTATCTTAAAATTAATAAAAAAGAAAAAGGAAAAAAAAAACGAACTCGAGATTGCATGATAAATTCGTAAAATGAGTTATCGATAGAATATCTTTCACCCATTAAAATAAGGGTAATTATTTTAAATGACAAAATTGGTAGTATTTTTAAATATAACAAAATATCATTATTTATTAATGATAGACATTTGATAGATTACTATCATCTATCACTGTCTATCACGGATAGACCATGACATTCTGCTATATTGGTAAATAAATTAGTTAATTATGCTATATTTGAAAATAACCCTTAAAACAACATTGGTCCAAAACTGAAAAAAAGAAAAAAAAAATTAATTAAAACTTTTATAGGACTAGAGAAAATATTATTTAATAGAGCATCTCTCAAAATGACAAATGGAGGACTTCCATGTTCAAAGCGTCAACTTCCCACCCCGCAAATCAGGAACCTTTTGTGTTTTGTGTTTTTGTTTTTTGTTTTTTTGTTTTGTTTTGTGTGTTTTTTTTTTCTTATATATAATTTAAATAATTAATTATAAAAAGGATTTAACATAAAACTATTCCAAAAAAAAAAAATAAAAAAATTGCTAACTCGTAGAGATGGTACACGAGTTAAATAAATCATAAATCGGATGTCCCGTCCAAAGTTACATGACCTAAACTCTATTGACGGTATATGCCACCAGAATCATGTATACTATGATACACCATTTGCACAATTGAAATTCATTTCACAATCTAAAAAGTAACCATATTCTTGCACATGGAAATTAATCGTGAACATTGTACACGAGTTCCCCGAAAAACACAAATACCATACACAAGTTACACAAAAATCATGCATGTGGTACATGAGTTTTGTGGCTAACCATCACCAATGTAGAATGAGATGATGTGGATTGGTGAACTTGTGTGCACCATATTCAAATTTCCTATCCCAAATTTGTCAATAGTTTTCATTTCTATCACAATTTTTTTTTTTTTTGCATTACTAAAAATATATTTTACATTACTATCTTATATTAAAACTAAATTATTCTCAAACTTACATTACTATCTTATATTAAAACTAAATTATTCTCAAACTTAACTTGAAAATAAGTGAATAACGTTATCTCATTGTCATTCAATAGGATCTCATTGTCACCTAAGTTTAAATTAGAATAGCATGATAATTTAAAAGTGATTTTGAATCACTTTTAAGTTTTACCACATTCAAAATCTTTCTACAAACATATTTTTAACTATTTAAAACAAATTTCTATGAAATAAAATCTGGTTAAAAACATATCAAATATTAAGAAATCTGGGACAATAGTTTAGTTTCTAGTTCTATTATTAAAAAATTTATATACTCAAGTTAAATTTCAAATGACACAATTATGATTTTCGCCACTTTTATAAAGAACTAAAATAGTGTTAATAAATTTGATTTAAAATTAAAGAATTTTTAAAAATAAAAAACAAGAAAACTATTTACACAAAATAACAAAATTTTTAGATAGTTTTGATAGATATTGATAGACTCCTATCAGCTTCTATCAGTAATAGACTTCTATCATTTCTATCACGGATAAATCCTAATAGATTCCTATCAGCATCTATCATTGTTGTTTTTACTATTTTCTGTAAATAGTTTGACATTTTTTCTATTTGTGAAAATTTTCCTTCAAGTAAATAAATAAATAACCAAATAATTAACAAACGAAGCTTACATCTTTTAGTTTTAAAAAAAATCTATGAAAACATGATAGAAAATGGATAACAAATTCAAACAAACTCATAAATGTTAGTAATAGTACTTACAAGCTTAGTTTTCAAATATAAAAAACAAAAATCTAAATAATTATCAAATTAGACCTATATTAATTTGAATAATATAACAAAAGTAATATGCTAACCCTTCCCAACAATGCCCTAAAGCAAGTAGACAACTCTAATTCATTAGAATCCAGCTAGGAAGTTCTTTTGAGGGGGGAGGGGGGGATTGGTACATGAGCTCACAATTCTCACAGCAACTCCTCAATCCATGCAAAAGCATCACCACTTACTAAGAAAAGCTGCCAAATGATGATGAACAATAGAGCAAAGGCAACAAAAGGGCAATCATATTTATACCCATATGTTCTTCAACTCAAATTTGCTGCAAATTTATCCTATTACTTAACAACCCCATGACATTAAAATATGGTATTCTTCACTATGTACAGATCTACATACCATCAACGAAACCAAGTTATGGGGGAAGATGTTTGTTGTGGCAGCTGTGGAATCATGCAGTGCTGTTGATGCCATTGATGTATAGCATTAGTTCCATCCATTCCACCATATCCATAAGCTTGTTGACTGTTGCTTAAGTTGTCTTCTTCAATCTCCATTGTTGCCTCTCCAACTTCTTCAGCTTCCATCAACTGTGGAGCTTCCTCTTGGGGGACTTCCATGTTTGTGGAAGCAGGAACCTGCAAACGAGGAACCCAAGGAACAACAGCCAGATTCTTGTTCTCAGTCGCCATTTCCTCATCATCTTCATCAAATTTCACCCGGCCATCATAACGATTCTCACGAAGAAATTCGCCTGATAATTGTCAAGATACATGGAGATCAGAATCATTGTTCATAGTCCCATTTTGAGATAAGATAATACAAAAACTTAACAATTCCTCTTCCCCAACCAAGAATGGTTAAACTTAAACCCAGAGACAAGTTGTTCATCAATCCAATATCAGATCGGCTTAGAAGTTAAGTAGTTTGAATATAGGATTCAAAAATCGAAACGAAAGAGAGAAAAATACGGAGAAACCAAGTGGAAATCAGTACTTACTCTTGAAACCAGATATAATGTCGGAATCGACAGATACCGAAAGAGGAGATGATTGCAAGAAAGGCGAATTAACAGGCTTAAACAGAACAATAGCCCTTTCATGATTGTCGCAGAAAGGACAATCTTCCATAGCATAAGCTGAAGGAGAAACAGGAGAAGCGTCCGGCAATTCCTCAATCCTCATACCATTTCCACCTACTACGAAATTTTCAGGAATCAAAGGCTCTTTGCTTAAAACAGCAATTTCCGGAGGTTCTTCTTCTTCTATAATAGGCGGTAAACCAACATCCTAGATAAATCGCAGAAAAATCTCAGAACAAAGCTCCAAAAACTCAATTGAAAGAAACAACAATACCAAAGGGGAAAAAGTACCAGACGGCGAATCTTCCTGGCAGGCGATGAGAGGGAGAAATCTGAGAAGTCATCGTTAATTTGATCGAGATCTTTTCTTTTGATCTTCATCTTCATCTCCGATGAAGGAAAAAACTCCTATCCTAAATTTCTACTGTTAAATACTCAACAGAACTTTCAATTTCCCACCGTACCCTCGCTGGAAAAATCCGATTCCCTTGCGAACAAGTTGGATGAAGCAAAAATGGATTCGAAAGTGTTTATAAAGAAGAGAAGGAAGAACACAGAAGAATTGTTGAAGAAGAAGGAAGAAGAAGAAGGCCACTGGAGAGAGAAGGAAAAGGGTTTCTGTTTTCTGGCTGTCTCTAGAGAGCTCTGGAAAGCCCCACTGATAGAGAAGATGAAGCCCAATTTACCTTATTATTATTCGTTTTTTATTTTAATTTATCTTTTAATTTAGCATTTTAACTTATTGGCGGTTAATCAGAATTGTTTGCAACGTGGCGTATTATTATTGGACAAGATGGGATTATTATTTCAGTTAACTTCACACGTGCGAGCTATTAGGAAAATTGTCTACTTCTAATTAGATGCTATGCTCATTTGAAAATTTTTCCGATTTTTTCTTTCTAATTTTAAGAAGTAAACGTTTGTTTCAAAGAAAGATAAAATTTTTGTTTTATATTTTATTTTTTATCCGCCATTTGTACTAACCTGAAATTCTCATTGAGCATTTCAAATAAAGGAGAAAGTTGTTTAGTTGTAGAGCTTGTAGGGTAAAGAATTAATTAACAAGTCATAAAATTATTATTTTTAGTCATAGGCCCATGAACTTCTTAGACTGGATGGAGTTAGTCATTTCATTCCTCTCATTTTCTACTTTTTTGGGCAAACCTGTCCTTCAAAATTTAGAAAAGACTTTAATAGCTTCCACTCGTTCTTACAAAAATAAATAATAATAATAAATAATTATTAAACAAAATTGAGATGGAAAATACTTAGGGCAAGGATAAGACGGGGGAGGTGAAGAAATTGCCAAAATTTTTAAGAAAGGGTTTAAAAACATATTACCGTTTGAGTTTAAAGATAGGAAAATTATTATAAATAGAAAAAAATATCAAATTATTTACAAATATAGAAAAATTTGATTGCGATAGAACTCTATCATTTGAGTAATAGACTTCTATCATGTCTATTGCTCAAGAATAAAATTCTATTGCTGATAGATAGGAAATTTTTTTTATATTTATAAATAATTTGATTCATTTTTCTATATTTGAAAACAACCCTTTAATAAGATATCTAAAATGGTTTTTTTTTTTTAAATCCATTTTGCCAAAATGGGTTTAATTGCTAGGATTTTTATTTGTTTTTTGCTTTACTAAAAAAGAATATATTACTTTCCCCTTTTTTAACGAAAAAGTCTTATGAAATGATTATAATGCAGTATAGAATTTATAGCATTGAATTGAAAAAGGAAAAAACTTTCAACTTCTGGTCTTTGTATTATTATTCCTTTAGCACAACAAGGATACCTATCGTGATATAAATTCATAATTTTGGGATGCGTAATTATGAAATCTTAAGACTTTTCAACTATAAAAAAGTTGCACGATAATTGCTCGAGCCATAGAATATATAACCAACCAAATTCAGTAATATGTAAATTTTGAAGAAAATAAAGATTATTTTTAAGAATAGTGGAAATAGAAATAGCAAAGAAAAATGGCCAAGGGAAAATTCTAACATATATTTAAACCATTTGAGTTATATCATATTGAAAAAAATCCACTCAATAAAAAAGTACAATGTTCAAATATTATTTTGATTTCTATATTTTAAAATTTATTCAATTTTAGTTTGTATTTTCATTTGTCCAATTTTAGTCCATGCACTTTCCATACCTCTTAAATTCATTTAATGTTAATTTTTCAAAAAAAAAAAAAAAAAATTATCTATTCACATTTTTAGTACAAATTTTGGAACCACATTCACATATTATATTTTAGTTAAAACACCATTTTCGTCCTCATACTTTGAACTTTGAAGTTTATTCAATCTTAGTTCTTGTACTTTTATTTATCTAATTATAGTTTTTCAAAGTTAGTTTTTACCAAAATTGATTAAATAATAACAATAGTTTCAATTAAAATTCAATATGTAATTTTTTTCTTTTCAAAATCTATAATAAAAATACTAATAGATAATAAAAAGATAAAAAAAAAAAAAAAAAAAAAAAAAAAATCATCAAAACCTAGCACTATATTCTAAGTGAAGGTAGGTTCAGAAATTTAAATCTCCTACTCCAGAAATTATCAAATTGAAAATAATAACAAAGGAATAGAGCACATTGTTTTTTCTTTTCCTAAACAAAAAATGTGCAAAAAAGCCCATTATAGCAGGCAACAGCTTTGAACGTACAAAACAAATAATAATAGTTTTAGGGAAGGGACAATCGCAGCCACACAACAAACCACAGTGCCAAATTACTCAAATTTACAATAAGATTGGATAGTTTTGTGATCCAATCATATTAGATAACATCAAATTTCATCTTAAGGCCAATTGACAGCAAGAGGAGTAGCCGGTCTATCTTATTAGATTGTAAGATCTCTTTATTTTTTCAATGTGAGATCCTCAACATGCTTCTCAATATGGTGTCTCTTTTGTGTGCACCATTCTTAGATCTCACCCAATTTATTTATTAATATATAACATGGAGTTTCATCTCAAAGCCAATTGACAATGAAAGAAGTGATTCATCTATCTTATTAAGATTGTGAGATCCTTTGATTTTTTTCAGCGTGAGATCCTCAACAAACTATATGTCTCTATGCAAAGATAAAGGTCATATATGCCTTAAAAAAAAGTCATAAGATATAAAGAAATAAATGTCACAGACACCCCCACAGTGTATGTAAATATAAAATATTCACATACACACATCAGAGGAAGCAGTTTTATTTAAGGGAAATGGGATATGATTATTAGAAGAAGATCAAGATGATGCAGGTTCTACTGGAGAGAGTAGAAGAATGATGGAAGAATAACTAAGCATGGGATAAAGATTGGCGTCAAGGAAGTGAGCATACTGTTGGATTGCCACATCTCTTTCAGGAAGGTCACTTGTGAGGAAGTCGAATGGCGAAATCTTACCTGTGTCGACCAATGGGTCCCATCTGTATCCGGGTCTCTCGGGCAACGTCACAGTGACAGGTAAATGACTAGCATTGAAGGCTATGTAAACTTCTCGTTTTACCGAATCAACCTGGCAAACAAGCCATATCATAATAAGAATCAATCTTAGAGCATACATAGAAACTATCAAACTGACATGATCTCGGCAAGTTGAAAAGCAATATGGTTCAATATTCAAATGATAATCCAAAGCTTCCTATTACAACCTAAAAGTGGCTATTTATAGCCCTACAAGAAAATGAGAAAATTATCTATGCTAATTAAACACCAAATAATCTAAATTAACAACTAAACAAATATTAACTTAAATATACTAATTATCTAACTTATTCTCCTCACTGATGTGGGAGGCAGGAGAGCAAAAATATGAAGAATGAAGATAATTTTTGAGGAGGATGGCTTGTGTTTGTGTGAGAAAATATTGATTGGAAAAAGGAATGTACCAATGTGAAGGCCACAAAACGGCTTGCTTCAGTCCAGTCTGGCTTTCCAGGAGAATGACCATGCCATTGCAATCTCTCATCTGTTGGGAAATCATTTAAGCCAAGTGACTCACATTCACTGCAAGATCATAGAGAGATGGCATCGAAAGACAGGATTAATAGACATTTACAACACTAAACTCACGAAACAAATCAATTCAGAAGGCACTTACTAACGGAATGTGGTCATAAGACTGCAAAATCTATGGAAGTCAGAGGATGACTCTTCCAACTTATCCCAATGGAAATAATTGAGCTGTAGCAAAGTTAATAGCTCAGGTCAATTGAGTTGAATTTCAGCTCAACAAAAAATGTTAGGGAAATAGCGAGATTAAGGAACTACATAATTATCGTGGCAATATGTATTGTTGTTCCCTCCCTTCGTGTGACCGTATTCATCACCCATTAATATCATTGGGACGCCCTGATCAGATAAAAATAGTCAGAACAAATTTCAAAAACCTAATTTTATAAGAAATATACTAACACTGCGTCCTGAGTATATATGCTATGTGCATGTAATCATACCATATTACAAGAATGTGCGTTCGCGAGAAGATAGCAGTAACCCACTCAATTAAACCAGGATTTAAAGTTAAATTTTAAAATACATCGAGGAGAAAGAATCTGGTTCAGAATTGAATTAATTTTACTATTGAAGCCCAAACAACCCACATGTTTATTTTCACCGCAGATTAAAATGTTTAGTAATGAAGTCAAGTTGTCAAATCGTAATAGATTTTGTTCATTTTGTTGGAATCCTTGAATACCACCCACCTTCAGGTTTCCAAATTCTAGTTATCTTTTTGCCGACAATTCAGAATGTCGGCTATCTTTATATCTAAGTATCATCAGAATTTCCTACATGTGAACGGGATTTCAATGCAACCGATTTATTAAAGAATTGAGGAAGTAAGCCAAAAATGATTGCCTTCAAGGGACATAAATATTATTGCCATAAACATCACAATTTCGCATACATGCATAGCTGAACTGTGAACAACTAGAGCAATGTCTAACCCGGAGAACAATGCTTGTACAAGTTTATGAATGAAAATATGATGTCCCTATAATCGGATTGACACATCCAGTATGATATGAAAGATAAATTCTTTGTGCATTAGTTTAATCAACGTAAACAATTAACAGGTCATATATTATATCAGTGGACCTTACTTGGGAAACCATGAGGCAGACAAAGAAATTTCGCATCTGTCTTTTCCTCAATTTCTTTACTGAGATGCTAACAAACTCTCCCTCCTGTATAATATAAGAAAAGGGCACATTAAAAAGGGAGAAAACATAGGAAAAATAATGAAAATAAACAAACCCAAAAAAACATATCGAGTATATGACAGGCTCCAAAAAGGTATAAGAAGCTCTCTGGAGACACCCGTACAGAAAGATTAATACTCATGGTAATAAATAAAAACTAGAAGCCTTTAGTAACTTATTAGTTATTTCTGAAATAGAAAAGAGAAACTATTACATTGATTGATGAAATAGATTAAAACATAACCCAATCTCAAACTGTGAGTTACTTCAACTCGTCGAACACTAAATGGTAAAGACTTTCAGGCAAGAATACTCCTGCTATCTCATGAAAATTTGATACTAATATCTTTTTAGGAAAAAAATGTTGCAGAGGAGTCCAACAGGATTCTGAAGCCATTAGTGGAATTGAGCTTTAACCATCAGACGGCATTAGAGAGGTTTTGATCTGTTTGATAAACAATACCCAATCCTAAAGTATGCCTATTGTTATTAAGGTCCAATGATTTATGATCTTACGGGATGCATGCAACTGACTGCATACCTTTCCACAGTTCCAGCTATTATTATGATTTTCGCCGTCATTGTTGTCTTCACCATTTGCTAAGTTATGCTTACTATTGTACGTCACTAAATCAGCCAAAGTGAAACCATCGTGTGCACAAATAAAGTTGATACTATTCCATGGTTTCCTTCCTCCTCCCTGTAAAAACGTTGTTAGATATTCAACTCAATATGCAAATTAAAAAACATTGTTAGAAATCTACTCAATATGCAAATATCCTATACGACACTATAACTAATAGGACATACAAAGTTTATAATTCAAATAAAAAATACTTGTTTCTTTAACCATGGTAATTAGACGATAATTCATTGATGTGATGAAATATATAATAGGATGGAAAGAACCCTGACCTAAAGAAAATTCATAATAGCCTTCCAATTAGCCAAAAGATCAACCAAACTGTAATTGGTAAAGGGGGCATAAAATTTTAGCACCATTTTAGCGGGTGTAGAAAGACAGTGTACAAATCTATCAAAAGAGAGTGTTGTTGTGTCACTGAACATGCGATTGTTTCCCTCACTCCATAAAGTTTTTCTTCAAAAAATAATCATTTTTAATTTTAATATTCATATGCATAAATAATTGTGGCATACTTGTGTAATCATCAGCAGAATTAGAAGAACTAGAAGAATTAGAAAAACTAAAAAAAATATAGATATGATATGGTTCAATACAGTAAAAATGAAAATTCAATTTGTAATATTTCCATCTACTTAAACCAGGCAGTATCACGCATCATGTGCAATACACAACTCACAGACCTTTTACTCGCAGCCCTATTCCCTAGCAATGCAACCATTATGCTGGTTTATAATATTCGTGCCCCACAGGAAGTTTTGTGCCAAAGCAAACCTCCATTATGATGCCGCTATGAGTGTGCAGTGGTTCTTTGTTTATTACTTCCAAATCCCAACTCTATTTTCTTCATTCTAGAAAATATATCCAAAGCTATTATGCTATTTCTGTTATACTTCCAATAAAATGTAGACAGAACCGGATTAATCTATCTGAAGAAAAGTAACCTTATTTCACTAAAAACAGGGAAGAGAAACTCTAAGTAACCTGGTAAAGATTAGGGCTCCCACAAAGGCATTCAGCAAAAGCTCCAGAAAACCCATCTGTGCCTTTGATGAACTGCCGTACAACGTCTCGATACTGAAATTGATCCAAAAAAGAAAAGTTGTGATCAAACATCATAAACAATACCAAACCATGCAAGTACATAACTAGAAGTTCTTAAAGCACATTGAGCATCGTTACGACTTCTGAGGAATCTTAAAGTTACTTGGTTAATTGACGATCCACTAAATTCCCGTCATTATTTTATAATTTTTGTATTTAGGCAATGTGGCAATCATTTTCTTTTAACTTTCAGGATTAGACCTCTCAATACTTTCGATCAACTATAAGGAAATGATGAAGAAAATGGTAAATATCTATGCAGACCTTCCCGTTCCATTCTGACCAAATACCCCAGTGAGGGAATGTGCCAACTTGGTATAGGCCCCCAGCATCCCATGCTTCAGCAATGAGCTATTAATAATAGAAAAGGAATAAGACTAATCCATAATGATAACAAAAAAAACGAATAGAATCAATAGCCAGTGACTAGTTCCACCATGGAGCTACGGGTTCGGTTTACATGCTACTAACTACGACGAGATTGTAAGCATCAATTTCAATCAACACAAAATTCCTACCATAAGATCAGAAAGAAGACTAAATACTTTAAACCATGTCTTCAAGGAGGGCATATTTCATTTGATGAAAAAGGGCGTAAAGAAAATTAGCCCAACAAAAAAAAAATGAAACAGAAACCCTGATAAACTACGGACAGTGACTACAATCCAATAAAAACAAACTTTTTTAAAAAAAAATAAAGAAAGGAAGAAAGTAAAAGAACCATCTAGGTCATGTTTACAATTGTCCGTGAAGCAGACAATCAAGTAGAATAGAGGAATTTAGGGTAAATACCTTCACTCCTTGAAGTACTGGGTCATTACTTATCATGTCAATCAATGGAGGATTGCCAAGAGGAGAGCCAGTTGTGAGTACGTCACCTTCTATTGGATTTCCGTACACATTTACTGCATCCCACAAACTGTCCACAAAAGAGGAAAAGGATGAATAGTGAGATAAGTATCCATACAAAAATTAAGCATACAGACAGAAAGATCAGCCAATAACCTGCTACCTCTGGTCATTATAGAAGCAAGGTCAAAGCGAAACCCATCCACATGCATTTCTGTCACCCAATATCTGTGGCCAAAGGTTTGCATCTCAAAAACCAAATAAATTATTCTGAAATTGCATGATATGCAGACACTCAAAGGGCGCGAACTTGTCATCTCAACACTTCTTACATGAGGAGGGAGGAATTGTGCTTTGGGGTTTCCCCTTTATTTCATTTTATCAATGAAATGTTTCTTCACTAAAAAGATGAAAACATGAGGAGGGAGGAATTGAGGAAATGACCACAAAGATAAAGCCAAAAGAGTTGATAGACTAAACCGACAATAAGATGCAATAATCTGTCAGATAGTAAAATATTTTCAAATTTAGAAAGCTGGATATGCATAATATCCTACTGATCATAGTCAAAGGGCGACACTCTTCTTTGTTATTAGGGCTGGAATATTTTGTGTGTGTATTTTTGAGAGTCTAGTTTTGGTTTCATGGGGCTGTCAATTTGCATCCTAGATTTAAGATAGATTCTTTTGGACTTTTGATGTGTGTTTCACTTGTTAAGGTGATATTGTTTGATGATGGAGATCCTCTTTCACTCACTGTTTCAAACCAAGGGAGAGTCTCTTTGGTTCAAAGCTGTTTTAGCTATTTTGTGGAATATCTAGCTCAAGGGAAGTAGAAGAATTTTTTAAGAGTTGAGAGCCCATGGAAGTAGGCGTGGTCTATGACTGGGTTTTTACCCGTCTCCACGTATCTATTTATAAGGAGTTTTACAGTGGGGCACCTCTCTCTCTAAAAAGATTTATATTCTTTTCCCTTCTCTTTTGCATTTTCAATTTATATCCTTGTTTAGATTTGGTTTATTATGCTGTTACCTTGTTAAGTTTGCTGTAATTTTTTTTCTAAAAGTATACGTTTTATCTTTCTTTCTCCTTTTGATATACCTCTTTCCATTCCATGTGTTTCAGATAAATCGAAACCAACAAGTGCCAGAAATATGGTATCTGCGACTATAGTACATCTACCTCAAGCAGTCCACAATGAACGTACGTACAGCTGGATGATTGCAGTTAAATGTGTTCCCACATCCTGAATAATTATAAAACTCTCCCTGAAAAACCATGTTTAAGATATGAAGCATATGATATATAAATATTGAAAAAACAAGAGATAAAAATAGATTAAAAAGGAGATGAAGAAGAAGAAGACTAACGAAACCATAACCGTTGCTTAATCTTCCACTTAAATTTTAGCACATGGGTAATATTATCCTACCAATTTAAATTTAAAACAGCCATCAAGTGTACGTATGAGATATACTGAATGCCAGGTCTCTGTAATTTGAATGCACACATCAAAGCCTTAAACATATATAAAGATTTAGAAATTAGAACAAGTAGTTAGTTTCTAAAACATTTCTCCATTTCAGCATTTATGAATTCTAAAGGGAGAATTGATCTTTTCTTTCCTTTTCAACAGTAGTGACATGCTTGGTTTTTCCATCCTCGATACCTTAAAAAATAGATTGGGGATTTTCATTTGATAATTAACCAAGGAATTAGTGGTGGAAGTAAGCCTACAGATGTTTCAAGCAGTTGAATACAAAATATCTCGTATAGATTCTTTTTTCTTTTTTTTGGAAACATAAGAAAATTTCATATAGATAAAGTAACATAAACTTTGCAGAAAGCTGAATTAAGAAAATTGAAAGAAGATCATTCATCCGTCTTATATTGATGATATGTTAATCTCCTCTAAATAAAATGTGAGGGAGGAAAATTAATAATCCTAGAGATACATACCATTGGTGCAAGCATGTAATACACATTATTATCAACACCCCTGAAAGAAATAGTTGGGCCATTTTCATTCCCCTCAGCCGTGTGATTGAAAACTACATCCATGATCACCTGATCAAAAAGAAAAGTCAACTAAAAAAGTGAAAAATAAGTCATATTTCAAAAGTAACCACGGAATTATTTCATTCTTCCACCTCAATTCCACGCTTATGTGCTTCTCTAATGAGAAGCTTGAATTCATTTACAGCATCCTGGCCACAGTTTCCTGTGCCAGCAGAAGAATATCGTATCATTGGTGAAAAGTAATTGACTGTTGAGTATCCCCAAAAGTTCATCCTGGACAAAAAAATTGAGTTCATGATGCGATTTATTGACAAGAAAAAGGTAAAAGTTCTAAAAAGTTGATATATGGATTCCATTGTACTTATTTACTTTTCACAAACAATCTGACATAAAAACTAAATTCTCATGTCATTGGAATAATTTTGGGTATAAAAGAGTGTACAGATTATTGCTCACAGCATACTAATTAAAACCAAGCAAAGCCATTACAATATAACAGGTCTTCGAGAATGGTGACTTGTGCTCTTATAATATAAAACTATATGCGTGAACTACAAATGCAAAATAAAAACGGTCCAAGGATCCCAGACCTTTTCTTCAGAGGACAATTTTAAGCCATGCATTAAACTATAGCAAAAATCTAAAAGTTCTCCAAGAAAGGTGTCAAATAGTACTTATAGTCACCCAAGACAGAGTTATAGCTGAAGTATTCCCACTCGTTGAATTCATGGCATGGCATTAACTCTATACAGTTGACTCCAAGTTCCTGAAAGTTGATCATTAGAAAGAGTTGTGTCATTGACCCACTAGGAGAGGACGGAGAACATGTATTACTAGCTAAAGATAGCAACATGCAACATTTGAGGTAATGGAAGGGCAGAGCCAGAGCAACCTAATTGCATGTAGAGAGAAAACAAATCATTAGAAAGAGTTGTGTCATTGACCCACTAGGAGAGGACGGAGAACATGTATTACTAGCTAAAGATAGCAACATGCAACATTTGAGGTAATGGAAGGGCAGAGCCAGAGCAACCTAATTTGCATGTAGAGAGAAAACAAATTAAACGAAGATATTATTAGAAGTTGGAT
The DNA here is from genome assembly GCA_002890555.2 of Lagenaria siceraria. NCBI lineage: Eukaryota > Viridiplantae > Streptophyta > Magnoliopsida > Cucurbitales > Cucurbitaceae > Lagenaria > Lagenaria siceraria. The sequence continues at coordinate 22,147,034 of CM016492.1, read as the reverse complement.
GAAGTAATGGACATAAAACCCCATCAGACCCTATCAGAAACAAAATCCAATATTTCACTAGGAGACCCATATATTTTTTTTAACTTAAGGCCAAGGAGATAGTCTATAAAAATAGTATATCAATGATAAACTTGAAATTTTAAAATTTTGCCATATTTGCAAACTATTTATTTATGTGACATTTGTCAATATGATAACCCATTTTGCTACCCATTACAATTATCCAAATAAAAAATGCATAAAAAAATGTTGCTCTCCCAACCATCATGGGTTGGCCTAGTGGTAGTGGGAACATTAAAAAAAGGCCAAAGAGCTAAGGGATCATGGGTTCAATCCATGGTGGCCACCTATTAAGGATTTAATATCCTACGAATTTTCTTGACACCCAAATGTTGTAGGGTCAAACGAGTTTGTCCTGTGAGATTAGTCCTAGTGCGCTAAGCTGGCCCGGACACTCATGGATATCAAAAAGAAAAATGTTGCTCTCCCCTGACACTAGCATTTACCTTTTTCAGATAAGAGCTACATGAATGACATTAAGAAAAAGGCAAGCAAAAAGGGGTACAAAGAATTGATTTGTTATTGGAGCACTCTAGAAACGTACCTTCAAGTAATCCAGCTTCTCAACTAGACCAAGATAGGTTCCAGGAAATTCTGACTGGCTTGATTCATGCCTGGTGAATCCCCGTACATGCATTTCATATATTATAAGATCTTTTTGTGCGTGCTGCAGAGGTAAATCCCCTTCCCAATCAAACTGAAAACATCACGTCAAATATATATTATATAAGCATATTAGATGCCCTGAACATAGAAGCAATTTACAATAAGATGGAACTGCATTATCTTGCAAAAGCATTAATACGAGGAGGCTACTTTTACCGCTCCTTGGGGCCCATTTAATAACCATTTTGGTCTCTGTTTTTTAGTTTTGGTTTAAAAATAAGATTATACGGTCTACTTAATAGGCTTGCGTATGGAAGAAAACCTTTTTCTCTAAAAGAAGGAAGGCTCACCTTGATCTAATTGGTGTTCATTCGTATTTCTGTTTTATGCCAATGCGGTTTCCCTCAAACAAGCTTCTTTTCCTTATTGAAAGGATGCGACCGCCTTGGGTGTGGGAGAGGAGGAGCTTTGGATCTTCCATTAGAACCTCAAGCCCTATGGCATTAGACAATCATTAGAAAGTATGGAACTCCTTCCAACAGTTGGAACTTTGATCAGGATCTATGGGCGACTTTGGGAACCCTTGGAAGTGATATCTCAACGTCTTATGGGCTTCTTGTTCTTTATCACTTTTCCTGTGGGGTAGGTTGTAGAGTTTAATCATTAGGAAGTATGAGACTCATTCCAACAATTCAAACTCTGGTCAGGATTTACGGTTGACAGGGGAACCCTTGGAAGTGACACCTCTCAATGCCTTCAGGCTTCTTGTTCATTATCATCTTTCCTGTGGGGTTGGTTGTAGAGTTTAAATTTGGGAGGATATTTGACTTCAAATGGACACCTCAAGTTGCAGTTCCCCCTTCTTATTTTGTACTCCTCTCTAACATCCTCTAATTTCCTCAACTATCTGATTAAGGGGAGAGTCTTCTCTTTTGCTTTTTGTTTTTACAGACCCTCCTTGGTTAGCTAAAAGAGGCTTCCTCTATTTGTTGTTACCATAAGGACAAGGGAGTCTACTTGTATTTTGAAACTCTGATTGCCGTAGGCTTTAGTGCTTGGCATGCTTAGTATCAAGTCCTGGTAAAATTCTTCTACTTTGAAATTTTAGCATGCTAGAGGTTTCAAGCAAATATTTGTCCGATAATATATATATATATATATAAGATTTATCCCATCTAGTTTTAATAGAATATAATGTACGAGATGCAAAATAAAGATCGAGTAGCACTGTAGAACTATATACAAACACATAATGTGTATAGAAGTGGTTGAAACTAGATTTCAAAGTGCCACCGGGATCTATAATCTCACTTTTGAAACTGTTTGTCACACTTCCTATGAAACATAGTTCATTGCATAAAGTGGTTTAACTTCCAATAATATAAGCTTACCAAACAAAATACAGAAATCTGAAAGAGAGAAGCATAAATACATTTTTTATTTCCTCACTAACGGCGGGTACCATGCCAGCCATTTGGGGCCAACAGTTGTCATTGGGTCCCAAGGCACCAAACTCCCCTCTGCTAATAACGGCCTGAGAAAAGAAATAGAAAGTCAGCAACCCGCTACACATCCTCTCGTACAAATTACAATCTAGCCACAGTAAGGAAATACTGCAACTTATAAATATGGGATAAAAGTTATCATTATACAATGAAAACAAAAAGAAAATGATGAAATTACGAACTTTAGCATATGGATCTAACAAAATCCGAGAAGGGTCAAAGTAGCATCCTTCCTGAGGCGAAAATTTCCCATCAAATTTGTAGCCATAAAGCATCTCAGTAAGATCTCCCTTCAGAAATACATGCCAGACATCCCCAGTTTTATTGGTTAAGGGATCAAGTGTGATCTCCTGGGTCACTCTATTCTGCACGAAGTAAATGGTAACCAATGCCATCAGCTACAGTGAAGTAAACGATTCAGAGTAAGCTAATTCAAATATAACACTCAGAAATTTTTTTCAAACATGCGTGCCTCAAAAGAAATAAGTTTTTCAACATAACAATCATGGAAGGGAAGGAGTCATAAAATCGAGTAACCACGTTTATAGGTCCATAAAATGCATATGCTAGCAAAAGCCACCCATCTATTTACCCTCGACAAAAGCCCACATGAATTGAAGAATAAATTATAATGCACTTCTGACAATAAAGTCCCGAACAACGGCAATATCGAATAAGATGCTCTCTCTGGAGAAAAAACAACAACAATAATGTACAAGCAATTATTTGAGTTTATTTCTATTTTACCTCCTGCAAATCAGAAAGATTTATCAAACACAGAGTAGCTGAAACCGCATTGGCAGAATAGATAGCGAAATTAATCCCACCGTCTCGAGTTGTGGCACCGAAAGGCGTTGGAGTACCGTCGAACACTTCGAACCGATTCAAATTGGAAACCTCAACCTCTTCCGCCATGGTGACTGAAGTCCCCACCTCTGCTCCACGATTCCTCGCTGTAGTCACCGATGCATTCATCCTTGAATGAATCCAATTAACATCCAAATCGAAGCGGATATCACTTCTTTTCCGGCCTCGAACAATATTCTGCTTCGAATTCCGGCGTCGCCATTCTGGAAAACTCAAGTTTAAAGCACACAGAAAGGAAGCAGACGAAGACAATGATGCACTCCGTGTAACCAGCTCCATTTGCTTAAAGAATTATCCCCGTCGCCTGTTAATTGAAAGCTAAACAAAAATCATAGCTTAGCTCAGTGAAAATGTATGAACTCTCATTCAAGGCGTTGCAGTCGTTAACAGTGAAAGTGAGCAAACAGGGAACTCGTTGCTTCAGCCATGGCCGTTCTTTTCATAGAAGTTGGGTCCACCCTCCGCAGCTATCGTTTTCGTCCATCCACGGACGCGGGTAAGAGATCGAACGGATTCTAAAAGTTTGATGGTACGTGCCACCGTTGATTTGGCGTATTGAAAATTCTTGGGTTTTTTTGTACGGAATGCTATTTTAAGAGGTCCAAATAAAATATATCTTGATTTTGAAAATCTAAATTTATTGACCTTCTTGTTTGGAAATTTCGTAGGAATGATCCAAAAATTGAGTCTAAAATGTCAAATGATTATTTACTTACGTTAAGTTTTAATGAAATTACCAAAATAAATTCGCGCACGCAGAAAAGTTCATTTTGCTCTTCGACTAGATCTGGGTATGGAATGGAGGAAGGCCATCTATTTCGACCAGATTTGGGTATAGAATGGAGGAGAGTCATCAATTTGTCCCATCTCGTTGAGAAATTGAATGGAAAGGACGTCAAAACTATGGAACGGAGGTCGTGCTCGGTCGTCGAGCAGAATGGTGGAAATTCGCCCATTGCAAGAAATCCAATTTTTTTTGTAGTGTCATGCTAAAATTTCAAGAAAAATGAAAATGAATAGTTTAAAACTAACATGGCAAGAGTGGATCCAAATGAAAAAAAAATTTAAAATATATGGACAAAATTGGTCCCTAGTATTTTGTTTATTTAAAAAGAAAACAATATAGTGTGTTTATACATAAATTCACCACATATATGCGGCCTTTTTTCTTCTATTTTAGTCCCTATTCACCCACTCGTCCAAATATAATATTTGCACTTTCAATAAAGAGTGATTAACTCGAGGAGTTGGAGTTGGGTGAATGGAATTTTCAACTCCACTCCTTACTTAGTCCAATAAGGTTATGGATCACAGGACTAAAATATATTAGTTTGATACTTTACTAACTTCGTATATTACATGCTCCAAAAATTCTTAACTTCTCAAACTTCACAACTGGTCATAATTTACAACTTCATTCCCTTGTTGTACTTTCAATAAATTTCAAATTTCGTCATTCAAAGTTAATTTTTATTTAGATTGGATAAATAATAACAATAATTTTCATGCAGAGAGAAAAGGCATACATACATATATTTACAAAAATATAGATATTATTATATATATAAAGAAAATGCTAATAAGATTTTATTTTAAAAATAAAAAGAAAAAAATCAATAATAAACTAACGGGTATCAAAGGTGTGTTTAATTTAACCTTTCAAGTGTTTAATTTAAAAAAAATATATATCAATTTAGAAAAAATAGGAGTGTTTGACATTAACTCAAAATAGCTTTTGAAAAAAATGAGTTTATGAAATAAAGGGTAATTTCTACCTAATTTGAATAATACATAAAATTACCAAAATACTCTCACTAGTCCTCTAACTCACTTCAACCATGGTTGTCACAAGTTACTACTACCCTCCAACGCCCATTACCTACTCTTGCAAAACTTCTGGCAATCATCTCCGACAACCACCACCGACTCCGTGTGACCAACTACGACGACCACCACTAAAAACCACCTCCGACAACCACCTCTACTGACTAAACTTCGACGACCTCCTTCAACAACAAACTCCAACAACAACCACTTCCAACACCCTAGTTCTAGTGACCAACTACATCGATTATTTCTAGCGACCAACTCTAATAACCAATTAGATCGAATATATGCTAAAAAAAAGCGACAAATGAAAATATTTTTAAATTATTAGTTCATAGTGTTTAGTAATCATGATTTATAGTCATTTGACATTAATAGTGAAGGGATCAAATCCTCCACGAAAGCAATTGATCACTTTTGCTTTCATTTTATTTTAGAATTACAATACAGAAAAAACGAACAAACAAACATACATTATGGAGTTCTACAAGTTAAGCATGAAATATTGGGAAGAAGAATTATACCTTTTGAAGATCACAACTTTCTTCAATTTTCTTCTTCTCACGAACTGATCTTCCCTCAGCAACGGATCTTCTCAATCACATACATGGACTCCTCTAAAATGCCAGTGAGAACCTTGCTGAAAGAGGGAGTTTTAAAAAATAAAAAATAATAAAAAAAAAACTTTTCTCTATGACTTGAGAGTGAGAAAATTTTGAGAGAAAATGAAAGCAATAAGTGAAATTGTGTAACCTCCAGTATTTCAGACTATCTGCAATTTAAAGGAGAAATAGATAGTATAACTCCTCACTCACACAACCTCCCCACTCCCTTGCAATACAGGAGAGTTATTTTATTTTATTCAATATAATTAAATTGATTCCATTAATTAATTAAATTAAATCTCTCCTATGTAATTAAACCTATATTTGAATCATATTGAAATGTATATTTCTTTCGTAACTAATAGTTTAATACGAATCTCATTCATATTAATTTTAATCTATAGATTTTAATATGAATCTTATTCATATTAATTATTATTTGAATCTAATTCAAACACATTAAATCTCTCAAATTATATAGTTTAATTTTAAATCTTATTCAAAATGAACTTTATATTATAATGTATCTATATAATATTATATTAATTGTATCCTATACAATGAACCTAAATTTCCTTTTACATCATCATCGCACTTGTTGTAGTATAAAAGGAAAAAAAAACCCTACAATAACCAATATGATATTTTAATAGAATAAAATAGGTTTAAATCTTATTTTGGTCTCTGAACTTTGAATAATGTTCTATTTTGGTCCCTAAACTTTTCAAAATGTCTATTTTAGTCCATCAACTTTGAATATTATTTTATTTTGGTCCCTAAACTTTTAAAAATGTTTGTTTTAATCCCTGAACTTTTAAAAAATGCTTATTTTAGTCCTTGCTATATTAAGATTTTGTCAACTTTTTAACAAAATAGTTAGATGACTTATATTTTTGAATGAGACTATACTACCAAATAAGTCTGCTACGCTAAAAATGTAGAGATTCAATTTTGAATAAGCTAGCAAAGTGAGAGAATACAAAAGACATTTTTAGTTCAAAATTTTGGTTTGACGTGTTGGTGTAGTATTTATTTCATATTACTCAACACATGTAGAGCCTAGTCATTCAAAAATATAAGTTTCCTCACATTTTAATTGAAGAGTTAATATAATTTTAATAGTAAAGACTAAAATAAATATTTTTAAAAAATTTAAGGACTAAAACGAACGTTTTTTAAAAATTTAAAGACCAAAATAGAATAAGATTCAAATTGACTAGAATTTAAACCAACGAGACAGAAATTAGAATACAGTTAAGAGGACAACCGGCAATTGCCCAAGGAGGAGTAAAATTTTACGAACCGAGTCAAACCGATAGGCTGGATAATACAGCCAAACCTTCGCTCACGTTTAGGCTATAGAGAAGGCGATAGTTAATTCAGGAGACAAGACGTTTAATCCTATCATGTCGCCAACTCCATCATTATACCTCTAGATTTCGTCACCTCTACTCTTCATTGATCATTCTTCTCTGAGAAATCTTCGAAATTTCTGCATTGGCTGGCCTACACACTGAATCGCGTCGGCAATTGTTTGCATTACAGAGCATGGGGAAGCCATCTTGGCCTTCGAAGGACGAGGTAATTCTTCTAGTTTGTCTTCAATTTGCAATGCGGTCTCATATTTTTTCTGGTTTTTGTGAATTTCTTTCGCATTGTTATTGTGTGGATTTCACTGGTTTCTGCATTGTCTGCTGTTTGTTTTCATGGTTTTGGTTGTCTTCAAATTTGCTTGGGACGATACTGGTGTTTTACGCATTCTGTTAAATCATTTGTAGCTGGAAAACTTGAGTTGATATACTGTACGTGTTTTCTGAATTTGATTCACTTAAGTACGATCCGAATTGGATCCGTGCGTCAATGTCGAGTTTAATGCTAGTATGGGGATCGAATGGGAGATTGTTCCTGACATAAATCTTACTCTCTTGTGATTTTATATTGGATCTCTCCTGCTTCATTTGTAATTGACCTGCTTGTTTGTTTTAGTTAAATGGAATCAAGACGATTGTTTCGGAAATGTCCAAGAGAAGCAAGGAGGACGTTCGCATAGTTGTCTCTCCTTATCGCATTTGTCCACTGGGAGCTCATATTGATCATCAGGTTAGTCCGACACGAGGATTTTTATTAAGTTTGAGAGGAAAATGAGAATTGTATTAACAATAATGAAGAGTTCCTCTCTCAAATACAAACTACTTCACACGTGCACACACGCATGGAGAATAGAAAATAACAGAAATGTACAATTACTGTAATAATTTTAAAAAGTTTGCACCCTCGTCTCGTTGAAGTTAATATTGGTGCTATTATGTCAGTAAGAGTAACGGCATTTTGCCTGGTTTTCATTTTTTAGCTTTATATTGGTAAGTAATGGAGTTGGATTTTAGGTTCTGGAATTTATTTCCAAGATGACATTGAAGTTCTTTTGAACTCTTCTATTGGTTGCTAGGGTGGGAATGTTTCAGCGATGGCCATAAATAAGGGAGTGCTTTTAGGATTTGTTCCTTCTGGCGATGTTCAGGTAATGATTGTGCAATTATAAAATTCTGCGGTACCTATTTGAATTACATAGTCCTGAATCTCAAAATGAAAGACTAGTAGCATTTTTTTTTAATAAAGAATTTAGCATTATAATAGGATTTATATTGACTCAAAATCAGCTACTCAATATGGTTTTAAATCCCTGTTATATTTGACTTATTTTACCTTTTTTTTTTGGGGAGGACTTATTTTAACTTTACGATGAAATCAAAATATTTTGGTTTACATCTGCATGTGGTTCATCATTAACAGAGATTTGTAAGGAAAAGGTGTGGAGTTTTGAACTTTGGTAATAAAACCTGCAAAGGTAATTGAAATCATAGATCACATTGACTGTTATGATTTGCATGGAAGGTGATGATTGACTACTGACTATGCATCTTGAAAGAAACTTTTTTCACTCAATTTCTTAGGACACTTTTACTGAGTTGAGGACTCATTGTTAGACTTGATAGTGGGTGAGAGCACACGGTAACCAGGTTGTTGATGCTTTATAGTAGCAACGTAAGATGGCCTGGAATGCCTTCTGCTTTTGACTTGCTGTAAATAGAGTACGATGTTTCAGCTATTCAAATCCTCCATTAACTACTTCCTACCTCAAGGCAATTTAAAATCAATTTTTAGTTAATCTGATCTTGCCATCGGCCTGATCAGTAATCATGGTAAGTACTAGAAGATATTTCCTTAGATATTAGAAATCAGCTCCTTTTACTTAGTACTAAGTGTAAAAGTGTACTACTCTTAACTCTAGTGTGTGCACACGAGAGGGCCATCTTTTAAGGAAAACAAGAGTATGAAGAAAGTTAATCAGAGTAAAAGAAAGCAAATAGAAATTACAAAGAAACTTGAAAGGTCAGTAGGTCTAAATTATAAAAGTTATCTATAACGTTAGACGTGTTTCCCATTTGTTTCAAAAGACCTAAAGGTTTGATTCAATGATATATTGGCTTTATGACCAGTATGAAAGGATATTACAATTGTAAGTTCTTTTTGTTTTATGATGTTTATGCACATATACATGAATGTCAACAAGTAAAACGACCTGCGATACCTGCTACTTTTGTTTTAAATTGATGTTTAACCAGGGTTGTTATGTATATTGCTAGTATTTTAATTTCTCGGGCTTTCAAGCTCAGCTCTTAAACGTTCTCTGCACATGGAGATATTAATCTCTACCTTATATTTCTCCACGAATGATCGAATATGCATGAACATTGTATTTTATCTTGAAACCCAAGTTTTCGTAAGATTTAGATGTAAACTAATGTTTGGAGCTCTTGTAGGTTGTACTCCGTTCAGCTCAGTTCAAAGGAGATGTTAATTTCAGGTGTAGTACACTCTACAATCTTTTTGTTCCATATTTTATAACTCTTGTGGAAGTATGCATCAATTACCACCCTGGCAATACTTTTATTATTAATAGGTGAAAACTACCAGCTTTTCTTTCCTGAATTCGTGTGAATAAGTCATCACATTGCCCATAGGCTGAGATGAAATAATCCTACACCATGCAATAGTGAATGAAATATCCTAATGCTGCTGTGATGGTGGAACACCCCAAGAAAGCCAATTCATGTTGACTAGAAAAAACTTAATCGCTAACTTAACGAGGCTGTCTCCAACCAGTCCATTCCCTCTCTCTGCATCCAGTCATTCTCAAAGAAAGTTTCTACTTTAGTTTGTTCGACTCTTTTTAACTTTTTCTGCTTAGATGGACGATTTCTTCTCCTTGGATCTTATTGCTTGCTTTTATTATATCACTATATCGCTTTGAGTACAAAGGAGACTAGAATTATATGTATAAGGTTTCACATTTTGAATTCCTTTCCCTTTTGAAACTAGAATGGTTTCTTATTTTGTATTTTGCCCAAAACTTTGTGAGAAAGCAAAATCAAAATTCAGCTGCTTCGAAGATTTAAAATGTGGCAGGACTTAATTGTCTGTTTTTGGATTTCCTGTTGATATTGGCCTACTTTTCACAGAGTTCTGCAAATGCATAGTTTTCTTGCACACTGTTGCAATAAACCTTCATTGACTTATATCGTGGAAACTGCAGAGTTGATGAAAAGCTGTATCCAAACAACTGTAATAACAAGAAGGAAGGGACTAATGCAAATGGTCATGCTAAATTGCAAGAGGACAATAACTGGGGAAGGTATGCTAGAGGAGCAGTATATGCACTACAAAAAAAAGAACATTGTCTTTCTCAGGTCAGAGACTTTTCTTTGTTTTGGAGTTTATAACTAGTTTTTGAATAACCCAGTTAGAAAGTCAGTGCCAAATAGTATATTAGATTGCACGATGTATAGTGTTGCCTTTATTGAACAATTAGTTTGTTTTAGACCAATTAGCTGCCAAAGTAGTTCAGCTTTATAACTTGGAGACTCGGAGTCATTACCTAAAATTTTGGCTGCAAGCATCAACTGGAATTTAGAATGTCTAGGGTTTTGGAATTATCAGAAGGTATCGTATCAGTTATTACGTAATTGTTTTAGACTAGTATCATATACAATGCTCTGCTTATCCTTCATTCAGTTTCTACTTACTTAAGTAGGATGTACCATGCTGCAAAGGGCTGTCCAGCTAAAATAAAGTCTTCTTTTTGTTGCCTTGAAATCCTCAATCTCTCAATCATTTGTTAGGGATATAGGTTAGTTACATTGGATTGTTAATATAACTGCCTTTTTTGCTCGAAGCCTGGCTATGAGTGGGGAGTTTGTAAACCTGGGTTGGAGTGTGTATTAAAAAAACAAAAAGTTAAGTAGAACTTATTTTTCTTTGAGGTGGATTTGAATACACTTTAAAGTCGTGAGGCAGCTAAAATATGTCTCAGATCTTTTATTGCAATGTTGCAGGGCATAATAGGATATATTTGTGGTTCTGATGGTCTTGACAGTTCAGGCCTCAGCTCTTCTGCAGCTGTAAGTGTGTATATAAATATATATATATATATTTTTCTCACGCTTTGTGTTTGTGTCTCCTTTTGCTTTCTGACAGCTGTAAAGTTGGTTGATTGTTAATAAGATTAAACTACTTTGGAAAATTTATTTAAGTACAAAGACTTGAGAGCTTCTTTCCCGACAAATTAGATGGACACATGATTTAGCCAAACGAAAGAAGGCCATTATTTTTTTGGCCATTTTTCTGGGCTCCTCTCTATATTTGAATTTTTTTATTCTACACAATTAAGGCTGTGGTGTGGAAATATGTTTTTCTCCCTAGTGAATGTGTCCCAAACTCACAGCTTTGTTTACTTTTGCATGAACCTTTTTTTTTCCCCTTTTGCAAAGAGTCAACTTTTGCCATTTCCTAAGTGCAAAGTTCACAAGAAATATTGTCGTGGTGTCACTTGTCTCCAACCAACTGCCATTGCTGTTCCTACAGAGCTCGAAGCTGGTTGTTCTAGATTTTTCAAAAGGAAGGAGAATAGATCTGGAGCGACTAGATCAGAGTTCAAGTAGGGGTGACGACAGTGATAGTTGGTTGGAGAGAGGCATTACGGCAATAGTGATGAGATTGTCAGAGAAAAGAAGAGGGAGGATGTCCACCTCATAACAAAACAATATTAAATTGTTAATTTTGCCAAATTAGCAAGTTACAATAACAATCTAACTGTGACATCATTTTATTGTTTGTCAAGTAATGGTTAAAGGAGCTTTTGACCATTTACCCCATATTATACTATACTAGTTAAACTTTATGCCTAGGGTATGGGTGAATTTTTTTTTTAAATGGTCTTATTTCATATATATAAATTAATATACATTTGGATAATCATGCTCTTCTCACTTTGAACAAGGAAATAAGTTTTATAATTAAATACATGTGAAACATATTTTCGGAACAAGAGATTTTCCAGGTGATTGCAATATTGTACGTAGTTATCTGCAACCCCCAATTGGAGTTCACAAAAGACTATAATGTGATTTAAAATTTTAGAATGATGGGCTCGAGTCTCGAGGGAATTGGCTAGTATGCAAATCCTCACCACCCGAAGTCTGTGTTGTTAGTCTCCAATGAAGAAAAATGAATATCACGTTCTATAATGCAGGCTGTAATGTAGCTATATATTAAACTGAAGTGTAAAAATAAAGTACACCGCGAGATGCTTTTTCCCCATTTATTTTTGGAATGTTGCATTGCTAATTCTGAAGCTCATAGGATTATATGAGAGGCCTCAGTTTCAATAACGAAGTTTTAATATCTGTAGTTTATGGTTGACAGGTTGGATTGGCTTACTTGTTAGCGCTGGAAAATGCTAATAATTTAACAATATCTCCCACAGAAAATATCGAATATGATAGGTGGGTAGTTTGATTTCTTGATTATATTTCTGCTGCATGGTCTGTCTGAGATTACAATGCTGATAGTTTACATGTTCAAACTACCATGGTAACAAAAATTAGTTTGAACCTGCTTTTATAAGAATGGAGCTTAAATGCAGTTATATTATTTCCATATCCCCTTCCTGTAGCTGTTCTATCATGCACTCTTCCATTCAGTTTAACTTCAAATTTTAATTCGTTGACATAGAAAATTTGAACTTTTTTTTTCTTTCTCTCAACTGCATGCTTCGTTTTGAAATCACCTCGGTAGGGGCTGATATGTATTCTGATAAATTAAGTGATCTTATAAACAGTTAATGTCCAGACATCTGATATGAGGCATTTTCTGGAGATGGATAAATGCATTTGCATGGGGTGGAATTATTTGGGTTTGTTTGGTATTGATTTAGAAACGATCAGCTGCATGAAAAATTGGTCAAACCATTTACTGCAGTGATGTAATTTTTTAGAAAAGGTAATTGTTGATTTTTTTTTTTTTTTGCTAACTTAAGAGATTATTATTCAATAAAGAATTTAGTAATAAAGAGATTCATTATTAAAAGATTAACAAATCAACCCTTGAGTTGCTTCTCAAATTTACTATTAAGTGAAGAATGCCTATTTACAAATCAGTATGAGATGGTTAAAACAATTATTTGCCTTTAAGAAATTCAAAAGCATTACCACATGCAGCTAAATGTGAATGCATGCTCGATATAATATACATTCACATGTTTTTATATGTCTTTCTCCATTTGTAATGTAGGCTAATTGAAAATGGATACTTGGGTCTGAGAAATGGCATACTGGACCAATCAGCAATATTACTTTCAAGCTATGGTTGTCTATTGCACATGAACTGCAAGGTAGTGAATTAATCATATACACTGTCATGTTTTAGCAAATATCTTATAATGATGTACAGAAGAATTTTATTTTTCATCTACCATTTTATCATTTTGAATATTTTCCAAGCTTCTAACTACGTGATATACATGGTTTATTGATTCTGTTTGTTTTTATGCTAGTTAATTCTATAAATGAAAGACTTATACACTTATACTAATAATCGCACTGTATTTTGAAAAAGTAAGAAGGATCCTTTTTCACAATATTGGCTAGGATTAGGAGACAGTTTCTGTATGTTAATTTTCAAATTAACTCTTTTGAGTTAGGTAATACGTTATTCGCTCTTTTTTCTTCATCTTCATCTTCCTTTTTTCTTTTTTCTTTTTTCTTTTTTTTTTCTCTTTTGTGAGTGTGTATAAACCTGTAAAATATTTGGATTCCATTATAATGTTTCTTCATATTTTAATTTTATAATAGCCAAAGGCCCACAATTCAGTGTTGTAATTGCTTTTCCTTTCCGTTTGATATATCCCATTTTCTAGTTGGTTGAACAAGAGTAGTTATAGTATTATAAAGTCAAGTTTTTCCATCGAGTTCATAAAAATACCCTGAATATTCTTAAAATGATATATTAGTGAAATTAGGTATAAAAATTGTTTAACCTAATTGGGGGGAAAATATTAAGTAGAACAATGTGTATTTAAAATATAGACTATCTATACTTATTAGCCAGGGCCGTTTTCAGTGAGCTTATAAGCTTATGGAGGCTGCTTTTCATGTTATTCCATTTTGTTTATTTTTCATATGTATCTAAAGGAAAAAAGCTTGTATCATATATATACAAAAATGGTAACATTATGGGGTGCACAATCAAAGTTAATGTAAGTGTTGACATTTAGATTTCTTCTATAAAAACATACCACTAAACAAAGGAGCAAATATATTTGGGTTACAGGCTTACAGCTTATATTGCGTCTGGGATACTGTTGTCTTCTTTTGGGTAGCTTTCTTTCCTTTCTACGTCTAATCAGCCTTGGCAATGGTGAATAGTCATTAAACCTTTACTCTTTTTGGCTTCGACTATTCTTCATAATCAAATGTGCATAATTTATACTACTCGGGCATAATACTTGTTTTTCCAGTAACTTCCGATTCTTTTCTAATAGTGGCAGTTTGATCATATTTTTCAGAAGAAAACCTTTAATCCTTTTAGAATGTACTGGCTTTGAGTGTTTGGATGTCTCTCCATGTCTTCCAAAATTTTGGCTTGTCACATGTTTTATCCTTTAATCGTGACCATAATTTGTTTCATGATTCTTATTTGACATGTGAAGACTAAGGATTTCAAGCTTATACGCCCACTAGATATGGAAAACAGTCTAAAATCTGAGACGCAGAAGGAATACCAAATTTTATTAGCATTTTCGGGATTGAAGCAGGCTTTGACAAGTAACCCTGGATATAATCACCGCGTTGCAGAGTGTCAAGAAGCTGCAAAAATTCTTCTGAAGTAATATTTACACCCTTCTTGCTTACTGGACCTCCCTATTTGATTGGGTTTTAGTAATACTGATTTCTTCATATCAGAGAATCTTCCTTCTGTGTTTTAAAATGGTTCCACATTTGAGGTTTTAAGTTTAAGTAGAGTTTGAAAATTATGGAATTTTAGCTTGTATGCTTGAAGTTGTGATGGAGTACAATCACAGAAAATATCTTATTGAGTTACTATTTCTAATGCCTCGAAACTTTCATTCATATAAAAGGAATGACCTTTAGAATGATGGAGGAAATTAAATTGGGACAAATAAAATGACTGCCTGCATTATTTTAAGCAACTCCCTTTGACTAAGTAAAAAAGGAGAGCTTGGGGTGGGGTTGGTGTTGTAATGCCAGTGTAGTTTGAGAATCAGATAATCTAGGCAAGGTTGCAGCAGAAAAACTGATCTAAAGATGAGTCTGGCGAGAACATTGGAAAAGTAAATAGGAAGAGGAATATATTTTTGAAATGGAATCTAATACCTACAAGGAGAAGCTATAAGACCAAGGGAAGTAAAGGCATGGTTTCGGGGAAACACTTGTGAATTCATTAAATTGCATGATAGATAACCGCTAGACATGTATAAACAGGTCTATGTCTTACTAAGACAAGAATTTGAGATCTAAACGTGTTAGGGGATTCTTTTTTTCTCTTTTTCAAGAATATTACCTCTCATGTGGGGTGGGGGCATTCAAACATAGAACCTCTTATAGGAAGTAAGAATGTCTTTTATGTTTATGTTGGCCTTTTCTCTCCTTTTGCATGTTAATTGAGCATTATATGAAATCTTGCTTTTTAAGGGACAAACTGGATTTATTACTCGTCCTTTTCATTCTATAGTGCGTCTGGCAATTCTCATGTGGAGCCATTCCTTTGTAATGGTAAGTATTTCCGCAGACCTTGTAAAATTTGTTTTTTTCTTGTTCTGGTTATTTTTTAATCCTCGTTTGATGACTTTGATTCTTATCTCCTCACTGAATTTTGTCTTCTTATCAGTGGAACAGGAAGCTTATGAAGCTCATAAGGTAATGCCATTTAACATTAATGCAAGAGATAATCAGTCTTGTCATCTACGTTAGAATCATAATTTCTCCATTTGTGAATATTTGTGTGATAAGAAATATATTTTAGTCAAATAATAAGCTTCAAAGTTATGCATACCAATGTACCATTATGCATATAAAGTTCTAATTGATGTATTCATGCATTATTGCTCAATTTGGCCTCCCTGGATTTGCTAAATTACTAACCCTGAAAAACTGAAAAATAGCGGCTATACTATAGTACCCATCGTGTAAACCTACTAGAAAATTATCAATAAAATCTGGTTGTTGAAGGTGATGCGATCAGGGAAAGAAAAAAAGATCCCTGTTTCAAACGCTATGCTTTTTTAGGAAGCTTGGATTCAAGATTATAAAGCAGCTATAGTATAGGTTTGCTGATACCAGTGAGGTTAAAACTGTGACTTAATTACTGCCTAAAGTCAGCAACACTGCTTCAATTACTTATTTTGTGAACAAAACCTCGACTAGTTTTCATTGTTTCTTCTGCCATATTATTTCAGTACCGGCCATTGATTTCTTTGAGTTTCATTTATCTCATGAAATTTCTAAAACTTGATTTGATTTCTATGTATTCGGGTATTGAATCGATTTTAATGGAAAAGAAATCTGGAATGCCCACTTATTTGATGTTCATGGAAATGCAACGCTTGGTCTACTGCATTTCTTTTTCTTGTTTATGGGCTTATTGTTCTTCAGTTCATGTATTTCAATTTCCAAAAATTCACCCAACTCCACCAAATATCTTTGTTTGCAATGAAGTCGAGCAATATTAGCATAACTGTCGACAATTTTAGACATTATTTTTGTAACTCTTTCTTAAATTTCATCTCATTGGGATTTTCCTGTACAGTCCCTGCTAGAAACAAACCTGGCAAAAAGAGCAGAGCATTATTTCTCAGAAAATACACGGGTATTACAAGGTACTCTTTCATAGACGTTATTGTTTGCAAACCATTCTTCTTTTCCTTTATTCAAGTACCAGCTTCTTTTTTGCCCTCAGTTGTAATCATGTGGGGGACTTGAACAGAATTATAATATAATGGTCATTTTAGGACTCGAAGCTTGGGCTTCAGGAAGGTTGGAAGACTTTGGGAAACTCATTGCAGCTTCTGGGCGAAGTTCAATTGTAAACTACGAATGTGGTATGCCTCGACTTTCTTATATCAAGAATCTTACTTGGGCTAACTGCATGCTTTATCGGATGGTCGCCATATTTTATTTACATATGTAATGCAACTACGTTATTCCGTCTAACTGCTAGTATCTTCATATTGCCGATGTAGTACTGGATTATGCAATAAACATGTCTTTTATTTATTTATTTTTATTTACATTTTAGTCAACAAATATTTATTATTTCTCTTATCTTGCATCAAGAGCATCCCCACTTATGGTTCGCTCATTGGGTTAGATAAAGACATGTTTGGTATACAATTTGGATTTTATTTTATGTTTTCAGAGTCACAAATTGAATCAAATGGATTCAAAGAACATTAGTAAAACATATTTTTTAAAACTGTTTTCTTTCTGTATTCTGTGATTCAAAGAAAGGAAATTCTGAAAACATCTTTTTATGGTTTAAAATATACTAGCAAACACATTTGAAAAAGTTTTTAAATTGAGATCTACTTTTTAATTTACTACCAAACACATTATACATTATTGAAAACATGAAATACAACTTTATTTTTTATTAAATTCTTTGTTTTCAAATTTCTGTTTCTAGATCACCAACGAAATGCACCCTAAATTTCTGATTTTTCGTTGGAATTGGAATACTGAATGATAGTGATCTCATAGTTCATTGTTTGAACGGAATAACTTTTGCATGGGATTGTTGCTATAACACATGATTGCTTGGATTTGTTTTGCGCAAATTATGTCATCAGCAACACATTGTAACACCATATATGATTTCCATGCAGGTGCGGAGCCACTTGTTCAACTATATGAGATCCTCTTGAGAGCTCCTGGAGTATGTGGAGCGCGGTTCAGTGGTGCTGGCTTTAGAGGTTGTTGTCTCGCTTTCGTAGACGCCGAATATGCTGCTGAAGCTGTAGAATTCGTGCGGACAGAGTATATGAAGGTGCAGCCAGAGTTAGCAGCACAGATGAACCCAGAGACAGCCGTGTTGATTTGTGAACAGAGCGACTGTGCTCATATCATTTGAGGTACCTCCATTTCTCCAGTATTAATTGGTTTCATTCTTCCCATACTATGCATTGCATTTTGGTCATTTCTTGTTTGTTCTGTATCTTTGTCGCTCTATATCATGATTTTCATGGACATTTCCCATTCAAGGAGGGAGCATCTTGTAAATACTCTTTTTTTTTTTTAACATTGTACTTGTACATGTTATATTCTTTTACTAAAACAAGTGCAGGCCTTGAAATGCATATTATTATAGAAGTAAGAGTAATGGATGTTATATGAATCAGGAGTAGAGTATTTGGAAGATACCAAGATTTGGATGATCTGCTCTTTGTCACAGGAAGATTAAAAGCAATGCAAAATTATCATTTTTGAACTGTTTTATGGCCTCTTTGAATTAACTACAGAAAAAAGTATTTTTCAAACTTTGAAAGTTTTTAAAAAATTATTTTGATTTGTTTTTAAACACTCTAATTTTTTTCCTTTCTAAAATGACTTATTTTCAAAATAAAATAAGGTTCTTTTTAAATATAGAAAAATAAGTCAAACTATTTACAAATATAGAAAAATTTTACAGTCTATCAGTGATAGAATTCTATCGCTTTCTATCGCTCCAGCAATAGAATTATTTGCTTGAGCGATAGAAAGCGATAGAATTCTATCGCGGTCTATCACTGATAGAGAATGAAATTTTTCTATATTTGTAAATAGTTTGATATTTTTTTTGTTTATAGTAATTTCCCAATAAAATACTTGAAAAGTTAAACAAAACACACCCTTACCCATTTCCATGCTACTAATAATTAGAAAATTGACCTATTTAATCTAAATCATAGCATTTAAAAAGCTAGAATGTGAATTTTTTTAAAAATTTATGTAACTACACATTTTAATTAACAAAAGATACCAAGTGTGTTAGAATTTCAAATTATTTAAGTTGACATAAAATTTTTAAAAAATGATAGAAATTATAATTTTAAAGAATTTGTTTGAATTAATAAATCAATATTCCTTTGGAGAAAATTATATTCTTGCTACTTGCTAGTATAAATTAATTTTAAAGGTTGATCTGAAGCAGAATCTTCAACTCCACAATGTTATGATCATATCAATGTATTTAGCTTAAAATTTTACCCTAGACAAGTTTTAAAGTAGAAAATACCAAACCATAAAGAAGGTTATTGTGGCTAAAGTCAAGGGTAAAGATTTGATCCATGACAGTTAAAAATTAGACAAAAAGGGTAATAGTAAAGATGAGACAGAAAGACGAGAATCTATTTGAATTTTGACAAAGAAATGAAAGGTGATTTATTTGTTATGCAAAATCAATATAGTTTGGGGGATTTGAATCTCATCATTTTAGTACTAGAAATTCTTATGCCTTCTTTTGACAATGATTTAGCAATAAATAAAATTGTGACACACCTCTAATTTGGCCAACGTCTAAGAAAAACAAAAGGTAGCAGATTCAAACGGGCTTTGGCACATAAAAATATTCGTATCCAAATTTTTTTGGTTAATATTCACCACTTTCGCTGTTGAGAGATAAAATGATATTCGAATTCTCTTAACTCAAAGAATGGTTATAGTTCCTCAAATACATTATACTTTTGGTCTTTTAAATTTTGATTAAAATGCTTACCTATTAAATTTCAAATTGTGATAGTTTAAGGTGTTTCGTTATGGGTTACTATTCCTTGTTTTTTTTTAAAAAAAAAATAAAGAAAAAGGATATTACTATCAACAGAATAAAATATCAAACTATTTACAAATATAGAAAAATTTCATTATCTATTAGCGATAGAGCAAATTTTTTCTATATTTGTAAATAACTTAGCTCAATTTTTTATATTTAAAAACAACTCTAATGAAAAATGGAACTATATATTTGATAATTATTTTTAATTAAAAATAAAAAGCAAAAATATGTTTTGTAAAGGAAAATTTTCATAAATAAAAAAAATGTCAAATTATTTGCAGAAAATAGCAAAAAAAAAAAAAATATTGATAGATATTGATAGACTTCTATCAGCATCTATCACTAATAGATTTCTGTCATTTTTATTACTGATAGACTTCTATCAGGGTCTATCATATCTAAAAATTTTGCTATTTTATTTAAATAGTTTCCCTTATTTTTCTATTTTTAAAAATATTTTTGGTTTCTTGTTATATGAACTTTTAAATTTTAAATATAAAAATATTTAAGGAAATCAGTTTTTAAACTTTAATGCACAAGTTTCATGTTATATTTTATATTTAGATATTTATTATGCATCTAGAAGTAAAAAAATGATAAAATATACTTTTATTTATATTTTTGAAAAAATTGTAAACAAAAACGAGAAATGAAAAACTTGATTTTGTGTTGTTTATTCTTATTTCTTTTCAAAGTTCAATCATTGCATAAGTGAGAGAGATCAAACTATCGACTTTTAAAATAATAATAAATACTTCATTCACTAAAGTTATATGGTCGGATTGACAATAGTATTGTGTTATATTAATAAAAGCCAAATAAAAAAAATAATATTCTTTTTCAGAGTTCAACAATATGGAGCGGAGATTCGTTTCGAAGACCTTTAAAAGACAAATGTATAAAACCTTAATCAGAGTTGCCAAATTGTAACAAGGTACACACATAATCTAATTACCTTAGTTGCAACCAACTAATTAGTGAAAGCAAGACTTGACCTTACATTATATTACAAAATTTAGAAGAAAAAAAAAGGCAAAAAGAAAAAAAAAAAAAGATCCCATCTTGGTAATTACTTAAATACAATAATATATTGGTAAAGTTATTATAGAATTGAAATTAAATAATATCATGATAATTTCCAAGCTCTACCACTATGCATACTAAAACTTTTCATTCTTCCAAAGATCATGACAAGAATTAGAATGAATTTTCCTTTTGCACTCCATCTTCCAGCAAATCCATACCATGCATCTCTGCAAGAGCTATCAACTTTAATTTGTCTTTTGCAGCTATACCCACTTGAGAACCCAACATTTCCATATGCACTGCCATGTTAAATATATTATCATTAATTGTACTAAAAGATAATAAATAAATAAAGGAAAAAGTCTCTACGTTTCAGATTTAGTTTCTACTTAGTAGCTAGGTTTCAAAATATTATACATATTTAGTTCTTAAGTTTTGAGTTTGATTTCAATTTAGTTCATAGGTTTAAAAAATATTTCAATTTTACCCTTAAAGTTTTGAGTTTTGTTTCAATTTGGTTCCTAGGTTTTAATATGGGCTGTTTTTAAATATAGAAAAATGAGTCAAACTATTTATAAATATATAAAAATTTTACTGTCTATCAGCAATAGACCGCGATAGAATTCAATCGGTTGAGCGATACAACGATAGAAGTCTATTGCTCAAGCAAAATTTTATCGCGATCTATTGCTGTTAGATAGTAAATTTTTTATATATTTGTAAATATAGTTTGATATTTTTTTTGGTATATAATAATTTTCCTTTCAAGACTTATACTTTTAAACTTGATTTTTTCGCTAAATATTCCATGTGTCAGTCTTTAGTGTGTTAATGTTAATTGACTAATTTAAAAGAATTATAATTAATTAAGTTTAGTTATTTTTCCATCACTATTAAAATTAATTTAAAATTTTTACTTTATAATTATTTTTAAATTAATTAATAGACATTAACGTTAAAGACACTAAAAGTAAAGTATTTTGTGAAAATTGAAAAATCGAGACCAAATTGAAACAAAACACAGATTTTAAGAGTAAATTTGTAACATTTTGAAACATAATTACTAGATTGAAACCAAACTTAAAACTTAAGGATCGGACTAAAAGTATAACATTTTAAAACCTAAGACGTAATAGAAACTAGACAAAAAAAAAAAAAAAAAAAAAAAGTAATTTTCTCTAAAACAAAACAAACAAATACTTGAGTCTTAGAATTGACCTGATCACTTCAAGGGTGATGTTAAGAACAGTAAAGTTAAGAGGATCATCTCTTAGCTTTTCTTTCTCTGTGATGCATATGAGAATGATAAAAATGGCCAAATAAGAGAGCTGTGAGAATGTGAATAATTCCACTAAGTGTTGTCTTCTGTCCTTCCCATGTGACATTGAAGCTGCCTCTTTGTTCCTTATGGGTAAAAAAGTTGTGTATGGTGGGAGATACCTGAAAAAGTCCACAAAAAAAATAAATAATTATCCTCTCAATTTTTTGTCTTTTTTTTTCATTTTTTTTAAAAGAAGAAGCTAAGCATCATCGATAGATCGCGATAGAAGTCTATCGCTCAAGCAATAGCATTCTATCGTGATCTATCGTTGCTGATAGATAGTGAAATTTTTCTATATTTATAAATAATTTAACTCATTTTTTTATATTTAAAAATAGCCGATAATGACAAATTATGAATGACATAAATCCCAATATCTAAGTGGGTTCAAAACAACAAATTCAAGCTAAACTTCTTTCTCTTACAAAACCAACTAACAATGGGTCACTTTCATTTACCAAATACCCATTATCTATTACAAAAAAAAAAAAAAAAAAAAAACCCATTATCTAACTCACAAAAAAAAGAAAAACCCATTATCTCCACCTCAATCAATAGTACTTTGTATAATCTTAAGTGAGAGTTCTATTTAAAGCACTAAATGACCAAAACCAATCCTAGTTCAATTGAATGGTTAATATGTTTGTGGTTGGAATCTCTTTGTCTACTATTATTTTAAATAAAAAAAAGTTAAATTTTAAAGTTGATCGGTATAGTTTAAGTAAAGTTACAATTTAGTCTTAATGATTTTAAAAGTTAGAATTTAGACCTTACGTAGAGACTATTTGTGGATATTTTATCAAATCGTAAGGACTAAATTTTAACTTTTTTTCAAATTATAAGGACTAAATTTACAACATCCACTCATAATTGCATTTTACTATTTTGTTTTAATTCAAAACAATATTTAAAAGTAGAAGATTTAAACCTCTAATATTTTAATCAATAACATATAGTTTGACCATTTAAGCCACGTCCAAAGATTGGACAGCTAGTATCTTACTTCCTTTAATTCTCACATCAATCTTTTTTATTGCATATCATTCACAAATTTTCAGGCCAATGACATTACAACACTAAGATAGTGGAATAAGCATAAAATCTTTATGACTTTGTCATAGTATGTGACAGATGATTAGATATCTAGCTTCATTTTAATGCAAAAGTACCCATAAAAAAAAATGTTTTTAAATATAGAAAAATGAGCAAAACTATTTATAAATATAGAAAATTTTCACAGTCTATCAGCGATAAAGCTATAGATCGCAATAGACTTGTATCGCTGTCTATCGCTTAAGCGATAAAATTCTATCGTGGTCTATACTGCTGATAGATAATGACATTTTTATACTCAAATATTAAAAAAAACATTAATTAGATAATGACAGTTAAAATGGGCCAATTTTAGTTTATCTTATTTTATTTTTATTCCTAACTATATTCCTACGTGATTTAATATTAAAAAAAAATTAACTGTCCACTAAATATAATTAGATGCTGACATTTCTCTATTTCATGGCTAGTACCTATGTGACATTAATAACATATAGTTATAAGATTCTACTATTTTATTGCAAGCATATAAAGTGAAAGAGATGCATGCCAAAAGTAAAATTAGAAAGCTATTCTATTGTTGATTGACATATAAACTATATTCTATATTGAGATTGTGACATATAATAAACTTACACTAAGATTTTTTTAATTTGACTCTACATAAATCTTTATATGTTATTTTGAGGGTGCTACATAAAATTATGTAACTACATTTCATTATGTATACCTAGTTTTTATAAATACTCACAAATAAAAAGAATTTGGATTATTGGCCTAAGTAATATTTTTATCTCTTTTAAAGATGTGTCCTACGTTCAAATCTTCTCATCTTAGAAGTTTTTTGGGAGTAATTTCAAGCATGTTTTGGAGTATTTTTTAAATAATAATAAAAAAAAAACACTTTTGACATGTCTAAAATCATTTTTCTTTTAAAATTGTGATATTTGATAATGATGAAAAAGTGATTGAAATCTAAAATCGCTTAAAGTAGATCACACAGTTAAGCACTCGAGAGATGATTTTCAAATGACGATTTTTTTTTAAAAGACTATTATTTTGTATTAATAAATTATCCTCTTACCTTACTTTACTTTGTCCTTAATTTTTTTAGGGAAAAAAATGTATTTTTCTTTTTAAATATATTTTTTTTTTCCAATTTTGTCTTTATTTCTCAATAAGTTTTTCACTAAGTTTTTATAATGTTTATCTCTATTTTTATTCTATTTTTTTTAAAGGATCATTTTGCTCACTTTTTCTCTATTTTTTTCTCTCTCTTTTAACTTTTGTTTCTCTCTCTAGTTTTTTTCTCTTTCTCGAGCTTTTTGCTCTTAGTCTTAAATTCTTTTTTTCTCCATTTAAAATTATTCTCAAAAAAGTTTTAGACAAATTTTCACAAATAGAAAAAATGTCAAACTATTTATAAAAAATAATAAAAATAAATAAATAAATACTGATAGACATTGATAGACTTTTATAAAAATCTAAATATACTTATATAATTTCTACCACAGATAGAAGTCTATTATAACTATCTAAAAATTTAGCTATTTTGTGTAAATAGTTTCACTTATTTTTCTATTTTTAAAAATTTCTCAAATTTTTATCATTCTCCCCAAAACTTTTACATTCTTGTAACTTTATTTTATATCTTCAAATTTTCGTTGTCTCTATTAAATTTTTCCATTATTTCTAACATTTTTTTTTATTTCAAAATTTTCTCTAACTCTAATTTTTTTTTCTCTTTATATAATTTTAATCTCCCACTATCTCATTTTTTTCAGTCTCAAATGTAATTTCTTTTTTTTTTAGAAGTTTGATGATTCAAAAACTACCTTACGATTAAAACAAATATTAATCATTTAAAAATATTTTAAATTAAATTTAAATCACTTGTATAAGTCCTCTAAAAAAACAACATTTGTACAAGTATGAAACTAAATATTAATATGATTTATAATACTTTTAGAAAACTAGTCATAACTAAATAATTTGACTCAAAACACTTATTTTAAAAGTCAATCGTGAAGATATCCTTAAATAAGTGTTTATAAGTAAAAAAAAAAAAATTGTTTATAAATATTTAAAAAGTTAATACAAATGGATCATAAAATTAAACAATAAAATAATATATAAAAATCACTTATTAATAAATCAATTTGGTTAAATTCACTCTCAAACACTCTAATCATTCTAAAATCACTTCTAAACATGAATTGAAGTGAGAAAAAAGAACACTCACATCATCACAATGAAAACCACCAAGATCGCCGGCGAGATCATTGAGATATCCACCACCGATTCTCCGGTATGTCTTGAGTTGGTCACCTGAAAAAGTGATCCCACAAATTTCTGGTACGGATTCAGGCCATCCCAAATTCCGGCGGAGTTGTTCCATTCCAATGAGCAAAAGATAATCAGTTGCAAAATTATGAATCCCACCGCCGTCACGACCAGAAACCCACACCGGAGCCCCGACAAGAGATGAGAATACCCCATCTCTGAGTAATTCTTCAATATGTATGTCCACTCCTTCTTCCCCGTCATCTTCGCCGCCGCCATTATCACCAACCGGAGACCCACCGGATATAAACAGCCTCCCAACAACACCTGTATTCAAGAATAAATTAAAAGAAATAACGTTGTATTATGAAAGTTCTTTGAGTAATCCTTGAATGCAAATCCAGACCATTTCAAAATGAAGAAAATATTATAAAAAATATATTTCTTTTGAAAAAGAAAAGTTTGTGACATGGCAACTTTTAGTTGAACATTCTCCTTTGACTCAAACACATTTAACCGTAGAGTTTTGGCGAGATAGGATATAGTCCATTAAAAAATATTTAGGTGCATCCTGAGTAGCACTTATTTTTGTGCATTCCACCAAATTGTTTCATCATAATTTGACATGTGGTAAATTCTTTGTTTCTTTTTAAAAATATTTTAATAATTTTTTATGTGAGTGATGAGAGTGGGATGCATCAAAATGAGTGCTACCCGAGATGCATCCAAGTATTACCTATAGTCCATTAATGCTTTGCATGATCGCACCCGTTATCTACTTCTAGATCAATAGTTAAATTTTGATTTAATCTCTGAACTTTTATGTTCATGCCTAATAAGTCTTTCAAGTTTTAAAAGTATATATGATAGATCCTCAAACTTTTAATTTTGCATTTTTATAGAAATGTGAACTTTCAAAATGTTCTCATCTTTTAATTGTGTCTAATAAGTCTATGAGAATAATACTTGATGCATCTTGAGCTGCATTTATCTTTTTGTAGTTCACTCCAATAAATACACGGCAAAAAGGTACTCAAAAATATTTTTAAAAAGAAAAATAAATTTGTCATGTGGTAAATTGTGATTGGACAATTAGGAAATAAATTGCAAAAAGATGGATACTCACACCCGAACATTTTTTAAAAAATTATATGAAAACATTAGGAAAATTTTCACAGATAGAAAAAATGTCAAACTATTTACAGAAAATAGCAAAAAAAATACTGATAGACATTTACAGATTTTTATCAGCATCTATCAGTAATAGACTTCTATAATTTCTATCACTGATAGACTCTGATAGATTTCTATCAGCGACAATTATCTAAAATTTTTTCTATTTTATGTAAATAGTTTTTCTTATTTTTCTATTTTTAAAAATTCTTCAAAATATTAAATATAAAATTGAATTTTTGTGTCTAATAGAACACTAAACTTTCGTACCTGTAAGATAAGTATGAGCAAAAGGCCAGAGTTGTCCTTGAAAGCGATCATATTTTCATTAGTAGGTATGAACCCACAGTTGGTAAAAGTAGAAACCGTACTAAAGATTGAAAAAGTAAGGAAGTTGATGCCTTTGCTTTCAAGCACTTGCTTTGCATGGGGGATCATAATGATGTAAATGAAGATTAAACAACAACCAACAACATTCGTCGCCAAAAGATACCCAATTATCGCACGACCCAAAAACTTCAAACATGATTTTGAGATACTCAACTCATCAATGGTGGCCGTCGTTGTCCCACTTTCCATTTCAATGGACCGAACCGAATCGACTTGGTTTTTTTTGTTTAAGTATTTGAACCGACGAGAGAGTTGGAACCCAACGACGGAGACGAAGACTTCGCCGCCAAGGAACATGAGGATGGTGATGATGAGAAGTTGGAGGTTGGAAAAAACTTCCATTTCGACGACGGACATGCTCGAAACGGAGGCGGCGGAGACGGAGGTGAAGAAAATGTTGAGGTCATTTGGGGAGGAGGTTCTAGTTTTAGTGAGCTTTAGAGCTCCAAAGCCAAAGAGTGAGAGGGTTATAAAATAGGAGAGGTGAGACAAGAAGGGGTTGGCAGCCGACAACGGCAACCGGAGAGACAGCGGAGATCGGAGGAAGTAGAGAGGTAAGTTCTTCATGTTGGAAGAATGGGCGGCCGGGGGAGATTTGGAGGAAGGAGAGTGGAGTGAAGGGGATTATAAAGAGGTGAGGAAATTGTATTATTTGATCCTCTTTGAATATGGTTTGTGGTTGGGTAAGTTGTAGAGATTTCAAAAAATTGTTTTGGTTTTTTTATAATTTTGATTTTACCATTTTGGGAAAAATTAATGGGGAGGTCGCCGCCGGCCCCATTAAAGCACCACTTAGGCTTTTTGACCACGTAAGTTAATCATATGTCAAGAAAAAAAAAAAACACTCATTTTAAACCTAGTTTCAAAATTTATGGACGGAAATAAAATGTATATTTTAGAGTCTTCAAAAGACTAAATAACCATACTTTTGAAAATTCAGAGACCAAATGAATTTATTACTAAAAAAAAATAGAGGGATTACAAAGGTAAATTTTTAAATTTAAGGATGAATATTGTTATGGATAATTTTGGACCAAATGACATAAACGACATTTGGCGAGAATATGAGCAATAAAGTAGAGAAAATAGCATGATTTGAGTCAAGGGTAATAACCTAGAACCAAAATAGGCCTAAGGGAAGAAGTTGGCCTGGGTCTTGGCCTGCTGAAGCCGAGCCTCATCAAATACCTAACGGGGCATGCCTCACACATGTCCCAGACCAAGTGACTGTTATAGGCCCAAAGTATAGCAAAAATGAGATGCTTGGCCGAGGTTGACCCTAGTGAAATACCCAACAAAGCATGCCCCCCTCACACACCCAACCCCAGTTAAGAGATAAACCTAAAGTAACTTAGAAGCCCTAAGGGGAGGGTTTCCAGGTCAACTACAACTATAAATAGACCATGGCTCAATCAGAACCATTTTTCTTTCTTTTGCAGGTTTCTCTTCCCTAAATACAAATTCAATTGCGGGTGACATATGAGGGTCAGGTGCAATTCCTTGTCCCAAGTTAGTAGACTATTAATGGTGTATTTAATTATTTAATTTCCATTTCAGTAAAATTGTTGAGAATATCCCACATTGAAAAGATCAAGGGACGATCGACCTCACACTCTTATAAGATAGATGGACTACTCCTCTCATTACCAATTAGTTTTGAGATGAAATCTCATTCTATCTAATAGAAATATAAAATAAAATGAGCATTAATCATTTAATCTCTTTTCATACTTTTTATTTATTTATTTATTTTAATACTTTTCTTACTTTATTTTTTTTTTTAACTATTTATACAAACCCTACACTCATATACAAGTTAAAGTACTTAGAGATCGATATTTATTATAATGTAACTATAGAATATTTTTTTATACTACAAGAGTCATGAAATTTTTTTCAAACTCCCTCAATTTATTATGTGTCAAGTCAGTCTATTTTAAAAATATAGTAGGGTCCACTGATATTTATGAAAAAAACTTTATAATATCAACCAAAGGAACACGATAAGAGTACAACAATTTTTCTCTAACCATATAAAAATATGAGGTGGTATTATCCTGACTTAATTAAAATAATAAAAAAATAGAATTATTAAATATTATTTAATTAATAATGCGAAATGTTAGAAGGTAGAACGTGTTTGGTTTTTTGTTTCTTTAAGAACAAAACATGAGAGCTGTTGGAATGTGAACAAGAAGTTGATGTTGTTAAAAACTTAAAATTTATATTATTTGAGAAAATTTAAATTTTATATATACTAGAAAGTTCATCAATTTAGTTTGCGGTACTTGTTTATTTGTAGATTTTTTTTTCATTAAAATCACAATAACGTTATTTTTTAATGAATGCTACATAATTTTTACGATTGTTTTTAAATATAAAAAATAAGTTAAATTATTTACAAATATAGAAAAAATTTATTGTCTATCAGCGATAGAATTTTATCACTGGAGTGATAGACAGTGATAGAAGTCTATCGCTCAATCGATAGAATTCTATCGTAGTCTTTCGCGGTCTTCGCTGATAGACAATGATTTTTTTTATTTTTATATTGATATTTTTTAAATTTATAATAATTTTCCTAATTTTTAAGTAAGTATTAAATACTTACTAAAAAGAAAAAAAATTAGCAAAAGAAAATAATATAATTTTCTATGTACTTTTTGTTCATTAATAGAATAATAGATCTATTCAATTTAATCAAACTAAAATTGTGTAGACATAAATAAATTAGAAATTTCTTTTATATTTTTTTTATCATTTATAACTAGGATGTTCATCAATCGAACCAGCGTCAGTTTTGAAGTAAAACCATTGTCGATTACCGATACGTCAATTTTCACCTATCAATTCTCATCAATTTTAAAGACATTATATTTAGTGCCGCTGATAGCCTTCTACTATGGTTAAAATGAAAAGAAAAACCATAGTAGCCCGATAACTATTTGATTTACCCTTCTATACTATTGTTGTATTTATGGTTGAATGGAAAAAAACAACCAATGTAGTATTTAAATCAAAATTTTAAATCATAGATTTAGCAAAAAGAGAATAATTTTTGGTAAGTGGTTGGCGCAATTACTTGAGTGGATTGTCTTTTCCATTGCATTTTAACGTTTCGGATAATACACGTGGAAATTGTGATCGAAATTGTCTATAAAGATTTATTAGCCTACTAATTATTTGATTTTTTATTTTCGATTTTTGAAAATGGAGTATATTTCTTTTTAATTGTCTATAACAATTTTTTTTATTAAATAAAAGAGTTGAATCAATTTAAAAACAAAAACATGTTTTTAAAAAAAAAAATTTAGTTTTTAGATTTAGATTAGTTTGTGAAAATATTGGTAGGAAGTATATAACAAAGCAAAAGAATTTAGTAGTGGAAGGAATATTTATAGGTTTAATTTTCAGAAATCAAAAACAAAAAACAAATGGTTATTAAACGGGACCTTAGATATATGTTTTTGTTCTTTCTCTTAAGTGTGTCTTTTGTATCTGACGAGCATACTTACTTACATCTTTCATGGAAAGTCGATAGAACACACATGACATTTAATTTTTTTTATCTGTGTAATTAGAGTGAGATGTACTGAGATGAGATCCATCCAAGATACACCAAAGTATTATTATTATTATTATTATTATTATTATTATAAGGAAAATTTTCACATATAGAAAAAATGTCAAATTATTTATAGAAAATAGAAAAAAAAAACACTGATAGGCATTGATAGACTTCTATCAGTATCTCTCGGAGATAGACTTCTATCATTTCTATCACTAATAGACCCTGATAGACTTCTATCAGCGTGTATCACAACTATCTAAAATTTTTGCTATATTGTGTAAATAGTTTCCCTTATTTTTCTATTTAAAAAAAATTTCCCTTATTTGAAATAGTACACTTGGAATACATAATTGGCACTTTCTATCTCATAGAAAACGAGTAGCCAATTTCAGTTGAACTATGCTTTGTAATTTTTTTTAAAGTATAATAGGGGTATGGAGATTTGAACTACAAATTTCTTTGGTAGCTAACACATACTGTATATCAATTTAGTTATGCTTGTTTTGGCGCTTGTTGAATTAAATTGTGTTATAGAAAAGTATTATTATTATTTTTTAAAGCTGAAGATTCTATTTCTTACACCAACTTTTTTTTTGTTGGATGAAAGAAAAAAAAAACATGATTTTTATTGTTTCCTCCCAATTTTTATAATATGTTTTCTATTATAAAAATTTGTGTAATGTAGATGCTCATGCTTAGTGTCCAAAGACAAGTGTCACACTCCCATTACCCCATGTGCTCACCATGTGTTATATAACTACCAAGGCTTAGTGTCCAAGTGTGCCACATTCTAAAAATCCCTATAAATAGTAGTATTAGTGATTTTTGTATAGACACACATTGGTGAGAAATCCAAAAAGAATGGAAATAATAGTGGAGAAATTTTCATTTTAGTTATTTTATATATTTTATTATTATTATTATATTATATTTTCTCCATTTTGTGTTTTGGTTGTGCTCCTCAATTTCACGACATTTGTCAATATTTGCAAATACATTAGAATTTTTAGCTAAATTTTAAAAATAAAAATAAAATAAAATTTTCTAATACATTGTTTTTTTATAGATATTTTAGATATTTTGGATATGATTTTTAGAATTAATGTTTTTGAAAAGGGTGTTCAAAACAAAGAAAAGTATAGTTGGAACTTGAAAGTTATGTATGAAATTTGTTTGATATATCCGACGATATATCTGTAAAATTGAAATGTCGATATCAATATCGATATCGATATTTTAATCTTTGGTTGCAAGTTATGTATGAAACTTGTTTGTTTGTTTTTAAGATTTTAGAATTTTTTTTTCAGTTTTTCTTTTAATATTTTATTGTATTGTTTTAATTTTATAATATTATTGATAATATGTAAAAATTAAATATTATTTTATTTTTCTTTAACTGAAATATATTATGTAATTTAGATTTTTTGCAATCAATTATATGAAATTAATATTATATATTATATTTTAAAAATAATATGTAATTTTCAATTTTCCAATAATTTGTAGAGAAATTATTTTAAATGACAAAATGCTGAAAATATTTACGAATATAATAAAATTTTATTTATCGCAAACTACTATTTGTATCGCTATAGACTACAGATAGAAATAGATAGTAGTCTATTGCGCGATAGACCGTGAAATTTTGCTATATTTATAAATATTTTAGTTCATTTTTCTATATTTTAGAACAACTATTTATAGGTTAGTAATTTGTAACTATTTTTTAGATTTTTTTTTCTTGATTGCAGCTTAGTATTTTAAGATTGTTTTTGAGTTGGACCTTTAGTCATGTGTCCATTAATTGATTGTGTCTCATAGTGGATGAAGCTAGCGGTTACAATAATGTAACATTGGAAACAACTTGAGTGAGTTTTGCCCGTTTCATAAGAGAAAATAATATTATAAAAATACTTTGCTATTTAGGCTATTTATTAGCAATTTGAAAGAGAAATTTTCACATATAAAAAAATTTCAAATTATTTACATAAAATCGCAAAAAAAAATAAAAAAAAATAGACATTGATAGACTTCTATCAGCATATATCAGTGATAGACTTCTATCATTTCTATCACAACTATCTAATAATTTTGTTATTTTGTGTAAATAGTTTTTCTTATTTTTCTATTTTTAAAAAATTTTCCAATTTGAAACTTACTAAAGAAATTTTCTTTCTTCTTACTAAATTTTAGAGGCGATTTGAATCTCTAACTTTTAGATCGATAGTACAAGCACTTATGATATTTGGGTTATACTTGTTTTGGCAAAAAATAAAATAAAATAAATTTGTGGACATTTATTTTGTGTAAGCAATCATGAGGGAATATTTTTGCATATAAATTTAGATTTTTTTAGGCTGTTTTCAAAACATAGGAAAATTGACCAAAATATTTACAAATATAGCAAAATTTTACTATCTATTTGCGACAAATCGCGATAGACTGCGATAGACTACTATATGTCTATCTGTAGTCTAGTCGTAGTTTATCGCAGATAGACAGTAAAATTTTACTATGTTTGTAAATATTTTGAGCATTTTGTCATTTAAAATCATTTCATTTTTTTAATTTTATTTTTATAAGTAGTGTCTTATTTTTTTCTTTTTTGTACAACAACTAAATTTTGACCTCTAAGGAGGAAGACCATGCTAACTACGGTCGAACTTAGCTCACATAACAAGATTTAAAGAGATTTAAGGTGTGTTTAAAATACATTTTCAAGTGTTTAATTTAAAAAATAAGTCATTTTGAAAAAAATTGGAGTGTTTGACAATTAATTAAAGTAGATTTCGAAGTGTATTTTAAACGGTTTTTAAAAAAAAAAAAAAAAAAACGAATTTTTTTAAAAATTCTTTTTTCTCTAGTCAATCCCAAGGGTTTAAGAAATAAATTCAATCAAAACTTTTTAAATTTAAAATATATGAACATTTGTGAATTTCAAGTTCCAATTTCTAAATATAGAAAATTTATCAGAAAAATAGAAGAAGAAAGAAAATAAATAAAGTGAGAAAATAACATTTAAACGAAGAAAAATCGAGTTCTGTTTTTAGCCGGATCTAATTACCGTTTTTTTTTTTTTAGTTTAAAATATACGAGTATGTGTGAATATAAGTTCTAAATTTTAAATTTTTTTTGGAAAATTTTCTAAAAAAATATTGATAGACATTGATAGACTTCTATCCGCGTCTATTAGTGATAGACTTTTATCATTTCATTTCTATCACCGATATATTCTTCAATGTCTATCACTTGCTATTTTATGTAAATAGTTTTTCTTATTTTTCTATTTTTAAAAACTTCCTTTTTTTACAATTAAATCTTTGAATTTTATGAGAAAGAAATTAAAGAAATAGAGGGAACAGCTTTTAATTAAAAAGCGAATTCGAGTTCTGTTTTTACTCGAATCTAATTATCTACTTGAACATAAAATAATAAAACAATAAAATAAACGTGTTTTTTCCACTACAGAATCCGAAGACAGACTAATCAGTAAAGGTTGCGTGGAATAACTAATTATGTGGGAGTAACCATACCCAACTTAATCAAACAAATAAAATTTTAATATTCCCGCACGACCGCTCATTAGTATACCGAGCTTAATTGAATTTTTCACTTTTATGCGGTCGTTGTTTGAAGCGTAAGATTCGAAGAGTTGCTTAGCGTTGATACAAACATAATTTTTGTGTCCATAGAGCTATTTTGCACCCTCTTCAGATGGTTAGTTTTGTTGTTCTCGGTTGGTTTGAGATATCTTAAAAAACTCAAATAGATTGACCTCATTGGGATCTTTTGTTGTGGGTCTATTCTATATATTTGGTTTGTTTTTTTGTTTATTTTTGTTTTCTTCTTTATTCCTATGGTTATATTTGTGTTTTAATTGTGTCTTGACCTCGAGTTTTGAGATCCTCTTCGTTTTTTTTTTTTTTGTAATTTGATACATTTGAAAAAAATATTATAATAATAAAGAAAAATTCAACATTTCTTTTCAATTTAGTCTTTACTATTTAAAAAGTTTTAATTTTGTGTCTTTATATTTATTTTTCTTTTCCAAAGTTTTAAATATACACAAAATATTAAATATTAAATTTCAAGTTGAAATTTTTATTAAATAATTTAAAACAATTAAGAGAATTAATATGTAAAAAACGAATTCCATTTAATGGATAAGGTATTAAGTATCGTTTCAAAAGTTGATGATTCGATTTTTTACTGTCTATCTACAACATACCGCGATAGATTACTATATGTCTCTGTCTCTAGTCTGTAGTCTATCGCGACACAAATAGTAGTCTATCTTAGTCTTTCGTAGATAGACAATAAAATTTTACTATATTTATAAATATTTTGGTTCATTTTCCTATATTTGAAAACAACCCTTATTGGGTTAAACAAATTATTTATTATTTATTAAGAATCAGTTGTAGATAGACAATAAAATTTTACTATATTTCTAAATATTTTGGTTTATTTTCCTATATTTAAAACCATCATTATTAGGTTAAACAAATTATTTAGTATCTATTAAGAATCACCTTTTTTAAAAAAAAAAATATTTTTAACGTGCAATCAATTGATATTAGCTTTCAGAATTAACTTTCTTGAAAATATGCCACCTTCATTAACCATTTATAAATCTCAAATTTGTCATTTCATATTAATATACTTTTACAAATCTATTCTCTCACAAAATTTTATAGATTAAACAAAATTAGATGCAATTTAAATCATATAATTTTTTACATAATAATATTAAAATAAATTATAAACCCAATATGCATATGAAAATGTTTGAAATAATTATAAATATACTTTAGTTCATATAACTAAATTACACCAATTTAGTATTTATTTACAAAATATCAGTTTTTCTTTTAAAAAATTTAATACAGAAATTTCCCAAATAGATTTTTAAAAGCACATATGCCAACCACTTTTAAAAGCTAGAATAATACAGAACTAGCCCTTAATAGGAATATACTTTTTGAGAATATATATTATTTGTTAATTATATTTATGGACTTTGAGAATTATCATTTCAACCATTGATCTTTAAACTTGTTTCAAAAAAATACTTTTAAAAAGAAAAAAAAATTTAAAAGGAATAACATAAATTGACACGACAATTAATGATAAAAACTAAAATGTTTACGTAATTTCATTTATCACTTAACTTCAAATGTACAAAAATTAACATCATTATTGCCAATACCATTATTTATTTCAACTTGGAAGATATCATTGTCATCATTTAACTTAGAAGATAATTCTAAACATCAATTTTTACATATCAATTACCATGTTAATTTACCTGAATAATGTTGCAACTAATATCATGAACGCCTTTTAATTTCTACACATCAATTACTATTCATCATTTTGACATATAAAGATCTTTTCAGGGAAAACTATTTTAAAATTTAAATTAGGTCCAAATGAAAATATCCAAAATCTAGAAGCATAACTAAAAATATAAAAGTATATTGAATAATTTTTTTTTTTTTTTTTTTGTGGTGGAAGGATTTAAACTACTAACCTCTTGATCACTATCACGTACTACATCCAATTGAGTTATGCTAATTAATTAACCAATTGATTAAAATATAAACAAAATTTGATATTGTTGATGCAAAATTTGAGAGAGGAGAAACGCACATGATCTTCACGTGACATCAACAGTTGAATTTGTAGTTTGGATAATTAGATAACCCATCGAGTTGAGGGGCATGCTCAATTTCACGTTTGGCTAGGGTCAGCCTCGTCTTGACGAGGCCGAGCATCTCCCTTTAGGACCATTTTGGTCCTAGGGCTATGCTTTGGGCTAAGGCATATGTAGGATATGTCCATTAGCTATTTTGCTAAGGTCGGCCTCGACTTTGGGCTTGGTCGAGGCTGAAGCCGAGCATGCTAACTTGGGTTTTGACTTGAACTAACCCTCTTCCTTTGGCTCATTTTGAGTCTAGGGTGCTATTTTTAGCCCAAATCTCGCTATTTTCTTGCTTCTATTCTTATTTTTTTGTCGATTATATCATTTGGTCCAAAATCACTCCTAACAGATATTATAATTCTTTTTGAGAGAGATTATACTAATTAATTAAAGTAATATGGTAACCTTAATCTATTAAACGGTGCCCTATCCACTTCTTTCTTCTTTTCTTTTTTTTTAATTTTATTTTTTATACTCCAAATC
The DNA here is from genome assembly GCA_002890555.2 of Lagenaria siceraria. NCBI lineage: Eukaryota > Viridiplantae > Streptophyta > Magnoliopsida > Cucurbitales > Cucurbitaceae > Lagenaria > Lagenaria siceraria. The sequence continues at coordinate 22,110,397 of CM016492.1, read as the reverse complement.
AATACTGCTACAAGTGGTATGAATGAGCCATTCTCTCCACTTAAGGATAACACCATCCACACACACATATAACATATTTCAATTAAGATAAATACTATACTGAAATGTAAGTTTGAATTTCAAAACTCTAAAATTATTGTGAATATACATTAAAAAAATAAAATATTTAAAAGTGCAGATACAAATTTTCGACTTCTTAATTGAGAATATATGTCTTAAGTAGTTGAATTATATTCAATATTTCAAATAACACCCACCATTAAAAATTATTTTATCTATTTAAAAAACATTTTACCATAAAAAATAGACAAAAAGAAAAAAAAGAATGAAAAGAAAAAAAATTCTAGACCCTTCTTAGGAGAAAACAAATAAAATAAAAAGTTGACCCTCAATCTTTTTCCTTTTATTTGTGGTTAAGATTAATTCCACAATAACGTGTGGAGTATTGATACTTCCTCTATGTTTGACACTTTATCATTTTTTATATAAATAAAATACTAAGTGGGGAAATAATTTGAAGTTTTAATTTGGACAAACGTTTTAAACTACTTATTTAAAAAAAAAACATTTACTCTCTAAACTAATAATTATATATTAATTAAAGAAAAATTACTATAAACAAATAAAATATCAAACTATTTAGAGAAATTTTGATAGATACAAAAATTGTCAAACTATTTACAGAAAATAACAAAATATATATATATATATATATATATAGACTTCTATCCGCATCTATCAATGATAGACTTCTATCCCTGATAGACTTTTATTAGCGTTTATCACGATTCACAACTATCTAAAAGTTTTGTTATTTTGTGTAAATAGTTTTCCTTATTTTTCTATTTTTAAAAATTTTCCAACTATTTATAAATATAGAAAAATTTCACTGTGTATTAGCGATAGAAGCGATATTTGTCTATCGCTCAAGCGATATAATTTTATCACGGTCTAACAGTAAAATTTGTCTATATTTATAAACAATTTTACTCATTTTTTTATATTTAAAAACAACTCTTAATTAAAATTATAAAATTATATATTAATTAAAATTATAAACTTTTATAAGGATATCAATTTAAAATTTTTATTAAGATTACATATTGAAACTATCTATACACAATTGTTTGCGTGAATAATAATTCTTTAAATATAGAAATTAACATTGGATGGACAGGGATAATCAAAACTTTCATTAATATAGTTCGTTTTTTTTATCTTCTCATTTTTCTCTACTAGGAATAATTATGTAATGATACTTTTTGCTATTTAAATTTACTCACTTATGATAAGTTAAAATTATAATGGACACAGTTATTAGTTTATGACTCAATTAATTCAATGAGCAAAGTCTAGATTGTAACTTAATTTTTTTCCGCTCTAATTTATTTATTTCTTTTTGAGCAAATTGAACATAGGTGTTATTTAATTATTGGGACAAATTGCTAATTTGCTCATAATATAATTAAATAATTAATAATAAGGGAAATAATACTTTTCGTGTTAGGAACTCAATTTAGTTCTTGAATTTTAGTTTCTTAATAATTTAGTCTTTTCTTTTCAATTTTATAACAAATTTTTAGTTCGAGAAATTTAGTAGGTAACGACTTAATTAGTCTATGTATTTTAAAATTCACAAAATTTAGTTTCTATCAAGAAAATTTCATCAAAATAAAGTGTCAATCTTTATTAGGTATTAACTTAGCTGTTTTTTTTGCTACAACAAATTGGAGATAAGGGAGATAAAAATATCCGACTTTAATGGAAGAAGTATGCATTCAATTACTGAGGAATTGTACTCTCTTTGGCATGTGAAATATAGCCTTTATAGTTTCTAAACACACATTTGATCCTTGATTAATTTATTTCTTTATATATGTAAAAAAAAATTCATTAAATCTTAGCGTCATTGTTCACAAAAAGACTAGATCATTTTAAATTATAAAATATAGTGACTATATTATTGTATATATATTAAAGTTTAGGAACTAATAAGTTGTCATAAAGTTGAAATACTAAAAGTTTTTTTAGACCTCAATTAATTTGGTCTACCTAGTTTAGAGTTTAGTTTCAAACTTCAATTGAGTTCCTTTGAATTTAAATTTTTTTCAATTGGTTTATTATGATTTAAGTATTGGAAAAATACTTTTTTGATTCCTAAGATTTTGGGTTTAGTTTCTATTTGGTCTCAAAGTTTTAAAATGTTACGCATTTAGTAAGTTTTGAGTTTGGTTTCAATTTAGTCTCTACGTTTTAAAATGTTATAATTTTACCTTTGAGATTTTGAGTTTTGTTTCAATTTGGTCCCTATATTTCAAGATTTACACTTTTAACCTTAATTTTTAACTAAATATTTATTTTCTGTCTTTAATGTAAACGTCTATTAATTAATTAATTTAAAATAAAGAAAATTATTTTAAATGGCAAAACTATTGAAAATATTTACAAATATAGCAAAATTTTACTTTCTATTTGTGATAGATCATGATAGACTCAAATAGAAATCTATCAATGTCTATCTCTAAAGTAATAAATGTCTATCTGGGTCTATCGATGTCTACCACATATAGAAACTAAAATTTTGTTATATTTGTAAATATTTTCAACAGTTTTGCTATATTTGAAAACATTTCTTAAAATAATTATAATTAATTAATTACTATTTTTCATCACTATTAAAATTAAATTTAAAAATTCACTTTACAATTATTTTTAATTAATTAATAGACATTAACGTCAATGACTAAAAGTTAATATTTAATGAAAAAGAAAGGTTAAAAATGTAGAATCTTGAAACTTAGGAACCAAATTGAAATAAAACTTAAATCTCAAGGAATGAAATTGTAACTTTTTAAAATTTGGAGACTAGACTAAAATCAAACTGATTAAAACTTAAGGACTAAATGTATAACATTTTGAAATCTAGAAACTAAAAATTTAAAAATGTATCTTTTCAAAATTTGGTAACCTCACAAATAGTTAATAATACTTTTTTTTAATTCATTTGTATACTTACTATTTTACCCCTCACTTTTTACTAAGCTTACTAGAGACATCAAGTCCTTGTCATTATAAGACAAATTAAAACAAAATACCTAGTACTATAGAAAAAAAAAATAATATATGAATAAAACAAAACCTAAAAGCCTACTCTATGAAGGCCACATTGATAACATAGATATATTTGTCCTTACATTACAAGTGTAAAGATTGAAATTTATTTGAAATCAAATTTTCTTTAATTAAATAATTAAATAAATACCACTAAAAAAAACGACCAATATCTCGAAAGGAAACCTTGCACTATGAGATGTAGACTACCGTTAAATGAACAATGACAAAAATAATAATATAAACTATAAGAGAATTGCACTAAAAAAAACTATATATAATATATAATTGATAATTGGATCCGATAAAACCATAGGATAATTATATATTAAAAAAACAATACAAGGTAATTTATTGGACGAAAAATAAAATATAACACAACAATTTCCACACTAATAAAACTTCATTAAAGTTAATTATTATATCGTGCAAGTTGGAACATTATCCTTATGGAGTGGTTTTACTCCAACCATTATATTTGTTATACTCATTAAAGTAAATTTAATTTGCATACTATTTTATTAGAAGAGGACTTCTTTAGTAATATATATAATTTTTCATAATAATGTACTCAAAACGAAAAAAAGAAGAGAGAAATACAGCCCAAAACTAAATTTAATAGTTATATTAATTATTATCAACTTTTAAAGTTTAAACAAAGTATTTTTTTTTTTTTAATAATTAAGTAGATGTGTTAGGCTTAGTTTGAGATTGATATAGATTTGAAAATCACTGTTATTATGCTCTTAGAAAAATCAATTGTGAAAAAAATAAAATAATACTTTATAAAAGTTAATTTTAAGTTAGAAAAAACTAGTTATGTTATTTGGTAAATTAGTATTAATTTTGTGTAATTTAGTTATATACACTAATTTTATATTTGATGTTTAATTTATAATTTATAATTTATCATAAGGGTTGTTTTCAAATATAGCAAAATAAATTAAACTATTTACAAATATAGAAAAATTTTACTGTCTATTAGTGATAGACCACGATAGACTTCTATCGCTTCTATTGCAGTCTATCGCTGATAGACAGTGAAATTTTTCTATATTTGTAAATAGTTTGATATTTTTTTCATTTATAATAATTTTCCTTATCATAATGTAATTATTTATAAATTTACATGATTTGAATTGCAATTTATTTTGTTTAATCTAAACTATTCAATAAAAAGTTCAAGAAAAATAATTGTTATGAAAAATTGAATTAAGATTGACAAAGTATATTAATATGGAATGATAAATTTGAAATAGGTAAACAAAATTATGGTTTTTTTACCCAGACATAATCCCAAACGGGGCCTTAAAATTATTAACTAGATCTAGGTGCGTGTGTTAATTAAAGTTCAGTACTCCACTATATCCACACAAGGATGAATGTCTTTTTTAGTTCAACGATTGATGGAGTGAAATATAAAAAGTTTTGAGGATGTTTTTCTCATTTTCTATACTATAATTATGTTTAACTTTTGATAGAACATTGGATGTGATGTAACATATAACGACATCTTAACATAATTTGGCATCTTATTGATTTTACAATCTTTTAAGATGCTTGTATAATTGAACATATACTCGATCATTCTCTTGAAATTGGGAGGTTCAAATTAAATCTCTTCATATACTTGATCTCCACTTGCTATACTTAAAGAAAAAAAAAAAACTAGTGTATAGACCATTTGAGGTGGAATTTTGGAATATTTAACTTTTTAGTCTTATTCAATTGAACTATACTTATATTTAGCCAAATACATAGTGATATTAGGTATATATACATATTAAACCCTTGACATTTATACCTACATTTTCATGGTTTGTTCAAATTTGTGTAATATTCTTTAAAATATTTATAAACTTAGTTCATAATTATGGGCTTGCCCTATATTTAGTTATATATTAGACTTTAAAAAGTTTGTTTTTCTCATTTTTTTCCACTAAAATTATGTTACATTTTCATGGTTTGTTCAAATTTGTGTAATATTCTTTAAAATATTTATAAACTTAGTTCATAATTATGGGCTTGCCCTATATTTAGTTATATATTAGACTTTAAAAAGTTTGTTTTTCTCATTTTTTCCACTAAAATTATGTTAGACTTTTGATAGAACATTGGATGTGACATGTAGCCACATCTTATTGATTTTGGGTTGTTATATAGACAACTTAAAAAAAAAAAAAAGTTGAGACAATAAGTAGTAGTGGATCCAGAACTTTATGTTGGAAGCATAAATGTATATAGAGTTAGAAGTTTAGCTCATAAACTTTTAGATTTGTGTTTATATATAGTTCCTAAATTTTAAAAATGTTTAATAAGTTCATAAATTCTCGATTTTTGTGTTTATAGATTCCTAAAATATCGTATTAAAAAAAATCCTAAAATATCAATTAGGCATCTAATATATCTCTTACACATTTGAAAATGTTAAAAATTAAAAGTTATATTAGACATTTATTGAACTTTGTGCTTAATAGATACGACTAGACATGTTTCTAAAAAATTAAGTTATCTATTAACTACAAATTTTAAAACTTGGTTCAATTAGACACAAACTATTTTTTATGTGTTATAAAACAATTAATTTTTAAATATTTTTAACATTTTTTTAAGATCTATTGGATATAAAATTGAAGTTCATAAATTTATTACACATCTTTAGGACTAGAGTCAAAATTAAAAGTTTAGAGATTTATTAATAACATTTTTCAAAACTTAGTTACTAATCTTGTAATTTAACCTTCATATCAATCTAATTTTAAATGCATTCATATATGGATAAAAAATACACGATTTGATCTCTCAACCTAGCACCTACTGTAGAGAAACGATGCTCCCATGCTACTGAGCCATTCTCTAACTTTCGCTTTACATTTTAACGGATAATGTATATTAAGCATAATATTTAATGAAAATCAATATACATATATGTAAAACGTCATCTTTTGAGAGGGGAAGAGATTCGGTCCTGCCAATAAGCATGATGGTCGAAAATCAAACTTCTAATTTTTTAATCAAGAGTACATGTTTTATGGTAGATCAACTATATTCATGTTTGATTATTGTCAACATTTTGGTTAATAGATTAAAAGCAAATAGTGAGTTGAAATTTTTAAAAATGATTTATACGGATTTTTCTTTGGTATAATCTTTAAGACTTTCATTTTCTTATATGATTTGTATCAATCTAAATGAGTTGCATTCTTAACTAAATTTCAAAATAAAAAATAAGTTTTTAAAAATTACTTTTTGTAGTTTTCAAATTTTGATTTGGTTTTTAAAAATATGGGTAAAAATCGATATTAAAGCAAGAGATTTAGAGGTGGAAAAATATGTTTATAAGTCTAATTTTCAAAAACCAAAAACCAAAAACGAAATGGTTATTAAAGGAGGTTTTTTAATTTTATGATTATGATTTTTCTCTCCCAATTTATTTACAATAACTTTTCTAGTTTTTAAGATAACATTTGAATAATTCGCCAAATTGCAAAAACAAAAAAACAAACCTTTAAAAATTAAAGTATGTTTTGTATTGATTTTGTTTTTGTTTTAAATTTATATTAGCTCCTTTCAATTTTTTAATTATGATTTTCACATTTTTCAAAAAGATACTTGAACCCTTAGTTAAATTTTAGAAAAAAAAAAATTAGAAACTATTTTTTTTAGTTTTCAAATTTTGACTTCTATTTTATGTAACATTGATGGAAAGTAGATAACGAAACATAAAAATTTATGAGTAGAAGTAGTGTTTATAAGCTTCATTTTCAAAAATTAAAAAAAAAAGCTAATGCCCCGTTTTGTTACTGTTTAATTTCTAGTATTTGATTTTTGAAAATTGAGCATATTTTTTTTCAATTTCTTACCATAATTTTTATCTTTCTTTGAATTCTTAGCCAAATTCCAAAAAAAAAAAAAAAAAATTAAAACTAATATTATTTATTATTATTACTATTATTTTGCTTTTCAAAACTTTGGCTTAACTTTTGAAAAAACTGATAAAAAGTAGATAACAAATGGAAAAAAAAAAAAAAGAGGCGGCAAAAGGAGTGTTTATAAACTTAATTTTCAAAAACTAAAAACAAAAAACCGAGTGGTTATCTAGTGGAGCTTAAATGGTTGTCAAACACACCCTAATTTTCTAGTTTTCAAAACTTAACTTTAATTTTAAATTTAAAAAATAGATAAAAAAATCATTTGCATAAGTATTTTATAATTATTTTTTGTAGTTCGTTGCAAGGTTAATTAACTTTCCTAACCTAAAAACTAAATGGTTATTTTAAACAAAATATTAAAAAAGGGAGAATATATCAATTATTGACTAAATTATGTATACTTTAGTGATACCATGTACTTATTAAATTAGTGTGTGACATTAATTACAAATTAATAAAGATACACATAAATAAACATGTAACGTTATCATTTTATTTACGATGATAATGATGAAAGTCTAAAAAATTATGATTTATTAGATCTAAATTCCAGAATTCAATAAACAATATATTTATATATAAATCGCATTATTGGGTTGGAATAGTCAATTTGCTCACAATAATGCACTAAAAAAAATGCAGTTAAATCGTTAATCATGGGTGGCGGAGGATTAGGGTAGTTATACGGAATGCATCTAAAGGTCCCACATCACCCATCACAGCCATGTGGAAATCACCACGTGTCGTCTTCTAATTGGGTTTTGCACAAATTAATCTATCTTAGTTTTTCATATTTTTCAATGATTTCAAATTATTTTAAGGCCGACGAAAGAATAATTTCCAATCCACCAATCAATTAAATTAGAGTAATCGTTTTAGATGAATAAATTGCTAAAAATATTCTTAAATATAGTAAAATGTTATTGTCTATCAATTATAGATACTAATAGACAGTAATACATACTAATAGATGAGAGAGAGTAGTCTATCACTAACTATTATTGATATTTTGTTATATTTATAAATAAGTTGACTCATTTTGCTATATTTGAAAACAACCCATTAAATTACAAACTTAATACTTGTTTTAAGATTTATTTCTATTTAGTTTCTAATCTTAAAAAATATATAATAGATTTTAAAACTTTTAATTTTGTATTTAATGGACTGTTTGAGCTCTCAAATTTAATTGGGTAGAGTGAACTATTATAGTCCACTCATTATTTGAGTTTCCAACTATTATAACCCACAATTCAGTTTTACTATTTTAAATCCTATTTGTTACGGTGTTTATTATTTTCTACTTATCCTCTCTAACTCATACTAAAATAGTATACACTCAAACACAAACTATTATAACCCAGATTAAAATAGTCTGCACCCAAACATAGACTATTATGATCAACTTAGCGTCCTAAATTTTTCCTATCAAATTTTTGAACTTAGTGTCCACTATGTCATTATCTAATATCAATAAATCATTTTACCTATAATACTCATTAAATCCCTTTATTTTTGTGTAAAATAGATTTTTGAACTTTAGAAAATTTCTAATATATAGAACTCTAAACCTTTCGTTGTTTTTCTAATAGATTCATGAATTTTCAATTTTGTGTCTAATAAGTTTTTAAACTATACATTCACAAGCCTAAAGTTTAAAAACTAAATAAATACAAGTACAAAAGTTCTAAGACTTACATTAAACCCATTTTTAATGTTCACATTCGAATTCCAGATAAACACCAACTTAAAAGTTGTAAATTTTTTTTGGTTAAAATATTATTTTGATCTCTATATTTTGAAATTTGTTAAATTTTTAGTCAATTTACTTTTAATAAATCTTAAATTTAGTTCTTCAAACTTAATTTTTACCGAAATTGATTAAATAATAATAATAATTTTCATGCAAGAAAATGTAATATATGAATACATTTTTTCAAAATTTACAGTAAAAATGCTAATAGATAACAATTTTTTTTCAAACCAACAATAAATTAGCAACTAAAACTAAAATTGATCGAACTTGTAAAGTATAGAGACCAAAATGATATTTATTTATTATTTTTTTAATTAATAATTTGATAGTGGGAGGCACCTAATGAAAGATGCTCATCTTAACTCAAGGAATCAAATCACAAGGGGGGGAATAATCTTCATAGAAGTACTACGGACACAATTTCTTTGTACTATAAATGTCTCATTATATTCAATCGAAGCCTTCATTAATTTCCATGTTTTTCTTCGATAAAAATAATAATGTTGAGAATGCCAAGGTTGTCTTGTAATTTTCTTATTTGCTTGAATCCCTTTTGGATTCAACTTTTGTATTTTCTATTCATTTCATCTTTTGGGTTTTTTATTTTAGTTGTTTTAAATTCAAAAATTACTTCCAATAATTCTTTTCACCCAAAAAAATTAGATCTTTTCTTCACCTCTGTCTCAGCTTCCACAGTTTCAAGCATGTCAACTATGGAAATGGAGGTTTTTTCAAATTCCCAACTCATTATTTTGACAATTTTAATGTTTATTGGAGGTGAAGTTTTCACTTCCATGGTTGAACTTCAATTAAGAAAATTCAAGCTCAAATTTTCTGAACAAAAAATTGCTTGTGTTTCAAGTGATTTAAATATAGAGTTGGGATCATCAATTGTTAGAAACAATAATAATTTAGATATTACTATTATTCTAAAATACAATTCCATAAAGTTTTTGGGATTTGTAGTACTTGGTTATCTCTTAATTTTCAATTTCTTAGGCATAGCAATGGTTTTAATTTATTTCAAATATGTTTCAAGTAGTGCTAGAGAAATCTTAAAAGAAAAAAGTTTAAAAATATCAACTTTTTCAATTTTTCTCATAGTTTCAACATTTACAAATTGTGGGTTTGTACCAACAAATGAAAACATGATAGTATTTAAGAAGAATTTAGGTTTACTTATCATACTTATTCCTCAAGTTTTTCTTGGGAATACATTGTTTCCTTCTTGTTTGAGGTTTTGTATTTGGAGTTTGGGAAAATTTATGAAGAAAAAGAAAGAAATTGTTGGGTTTTTGTTGGAAAATAGTGAGGAAATTGAGTATTTACATTTGCTTCCAAAGCTATATTCATTGGTTTTGGTTTGGAGTGTTTTTGGGTTTGTTTTATTACAGTTTATAGCAATTGGAGGCGTGGAATGGAGATCAAATGCACTAAGTGAATTAAATTGGGTTGAGAAATTGATTGGGATTTTGTTTTTAAGTGTAAATTCAAGACATAGTGGTGAATCCATTGTTGATCTATCAACACTCTCTTCTGCCATCTTGTTTCTCTTTGTTGCCATGATGTTAGTTTTTTCTTCTCTTAACTTTTAATTAATTGCATTTTTCTTTCAATTTAGTATATATAATCTCATTTAAATAATATAGAATTTGTTAACTCAATTGGAATTAAGTACTACACCTTAAGAGAATGTTGAGTATAGATAAAGTCTTCTTTCATAATTATTTAGGTCATGTTTGGATAACCATTTCGTTTTTTATTTTTTGTTTTTGAAAATCAAGTATATTTCCTTCGTATTTTTTACAATAATTTGCATCTTTCTTAAGTACAATGGTTGAATTCTTAGCCAAATTCTAAAAACAAAAATAAATTTTTTAAAAGCTACTTTTTTTAGTTTTCAAATTTTGGTTTTGTTTTTTTAAACTATTGGTAAAAACTAGACAACAAATGAAGAAATTTGGAGGTAAAAGTAGTGTTTATAGGCTTAATTTTCAAACAAAACGGTTATCAAATGGGACCTTAGTTATTTATTTTTTACTTTTGAAAATATAGTTTATAAGTACTACTTCTACGTACTTAAGAGTTTTATTGCTTTTTTAATAATCATTATTTGAGTAATATTTTCAAAATTCAAGTTAAGTATTAAAAATAAAAAGATTTTTTTTAAGAGAAGTTATTATAAACAAAAAAAAATATCAAACTATTTACAAATATAGAAAAAATTTATTGTCTATCAGCGATAGAATGCGATAAAATTCTATCGCTTAATGATAGACAATGATAGTCTATCGCTAAAGCGATAAAATTCTATTACAGTCTATCGCTGATAGACATTAAATTTTTTTTTATATTTGTAAATAGTTTGACTCATTTTTCTATATTTGAAAATCACCCATTTTTTAATTATTATTATTATTATTATTATTATTATTTAAATTTAGTTATAAATTAAAATAATCAATAATACACTCAATTCCTTGTGCTAGTTAGGATAAAAAAAATATTCATTGTTGACTATTATCGAGGTATTATAATAATGAAATTGAAATGATTAATAATTATCAAACTTTTTTTTAAGGATGACTACTTTTATTAATTTATTTTTATAAAGTGACCCATCTGGTTGATGACTACGAATTCGTGGAAAAAAAAAGTATTAATTTATGTTTATCATTGGTAAAAGCTTGACTTATCATTAGCATATGCATGTATTCTATATTAATCATTATTACTATAATTGTTCTAGTGAGAACTCAATGCAGGTTGATTGCATTATTTCAGTTTTTTAATGAATAAATATTTTATATTATTAAGAAATATTAAATTATTATTATCAAATGCAAAATATTAATTTCCATAAAAATAGTTCAAAAGTTATAGTATTGTCTTTTTTTTTTTTTTTTAGAAAACCTTATTCTTTAATTGGACTAATTTCAAATATAGAAAAATTAGTCAAACTATTTATAAATATAGAAAAATTTTACTGTCTATCGTTCAAGTGGTAGAATTCTATCGCAGTCTATTACTGATAGATAGTGAAGTTTTTCTATATTTATAAATAGTTTGATATTTTTTCTGTTTATAGTAATTTCCCCCTTTAATTCGTTTTTTATATATAAAAAAAATAGTTCTATATTGTTATTTATTTTTAGATTTATTTATACAAATATTTTTTTTTCCTTGTGTTCTTTCTCATTTTTCTATGCTAATTTAAAATGGTTAGCAATTCCAAATTCAAGCTTTATTTTAAAATTTCAACAAACTTAATTATCAATTTTAATTTGCATATTGATTTAGTCTTTTATAATTTATAAACAAACTCGATTTTTTGATCATTTTATCAATCTATATGGATAAGAGATTTTATTAAATTTTAATAATATTTTTATAATAAAAACTCACTCGTTAATTAGTAATTATAAAGTATAAGAATTGAATTGATATTTATTAAAGTTAACATCAAAGAAACATCTTTTTATATTTTAGAAAGCAAAAACTCTCTTTTCAAGTATTACTCAAAAAATTGTTATATAAATTAGGGACAAAATTCAATATTTTTCTTAACTCTTATTGTTATTAAGTTGGGGATTAATTTATTATTCAACAGATTAGTGAGCATTTGAATTTAAAACTAGCTCACTTGTTTTAATATTATATATTAAACCCAAAAACTAGATATAAAATCTCAATATTTCTTCTTTGTGTTATTTATTAAATTTATATTATTATAATTATTATTTGGTTGATGGGTTTTAATTTTACAGGTATCTTCCACCTTACACTTCTTTCATGCCAATAAAAATTGATGAAGAAGAAGAAGAAAATCAATTTGAAGCCCATAAAAGAAGTAGAAAAATTACTAAAAGGGCAAAACTTGTGGATAATTTCGTCTTTTCACAATCCTTTTATCTCATCATCTTCATCTTTATTATATGCATCACAGAGAGACATAATATCAAGGAAGATCCTCTCAATTTCAATATTTTCAACATTATTTTTGAAGTTATTAGGTAATTAACCTTTTTATTTTCTTTATTCCTTTTTTCATCTTTTAATAATTTGTGGTTAAAATATAATTTTTATTTTTCACATCAGTCTACCTCTTCTACTTTTCTTTTTTCCTTTTTATTTATGGAACCTCTTAGTTTTTTTTCCTTTTTTTTTTTAATTTGTAAAGAATAATTAGTAAAGTAAAATTTAAAATCATATACATATCATTTAACAAATATACAAATCCCTTCACAAAACAACTACATTTCACATTTTATCTTTTAAAAAATATGTTTAACGTCTTATTTCATTTTACTCCAAAAAATTTAAAATTATATTTTAAAAAATAAACATTTAAAATTAAGAAAATTATTATAAACAGAAAAAATATCAAACTATTTATAAATATAGAAAAATTTTATTGTCTATCAACGATAAACCGTGATAGAATTCTATCGTTGATAGATTGTAAAATTTTTCTATATTTAAAAATAGTTTGACTCATTTTTCTATATTTGAAAACATTCCTTAAATTATAAATAAAAATATCTTACTTCTCATTTGATCTCTTTTATTATCATTTTTAAATTTCATCTCACATATTTACTACTTGAATTTAATTAGAAGTATAATAATTTAAAAATGTATGTTGTAAAAAAATTTAAACATTTGTTTTCTCAAACTAGTATTATTATGAGAAATTTTTATAGATCGAAAAAATGTCAAACTATTTTACAGAAAATAGTAAAAAAAAAAAAAACTGATAGACATTAATAGACTTCTATCAGCATCTATCAACAATAGACTTCTATCATTTCTATCATTGATAGATCCGGATAGACTTTTGTCGGCTTCTGTCATAACAATTTTTTTTATTTTTCTATTTTTTTAAAAAAATTCTATTATTATTAAATTCTTATGTGTGACACTTTTGTATTGTCTTTACATTGAAAGGAAAATTGTAAATTAATAAATATTGAAAATACGTGTCTAAATTTCAACAGTGCATATGGAAATGTGGGATTTACGATGGGATATAGCTGCAAAAGACAACTTCATCCTCAAAGCAATTGTGTCGACATGTCGTTTGGGTTTTCAGGAAAATGGAGCGACAATGGAAAGGTGGTTCTTATTGTCGTCATGATCTTTGGACGACTAAAGAAGTTTAATATGAACAAACAAAGACCTTGGAAGCTTCTCTAATAATCTTTGACCCACCTGAAAATAACACGTTTATTTGTAATTAAAATACAAAAAAAATGTAACTTGCGTATAATATATAATATTTTTAAAATATTCACTTCAAAATTATTTATTTGACTTATTAAATTAATTATATTTGACGAATGAATATAAATTCAAGAATTTAAAGTAAATTTGAGTCTGATTAACGGATAGTTTTGGTATATGTCTTCCTTTCATTTTTACTTAGTACTAGATTACTTAACTTAAAAGAAGCTAGATAAAAATAATGTTTGATGTATATATATGTATATATATATATAGATATTAATTTATATATTTTAATATTAAATTGATTAAACTAATAAGGCCAATCCTTAAATTTTCATGATTTAATAAGTATAAATATTAAATATTTATAAAAGGAAATTAATAATATACCATCAAGTAACTTTTATGCATGTGAAATATATAATTGAATTTTTTATTACTTATTTTTTTAAATGATTATTTTTAAAATGAAAAACATTTCCTTTTATTAGAAGTATTTATAATATTTTTTGTATTAAAATGTCAAAGGATGATTAAATATGATATTTAAGAATGATTTTTTTCTAGTACGACTGCTGAACAATCGACCTTAAAAAGGTAGCACATGTCAATTATTGTTAAGCTATGCTGATCTTGATTAAGAATTAATTGTTATAATTAACATATTACTAGTAAGATTACATTTTTACTTAAAAGAGTAAATTTGAACCATATAATTATTAAAAAAAAGAAAAATTATTTAAAATAATAAAATTTAAAAATATTTACAAATATAACAAAATTTCACTGTCTCGACTACTATTTGTAATCTATCACGCCTTTAATCACTCAAAAGTGATTTAATATTTAATTTTATATTTTTAAATGCAATTTTCATTTCATCAAAATTAGTTTCGAATCATTAAAAATATATTTCATAATAATCCTAAAAATAACAAATGTGATTTTAACCAATTTAGAATCATTCCCAGAACATACCATAATACTTCAATTAGAAGCAATTTTTAAGTGTATTTATTTGTTTTTAGGATGTTTTATCCTACTACGGAATCTAAAAAATTTCATAGTTCAATTTTCTAAAATTTTTGAGGTGAGGGATCGATTCTTTAGGAGATTGATCTCTAAAATGTTTTCATTAAATTTTTAATATGCACTTCATGTTTATTTAATTTATTATTATGTTTCTTAAATTATTATTTTTTATAATATTTACATTAAATTGATTTTGATTTGTAATTCACACTTCTTTAAATTTTTAAATCTTTTATTAAAATTCTTTCAAAGTCATTTACATATTTCTTTAAGTTTTACTTTTTGTGTAATATATTATTTCAATTTTTTATAATTTGGTTTTTAAGATCACTTTTTTTTAATTCATATGATGGAATCTAAAAATATGTAGGAGTTCAATTTTCTAGAATTCTTGAGGTGAGGAATCGTAACCTTTGGGAGTCCGAGATTTGATCTCAAGAAAAAATAAATTTAATTAATTTTTTAAAAACTTTATTTATTAAAATGTTATCCTATAATGAATTTGAGAAATGGTAATATTTTCTCAATTTGTTGAGGCGAGGAATTGTTCCTCAATTCCAACATGGTCTAATTGATGAAATTGTTTCTACTTATTTTATGGGATATGACTCTAAATAATGGAAAAATGAGAGGTAAAATAAGACATTATTTTAAATATTTTTTAGAAAATATTTTTAATTAAAAGATTTAAATTTTGGCCAACGTTTTCTATATAGGTGTTGTGGGGTGTTAATACCTTCCACATACACAAACGACCCCTAAACTAAACTCTAGTTTTCGCAAACCATTTGTTTAGTTAAAAATTTTACTTTATTTCAATGTCCTATCACATGTGACATGTCGACTACTTTGCATCGTTTCGAGCATGTAGTAACAACGAGTTTAAGTTGTTTTTAATTCAAATTTGACAGGTTTAAATTGTTTTTTGAAAAAATTATCATAGGATTAAGGAAAAACTGGTCATGAAAGGACAGCCACGCGTCGCGTGGCAAGTCATGAGTCCACTTTAGGCTACCATTTTTTTCAAACGAACTATTTCACATTACAAATCATGGTAGTTGGAGACAAAATTTGAATAAAAATCAGCATCTTGAATTATTATTATATATTTTGAGTTCAAACAGTTTGAAAATTTAATTTAATTATAAATTAATAAAAGGGGCCGTTGCAAACATAGCAATCAAACTTAAAGTATTTGTAGATATAGCACAATATAAAATTTTTTGTAAACATATGTTTATAAGTTCAAAAAAAATGTTTGTAAACACTTAGAAAGTCAATCCAAACAGATCCTAAACATAGCAAAATTTCGAACTCTATCAGTTCTAGACCATATTAGTGGTATAAGTCTATCAGCAATAAATCATATCGTTAGTAGAGGTCTATTAGTGATAAATCATATTACTGGTAGAAGTCTATCAGCTATACAGACTATCACTGATAGACTTTGCTATATTTGCAATTCTTTAAAAATGTTGCTAACATTTAATTATTATCCATAAAAGTGCTACCTAATCAAGTATTTCTTCCCTTTTCTTCTATTTTTGGCAAAAATAATTTTTTATTACAATAAGTGGGAGTGATAACTGATCTTCTAACCTTCAAATTGAAAGCACAAATTATATACTAATTAAGCTAGACTCTTTTTGATTTGACAAAAATAATTATCAGGTAAAAATTCAAAATACTTTTAAATACACTACTTTGGTACCATTTTAAAGTATATTTGGATCCATTTCTTAATAAGCTATTGATTTAAGGTTTGTTTGGATTGACTTAGAAAAAAATGTTTTTCAAAAATTTATTTTCATTTAAACACTTTGGTCTCCTACATGATTTGTAATGGTTAAGTTAAAGACTTAATCCATTTTGAATCTTGCCAAACAATTTAATTTATTTTTTCAAAATGATTTATTTTTTAAATTAAACACTTGAAAATGTATTACAAATACACTCTTAAAGCCTGTTTAGATTGACTATAGAAAAAAATGTTTTTCAAAAAATTCATTTTTATTTAAACTCTTTTGATAAAATCTAGTTAATTGTTTGTAAAAATACTTTTTAAATTATTTTTTTTATTTTTTTTTTTAAACTGCAAATTTGAGTTCTTCTAAGTTTATTCTTTTTTCTTTTTAAACTTTTGAAAAATTTATTTAGTTTCTTCGATCTAAATTATTAAAAATATTCTCTCAAATGTAACATTCACGCTCTTTTTTCCATTATCGAACAACCGAATACAAAAAAATATAATTTAACTAAAGTTAGTACACGCACTAAAAAAATAAACAAAACAAAACTAGAATTAGAACTATTTAAAACAAATTACTTTCTTATTTCTTTTGTTAAGATAATTCATTCATCTTTCTTTTAGAATTAGGAATTCATGACTTTCTAAAGTTGAATTTTCTTTAGATTCTTTTCCTTTTCTTGAATAAAGAACATACCTTTCACGAGCTACAATTTGCAAGACTTTAAATTTCTTTTACCAAAGTCCATTTATAAATAACCCTACCATTCTCTCAAAGCCTAGCTTTTGTAAAAAACAAAAATATGAAGACTTTGATTCTATCAAGTGCAAGAAAATCAATTTTCTTCCTTCTAAGAATCAACCCATTTTGGATTCAATTATTCTATTTCATCTTCATCTCGTCCGTTGGATTTCTAATTTTGATGATTTAAAAACCTGCAACTTATCCTTCTTTTCAGCCCACAAAGCTAGATTTATTCTACACTTCAGTATCAGCCTCAACTGTTTCAAGTATGTCATCAATAGAAATGGAAGTTTTCTCAAATTCTCAACTCATTATCTTGACGATCCTCATGTTTATAGGAGGTGAGATTTTTACTTCAATGGTTGGACTTCATTTGAGAAAATTACTTTATAACCTCCAAATTATTCCCAACCAAATTAGAAGTAGTAGTGTTGAGAGTTTTGAATCTATGAGTATAATCAAATTCTTGGGTTTTGTAGTGTTGGGTTATCTCTTGATAACTCATATTGTTGGCATTGGAATGATTGCTATTTACTTCCTTTTCATTTCAAATGTTGCCAAAGAAATCCTCAAGGAAAAAGGCATAAATTTGGTCACTTTTTCAATCTTCACTAGTGTTTCTACTTTAGCTAGTTGTGGTTATGTCCCAACAAATGAAAACATGATTGTTTTTCAAAAGAATTCAGGTCTTCTTCTAATCTTAATCCCTCAAATTTTGCTTGGTAATACTTTGTACCCATCTTGCTTAAGGCTTTGCATTTGGATCATTGGGAAGTTTAGTAAAAATGATTATCAATTGAAAGTTCATTATTTGTTGAAGAATAGTGAAGAGATTGGATACCTTCACTTGCTTCCTAGCCTTCATTCTTGCCTTTTGGTTGGGACAGTTTTTGGGTTCATTTTGATTCAGTTTATATTGATATCTTCAATGGAATGGGATTCCAATGCTTTGAGTGCGATTGAATTCTTATCAAAAAGTTGTTGGTATTCTATTCTTGAGCATAAATTCTCGACATACTGGAGAAACCATCGTTGATATTTCAACGCTCTCTCCTGCCATCTTGATTCTGTTCGTTGTTATGATGTTAGTCTCTCTTTCTCTCCCTCTAACTCTCTCTCATAAACATGAAATTATTCGAGGAGACTATCACAATGTAGCTAACAGTCTTGCATTGTTGGATGTGTGAGAAAGAAACTACAAAAGTATTTTCAATTTAAATTCACACATCCAATGATGATAAGAGATAACATCATTGTGGTTGACTCATTGAATAATTTTTTTTCAACTATAATAACTAACTATAATTAGATCTTGTTTGTTAAGAAAAAAAAAAGATAGTATTTTAATTCAACAATCAATGAGTTGAAATAGAGTCCCATTTATTAGTTTTTAAATGAGAAGTAATTTTTCTACCTATTAAAATTAGAAGAAGTAGGATTGATTTTTCTCCTCAAAAGGGTTATTTTGAAATATAGAAAAATGAGTCAAAAAATTTACAAATATAGAAAAATTTCACTGTCTATATCAACGATAGACCACAATAGACTTCTATCATTGATCGATAGAAGTCTACTGCCCAGTGATAAAAGTCTATTGCTGATAGACAGTAAAAATTTTCTATATTTATAAATAGTTTGATATTTTTTTTCCACTTATAATAATTTCTCTAAACCAACCTAACCCATCTCCATTATTTCAAATGGTATATTAGTATTATTTTAAACCATGCACAAAATTATTCATATATCTTATCTTTGGAATTTCTACAATTACATGTATGATATTTAATTATAGTTTTGGATATTTGAACTTAAATTTATAGGTATCTTCCTCCATATACATCTTTCCTTCCATTGAAAGAGAAGCAAGAAGTAGAAGATCGTCTAATTCAACCTCTTCAAAAAAGAAGAAGAAAAAGAAAGGCAAAAGCTCTACAAAACTTCTTGTTCTCACAACTTTCTTATCTTCTCATCTTCATCATTATTCTTTGCATAATTGAGAGGAAAAAGATGATTGAAGATCCATTCAATTTCAGTGCTTTGAATATTGTGCTTGAAGTTATTAGGTAACCCTTGTAACTTTCATCTTCATATTATTTATTTTCATCTTTGCCACTTGTCCTTTTTTTCTTGGCTAATGTCTTTTTAAGTTTAATCACGTTTTCTTTTGATTCAAATGATTTAACCACTTGATTTTTTATTTAGAAAAATTACTATAAACAGAAAAAATATCAAATTATTTATAAATATAGAAAAATTTCACTGTCTAATTCTATCGCGGTCTATCACTAATAGACTGCAAAAATTTTCTGTATTTGCAAATAGTTTGGCTCATTTTTCTATATTTGAAAATAACCATATTTTCTTTTCTTTTCATTTTTTTAAAAGGAAATTTTATGTTTTCTAAGGTAATATTTGAATTCATAATCAAATTTCAAAAACAAAAGTCTACTCTGAAAAAAAAAATTGGACAAATATTAATATATACCCCTAAATTTTGGGGGTTGTATCAATTTAAATACCAAACTAATAATTGTATTAATTTATACCTTGAACTTTCATAAATGTATCAATTTAATTAAACCCCAAACTAATAATTGTATCAAATTAAATCCAACTCGATTATGTTTTATTTGGATATACTTATGAAAGTTCATGGTTTAAATTGATATATTTATTAAAGTTTAAGGTTTAAATTGATATAATTATGAAAGTTTAACGTTTTAATTGACACAATTATTAGTTTGAGGTTTAAATTGATACAACTCCCAAAGTTTAGGATTCAAAATTAATAAAATTATTAGTCAAGAGTTTAAATTGATACAGCCTCCAAAGTTTAAGTGTATAAATTGATATTCGTCCTTTTTTTTTTAATTATCAAAACTTGGTTTGTATTGTGAAAACATCTTTAATGGATGGAAAACAACATTAAAAAAATTCATACGTAAATGTAATGTTTACCGGACATAAATTTTAAAAATTAAAAATCAAAATTCAAATAGTTATCAAACACGGATTAGAGTAATACTAGATCCAAACATAGTAATAATAGTAATTAAATGAGGACATTATATCATAAACACTATGTTTTCTACTATTGGAGGCAAGGTTAAACCATAAATGGTGTTAGGTAGACAATTAAAATGTTATTTTTCTTTTTCTATTTTTTCTTGGCTGGAGTTATCAACTTATTTAAATTACAAATTTAGTCCCTTATTTTAAAATATACCTAAAAAGTCCACAAATTTTTTAAAGTATCTAATTGGTCCACAAATCACTCAACCTTAACCCTATCTAGTAGATACTTCTAACACTTTTTTCAATTTTATGTTTCAATTGCTTAGTTAATAGATTTTTTTTTTTCACAATAGAGTCCAAATTATAGACCTTTTATGATCTTTAACGCATTATACATTAGTTGAACTAGGTTCCCTTTTAACAAACACGAAAATAGAATGAAATAATAGTATGCAATATTTTTCACAATTATACATGGTTAAATTATTAATAAAAAAAATTGTTTTAAAAAAAATTAGTTCATATATTATGTAAGGGATAAATTTTAAAAATAGAAAAATAAGAGAAACTATTTACACAAAATAACAAAATTTTTAGATAGTTGTGATAGACACTAATAGAAGCCTATCAGGGTCTATTAGTGATAGAAATGATAAAAGTCTATCATCTATGATTGATAGATGCTGATAAAAGTCTATCAATATCTATCAGTATTTTTTTTCTTTGGTTGCTATTTTCTTTAAATAGTTTAACATTTTTTGTATCCGTGAAAATTTTTCCAATATAAGTATTAAATTTTTGTTTTTCTTTACTTGTTTTTTTTTTTATAAGCGTTATCAACTTTGATTTGATAGGAAAGATGTATGAAGTTACCTATAAAACCCAAAAATAAAATGGGAAAAATCTTTTAAATACTTATATGGTTTTGCTAGCATATATTTCACCAAATTACAAATTTGGTCCTCATATTTTATTTGGACAAAGTTTCATCTTAGTCACTATAATTTTTTTTTAAAAAAATTAGTTGTGTCCTTATGTGTGATTATTTAGAATGAGCTTTAATATAGCTCTTATAGTTTCATATGGTCTTTACTAAATTATGTTTCACCCACTTAAAAAACTACATGTTTTCTTTTAATTTATCTTTTTATTCAACTATAAAATTCAATACATTCAAATTACATAGTTATCCAAGTAGATAACTATCTCATAAAAAATATTTGTTAATATGGTAATGTGACATAAATCGATGACTTGTGAAGTGTCACCTAATCATAAAGATTAAATGAAATCAAACTCTAAATCATAGTGTGAGGACACTGAAATCACTCACATATTTATATATATAAAAAAAAAATTAACCACATACTTCTTGATTGCTAACAAATATTATATACCAATTGAGTTATCTTTGCTTTGGTAAGAATCGACTTAATAATTTAATCCATAATTGAAGTTTTAAAAGTACGACCTGGGTTAGTTGGTAATCCAGATTTAGTGCGTTCAGAAAATATATGTTCGGCAGATAATTAGGATTCTGTCCCTGAAAACTATTTTTGGATTTTGTGATTCAAATAGTACAAATTCAAATAGTTGAACACATGATGACTACTTACATAGGATCTAATATTCTACCGATTTTCTCGATAGCCAAATATTATAGGGTTAGGTGAGTTGTCCCATGAGATTAGTCGAGGTGTCCATAAGTTGGCTCGGAAACTCACGCATAACAAAAAAAACTGAAAACAACATTTTCATATTTTTATTGTATCCCGATTTTGAATTTTAAATTTTAAAATGTAGAATTAACATTTAGAAATACAATACGTCATGTTATAAACTCAATTCATCTTTTTAAAAAAATAATATATGTATTTATGTAATGTATTATAAATTATATAATATTATAAAAATAATAATTACATAATTTTTTTTAATATATTCATAAATAAATTAATAATAGTTTATTATCAACTAATATTTAGTGAGTAGCCACAACTAATGTTATACTTTATTTTAAATTAGAATTCAATTTCTAAATCTGCTAGCAAATATAGGTTATCTATTTATAAATAAAGAAAAATTTCAGTGTTTATTAGTTATAGACCGTAATAGATGTCTATCCGATAGACCGTAATAGACTTCTATCATGAATAGACAGTAAACTTTTTCTATATTTGTGAATAATTTGATATTTTTTCTATTTATAATAATTATCCGTTTTTATATGTGTATGTGTTGGCGGTGCTTATGGAAACGTGGGATTTACAACGGGGTATAGCTGCAAAAGGCAACTCCATCCCCAAAATGATTGTGTTGATAAATGGTATGGATTTTCAGCAAAATGGAGTGATGAAGCCAAAATAATTTTGATTTTGGTTATGATCTTCGGAAGACTCAAAAAGTTTAACATGGATGGTGGAAAAGCTTGGAAACTTGTTTAATCTTTTTTTTTTTTTTTTTTTTTCGGGTTAAGAGATTTGAAAACCTTTAACCTTTTACTAGCTCGTGTTGGCATAAACATGTCTAAATTTTTTATTATAAATTAGTTTGGTAAATTTTTGTATTTATTCTATTTTCATCTTTTATACTTTCATTAATACTAAAATAATTTACTTAAGAGTTATTTTCAAATATAGCAAAATGAGTCAAAATATTTACAAATATAGCAAAATTTCACTATCTATCAGTGATAAATCGTGATAGACACTAATAGACTACTATCGTCTATCACTATAATTATTAAATTTAACACGAAAGGAGAATAAAAAACTATGAATTATATTTATATAAGAGTAATTGTTAATCATCTCTTAAAAACTTGTTATTTATCATATGGCTTGATTGTATGGTAGTAGTTATTTTGATTTTAATTATTTTAAATGATCATTCTAGTTCTAGCTATGTTTTTTTTTTTTTTTAATATGGTATTATGAATATGGCGAGGAAAATTGAAGTGTGAAAATTGGAAAGTTTAGATTAAATTCATATATTGATTAAAAGTAATTATAGGAATCAATTAAAAACATTTTATATTTTATCACATTATGAAAGATTTTTTTTAGTGAAAATTTTCTAAATATTAAGTTTCAATTATATATTATAAGATTTGTAGCATTCCAATAGAAAAATAAAAATAAAAATTTATTGGATTTCAAGAAAGTATCAAATTAAATAGGCTTTCAGTTTCTGCACCCAGGCTTTGGGGATGTGGCTTCTGTGTATTTATTGGGCTTTTAACTTTCCATTCTTTACATAAATGACAAATGGGCTTTTTTAAGTATATCTGACAAATAAAAGCTAAATTACAAAAATAAATAAATAAATAAAAATAAAAATATATCCATATAAATTTTAATGATAATGCGCCTAACTTTAAAATTTTCATTTTTACTCGTAAAAATAAAAAATAAAAACCATATTTGTATTTTTTTTTTTTTAAAAAATAAAGGACAGTTTTAAATATAATAATCAAATTCAGAGTATTAGCATATATAATAACATTTAAAAAAATTACAAGAATAGTAAAGTCTATCCGTGATAATTTCATTTTTTATGGTCTATCAAGTAGACCATAAGAGTTTATCAGCGATAAAAGTTTATTACTGATAGATTTTGCTATATTTGTAATTTTTTAAAATTGTTGCTATAGACTTAATTATTATCTCTAAAATTGCTATTCATTATAATTACCTAAAAAAAAATTAAGGGCCCATTTAGATTGACCAGAAAAAAAAAAAATTTTCAAAAAATTCATTTTTATTTAAACTCTTTTGCTAAAAACTAACTATTTAAAGTACACTTTAAAATTATTATTTAGAATGATTATCAAATACTTTAATTTTTTTTAAATAATATATTTTTAAAATTAAACACTCCAAAGGTTAAATAGAATTTCTCAACAAGTTACGTGTGTTTAAAATAAACAAATATTTTCTTTTACCTTTCGGCCTCATTTTCTTCGTAAAAGATTCTTTTGGATCTCCCCTTGTCGTTAGGGAGAGAGATTTTTTTTTTTTTTTTTTTTTTTTTTTTTTTTTTTTTTTGTCATTGAAATTTGTCTAACAAGTTTTAAAATAAATCATATGGTGACAATATAATAAAATATAGAAGACAAGACATCAATACTTTGTTATTTATAATTCATTAAAAAAAACCAATTTGATATATTTTATTTGGATGTTGTTACATTTACCATATTAAATTTTTATTGACATGTCGATATTTTCATATATATGTTCATAGGTTCGACATTAATATAAAGGATAAATTGATATTTCTATATGTCCATGAGTTTAGATACCAATAGGGAGGAATCAACATTTTCATTATATACCATACAAAATTAATTAATGAAATATTAAAAAAGTAGCAACAAGTTGTAGCCCTAACAATAAATATAATATTATAACAATTATTTTAATTTAACTCATTTAAAAATTGCAAAATTTTCAACATTTTAAACTTTGCTTATAGTACATTTTTTAAAGTTGAGGGACACAAAATTGAGAATTCAACAACCTATTAAATGTCCTTGTAAAAAATTATGGACCAAATGGACATAACTTTGAAAGTTCATGACTAAATTTGTAATTTACCTTCTTCTCTTATATATATACCCTTTTGACCTGAGGTTTTGAATCTTGTTTTTTAATTTGGTTTCTAAGTTTCAAAATGTTACACTTTTACCCTCTAAATTTTGAGTTTAATTTCTATTTGGTCTTTGTTTCAAAATATTTAATTTTAAACTTAAGTTTTGAATTTAGTTACTATTTGATCCCTATAATTTAATAATTTACATTTTTATCCTTGAGTTTTTACTAATTAATGCTCATTTCAATATTCTATGTTAACTCTCAATTAATTAATTTAAAATAATTATGATGTAAAATTTATAATTAATTTTAATAATGAAGAAATATTAGTGAAAAATAATTTAAATATAATTAATTAATGGAGATTAACAACAATGACTAAAAGTCAATATTTAATAAAAATCAAGATTAAAAGTGTAAAATTTTGAAGTTCTAAGGATCAAGTCAAAATGAAACTCAAAACTCAAGAGTAAAATTGTAACATTTTGAAACATAAATATCAAATAAAAATTAAATTAAATTAAATTATAAATTTGGTCTCTATAATTTGAAGAGAGCTAGAATTTAGAGATTGTTTGGGGTTTGTAATAGAATGTATTTGAATTGTAATGTAATCGAAAACTCATGTTTGAATTGAGGGTTTTGGGTTCGATTTATAATATAAAACTCATTCTGTACCGATAATTTTGAACCAAACCCTCTTTCCCACCCTTTTCATGTTTTATGATTCCATTTTTCGTTCCGCCCTCGATTCTACCTGCATTCCAACACCTTTCTAATTTCTAGTAATCCTGATTACATTCTAGCCTTCCAAACGGCTCCTTAATTACATTTCAACCTCCCAAAGAACCCCTTAATATCTATAATTTATAATTAAAATCATAGAGACTAAATTCTAACTTTTAAAACTATAGAGACTAAACTCTAATTTTTTCGAAACTATATAGACCAAATTTATACTTTTAACCTAAAAATTAAACTCAAAATTCAAGGATAAAAATGTAATAGTAAAAAACTCTGATTTTTTTTTAAAATTAATTTTTAATTTTTAAAATTTGAAATCTTGTTCACGAGGGGAGAGCAAGAGCCACGAATGCCACGATTACCTTTACCCTTAGCCCCATTTCTTCTTCAATCAAATTGCCAAACGTTTCCAAAAAACCATATCACGAGCCACTACAAGACAAACAAAACCCCCTTTTTTTTATTCTTTTTTTTTATAAATCACAACACTTTTTTTTTTCTTTTACCCAAAAACCCCACAAATTCTTTTCAACCAAATTCATAGCCTTTCCAAGAAAAACGAGAGCGACCCACCAAAAAAAAACAAAAAAAAAAAAAAAAAAGAAAGAAAGAAATGCCTGAATTTCAATCCTTCAACTTCATTCTTCATCTTCTTCTTCTTCTTCTTCTTCTTCTCTTCATTGGGTTTCTTCCTTCTGATGCCCTCAACATTGGCGTCCAAGCCCTCGATGCCTCCATCACTATGGTTCTTCTAATTTCATTTTCTTACTATATATATTCACTTTCTCTTCTTCTTCTTCCATCTCTCTTTCCTTAAATTTGATCGTTTTTCCCCCATTTGTAGAGCAAAGATTGCAGTAGAAAATGCGAGTCAGAGTTTTGTTCAGGTTTGTTTAGAATGATTTTTTAATGACGCACTTAAAAAGTCAATTCAATTAGAGTCGGTCTTTTTTATTGTTGTGTTTGATATATGTTGCAGTGCCTCCACTTTTGAGATATGGGAAATATTGTGGGCTGTTGTATAGTGGTTGTCCTGGGGAACGCCCTTGTGATGGCTTGGATGCTTGTTGTATGAAACATGATGCTTGTGTTGTTGCCAAGAATGGTTAGTACACACACCTCTCTATTTCCTCTTTCTATTTTTTCAACATTACTTTTTTTTTTTTTTTTTTTTGTCTATATTTACGAGTCAATACATATGTTTCTTGATGAGTCGAAACTCATGTGACTGACAATTTTATACGGTTAGATATGTATGAGAGTGACAAAAGGAGGAGACCTTTGAAGAGGGAAAGAACAAAGTAAAAAGTAAAAAGTAAATTGTTTTTACTTCTACAATTTCTTTCACAACTTACTTTTGGCAAGGGTTACAATATCACTATATATAGTCTCACAAGGTGTCTCTCTAAATTCCTTTAATAAAAGCAAAATTAAAAGAGATTACAAAAGTTGCAGTAATTCTTGACCTTTCATTACTCAAACTGCCATAACCTTTTCTAGAAAACTCCAAACGTCCTGAAACTTGAACCATTAGAAAGTACACATTCGGGGCATCAAAATCCATAGGTCATACATTTAATTTGGATATTGTTTGACCTT
This sequence comes from Lagenaria siceraria, assembly GCA_002890555.2. NCBI lineage: Eukaryota > Viridiplantae > Streptophyta > Magnoliopsida > Cucurbitales > Cucurbitaceae > Lagenaria > Lagenaria siceraria. The sequence goes on along the minus strand of CM016492.1, from coordinate 22,082,892 downwards.
TCAAATACCTGCTGAAAAACTCTCAAAGAACTGATTATCTTGAGTTTAATGCTCAACCGAGAGGAGATTTAGATTTGTGTTTTGAATTTCTAAACTTACATTTGGTTGGTCATATACGTCGTGGTGGCTTTATTGAATAATTTTTTTTAAGTTAATAGACGTTTTTTTTTTTTTGGAGGGGATGGATAAAAAAAATGGATTTTTACCTTTTAAGTTGAATCACTTTTAAGTTTTAACTTTCGATTTTATCTAATAGTATATCAAACTTAGATAAGTGTTGCAATCTTAATCTTAAATTTTAAAAAATGTTGCAATTTTAACTCTCTAATAAATTCTCACGCTCCAAACTAATATTGCTAAAAAAAGTTGTCTCTTATGTGTTCAATGAATAATAAAAGGAAAATTTTTAAAAATAGAAAAATAAGGAAAACTATTTACACAAAATAGCAAAATTTTTTGATAGTTGTGATAGACGCTGATAGAAGTATATCAGGGTCTATCAGTAATAGAAATGATAGAAGTTCATCACTAATAGATGCTGATAGAAGTCTATCAATATCTATCAATATTTTTTTTACTATTTTCTGTAAATAGTTTGATATTTTTTTGTATTTGTGAAAAGTTCCCATAACAAAATATAGGCACAATATGAAAATTATTGAATTTTTTAGAAAATGACTTTAGATTTAAATGTTTGATTAATTTATCAATTTTGTCAAAAAAAAAAATTTATGATTAATTTGTGTATCGGTCAAAAGTTATTTATGTTCCAAATTTTATTTTGTTAAAACTAATGAAAATTTCTACATTGTTTTTTATTGTAATATTTATTTAAGTCTATGATCTAATTTGATAAAATTAAAAGTTCAAATTTTAAATTAATACCATCCATATAAGTTTTAGGGTCAAAATTACTTTTTTAACCATTTTGTATCTTTCTTTGGTTTAGTTTATATAAAGGGAAATTTTTAAAAATAGAAAAATAAGAGAAACTATTTACAGAAAATAGCAAAAATTTTAGATAGTTGTGATAGACGCTGATAGAAGTCTATCGGGGTCTATTAATGATAGAAATAATAGAAGTCTATCACTAATAGATGTTGATGGAAGTTTATCAACATCTACCAGTGTTTTTTTCGCTATTTTCTGTAAATAATTTGACATTTTTTCTATATGTGAAAATTTTTCTTATATAAATATCTTTTAAATATTAGTTTTATTCATATCATTAAAGTTGTTGGTATAATTTTGGTGTGACATGTTTGTTGAATAAATGTTGGTGTAATTAGTGTGATGTGATAGAGAATTGGATAAATAATGGATATGTCACATTCAAAGTGTTTTTGTTAGTTAGAAGTAGAGATTTTTTAGAAGTAAGTGTTTAAAGATTTAAGGAATGTAATTGTAAAATTTTAGAATTTGATTGAGTATTGAGATCATTTGATTATTTAGGAAATAAATTTATAATTTAATATCTTTGAGAAATTACTATAAACTGAAAAAATATCAAATTATTTTTAAATATATAAAAATTTCACTGTGGATAGACAGCGATAGAATTCTATTGTTAATAGTTTGATTCATTTTTCTATATTTGAAAGGAGGTCTTAATCTTTTGCTTTAATTTTTTTTTTTTTTTTTTTTGATTTAGACTTAATAATTTATGTTTTGGCCAATCAATAATTTTGAAGTTAGGTTGTTTGATGGAAGGGCTAAATTGTCTCTTTGTTTTGAGTGAACCAAAAAGCCTCGCATGTAAGGTGGCTATAAAGCTTCATATATATATATATAGCTTACTTTATAGTTGAATAAATGAAGTTTATTTATTAAAAGAAAACAGGCAATTCCAGGCTATAATTTTCATTTTCAATATTATTTAATGTGAAATAGAATTAGGTGGGACACCAAATTAAATGGGAAATTGTTCTCCTTGAAATGAGAGGAATTACTACCAACCTCAATTTTGGATTTTAAACTTTTCAAAAAAAAAAAAAAAAAAAAGTTTATTTTGGTCCAAAAACTTTTAAAGTATTTAATTTGGTTGTTCAACTTTCCATTTTATTTGTTTTTAGTTTAAACTCTTAAAACAATTATTTTATTCAATATTATTCTTCTAAAAAATCAATCATATACGAGGCTTGAAATAAGTTTAAATTTTGAGAATAAAATTAGGTCATTTTTTTTTAATACAACAATTGTAGAGATGGAGAATCAAATTTTCCACTTCTAAAATAAAAGGTCATGTTAATCATCGTTGAACTAAATTCGCTTTAGCAAGAATAAACCTTAGTTAACTAAACTTAAACTTTTTTTTTTTTTTTTATAAAACTAACTTAAACTTAAAAATAATTAAAAATAAGGGTTGTTTTCAAATATAGAAAAATGAGTCAAACTATTTATAAATATAGAAAAATTTTATTGTTGATAGACAGTAAACTTTTTCTATTATTTGTAAAAGTTTTGATATTTTTTTTTTCTGTTTATAATAATTTTCCTAAAAAACAAACCAAACAAATTGTTACATATAAAACAATTAGCTAACCATCCTATTATATATATATTGATCAAGAAAGTCAAAAGAAGTTCAAATTCCTACACCGGCAAGTTGTTAGAACCCAAAACAAAAATTAAAATTATTTCAAATATAGGCCGTTGAAACCCTACCTACATTGGGCTCTAAATATTATTTATTTATTTATTTATTATTTTTATTATTTTAGTTCAACACAACACATGATATATGAAATAATTCAAACTTCTGACTCATAAAATTATATTGTGACCAAGAATATCGAGAAGAAAGAACCCTAAAATCATTGCAAGAGAAACTTTTTCCTTCTTTTCTATATACCTTTGGAAGAAATAAACCAACCATAGGCTATATATATATATAGAGAGCTTTGGTCTTGTCTAACCTAAACACACCCACACAAGATAATTCATTAGAAGGTTCTCAAATGGAAATCAAAGGGAACCAAAAATCAAGCAAGCATGGGCCTTTGATCTTTTTACAATACAGAAAATACAAAAGGTTCAATAGACTATCTTAACACTGACGTTTTGGTCGTCAAAAATATAAACTTTAATCAATTGAATTTTTATCTACAAGACTTTGTGTGTATATATATATATATACATAAATGAATGGTATATACGTGGGTTATTTCAAATTAAAAAAATGATCAAAATTATTTACAAATATAAAAAAATTTTACTGTCTATCAGCAATTGAAGCGATAAAATTCTATCGCGGTCTATCGCTGATAGACAATGAAATTTTTATATATGTGTAAATGGTTTAATATTTTTTATGTTTATATTATTTCTATATATATATTTGTTATTTCAGATGACTATCTAAGCCAAGAGTGCAGCCAAAGCTTCTTGAATTGCATGGAGAATTTCAAGAGATCAAAATCAGCTTCTTTCAAAGGAAACAAATGCCAAGTTGATGAAGTCATTGATGTTATCTCCTTTGTCATGGAAGCAGCCCTTATTGCTGGCAGAGTTTTTCACAAGCCCTAATTAAGCTTACAAATACCCTTTTAATTTTCTCCTTTTTTTTTCTTTTTTTCTTTTTTTTTTTTTTTTTCCTCATTTTCCCTTATTATTGTTGTTTGGTATAGAACTTATATGCACCAATGCTCTCACTTTTTTTTCTTCTTTCTTCTCTTAAAACAATATATGTCAACAAAAAAAATATATGACATTTGTTTTAAATTAATGACATTTTGTTTTTTATTGTTAATGTTTCGTTCATTTTTTTATAATATAATAATGAATATTTCAATAAAAATTTAATACATGTGTTTGGTCTTATTTTATAAACTTTATACCAAATTGTTTATACTAGATTTGTGTATTGAATCTAGAACGCATGTGCAACAAAGTTATCCCTGAATCATGTGTGATATTGAGTTTACTATTTAATACTTTATCTAAAAATAGACCATGAGTATTCTATTAAGTAGAAAATATAAGATTTATCAACAACTTTTTATTTTTTTTTTTAACATATTTAGGTAGGAGAATCTAAGTTCGGGTCTTGAAGTCAAAATGACCTTTTATGTCCGTTGAGCTATGCTCATGTTGACATCATTTTACCAATTCTTCACCGTGCGTGGTTAATCAAATGCAACAATTAATGCTAGCTTTAACATAACTCAATTAACATAAAATATACCTCTAGATTAAAAGGTCACAGGGTAGAAGTCTCCTACTATCACATTTTTTAATTATGTTCGAATTGGCATAGAGATGTCCATTTTTCCCGCGTAGTGGGAAATCCTCGTTTAGGTAGGGAGTGAGGAAAGGAGTGCAGGAAGGAAATTTCATGCAAACTAAACAGGGGATGCATTTCCCATCCCCCATTACTCATTTATTTCATTATATATATATGTTTGAATCATTTTAAACCTTTGTGTATGAATAATTTGATACGTTTAAATCATTTTAAATTTAATGATTATTACTATACTTATCATGCTTCTCTTTTCTGTAGGACGGTTGAATGTCTTAGTTCTCTAAAATTAAGGGTATTTGCCCTTATTTCATCGTCAATATGACACCATCGAAATTCATTGGTGTTCGATAACAGCACCCCCTTGGACCCAATCGTTTGGGCATTTTTTATGGCTGAATCTTTTAACACTCAAGCCAATTTTTTTCAGAAGGGCAGATCAATCAAGATCCTCCCCCTTCTTTTTTTGAGGCCACATGGGCTCCCCTTCCGTAGGGCTCTTTCAAAGTCAATTTTTACACATTTGTGGGAAACAACGATGTAGATTTTGGAGCTGTAACACATGATTTCGATGGCCAAACTTTGATGGTTTTGAAGAACCAACCTTTCATCAGTTTTGTAGAGTCGTTGAGGCTATGACCCTTTTTGAAGCCACCTCTAAGGGCCTTGAGGCTGGTATTCATCCTTTTTGGGTTCAGAGACTAATTCCCTCATTCTATGAAAGCTTTTAAATGGATCCTCGCATTATGGTAACGAGATTGAACTCTTTGCGTGATCTACAACGAAGCAAGGCAATCCATAGGTTCTCTTACGTCAATCGCAATTGTAATTTTGTGGCGTACAAACTTGCTAATCATGCTCAAAGACATCAGCCAAATTCGATTTGACTAGAAGATCACCCCATAGGTGGATTCCAATCTAAATTTTGATAGATGTTGTCATTAAGTTGTTTTGGTATGGTCTAAAAAAATCATTTTTATTATAAATGTAATATATAAATGTAGATATCCATAACCTATATAGGTTACAAAATATCATAAAACTCCCATTGAATTTGATATTGTAACATACCTCCCCATTGAATTCAATCTTGTAACATACACCATCTCATATCCTATAAATAGTGGTATATGTTACCTTTGTAATACACACCACCAATTTGAGTTCATTGTCATTTCTACTTTCTACTTTCTTATTTCTCTCTACTTTACTACTTTTGTTCTTCCTTTGTTCATTGTATTGTTCTTATTTTATAACACGTTATCAGCACGAGTCTCTAACACTTTGAAGATTTTGTAGAGGTTGGATTCGATTCATTGGAATATCAAGAACGCTAAAGACTCGCTAGAATTTTCTCCATAATTTGTAAGGTATTTAGAATTTCGTTCAAGCATGGTGAGTATTTTGATTTTGGTCTTGTTTGACTTTAGAGGAAACAAAATTATACATGTGTTTGATATATTCATCATTGATTTTTCTCACCACCATCATTCATCTTATTCTATTAAAACTAAAGTCCAAAAGAAGGTGAGTATTTTAATTTTCATAATGCATATACGGAGATTGTGAAATTGAATTGCAAATTTGACATTAATTAGAATTTTGCATTAGACCAATTTCTAGAATTTATGTACTTTTATGAGTTTTTTAATTTGTTGTGAATGAGATTTGAAATTATAAGATCAGACTGAGCATCATGGTAGAAATTATGATTGTATGCACAAATAATTTTTGAATGATGTGATGTATACTAGTTGAAGAAACAAGATTAATCTCCTTGTTAAGTTCTTATTGTGTGGAAAAGGACAAATTATATGATAAAGTTTACTTGTGTGGTCTGACCTGTGCATGTGCTAACACAAACAAGTAATCAACTGAAAAAAAAATGACGGTGTTTATTCTTGATTCAATGTTTAATACGTACAAAGAACTTTTGGTAAAGGAAAATTGATATGGTCAATCAAGAAAAATCTTGAGTCTAAATTATAGTAATTTAAGTTGTTTTCAATTTGTTAAGACTACCAAATTGTAAATTGTCGTATATGTTTAAAATTGTTTGATTCTTTGCATAAAGTATGTCATTTAGAATAAGGTTGTAAATTATGGTCTTATTTTAAATTCAATTGAGATGTTCTTAATTAATTTATATTTTCCATATATTTGAATAGGAAATTGAATTATGATCTGTTTTCATATTTCTAACCGTTAGAAGTTTTTTTAATAGGAATTATTATGATTTCTATTTACACATATTCTTTTATATGTTAAGATTATCTTCTAATAATATTATATTTTATTTTAAATATGAGAATAAATATATCAAAGACTATATTTCATTTTATTTTAAAAGGTTTAAGATTTAAAATATTAAAGATTATTCATTAAGTGAATTAGTTTTTATAAGATGAAAAATAAATCTTAATAACTAGATTCATTAATTTATTATTTAACTCTTATTAAAAGATTAATAAATTAAAAATAAATTTTTGACTAAAGAAACTCTGTCTAAGGATGGTTCTGGCTAGGCTGAGGTATTTAAGCTGACCGTAAAGGACACCTCTACCTGGGAACTAACCTGGGAGTTGAATTAGTCAAATTTTGTTTGCCTATAGAAATTTATTGGATTGTTGAATATTTAAATTATTCTCATGTGATTTTGTAAACTTTAAAAATTTATATATAGTGATAATATATAATTGAATAATTCTCTCATGGTAAATTTGAAAGTTATGCATAATAGTTATTACTTTTCTAAAACTATTGTGATTCAATGCCCCTGAAGTTGTATAAATCAAAATAAGCTTATGATTTATGCAAATAATGAATTTCGACCATTTAATATCATTCTTGACGTGAATGTTGTAATATTTAATAATGTGATTGAAACAATCTTAGTAGAGGAATAAGTAATTATTCTATTAAAACCACACATATTTATATGAGAATTTCATATTTCATTGTGATGCAAAAGAGACAAGGATCTTGTACCCGTCGTACATTAAGAGTCATTTTTGAAAATTAAAATCCTTAATAATGAAAAGGAAGATGATGTGTGGTATAACAAATTTTTGAGAATTATTTGAATCTCTTGAAGAGATCATAACTTATCCATTGACAATGCTTGAAGCAAATGTCAATACAATTCAGGTTTCTGCAAACTTGATTTGAAGTTTTGGAAAAGCAAACCTATTTTACCTAGAGGAACAAATTCACAATTAATAATGCTTTGTTCTCTAGTAAATCGAAAAGAAATCTATTGAGTTTCAAAGATATACGTCAAAATGGTTATCATGTTGAAACTAACAATAAAAATAATATAGAATATCTCTATATTACATCTATTGTTTCACATGGAAAACGTATATTGGAAACACTGCCTGCTTTTCTTCTGGATTATATTATACACATATACGAGTAATTGAAACATACACAACAATGAACCTGAAGTTCATGAATCCAGATATATTCATCGTTTGCATGATCGATTGGGTCATCCTGGATCAATAATGATGAGAAGAATTATCGAGAATTCTCATGGACATCCATTAAAGACCAGAAGATTCTTCAATCTAATGAATTATCATGTGTTGCTTGCTCTCAAGGAAAATTATAATTAGGCCATCACCAGCTAAAGTGGGAATTGAGTCACCTACATTTTTAGAACGAATTCATGGTGACATATGTGGACCTATTAATCCACCAAGTGGACCATTTAGATATTTCATGGTTTTAATTGACGCATCCAGTAGATGGTCACATGTGTGTTTATTATCAAGTCGAAACCTTGCATTTGCAAGATTACTTGCTCAATAATCAAATTAAGGGCACAGTTCCCTGATTATACAATCAAAAGCATTCGACTTGATAATGCTGGTGAGTTTACATCCCAAGCATTTAATAATTATTGTATGTCAATTGGGATAAGTATTGAACATCCTGTAGCTCATTTCATACACAAAATGGATTAGCAGAATCATTCATCAAACGTTTACAATTAATTGCTAGACCATTACTTATGAGAGCAAAACTTCCAATATCTGTATGGGGTCATGCTATTTTGCATGCAGCGTCACTTATATGCATAGACCGACATCTTATCATAAGTACTCCCCAGTACAATTAGCTTATGGTCAAGAGCCAAATATTTCCCATTTGCGAATTTTGGTTGTGCAGTATATGTTCCAATTGCCCCACCACAACGTACTAAAATGGGACCTCAAGGAGATTAGGAATATATGTCGGATTTGATTCCCCATCAATTATTAGATATCTTGAACCCCTGACGGGTGATGTATTTACTGCACGATTTGCTGATTGTCATTTAATGAGACAACTTTTCCAACATTAGGGGGAGGAATTAAGAAGTTGGAAAATGAAATTGCCTGGAACGCATCGTTATTGTCTCATTTAGACCCTCGTACAAATCAATGCGAACTGGAAGTTCGAAAAATAATTCATTTACAAAACATAGCAAACAAAATGCCAGATGCTTTTACAAATGTTAAGAGTGACCAAGTCATATATTCCAGCTGTTAATGCTCCATCTAGAATTGAAATTCCAACTCAGTAAGTTGTTACAACTAATGAGTCAACGGTACGCCAGAAGCGTGGTAGACCAGTAGGTCAAAAGATAAAATCCTCGAAAGAAAAGTAATCAATAGTCAAAATGACTCAATTGAAAATGAGAAGATTCAAAAAGAATCTCCAGACATGACTATTGATAAAAATGTCGAAGAGACTCAAGTATATGAAGATAACAGTGAGATCTCGATAAATTATGTAATGACAGGAAAAGATGGAATAGAACTGATGTAGCCATAGACAACATTTTCGCTTATACTGTTGTTCATGATATTATACATGAAAATGAGGATTGTGAACCTAGATCTGTTGAAGAATGTCGCCATAGAAAGGATTGGCTTAAGTGGAAAGAAGTCATCCAAGCAGAATTAAACTCACTTTCAAAACGTGAAGTTTTTGGACCTGTAGTCCATACACCTGAAGGTGTAAAACGTAAAAGAAATGAAAATAATGAGGTCACGAGATACAAAGCACGATTGGTTGCACAAGTATTTTCTCAAAGACCAGGCATTGATTATGAGGAAACATATTCACCTGTGGTGGACGCTATTACATTAAGATATTTAATTAGCCTGACTGTATATGAAAAGCTTAACATGCATCTTATGGATGTAGTCACAGCATATCTATATGGATCTCTGGAAAATGAAATCTATATGAAAATCCCTGAAGGATTTAAGATACCTGAATCATATAATTCAAATCTAGAAAATTATATTCAATCAAATTACAGAGATCATTGTATGGATTAAAACAATCAGGACGGATGTGGTACAATCGTCTAAGTGAATATTTATTGAAAGAAGGTTATCAAAATAATCCAATTTGTCCATGTGTGTTTATTAAGAAATCACAATCAGGATTTGCTATTATAGTTGTATATGTTGATGATTTAAATATAATTGGAACTCCTGAAAAGCTTTCAAAGGCAATAAACTATCTCAAAAAAGAATTTGAGATGAAAGACCTTGGAAAAACAAAATTTTGCCTTGGCTTGCAAATTGAACATTTAGCTGATGGAATTTTTATTCATCAAACGACATATACAGAAAAGATTTTAAAAAGGTTTACATGGACAAAGCACACCCATTGAACATTCCAATGGTAGTTCGATCACTAGACGTGAAAAGGATATCTTTCGACCTCGAGAAGAATAATGAAGAACTACTTGGTCCTGAAGTACCATATCTTAGTGCAATAGGTGCACTAATGTATCTTGCTAACAACACAAGACCAGATATAGCATTCTTAGTGAATTTATTAGCAAGATACAGTTCTTCTCCAACAAAAGACATTGGAACGGAGTTAAACATGTACTCCGTTATCTTCGAGGAACGGTTGATATGGGTTTGTTTTATTCAAACAAATCAAATTTTGATCTAGTTGTTATGCAGATGTTGGATATTTATCTGATCCACACAAAGCTAGATCTCAACAGGTTATCTGTTTACATGTGGAGGAACTGCTATATCTTGGTGGTCTGTAAAACAGACCATTACAGCCACTTCCTCAAATCATGCAGAAATTCTTGCAATTCATGAAGCTAGTAGAGAATGTGTATGGTTGAGGTCAATGACTCATCACATTCGAGGAACATGTGGCTTGTCTTCTGGAAAATTTTTACCAACAATATTATATGAAGACAATACAGCATGTATAACCCAAATCAAAGGAGGGTATATAAAAGGAGATAGAACAAACATATCTCACCAAACTCTTCTACACGCATGACCTCGAAGAAATGGCGACATTAATGTTCAACAAATTTCTTCAAAAGATAACTTGGCAGACTTATTTACAAAGGCATTACCCACATCGACATTCGAAAAGTTGGTGCACAACATTGGAATGCGACGACTCAGAGAACTCAAGTGATATATTCATGAGGGGGAGTAGAATTACTGTACTCTTTTTCCCTTGGCTATGCTTTTCCCCATAGGTTTTTTGTGGCAAGGTTTTTTTAATGAGGCAGGAAAGTATATAAAATAATGTACTCTTTTTCCTTCACTATGATTTTTTTCCCATTAGGTTTTTTCCTAGTAAGGTTTTAACGAGGCATTTATTTTATATAATATGGATATCTAAGGGGGAGTATTATAAATGTAATATATAAATGTAGATATCCATAACCTATATAGGTTACAAAATATCATAAAACTCCCATTGAATTTGATATTGTAACATACCTCCCCATTGAATTCAATCTTGTAACATACACCATCTCATATCCTATAAATAGTGGTATATGTTACCTTTGTAATACACACCACAATTGAGTTCAATTGTCATTTCTACTTTCTTATTTCTCTCTACTTTACTACTTTTGTTCTTCCTTTGTTCATTGTATTGTTCTTATTTTATAACAATTTTCAATTTAATGAAATTTAATATTTTTAATATTTTTTTTCTTTGAGTAATTAATCACTTAAAAAGAATTAATTAACCAGGATTTATAGCATAAAACTAACTATTAAATTAGAAAAATTCGAAACGAGAAGTGATCCCATTCCCGCACCGCCCAATGAACAAACTTAGAAGGGACAAAATAAACAAAATGGACTTCACACACAATTATACTTTAATCAATTAAAAAAATTAATTAAAATCTCTAGTGGCCATCATTATCAAATATGCTTCGCCAGCACAGCAACAACTTGCTCGTCTTCGTCGTCTTCTTCTTCTTCTTCATGTGCTTAATTCTTCATGATTCATTTCTTCTTCTTTTGTTTTTTTTTTTTTCTTTTTCAATCGAAAATCTTCATGAAAATTTAACATTATTCCAAACGACAATCTCAAAACAAAACAGCAATCGTTGTTATATACCACTCTGAATTGCAAACAAACAAACAATTCCATCCATCGTTTTCATTTCAATTTTCATCTGGTAGCGGCTTTATTCAGTTCCATCTTCTTCTGATTCGACGCCATTATTTTACCACCCCAAGTTCTTCCAACTTTCATCCTACCTTTCCCTTCTTCTGTCTCAGTCAATTCCCCTCTTTCAGGCGAACAGAATGATTCCAGATGCTCTTACTCCGGCTGATAACTCCGATGGTATCCGTAAGTTCTTCAACTTTCGATTTACTTTGGTTAATAGCTATTTTCATTACCTTTAAATCGTAACGGTGATTGGAAATTTGGTGTCCATTTGTAGGGGATCAGCTTCGAGAGCATCTACTGGTGGTGAACGAGGAAATTGAAAATGGAGGAGTGGATGGTCATGTGAAGATTCGGATAAGTAATTTAACGAAGCTTTCAAACGGAATGGAGAATCCGATTCTCAGAGGAATCAGTGTGGATATACCTAAGGGGAAGATCGTCGGAATTATAGGCCCGAGCGGCGGTGGCAAATCCACGACGCTTAGGGCTCTTAATCGGCTGTGGGAGCCACCGGCGGGCACCGTGTTTTTAGACGGCCACGATATCATCAATCTCGACGTTCTTGGTCTTCGCCGGAAAGTCGGGATGCTCTTCCAAATTCCCGTTCTCTTTGAAGGTGCGCCGTTTTCTCTTGTTTCTTCGCGCCTAGGGTTTCGTTTGTGTGATCGGAAAATTTAGGAAATTCCTGGAGAATTGAAAGGGATAAAACATAAAGGGAAAAACATAGGCAAAAACTCTAATTAATCTTGAAGAAAAACATAGCATTCAACTTCATCATAACTTTGATTTTGAAGAACAGTGATGAATTACTTTTTAAATGCTTCAAAGACATTATGTTATGAGATTGATACTAGCAAAATTCAAGAATAAAACTGTGGCTGCTGCAATTCAATTGCTTTGTTGGTCACATTTCAAAATAGACCTTCCATGTATTCTTCTTCTTCAGGTACTGTTGCTGATAATATAAGATATGGACCACAGTTAAGGGGAAAGAAGCTGAGTGATGATGAAGTTCATAAGTTACTCAGTTTAGCAGATCTCGACTCGTCGTTCTTAAGCAAGAGTGGTTCTGAACTATCTGTCGGGCAAGCTCAACGTGTCGCGCTTGCTCGAACCTTAGCAAATGCACCTGAGGTATTTAACTTACATTCATTGAATCATATTACAACAGATATTCTCTTAGATTTTGCAAGTGATTTAGTGAAAATGAGAATGAATTATAGCTAAGTAGACATGAAATTTGGGTAGTCAAATATGCGATTGGAATGGCATTTGTGTTTGTTTGATTGTTTAGGGATGTAGTTTAGCAATGGATCCAATTGTTTTGGATCAACATGTGTGTTTGTGTTAGTATTGTTGATGAAGGGATCTCTGCTCTGCTGAAGGTGTTGTTGCTAGATGAACCAACGAGCGCATTGGATCCTATCTCGACCGAGAACATCGAGGACGTGTTGGTGAAGCTGAAGAAGAAATGGGGATTAACAATCGTTATGGTTTCACATAGCATCAAACAAATCCAAAGAATTGCAGACATAGTCTGCCTAATCGTAAATGGCGAGATTGTTGAAATCCTACCGCCGAACAAACTCTCCAAAGCCAAGCACCCCATGGCCCTCAAGTTTCTTGAACTCAGCTCTTGAAAACAAACCTGCATTGTTCTTGTTGTGTCCTACTCCTGTGTTTGTAGACTCTAAGAAGTCGAAAAGATAAACGATTGTTCTATTAGCGCAAACATGTACATTATCGTAACTGTTAGATGCATGTTATCGGTTCGCTCCAACCCGATTCGGTCCTCGAGATTGAGCATCGGGGGGAAGAAAAGTGAGGAGGAGTGTTATAGTGAAAATTGTAGGAAGGGAAGGAAAAGAGTGGCGTTGGCAAACTGAACCAACAGGGGCGGGGACCGATCCAATGGTCTGCTCTGTTGCACGCAGGCCCCCAACATCAGTCACGTGCTAGGCTACCTCCCGGACCCACATTCACTTCTGCCACGTCACCATCCCTTCTTCTACCGTTTATGTTTGTTTGTTTTTTTTTTTTTTAAATTTAATTTTTGAAAATAGTTAATAAATTAAAAAATTTATAATGAAAGTAAACAGCTTTTGTGTTTGTTTGGCTTGTTTTGTTTTTGCATGATCTCTCCAAATTACATCCATGTCGAAATCCGAATCTTTCTTAATCCTAAAGAAGAAATAATAATAATAAATAATAAAAGAAAATAATAAATAAATTTTATTATTTTCTAGTCTAAACATAAAACAAAAGACAATAATTAAATTTTAAAATTCCTATTTGCTCCCTCACCCCCATTCTCCTTCTAACTCATTCCTCTGTTTGATTCAGACATGGGCGCCCTTCCCAATCGCTTCTCCTTCTCCTTCTCTCTCTTCTCTCTAATTTTTCTCTTCACTGCCGTCTCACCGGCAACTGCTACAGCCGGCGACCGACCTCTAAAGCTTACCCTACCTCACCCTTTTCTGTATCGTTTCAAGGCCTTAAAGGAAACTGTTTTTGTTGCTTCTCCTTCTCCACCGCCACCGCCGTCGTTTACCTCTGCTCCTCCTCCCGAGGAGAAGCCGGTGTACTCTTCATTCCGGCCAAGCATGGCGGTGGTGGTGGGTGTTCTGACTACCACTTTCTCCATCACGTTTCTTCTCCTTTTATACGCCAAGCACTGCAAGCGTGGGAATGCGGTGGTGGTTGGTTACTCGATGCGTCCCAATACGATGATGGGTGTTCCGAGCTTCTCGACGAGGAAGAACTCCGGCATCGACCAGGCGGTGATCGAATCGTTGCCGATTTTCCGATTTGGTTCGTTGAGTGGACAGAAGGAAGGCCTGGAATGCGCCGTTTGTCTCAACAGATTCGAGCCGACGGAGGTTCTGAGACTTCTCCCGAAATGCAAACACGCGTTCCATGTCGAATGCGTCGATACTTGGCTCGACGCCCACTCCACTTGCCCTCTCTGTCGCTACAGAGTTGACCCAGAGGACGGCTTATTATTCGAAGACGTGAATATATTTCTCCACAAAGTGGGAAGGCTGGATCCGGGAGAGTCTCCGGCAGACACTCATCCGTCGGCGAGAAAAGAACAGGGGAGTCCAGTTACCGTGATCCGGCATTGTTGAGACGGTCACTCGACAGCAAGAGAACCGAAACGGTAGCTGTCGGATGCTTCGATCGGCACCGGAAGGACGGGCTACTTTTGCCGGAGGAAAAAACAAATCAGAATCAGAATCAGAATCAGAACAGATTGGAGCACAGGATCATAGTGTCACCGAGGCCGCCGGTACTGGTACAGGGGCAACAGAGATGGAGCGATGTACAAGCTTCGGATCTGTTGTATCTACGGTCAGAAATGATAATATCTGACAGCCGCAGATTTTCGGCAGCTTCATTACCACCGGAATTAAAGAGACAGCGACGGATGGGGATGATGGGGAAGCATGCCGGAAAAGGGTCCGGGATGATGATGATGATGGCAGATGTGTAATAAATAACGGTGTCAGATTCAGAAATCACGGATGAACGGACCCAACCCAAAGCTCCCACCAGCTTCTAGAACAGAGCAACCAAAAAGAAAGAAAAAAGAAAACAGAAAGCCATTAAAATTTTCTGAACCAACCCACCATTATCAACGTAATTGAGAGGAGAAAAGGAGAGGGAAACGACGGCGACGGCGGCGGAGGGGTGGGGATGGGACAAAAGAAGAACAGTGGAAGGGGGAGGAGAAAGTGGATCTTGAAAGGGAAATGGAGAGCTAGGGAATTTAATGAAAAGAAGGGAAATTTTGATTATATACGTTAAAAATTAGAAATTATTTTTGTAGGGAAAAATAGTGTGTAGGAAGGGAAGGAATAACGAACCTAAGCTTTCTTTTTGGTTACATGCCATCTTGTCCTAACTCCAGCTTTTGCTCTATGATTTGCTCTCTGTGATGCCATTGCTTTTCTTCCTTTTAATTCATTCATCCAGTTTCTTTATTTTACTTTTTCTTTTAACTAACTTTTTATTATTTCTAAAAGCCTAATTACCAAATATATATATATATATATATATATCAAGTTATTTAGTTTTTGGTAAATGTTTAAAAAAACCAACTTGAAAATTAGAATCTAAAACAGTTGATGACGATTGAAATTTGAACTATCACAGTCAATGCCATTCTCGTACTGCTTCAAATTTCAACTTCTTTTTTTTTGTCTATATTTTGACAAATTTTTATTCTATTGATAATTTTGAAATTTTTAATGAAAGCTTAAATAAAGGTAATATTGCATATTTTATTATGGGAAATTTTTATAAATAGAAAAATAAGTAAAAATATTTCTACAAATTGTAATAGATGCTGATAGAAGTATATCAAAATTATAAAAATGATAGAAGTCTATCACTTATAGATGTTGATAGTCTATCAATATCTATAGTATTTTTTTTGTTATTTTTTTGTAAATAGCTTGATATTTTTACTCCCTTCTATGAAAAGTATTATCAAAACAAATGACAGGTTTGTTTTTTTTTTTTTTTTTTTTTGTGGTTTATTTAGAATTCTTCATGTACCCTTCTAGTGAGTTATTGACTTCTCAATAGTAATGAAAACTCTCTCTCAACCCTTAGGAACTAATTAATGTAATGTTTGGAAGTTAGTGAAAGAGTATAACTAGGAAACAAAAAACGTATCAAAGGAAAAAAAAAAGAGTATAAAGTGTCTTAATAAAAAAGATAGATTTTTGTTTAATTATATGAAAAAAAAATATTTTTTTAAGCCACTAATCAACTACAAACAACACGACCCACTACACTCTAATTTTCTGGAATGATGGAGAGAATACTATTTGAAAAATTATATAACTTCTCTCACATTCTTGTTCACACATAACTTTTTTTTCAACTTCTCCAATAATTTTCAATGAAAATTTAGATTACTATACAGTTTTAGGTCACCATCACACTATTTCAAATCTCGCTTTCTATGTCAAGAAAGATTTTGCAACATTATGAAAGTTTATAGATAATATACCTCATTTGGTGTAAAAAAGGAAAAGAGGGGAGAAAAAAAATTCACAAATCACATTGAATTTTGTAGGGCTATATAATTTTGATTTGGAATTTACACGATGGGGGAAAAAAAGCAGTTCTTAGTGTTTTCAATAACATTAAAAGCAGATCCAAAAAGTCCCGAGTAAAAACAGAGAGAGAGAGAAGCGAGATAGGTAAAAATCAAGATGTCATTGGGAGACAAAAAAGAGTACAAGACAAAAGAAAATTCATATATAAAAAAAATGTCAAACTATTTATTGAAAATAGTAAAAACAAATACTGATAGACAGTAATAAACTTCTATCATTTTTATTACTATAGACCTTGATAGACTTCAATTAGCGTCTATCACAACTATCTAAAAAATTTGATATTTTGTGTAAATAGTTTTCCTTATTTTTCTATTTTTAAAAATTCTCCAAAAATAAATCTTAATATAAAATTCGTTAAATAATAAGTTATATTATAATAAATGTTTGAAATAAATGTTGATAGAAATGTTTTGAAAATTATTATAATTAGTCCGTAAAAGTTTTGATTATGTCTTAATTAGACTATTCATCATTTCTATAAAAGTAAAACAACATATACTGAATGTTGTATGTGTCTGTGTAAATGTCGATGCGAAAGTAGAAATTTTAAAAAGAAATGGAAAAAGAATTACAAAATAATATCAAATATTGATAATTAATTACAGAATTAGCGGAGATGTAAAATATTTGCATACAAAATAATTATAATTTATATATTTCTAATACCCTCGAACTTTAACTTAAATAGTGAAAATTAAAGTAAATTAGAAGCTAAAACTCCTAGTTTAAGAAATAACTTTGAAAGAATTAGAAGAAATTTGAGAGTAGAAGTGGGGATTGAAATTGAGGTGTGAAGAAAGTGAAAATGGAATGATAAATATTTATATGTGGTAGAAGCAAGGTTTGAAATATCGATATTGATAGAAATATCGAGTTCCCAATTTTACGAAAATATCGATGAAAATATCGATATTGATGGAAATTTCGGAAAACTTTATGGAAATTAGTAGAAATTGATGGAAATTGTTATAATTAGTTAATGAAACTATGATTGTAACTGAGTTAGACTATGATTGACCATTTTTGATTGTAACTGAGTTAGACTATGATTGACCATTTTTAATCATTATTTCTATAAAGGAACACAATATTTAGATGTATATTGTAAAATATTTGTGTAAATGTTGGTGCGATAGTAGAAATTTAAAAAAGAGATGAAACAATAATTACAAAATTAAAGAACATGAAATATTTACATATAAAATAATTGTAAATTGTTTATTATAAAATGAAATTGATACAAAAATGAAAACTCATAACATTAAACTAACATAACATAACACAATTAAGGATAGAAAAATCATAACATTAAAATAAAAGGGATGTAAAAAGTAAAATATTAAATACATAACACAACATAATGGAAAAGAAAGAAGACAAAAAAACTCTAGAAATAAATAGAGCTTGAGAGAAAATGAGAAAAATATTAAAGAACTCACATCAATTCAAGTTTAAGGTGAAATGATGTGAAAATTTAATGAAAAAAAAATTGAATGAAAATATGTTTTTTCTTGATGGTAAAAGAGAAAAAAATATCATTGAGCTAGCATAGCTAATTGTTAAAAAAAAAAATCAAAATTTCGAAAAATTGGAGAGAAATCGAAATTTTAGTTTCCCCCTATAGAAATTTCGAGCCTATCGAAATCTCGAAATTTGGATGAAAATTTTAAACTATGGGGAGAAGATAATAAAAAAATTTAGAATTTGAAATAGAAAACTTAATTAAAACAAAAAATATTTGGAAAATTGTAGCCATCAATTTCCAAGAAATTATGATAAAGTAGCCATCAAATCATTAATCAACATCAAATCATAACAACTCTACATTTTCCAACGGTCAAAATTTCAAAGTGTCCGTCAAAATGGGAAGAAAAACGAAAAGAAAAATTAACTTTTTAGTCCTCAAGTTTTGAACAATATGTGTGTTTGGTCTCTAAGTTTTAAAAATGTATCTTTTTAGTCCCTGAGTTTATAAGAATAGGTCTATTTGGTCTCTGAGTTTCAAAATATATTTTCAGTCCCTGAGTTTTTAAAAATAGGTCTAAAAGGTCTTCAAAATATTTTTTTCTTTGATTTTTAAAAAATAATTATATGATATTTAAAATTAGAAAAAATAGTTTTAGACACGAAATGGTTTTTAAAAATTATTCTTATAATTTAAAATGTCATATAATTATTTAAATTAATAATAAAAAATTATTTGAGGGATCTCTTAAACCTATTTTTAAAAATTCAGTGACTAAAAATGTATATTTTGAAAACATAGGGACCAAATTGACCTATTCTTATAAACTCAGGGACTAAAAAGGTACATTTTTAAAACTCAGGGACCAAATGCACATATGGTTCAAAACTTGGAGACTAAAAAGGTAATTTTCCCAAAACGAAATATGTCTTTAATGACATACATGAGCGAAGCGATGAGTAAGGTTTCTTCAATGGCGGTTGATCAATGCTTAAGCGACAAACCTCGAGCTGTAACTAGCTAAGATGACAGGGGAACTTGACCTTAGGGTTTAGCATTTTTTTTCTTTCAAATTTTAAATTTCATGTTTTCAAAAACTTAAAAAAAAAAAAAAATTAGAGTTTGTTTTTCTAAAAACAAAAGCGTAATTGTCTTAAATGACAAAAGTGCTAGAAATATTTTTAAATATAACAAAAGGTCATTGTCTATCAGTATCTATCACAATGATACTTTGTTATATTTATAAATAAGTTAGTTCATTTTGCTATATTTGAAAATAGTCCAAAAAAAAAAAAACGATTGGTTACTAATATGCCTACAAATTTATATCAAGTACTTGACCGTTCAACATTTTTAAAAAATCAAGAGATGAGATAATTAATTACAAAAATGATTTTTGTCCCACTTTTTAAAATTTAAGAATTTTAACCTCTTACTTACATCATCATCAAGCAATTTTACAAAATTACTATGTACTAGCTCTAACGAATCCATTAGAGTAGCTTTGGCCGTCTTCTTCTCTCCCTCTATTTAGTTTGTGTTGCAGAACGAGACCAAAGTGCAAAAGAACAACACAGCGAGATAGCTAATTAACCTATTTCACATGCTCGAAGTTCATTTTGATAGTTTCACCTGTAAAAAAATGTCTATTTTTAATTGTAAGGTAAATCTCATTTTCTTTTCAAAATTTGAGTCATCCCTCAAAATTTAAGGAAGAAAAAGAAAAATCAACATAAGAGAGTCGTTAATCGTTACCTCCCCTTTTTTCAGATCTCCTCAAAATAAAGCGAAAGAAATGTTATGCGCTATGGCCATCGGCAGCTTCTCTCTGAGAAAATTGGTGGCTGGAATCGAGGCTGAGCGACCCTGTAATCAGAATCCCTCTTCCTCTCCCACCCGCTTTCTATTGAAACTGAAATTTCCTCTACTTCCACCAACCAAATCTACGAAGCTTTCCATTGAATTTCTTTCTAACCCACTTCACACCCTTAACATCTTCCCGTTTGCGCCACTTTCCTGCTCTGTTTCTGTTCTCTTTGACTGGTTAGACTCATTCTACTGAA
Organism: Lagenaria siceraria; assembly: GCA_002890555.2. Taxonomy (NCBI): domain Eukaryota; kingdom Viridiplantae; phylum Streptophyta; class Magnoliopsida; order Cucurbitales; family Cucurbitaceae; genus Lagenaria; species Lagenaria siceraria. The sequence continues at coordinate 22,062,531 of CM016492.1, read as the reverse complement.
CCCCTTTATCTCTCTCTTTCTCCCTTCATTTTTATGTGTTTATTGATTGTGATTTTGACCTTTGTGTATAGAAAAAATGGGTTTGTTGAAAAATTTATTGAATCTTTCAGAACTTATCGAAGAAATTAGGTTATATATGATGCTAATCGAAATGGGATTGTGTTGGTTTTTTTTTTAATTTAGATTTTCGGTTGTTAATTTTTGGTGATTAATATGTGTAGAAGCATTGTATGTATTGTTTTTATTAGTGACTGATTAGATGATGACTTTCACTCCCGGGATTCTTGGAGATGGGCTGCTCAATTTACATCCTATTACTTGTTCTTTCTCTGTTTAGTTGCACAAGCCAACGATTATCCATCTCCTTCTATTAGATATCCTTGTGAAGATGTTAGCTTGTATTATGCTAATGTAGCAAAGTTAAAAGGTGAACCTCTTAAACATAAGCGAAATTCAATTGTTGCTGCACATCATTCCTTGCCCTATAAAGAGGTACCTTTTTTTTTTTACTTTTGGGAGAAACACTTTTTGGTTGATAAGGTTTGGGTTTGGTTACATTAAGGTCCATAATTTTCAAACTCGAAATTTTAACTGCTGTGGTTTGAAAAAATGGTTTATTTTGTCCATGACATCAGTTTTCTGTTAATTAGCTAATTGAAAGTTTACATGGTTGACGCTTCTCTCTCCCTCCTCCATTAGCTGCTGCTCACTCACCATCGTCATTCTCCCTCGACCTGAAACAAGGAAGAGTTTCATATCGAGGGAGAAGGGTGAGGTAGGAGCACCACGGTTGGTGGCGGGAGAGTAGCGGCCAATGGAGGATGGGAAAAGAAGAGAGAAAAGAAATTATTTAAAAAAAATTTTAAATATATTTTTTAATAAAAAAAATGTTACGTTTTCTTTGTGTTAGTTAAAAAAATTAACGGAAAACTGACGACAGAGACCATATAAACTATTTTCCCAAACTTGACGTGTTAGTGGACCTAAGTGTTACAAAACTCAAACTTCAAGGACTAAAAGTCCCTTTATTTTTTATGACGACCTTTTTGCTCTAGCATGACTAGTGTCTCTTCTAGCATCGTCTATTTGGCATCTAATGCTCATCTAAGGGGATTTGATGAACAGTTCTGGGATGCCATCAAGATTCTTGATGCTGCTGATGTAGACAACCCAGAAGCCTCATCTGCAATGTAATCCTCATTACAGCTAAAACTGCAACATAACTTTTCCCATTTTGGTGAAGCAGGCATTGAAATGACTTGCGCCCTAATATTCTACGTAGTTGATGAATTCTACCTGAATATTCATGTGCAACTTTTGCCACAGAGTGGAGATTTACTCGCAGAGGATTGTGTCAAAGTCTCTAGCAGGGAAACCTGAGGGTTGGAACAGTAAGTTCTTTAGTAGACTAATTTTGAACTTGCCATGCCAGATGTCTAAACACCTGTATATCATGTCCTTCACTTTGATCTCCTGCTCTAAAGCTTTCAGTTTAAGTAGCTTTCTTAGCAATTTGAGTAAAAGGATGAATGTATGACTGTTATTGTAGAAGATTGAACAATCAGTATGTGGTAGATCAAGGCAAATTAACAGCAGTATTTATAGATGACGAGTTATTTCTTTCCATTTTGTTATCCAGGGGAGCATTTGTGGCCTCGTTATTATGGGCTTAGAAGAGGTCCATCCTTGACTGATTTGCACAATATTCATCCAGCAGATACAAATGGTAACTTGAGAATTTTCTATTCTGGCGACAAGTCGATGCAATTAGTTTGATATTAGTAACTAATTGAAGTTTGTGCAGTGAATTCCTCACGGGGAAACAAATATTTTGGAGAATGCCAAGTTAACTCACCAGAATGTTTGAAGCCAGCCTACAAAGAAGCGGCTTCCGATACTGAAACCGACAAGGAAAAATGGGCACCTCCTAAGCACGTAAGACTTTGGTTTAACTCTTGGCAATCTTGAAGTTGTAATTCTTTCTTTCCTATTAAAAATAAGTATAGATTCGAAGCACTCCCTTGAATTTTTTTTTATAAGATATTGTTATGCATTGGGGAGATGATCTCATATATCATAGAATATCCATGGCAGTCTCATTTATTCTTACTTGTGGCTACTTATTTGGATTAGGAAATTGAAAATCTGCACTGTTATCCTTGAAACCTCAGAAGTCTCCGAATAAATACACATATCAATATCCTAGTTTATCTAGATCAGAAAGATAGCAAAAATGATTGAATTTAGAAGGCAGTGGTTACTTGAGTTGTCTTTTCTTATATATCACGATTTCCTTATCTGCATTGGTTTTCACTGGCAGGTTAGAGGAGATATAGCAAGGGCAGTAATGTATATGGCAGTCTGTTATGGGTTTCACCTTTCTGATTCTCCAAAAAAGGGTAGGTTTCTAGGGGGGAAAAGTAGTAATGGCCAATGCAATGCAATTGCTTTTATTTTTTATATTTTTCTTTTTCTTTTTTCTTTATTTCTTTTGCATATTCTGTCATTTTGGTACTGCTTTCATCATGTATTTCCATTTCAAAAACTTAATTGTTAAGATTTCAATAGGCTTCCATCCATCCTTTGTAGGTAATAAGGAGATGGGCCTAGTTGCCACATTGTTAAAATGGAATGAGGGTGATCCGCCATCAAGAGAAGAGAAGTTGAGAAATGACAGAATATGCAAGTTTTATCAGCACAATAGAAATCCTTTTGTCGATCATCCAGAATACGCTGAGTAAATTTGGAAGCAAATTTCTCCTACTCGTGAAATCTCAAAGTTTCTTAAGGGAAAGCAATGATCAGTTTATGTCATAACCACAAGGTGAGTTTCTTGTGGAGGAGATAGTCTTTTTGTCCTTGGTGATATTCACTTTTTCTCTGCTTATTGAAAGAGGAAATCATGAAAGTAGCCATGCATAATATGAGATTTTGTTTATATTTATTCACAACGAAATATGTATAATAGTATACTTATGGAAATTAGGCTAGGCCTAGGGTAGATTTAATCTGTTTAATCTATCCTCAATGTTCCTTCTGATAAGGGGATTTAGATATTAGTTTAGTTATAATATAAAATGATAGTGAAAGATCATGCTACAAGAACTTGAATTTAGAACTTCTATAATATTATCATGTTTCAGTTCCACCCTCGAGAAAAGTTGAGGGGTGCGGTGTGTGAGTTTCCAACTAATTTCAATTGAACAAATAATGGAGTTTGACCTGGGAAAGATGACCTATATGTTCACATAACCTAAAGAATGAAATAGTCCCTCTAATTAAGCTATGGACTTTGTAGAATATTGATTAACATTCTTTATTTTCTTCATTCTAAAATTATAGTTCTTATAGAACGTGTGACCCTACTACATTTGGTTGCCAAGGGAACTCGTAGGATACTAAATTTTAGGTTGATAGTCATCAGGGATTGTACTCATTCTCTATAAGCTCTTTATTATTTACTTAGCACGTAAGACAAATTATGCAACCTAGGTGCCCTTTAAAGTCTATTGAAGTTTGGAAATCTAAAACAAATATTCATAATCAAGAATCCGTAAAGGAAACATCTATATCTTCTAAACATTTGAATGCACTATCTCAAGATGGAAGGTTGAGTTGATGTAGTAAGCCTTTTGTTCCTACGATTGTGGTGACATGAAAACGTTTGAAATGGAGAAGAGTGTTAGAAAAAGAGAATTATATTAATCTTTTTAGTAAGAATAATCTAACTTACTAGAATTGTCCTCATGAAAATTGTGACACCAATGTCTTGTTGACATAAAAAATGAAGACTAAGTTTAAACTATATGATAATTTAAAAATAATTATAATTGTTTCAATTTCTCCTCCAATGTAATAAAAATGCAATGGCTTGGAAGTAAAAGAGGAAGTTTCGTTTCCATGACAAAGTAGGCATTGGCATTGCCTTTACTGTAAAGGAGATGGAGTAGTATCTGCATTATTAGTCAACGAGATATCTCTATTCCTTTTATGCCTTCTTTCCAAGAAAGCTGGTTTCAAAGGCGTTTGAACAATTTCAAACTTGGATGTTAACATGGCAACAATCTCAGACATTGCAGGTCTTAGATTGTCATGAGGTTGAAGGCATAACAAAGCAACATGAATTGCATGTACTACATTCTTCTCCAAATATCCACCCTCCTTCATCTTTGGATCCACAAGTTCGATTAGTGCAGACCTTGCATGTACTACATTCTTCTCCAAATATCCACCCTCCTTCATCTTTGGATCCACAAGTTCGATTAGTGCAGACCTCTCATATAGTTTCCATGCCTGCGTATTAATATCGTTAAATAGTCATATCACAATGCCTTAGAAATTGATTAATATTAGACAATAGTGGGATTTTATGCATACATATTCAGGAAGATACTGCATTTCGGTTGGTAAAGAAAGATTTGTGTTTTTCCTGCCACTGATGATTTCAAGCACAAGGACTCCAAAACTGTATACATCTGCCTTCTCTGACAGTTCTCCCCTAATTGCATATTCCGGCGCTGTGTAACCTCTGAAGAGCATGTGATAAAGCCATAAGTATAACAGAATACGACATCAAATTGTGTAGCCTAGCCAGTGACTTGTAAGATGTGGCCACGGTTAGTGAAATCAAATGGAAGGCTTACAGAGTTCCAGCAAATGTAGTGCTTAGGTAAGCTTGGTCATCAGGGAAGAACCTGGCCAGGCCAAAATCACCAATCTTCGGTTGAAATTTGTCATCAAGAAGAATGTTGCTTGCTTTGATGTCTCGGTGAATAATTCTTAGATGGGAATCCTCATGTAGATACTGCAACCCTTTGGCAATGCCTCTGATAATCTTCAATCTGGTGTTCCAGTTGAGGATTTGGTCACTTCCACCTGTTTTGTAAAAATTGTGATGTTCAACATTATTGTATTTGCAGGTAAAGATCAGGGAGCATCACATCAGATAGAGGACTATTATGATGTACCATAGATTATGAGATCTAAACTCCTATTCTCCATGTATTCATACACGAGTAGCCGTTGAGGCCCATCGGAGCAACAACCAAGCAGGCGAACAAGGTTCTTGTGTTGGATGCTTGTTATCAGTCTGACCTCTGATAGAAATTCTGGTTCTCCCTGTTGGGATTTGTTAAGTGAAAGTTTCTTAATTGCAACCAATCTTCCATCTTCTAGTGTTCCCTATAAAAGATAAGTTCTCCTTAAGTTCTAAGCTAAGTTGGAAAGATGAAAGAGACCTCACAATCTAACAGGAATTTAAGAATGGTGAACTTAAAGAGGCACATCTTAAGGGGACATGTGGAGGATCTCAAATTGAAAAGATGAGAAGATCGCACAAGTTTTACAAGATACATGGGTTAAACATTTTATTGCCAATTGGTTTTGAGATGAAATCCATGTTTATCTAATTGAAACTCATACCAGATAGACGGGTCCAAAGCCTCCTTGGCCTAGAAGATTTGTCGGGTTAAAATTCTTTGTTGCCTTTTTCAGTGTGTGAAAGTCAAAGTAACTTAATGAATGCAGGTTCTCACTTAACAAATCTGTTGATGCTGCAACATGCAATAAAAACATTTACTTTTTGCAATTTGATAAGCATTAATAGTTTCTTCTGATCTTGCAACATAACTCTCTTTTATACCCTTGAGTTGTTCCAGTTTGTATTAATAACTTCACCACCTTATTTTGTTTGAGAGATTTCCTAAAGATCAATATTAGAATCAACAGTATTACAAGCACAGCTAGCATCCCAAGGAAGAAGCAGAAAATTGGAGAATGTAGCAGAGATGAAGAGCTCATCTGATCTTTAGAGATTCCTGGAACAACAGCATATGTAAAATTTGTTGGTTCAGAATGAAAATTGAAACTCTATGAACATTATACAAGAAAGTGGCTCCTACAATTTTGAATTTCTTGCCAAGACAGAGGGGCCATAGTTAATGTTCAGTTCCATATCTGGTAAGAACAACTGTCAGAATGAGTGTGGAGTTTGTAATTACCTTGAAGTATTCGGCGAGGCATCCCTGAGTTGGCCTGCAAAACATAAAGGAAGAAGCTTTCAACCAAATATTCAATTCAGGTTTCCTCTTCTCTGTTTTATTGTCTTTGCTTTTTTAGGATTGGAAAGTGAAGCTGTTCTTTGAAGTGTGCTTGAGCTGAACAGATGATGACACAAAACCAACATTGTTTTTGACGAAAGAGGTAAACTGTAAGTTCCCTCGGATATTACAAATTCTCATTTGGGTCTTATTGGCAGTTGGCACCTTGATAGAAATATCCAAACTTTTTTTTTATATAAAAAAAATTACCCTTTCGTCCATGAGGTTTGGATAATAGGTCAATTTCGTCTCTAGATTTTTTCTTTTTTTCTTTTTTTGATATCCGTGAGTGTCTGGGTCAGCTTACGCACATCTCAACTAATCTCACGGGAAAACCCGCCTGACCCTACAACATTTGGGTGTCAAGCAAACTCATAAGATATCAAATCCTAGGTAGGTGGTCACCATAGAATTTCGTCTCTAGGCTTTTAAATGGTTAAATTGCAAATTTAGTTTTTGTCCTCATTCACATGCTTCTTAGGAAATTTTCCAGGTCACCCAAGAATTGTTCTAAGTTAAGCACAATTAATCTAGAAAATTTCTCAAGTCTACCCAACAAAGAATTGCTCTAAGTTAAGCATACTTAACTTTCGAGTTCCTATAATTGAGCCAACGAAAAAGAATGTACACCTTGTTAGTATAGGTAGTAGCTTCTAATCTTTTTAAGTCTTTCTTAACCATATTTCCATATCCTCATAATCCCTCTTATTCAGATGTGATCTCGGTTCATTCATGTACCACTCCTGAGCTGAGGCGTTACAATTTATGAAGATTTCATCAAATAATAAGGACTATTTATAAGGTTTTATCAAACCACAACGACTAAATTATAACTTTTAAAATCATATGGACCTAATTTTCTCCAAACCGTAGAGACCATTTTAAAACTATAGACTGTCTTTAAAGTTTAGGAATTACTCGATCTTGGTCCTTGACGTTAGGTTGATGTGGCATTCTGTTTTTGCTTTTGTTTTATATTGTAAAAATGGATAAAAGCAGGATAGGGACGTTTGTCTGTGGTCTTGGACATTAACTCTTATGCTAGTGAGAATTTGTAATGATATAAATCCAGACACACATGGGATTTGTTGTTGTCAACAACAGCTAATTGAAAACAACAAGAAATGTGTTCATAGTACGGCTATCTTCTTTGTCTTTCTTTCTACTTGTTTTTGCTTGTACTAGAATTATCAATTGACAACCTTAAATTATCGCCACCATTTTTATGAGGAGAATATTTAATTTAGTATATTACATATATAATAGCATTTTATTTAACATTAATTAAAGTAGTTGATCTTGTAGGGCGTTGTGACTATTTGGAGGAGATCGAGTGGATAAGTTCTTCCCCATATATATGTATATATATATATATAAAGAAAAAATTACATTTTCGGTTCCTAAGTTTTGAGTATAGTTTCAACTTTGTCCATAAGTACTTATGCCTTGAGCTTTGAGTTTGATTTTCATTTGGTTCCTAAGTTTCAAAATGTTTTACATATTCGTACTTATGAGAACTAATGCTCACTCTTGGCTTTTGGTGTTATCTTTCATTTAATTTGTCATGACAGAAACTAAATTGACAAGCAAATAATAAAAAACAACAAATTGACAAAAAGATTTATGTGGTTCACTAACAGCATGTTAGCTACGTCCACGAGTAGAGGGAGAAAACAATTTTATTTATTGGAAAAAATAAGATAATATAGATATAGAAACACCAATAAGATTCGAGAGTTTATATATAGCACCCCTTTAAACTCTATGCTCAAAATCGTAAATAACAAATACTGTGTTTGGTCATTCGAAGCGTTAGATAACAAATTCAAGGCATTCTAACATAATTAATTAAAAATAATTATCAAGTGAAATTTTTATTAAATTTTAATAGTGATGAAAATCAACTAAAATTAATTTAATTCTTTTTAATTAATTAATGAAAAATTATTATATAAAAAAAATCAAACTATTTACAAATATAAAAAAATTTGACTGTTTATCAGCAATAGACCGCGATTGAATTCTATTGCGGTCTATCGCTGATAAACAGTAAAAAAATTATATTTGTAAATAGTTTGGTTCATTTTTTTATACTTGAAAACAACTCTTAATTAATATACACTACCACCGAAAAAGATGTTTAATGAAAAATCAAGCGTTAAAATACAAACCTTGAAACCTATGAACTAAAGGGAGACAACAAATCAAAGGTAAAAATACAACATTTTGAAACTTATGGACCTAGATAAAAATCGGACTCAAAACATGTGGACCAAAAGATATTCTTTTTCCAAATATAAATTGGGATCAAATTCAAACAGATGTATTGAACAAACTCATATGCATAAAAAATTTCAATTATCCTTGATCATCGAGACATAATTATCACTATAAATAAGAACTATAATTCCAATATTATATATAAAGAAGAGGGTATTCAAGTCTACAATCTAGATCACTAAACTTAAGACATTATTGTATTTTCTTTGACATTGATGGGTTTTTCTCTAATTATTATTTCTAAACCATATTTCATAAATGAAAAATATTTGTTTCACTTTTTTATTTTTATTTTTAAATAATGAGTCAAAATATATGTTCCATTATAGTAAAAGAAAAGGAAATTACAAGTTGGACAGACACACGTAATGGCCATAAGGTCCATGCATTGACTAAAACCACATAAGATTAGGTCAAAATACAAAAATCCAAAGGCTTTGACCAATCATTTCAAAAAGTCAACAAACATGTCAAATCCAACATTTTTAATGAAGAATTCAACCGTGGTTTACACTTCATTTCTTAATCATACTTTTTGATTAAAACATCAATCCCAATTAATTATCCCAAAAAAAAAAAAACATCAAAACCAAATCATGATTCTCTCTTTCTTTGGATTGTGTTGATCAATATAGTGTCTTGTCTCCTAAAACCAAAGCCCTATTGTCCACAACCTCTTTGTCATTAAGATCTCAGAGAGTCGAGAAGCTAAAAAAAAATTTTAGAACATATTTGAGAGTGATTTTAAAATCGCTAAAAAAACACACTTTAATCACTCAAAATTAATTTAATTTTCCATTTTACACTTTTATATACAATTTTCTATCATCAAAATTAGTTTTGAAGGATTAAAAACATATTTCACGGTAATTTTGAAAATGATAAAAGTGATTTTAGCCATATTAAAATCATTCTCAAACATACCCATAATTTATCAGTAGTACACATATAAGTTCCATTCAACATTTGACACGTCATTAACTGATATATATTACTTTATTTTACGTTAAATTACAAATTTAGTCCATAAAGGTCAAAAAAAGTTAGAATTTAGTCACTTTAGTTATGTAAGTTAGAATTTAGTCATCATAGTTTGATAAAATCTTATGCATGGTTTAATAAAATCCTCATAAATAGTATCTACTGTAGAAATTTTACGTTTCTCCAAATTATAGAGATAAAATTTGTAATTAAAACCTTTATTTTTCAATATTTTTCAAAATAGAGAGAGAGAGAGTAAATGGGAAAAGTAAGTTTTTTTTTTTTAATTTTATGGGAAAGTAGTTTGGAAATTGAATGCACACTGTCCATAGTTGTTTGTCAGCTGCACAAAAACCGACCACTATTCAATTCCCTTGCTCTTTACTAAGTAGAATTTCCTAATTATTTATTTATTATTTATTATTTTTTTCTCTTTTCATTTCTGACCCATTTTAATTAAATGCCATTTCCCAAATATGGGATATGCATATCATATTGGTGGGATTTCATTTCATTTTCTTTTCTCTCTCTCTCTCTCTCTTCATATTTTCTTTCTCCTTAAAGCATCCATCTGCTTAATTAACTCATTGCTATGAACTTTAATTGGAAAAACTCAATAAATAAATAAATAAAATAAAAAATTCATGAAAAGCTGATGCCTTGTTGCTTTCATCCATTATTCCCTTCAACCAGCCAAAGTGATTACAGTTATAATATAATAATAATAATATTCTTATATTTTCTTCTAAAGTTTGAGTTTTTTTTTTTGGATTTGGAACAAGAAAAAAAGGGGAGAAATGGGGTTTGGAAGAGCTTTTTGTTTATTTTTCTCACATAAAATTCAACAAAAATTAGATTATATCAACAAAAGAAAGAACAAACTCATGAAAATTACCAAAACTTAAAGCTTAAGAAGACATACAAAAAGGAAATATGATGATCAAGATCAGCATAAACACTATAATAATAATAATAATTATTATTATTATCTCTGATCTTCATTTTTTTTTTCTCTACTTATTGTGAAGTGGGTTAGGGCCAGTAGTTCTTCAAGTACTTGCATCTGTTGATTGTCTTCAGTGCAGTCGTCAAGTTGTTTTTGTTGTCTCTGATACCACCATGAGCCAAAAACAACGTCTTCCGAGCTCCCGCAACGGAGCTAACGCAAACGACTAAAATCGAAAGCCAAAGTACCAAAATGCTAGACTTAGCTAGTCCCATTGCACCACTCAATTTCAAAAAATAAAATTGATGATTTGGAAATGATGATCATGTGAAAGGGTGAAGACCCACAAAATCAAATATTATACTTTGTTGGAAAACAGCTCTTCTGACTTAAGGGAAGTAGAAAATAAAAAATAATAATTAAAAAAAAGAAAAGAAAAAGAGAATGGAGAATTTATAGTTGAAAAGTGATTTGTGAAGGGAGAAAGAGAGAAGGAAAAAAGCAAAAGGAATTGAGAGAAATAAAGGGAAGAAGAAGGAAAGGAGTAGAAGAGAGTGTGAAGAACATTAACTAAATGAATTATGATGACACCAATAGCAAGAAACAAACAGTAAAAGACCTTTTTTTTGAGAAAATTTTTAAAAATAGAAAAATAAGAGAAACTATTTACACAAAATATCAAAATTTTTAAATAGTTGTGATCAGGGTCTATCAGTGATAGGAATTATAGAAGTTTATCTATGTCTATTAGTTTTTTTTTTTTTTTGCTATTTTCTGTAAATAGTTTCACATTTTTTCTATATGTGAAAATTTTTCTTTTTTTTATACACCAAAATTGCTCGTCTCATAAACATAAAAAATAATAATAATAAAAAAACCTCACCAACCCTTATTAATTGCCATTGGATGAAATATCATTATATACAAAATTAAACAAGACAAGGATTTGTAATTGGGAACTGTAACAAAAGCTCAAAGCACAACATTTTGCTCTCTCTCTCATTACAACAATAAATTTTGAAAAATCTCAAGAAAGTTTTTTTTTTTTTTTTTTTTTGTACAAATGACCTAATTTTGGAGTGTTAACGTCGTTTGCGCTAGTTTTTCAAAATAATAAAAGATGACTCTATGGCAATACTAGAATGCACTACCAATGTGTTAATTATCTATACTACTCCTTCCACATGCACCATTAATATATGAGAGTTCGAAGCGGCGAACATGAGCATTAACTCGAGGAGGAGCACAAACGCGCGAGTGAGAGAGTGAGAGGAGCAGTAGAGAGAGAGCAAGGAGGAGCGTGAGGGAGGAAGAGCCCTAATGTGTGAAAGCACTATTATATTGGATTAATTGAACGGAAAGTGCAAAGGGAGGAATGAAGAGCACGAGTGTGAGAGAAGGAGGCCGAAGACCTAGCCCTAGTGTGCAAGAGCTCTATTTTAATTGATGATCTTAATTTCACACTCACTAAAATCACGAGGAGAAGTATATATATAATTATCACGCTCTTAGTGTATTCTTACATTAATAAACAGTCATACTTTATTATTTTTAAAATTTGGAACGAACAACATTACCGCCCGCAAAATTGAAGTCCTAAACCTTAAAAAAAGAGTATGCGTATTCTATTATTTATCGTTAAACTATACTCACATTGCATCGTGTTTTTTATCATAGACATATAAAAACCAACCTACAACCCTAAACACAACAACCCTACTACTTCTACTTCTTCCCCTATCATTTTTCTTTTAAAACAAAAGAAAGATATAAATATATTTTTCAAATTGAAAAAAAAAAATAAATAAGAATTCCTCTCAATAACCAGTGAGTTATGAAGGAAGTTAGGATGTTCAATGAAGGATTTCCACGTGCTCCCAAATGGGCCATTAAAAGCTGACATTCAGAAGGAAAAAAAAAAAAAAAAAAACCGCAGAGGTAAAGCTTGGGGGAAGACATTCATGGAGTTAATGAACATAATTTTAACCTTTTATATATATAAAAAAAAAAATTAATTATTTTTTTGAATTTCATCTTTCTTTAATTTTCTTGGTTTTGCATTAATAATGTTAGTTGTTTGTTTGTGTTGAGCTCCGATAGGCTTAGCCGGAATGATGAGAAAAGATAAATATATATATCAGAATTTTATCGCATGGATCATATTTAAAGATGGCTGTTTTCATTTTATTTTTTTTTTACTAGCAAATGGTCTATTCAATGCTTCATTGTATCTCCACTAGAAATTGTGTGGGTATGTTTTTTTAAATAAAACATTGAATTGCAATAAAGATAAAAGGTCCTCACAATTTGAAGTCGTATGATTCAAAAGAGATCAAATAACAACGATAAAAAAAATAAATAAATAATAACTACTATACAGAAAAGTTCACACAACTCAAGAAAATAGACTTCAAGGGAAAGAGCCAACATGAATCTCTAAGTTATTCATACCAATAGAAAAAAATATCATGGCGCACAATCCGACTAACCATCTGAGGAGGTCGTAAGGTAACCCGGACACAAAAGACCACATAGCTGCCTGACTAGAAATTGTGTAATGATCAGAAATATCAAAACTTAAGTCAACATTATGGGTATGTAGCAACTAGCAACTCATAAGGTACTTAGCTTTTTTATTCATCAATTAAATCCGTTTCTTTATTTTTTTTTCCCAATTATAAACTTTTATTTTTCTACCAGCCAAGCTAGCTATCTCACAAGCGTAGCTCCACTAATTTAAGATATATACATCTCAATTGAGAGGTCAGAAATTTGAATCTCTTATCTTACCTGTTGATGAACTAAAAAAAGAATAAACTCTTTATTCCTTGTTTGTCTAAATTGTGTTGCTCTTTATAAGGGAAAAAATGGAGGGGAAGAAGAAGTTTCAAATTGGAATTTGGCAATGTTCAATTGAAGAATTACTATGTTTTTTATGGAAATTTAAACTAATAATTGTATCAATTTAAATTTTAAATTTTTGTGAATATATCAATTTACATCCACTTCGAAAAATATCATGAAATGAATCAATTTAGACCATTTCTTTTGAAAAACATCGGGTGTTTGGACCAACGAGTTGGGAAGTACGGAATTTTAAACTCTATTTTCCTTATTTGGTCGAAGGAGTTTGTGGGTTCCAGTACTAAAAAAACATTAATTTTATATCCTATTAATTCTTAACCGTGGACCTCAAGACTTCTTCAAATGTGGGATTAACAAAATCAACAATTAGAAATTGATGCATGAATTATTGTCAAAGGAAATCCTAATTGAGAATCCAAATTGATGATGATCAGTTTGTGAAAGTAAATTTATAAGTCTTACTCGACATTTTCCAAACAAAATCTAATGGGAATGTACAAAATTGATACACTTACAAAGGTTTAGGATTTAAATTGATATAATGATTAGTTCACAATTTTAATCGATACAATCCCTAAAATGTATAGCATAAATGGATTTTTTTCCCTTTATATATATATACACACACGTGTGTGTGTGTCTGTGTAGGGTAGAAGAAGGGAAAAATTATCATTTGAGACTCAAATGGAGTTTAATGTTTATTAAAGCTAGTAGTGATGATCAAATTAAACTTTACAAGTAATTAATTATCTCTAAACTAAAAGTTATGTAACATTAATAAATCATGATAACTTCACCTATATCTTTATAGGTTAATCCAAATCAAATTATTTTGTGCCTCAAACTAGTTACCTAAATTCACTCAAATTCGTTTTTTTTTTAAATGGAGAGTATTATTACCTCTTCCTACAACCTAAACTTTTACTGATCATGAATCAATTCTGTTCCTAAGTTTTCAAAAGTAATTTTAGTAAAAACTTCAATGTGGCCCTAAAGTTACTTTTTCTCTTAGCCTAGTGGTTACTAATTACTAGATATTAATGTTGGTGTGACCAAAAAAAAATAAAAAAAAATAGTTTTCCTCTTTTTTCTATTGACGTCAAAAGTTGAGAGAGAGGTGTAAAAAATAAAATATACATAATTGTTTTAAATGACAAAATTACTGAAAATATTTTCAAACATAGTAAAATGTCAAAGTGTAAATCTTGAAACCTATAAATCAACTTGAAACAAAATTCAAATCGTAAGGATAAAATTGTATCATTTTAAAACCTAGCTAGTGACTGAATTGAAATCAAACTCAAACTTAGACGTCGTTTATTTTTTAGAAATGTAGATAACCGGAATCTTAGATGCCCAGAATTATAAATATATTGAATTATAAATGTCCAACATCTTTAGATTACCATGTTTGTTTTGTAGGAATATTTTTGCAGATATCTAAGAATATTTTAATAACTGTATTTGTTTTGTAGGATTTCTACTCTGAAATGTCTTAAATTTACATAATGTTTAATAATGCCCTTACGACTATTTATTTATTTATAATTAATTTGATATAATTTGAACTTATATAACATATTTGTTTTTATCAATTTAATTTTTTTTTAAAATTAATATAATTTATATTATTTTTCTCAACAAACTAATATATCATAATTTAAGATTTTTTTATGAAATAAATATTAATTTAAATTTGAATATATTGCTAAAAAAGAATAAGAATTACGACATAACAAAAAATATGATATATATGATTGATAGTATTTATTTTAATTATATAATGCAAATGAAGATTAATATGTGTGTGTGAAATAAAATAAAAAGGAAGGAGAAAAATGTAAAATGGGGATGCCCACAACTCGAAAATCTGGAAAAACCCACGTTTCATAAAGGCATCCAAAACTCTCCAAATGTCGTCCGCCTGGGCATCCTAAGATGCTCGGAAATCTTTAGATGTTAGGATATCTTACAATAACGCAAAGTAAATACGGTAATCTAGTTGTCCACTCTATATGAATCTCGGATGCCCGTGAATAAACGGTTTCTTAAGGATCAAAATATAACATTTTGAAATCTATGGACTAAATGGAAACTAAATAAAAAAATCTAAGATAAAAAAAAAAGTTTTTTTTTCTTAGAACTTAATTAAAGCATTTGAGATTTAATTACTGGGATCTGAAAGAATTTCAGTATTTATTTATTCATTAATTTTTTTGAAAGAGAGTGTTATGTTCCACATTTAATTAATTGTATACCAAAAACTCAAAACTGATGCTGTTATAAAATTAGGTGGGTGGGTGTGATCAGAATTTCTCCTTTCATTAATTATTTCCAGAAAAAGGAAAATAATTAATTAATAGAACTTAGCTCCATTTGAGCTGCAAAAATGATTAATTTTCTAAGAGCTTTCAATTTGAGAGAGTAGAGAGGGTTAGGGTTTGAGTTAGAGAAATAAATGAGCTAGGGTTTCTATAATTCTTCTCAATTATTATTTCTAATCTTCATAGCCTTATCTTTTTTTAACATATGTTTAGTTACATTATGATATATTTATTTTGATTTTATGAAAATGTAAAAAAAAAATGTTGCCTTTATAATTTACAAAGACTTCAGAGGCAAAGATGGAAAAGAAAAATAATTAAGAGGGCTATTATGTAAAACTCAAAAAGAAATTAACAAAGTAAATTAGGTTTTAAATGTCTAGGTATGAAAATGGATGGAAATGTTGACAAAATGTTTGATGTTAAATATTTATTAGAAGAATAGTTAAATTGTAAAAAATATCTCAACTTTGAAAAGTTTAAATTTGTATATTTGAACTTTGAAATTGTTCAAAATATATATATATATATATATATATATATATATATATATATATATATTTGCGTTAAATAAATTATAAAAATTAATGTGACAACTAATCATATAAATTAGAAGGAGTATATGATATTATTTACGATTATATAGAAGATTAGTTAAGATTGTTGATACTAATTATTTCATCTCAAAAGATATCATTAACATCATTGATTCATTTACATAATCAAAATTTACTCATATTAATAGTTGCCACGTCAATTTTCTTAAATAATGTTGTAAGTGATGTCATCAATGTCTTTAATAATTTTTATTTATTAGTAATCATGTCAAATTTCATCTTATTATTATAGTTAAAAAAAACTCTCAAAGTAATTTATGGACAAATTTCAAAGTATAAAGAGGTAAAAATGAAACTTTCAAAGTCTGGAGATATAATTGAAACATACCTAGGATATTTTATATAATTTAACAAAACAAAAAAGAATTTCACATTGTTTTAAATAAGTTAAAATTTCTTATCATTAATATTATTAAGTTTATATGGGTGATTATTTAAAAAAAAATTATATTAGTGGTATTTAATTTTGTTGATATTCCTATCATATATTTCATAAATATTTAGGACAGTCACAAATATAGTAATTATGTCCAAAATATTTATAAATATAGCACAATGCAAAAAAATTTACAAATATAGCAAAATTTTGATCCAACTCTCAGAGTCTATCATTACTAGACCATACCATAGGAGTCTAGGAGTCTGTCAATGAGACCATACTACTAATAGGAGTCTATCAGTAATAGAGTCTATCACGGATAGATTTTGCTATATTTGTAATTCTTTTAAAATGTTGTTATACGTTTAATTATTATTCTTAAAAGGGTTATCCATTGCAATTATCTTAAATATTTTAATTAATTAACGCAATATTAAGAAAATGTCTATTCATTCTTTGTATTTGTGGTATCTATCAACATATTAAAATATTTATGAAAATGTCAACTTATCGGACATAAATCTAATACCCTTATGGTTTGATTTTTTTTTTTTTTTTTAACAACCCTATGATATGATTTAATTTTACACTCTTTTTCTCTTAGTAATTAGCAGAAACTCCTTTTTATATATACTGTGGAAGTAAAACACCCCTTATAAAAATACAAGAGAAAATATATCTTTTAAAAAAAAAAGAGAGAGAGAGAGATGATTAAAGAAGAGAAAAAAATATTTCTTCATGATTAAAGAAAAAGAATCAATAATTGAAATTTCAATATTACTAAATAGAAACATAAAGTCTCAACTGAAGTGATGATGTTACCCTTTTCAACAAGTAAATTAATATTTAAATAAAGAAGTATTTAAAAAATTATTAGAATTGTTTTTAAAAATCAGTCAAACTATTTACAAATATAGAAAAAAATTATTGTTTATCAGCGTATCGCTCCGCAATAGAATTCTATTTATAATAATTCTTCAAATTATTATATACTTTACATTAAAAAAAAACTCCTATAAATATTAGGTCAAAAGTAAGCATGGAAAATTTTGAAGAAAAACATAGATGAAATTACTTGATTGAATCAAATTTTGGGCACAAGAAAAAGGAAATTACCTTTCTTTACAATACTTGAAAATGAGTTTGGAGTTAATAAATGAGGCCAAGTCACACTTTAATTCTTTTGTGGAGGCAATCATTTAAAATCAAAGAAAAATATTGGTCCCTAAAACCCAAAAAGTCTTTTGTTTATTAGCTCTATACAAATAGATTAAGCTAAATAATTCCCACAACTTTATAGATGGCAAATATTCACTTTATATTCAATGATTCAATCTATAATAAGTCATGGTTAATTAATGGATGATCTAACATTTAAATGGTCAATTTTCAATATAGCACATAATAGCCCTCTCTCATATCTTTATAATAATATGATACGAATATACATAATCTACTTTAAATTTAAATTTAAATTATTATAGTTTTTAGACTCTGAAAATTGTGTGATATTATTTTCAACTTAATTTATATATAAATAAATGTAGTAAGATGTTTTTCTATTTCTAATTCATATGAAATTGTTATGGTGAATTTTAGCCTAAAGATAAGATAAGATAAATCAAGATAATTTGACATAAAATAAAAAAAAAAGAAATAGAAAAGGATTTGATCTTGATTAGGATTAGGTAAATTTCATATCCTAATCCTGGTAGATTTAAGGTAAATCCTAGATCAAATCTCCTATAAATATACCATAATAGCTCCATCAAATGTAACTTAAAACTTCTGACTTCAAGCACAAGTCCTTTCTTTCCTAAATTACAAATTTAACTAATGATGTCACGTGAGGGTCAGGTGCGTTTTCCCGTCTTAAATTTTGCATCAACATAAGCTATTTTTCAAATTTCAATACTACTTTTATTCAAGGATGGAGATTTTCTTTATTTATTTATTTTGAAGGAAAAAAATCATAAAATAGGAAACGACTAAATACAATCAACACTCCACAAATTAAAGAAGAGAATCGAGGGTAAAACAGAAGATAAAAAGAAGTCAACTTATTCCAAGAAGAAAAAAATGTTTGTGCATAAAATAAAAGAAAAATTTTTAAAAATAGAAAAATAAGGGAAACTATTTACACAAAATAGCAAAATTTTTAGATAGTTGTGATAGACGATGATAGAAGTCTATCAGGGTCTATAGAAATGATAGAAGTTTATCACTGATAGATGCTGATAAAAATCTATCAATGTTTATCAGTTTTTTTTTTACTATTTTTTATAAATAGTTTTACATTTTTTCTATCTGTAAAAATTTTCCTAAAATAAAATGGGTAAGTTGGAGGAAATTTCACATGTAATATGTAAAAAAAAAAAAAAAAAAAAAAAAAAAAAAAAAAAAAAAAGTCAATAAAATAAGAGAAAAACTTGATGGAAATTTCATACCAAACTTCTCATAAAGTGAGGGTTGGCAAAATAGAGTGATGTTATTATATTGAAGAGAAGACTAAGAATTGAAAAGTCACAGTCAATAAAGACCTTCCAAGAAAAAATATTATGCAAATGATGAGTACAATACTTTATAATAAAAATTAATTTTAAATATAGGGAGAGATAATATAGCTTTATTTAATTTTTATTAAGAAATGGTTGGAGAAACATTATTCAAAGAATGACATTACCACATTTATCTAAATTCATATGCTTAATTAAAAACTTTATCACATAATAATTTTATTTAATTATTATGTAATAACACAACACAACTTCTAATAAGTCTCTCACAAATTTTTCATAGCCTAGGGCAATATTTAATTAATGACTCTTCCATTATTAATGTAAAAGAAAATGACTCTTTCATTATTTGCTTAAATTTATTGATACAATTCATTTGCTTTTGATCGTAATAAACAATTATTGTAGGGAAGCTTTTAAAAATAGAAAAATAAGAGAACCTATTTACACAAACTAACAAAATTTTTTAGATAGTTGTGATAGACGCTGATAAAAGTCTATTAGGGTATATCAGTGATAGAAATGATAGAAGTCTATTTTTTTTTTTTTTTTTTTTTTTTTGCTATTTTCTGTAAATAGTTTTACATTTTTTTCTAATTGTGAAAATTTCTCATTATTATATATATTACTCAAAGAATTTATATCTTAATTTTTTTTTTTGTCAAATTACAAATTTAGTCTTGGTCTCTAAACTTTAAAAGATATCTAATGAATTGTTTTTTTTCTTTAAAATTTTCAAATATATTAGATATAATAAATTAAAAATTCATGAAGCATTTAGATATTTATATATTTCAAAAGACTATTTTAGGCATAAAATGAAAAGTTTAGGAAATCAAATACCTACCTAATTAGTTAATTAGAAAGATTTAAGAGAGATAAAATCTGGGAGAGGTTCAACTTTCTTTCTTTCTTTTTATTGGTTCTTAGTTAATTTATCAATTTCTTTTTTAGTTATAATTGTCAAAATATGGTAAATAAAAAGTTCCTATAATAAACGACTGAGCTTACACGATAAAAATTATATTATAGATATATATAATTGAAGTAATATAATATTTTTTTAGAAAAATTACTATAAACAAGAAAAAATATACTAAATTATTTTAAAATATAGAAATTTTTTACTGTTTATCAACGATAGACCGCAATAGACAACAAGCGATAGAATTCTATCTTGATTTATTGTCGATAGACAGTAAAAAAAATTTATATTTATAAATAGTTTAACTCATTTTTCTATATTTGGAAATAACTGTATCTTTTAATTATAGATTAAAATAGTAAAAAGATACCTTAATTACCAATAAAAACACATGTCATGTTGTAAATTTACTTTCTTCCTTTTAGTCACAAGGTGTTCTTATCCATCAAGATGCCCTTTTCTTTCTCATTATGTGTGGGAGGGGAAATTGAAATGTGTTTTAAAGATAGTTTTATTTATTGATGGAAAACTTCAAAATTGATAAGACTTTTGAAAAAAGAAATATATATATATATATATATATAATGACATTAGAGCTCAAATCTTGTTAAAATTTGTGAGTTGGACAAAGTTGTTTCAATTGTAGTTTGTGCATTAATCAAATTTATGCAAAATTTGATATTATTGAAATTAATGAACTTGTAGATTTTTTTTTTAATTAGTGGGTAAAGTTGAAAGTGTAATGAAAGTCAAAGACTAACTTAATGAAATTGAAAGTTTAAAAGTAAAAATTGATACAATGTGACAAAATTCAAAAGTAAAATAAATACTTCTTTAAACGATCCTAGATTGGCTAATAGTAATGGAAACATAAAAAAAAGGTCTTCAAAAGGCCAAGGGGTCATGGGTTCAATCTATGGTGGCCATCTACTAGGATTTAATATCCTACAAGTGCCTTAACACCCAAATGTTATAGGGTCAGGCGGGTTGTCCCGTGAGATTAGTCAAGGTGCGCGTAAACTAGCCCGAACATTCACGCGGATACAAAAAAAATAAATAAATAATGAAATAAAAAAGTACTTTATTCACATAAAAAATGTGTTTATCAACTATGAAATTAAATTGTTTAATTTTCATTAAATTCAAAGTTATCCCAACTTTGAGATTGGAGAAGAAAATTTTGATCTATGCATGGATGATATTTAACTAAGAAAAAGTTGTAGTTAATATTTAACCCCACATTGTATAGTAGTGTTGATCCTCATAATATTTAACCCCACACGTTGTATAGTAATGTTAAGTTTAAATGGTTGGTAATAATTTTTATTTCTACTTTTTTATTGATATTTAATTTATTTTACGAGCTTCATATTATGTTTAAATGTTGATATTTATAGCAAAAAATAAAAGGATTAAGTATATTACCCTCCTATAAGAGGTCGTACCTTATGTGAGGTCATATATATATATATATATATATTAAGAAAAAAATGCATACTACAAATACTACAAAGGTGATACAATTTTTGAAAAAAAAAAATCATTATGCCCTAGATCTATGTTTATATATGCATAAGGTAATACAATTTAGGAATCAATTAAGACGCCTAGGTTAAAGGGCACGTTTGGGGGAGTAATTTTAAAATGAGTAATAACTTTTTTTATGTTAAAAAAAAAAAAACAATTTTAAAATATGAAAAAATTTCATAAACTAAAATTAATTTATTATACTGTTTGGTGTCACACTTTTTTTAATAATGAAATTGAATTTGATTTTGAATGATCAAAAGAATGTTCTGAAATGATTTTAAAAATGACAAAAGAGATTTTAATTATTTCAAACTAACTTGTCATAGGACATTTTTGCTCCTTTTAAGTTATATGTTTCACGAATTTCTATCCTATCAGTTAGGTAATTGAGAAAAGAAAAGGAACAATTGATTTAATAAAGCGATTCAAATACAACTTGATAATATAGATTCCGTTTGAAAACTATTTAGTAACCTTTTTGTTTTTGGATTTTGGCTTTGAAAATTAAGTCTATAAATAACACTTCTATATATTGATTTGTATGTTCTGTTGTTCTATACAATTTAGGAGTTTTTTCAAAATTCAATCTAGATTTTAAAACTAAAAAAAAAAATAGTTTTCAAAAAACGTGTTTATTTTTTTAGAATTTGGTTGAAAATTCATATGTTTACATAAAAGAATATGAAAATCATGATCAAGAAATTATGTGAAACAAACACAATTTTCAAAAACTAAAACCAAAAAATCAAATGGTTGTCAACTAAGGACTTAGTTTTTTGTTTTTGAAAATAAAACGTATAATAAACAATATTTCCACTCATTAATTTCTTTGTTTTATTATCTACTTTTTAAGAGTGTATTAAAAAACAAATCAAAATTTAAAAACTAAAGAAATAATTTTTAAAAATTAGCAAAAAAAACTCAATTGTTTCGTTATGAATGACGAAAATGATACTATAGAATTATTAAGAAAACAAGCAAAAATTTCAAAAAAAAAATAAAAAATGAACCCCGTTTTTCATTTTTGGTTTTCGATTTTTGAAGCTTAAGCTTATTTCCTCTAATTCCTTATAATAATTTCTATCTTTTTTAAAAACAAGAGTTGATTTTTTTAAACCTGTTTTTTGTTTTTGGTTTTCAGTTTTTGAAGCTTAAGCTTATTTCCTTCCATTCCTAATGATATTCATCTTTTTTTAAGAACAAGAGTTGAATTTTTAGTTAATTTTTTTTTACAAAAATATTTTTAAAAACTACTTTGTTAATTTTCAAAATTTAGCTTGATTTTTTTAAGTATATAACAAGGTGAAATGAATACAAAATTAAAAATCAAATGGTTTCCAAGCAAGATTATCAAATGGGTGATAGTTATCCAATTGGATAAATGGATACTTTATTTCACCAAGGGGCTTTTATTTATTTATTATTACAATTTTCTTTTCCTAGAAATTTTATTTTTTTAATTTAGAAGACCATGTTGGCGATGATTACAAGGAATAATAACACACACACATAATTTGTTGACATGATATTTGGTCAAAGATTAGGTGCTTAAAATTCAAAAGGCCTTTTACTATACCAACCCAAAAGGAAATTCCATAATCCCAAATTTATATGAAAAAATAAATTCGTTTTAGGAAAATTATTATAAATAAAAAAATATCAAATTATTTATAAATATATAAACTTTTCATTGTCTATACATCACGATAAACTTCTATCACTGAACGATAGAAGTCTATCACGATCTATTACTCAATGTAGAAGTCTATCGCGGTCTGTCGCTTATAAAATTTAGAATTTTTCTATATTTATAAATATTTTGACTTATTTTTCTATATTTGAAAACAACCCTTCTTTTTATTTGTTTTAATAATAATAATAATAAGGGAAATTATTATAAACAGAAAAAATATCAAACTATTTATAAATATAGAAAAATTTCACTATTTATAAATATAGAAAAATTTCAATGTCTATCGCGATAGAATTCTATCGTTGTCTATCACTTAAGCAATATAATTCTATCGCGGTCTATTGCTAATAGACAATAAAAATTTTCTATATTTGTAAATAGTTTGGCTTATTTTTCTATATTTAAAAACAATCCAAATAATAATAATATATACAGCCCAAAAAAGTCCAAGTTTGATTTAGAAGTTCCTATTATGAAAATTATATGTTTCAACTCAAAGAGAAGAAAAAAAAAATGCTACATTTCTGGCTTATTTGAGAACACATAAATAATGGGGAAAAAAACAATTATGGTCCAAAATTGTCCTTTCCATGAAAATACTTTGCAAACCCTTAAAAGAAAAGTTTCTGGTCCAAAATTGTTCATATACCATAAAATATATATATATATATATATATATATATATATATATTAACATAAAACCAAAACACACTCACATTTAGAGAGAGAAATAGATAGAAATTTTGGTCCAAATTGTAAATAATAATAATAATGTGGAACTCTTTAATTTATTCAACCATTAGGGGTGGGGCCAAAAAAGTTATCAAAATTAGACCCAATTCCCATTCATTTTTGTTAGGTCTCATAACCCTAAAAACATTTTACAGATCATTTCATTAATTTCCTCTCTAATTTCCTTCTAAACATTAATTTAATTTAACTGTTCTTAATTAATTTTTCAATTTAACCCCCCCCAAAAAAAGTTACCTTTTTATCTAATTTTTTTCATAACATAATTTAGATGATTTCATATAAATAAAATCTAAAAAAAGGCTGTATTGTTATTGAATTGAATTATTCTTTTTTGCTGTACTAAAACACACAGCCAGGAAAAAAAGAAAAAAAGAAAAGGGCATTATTAAATTATTGAGGCGGAGAATTGGCGTCGACGGCGGCGGCCGTCCTGGTAATTTTGTCGCATGAAGGGCAAATTGTGAGGGTCGCCGCCTTGGGCAGCTGAATGTACAATTGTGAAGCTCCAAGTTTAAGGGATCTTAATTCATTCAATTCTTTCTTCATCCTTCGATTTTCTTCGTTTAATCTTTCACAACATTTCTTCAAGAACTCGCAATCTACTTCTGTTTGTTTCAATTTCGTCCTGTTTCACCAATTATAATTTTCATTTTTATATACATCAATTTTATTTTTAATATTCAGTAACAAATTAAAAGAGAAATATTTAATCAATTCTAGATTAACAAAAAAAAAAATCCCAATGTTTTAAAAATATCAAGCAAAATTTTAAAAAATTAAAAAGGGTAATGGTTAAAAAAAAAAGGATAAAAAAATCCTAAATTTCAAAAATAGAAAATTAAAAACAAAACGGTTATTAAAAAACTTAAAAAATTGTGTTCTTCTCTCGCCATTTTTTTTTATAATAACTCACAATTTTCTTTACAATAATTTTTATTTTTCTCTAAATTTATAACAACATTTAGAAACATTCCAAAAGAAGTAGGACAAATAAAATAAATAAACGGATAATTTCTTTTAAGGAAAAAAACCACACAAATAGGAAGGAACAAATAGTATTAAAAGAATTGTAAAAATACCTTGCACGTCTGTTTTGAAACCAAACTTCCACTTGTCGAGTTTTGAGGTTTAATTGTTGGGCAAGTGCCTGTTTCTGAGCCTACAAATCCATGCAAAAAAGAAGAAAAAAAAAGATTAAATTTTTTCATAAAAAAAAAAAATTATGGGTATTTAATAAAAATGAAAAGAATGAAAAAAGATGAAATGGGTATTGAAAAAAAAAAAAAAAAAAAAAAAAGGTTGGTAATTACCGGATTCAAGGTGGTATGAAGTTTGAAGCTTTCTTCGAGCAAAGTGGATTGTTCTTTGGAAAGCCTAAGCTTTTTTCTCTCCCTTAATTCTGATGCACTACTACTACTAATCCCCTTGTAATTATGATTAGTAGTAATAATATTGTTGTTGTTGTTGTTGTTGTAGTGATGATGGTTATGATCTGATGATGATGTTCTAATTCCAAAGGAGGAATCTTGATCATAACTAACAATATTATTATTGTTGCTTCTAATTCTCTTCCTCAAATGATGATCATCATCATCTTCTTCACTTGAATTTGCTTCAACAATTTCCATATTGTTGTTGTTGTTGTTGTTGTTAATACCCAATTCTTCTTTTGGAATGAGAGTGAAAGAGAGTTGTTGTTGCTTATTGTTGATTTTTTGCATCTTTTTTGGGGGATATTCACCAAATCCCAAGCCAAGGCTAAGCCAGCTGATATTGCAAACTTCATCTTGATGATCTTCCATGGCAGTCTTGGAGAAGAACACAGAGGGGTAAGTGAGGGATTATTAAGCGAGAAAGAATTGGTAAAGAAAGAGAGAGAGAGAGAGAGAGAAGTTTCAAGTTGAAATAATCAGTTAATTATTGAGTTTTGTGAGTTAAAAAAAGAAGTAATTAATGACTTTTTTTATATAAATTAAAAATAAATAAATAAATAAATAAAAGAGAGAGAGAGAGAATTTAATTAAGAATGAGAATATAAGAATTTTTTGAAAGAGTAAAGGCATGCGTTAGAACTCTGACTCCTAAGATGAAACCAAAATCTTCCTTAAATGCATTTGGACCCATATCTTTGTTTGACTTTTATGTTTTTTTTTTAAAAAAAAATTAATTTATTTTCTTTCTTTTTGGCTTCTTTAATCATTTTCTTTTTGCTGTTTTTTAGCATTTCCAATCCATCTTTCACCCTCATATAAACTCTAGGAATAATCATGCTTCTTTTTTTTCCCCTCTTTATAATCAATATTCTACAAAAGCTAAAAGGAATCATTTTCAAGTATATAATTTTGGAATTTATAGCTTTTAATTAAAAAGGTATAAAAATGTCAAATTATTTACGAAAAATAGTAAAAAAAAAAAACATTAATAGATATTGATAGACTTCTATCAGCATCTATCAGTGATAAATTATATCATTTCTATTACTAACAGACCTTGATGAACTTCTATCAGTGCCTATCACAACTATTTAAAAATTTTGTTATTTTGTATAAATAGTTTCTCTTATTTTTCTATTTTTAAAAATTCTCCTTTTAAAACAAACCTAAGCCTAATCTTATGAATAGAGAAAGTTGGAGGGAAAAAAAACTTTCAATTATATCATCGAGAGTTTAAGCTAAGTTATGATAATAACATTCAATAATAGAAACGTTATAATGATATGATATTGTTTAAATCAAAAAATTTATAAAAAATAATTAGTGTGTTGACCAAGTCATGATTTCACATTAGAGAAGAGGGTGGGTGTTTTTTTTTTCTTTTTCTTTTTTTTCTTTTCCTCCAATTCATTTGTAAGCGTTTTTACATTATTGGTTTGAACTTGAAGGGAAGAAAAGAGTTAAATTTCAACAGTTTCAAAATGGAAATTAGATTAAAACTGCCAAATTTATGAGTTTTTTTTTTTTTTTTTTTTAATTTTTGTATTGTTTTTGTTGACTAAATTAGTCTATTTTTCTTCCTTTGAAACTGACTTTCAATTATAACTTTTGATGTTGGTTGAATTTAAGTTATTGGATTTTAACTTTCAACTACAATATATATATATATATATATATATATATATATATATATATATATATATATATGAGAAGCCAACTTCTTGTTTATTTTTCTTTGTTTTCATATTTGAAACTTCTTTTTTGCAATGATTATAGCTCATAATATAATTATGCTTGCATTTCCATAGACATGTTTGCTAAAATGCAAATTTAAACTTGAATAAAAAAAAAAATTAAACGCTTCTTAAACCATATATTATGGTCTAATTTTCAAGTTTATTATTATTATCTCTTAGATAGTTTATTTTTATTTAATATGTATTTGTTTAATATAATATTTAATAGTGAAAGATTATGATAAACTTAATTATATGGTCATTAAACTGGCCAAAATGAGCTTAGTTTAATTGGCATGACCTTTCTCCTAAGAGGTTCAAGTTTCAAAGTTCGATCCTTTAACCTCGCAGTTGTTATACACAAAAAATGGCTCGATTCAAACTCACATGAAAATATAGATGGAAGAATACCTAAAAGGTTAGAAGTTTATCCCATGAACTTCTAGATTTGTGTTTATAGGTATGGTTCCTAAATTTTTGAAAATTGTAGGTTCTTGGATTTTTTATTTTTGTATTTAATATATTCCTAAAATGTCAATTTTGCATCTAATACGTCTCTTACATATTTGAAAATGTTATATTAGACATTAAATTTAGTTTTGTGTTTAATAGGTAGGATTAGACATCTTTTTAAAAATAATAATAATGTATCTATTAACTACAAAATGTAACATTTAAGGTTCAATTAGATACATAACCAGTTTTTTTTGTCTTATAAAAGAGTTAATTTTTATATATTTTTAATATTATGAGATTTATTAGATATAAATTTGAAGTTTATAGATTTATTAGACATTTTTAATTAACTAGATTCAAAATTGAAAGTTTAAAAATTTATTAGTCACAATTTTCAAAACTTAAAGACTAAAATTATAATTTAATTAACCTTCATATAAATGTAATTTTAAATTCACTTAAATATAATATCTATATTATAAATATAGATATGTAATACGAAATAATATATAAATATATATGTTGATAAATTAAAACAATCAAAAGAAATAAAAAAGAAAGGTGCTTAGCTCATGACGCGAACCCTTCTATGGTACCAATTGCCGAATCTAAACCGCTGATGCAACTTCGTCCTATTATAAATTTTAGGGTAAATTAAATAAAATATCTCTAAACTTTCTACTTTGTGTCAAAAATATTTTACTGTTAATTTTGGATGAAAACTATTAGTATTTTGTATAAAAAATACTTATAATTTTTTAAAAAATTTAAAAATACCTTTAATTTTTTTTTAAAAAAAAAACTAACTATTAGTATATGAACAATAATCGTTAATGCTCTCTTATTTGGGAAATTAGGAAAAATAAGACCAAAAATGGAGGGAAAAAGAAAATTGGGACAACTTTAAAAAAAATAGACTTTTAAGACAAAATATCCAATTTGCCCTTTAGTTAAAAAAAGCCCTAAAAAGTTGGGAAAAAGTTGAAAGTCGACCAACAGAGGAAAAGTTGGAGACGCGATTCCTTCCTTCGACGATGACTTCGACTTCGACGACCACTTCAACGGCACAGGTGACTTTTTTTTATCTTGCAACATCTAGCAATATCTCGCAACAACTTTTCAACTTATAAACTTGAAATGCTCAACCCCAAATAATTTTTATATGTGTTTTAGGTGATTTAGGGTGGGTTTGGACATGTTTTAGATAATTTTTTAGCTACTATTTTTTATCTCGCAACATCTCACAATATCTCGCAACAACTTTCCAACTTTCAAACTTGAAACGCGCAAAACCAAATCATTTTTATATGTGTTGTAGGTGATTTAGGGTGGGTTTTGTTATGTTTTAGATAGTTTTTTAGCTACTGTTTTTTATCTCGCAACAACTTTCCAACTTCCAAACTTAAAAACGCCCAAATTCAAATCATTTTTATATGTGTTTTAGGTGATTTAGGTAGGTTTGGACATAATTTAGATAGTTTTTTAGCTATTATTTTTTTTATCTCGCAATATCTCACAATATCTCGCAACAACTTTTCAACTTTCAAATTTGAAACGCTCAAACCCAAAACATATTTATTCATGATTTAAGTAATTTAGGGTGGTTTTACACATGTTTTAGTAAGATTGCTGAAATTTTTGTTTTAATTTTTTTTTGCAGGAATTAAAGACTTTTCGATAATTTAAGATAGTTGTGTAGATGTTGCGATCTATGTAGGCAAATAAAGGTTTTTTTTTTTTTTTGGTTGAATACTTTAGTTGTTTTCATTATTGTTGGAGATGTATGAAACACAACTAATATTTGTCCTATTGTATCTTATCTCGCAACATCTCTCAAATTTGAAATGCTCAATTCGAATTCATTTTTATAGGTATTTTAGGTGATTTATGGTGAGTATGAACCTTTGTTTGCTAGTTTTTTAGCTACTGTTTTGTATCTCGCAGTATCTCGCAACATCTAAAAAACTATCTAAAACATAACAAAACCCACCCCAAATCACCTACAACACATAAAAATGATTTGGTTTTGCGCATTTCAAGTTTGAAAGTTGAAAAGTTGTTGCGAGATATTGCGAGATGTTGCGAGATAAAAAACAGTAGCTAAAAGATTATCTAAAACATGTCCAAACCCACCCTAAATCACCTAAAACACATATAAAAATGATTTGGGGTTGAGCATTTTAAGTTTAGAAGTTGGAAAGTTGTTGTGAGATATTGCGAGATGTTGCAAGATAAAAAACAGTAGCTAAAAAATTATCTAAAACATGTCCAAACCCACCCTAAATCACCTAAAACACATATAAAAATGATTTGGGGTTGAGCATTTCGAGTTTACAAGTTGAAAAGTTGTTGCGAGATATTGCGAGATGTTGCGAGATAAAAAAAAAGTCACCTGTGCCGTCGAAGTGTCCATCGAAGTGGTCGTCGAAGTCGAAGGAAGGAATCGCGTCTCCAACTTTTCCTCTGTTGGTTGACTTCCAACTTTTTCCCAACATTTTAGGGCTTTTTTTTTAACTAAAGGGCAAATTAGATATTTCATATCCAATTTGTCCTAAAAGTCTATTTTTTTAAAAGTTGTCCCAATTTTCTTTTTCCCTCTATTTTTTATCCTATTTTTCTTAATTTCCCCTCTTATTTCTTTAATTTTTTCTTTGTTTTCTCTCCTCTTCTTTATTACCTTCATGCTCTCATTTTTGTTAACTGCTTAACATTTCTTTATATAAAAAATTAAGTAAATAAAATTGTCCACTTAAGTTATATGGACTATAATAATAAAAAGATAATAATGGAAGCACCATGAATCAATTTTGGGACTTAAATGGTTTAACAAGGTTGTTCATTAGTTGTTAATATGTATTAATAGCCAAATACAATTTTTTTTATTTGATTATTTATCGTTTTGGTATGTTTTAAAGAGAGATTTTGATTTTGGAATTTTATGAGATTTTGTAGGATTTAAAAATTGAGCCTTCAAACTTATACCAGAATTAATATTGGTCTTTAAAACTTACATAATTGTAGAAATTGTAACAATTGTATAAATTTGAGAGTTCAATTTTTATCATTCAAGGGTCCAATAATTTCTACAACTATTGTAAATTTGATGGTCCAATTTTAACATTTGTATAAGTTTGAGAACTAAATTTTTACCATTAAAAGTTTGAATGTGTAATTACAACTACCACCATATTTCAAGGGTAGTTTTTGTAATTTGTCCATCTCAGTATTATCTACCTCAAGGTCTAAGGTTCAAATCTCTCCTTCCATGTTTGAACTCAAAAAAACAATAAATAAATAAGAAGATAAATGATAATAACAATCTTAATTAGTCTTCTATATATTCATATTTACATTCAAGTTGACGGAGTTTCTATTTAAACAATTTCAAATTTCAAGAGTAAAAATAAAACTTTTTAAAATTTATGGGTATAATTGAAACCTATTTCAAAATTTAGGGATATTTTGTGTAATTTAGCCTTCATGTGAGAATGGAAACACAGTCATTTGATAATGTTCTTTTTTTCTTACTTCTTGTTTTCATTTCTCATTATTAAACAAGAAACAGACTTCTTATTTTATATCTATTTCTGTTTCTTGTTTCTAAATTTTCTTTTTAAAAAAATGTTGCTAATAAATGAGTCAAATTTGAGATAGTTGAACTATTTCGTTTCTATTTGTTAAAAAAAAAAAAAAAAAAAAAAAAAAAAAAAAAAAAAAAAAAAAACTATTTTGTTTCCATATTGAATTTATGTAAACATACTTAAACCATAATTGCTATTTTGTTTAGTGGTGTCTCTCTTTTCCATTATATCCCGAAATTGGGGTTCAAAAACTGCAATTACCTATTATTTTAATTTATTTCATACTTTGCTATATATATATATATATTTTTTTTCTTAATTTTGCAATATGTATATTTGTATATTATTTAAATGATAAGTTTTAAATCTTGCGAAATATATATATAGGTGGGTTGGGAAATATTCGAACTTCTAACCTTTAGGTCTATAGTACAAATTTTATAGCAGTTAAGTAAGGTCATTTTGATTTTAAATTTTGAATTTAATTTTTATTTCTATATGTATACTTATATTTTCTACCATAACATTTACATAGCAATATAATTAAGTTGAATTTGAATCTATATCATTCAGATAAAGATATTGAGTGAAAGAAAACATTGCAAATCAAAATTTGACAACATTTGAAGGATATAAACATCTTTATTATTCTAGTTAATTTTGCATCAAGCCTAGTTTGTATTAGATAATATAAGCTTTTTTTAGAATAAGATAATATAAGCTTTTGATAATTTATTTTTAATGTGTTTGGATGCATATTATGTATTTTTATATTGTTTAACTAACTTATATTTTAAACTTTAAAAAGAGAAAAATAAAAGGAAACAAAAAAGGAAATAAGAAATTATTAC
This sequence comes from Lagenaria siceraria, assembly GCA_002890555.2. Classification (NCBI taxonomy): domain Eukaryota; kingdom Viridiplantae; phylum Streptophyta; class Magnoliopsida; order Cucurbitales; family Cucurbitaceae; genus Lagenaria; species Lagenaria siceraria. Next base: position 22,030,567 of record CM016492.1, on the reverse strand, counting down.
TAAACAAATTTTTTTTTTTAAGAAACAACAAACACAAATAGTTATTAAATGTATTCTTATTTCTAATTTTTCAAAAAAAAAAAAGAATAAGAATCATGAACTAAGAAATAAACGAGGCTTCGGTATCCCTCTATGATGTTTTTTAGTAATTTATTAAATAAAATTTACCATGACGTTATAATATAATTATAAATATAATCAAGGTACATTAATTGATCCTTCTGTATTTCCATCCATTTTACTTGATTTGATTATTTTATTAAATCAACAATATGCTATAGATCTAAGGTTTAAAATGTCTATGTCAACAAAAATATCAAATTCTTAATTTTACAAAATTTTTGATAGAATATCAATAAAATGTCGATTTCGATAGATATTTTTGAAAAAATTGTAATAACAAGAAATTCAATAAATAAATTTAAACTAGTAAATAAATAGTTAATGATTTTTAAACAAGTTAACATGTCTATTATTTATATTATATTTATACTAGTGATATTTTGTTGCTTATTTTTTATGTTTCAATGATTTTTCTATGATATAATGGAAATATCGATTCACCCTTCATGTTAATGTCAAACCTACAAAAACTAAAAATATCATATGAAAATATTGACATGTTAATGAAAATTTAATACTACATGTAGATCTTTTGGTGGAGATTATACATCTTGATAAGATTTTCTTTTTTTAGAAAAGGGAAATGCATTAATAAGTTAAACTTATGTTGGCTACTTGATTTGAATTAACTGATGCATATTTTTTTTTCTTTATATTAATCAATGTGTTTCAATTATTTATTTGATATTCCACTACTAAAAAAAAACTTAAGTATATATTATTTTAGTCAATAGTATCTAGATGTTGGGATTCGAACCTTTGAGACTATAATTTGTTAACTAAGTAAGTTATGTTCGGTTGTTTACCATGTTTAAAACTTATTTAAGAATACACGAAAAATTAATTCTGACATTTTTAATCATTTTATATTGAAAGCATTATTTCAATCTTAGGCCATTCATGTACAAAAAAAATTAAACTTATTAAAAACGTGTCCGTAAACATATTACTCAATGGTGAATAATTAATTTACATATTCCCTAAAGATTAAAAAGTAAATATTCCAACCCAAAAAGGAAAGTTAATTTAAAATATAATGGAATACATTGATTAAATCCATATGTTTGAAATAACAATTCTCTCTTTTCTTCACATTATTATCGTTTATTATTATTTGACTTTATCATATATATTCTTAAAGAACAACAAAAAAAAAAGGGAATATCTTAAGATTTGCAACAGAAGGAAAAGTTAGAGAGCAAAAGAAAAAATAGCCAAAATTAGAATATATGTGTATTTATTTTTTATTTTTCTATTTTTTTATTTTTTTTAAAAAAAAGTTTTATACGGTTCAAAATGAAAGATGTGATGTTTGGTTCTTCAACTATGGTTTTTATACATCAATTATTCGATTTTTTTTTTATTATTTTTTTAGAAAATCAATTATTCGATCTAATCACAACATTAAATTACAAAATATATTGAATATCCGAGATAGTGCTGGTAAAAAAAAAGGAAAAAAAAAAGTAAAAGTAAAAGTGAAAGTGAATAAGCCACAGATGATAACTAACCTTAAGCATAAGGTTAACGAATCAAAGCATATTCTCCTTAGTCTACTCCATAAAAATATATTTAAATTACAATTTTAGTGCTTGCTATTTTAGTATATGAAACTACAAAATTATAAATTTAGTTTCAACATTTAAAAAAATTTTAAATTTCATGAATGTACTCAACACAATATTGAAAGTAGTTTAATAGATTAATTCATTTTTAAAAAGTTTAAAATTTCCCAAGATCAAATAAACACAAATCTTAAAGTTCAAGTATTAAACTTTGTAGCAAAGTGAGCTTAGCTTAGTGGTAATTGGTATAACCTTCCTCCCTAGAAGTTTGAGGTTCGATCTCCAGCTCCCTGCAATTGTTGTACTAAAAGATAAATAAATTTTGTAATTTAACTTATATATATGTTTTTTTTTACTTCAATAATAAGTGGGGTGGTGGAGGGAAATTTGAATTTTTAACCTCCTAGTTGAGAATATATACGACATATCTCAACCAGTCAAGCTATGTTCAGGTTATTTTAAAATTTTGTAGATATGTCACTATCAACATTTAATGAGTTTTTCTTTTCTTGAAAAAGAAAATATATTTTTTGTCCTTAAAGTTTTGGATTCTATGTTGTATTTAAATCCCTAAACTTTTAAATACGACATTTTAACCTTTGAAGTTTGAAAATTTTATTTCTTATTATTACTATTTTTGTATTGAGTTAGTTTCCCTCTATTGAAAGCGAAGGTGTTTTTTCTAGGGAAAATTACTTTTTTAGTCCTCAAGTTTTGAACAATGTGTGCGTTTGGTCCCTAAGTTTTCAAAATATACCTTTTTAGTCTCTCAGTTTATAAGAATAGGTTCATTTGGTCCCTGAGTTTTCAAAATATACCTTTTCAGTCCCTGAATTTTTAAAAATAGGTCTAAAAGGTCCTCCGAGTATTTTTTTTCTTTAATTTTTTAAAAATAATTATATGATATTTAAAATTAGAAAAAATAGTTTTATAGACGAAATGGTTTTTAAAAATTATTCTTATAATTTAAAATGTCATATAATTATTTAAATTAATAATAAAAAATTATTTTAAGGATCTCTTAGACCTATTTTTAAAAACTCAGGGACTGAAAAGGTATATTTTGAAGACTCAGGGACCAAATGGACCTATTCTTATAAATCAAGGGACTAAAAAGGTACATTTTTTAAACTTAGGGACCAAACGCACATATTGTTCAAAACTTGGAGACTAAAAAGGTAATTTTCCCTTTTTTCTATTCTTATTATCTTTAGTCCGGCATCTCTTTATTCAATTTTTTTATTTTAAACTAAACTAAAATTAAATATTTTTAATATCATATTTTAAATTTTTATTATTTCTTCATTTTTCTTCTCTCTCTCCTCCCATCCTTCCATTTCCTTTCTCATCCTCTCCACTCCAACTAAATAATAATAATAATAACAAAAAATATTTTTTATAAAAAAATATTATAAGCAGAAAAAATATCAAACCATTTACAAAGCTGATGGACAGTAAAAATTTTCTATATTTATAAATAATTTGACTCATTTTTCTATATTTTGAAAAAAGTGATCTTTTTATTTTTAATTTAGTATAAAATATTTTTGGTTAAAAATACTTTTGGACCCTAAACTTTCATTAAAGTAATAATTTAGTCTCTGAATTTTGATTTGTAATGATTTAGTCCTTGTACTTTCTATTTTGTAACAATTTAGTTCTTGAACTTTAGTATGTAACAATTTAGTCCTTATACTTTCAAATTTGTGACAATTTAGTCCCTAACATAAAAAAATTCATCAAAATTATATGTCAATTTTTATTATTTTATGATGTAGACTTTGTATATAAAAATATTGAGTCTCTAGTTAGGTTATTGGTTTATTTATGCAAGAAATCTCATTAAATCTTAACTTTAATTTCTACAATAATAGGTCTAAATTGTTAAAAAAAAATTAAAGTATAAGAATTAAATTGTTACATTGTAAAGTTCAGGGACTAAACTGTTACAAAAATGAAAGCATAGGGACTAAATTGTTACAAAGCAAAGTTTAGGGACTAAATTGTTACTTTCACGAAAATTTAGGGACCAAAAGTAATTTTTAACCAATATTTTTTAATAAATAAAAAATGTCACACATCTTAGGAAAATAATAATTTAAAAAATAATTTAGAATTGTACCTTGATTTTTTATTTGTATATTTTGTGGCATGTACTCCTCTTTTCTTTTATTTGTTTTTCTTTTTTTAGAAAATTAAAGGCTTCTAATTTTAAAGTTGATAGTACAATGTATTTGCACCACTATGTATTTTAGGAAATTACAACAAAATGTGGATAATCATCCTCATGAATTACTACTTAATTAGTTACTTTTTTAAGAGTTAAATTCCTAAATCATCAAGTAAGGTCATTATAGGTATAAAATAAAATTAAGGGATAAGTTTAAATCCAAAAAAAATCTCATGGTCAAATTTAAAATCAGAATATATTATAGGAGTCGAGATTTGATAATATCTCTCACTTTATTAGATCATTGGAAGGTTACCGTTTATTGTCCCTTTCTTTTTCTTTTTCTTTTACAAAAATACCTTTTTGCCCTTAGATTTTCAATTTATTTTCTAATTAGATCCTAAATTTTAAAATGTTACATTTTTATCCTTGAATTCTAAGAATTTAATTTTCATTTGGTCACTAAATTTCAAGATTTAAACTTTTATTTTTGATTTTTCCTCATACTCATTTTCAGTTATTAGTGTTAATGTTTATTGATTAGTTTAAAAGAATTAAAATTTTATACTTAATTTACTCTAGTTATTGGATTGCTAGGCAAAAGGATTAGACACAAACTTAAAAGTTCAAAATTTATTAGAACATTTTTTAAAATTTTAAAAACCAAATAGATACAAACTTCATATTTCAAGTTCAAACACAAAACTTTTAATTTCGCCTTTTTTTATTTGTAATTGTCATATGAATAGTATCACATAATATCATAAAACACATATAACCTTGTATATAGGAGAGAATCTAAGCCCAACAAATTCACGTTGTCTCCTTATGACAATTTTACTTCACTTTAGTGCTTGAATTTCATAAGTAATTTTCCTCTCAAGATAGAACATATTATCTTTCTTATGGAAGCATCACCTCGTCTACAAGATCCAACGAACTATATTTTGTAGAAATAAACCAAACTTGAACAAATTTTATAAAAAGGGAGAAAAGTTTTATGGGAGGAAAATGCTTATAGAAAAGTTAAAACACAATTTGAAGAAAAGACATTTTTACAGATTAATTCGTGGTCTTTCGAATAGTTATGTCCCTTCTTCAAGTTGGTTAATTATAAAAAGATATATTTATTCATGAAACAATACCGCTCGTGAAATTGAAATGATGCAATCCTAAACGAAGAAATACATACCATTTATTCTAACAATAATATATAGAAAAATAAAAGTGAGATAATAAGGATAAGTCATGTCTAAATCCAAATTTTTCAATACAAAAAGCTGCAAGTAAATAAATAATAAATACAATCATTTTTAAAATGGAATATATAATAATTATTTTTGAAAAAAGGCATTTTATTATAAGAAAAATGTTTCATACCGATGTGTAGCCCACTCAATTGTCAAACTATAATTTGTCAAACAATAAGTTTTTTTTTTAAACTTTTATTTTTGTGTTGAAATGAGTTGTAAAAAATGAGTTCATATCGAAGATGAAATGAACATGCACCACACAAAATTCGACAAATACAAGTCATCCATAGTGAATATCACATTTAATTTGTTGATTTTTTTTTCATTCATCAATGACATAATACGTTTGAGTGAAAGAAGTCTATCGTTTTCTATCACTTAAACGATAGAATCCTATCGTGGTCTATCGCTGATATACAGTAAAAAAAAATTTATATTTGTAAATAGTTTGATATTTTTTCTGTTTATAATAATTTTTCTAAAAAAAATGCCTATATTAATACCACAACTACAACCAAAAACACCATGTTTTTGTTCTTAATATCAATTGCAATTCCCTTTTATCTTCTTATTTTCTACATTGAATGTTAAAAATATGGTTAATCAACCATATTGACTGCATTTAAATTACTGTTATTAAGATTTCAATTCACATTTTTTCTAATATGTTATTTATTTGAATCTTATTCTTATTCCATAACTTTTACTCCCTACATTTTTGTCTCCCTATTTTCAAACATTCTATTATACTTTATGACTTTTTGCATTTAAAAAATTATTTTAATGCCTTTCGTCGTTTTTTTATGAATTATTGAAATACACAACTATCATATAGGAAGTTTTGTTTATTTACCAATGGATAAATATTAGACAAATATTTGAAGTGAAACCCATATATATAGTACATTGTCGGCTCAATTTCAAAATATGTTTTAAGTTTTTTATATTAAATAACTCATGAAAAGTTATTGATAAAAAAAAAAACTAAAAGATTAAAATATCATTCTCCATACAATTTCATTCTATTTTAGTATCTGTAATTGTCTAGATTTAGTCCAGGTAGTATAAACTCTTACTATAATTGCAATTGATAGCACTTTTAAGCTTAATAATTAAGTGTATAGCAATACTTCTAAAGAATTGCAAATATAGCAAAATCCATTAGTGATAAACTTTATCGCTGATAGACTCTTGTTAGTAATATGGTCTATCACTGATAGACTCTGAAAGCTGAATCTATATTTTGCTATATTTGAAAATTCTTTTGCATTGTACTATATCTATAAATACTTTGAGCTTGATTGTTGTATTTGCAACTATCCCCAAATTTGGTCCTTCAAATTCAATTTTTTTATCAAAATTTGTTAAATAATAATAATAATAATAATAATAATAATAATTTTAATGCAAGAAAAGACATTAGGAATATATTTCCAAAAAAAATTAATAGATAAGTTGTTCTTCCAGCTATATTTCCTATTAGTAATATAGTCTATCACTGATAGACTCTATCGTTGATAAGTGGTTTGATTGTTCTTCCGGCTTTAGCTTTTCCCTCTCCTACTTCCCCTTTTTGCACTAGTTGTTGCCTACAATAAGTTGCTAGAAGTTGAATGTGGATACGGCTTGGTCTTATGAAAGAGGAAAGGCGATTTGAGGTGGATTTTTCGTGATCATAAGGCATAGCAATTTTTGGAGGTTATAAGTTCACCAAGAAAAGTTGGGGCAATAGCCTTCTAGAACGGAAGACATTATTGGAGGGTTTAAAAGCCATCGAGCTAAAGTGGTCTAAGGCCAATTCTCCTCTTGAGGTGAAGTCAGATGTGTTGGAGGTCACGATGATCAAACTTCTCGATAAAGAGGAGTCTTCATTAACTGGAATTGGAGTCTTGATTGAGGATGTGAATTTTGTTGAGAATGTTGCTAATATAAGTTTTTTTTGTCACATTCCTAGAAACGAAAATAAAATTACTCATACTATAATAACTTTGACATTATCTCAAAAGTTGTTCTATTATTTGGAAAGATGTTTTTTCATATGGTATCCTTCCCTTCCTTTGCTTTGATGAGTAAGGGGTGGTTGGTTGTGGTGGTGTGTTTGTTCTTATCTCAAAAAGAAAAGAAAAGAAAAAAAAATTATATAATATATATATATATATATATATATATATATATATATATATATATATTCAACACCTATGGCATTTAAGATCAGTGAAAAATATGAGGTTTTCAGCATGTTAACTGGTTTAACTCCTTAAAAATATGTGGTTTTCAGCATGTTTCGTTGCTTGGTTTACCTAAAATAAATAAATAAAATAAAATATAATAAAACTCAAAGCAGGGAGACAAAGGGTGAAAACAGTTCGTTATTGAAAATTTTAAAATTTTTATATGTGAAATCAAACCGAACCACGTATATGTGATTCAATTCAATATTAAATTTGGTTTTGCTGTTTTTTTAAAATATATATATATAGAAACGATTGTGTTTGATTTTGCTTTTTATATTAAAAATGGTTCGATTTTACTTTTTTTTTTAATATATAAATAGATAAATAAGTAAATAAGTATATATTAGTTAAAAACGGTTTAGTTCAATTTTAAATTCGATTTTCGAAATTAAAATCAAACCAAACCAAATAATTCAATTTCAAAAGTTTTTTTTTTTTGTTCGTTTTTGTGGTTTGAATGGTCACTCCTAATAAAGACCAACATATTATTTTAACCAAACAAAAAAAAGTGTTCGTGAAAAGTTTAGGATCTGTTTGGTAGGCCATCTAAAAACAGAATTTTGAAAACAATGATTTAATGAAAACTGGGTTGTATTTCATGTTTTTAGATGTGTTTGGTAGCAAATTTAGAAATTAAATTCCAATTTAAACAATTTTTCAAAATATGTTTGATAATATATTTATAAACCATAAAACTAATCATGGTTACTCACTAAATATTTGGTTGAAAATTTTGTATAATAATTGTTTTGTAATATCATATAATATATAATATATTATATGATATATTATATTGTATTATATTATATTTATAACATTATTTTTATCTTTTCTAATATAATTCTACATTTCAAAATTTAAAATTTAAAATCTGAATACACTAAAAATATAAAAATGTTATTTTTAGAATTTATATGATTGGATTACAGAATTCTAAAATAGTTTTAAAAAACAGAATTCAAATTGCTTATCAAGAACATATTTGTTTAACTCAGTAAATTTAAAAACATAAAACAAAACCTGACCATTGGAGACTAAGACAACATGTGAATTAGGAAAAGATAGTTTGATCCTTCATATTTCACCTTAAGTCATACAAATGAACCCATTTTCTATCCCATTCTATAATTCACTCCCAAGTCCCACCATCCAAGCAATCTCCAAAAATATCAAATCAAAACTCTTCTGTCAAAAATTAGAACCCAAATAGTACAATTTTTGAATAGAAATACAGAACGTCAATTTTTCACGAACTTGTCGATATCGATTATTGTCAGATAAGTCTTGTCGTTGGAATAAGAAATAACAATGGAATTTCAAAATTCAGATCTGAACTGCTCACATTCATAGAAAGAAAACAAAAGGAAGTCATGTCATGAAGCCTGGATTGATTACACACTTATATCAGCTGATTAATTCACATTACCACTTCCCTTGCAAATCATTTGTCACAGTGTAGCCATCGATGATGTTAATCATGCAAGAATCAATCATGTTCAAAAGCTGTAAAATGCATACCTCTTTCAGTTCCATACATTTATTGCATACAGCACCAGAATGCTGACCATTTGCAGCACTTATCTCTCCCAAGGCTTCAGATGGATGCCATTTTATTTTCAAATTTTTACAACCTGAGCAGATAGATCTCATCTCACATATCACAGCAAAATTCAAAAAGTTATGACCAAAAAATGGGTATAAAGTTGAAAATGACCAATAATTCATACCATAAATGTACAGGAAAATGGCAGACAGACATCCTTCCTTATCGGGATGGGAATCCAAATACATCCGTAGGTGAAAGAAGGTTAAATTACAAATTTGGTCTCTGTGGTTTGGAGAAAGTTAAAATTCAATCCCTCTAGTTGTAAAAGTTAGAATTTAATCCTTTCAGTTTGATAAAACTTCAAAAATGGACCCTGTGGTTTGATAAAACTCTCATAAAGAGGGAATTCTTTAAAAGGGTTTTATCAAACCATAAGAATTAAATTCTAACTTTTTTCAAGCGAGGAACCAGATTTGCATTTTGACCAGGAAAAAAATTTGATCTAGAGATAGGAGTGAAAAGATGATTTTTCGTTTTTCTGAAAGAAAATGCAGATTTATCTTTCTAGAAAAGGGTATCTATTACACTGAAACTGACAGGATAAGAGAGAGGGGAGAGAGAGAGTCAAAGGGTAAAAAGAACCAAATGAGATAGTGTGGACAAAACAGGGACGAACAATTTGGTCATGAGTGGTTCTGTTTGGCATGGAACAAACACGTGAAATTTTAACATCAGTTAAGTCGGCCAAAAGAGTGTAAATGGCTTGAAGACGGAGGTAGTTATCTGGATTCTTGGTTGGTATTGGGTCTATATCATTTTGAATTAGCAACAAAATCACAAGCATGGGCTAGTCTTTGTCTCCCTTCTGCCATGGACCAATAATTGATTTTCCCTCTCTCTCTCTCTCTCTCTAACTCCCCAAAGGAGTATGCATAAAAAGCTTCCTCTATATAATGCTGCAAACCTATCTCTTTCCATCCCAAGATAACCTGATCTTTATTTGAGCAGATAAAGTCAGGAAATGAGATCCTCACATTTTCTTTTCTTTTGCCTTCTCTTTACTGTCTTCTACCTTCTTTCAGTGGATCGTTTCCATTCTCCACCTCAACTTTTCGCCTTCAAAGGAACACCTGCAAGAAAGTACCTTGGTACATCATTTTCCAATCCCAAATCTGAATACCAGAGAGTCAAGGTATGCTAAATCTAAATAAATAGTGACTTCTTTGTTTATTTTCTTTCATTCATTTATTTTCATGCTGAACCTTTCAAGTAACTTTTGCCAATGGATTCCACCACCCAAAACATGCATTTTTTATATTCCCTTATTTGTGGTTATGGATATGCCAAAATGCAGGTTCATGAAGATGAGTTCAATAGCCTGTCTGCAAAAGATATTTCATCCAACACGCCTGAATATGAAGCAAGTATCCACAGTTCGAGTGAACTTGTATACCACACCGACTATCATGGAGTGACAACGCATCCAAACCCAACGCCTAAACATCCATAGCCATAGGCAACATATCAACTTTTAAGATGAAATGAACTATTCGTACATGTACTGCACTTCAAATACTCTCATTTGTTTCACAATCTATCAAATGCTCTTTTTTTATCATGCTATACAATTATATACAAGGTGCATCCTTGCCCCGAAATCAGCACCCAGTAGTAATAGGCTCCTTAGCCTCTTAAATTTTCATATACCAGAGAACCACCATTGCAGATAAGTCAGACTTAGGCGCTTACTTGAGCTTGCAACTTGCCAAAATATACGTGGTGAACCTGAATTCCTTGAAATAGGAAGTGTGGTTGGGAAAGAACCAGACACATTAATCAATCATAATTCAATGCAAAGAAATCATTCCTGTCGTATATTGACTTCTGACCTTTCTAAACCTCTCGAGCAACTTTTTGTAGCACTCCACAGTATTCTCAAATCGAACTTCACTACAAAATCTGGATTTTACCTCCACAAATGTAGTTTCTACCTTTTCTCGATTATTAACACAAGTAGATAACAGATCTCTGATACCAATTGAAGGCATGGTCCATTTATTTTCTTTGACACTTACTTCATCTACGTTGAGAAGTCTGAGCCATCTCATCCGATGAAAGGGGTCTTCGTCTTTCTCAACTGAAATTTTTATAGCAGCAAGCACTTCCAAGAATTTTGACTCTCTACTGATTTTATCTATCAATCTACTGAAAGTAGTCCTCTGGTTCAGGTCAAGCCTATTATTGGTGTCTGAGGGCAAAAAACTTGCTGCTACCAAGCAAGCCCTTCGAAAGTTATGATCAGAGACACTAATTAACCAAATTGCAAACTGCAACAGTTCTACCGACAAAGTTCCAAACAAAGTATCATATTGCTTCGGGTTATGATTCCAATTCCAACAATAGACAGCAGTATGAACAAATCCTTCCCACCTGAGGTAGGACAAAAGGGTCAGAACAGAGTAAATAAAAGATAAATTTAGACTAGTCAATTTACTCCAATCCTTGGGGATTTTAAGTTTCAAGAAACTTTATTTAAGTTACAGAATAGAGACTTCAAACAATTCACTAAATATAGAGAGCTGAGAGATTTCGATGTTCATTGAAGTGGTGGTCTACAAGACAACAGTCATCTTATTCTGTACGTGATTTGAAAAAAATCATTCTACCAACCCAAGCCAGCTACAATTTCAGAAAAATGTCATAGAACCAATAAAAGTTTTGGCATAAAACCGTGCAGATACAATAATAACAATGTAAAATGCACCTGCATGTAAACTTAACTACAATAAATGTTTGCACAATCTGGAACTACCAATGCAATTATTACAACTAATTTTAGGCTTTTACAAGTTCAGTGATCTATGATGACAATCAGCTTTCACAAGAACACAAACTCATAAAATAGCCCAAACATAAAAAATTGTAATAATATGTTATTTTCTTGGCAAAAAATCGTCGTCATGCATAACTTAATGATCATATGATGGTTCTCGCTATAAAACACTTCTATAAGCACAATAGCTGTTTGATTAAGTCTCATGGGGTCCATAAATTCGAAGACCAGTTTTTGAAAAACGGAGAATCCAACATGCATTATGGGCATATGTGCACAGATAACCGTCATCATTGCAAGGAACACCTGCTTTTCCAGAAGCATTGGGTCCAAAAAGTTGCTTGTGTCCCGTGGAAACATTGTCAAGGCCATACTTTACAAAAAGCATGTTGGTCACAGCACATGACTTGTTCCTGAGTTGTCAGATGGTCAAATATATTGGTCTACTAAAAAAGACACTATTTGAACTATTTATCCTATTTGCCTCAAACTTAAAACTTGAGCACACCTAAGTACATTTTGTTTTGAAAAAAAAAAATCTCAATATAAGTGATGCAATTACACAACAGTGATGGTGTCTCGGCCACCACTCGCTAAGCTGATTTCAAGAGGGCAAGACTACTAATTCTTCACAAGAATGCAAAGGCCACTCCTTGAGTCGAACGAAGACCAGTTCATACATTATAAGGGCAAGCAGCTAAAAACTAGAAATACTTGTATACAAGTGCTTCAAGTATCAGGATGGGAAGTAAATGTAACTGGATATGCCATTAATAATAAAAAAACATGACATTGTCACTAAGGAGAACACTGCAGTAAATTATATTACAGGAACAACGTACATGATACAACAGAACAGATGAAAAGCTAATAGAATTATCAGTGCTTGGCCTAATCAATAGAATTATTAAGCATCCATTACTGTGTCTAAAAACATATGTTCTTTCTTACTCATTTCTATGCCATACTCTCAATCCTAAAAGAATGAAAAATGATTAATCTCTAATGGTTATAATGACCTAAAAAATGTTAACCTTCAGAACTTCTGGCTAGTAACAGTCTAGACTTTTACACCATATATGTAAGCCCTCAATAGAAGTATCACACCTTATAATATTCACCAAATCCAAAATTGCAGATGACCTTAAAACCTTGGTAAATTTACAAAAAAGTAGAATAAAATAAGTAAGAGAACAAGAATTTGTGGGGATATCAATTTCAAGAGATTTTGAATTTAATGACCATGAAAAAACTATTTAGGGAACACCTCAAAGACTATTTTGAATTGAAAGACCCCTCAAGTGAATCTAGGAACTAAGTTAAATACAACCAATCATCTTAGTTACTTGTAAATATTTACATATCCATTTAGGAGAACTTCTCCAATTTGTAATTATAGCATCTCAAAAACTATTCTCCATCAACTTTTTCAGATTATAGTTCAACTACATGAAGTGAAATGCAATAGACCAAAAGAAAGCATAACTATTCAAGTCATCTAAAATTCAATCAAAATTTCCATTTACTTACTCAAAAGGAGGTTCAACCTCAATACCAAAGGTAAGGTGTAGGGAAGACCCATCAGGACCATCATTTTCAGTACGAGCCTCATGAAGAAATCCTCTAGGAATATATAATACATCACCCTCCCTTAGTAAAAATTGTCTTCCAACCGTGAATGGACTCTCAACCTCCGAACAATTAGGGAATTCATGAGAATCGTACAAGCGAGGTAAACATGTCCTTGGTGGACTAAAAACTGTCCACTGCTTGCTTCCAGCAAGCTGGCATACAAACACGCAATGATCATCATAATGACGAGCCAAACCCTGAGAACTTGGAGGTGTCAAGTACATATTAGCACCTACAGATGGTTGACCAAACAAAGATGCTAAAGTATTTGCAATAGCAGCAATCTTCTCATGCCGAAATTCCATCCCACGCAGAGCAATTGTATAACCTTCTTTAAAAGCTTCTTCACATCTTAGCGCATCATTTAACTTCAAGAAATGAGGACCCTTTGTGCAGCATGGCTCAAAATTCTTCTGAAAGAAATGAATCTCTCTTTTCAAACGCTCATTTGTTCTCAGGACACGTATATCTTGCTGATAAATTAAAGGAAATCCCAATTCATTTCTTGCCTCCTCTAAGAAATTATGTATGTCTAGTTCATCTGAGGCAATGGGACTACAAGAAACTAATCTTCCAAGCATTGGTGAAATAGAGGAATGAATTTTTTCAATTGAGGTTATAGACCCCACAAATGATCCGATGATATCAGCTTCTTCATTTATGGTTCTTGAGGATTTCTGCATGAGCCATGGTGATGCTTCCCAGTGGTTCAGCATAAATTCTTCAAAGTTTGACCCACTTAAACCCAATAAAGTTTTAACATCCTTCACTGGAAAAACTCTGCTAACTTGATCGGTACTGATGGAAAGCCTAAAAATACTCGCGGCCAAATCATTGGTGCTAATGTTGTTCATATCAAATTCCTCCTGCGAGCACTCAATTTTGTTAATTTGCATCATTTTACTACGCACTTCTATCCATTGATTTCTCAAAAATGCCAAGAATGTTTTCAAGTAGTAGCTTGGTAACTTTTCCAAATGTTTGAAATGGCACGTGTTAATGAGAACTATAGCTGCATTTAGAATTGATATTGAAAGCTCATCTCCTTCAAATCTTGCCTTCAGGATTGCAGAATTTTCATTATATACAGTGCCTACAGAAACCGACATCTCTGAAGAGACTGAAACCTGCAGAAAAGCAGATCTAGTAGATATTAAGTTCAGTTATCCAAGAAAATACCCTAAGCTAGTATAACGGTGATTCACAGCACAAACTACCACATTAGCAACTCGTAATATGTGTCATGTTAATCATATTTGAAACGAATTATAGAGAAGCACAAAGTTCCTTTAAGCCATACCCTTTTTTTCCCATGCGTTCGTTATGAAATGCAAAGATGCAGAGTACAAAATCAAAATGAAGAACGTAGTTAAGTTCATAGCCAAACCCATTCCACCAAATGAGACAAGATAACCAAGAAATGGAGGGGGGGAAACGGGGGAAAGGAGGGAATCAGAATTGGAGTCAATAGCAATAAATACTTACATAAGACGCTGGATAGCAGAGAACTCCACCAAGCTTTGCCGGCCAAAGGACGTGGTGGACAAATCGAGAACAGCATTACAAGCAGCCAACGCAACCCTTCTCTTGGAACACGCCAAGGCGGAGATCAAAGCCCTTAGAACCCCATCATCCGAAGCAATCACTTCATTCATACGGAGGGAGAGAAGCGAAGCAGCACCCACAATCTCAGCAGCACGAGAGGCAATTCCTTGGCGCCTGCAATAGGAAAAGAACAAACAAATTAAGAAGGGAGGGAATAGGTCAATCGAAGGGCAGGTAAAAGAAAGGAAAGAGATGGGTTACTGGGAAAGAATGAGAAGAGGAAGAAGAGAGAGGATTGGAGGCGGAAGAGTTTGAAGAGGGTGTGGGGATTGAAGAAGAAGAGCAGAATGGAGGTGGGTTAAGCATTTGGGAATCAAGAAGGCAGAGTAGGGATTGCGAGGAGTAGAGACGGCGGCGAGAAGAAGAGAGAAAGTGGTATTGACATCGAAATCGAAATGGGGTTGTCTCTTTCGTTTGGTTTTGGAAGAAGAGGTGTAGCTATGGCTACAAAGCTTCTTCTTCTGCTGCTGCTGCTGCTGCTCCTCCATTGACGCACTCTGTGATTGAATGAATTGCGAATTCCTTCGCCACAGACTGCGTCGTCTTTATATACAAACGCCTCCTCGCGCGCAGGTCCGTTTTCAGATGCCCATCTTTTTCCTTTTTTTTTTTTCCAAAAAAGTTCGTGAACGTACAAATTAAAATTAAATTTAAAAATTAAAAAAAAGTGCATGTTATTTATATTTTGCACTTGAAATATTGTTTTTTTTTTATTATTAAATAAAATTTGTCTTGAAAATGATCTATTTTGGTTGTTAATTAATTTTTTTTAAAAAATTATTGTAAAGAACCCGATCTCCACTGGACCAACAATGGGAAGTCCTCCCCATCTCCGTCCTATTTACAAATATAGAAAAATTTCAGTAAAATTTTTCTATATTTGTAAATAGTTTGATATTTTTTATGTTTATAGTAATTTTTCTTTTTTTAATAATTATTAAATAATAGTTTGATGTTGATAAATTTAATTTTTGCATTCAAAAACTGAAGTAAAAAGAAAATATATTTTTCTTTTCAAAAAATAAAAATTCTATTTAAGCACTATTCTTTTTTTTTCTTTAATAAAGAAAGCTAGATAATTAGTCACCATGTCTTCGATCCATTTCACGTTTAGGGATAATTATTGTGATCTTACCTAAATTTTTAAAACATAAAGATTCATTTTCTTCTTCTGTTTTTAAATTTATTGGTTTAGACCTCTAAAGTATGTTCAAAATATGAATTAGAATTGTTGTTAAATTAAATTTATTAAACAAGTGTAAGTAGAGGAGTAAAAGATATTTAATCTATCAACTAAACTTCGAGAACCCCCTATAATGAGAAATTATAAGTAAAAGTTGTCACAACGTGGGTGACAGTTTATATGAAAGAAAAACTACAAAAATACTTTGAATATATATTCAGTGATTCTTAGGAACATGTAGATTTTCGAATTCACATTGAATAATTTTTTTGGTAGAACTATTTTCAAGACAAAATAGTATGTTGTAGTGTTTAACAGTCATCAATTTATCCTTCACATTAAGGAATACAATTAATAAGCAGTTGATTCAAGCAAAATACACTCTGTATGTGCAAAGATATCTGCTTACAATTGAAGGTATGATTTCAGAGATCGACTTTGTTCTATTACTTAATACCCAGAAGTTTACCCAACTCTCCACTCTCATATGCTTCAACAGTATCTGAAAATCAAGGTCTCAATAAGTTAGAAGTACTTTGGAGAAAAATATATTACAAACAATAAGTTGCCAAAGAAGAGTCAATTACCATCTGATCCACCTATGTGTTTTCCATCTATGAACACTTGAGGTACAGTGTGCCTTCCAACAAGTGCACTAAGAGCATCTTGAATGGCTCTGCCATCATCTGGAGGATAAAGATCCAAATTCTATGAATTAACTAACTTTTTAAGTTATGAGTAGTAGAACAGCATGGAGATAACACTAGGATATAAATAGAAATGGAAACAAGAGCTAGGGTATATATGTCTAATGGTAACAGTTTTGCCAGTCCATTCAGGGAATTCATCCAAAGCTTGAATTCTCTCCCCACCCTGAAATTAGGTCAAAGAAAGAAAAAAAGAACTAACTAAAGAAGACAAAAAACCTGCATACCAACTAAGAAAAGTTAGATGAAGATTTCTCAGTAACAAAATATTTTGAGTGTTATGGTCGACTTTGGGCAGTCCAAGGATGTGGAACTTTTTTACCTGGCGAGAAGAGGCCAACCCAAATCATCCCAATCTGAGGAGGAGAGAAAAAATCCTAGGTCCTCCCAGTTATATGGATGGGGTAAGTTAACTCTAACTATCTAAACTCTTACTACAACCTAAATCTACTGAACTAACTTAGGCATCGGTGTGCAGTTCTTTCTATTTTGCAAGGCATCTCATTCTGTGAATCAAAACATTTACCACATGTGCAAGTCTGGTGAATCTTCCTTGCCCATATTTAATCAGCCATACTTTTCCTCTACCATCTCTCACTTTTCGGCCCCTTTTCTTTTTGAGGATCTCATATTGGGAAGATGGAAAAACTTTGCAATCTTTGTAAGATACATAAGTTACTTTTCTCACTGTCAATTGGTATTTAATCCAAAAAATGGTAAACTCAAAGAGGCACCATCTTAGGGGGCATGTTGAAGGTCTATGTTGGAAAGAGAATTTTAGCCCAAGAGAGTAGAAGGTCTCAAACAAAACTTTAAGTTTTGAATTGGCAAAGCATTTAACAAAGGATCATGCCACAGGACTTTATACATAAATATTGCAGTTGCAGGTAATCATCATTGTGAGAGGTTGGAGACAATACTAAAACAGGTTCTCTTGCTCTGTTACAGTTTTGTTGTTCTTGTTTCTAAGTTTCTCTAAAGTTTGTGTTTCAATCATTCAACTAGATAGTCCCTTCGAATAATGATGCTAAATCAGAAAATAACAAAAAATGGAAGGAGAAGAAAAGCAGATGAAGCAAAGGGATAACAAATGAGAAAAGCCATATAGTTAACTCACACTTGAGCTTCAAATATCTCAAGTATACACATAGCAACTGTAATATCACACACCAACATTTTCATAGCGTGGAATGAATAAGCCAGAACAAGATTTTAATTGACTGGAATAAACAAGCATACTCAGTTTCAAGAGATTGAAGCAAAATTCCGTAAATAAGGGAGTTGTTACTGTTAGTTCTCATAATCAGGGAGAGCATTAGAAGAAGGGAAATTAAGTAAGTACCCCTTTGATCTAGCTCAACAACATGAGGAACTTTGTGCAAATCCTTGAAAACAGCTTTTGCTGTTTCGCAATACCTGCATCCCACAATGAGAAATAATTAACACCAGAAATTTCAAAGATTCGAATTCGTCATTGAAAGAATCGGAAAATGACCCTTGATTCATTAATCAACCCTGGATTTGCTTCCAATCGTAAACACAACAATATTAAAGAAATTGACAACATGACCACCCGCGGGTTAGGAACAGAACAGCGAAAATGGATATGCGGAAATGAGATTAATGATAGATCCATGTTTGGAAGTAGGAATAAATGAAAGAAGAAAGAAAGTGAAGATACGGGCAATAGGACTTGGAGAAGATGACGGTCTGGTGGGAGGCGATGGTTTTCTTGACGAAGAGGGATTCTGGGGAAGATGAAGCCATGGCGCACACCGTCGGTATCATCCTCATCCTCATCCTCATCGTCACCACCGTCGCTGCCATTGATACGATACAATTTTCTCGACTGCAACTAACCTTTACTCGATAAGGCTGCTACCGTCGGCGATTAAATTTGGACTTCAGTCAACTTAACTGTTGACCTTTTTTTCTTTTTCAATAAGTTTGTTGAATTATGCTAAACAATTGATTTTTTTTTAAAAAAAAAAAATTATTATAGCAATATTGTATGAAATAATGTATCAATTATCATACAGTCACTCGTAACCATGTTCTTAAAAATTATTATAGTAATATTGAACTAAGCCTACTAGCTCACTTTCGCTAATTAATAGTTTCAAGCTTGTTATTAAATAGTTGTAGTTGGTGGGTCATTGATTTGATTTTTCCTTTTTAAAAATTTATGGGATATAAAATTGGTTAAATTATAAGTTTACTCTTAAACGTTATAAAATTGGTTAAATTATAAGTTTACTCTTAAACGTTAAAAAGTGTGTACATCCCACATCTTGAAAAATGAAATGATGCTTATATTAAACTTGTATAATTTTAATCTAAGCATCATTTCATTTTTCTAAAGTTACATAATTATTCACATCTCAATCAATTAACATTTAGAGAAATTACTATAAACAGAAAAAATATCAAACTATTTACAAATATAGAAAAAAATTTATCGCCTGAGCGATAGAATTCTATCGCGATCTATCCGTGGTAGACTGGAAATAAATCTTAGAGTTCTTGCCTATACTTTTTTAAGATATATATATATATACTTCAATAATATGGGATGAGACAATTGAACATCTAACTTCTCTTTGAGAATTTGCATTATATTTCTTTGAAAGAAAAAAAAGTAAGCTATGCTTATGTTGATAAAGTTGATATTAAATCTACTTTTTAGAAAAATATAATAAAATGTCTAATGACAAAAGTTTTTTTCTTTTTTTTTTTTGTATTAAATACTAGCATAATAATAAATTTCATGATTATGTATCAATAGTCTATTAATGTTGCTATGTTACTTACAACCACTAGGAAGGCATATATAATCGGCTTAATAGTCTATTAATGTTGCTAGGTTACTTACAACCACTAGGAAGGCATATATAATCAGTGATTGCTATGTTACTTTCAACCACTAGTTAGATATATATAATCAACAAAAAAAAAAAAAAAAAAAAAAAGTTGAAGGTTCAAATCCTCATGGAATCAAATCTAATATAAATTTTTAAAACATTCATTGTCCAAAAGAGAAGACTCTTAGGGCAAGTATAAAGAAAAAACCAGTCAAGAAAATGGAAGGACCTACAGGATCCAATTAACAAGCATAACTAGAGGGGCAAAAATGGTTCAATCTATTGACTAAAGTTTGAAAATTCCCTTACATTAAAAGCATTCTTATCACTGGTTTTGATACCCCTATATCAAAGACAACTTATCCTCCACCATTAAAGAGTTACAATTGAACAATTAATCCAAGCAAAACATTCTCTGTTGGTGTAAAGATATATGCTTACAATTGAAGGTTAATTTGAGTTCAAAGATCAGCTTTGTGGTCTTCCTTGATACCCAGGAGTTTACTCAACTCCCCACTCTCATATGCTTCAACAGTATCTGGAAATCAGGGTTTCAATGAGTTAAAAGTACTTCGGAGAAAAATATATTACAGACAATAAGTTGTCAAAGAAGAGCCAATTACCATCTGATCCACCTAAGTGTTTTCCATCTATGAACACTTGAGGTACAGTTCGCCTTCCAATAAGTGCACTTAGAGCATCTTGAATGGCACTGCCATCATCTGTGCAATACAGATCCATATTCTAGGAATAATTAACTTCTAGGTTATGAGTAATAGAACAGCATGGAGATAACACTGGATATAAATAGATATGGAAACAAGAGTTAAATATATGTCTATTGATAATCGTTTTGTTTCTTTTAGAAACAACTACTTTCATTGAAAAAGAATGAAATAATACAAGAGCATACAAAAAAAAAACCAAGTCCACATAAACTTCTAAAGAAACAACTGCTTTCATTGATAATCGTTTTGCCAGGCAGCTTAATTCTCCCCATTCTCGTCGAAAAGGGAAACAAAAGAGAAGAAACAAAATAAAGAACCTGCATATCTACTAAAAAAGAGAAAAAGAGAAATTTTTGAACAACAAAATACATTTGATAAACCGTCAACCTATCTAAACTTAGGGTGTGTTTGGAATGCATTTTCAAGTATTTAATTTAAAAAATAAGTCATTTTGGAAATTTTTGAAGTGTTTGACAACCACTTAAAATAGATTTTGAAGTGTATTTTAAACAGTTTTTATCAAAAGAGTTTAAATAAAAATGAATTTTTTAAAAACAACACTTTTTTCTCAAGTCAATCCAAACGGGCCATTAATCTCAGTAAATAAGTCGTTTGAAGCACCAACTAACCAGACACACTCTTGCACAGCGTTACTCCCTTTCATTCCTGTGTTCTTCCTTCCTCTACCATCTCCCACTCTTTGCCCTCCCTCTCTTAACTCTCAAAAGAACACACATAAATAAGAAGGAATTGCCTTCCAAAAGGACACACTTCTTAGTTCTTAACCAATTGTTCAGGGGGCAGATCTGAGTGTGTGATTCTGATTAGGTAGAGTAATTTGATTTTTTTTTTTTCCTTTCGGATATAATGACATATATGAGGTGAGGGATTTGAACCCTCTCAATTGAATATATGGGGCAAAACCAGTTAAGCTATATTCACGTCGATGATCCTAAACAATCATGTTAGTTTTGAATTTGGAAAGCATTTTACAGAGCATCATGTCACAATACCTAATACATAAGTATTTCAGTTGCAGGAAGTCGCCATTTCAAGACACTAGAGGTAATAATACTAAGCACAGATTCTCTAACTACTCCATAACAATTAAGTTCCAGATGGTTCTTTTAAACAATGATAACGAAATCATCAGAAAAGAAATGAGAAGGGAAGCAGACGAAGTTTGCTATGGGAAGAAAAATAAGCGATTAACTTAAAGTTTGAGCTTGAGCTTCAAAATTCTCAAGAATGCCCATATCAAGTGTAATATCACACTCCAAAATTTTCATAGTACGGAGAGAATAAGCCAGAACAAGATTTTCATATAAAATTGACCGAAATCTAGATATAAAGAAAAGATCTCAAAATCAAGAAGCAAGGCTACTGAGTTTCAAACAGATTTAAGCCAGAGGAGTAATTGCAGATTATGCAAGTACCTCTTTGATCCAGCTCAACAACATGAGGAACTTTGTGCAATTCCTTGAAAACAGCTTTTGCCCTTCTACAGTACCTGCATTACACAACGACAACAATTAAGAGAAGCGGAAAATCCCCCCTAATTCATTCATCAATCCCGATCTGGTTCCAATTGTAGAACAACACTATTTAGATCTCTACATTGGGAGTATGAACAAATCGATTAAGAGAAGAAAGAGAAAGGAGAAAGAAAAATACGGGCAATAGGACTTGGAGAAGATGACGATCTGATGGGAGGCGATGGTGTTCTTGATGAAGCGTGATTCTGGGGAAGATGAAGCCCCGCATAAAGACGCTACGGCTACGGCGCAGACCATGGCTGCTGATACCGTCAGCATCTTCCTCATACTCACTGTCACCGCCATTGATCCACCAAATTCCGGACAGCAACAAATATTTTTCCGATCAGGTTTCTGCGTTTGGCGATTATTAATCTCTTTGTAAGGGTAATTACTAAAACTCAAATCTTTTTTTTTTTTTTTTTTTTTTTTTTTTGTATATTTGACGAATATTCAGACGAAGATGCAACACTTTTTATGTTGCAAATAAATAAATATCTTCCATATTCTATGGTAAGAACAATAAGTACAAAAGAAAATTCAATTTTCACCCTAAACTCTCAATTCCATTAATTTTAATCTTTTAACAAGTATAACAAATTTTAATTTTTTTAGAAGGTCAAATTTTAACAAACTTTAAAAAATATTGCAACGATATTGGAGTTTTTCTTTTCTTTTTTTCCTTTTTTTTAAATTTTTGTATTTTTTTAATTTTGAGGATTTTTCTTTTAGGTATAAATTTTGAAAATGCTATTCAATAGTTAACTTGTATATTGATCATATTTACTTTTTGGATAATTGTAGTGGTAACACTTTTAGGGATAATAACTAAATGTATAACAATATTTTAAAATAATTGTAAATATAGCACATAGTAGTTTATTGTGATCTATTGCAAATAAACATTAAAATTTTGCTATGTCTGTAAATATTTCAGTTAATTTTCCTATATTTGAAAATAGCTCTTATTTTAATCTATGTTTTCCTACAATAAAAATATATACAACGTTAAAATAATCAACTCTCTCTCTAATGTTTCCAATATATCCACCCACCGCCGACCAACTGTGACCACTACTTTTAACGCCCAATTTCGTCGACGACCACCTCCAACGGTCAACTCCAACAAACTCCACTTGCATCCCAAACACAAACTATTATAAAATAAAATAATTTGCACCTCAAACATAAATTATTATAATTCACATACTATAATAACTCATTTAACGCCCCCAAACAACTCCTTATATTTTTCTCTTTCTCAAAGAACTTGATCTTGAAGTTAGAGTCCTTGAGTTTGGAGGTTTGATCTTTTTATGTTCGTTCTAAATTCTCATAGTTTTTCACTTCTAACCCAAAATGATAGAGGACCCAACTATCTATAAAACCCCATGGATAACGTGGCTTGGGCTTGGCTAGCCATGGGTCTGGCCTATTAGGCTTGAACTTTATTAGTTTTGGATTTAATTGATTTGAATTTGGGCTTCAGGTCAACATGTCATGGATGAGCTTTTAAAAAATTTCACCTCAACATGACACTTCCTTTTTCTGTTAGTCAACTGATGATTAAATTAACTTTAAAATTATTTTAAACTATTTTTCAAATCTTAGGGATCAAAGTGTCCCTTTTTAAATTTCATGACCAAATAGATACCAATCTCAAATTTTAGAGATTATAAATGGAATTTACCTTTTTTATTTTTTATCTTTTCATATATTGGTCATTAAAACTTTTGAAATACACAATTGAATAGAGAATTTACTCTATATTTTTCTTCCTAATTTAACCTTAAACAAATTATAAAGTAATAATTGAAGTTTTTTTTCTTAAAGGTTAAGGTAGCCTTTACAAGTTTAATAGGGTTTTGAAATATGAGAAAAATCTCTCACGCTGGTTGCAGGAATAACCAGAAAATAACAGATATATTAAAGAAGGTAATAAAATTGGAATACAGTAATTAACGTAAAAAAAAACTCAAAACCAAAAAAAAAAAGACACGGACCATAAAAAATACACTATGTAAAATTTTATTACAATCACACAAAATAATTCTCTCTCGACCCGATTACAAGGGTACTCTCAAACTTTTGTACCATTTACACCCAAATTTATCTAGAGTTAGCACACTCAACTTAAAGTGTTTCTAACTATGACGATTTGAAACCAAAGGCATAGGCTCTTTTTATAGTGCTTAGAGCCCACCACTTTCTTGAATCTTCTGTATGTGGAACAACAATCCTTCTAAATATTTTGCCAAAATCCAACAAAATCTACATTGCCAAGATATTTGAAGAATCCACATCTTCTGCTACATCCATTGTCTTTACGGACAATCATAATTCTCAACTCAGAGGATTATAAATCACGTCACCATAACGAATATACCACTTGGAATATCACTTTGCAAGATTTTACTTTGTTGTCACACTCCTTAATTCACCTATATATATATATATATATATATTGGTTCCCATATTTTAAAAATGGTAAGAATTTAGGGCACGTTTGGATCAATTTAAGAAAAAAATGTTTTTTAAAAAAATTCATTTTTATTTAAACTTTTTGATAAGAACTATTTAAAATACATTTCAAAATCTATTTTGAATTGTTGCCAAATACTCTAATTTTTTTCTAAAATAACTTATTTTTAAATTAAATACTTGAAAATGTATTCCAAACGCATCCTTAATCTCTACATTAAAAATTATGTTTTCCTTTTAAACTTCCATTAAAATCCCTTCATTTTTGGAGTTAAGTAGTGAATGAATTGCAAAATTATGGTATTTTCCTCTCTCCACTTTAAGTTTGCATTCCCATATTAATTTCTAAAACAACTACGACTAATTTTCTCTAAATAAAAATAAATAAATCAATAAATAAATTACTAAGGCCAAAGAGATGCAACAAAATTTGAAGGTTATGGTGGCTAAACTATCTTACAAACCCAACATCAAGCATGGGAGACATTACCAGGAATAACCTTTGATGTTGAAGGAGAAAAAAGCATAGTATAAAATGGAGAGAGGAGTTTGAAAAAGAAAAAAAAAAAAAAAAAAAAATTTTACTAGACACAACCATATCCGGTAAACTCGATGTATCAAAAAAATATAAAACATAATTTGAATTGTCAATCAAACATACCTTAAATTGTCACCATTTTTTTAAATACAAAGAACAAATTTTTACATTTGAAAGTTCAAGAATCAAATTATTAATTTTACGAAAGTTCACGGATCAATTATGATTTTTTAACTTTTTTTTCCCAAAATTATTAAGATGTATTAAAGTTTTATTAGTTTGTTATATTTCTCTTATTTTTTGGTATTATCCACACGATACTTTCTGATTGGCTGTTTATATGCCCACCTATCATCAATAAGAGGTTGAAGAACAAGTTTTTTAACTCTTGTCTTTTAACATGGTATCACGGGTGATTTAAAAGCTTCTATGTGCAAATTTCTGTAATGTTTTTTCTTCTTTGATTAATATTGATTTTCACTTTTCGAGACTTCTACACATTTTAAGTCACAAGTGAGAAGGAGTGTAAGATGATATAATATTAAATTTATATTTATCCATAAGTTTAAGTTTTTTGGATCAATCGATAATTTAACAAAAATCACACTATTTGTAATCGTTTTACAAATGTTTTTTTACAATCATTTATGAGTCAAAATTATTAGGAAATTTTTCAAAGATAGAAAAAATGTAAAAGTATTTACATAAAATAGAAGAAAAAAACACTAATAGACATTGATAGACTTCTATCAGCATCTATTAGTAATAGTCTTCTATCATTGGTAGATCCTAATAAACTTCTATTAGCATCTATCACAACTGTCTAAATATTTTGTTATTTTATGTAAATAGTGTCCCTTATTTTTCTATTTTTAAAAATTTCTCAAATTATTATAGTTGAGTGCAAACTCGAACATAGCGCATATAAACTTTTATTATCACTTTCGAGTTTGAGGTTCAATCTCCAAAAAAAAAAAATAATAATAATAAAGGTTATAGGTGGGTGAACTTAAGTCAAAACATTTCTATCCATAAAATGAATGGTGTGGAGAAATTTTGAGCGGACTTTAACATAACACTTTAATGAAATTTTGAGCCGACTTTTAACATAACACTTTAATTTAAATCGCCATTCATTAATTGTCTTTAATTATCTAATATGCATTTGAAGATTTGAGATTTGAGAGTGTGACTAATTGTTTAATCCCCAATTTACAATGAAATATAATTGGATTTTATTATTAATGCATAATTAATTACAAAATTTTGTACATTTTTCAAAGAAAAATAAAGAATTGACGTGGAAATTAGATGATTAGTCAACGATAATGATAATTAAGATGGAATAAGAATTCTATAATAGGACGGCTCGTGATGTTTTCCCCGTGATGTACGGTTATTTTTGCTTTTTTCTTTCTAATTTTAAATAAAATTGACGTCGTTGATATTTATTAAATAAATAATTTGTCACATAGACAATCTTGACGGATCTTAGATGCCGTAAACATAGCAACTTACCGTATATACAGATTAAACATGCATAGGTGTTGGTGGGTGAAAAATTGATATACTTATTACCCTAGATATGGAAACCGATCTATAGAGTCGACCATCAAGTTATAAGTTTGTTTGGCTAAGTATGGAGACCGACCTTAGGTCATCAAACCATAAGTTAATTTGACTGTGTATGGAGACCAACTCCATAGGGTTGACCATTTAGCCATAAATTATTTGGTTAAATGCAAAGACCGACTCCTAGGGTCGGCCATAAAGTCATATCGCCTAAGTATGGAGGTCGATGCCGCCGACCCATAGGAGAAGCCACAGAACTTGAGGATGCCAACTCTATGAAGGTAAAGATCGTGCCTAGGTATTCTACTCGTTGCACATATTTTGGTCACTAGTGAAATAATTAGCAAATGTGACCATTATGAAACCTATTTCTATAGAATTGAGAGGGCTCGTGACATTTAAGGGACACAAAAAATATACCTTGAACTCTCTACTCTCTAGCTCTCTAACTCTCTAACCTATTACTACTTGATCGACAGAGTGTCGGTGGTCAAACACAACATTGGTGCGAGTTTTTCTTCTATTCTAAAGGGTGATCATTCCATTCCTCTCGAATATTATAAATTTACCGTTAGTACCAAATTTTAGTATCAATAACATTTTTATAAACATAGCAATTTTTTTTCAAAAAAAAAAAATTGCATATTTAAATTAGTTTAAGTAATTCACTTCTTACCTTAACAATCACCAATAAAAATCCATTAATAATTTATGCCTTGACACATTTGGATTGACTTGAGAGTGTTTCAAAAAACTCATTTTTATTTAAACTCGTTTGATAAAAATTGTTTAAAATATACTTCAAAATCTATTTTGAGTGGTTGCCAAACACTCCAATTTTTTCTAAAAATGAGTTATTTTTTAAATTAAACATTTAAAATGTATTCCATACCCTAAGTCTACCATTGATATATTATCAAATATACAATCAATTTACCACATTAATGTATTAAAATGATAAATATATGATATTTACTTAGATAATTGTTTTAAA
This sequence comes from Lagenaria siceraria, assembly GCA_002890555.2. NCBI lineage: Eukaryota > Viridiplantae > Streptophyta > Magnoliopsida > Cucurbitales > Cucurbitaceae > Lagenaria > Lagenaria siceraria. The sequence continues at coordinate 22,003,007 of CM016492.1, read as the reverse complement.
TGGCAAGACTGCTAAAAATATTTTTAAATATAACAGTAAATGTCATTGTCTATCAATAATAGACACTTGATAATGACAGTAGTCTATAGTGACATTTTATTATATTTAAAAATAATTTTTTATTATTTATGATAGATATACCATAATAAAAAATATATATAAAAAGTATATGGATTAAAAATTGATATACCATAATCATAATCTTCATAAACATCCATTGAAAACAAATATTTTATCGATATTTTTATAGAATTGAAATATCGAGATTTTAAACTTTATAGAAATAGAATTACATAAAAAAAAAAAAAGGGTCTAAATAGTATGATAAAAAAATTTGGACAACAAATATTCTATATTGTAAACATTTTGAAGACGGTGGAGGAGTATTCCATGTGTACTTAAATAGATATTGGAACAATGGCAAAATATTATATGAAATTTGCATAATATAAAAGAGTGAACAAATTGACCAATTTAATTGGAAATTCAATAATATATAAAAGCCAAGTTGGCGTCTATCCATGTTCTTCGAATCGTACCTATAGTACCAATTTTAATATAATATTTATTTGGAAAATCATCTTTTCCACTCTTTGACAATTAATCAATTTCAAACTCAAATATTCCATTTTCTCGTTTTACTTATTAAGATGGAAACGATTGAATTCGATTTGGTGGTAAAACTAAATCTAACTAAATATTATAAAATTTTTATATGTGAAACCGAATCGAACCAATCCATTAGTTTTAAATTCGATTTTGCTCTTCAAATTAAAAACGGTTCGGTTTTAGTTTTAATTTTGCTCTTTTTTTTAATATATATATATATATTAGTTAAAAACGGTTTAGTTTAGTTTTCAAAATTGAAACCGAATTGAACCAAATGATTCAATTTCAAGATTTCTTCAAACCATATGTTTTGGTTTCATTGAATTTTTTTGTTCGATTTTACGGTTTGCATGGTCACTCCTATCACATATTGTTCCGAAAAAAGGGAATTCTCTAAGTAATTAAATAATTATACTTATTTATTTTGCTCTCTTTACTAGTGTTTTTATTATCATGATTGTTATTGTTATTACTTTCACAAAAGTGAAGGTTTAGTTTAAGGGAAATTTTTTTAAAAAAAAAAATCAAGGGAAATTATTTACTCAAAGTAGCAAAATTTTTAAATAGTTGTGATAAACGTTGATAGAAATCTATCAGAATTTATCAGTGATAGAAATGATAGAAGTGTATCACGAACAGATGTCAATGTCGATCAGTATTTTTTTTGCTATTTTTTTTAAATAGTTTAACATTTTTTCTATGCGTGAAAATTTGTGAAAATTTAACCCTAATTGATTTTTTTTTTTTTTTTTAATTAGAGATGGACAGATTGAGTTGCTTAGTGGATGACGTTGTCTTTTTTTTACCGTCATATTTAAATTGATTTGTGATTTAAAAAAAAAATCCATGTCCAAAACTTGTCTTTATTACTATTATTATTATTTATGATAAACCTGTCTTGATTAGGATAGAATTCTTTGATCTTTTAATATCTTTGGAATTATTTTTATCCCGACATCAATAATAAATATGAGTAAACGTTTTAAAAGAAATTAATGATTAAAAAAGTAAAATATATTTTCTAAATTTAGTTCAAATATGAAAATGGAAGTATTAAAATAAAACAAAATTACTAAAAATCAATTAAGGTACATAAGCATGTAAATCATTAGATATGCATAAAAAATAAAAGAAAGATCACATATGAATATATGGTAGCATATTGAAAAGAATAAATACGATTATGGTAGAAAAAATCCATCAAAATCTCGGTAGGGAGAAATTTCGTTTTTTCTTCTATTTTAACGAAATTTCGAGATTTCGAGAAAATTTTGAGAAATTTTAAATCGTAAATATGATATTATTAATTTGTTAGTAAATGGCGAATGACTGAATTACGAAAAGATATTAAAAAAATAGAAATTTTACACGTGGATTATTTGATGGGATATTGTCCAAATTGTCAATAGAAAAACTATATAATTAATTTCAATGTTTAATTGCTCTGAAATAATTAATTTCAATATCAAAGAAAGGTTGAAAATTTTAATTAAAAGAAATTGTTGATTAGGTAAAATAATTAGAACAGCAATGTTTTGAAATATATGCGATTCATGTAATTAGGGAATAATGATTGACGTATATATGGTTGGCTCATAAAGTTTTATGTTTAATTAAATTACCCTATCTGGTCTTTATTTTTAAGATTAGGTTAAATATGACTCCAAACTTTGAATTTTATTTCCCATAATCTTTATTAGTAGTATTATTATTTATCAAAATCACATTTAAATAGGTAGAACCAAATATTAAGGTCTCGTTTGGCAATTACGTCATTTTTTTTTAAATGTAAGTTTATTTTCTCTTAATTTCTTACATTTATTTGCATTTTTCTGAAGTACAAGTGTTGAGTTTTTAGCCAAATTCCAAATTTCAAAATTTGCTTTTCTTAGTTTTCAAAATTTGACTTGGTTTTTGAAAACATTAATAAAAAGTGGATAACAAATCAATAAATTTAGAGGTATGAGTATTTATAGGCTTAATTTTAAAAAATTAAAAACAAAAAACTGAATAGTTTTACCATATGTGGGCTAAATGATTATATGACAACTACCTTTAGAAAATCACTTGTTAATAAATCAATTTTCCTTAAAATCACTTTCAAATACTTAAGTGTTTTCTCAACTTATTTATGCTCGCAGTGGTTAATTAAAACTATAGAGACCGATTTGCGATTATTGATTAAACCTAAACAAGCCAAAATGAGTCTGACTCAACGAGCATAGTGGTTGTACTATCAATTTCAAAGTCAAATATTGGATTTTTTTCATTCAAAATATTATAAAAAATAATAATGATAATAAGGACAAAAACCAAATAAGGGGACCAAATTGAGAATACAGCCAAATAAGAGGGCTAGATTAGTAATTCCACCCTCTCCCGAAACGGGAAAAAAAGCATTGAAAGGTTATAAAGAATAATAAAAGTATTATGAACGCATAAAAGTGAAAAGTAATGAAAATCTTCCTTAAAGTTAAAGGTAGCAGTGGAGTTTGAATTTTAATTTAAAATAAAATAAATCGGAGAACGGAGGCAAATGGGTTGACTTTGTCAACTTGGGCGAGTAAGAAACGCCTACACAATTATTCTATTCAAATTAAAAATTATCTATATATTAAGTTTAAATATTATTTTGATTCTTTTATTTTTAAAATTTTTATTTTTGTTTTTATACTTTGAACTTTTGTTGATTTTAGTTTTTATATTCTCACCATTTTATTTTTAATTTTGGCACATTTTGGTATTTGAATTTATAAAAAGTGACTATTTTAATTCTTTAAAAATAAATAATTTTTTTTAAAAAAAGTATTTTACTGCGTTTACTTTTAAGTTGGTTCAATTTTAGTTCATATACTTTTAAATGTCAAAATTTAGTTTCCGCACTTTAAAAAATATTAAATTTAGTCAATGCTCCTTATTCATTCTTGGTTTTTTTTTTTTTTTTTTTGTTATTTATTAGCATTTTCACTCTAAAATTTTGAAAGCATATTCATATATTATATTTTCTTGCATAAAAATTATTATTAGGTTAGAATATCATTTTGGTCCCCATACTTTTTGAAGTTTGTTAAATTATAGTCTCATAACTTTTAATTATCTAATTTTAGTCGTTGTATTTTCAATAAATCTTAAATTTAGGGTACAGTTTGATTGACTTTCTAAGTATTTAAATAAATATTTATAAGTGTACAAAAAAATATTTATAAACAAAAATCAATCCAAACAGGTTCTTAGTTCTTCAAAGTTAATTTAACCGAAATTTGTTAAATAATAATACTAATTTTTATGTAAGAAAATAGCATGTATAAATATATTTTCAAAATTTATGATAAAAATGCTAATAGACAATCGAAATCGTTTTAAAAAACCAACAATAAACTATGGGAACTAAATTTAAGATTTATTGGGAGTATATGGACTAAAGTTGAACAAATTTCAAAATATATGGATCAAAATGGTATTTTAACTTTATTATTATTAGTTCACTAATTTGAATTAAAAAAAATAACTTTGATAAACTACATCTAAAATTTATTAAAAATACACGAAGTAAAACAATACTCAAAATACATTGACCAAAATAATATTTTAACCGGAAAAAAAAAATCGAAATGGTTAGTTCTTAAAAATACTAAATGAATTTAGTATTTAAAATCTATTTTTTGTTAAAAAAAAAAAAAAAAAAAAAAAAATACGTGGAACTGGGGGAGGTTTATTGTTTTTGGGCATTGACAAAACGTCAGTCACGTACCAGAGTTTCCTCCTCCGTACGTCCTTCCTTCCTTATTTATATTCTTCTTTTTTTTCTCTTCACTCATTCATTCACTCACCAAAAAAATTAAAAAAAAAAAAAAAAAATCACTTTTTCTTTTTTCTTTTCTCTCAATTTTGGCAGAGAAAAATGATGTACGAACGCCATTATTTACAGCAGCAGCAGCAACAACAACAGGGATGGAGAAAAAATAATCATCATCATAATAATATGACGATGAATATGAAAAGCTTCACGACCAACGAACTACTTGATCATGAAGCTGACAAATCCTTTCAAATGGTGGAATTAGACTTAAGTGGCTTATCTCTCCATACTCTCTCTAATCCCACTCTTAATCTCGCCTCAGTTTCTCATCTCGATCTCTCTAATAACAATCTCCAGGTAACACATCTCTTATCTACTAAATTACGTTCAAATCCGTTTATCCGTTTTTTCATACAGAACAGCAAATAATTAGCATGTTCGTTGGAGATGTTTCTTGTTTGACAAGGATAACTTCCGCTAAACCCTAATAATGTTTGTTTGTTTCGTTTATTGCATCTCTTTTTTCCTTTCTCTTGATAGCCACACCCTCTACCCTAATCTCCTCATTAGTCAACATTTGCATTTATTTTTCCCATTTCGTTCTCTCTCTCTTGCCTTGTAATAATTTTCTTTGGGCACTCATGTCGATATCTTATCTCTTTCTTATGAAACGACTTTGATTTTCGTAACTATTTGAAATTATAGTTATCGTTATATAGTTCAATTGATTAAGATATTATAAAATCGTACTAAATAAATTAATTAGGGTTTTTGATTTTGAAGGTAATACCAGAATCATTGACAGCTAGATTACTAAACTTGGTGAGCTTTGATGTGCATTCAAATCAACTTAAATCTCTCCCTAACTCCATTGGTTGCCTTTCAAAGCTCAAAATTCTCAATGTCTCTGGCAATCTCATTGTTTCTCTTCCTTCCACCATTGAAAATTGCAGGTAATTAATTTCACTCTGATCTTATCAAATATTTATAAAAGTTGTTAATAAGTACCATATATTATATAATATTAAGCTTATAATACAAAATATGTATTTGTTTGTTATAATATAAAGTATATGATTATCACTTTGTTTATAATTTCATTGAAAAATACTTATTTCTTTTGTAGTTTATGATTCATTTAATAGAAAGAAAAAAAAAAAAAAGCAATAAAATGAGAAATAAATAGAGAAACTTATCAAATCAAACCTTCAAGTTGTATCTATCTTTGTCTAGTCTATGATTATGTGGCAAATTTTTTTCCAATTTTTTTTTACAAAAATAATAATAATAATAATAATAATAATAATAATTATTATTATTATTATTATTATTATTATTTAATGGTGTCTTGTTTTCAATATTAATAGCTCCCCTTTTCAGTTAACTGACACATCACCATCAAAAACCCCAAACCAGAATTTGTTTCTTCTCTTCTCTTTGCAAATTCACCTTAAATATCTATTTTGGCCTTTTTAAAAAAATATCAAATATATTTCTTTATTTATCATTTTTTTGTTTGATTTTTAAAAAATTTTAAATAGAAGATGTTTGTGTTATCAGAAGGTGGGAGAATATTTGTTGATATTCTTATCGATCTCTTCTGATTTTTCCTTTTTTTTCCCTATAGTTTCTAATAAATTTTCACTTCTAGAATAATCTCTATAATAACTTAAAAACATAAAATTTTATTATAAAAATATATTTAAAAAAATGGAGATGAATAAACAAAAATCGAGAACATTATCTATAAGCTTTAAATTCAAACAATGACATCAAATGGGTATGCCGGCAAGTAAATTGCCAAGTCCCAATACTTCAAGTAAAAGAAAGTTGATATTTATTATACATATTTACGTCTATTTGGTCTATAGACCTTTAAAAAAATGTCTAATAGTCTTTTAAACTTTTAACCTTTAACAAATTTAAAATCTTTAATTTTGAGATATAAATTTAAATTTTGTGTCTAATAAAATGTCAGTAGATTAATAAACATGTAATAATTTAACCTAAAATAAAAGAGTCTAATTAAAATCTATGAAAGTACAACACAAGAATCTCTAATGACTTGTGAGTTGTCATTAATTAATCATCGATTACTTGCTAATGATGATCACCCGTGATTAAGTCAACTAAATACTTTTAAACCCTATAATTTGTTTAGGGCAATTTTGAAAATTTCAAGATCACTTCAATAATCTTTCACTTAGACCCTAAAATATTAAATTAATAAGTTAAGATAATCTTCATAGTATTAGTTAATATATTGTTCTATTGCTCTATCTTGGTTTTTTTTTTTTTTTTTTTTTTTAAGATTTGATTGAAATGAAATATTATAGAACCCATTTGAGATAAGAATTTAATTTTTCTTGTTGATTAAAAAATATGACCTAAAATTTATTGAAGAGAGAGAAAGAATTTGGTGTGTTCTAAGTGTCAAGAAATTTGTCAATGTGCTTTTATGAATTTTTCATGCAATTGAATTAAATAGCATCGGTGGATGTGGAGAAAGAAAACGCCATTTAATGCTAAATTTAATTAATTTACTTTTTACAAAAAAAAAAAAAAGTTTATTAAAAGCGACAAAGACCAAATAATAGGTCAAGAAAATAATTCGTTGTTTTTATTTATTACACAAAATTTCGTATAGGATAATTTACAAGACTAATAATAATAATTTCCATATTCCCTAAATTTAATATTTTTAAAAAATTTTAAAAATAAAAAAATAAGAGAAAATATTTACACAAAATAACAAAATTTTTAGATAATTGTAATAAACGTTAGGTCTACCATTGATTGAAATTATAGAAATCTATCACTGATAGATGTCGATAAAAGTCTATTAGTGTTTTATTTTGCTATTTTCTATAAATAATTTGGCATTTTTTTCATGTGTGAAAATTTTTCTATTTTTTAAAGCCCCTAAATTTAATATTAAATATAATTTTTTTGGAAAATTATTATAACCAGAAAAATATCAAACTATTTACAAATATAGAAAAATGTCACTATCTATCAGTAATAGATTACCATAGACTGTCTATCGCGATCTATCTCTCAAACGATAGAATTTTATCGCGATCTATCGTTGATAGACAGTGAAATTTTTCTATATTTGTAAATAGTTTGACTTATTTTTCTATATTTGAAAATAGTTCTAAATTTTTTTTTTAAGAAAAATAAATAATTTTTAATGCTTTGGTATTATATGAATATTTAAAGTCTTGGTTGCCGTCCATTTGTTCTATAACATGGACCTCATATTCTATTAATTTATTTTTATTTTTCTCCGTCTCCATAGTTTTTTTTTTCTTCTTATCAAATATCACGAATATTGACCAATAATTTTATAATTTCTGTTTTAGACTTTTACTTTTAAATATTTTATTTTAATTTAGAATTCCACTTGTTGTCTAGATCTCTGTACTTCATTTAACATAGACTTCTTCGGTGCATTAAATTAATATTTTTTTAAATGACCTAAAATTAATATTAAATGTAATATATACTTTCTAAAAAAATATTAAATGTAATATATAATATAGAAATTTAAATGATAATAGCTTATTCTCTATAGTGCCTTACATAGATTTTTATGGAAGTTCAAAACTACAATAAATTAGGACTATAATTACCGGATGGTTTACTCGTGGGTTTTATGTTAGTTACTTAATTGAATTTCAATTTAGTTTTTATGATTTTTTTTAAAGCTTGAATTTAATTTGGTTATAAAATATTTAATTGGTACTATTGAAAATTGAACATACAATAACTAAAATGGTAATTTATTTAGTCTACTAAAAAAGTTTTTAGTGTTGATATTAAAACATGCTACGTGTACATGGTGACAGATGTTTGGAAGAGTTGAATGCCAACTTCAACCAATTAACAAGGCTTCCAGACACTATAGGATTTGAATTGACCAATCTCAAGAAATTGTCAGTCAATTCAAATAAGCTCGCTTTCCTCCCCCACTCACTCTCCCATTTGACTGCCCTACGCGTACTCGACACGCACCTCAACTGCCTTCGATCGCTCCCCGAGGACCTCGAGAATCTCATCAACCTCCAAATCCTTAACATAAGCCAAAACTTCCAATTCCTCCAAGCTCTTCCCTACTCCATTGGCCTCCTCATCTCCCTCATTGAGCTCGATGTTAGCTATAACAAGATCACCTCCCTCCCAGACTCCATTGGTTGCCTCAAGAATCTCAAGAAGTTGAACGTTGAAGGCAATCCTCTAGCTTCACCCCCACCCGAAGTGATCGAGCAGGGATTAGACACTGTGAGGATGTACTTGAGCGATAAGATGAATGGAGTGCATAGAGGCTCTCAAAAGAAAAGGTCGTGGGTGGGAAAATTAGTCAAGTATGGAACTTTCAACAGCAGAGGTAACAAGGTGAGTCGAGAGGAGAAGGAAGGGTTCATCATGCCAGAGTATCGGTCTATTGATGGTCTAGCATCACCGAGGTACATGGGGATGTTCTCACCACGTCGTCTGTTCTCACCTCGACACTCATTCACAAAATGAGGATGCAACAAAATTTCAAAGAATATTTAAAAGATTTAAGGACGAAGTAATGAGTCAATAAAACATTGTATAGGTAAGTTGTGATAAAGGGTATGGTTATAGTTATAGGTAGCAAAAATATAGGGTTTTGAAGTAGGAATATGTTTAATTTATTTGTTTGGCAATGTTTGTTTGTAAATGCAAAGACAATGTTGTATATGATCTTATGAAACTTGAAGTGAAAATTTACCTGTTTGTTCCTTTTTGCCAACATCTTAATTTCTGTTTTTTCATTCATATGATGATTAAAATATTAAATATTGTTTTAAATGACAACATTTTTCATATTCCAAAGAAAAATATGAATTGTCTACATGAAAATACTGATAATAAATTAAAAATAGCCAAATAGAACAACAACTACTTAAAAAGAAAAATTTTCACAGATAGAAAAAATGTCAAATTATAAGTGATAAATTTCTATCATTTCTATCACTAATAGATTCTGATAGACTTCTATCAGCATCTATCACAACAATCTAAAAATTTTGTTATTTTGTGTAAATAATTTCTCTTGTTTTTCTAAAAAAAAAAAATTTGTGTAAGATATAAAATGTCAATGCATCTAGGTATATATACATTGATGAACATGTGAGATTTATTTCCCCATTTTTCTGTTTTTTTTTTTTTTTTTTATTGTCAATTTTCAAAAGTTTGAAAATTAAACTGTTAGGTATTTTCATTGAAATAAAAGCCTACAAAAACATATCATTTTCATCTCCAAAGTTTTCACCCAAAAAAAACACCTTTTTAAAAATAATAATTTAATTAAGAAAAACCTTTTTAGGTAATATTGTTTGAAAGGTTTTAATTTTCTATGTTCCATCCCCCACCTAACAAGAGACTAAAGGAGCAATTAGATGGAATACATTTCAAATCAAATTTATTAGTCCTTCTCAAATTATCTAATCTATTCACGTAAATATTTAAGTAATAAAGTTGATAATATTTAGGAAAATTACTATAAACAGAAAAAAATATCAAAGTATTTATAAATACAGAAAAATTTAACCGTCTATTAGCGATAGAAGCAAATAAATTCAATCGCTTGAGCGATAGAAAATGATCGAATTCTATCGCAGTTTATCACTGATAGACAGCTAAATTTTTTTATGTTTGTAAATAGTTTGACTCATTTTTCTATATTTGAAAACAACCATAATATTTACTTATTTATAATTAGTTTTTTATAACATTGAATGTATTTGTTAATTATCGAACTTCTAATCTCGAAGTTATTAGTACATTCTTCATGTCAATCGTAATGTAAATGCTAATTTTGGTTATTAAATTTGTTATTGTACTAAATTAGAAACAAATATAATATTTATTAAATAGTTTAACTAAACAATAATTGATATGACATTTTACATTAGAGGTTGGAGCTGATCCTTTGTTCCCATATAACTGTTGTACTAAAAATGTTATTCAATTACCCTTGTGAAACGAAATGGATAAAGGACAACAAGGTTTAAAATTGGTAAATTACGTCATTTGTAAATTTAAAACCTTAAAAACATTAATTCTACCTCCTTCTTTATTTGTTTTGTTACATTTTTTTAAGAGTTTTCAATTCTAAACGAATTTTTGAAAATTATAAAAAGTAAGTTTTTAAAAACAGTTTTTTTTTTTTTTTTTTTAATTTAATTAAGAATTCAAATATTTGTTTAATAAAGATGAACCTATATATGATTAAGAAAATGTGAGAAAACAACTAAGTACAATTTTTAAGAATAAAAAACTAATTTAAAAACTAATCATTTTAGTGTTTGGTTTATTATTTTGTCATTTAACATTTATTTACTAATACTCGATTTCAATGTAGGGAAGCTTGCATACATACTCAAAGCTATTTATTTAAAAGAAAAAATAAAATAATTCAACTGATTAAGATATATATTTTTGGTATTGATTTACTTTTCTGCGTTGTTATTAAACTTTGAAAATCTTCTAATAATTATTTGTTTAAAAATTAAATATTAAAATAAACATTTTAAAACTTTTGAAATGAAACAAACAAAATTAACATTTTAATAAGGTAATCTTAAACTTTAGGCCATGTTTGGTAAGTATTTAGTTTTTTATTTTTTATTTTTGAATATTAAGCCTATAACCACCTCGACTGTTTCTAAATCGATTGTTTTGTTATCTACTTTTTATTCAGGTTTTCAAAAACTAAAAAAATAGTTTTTAAATTTTTTTTTTGTTTTTAGAATTTTGGCTAATAATGAAATTTTTTTACTTAAGAAAAGATTGAAACCATTGTAAAAAAGTGAGAGAAAATAAACTTGATTTTCAAAACCAAAAATAAAAAATAAAATAGTTACCAAACGAGTTCTTAATGACTCAAATTTGTTTATGTTTTTTCTAAAATGATCTACGATCCAATAGGATTTAAACCAAAATAAGATTTAATTTTTGTTTAAAAAAAACATGTGTGATGCCAAATAATGGTTAGAAATAGGGCAAATTGCACAAACTAGATGAAGTATGGTGGTAGTTGCAATTACATACCCACAAATTTTTAATTATAAAAATTGAGCCCTCAAAATTTTACGTGTGTTAAAATTGGACCCTTAAGTTTACAATAGTCGTAGAAATTAGACCCCCGAATTGATAAAAAAAAAAATGAACCATTAAACTTATGCTAGTTATTACAATTTCTATAATTATTATATAAGTTTGAGAGTTAGATTTTTACATTTGTATAAATTTTTGCCTTCAGTTGCAACTATCGCCATATTTTAGGGTGGTTTTTGTCGTAGCTAGGAAAAATAGAAAGATATGAGGGGCAAATTTGAATTTAGATAAAATAAAGGGACGTCATGGAAAGAAACAAAAAGAATGGAATGGACTTTTTCGTCAAATTACAAGTTTGTCAAACGGTTGATAAAGATACAACGGTCCATTTGATACTGTGGGCGGATCGAATCTAATCTTCTTTAATTTCCATTTGTTTTTCCTTTTATTTTAAAAATTGTTTTTGTACAAAGAACATGAGGATTTGACTTTAAAATATTCCTTTTCATATGAATCCTCAAATACTCACCGACTTTTTTTTCTTGAGAATTTTTAAAAATAAAAAAATAAGAGAAATAATTTATACAAAATGACAAAATTTTTAAATAGTTATAATAGACGCTAATAAAAGTTTATCAGAGTTTACCAGTAATAGAAATGATAGAAGTCTATCACTAATAAATGTTGATAGAAGTCTATCAATATCTGTCAGTGTGTTTTTTACTATTTTCTGTAAATAATTTAACATTTTGTGTGTCTGTAAAAAATTCTTTTTTTTTTATTTTAAAGAAAATGTATATAACTATTTTTGTACAATTCGATGCTTTTTGAAGTTATAATTAGAGAAATTACTATAAACAGCAAAAATACCAAACTATTTACACATATAGAAAAATTTTACTGTCTATCAGTAATAGGCCGCGATAGAATTTTTTCGCTTTCTATCGCTCAAGCAAATAAATTCTATCGCTCTAAAGCGATAGAATTCTATCGCAGTCAATCATTGATAGACTGTAAAATTTGTCTATATCTGTATATAGTTTGTCTATTTTTTATATTTGAAAACAACCCTTATAATTAAGATTAGAGAAATGAAAATGAATATGAATGTATTTACCTACAATAAATAAGAGAACAGAACTTTTTTGTAACAAGATAATAACAATAAAATTCTCCCAATTTATTTGGAAAATTTTATAAATTCAAGGAAGATATGTTTGCAAGTTGGGGCTTTTTGTGTTCCATTTTTCAACCATTAATGGTTCAAGTTGGCTATGAGAATGGAGTTTACTAAATAATTACATTTTTCTAAATTTTGAAAATGATTTATTACAATTGAAATTCAACGATGAAACTTCAAGTACGATAGACCGGAAAAAAATTATATTACAATCGTAATATCCGATATAATTAACTTTGTCTTTACCCATTAACTTAAGCTTTGGGGTCAATTGACGATTTAAGATGAGTACTCCCATTTATTATTTGACACGTTATCAAATGACTTATTAATCATTCATTTATTTTATGGATATCACATAATTCTTAGCTTAAATGTTACTTTTGTGGTAAGTAATGAATTGAGGTAGTATTAAAGACTTTCCAAACTATTGCAGTATTAGCTATTTTCTCGACTAAACATGTGTATTTTTTTTTATCTATTTAAAAAGGTTAGGCATACGTATTTTTTCAAAAAAAAAAAAAAAAAAAGGATGTATTCATTATTTGGATAGTGTATGTATACCTTGATAAAGGCCGTGGATTGTCATACCTATACTTATCCTGTCTAATGCAGTTGGTAAAGTCCCGTACATGAGATCGTAAGTGTCAAAAAAGAGAATATTTTTTAGTAATCGTCTCACACCTCGATTCAGCTACACCGCTCTTGAAGTAGTATTGTTCCTTTTATGAACTAGCCAATTTTGATGGAGTTAGCTCAATATATTTTATCCGAATAAATAAGCTCAAAACAATATGAAAATATTTTAGTTAATTCAAATTCATTTTACATATTTTTTTAATAATTATCAAGTCGATATTAAAAATAAAAAAATTACGTGGACTTTGCATAAAATAAAGACCAAGTAAATTGACCAAATTGAAGTGGATGGTGCTTATCCATGTGCTAGAACCGTACCTATTTGTACTGATTTTAATAAAATAATACCAATTAGTTGCACCAACTCCATTTGTTTTTTAAATTTAAATTCAAATTAATTTGCAAAAGTAATAATAATAATAATAATAATAATAATAATAATAAAACAAAATCAAATGGTTGACTCTCTAGTAATTCAATAATTATGGGTTATTGTTTCAATCCCATATTCCCATTACACGTTTTAAATTTTATTTACCAAAATAATTGTCATTATAATTCAACGACAGTCTCATTCCATTACTTGAATGATATAATATTGGAGTAGTAATTGACTGATCTAACCCTCACCCATAATTACATTTGATTTTTTTTTAGCCGTTCACAATTGGATTTTTTTTTTTTTTTTTAAATTTGTATTAATTTATATGCAATATTGTTGTCTAATTTTAATAGATATAAAATTAGACACGTATATTTATTATGAATCACATATTTGAATTATCACCTTATATCTTGAGAAGTAATAGTATAAAAAAAATAAGAAATAATGAGAAATTGTCATTTGAGATTGCATAAATGACGAGTTGGGTTGCTTAAAACTATGGATGACATTGTCCCTTGTTGACTTTTTACATTTATTTTATCTTAATAATGGGTATGAATAAATGTTTTTTTATAAATAAAAGAGAAATTTTGACTGATATAAAAAATGTTAAACTATTTACAGAAAATAGTAAAAAAAAATATTGATAGACTTCTATCCGTCTATTATTTCTATCACTGATAGATTTTTATTAGCATCTATCACAACTATTTAAAAATATTGCTAGTTTGTGTAAATAGTTTTCCTTATTTTTTTATTTTTAAAAATTCTCCTAAATAAAATATATTTTTATAATTTTAATTTAGGTATAAAAACGAAAGGATTGTTGAAGCTAGATTTAAATGACTGACACAGACGTAGTTTAATTAATTAAGATATATTATATATATTCGATCAAAATGTCAAAAGAACAAAGTCCTGCCGTTGTCTCGTCATGTTGAACTCAAATAAGGGTCCGTTTGAATTGATTAGAGAAAAAAGTGTTTTTTAAAAAAATCATTATTATTTAAACTCCTTTGATACAAATTGTTCAAAATACACTTTAAAAATGTTTTAAAAGCTATTTTGAATAGTTGTCAAACATTTTAATTTTTTTTTAAAATAACTTATTTTTAAAATTAAACACTTGAAAAGTTAAACTAAATACATTCATAATAATTAAGAGGAAGTAGAAGGGGGAGATTATTAAAATTGACTAAAATTCAATCAAGATACATGTGCATGTAACGATTAGATATAGTTAAATCAATAAAAATAAATAAAAATTTCACATGCAGGGTAACATATTTAAAAACAAGAGATATGATATCATTAATTAAGTTTGAATTTTTAGTTTCTATGCATTTTCTCACTATATATTTAATAAACAAGTACATGGCTGATATAACGTGACAATTTAATCATAAAAAAACATTACAACAACTTTATTTTTAGATGTTAGTTGACCTTTTATAAATAATGTTAGATCGACTCAACAACGTCAATTTTGGAAAAATATACTTTTTTTTTTACGAACATTTTTGTACTTTAATGAAAATTTATAATGAGGTTTTATTTTTTTTATTTTTTTTATATATATTTAGAATACCTATAATGAGAGTTTAGAACCGTCAGTAAAAATATACAAATAATATTGTAGAAATTGTCCATAGAAATAATATATGATTAATCTAAATATTATTGAAGGTTCAAATATTTTAATATTAAAAATTGATGATTAAGGTATAATAATTAGGACCGAATGTATGTGATTGTAATTAGGAAATAAACGAATTACCATTAGAAATGTCCATGGACGGGGTAGGGATGGAAAAGGCTTCCTCGCCCCATCCCTTATTTTGATCTTTGTGAAATTGCAAATAATATTTTTCGTTTATGTTTTTATTTTATTAATTTTTTAACAACATTTAAATTTATTCTTAACCAAATAAAATTTTATATATTAAATAAGTCATTTCCAATATATTTTTTAAGGAAATTTTTTAAAATAGAAAAATAAGGAAAACTATTTACAAAATTTTTATATAGTTGTGATAGACGCTGATAGAAGTCTATCAGGGTCTATCAGTGATAGAAATGAGAGAAGTCTATTGCTGATAGATGCTAATAGAAGTCTATCAATGTCTATCAGTGTTTTTTTTGCTATTTTCTGTAAATAGTTTGACATCTTTTCTATCCGTGAAAGTTTCCCTATTTTTTATTCAAAGAAAACATTATAAAATTTTGTTCTAAAAAAACAATACTTTATGTGCAAAGATATAATTAAAATATTTAATTTCATAATTTCTAAATGTTAAAATTTAAACATTACAAATATCATAGTCTAGTCTTCTATTTAAATACTACAATATTCATAGTCCTAAAAATAAGGTAGTCTTAAATATTAAAACATAAATATTTTAAAAATGTATTAAAGTATGAAAAAATTAAGTTGAAAAATTAAAAAAGCACTAATTTTTGTTAAGTATTATATATATAGAGAGAGGATATATGTATGTGTACGTGTGTGTATATATATACTATTCAATGGGGGGACGGGAAATGCAATCCTCATTCCCGTCCCCATTTAATTAACTGGGAAAAAAAATTCTCTTCACTCCCTCTCCCATTCTCCATCTAATAGGATATTTTCCGTCCCATCCCTCCAGGATATATATATATATATATATATATATATATATATATATATATGAATTTTTTATATAAATATTATGTGGAGTGAGAGATTGAACTTCATACCTCGAGGTTGATTGAACTACCATTAAGTTGTGCTCATGTTGAATACTTGTTTGATTTTATTGTTTAGGATTAGGTCAAATTTATGGTCCTATGATTTTGAAAGTATAATTTTAATTTGATATATATAGTTTGATTATATTACAAATAATTATTCTTAAAAGGCTAAAACTCGATTTTACTCTCTCGGTCTTCTTTACTATCTTTAATTTTCAAAACTATTTTTTTTAGTGCAGCAATGAAAGATTGGACATTCGAATTTAAGAGAATGAGTAAATATAAATTACCGTTGAGCCAAAATTGCTTTAGTTTAAATTTCAATACTATTAATTTGTCAAAATAGCTAACCAGTCAAATAGAAAATACAAAGTTCATCATTATAACATAACTAGAGATATAATAGCACGTATATTTTTATCATAACAATATTAATAATAAATGTGAGGTTTCTTTTAAGTTCAACAAAAATTTGGAATTAATAAATGTCACTTTACGTAGTTAACTTTGAATTAATGATAAGATTTACTAAACTATTAACACAATATTAAAAAAAAATTAATTTACAAATTGAGTCTATGTATTAAAAAAATACATGGTTGGCATTTTAATTTTGGTTGTGTTTCTTTAACATATATAATCAACGTGTGTTGTTTTAGACACAATCCAATCCAATTCAATAATAATAATAATAAAAATGACCATGTTTTTTCAAATAGTTTTGAACATTTTCATTATTATTTTTTAAATAACTATAATTAAACATTTAATCCAATACAAGTTAAATGAAAGAAAAAATTTGATAAATAAAGGAGGGAGAGAGAGAGAGGAGATTGAAAATTGGAAAGTTGAAATTCTGGGACGCAAATGGACTTTGTAAAGTTGGGCAAGTAAGAGACACCTAAATTATGGGCTTTTTGTACCAATAACCCAAATTGAGATGGAAAAATGAGATTTGGCCCACTTTTTGAGAATGAAAGTTTTTTTTAACCCTTGCGTCAACATAAGATAAAATTACCAAAATAAAACCATCGTGCGCACTCGTAATGGCCAAACTTGCTCCCTTTCCTTCTCTCACAAATTGTTATCTTCTCACACATATCACTTTCCTCTTTCGCTATCTCGCTCTCTTGTTCTCTCCTAGTATCACTTCTCCGACATTTGGGCACTCGCTGCCAGCATGCGCAAGTTGATGCTTGTCGAATTTGGCATGACCGATCGCTGGAGAAGAGGAAGAAGAAAAAAAAACATTCACGCAAACTTTTCGGAGAAGAAGATGAAGAAAAGAAAATAAGACCCTCATGGAAAAGATGAAGAAGAAGACACGAGTGTGGTGGGTAGAAAATTTTGAAGAAGGAAGGGAAAATTGATAATTTCACACATGCATGAGGTAAGTAGAAAGTCAATTAGCAATGGTTTAAAAAGTGGGGCATTTATCATTTTGGGCCTCCAAAATGGGACAACATTGCAACCCCACAATTCTTCTTAACAAAACATAAATATTTAGAATAAGTGGGAGAAGCTCGTTATTGATTCTTTAATTGTTATATTAAGGTGCACTTTAGTTTCCTCCTCATCCTATATATATATATATATATATATATATATATATATATATATATATATATATATATATACTTCTAGCATTATTTTCTAGTTAATTATTCTTAGTTCATCATTTTATTTATAGCAATCAAACTCCACTTTGTAGCTATGATTTGTGATCTAATAAAGTTATGAAAAACCATGAGCTAAATATTTTTAGGAGTTTGACAATGTGAAAGCCTTAAGATTGTTATGACTTAGGTTAAGTTGCACTTCGTACCATTCTGTTTCACACATTATCTTTATTGATTTAAAAGATAAAATCGGAGTTAAATTGGTCACCTAATTAATGATCTAGCGGAACTTTAATACTGAAAAGGTTAGCAGTTAAGGATGTCACAAAGGCATATGGGACTAAGAGCATAGAAATAGGATGGTCACGTCAACTTAGAAATAAGGGACACCATAAGATAAAAGAACTGAACTTGAATTAATCTAAGATCCAACTAACCATGGAAACATTAGACATTAGCTGCTTAAACTCCTAAAGAAACTTGACATAAGACCGAATAGGTGTAGTTTCCTATTCATGTGTGATTCATTGTTCGGTATGATGCGGTCACAACACTCGAGTGGTTGTTTGCCCCTGTTTGATTACCATTGTTTATTGTTTTTAAAGTTTTCTTTCACCTACCACAGTACAAACTTTTTCACTGGTTGTCTTGGTTTCATTGGTCCATGATCATAATTCATCTAAGCTCAATCTAGTCCTGTGGGATTCGACACTTTGAATACTCTAAGTGTATAACTTCATCAATCGTGTATACTTGCACGTAAACCTCATTCATCCTATATTTTTACCACTCATACATACCCGGTAAGTAAAAAACTAATAAGGTATAAAAGGTTTATACAATTATAGTTATATTTTTTGTTGGGGTATTATAGAGAATAGTCTTGATGAAACGAAAGTAGATAATTCAAAAGCAGCCCTCAAGTGGATAATTTTTAGCATTTTTCCTTAACTAGTTGTGTTTCGGACAAAATCGAACTACTTTACAACATGTTTCTTCTTCTTGTGACTAGAAGGTTTCAATGGTGTTCACACCCCATGTTATAAAATTAGGCTAAATTGTCGTTTCTAATTTATAAAATTAGAATCTCAGCTTAATCTCTTAATTTTAGTCCTCAACGCTAGTTTAATGTTCATTTTTTTAAAAATATATTCACATATTATATTTCATTGCATGAGTATTATTAATTTGAGAGACTAAATTTAAGATTTATTGAAAATACAGGGATAAAACTGGACAATTGAAAGTATAAAGACTGCAATGAAAAAAAATTCAAAATATGGAGATCAAAATCGTATTTTAACAAAAAAAAAAGAGAAAAAAGAAAAAAGAAAAAAAAAAGGAATATTGAAATATATTATTGAGTTGTTTTCAAATATAGAAAAATGAGTCAAACTATTTACAAATATAAAAAAAATACTACCTATAGCGATAGACAATGAAATTTTGTTATATTTGTAAATAGTTTGATATTTTTTATGTTGCTTGATATTTTTTATGTTACTTGAGCGATAGACAGCGATAGAAGTTATCGTTCAAGAATGAGTGACTGTCTATCGCTGATAGATAGTAAAATTTTTATATATCTGTAAATAGTTGAATATTTTTTCTATTTATAATAATTTCTCAATATATATTTTGGCAGGGCATTTTCTTTTATCTTTAAAAATAAAAAAAAAAAGGAAAAATAAAGAAAAGAAATTAGAAATAAGTTGGGAGAAAGCCCTAGGCTCTACTCTCCTCTCCTGGCCGTGAAACTCCTCTTCTTTTCTCCCTGTCCTTGCCGTGAAACAAAACCAGCCGCAACCCTTCCCTTGTCTTTGTCCTTCTCCTTCAAGCTTCCATCAGCGAACTTCAAACCTCGAGCATCGCAGCAACTTCAACCTGTGCGTGACGGCGGAAGGTCCAAATCAGTGCTGTTTCGGCGTGGGCCAACGACGGCGGCGCTTCCCTTCTCCAGCGACAATCAGTTCTCGGCGTCCAACAGCTTGTTTTAGCGTTTTCGTCATTTTCTGTGAGTTTTCGACGCTTACCCGTTGTATTTCGGCATTTGTTTTGAGTAAATATGTAGGATTAAGTCAGTTCAAATACCAACCAACAAGGTTTCCAGTCATTTTGGGTAAGAATCAGTGGTATAACACTCTAAATTTCTTTTGAACTAATTTAAGGTTCTTTAGACTTGTTTCTAATGCTTGGAAGCCCTTGTTTGTACGTTCAAAGTCGTTTCGGAACTATTTGGGTGATTTATCAATCCATTTTGCATATTATGGTTAAGTTTCTTTTTGCTTGGAACGACCTTGGAAGTTTAGGGAAAAGCTAGAAGTTTATTTTCTACTTAATTTGTCTGTATAGGAATAGTCTTTCTTGGAAAGAAAGAGATATCATAGCGCTACCAAAGTTGTATATATTCAGCATTATGTTTTACTCTCATTTTTTACCATGTTATATTGTAGTAGTGGGTCGGAGTGATTAATTTGAACCTTCATTTGCAAAAATCTGTTAGGTTGATTAAAATTTGAGTTTACTCTTTTGTACAACAATGAGCTAAATTTTTATTTGCTAATACAATTCATTTAACTGATGCTTATGCACTTTTTAGGTAATTTTGAGAGTTAAAGTGTCACTTAGGCACTTTTTAAGAACTTCATATGTATTTTTTATGGTTAAAATGACACTTACGACACTTTTTAGATTGTTTTGAGCGTTAAAATATCATTTCGGAACTTTTTAGAAACTTTATATGTGTTTTTCACAGTCAAACCACTTTTTTTTTACGTTTTAGGTGGTTTGGAGAGTCTAAGCAACACTTAGAAATTTTTTGAAACTTTTTATGTTATTTTGAGATTCAAAGTCACACTTAAACACTTTTTAGGTGGTTTTGAGATTTAAAAGTATCACCTAAACCCCAGGTGCACTCACTGATCTTTTGTTTTCTTTGTATTTGTATCTATCTTGTACATTGAGCTTTAGTCTCAATTCATTATATCAATGAAGAGACTCGTTTCCTTTTAAAATAAAAGTATCACCTAAACCCTTTTTAGGAAGCTTTTATGTTCTTTTCATAGCCAATGACAGTTATGTATTTTTTACATTGTTTTGAGAGTTAAAGTATAACTTAGGCACTTTTTTAGGAATTTTATATACATTTTTCATAGTCAAACAATTAACCAATTTTTTAATAAACATTTTAGGTGGTTTTGAGAGTTGAAGCAAACACTTGGAAACTTTTTTCAAACTTTTTATGTGGTTTTGAGAGTTAAAGTGACGTGTAGACACCTTTTAGGTGTTTCGGACAGTTAAATTGTCACTTAGACACTTTTTAGGATTTTTTTTTTTTGTGTGTTTTTCGTAGTCAAAATGACACTAATGTACTTTTTAAATTATTTTTAGAGTTATAGTATCACTTTGGCATTTTTTAGGAATTTTATATGTATTTTTCATAGTTAGAAGGACACTTAACCAAAAAGACACTTGTGTACCTAGGTGGTATTGAGAGTTAAAGTGTCACTTAAACACTTTTTTAGAATTTTTTTTGTGCTTTCCCTTGTGTACTTTTTAAATTGTTTTGAGAGTTAAATATCACTTCTTAGGAACTTTATATGTATTTTCCATAGTCAAAAGGACACTTAGCCACATTTTAGTAACGTTTTAGATGGTTTTGAGAGTCGAAGTAATACTTATGAACTTCCTTTTAACTTTTTATGTGGTTTCATGTGGTTTTGAGAATCAACTATATTATATTCTTGTGAAGTCTATTTGAATGTTGAATATAATTTGAGGCTTCAATTTTCTTAAAAGTGTACACAATTATTTACAGGTTTGATCAGAGATGTTGTGAATGGTCTTGTTCTTGTTCTTGTGATTGGGCCTTGGCTGAATTTTGGTAGATTTCCTGGAAACCTAATTGCCAGCGATGAATTACCGGTTTCAAAACCTATTAGGAGCGCCATATAGAGGTGGGAATGTTCTGATTTCGGAGGACACTCTGTTAATCTCACCCGTCGGTAATCAGATCTCTGTTACCGACCTTGTCAAGTCTCAAACAGCGACTCTTCCCATTCAATCATCTTCCAATATTTGCCGAATCGCCCTCTCTCCCGATGGGGTATTTTTATTCACCGTCGACGAGAAGAATCGTTGCCTCTTCATCAATCTCCGACGCCGAGTTGTTCTTCACCGTATTTCCTTCAAGAAGCCTGTCAGCGTTGTCAAGTTTAGCCCTGACGGTGCATTTATTGCTGTTGGCACTGGGAAATTGGTGCAAATTTGGCGCGCTCCTGGGTTTAAGAAGGAATTCTTTCCTTTTGAACTGGTAAGAACTTTTGCTGATTGTCATGATAAAGTTACGGCGTTAGACTGGAGTCCTGATGGCAACTACTTGCTTGCTGGGTCAAAGGATTTGACTGTTAGGTTACTTTTTGTGAAGAAATTAAGTGAGATCAAGTATAAACCACACTTGTTTTTGGGTCATAGAGATTCAATTGTAGGTTCGTTTTTTGGGACCAATAAGAAAACTAATAAGGTAGAAAAGGTTTATACGATTACACGTGACTGTTATATTTTTAGTTGGGGTATTATACAGAATAATTTTGATGAAATGGAAGTGGATAATTCAGAACCAGCTTCTCCGGGGACTCCTAGGAGGGATAGCGAAGGAAATGTGGAGAGTGGTGGGGATGTTAGTGTTAAGAAGAGGAAGAATCTTGGTGATGGTAATGTGGATAGTGAAGTTGGATATTTGCTTAGAGAAAAATGGGAGTTAGTGAGGAAGGATAGTTTTTCTCAGGCTCCAGCGAAGGTGACTGCGTGTGATTATCATAGGTACCTTGATATGGTGGTTGTGGGATTCTCTAATGGCGTGTTTGGGCTGTATCAGATGCCGGATTTTGTGTGCTTGCACATGTTGTCAATATCAAGAGAGAAAATTACCACAGCCATTTTCAATCAGCATGGCAACTGGTTGTCATTTGG
This sequence comes from Lagenaria siceraria, assembly GCA_002890555.2. Lineage (NCBI taxonomy): Eukaryota > Viridiplantae > Streptophyta > Magnoliopsida > Cucurbitales > Cucurbitaceae > Lagenaria > Lagenaria siceraria. Next base: position 21,979,983 of record CM016492.1, on the reverse strand, counting down.
GTGTGCAAAGCTTGGTCAGTTACTAGTGTGGGAATGGCGGTCGGAAAGCTACATATTGAAACAACAGGGACATTACTTTGATGTTAATTGTCTTGCTTATTCGCCGGATTCACAACTATTGGCAACTGGAGCTGATGATAACAAAGTCAAGGTACCTTAATTTCTGAAAGATGTACTTTTTCTTTCAAACTTAATTACCATGATGCTATAAATTGTTGGATTCAATTATGACGAATAACAAAAAAACCTGTTCTACTCCATACTCCGAGTAAAAATGTATTTTCTACAATCTGAAAGTTTAAGCATTGAGCAGTCCTCGGCTTCTGTAGCGAAGTGATCATGTTACTTGTGCTTATCAGCTATGTAGTCTAATGACCTATGACTTTTTGTACCCTAATGTAATAGTAATATTGAGTTTCCCATCATTGGATAGGAAGTATGTGGCCAAATTTGTTTGAGCTTTTTTTTTGGTAAATTCTTGTTGTCGGATGAACTGGCTAATGCTGCTTGTTTGGTGTAGGTCTGGACGATTCAATCAGGCTTCTGCTTTGTTACATTCTCTGAGCACGCAAATGCTGTTACTGCTCTCCAGTTTCTGGCAAATAACCACTGTCTCTTGAGTGCATCTCTTGATGGCACTGTTCGTGCATGGGATCTGTTTCGCTATCGAAATTTTAGAACTTTTACCTCCCCTACTTCTCGGCAATTTGTTTCCTTGGCAGTAGATCAAAGTGGTGAAGTTGTTTGTGCTGGAACATTAGATTCATTTGAGGTATCCTCGTGACCTTTCTTGGAATAGGAGTACTCCCTTCTAGCTTTATGCTCAAGTCCTGTCTGAAAGTTTGCGTACTTTGTAGATTTTTGTTTGGTCAATGAAGACTGGTCGTTTGTTGGATATCCTTAGTGGGCATGAAGGTCCTGTTCATGGATTGATGTTTTCTCCTACAAATGTGAGTTCATGGACACATCCATTTACATTTTGAATTTTTTTGGTCTAGAATAATTTTTTACTTGATGTCTATTTCACGATGGATCTTTTTTAGCCCTTTATTTTCTTTGTTTCTGTTTATCTACTTCCCCGTCTTTTTGTCAATCATAAAGATGAGAGGTTTATTACTATTTCTTTTTCCTAATACTATCACTCTGTCTGACTATCATGTAGGCAGTCTTAGCTTCCTCATCATGGGATAAAACTGTTCGCTTGTGGGATGTTTTTGAAGGGAAAGGGGCTGTTGAAACGTTCAATCATATGCACGATGTCCTTACTGTGGTTTATCGCCCAGATGGAAGGCAGTTGGCCAGCAGTACATTAGATGGTCAGATCCATTTTTGGGATCCGATTGATGGTATATTGATGTATACAATTGAGGGGCGTAGGGACATTGCCGGAGGGCGTTTGATGACTGATAGAAGATCTGCCGCTACTTCAAGTTCAGGAAAGTGCTTCACGACATTATGTTATTCTGCTGATGGGAGTTATATATTAGCCGGAGGATGTAGTAAATATATCTGTATGTATGACATTGCCGACCAGGTCAGTTTGTATGCTTTATTTTTATTTGTTGCTCTGACTACTTGTCTTGCATTAGATCAAATCACTGGATTTCAAATATCGACTTTGCAATCATTTAACTAGTTTGAGGCTTTCATGCAAATAGGAACATCATATATGGTTTGTTTGTTTGATAGGATGTTGTCACGATGCCACAAAACTTATATAAAGTAAAACTATACATGTTCCTTCTGAGGTGCAAGATTATATGAAATTTCAGTTCCCCTGGTTAGGTTGAAGCTCTCAATTTTCTGTTGTATTGAAAATCCAGTAGGTTGGCTACTTTGTTGGTCATGTTTTATGTTGAAAGAATTTAGATTGGTTTTTGTTACTTTTGGTTTTTGTGGAATTTCCTTTCCATACAGTATAATACCTAAAAAGAACCTGTTCTCCCCTTGGATTCTATTTCTTCACATGAAATCATGAAGAACGTTATTTAGATTTTCAAAACATGGTGCAACGACTGCTATATTTCATGTTTGTCTTTCAGTAGTCTTTTTCTCTCACCCTTTTTCTCGTTGCATCATGTTGTGGCTCAGCATTATATATCGTGTTTTTCCTGCTCAGGTATTGCTGCGTAGGTTTCAAATAACCAGTAATCTCTCTTTAGATGGAGTTCTTGACGTTCTAAATTCAAAGAATATGACAGACGCTGGCCCCTTAGATTTGATTGATGATGATGACAGTGATATAGAAGAAGGAGTTGACCAACAAACACGTGAGAAATTAGGCCATGATTTACCAGGGTCCTTGCTCAATCGTGGACGACCAGTTGTACGAACAAAATGCTTGAGAATTGCACCTACTGGTCGGAATTTTGCAGCATCAACAACTGAGGGAGTTCTTATTTATTCAATTGATGAATCTTTTATCTTCGATCCAACTGATCTCGACATTGATGTCACACCTGAGGTAATGAATGCAGTTGCTGTCTAGCAATTAGCATAAACAACACAAGTTATTGCCTTCAAGGAAAAAATTTATATTGCAATAAGACAAAGGCAGAACTACTAAAAGAGACTTGATATTTCTGGCATGTTTGTAACTGAACTCAAGTTGAGGTTGTTGTCTTGAACGATTTATCTTTCTCTATTATTGATATTTTTATATTTATTATTGTTTAATGTTTCTGCAGGCAATCAATGCGGCACTTGATGAAGATCAACCGAGCAGGGCTTTGATTCTTAGTTTGCGATTAAATGAGGATGCTTTAATAAAGAAATGCATTTTCTCTGTGAATCCTGTGGATATAGCAAAACTAATCCAATCCATCCCACATAGATATTTGCAGAGGTTAGTCGAGGCATTAGCGGAACTTCTAGAAAGTTGCCCACATTTGGAGTTCGTTCTACGGTGGTGTCAGGTAGTTTCTTGAGTTTCTAGTTTAGATGTATATATTGTATTTGAGTTGTAGAGACCGTAGTTTGTGGAAAAGAAACAATTGAACTCACCATTAATTTTTTTACTCAGGAACTTTGCAAAATTCATGGTAACTACATTCAACAAAATTCTAGAAACCTACTTCCTGCCTTAAAATCCTTGCAGATGGCTATCACCAGAACACATCAGGATTTGGCTGATATGTGTTCGTCGAATGAGTATTTGCTTCGGTATCTTTGCTCGACAAGTGCCAAGAAGGGAACAAATTAATATCAGCATGGTGCCAACCTAGCCAAAATCTGTGTTGAAGAGAAACACTCCGTTAAAAGCACCCTGAATGATTATTGAGGGGAGGAAGAACCTTCCAGGTTACGCTCGAGTTAGATACGACGTGATTACCGGTAATTGTTGGGGTAGATAAGGACTTATCTACCTACAGTTTTGTCAAAATCGCAACTTAGATGATTCATATAGGGATGGTTTTGTTGTAAGTTAGGCAGGAAAAGAATTTTATTTTCTCCTCCTTTTTCTGTCCTTTTATATTTGTACTAATATTAATGCCTTTTTAGTGATCGAGGAACTTGAAAATGAGTAAAATTAAGACAGAATCCCAATTTTAATGAAGGTTTGAGTTTCTACTTTTGGCTGTTTTAAATAGCAATTTTAACAAGCTTATTGGAACACATCTTTTGATCTTTGCATTCAGTTCTATTGAATTTCTCGTCTATGCCAAATTTCTTAGGCTATAGAATTTTTTTTTAGTTATTGAGTTAACTTGAAGAAAAAAAAATGTAAGCTATTTTCTTTTGGGGGTAATGTATACAATTCTCTTTTTAAATTGTTTTAAAATGATATATATTTGCAATACATTTATAAATAGTTAATTATATGTGCTCAAATTCCGATGATTTTATGAAAATATCAGTTTATTATACCTTAAAACTTTGAGGATTCTATCTATTAAAATCCTAAACTAATAATTATATTAATTTAAAATTTAAATTATCATAAGTATATTAATTTATACCTTCTATCATGTTTCATTTGAATAAAACATTGTGGGAGTATAAATAGTTAAGATTATTTTGAGAATTATCTATGCATTAATTTTAATAATCTATTTTGTTAATCCAACTATACAAGGAGTCTACATATGTGTAAGAATTGATGCATTGATGATTTTCAAAGCTAATCTTAACAAATAATCTAAAATTGATTAGCTTATGACAATTTAGGTGTTTAATTAAAACAATTATAAGTCTCACATAAATATTTTCGAATGAAACTTGAAGGAGAGTATAAATTGATACAAAGTTTAAAGTTTTAATCGATATAACTCCCATAGTTTAGGGGTATAAAGTGATATTTTGTTTTTTTTTAGAATTTGTTTCTTTTCTCTTCCAACTTCACTTAAATATCCTTTTTTTTCAAATTTTTTATATATATAAATTTTCTTTTCTTCATTTCTATGTTTTTGAAATACTTAAAAAAATATTAAAATTTATTCATTAAGAAATTTAGGTCTCTGTTTAATAACTTTTTGATTTTTAAAAATTAAGTTCATAAATACTAATTTCACCCATAAATTTTTATGTTTTTTAATCCACTTTATATTAATGTCTTAAAAAACCAACTAAAAAAATAGTTTTAAAAAACTTGTTTTTATTTTTACAATTTGGCTAAGAGTTGAAGTGTTTCCTTAAGAAAGGTAAAAATTATAATTGAAAAATTAGGAAGAAATAAAATATAAACTTAAAAAATAGAAAACTTGAATCGAAATGGATATCAAACGAGACCTTATATTTCGAGTTTGTTTTTAAGATTAAAAGATAAGTTAACTGTTGAACCATAAATTATAATTGATTAAAAGATTTTTTTTAAAATTTTTTTGTCTCCTATTTCTCCCAATATTTTTCGTTCACCAAAAATTGAAAAAGCGAAATCCAGATAAAACTTTTTTTTTTTTTTTTTTTTTTTAATTTATGAAAGATGGAGTTCAATTTTGATGTTCTTTCTTCATATTAAAAAATATAATCTAAAATTTAAAGAAGAGGGAGAAGAAATTATGTTTGTTTGTTTGTTTTTGTTTTTGTTTTTTTTTTTTGTTTTTTTTGTTTTTAATGTTTTTATAAATTTTTCATGCAATTGAATTAACATCAGTGGATGGGCAAAAGAAACGCCATTTAATGCTCGTTTTAATTTGTTAAAAGCAATAAAGAAGAGACTAAATTGTTTTTTATTATCTAGAAAAAAATTGTTGTTTATTAAAATTTATGGACTAAATTATGACAATTTAACCATTATTTTATTTCCCCATCAATATCTGTTTTTTAACAACTAACCAATATCTCTATAATTGCTGTTTTAGTCCTTCATATTTTCAAATTTTAACTTCTAGCCTTAGGTTTAGAAATCCACTTGAATCATTTACATTTCTTTATAGTTCATTGACAAATTAACATAGACATAGTACCTAAAATTAATATTAAATGTAATATATAGTATAAAAATTTTATGACAATAGCTCATTTCAAAGAGAAGAAAGTGACCACAGAATAAATTAAATAGATTTTTTTTTTTAATTTTTTATATTGTGGTTTGTGTTTAGTTTCAATTTATTTTTGGTTGATTACCACAAACTTTGTCATTCGTTTAAACAATATTTTTATTTTTCAAGAAAATTACAATATTCTCCTACCTTTTCTAAAGTGTTTCAAAATTGCTCTTGAAGTAGAATTTGTTAAAGCTTGGATGAAAATTAAGAGTCTAAAATTGGAATAGGTGTGATGGTGTTTCAATTTTTAGATAAAAATTGTTGAAGACTGATTATTGGAAGAGCTGAATGCAAACATCAACTAGCTAACGAAGCTTACAGACACTATAAGCTTTGGAGTTGACCAATTTCAAGAAGTTGTCAGTCAACTACAACAAACTCGCACCTTCCTCCCCCACTCACTCTCTCATTTTACCTCCCTGTGGGTGCTCAATGTCACGGTCGGGCTTCTCCAATCGTGCGGCACCATGACAGTCACTCGTACATGGTCAGCCTTAAGGGGAACTCAAGTCCCAATCTTCTTTTCTCCATTCTTTTTGAAGCTTCAACGGACCTTAGGCGAGGTTCTCTCGTCCTCAACCGAACTGAGCTCATGCGGAACTGAACTCTATTCAGACATACACGTTACCTGTACATGTACTTCCCTCCATCAAGCGACTCCATCTGACTTGCCTTTAATCTAGGCCAAGTTTTACAACTCAACCTTGCCTTTGCATGAGGCTAAGGTTATTAGCTTTCTCTCTCCAACTCGGGTCTGCTTGTCAAGAATCGTCACAACTACCCCATGGGCATATTTCCAACGTCGGGACTACCCGGACATCCATCCATCCGAACATAACGAGGCATGAACCCTTCCGTGTCCATGCTAAATCATTTGCTGAGATAAAACGACATAGCGGGTGCTATATCGAACCTCTGGCCCATGGGAGAAAGCGCAATGTCGGCACACCCGTGCCGTCCGACACTGTCCACGAGATCCCATTCTCAATGGAAGACGCCCGAGACTCTTGTCCCGGAACGCTCGCCCATGCCATGACACATGTCTGTGCCATAGGGTAGCTCGCTTAAGCCATCAGGCCAAGGGGTGGTGGAGAGCTGACACCATGCCTCCCCCTTATAGTACATTCTGAGCATTTCTCACCTTGGCACCGATGAACGTTGACAGTGCTACCTCGTCACAAGTTTTGTACAGCGCCCGTCCGAACTCCGATTGACATGAAATTCGACGTGCTTCCATATTCCATCAATATGGTTCTAACTCCAAAGCCGCTCGTCCAAACTCACAACGAAACTCCTTCTTTTGAGGAAACGGCCCGAGGCCCCATCTGGCCCCCACTGAGCTTGTCACTGACACTGCCAATGGCACTGATGCTTGTATTCTCGCTTGATGCTCGACTTGGCATGCTTGCCCATTTATCTTGGTGTGTTGGATGATGCACCGTCCTCCTCGGTCGCATCATGGCACTTGTCTTGGCCCTCTGTCGTTGCCAGATGTGTCGACACTCCCGTGTCGCCACTTACACTGTCCGCCCCACTTGTTAGCGGGGTCACAATCTACTTACTTCAAGTATGATTGTGACACTCAACACACACCTAAACTACCTCTGATCGCTCCTAGACGACCTTGAGAACCTGATCAACCTCCAAATCTTAAACTTAAGCCAAAACTTCCAATTCCTACAAGCTCCCCCTTACTCCACTAGCCTCTTCATCTCCCTTGTCGAGTTCGACGTCATTTACAACAAGATCACCTCCCTCCAAACTCCATTAGGTACCTCAAGAAGCTAAACAGAGAAGGCAACCCTCTCGGTTTGCCCCCACCACATGATCGAGCAAGGGGTCAATGTAGTGAGGATGCACTTGAGCGATAAGATGAATGGAGTCCATAGAGTGTCATGGAATGACTTTATAGATGAGATTTTCAGAACGTCAAGGAACTAATAAGATGATGTTGTATAGCATAATGTAGTTATAGTTAAAGGTACAAAAAGAATAGGATCTGTGTTTGATTGATAGTGTTTTTTTGTTTGTAAATGCCAAAGCATTATGTAGGCATTCTACCATCAACTTGAAACTCTGTGAAAGTTCAGCTCATTTTTGGTGACATTATATTCCTGTTGTTTACTTCTAAGTACATATGAAATATTGTTTTAAAAGGATCCAACATTTTGCATCTTTGAGGTAACTGGGAATATAAAGAATGCCTGTCATTGTAAATTGTCAATAATCCAACAGATGAGAAAAAATATGACATTCAACCTCAAACTTACATCGAAAACACATATTTACAATGAATCAGCCTTGAAGTTTTATAAGGTAAGAATTCAATCTTCGAACTTAAAAATTTGTAACAATTCAATCCGTACCATAAAAAATATCCAATCAAAATTAAGTACATTTTTTGTTATGTTACAATATAATCTTTATAGTTTATTAGCATATTTAGTACTTGATTAGTTTATTGATCTACATATGCAAGCAAGTCTATCAAATCATATGTGTGGAGTCATGATAAAGACTAAATTGTTACAAATTTTATAGTCTTTAGATCAATTTTAACCAATAATAATAAAAAAGTGGAAAAGAAAACCTTGATCGACTAAACCAATCACCGAGGAAAAAAACACACAAACACACAAATCAGACAACAATACATGGCTTATTAGTGAACAAGGATCCTAGAAACCAATTTTTCTTTACAAGAAGGGTATGAGGATTTGGACCTACGATCTAAAAAATAAGTACATGACAAATGACCATTATGGAAAAGTCCAAATTTTTAGCAAATACCAATACCATTAGGGATCTCTGCAACAATGATACTATCTGGCATACAATGGTAAAAAATTCAAGGTCCCCCACTGGAAAATGAGATCAACTCAAATTAGGTTATCCAATGCAAGAACTAGAAATAAAAACTCAAAACAAAAACATATATATACAACTCTAGAGTAATCAAAATGCTGGCATTTCCACCCGTAACTAATGTAACTCAACACTCTTCACTAAAACATTTGGCTGAAAGAGTGGTGCAAAATTGCAAGATGTTCAATCATAATACAAAAAGTGGTACAAACAGAGGTCCAAGGAGACGAGAGTTCACCTTCCCAAATCCTAAACACGAGTTACAGAGAGAGTTACAGAAAGAGCCCTGTGAAACGCTTATACTGTTGAAAAGCAGAACAAGGCTTATACTGTTGAAAAGAATTTGCTTACTCTTCAAATGTTTTTGACAGTTCTTTTAACTGCAGACACTTTTTGTCATTTATAATTCCTTAATGCTAATGAGAGATCATACTGATAAAGAGTCAATTACCTATCCAACAAGATCAAGCTATCCTACTACAACATGGGCAAAGCATCAAACGAGTAAGCAAAACAAAGCCTTTAAACCATCATTAGTCCAAAATGTTTGGTTCATATCCTTCAAAGAGGTCTTCGAAATACATTATCAAGGAGAGAAGACTATAGATAAGTATAATTCCAGCGAAATGACAAGTTAAGCAAGCTGGGGAAGCTGAAAAGAGCCTACAGAACAAGATTTCGTCTTGGCTTAGCATTGAATAAGTCATAATAATGCACACACATTTTAATTTTAACAACAGCATACTAATACATTAAACCAAAGTAAGTGATTGAACACGCATTGATTCAACATAGAAGAGCTCAACCAGTCAAAGCAAAATAAACAAGAGCCAAGGAAATGTTCAGACAGCTTTTTGCTCTTAAATTAAATAAGAAACACATAACAAAAGCCTAGTTCATTAATAATGTTATAATGTGTAACATCACATAAGGCTTCCTACACAGAGAAGACCAAAAGCTGCAAAAAAGAAGTTGTTCCATTCCTCGAGACAAAAGGGAGTTTTCAAGTAATCCGACGTAGATCCTAAATTTCTCTACTATATATCAACGAAGGTAAGCAGGGATCTTAATACGAATGAAAAGCATACTCATAACATAGGCAATAACAACAGAAGAAATCCCAGCAGATGCATATGAAACCTTGACGCTCTTCGCGCGATTCCGATCAAGAGCAAGGTCCATCAGCACAATTCCGATTCCACCCAGTACGAACATGAACCCAGAGGAGAGTCCCTCAATGATGTACTGGCCATTGACGCGACCCGGAAGAAAAACCACGGGTCGGACGGATCCGGTCGCTGGGTCTTGGGTGGATCCGATGCCGGGAGGCTCGACGATGACATCGTAGACGAAACCGGAGACGACCATGAAATAAGTGAGAAGGACAAGGGCGTAGACGGTCATTGGAGAAGGGAGGGTAAAGGTCGGAAGCTTGAGGCGGAGGCGCGGAGGACGGAGGAAGGAAAAGGGGAGAATGCGGAGGATATGGAAGATGGGGTCGACGGAGGAGATCGGAGAATCTGCGGATGCGACGGCGGAAGAGATCTGAGTGGAGGATTCGGATTTAGGAGGCATTTTTCTTGGCCGGAGTGGATTCAAAGATCCTCCGCTGTGGAATTTGGTGCTGTGTTTTGCTTCGCTGCGATTCTAATTGGGGTTTCTTCTTCTTCAATCGCGAGTGTGGGAAATTGTTTTGAAACTTAACTCTTTTTTTTGTAATTGCAGATTTGGCATGATCATAGAAGTTCCTATTTTATAAATTAATTTGATAAATAACCTTTTCTAAAAATTATTTTGAAAGATAAAGACAAGGTTGAAGTCTCATTTTAGTTTTTAAGTGTTTTTTTTAGGGAAATTACTATATAAACAGAAAAAATATCAAACTATTTACAAATATAGAAAAATTTCACTGTCTATCTGTGATAGGCCGCGATAGAATTCTATCGCTCAAGCAAATAAATTCTATCACTCAAGCGATAGAAAGCGATAGAATTCTATCGTACTCTATCACTGAGACTGTAAAAAAAAATTTATATTTGTAAATAATTTTGCTCATTTTTCTATATTTAAAAATAACTTATTTTTTTATCCACTTTGACCCTTCAAGTTCAAAATATATGAGCTCAAGCTACTTGTGAAAATAGTAAAATCAAAACTCTAAAAATAATTGATAGACAGTAATTTTTTTTTTAATATTTGTAAATAGTTGGACTCATTTTTATAAATAATTTAAATACAAAGATAAACATAGATAGACATCCTGTCTATAACTTATAGACAATAATATTTTACTGTATTTATAAATAAGTTGATTCATTTTGCTATATTTGAAAATAATCATTTATAACAACTACTTTTATTTATAAATTTACTTATTTTATTATCTACTTTATGCTAATATTTCAAATAAATCAAGTCAATTTTTGAAAACTTTAAAATAGTTTTGTAAAATTTATCTAAAAATTAAAGTATTTCTTTAATAAATATGAATAGTAAGGAATTTAAGAGGAAGCGATCATTAATTTTAAATATATATATAACTTAAAACAACATCATTACCCAATGCTTAATAATCTTTTCACTCGTAACCTTATATATATATTTAGGAATTTAAATATTTTGTCTAACCCCTTTAAACTTTTATTCATTTTTATCTCTATACTTTAAAATGTTTGTTATGTTTTATATATTTTTTAATCTTTTTATTAGTAGTTACTACACTGGGACTATTTAAGAGACTGGAATGTAATAAGGACTACTAAGAATTAGAAAAGTGTTGAATACGAGAAGTATCAAGCGCGAAACAAAAATGAGATCGTGAAACGTGAAAACGGTAAGAAAGAGTGTTTGGTTAAAAATTGTCGGAATGAAATGAGTTTAATATTACAAATCAGGCCCAAAACGCTCAATCCAAATATGAAATTTGGATTACATTACAATCTAAACCCATTCCATTACGAGCACCAAATAGTCCCTTAAAGCGTTTATGTATGGTCTCTATACTTTAAAAAAAATGACAATTTTGTTCTCTATTTGTAAGATTATATAACTTGAGAAAGGAATAAATTTTTTTAGTACAATATGGGTGAGAGATTTAAACCACATATCTCTTGGTTACTAATATTGGATGTCAGTATAAATTGATGAGAAAAATTCTTAGATTATTACTATATAGTTAATATTTATTTGGTTGTTAATTTAGATTAATTAGTGTTTAATTAGTTATTTTCATATTAGAGTTTTTTTTTCAGTCGAGGTGAATGATCATAAGAGTTATTAGATAATTAGTATATCCTAGTTAATACTTATTTAATTGTTATTTAGATTAATTAGTGCTTAATTAATTAATTTTATATTTCTTTATAGGACTATAAATAACTGCTTTAGAATTGTAACAAGTAGTTTTTTTTTTTTTTTTAATATCATTTTGAATATAAGAACTTTGTTCTTAGAGTGAGTTTTCTGTTAATTTAAGGATGAATTTCCTTTTTTTTTTTATTTTATTTTATCATGAATTCGGTTTAATCCCTTAACTCGCAGCCAAACACCGAACAACCTAATATTTTAGAAATAAAAATGCGATTTAAAATACTCAGAGTTTATTATTACTATTATTATTATTCTGAAAAAGCGCGTCGACAGAGATTTAGTTAAAATATTTCTAAAATTTGAAATTTGAAGGACATGCACTCAATTTCAAGATTTATCTTAACTTAAGTTACACGTCATATTTTCTAAAAGAAAAAAAAAAAGATGTTACACGTCAGATTGTAAGCAAGTTTTAGTAATTATTGCTTATCCAACATTTTAAAACAACTTGACAAATTCATTTATTTTGGCAATATTTAATTATATTAAACTAAAATTGATTAAAATTTATGTCGGCAATTAAGAGGTTGAATGTACGAACCTTTTATCTCAAGTCTTTATTATACATAACTCAATGAGAACAATTTAAGTTAGTATAAAAAAATTTTGAAAGTTAAGCTAGGTGTTACCAATATTTTTCTGGTCCAATTAAAAACTATCATCTTCAAAGGTGTGTTATAACTTATATTACATATGTGTGTCTAAAATCCAATTTTGACTATATTATTTTCCATGCAAGAAATAAAATTGCATGAATATTTGATTATTTTTTTTTAAAAAAATCTCCCTATATATATATATATATATATTTATATTTATATTGGTTTAACAGTTATTTAAAGGAAATTGAGTTTGATATAATAATTAATATCTTTATTTACTAAGCTCTAGTCAAATCAACCTCCATTTCATTATATTTGAAATCGAAAAATATCTATATTTATTAATTTGACTGCAGTTATATGTCAGTTGTGTTTGTTAAAGGAGGAAGAGGTCAATTTGATTGGAGTTAGATCCCTCGTGAAGAAAATTTTTGAGGTTTGCAGCTTGCAAGGATAGAGACGTTTGCCAATTTTAACATATTACGTGATCACATAATCAAGTTGTAGACAAGTTGATTGCTTGGGCGATTAACGAGGTTTGCTCGTAAGTCTGGTGGGAAGATTTCCCAATTTGGTTCCCCAATTTTTTGAGGCAAATTTTTTGTTTTTCTCGTTTGGTTTAGTTTGGGCTTTGTGTTTTTGTAATATATATAAATATATATATATAAGAAAAAAAAATCCAATATTTATGTAATATAATTATTTTTCTTACGTGGAAAATAAATAATAAATTAAGAGGGAAAAAGTTGGAAGCTTGGAGGGAGGTGGGGCTACGAAGAATTGTCCGGCGATAGCGAAAAGGAAGGCGAAGGCGCGTGAATTTCTCCGTCTCTTTCTCAGACAACTGCTTCCAATTTCCGCCATTAACGCTCTTCTCTTTCCCCACGTGTCTCTTCTTCTTCTTCTTCTTCTCTTCTCTTCTCTCTCTTTCACTTTCACTTTCACTTTCACTCACTCATTCTCTTCACTGGGTTTTCCCCCCTTTTCCCAATTCCTGCTTTTAGCTTCTTTGTTTTCATCTATTCTTTGTCTGCATATACATTCCAACTCCATTTCAAAAACTCCCAATTACCCATCTTCTTCAAACTTACCCAAATCCCATCTCCACACTTCATGCCTCTTCACAGCCACTGAGATTCATTAGGCAGCGGCTATTGGGTGTTTTCGTGATGTTCATCAAATTCTTATTCAAAAAGGATGTTCGCAAGATTCTCAAGCGCAAAGATAGCGATGCCGGCCAAAGGGGTACTTTCTTTCTTTCCCCCCGTCATTATCTCTAATCTTTTGTTTGAATTCTGGTAGTTTTGCGGATTTCCCCCTTCTTTTTCGGATTGTTGCTTTGCAATTTCGGCTCCACATTGGATTCTTACGTCATCCAACTGTTTGTTGATAAAGCGCTTTAAATCAATGTAGAAAGCCCCAATGGGGGGAGGTTTTGCTTACATAAAAGTATAAACATTTCTCAAACAGGCGCTCTCCGTTTCTTGTTCCCTCGCCATGAAGGCCGTCATGCCTTTGATCAGATTGGCTAGGGGTTTTGGTACTCCATTATTATACTAAAATGCATTTAGCGACCTTTGGTTTTCTGATTAGCATTGTGCTAATGAGTTTTCTGTGAATCAGATCTGGACTTTTCTTAGCCATTTTGGTTTTGAGTACTCAGGAGCTGCTATGTTTTGTGATATTTAGCAGAGCGGAAGTACTAAAACTGATTGCCCACTGTGAAACCTATTAGTGTATATTGAGAGGGCTGTTATTTTTCTGTTATTTGTTAGCTTTTCTAACTGTGGTTGAGTTTGTTTAACATTATTAGTTAAGCTCTCTGATACCAAACCTTCCTCCCCATTATCTATTTATCTCCACTATTATTGTGTTTAAGTGGTTGCATGTGCCAAGTCAATGGGCGTTAAACTTTTGTACTCTTCAGAATGAGTGAAATATCCTTACATTGTTGTGTTTTCACCTTTCTATTGTTTGCTTATACTTGGTTCGGTTTATGTCCTTCCATGAGGAAGTTGCTTTAGGGCACATTTGAGAGTGATTTTGAAATTATTCAAATTGTTTTGTCACGTTTAAAATCACTCTCAAACATGCTTTTAATTCTTCAAAGTTTGTATGACTGAAGGCATGTTTGGAAGTGATTTTAACGATTTTAGAATCACTTTCAAACATACCCTTAGTATTGTTATGATAGATTACTTCGTCTTGTTTTATTTTCTAACTTACATTATTGGTCAAATTTGTAATATCAGGAAGATCTCTGGAAGATTTGCGAGGATCATTATTTAGCAAATTTCGCTCACCTGAAGGTGCCAAGCGTCAGCAGCAACGTTCCTGTGGTCCTGCTGTTGCTCTTACATTCAATTTCTTTGTTGCAGTTAGTATTATTTTCATGAATAAATTGGTTGGTATTCCAATGCCTATCTAATGTCAATATTTTACCTTTGAACTTCAATGGATTGTCATCTTTCCAGCTGGTAATTCTGGTGGCTTTTTTTTTCGTCTGTGTTGTCTCAGGTGCTTAAAACAGTCGGCTTTAAATTTCCTATATTTCTCAGTTTCATTCACTATTTCATTAGCTGGATATTGATGGCTATTTTGAACTTTTTCTCTATCCTTTCTGCATCTCCACTATCCAAGACTACCCGTTCATCTACTCTACTTACGCTTGGTTTAGTTATGTCCTTATCTACAGGGCTTGCTAACGTAAGCTTGAAGTATAATAGGTGAGAGTCAACAATCCTCTTTTCCTTGATATATTGTTTCCTGACATTCTGAATGCTAATATCAATTCTCCAGTGTGGGTTTTTATCAGATGGCAAAGATTGCTGTAACTCCATCAATTGTGCTGGCAGAATTTATATTATATGGAAAGAAAGTTTCTTTCTCGAAGGTAAACCAAACTCCAAATATATGAGTGTATTTTTTAGATGTACTGAAGTTTTTGTATACTCTCTCGGAAGCTGTCATGACTTATACCTATTACAGTATCACAAACTATTAAACGGAAATTTGGGTCTGCCCATACATCTGAATCAGAAAATCCTCTTTATTGGAATTTATCAAAGACTAGTATCAAACTTTTCAAATCTATGGTATCATGTCATGAAGCTGGGTGAACTAGACTTTTTGATCTCTACGCAAAAGAAGAAAATGTTCGATGCCATCTCAAAGCAGATTTTACTAAACTCCTAGTCAAGTTAAACTTATTAGTTATACCTTGATCGTTTGTTGTCCATTCTTTCAAAAACAAATTTTACAAAGATATCCAAAAATGACTAAGAAAGTTGATACTTTTCTTTGGTGAGATTTCTAGTGTGCCGTAGTTGAGTAAATTTGAGATCAGCTGAGAGAGGATAGAAATATAATTTGGAATTATCGTGCTTGAGATGATTGAACTGGATCAGAAATTTCTTCTAGCAGTTTTGTTAATGAGAAAATTTTAAATCAGTTGATGAAGGAAAGATCTATATAATATTTTCAAAATCTATGTCGTGTCGTGCTGGGTCATTGGCATTTAATCAAACCCTGACAAACCCATCTCGTCATGGGCTGGGTGGGGACTTTGTAATAGGATAAGGTCTAGGAATTGATGGCTTTGCATTCCAATTGTATATAATTTGTCAATTAAAGTGCAATTCAAATGCAAGAGTGCAGTTGAAGTTGGTATTGGATGTGAAATTCTGTGAGCAAGTGACGTAATGCAACATTATTATGGCATTGATCTTTCCTTTGACGACAAGGTAGTCTTCTGGATGCTATGGGTAGCACACTAAAGAATCCATTTAAATGAAATGGACTGAAGTCAAGCTCTTTAACATAAAATGCATATATATGCAATAGGTTATCTGTCCAAAATTTGATGCTTTTAGAATTTCCCTTTTACTTTAGTTTTGTGGACTAAAAAGTATACTAAACAGTAGCAGGGAGAATTATGCATTCTCGTTTGCAAACGCTTGGAGGGGGAATAACAGGGGTAAAATGAGGAATAGAACTCTGAAATTATGTGCCAGACACCTTCCTTAAATATCCTTCCCCATTCAAATACTGACAACGGCAAAGGGTTTTTCCTCTCCCCTTGCAGTTTAACAGCTCGGGAGTCCAAAACGTTTGTCTGGCGTGGCCATTCTGGTAGCTTCAGATGTATTGAGCAATTTTTTGGGAAGATATTGCTCAATGGTTTATGCTCTGCATTGATATACCATTAGCCTTTATCCTGAATTCTGATAAATCTTCTCTATGTCGCCAAGGTCCTAGCACTTGTGGTGGTATCTATTGGTGTTGCAGTGGCTACGGTGACTGATCTGCAGTTTGATTTCTTTGGTGCTTGTATTGCATTGGCATGGATCATTCCTAGTGCAGTTAATAAGATTCTTTGGTCCAGTCTGCAACAGCAGGAGAATTGGACAGCAATGGCGTATGTCAAACACCCATCCTTCATTTTATCATTTATCTTTATCTTTTTCATGTTGCATACCAACAAGGGATTGAATCTGAACTTGAAACTTTTTTCATAGGTTAATGTGGAAGACAACACCTATTACATTGTGCGGTTTTATTGCTTTAATACCTTTCTTAGACCCGCCTGGTGTTTTATCTTTCAATTGGAGCTACTATAATACACTGGCTATTCTGCTGTCAGCAATTCTGGGTTTCTTGCTTCAGTGGTCTGGTGCCTTAGCACTCGGGTATGTGAAATCACACAGCTATTTTCAGTTTTTCATCAAGCAACATGTTTGGTCTTAATATATTCTGACATTTTTTCAAGCGTCATATATGCTATTAGATGCACTGTATATGATAAGGGGAAAAATAGTGTCATATATGCAGGGTTCCAAACGAACACTTCAATCAAGATTGTTTGTATGTTTTTTCTTTTTTTTTTTAAATAATTTTTGTATTGTCGTGTAATAACAATCTAACTGGCAATGTGATTTAGGAAGCCTATCCTTCTGTATTCCTCCTGGATTCAAGTGAGCTTTTAGTATGGTCGTTCGTAAGCTTGTCAATTGTAAATCATTGGATACTTATGGAAATTCAACGTTATGTGATGGTTTTTAGCTTTTCACCTATGTGTCACTCAAGAAACCAAAGGAAGTTGTTTTCTTTTACCCCCCTTTTCTTAATATAAACATCCTATCTGTACCACCATAAGGCTAGTAAAATCTTGTTTCATTCCATGCATCATTTAGGGTTTGTCATATGATAAGGAGATCAATAGTGTGTGATAAGAAGGTTCATGAATGTTTCATGCATAAAACAACAGTTCAAAAGGAATCTTAAATTACTGCGTAAGTGGTCATGTGTAGGGAAAAAGTTAGGTCAGCCCTGTCTTATTGTAGGCTATTCTCCACACTGTTTTCAGTGACAAATAAAATATCATCAATGAAATGAAATATAGACGGAAAGAGCATGCAAAATATGAAGCCAATGGAGTTACAAACAGCCGAAAAAAATCTTGGCACTAAGAAGACGAACATCTCTGAAGATCCTCCCAGAATTTATACCGCTACTTCTCAGCTATAATTTTCCAAGGGCTTTTCAAAGTAGTAAGTTATGATGACCTAAGTTCCATTCCAACCGTGAGGACTGAGGAGAAATATCAAACTTGCTTACGTTGAATTTATTTCAAGGAACCACGTTTCTCTTATGATTAGTTAATGCTACAATTCTTCATGTGATGCTACTTCTTGTTTCTCCATCATGTATCTTGAGGCCAACTACTTAATGTTCAAGCAAAATTCTGTTGAAGGCCTTTTGTTTAGGCTGGAAATATAGATCCAGTACAATCATGTTAGGATACCTCCTAACAAGAAATTTCAAAGAAACAGAAAAAGAGTAATATATTGCAATATCAAGAAAGTTGCAATATACCCATAGCATTTCGAGAGGGTCATCTCTCTCTCAAAGTCCTACAATGGAAATTCTCACTAAAATGATCCACCCCATCCCCAATTCCTATTTATAATCAAGTAACCCTAACTAATTACTCTTATCCCCGTAGTACTGTTGTACTAACATTACCAATGTATATACTTAATAGTACTTCCACACGTCATAAATTGATTTCCATGTCTTTGACGTTAACTATTTTCAGATTACCTAAGTTTGCCTTATGATCTATTATGCCGAAAATTTTCTCTGAGATGAGGTTAGTTTTGTTAATCTTGTACGTATGTGAGTTCGGATGATTTTCATATGTTTGAAATAATCAAAATATGAATATTAATTTGTTTGAAAGGATTGATACGCCAAGATGAACTACTGGTTATATGGTGAACTCTAAAATTTTCTTTGTAGGTTATTGCATATCTTCCTTTTATTAAATCTGTCTTTCAGTTGCTGCTTTTAAATGATTAAATGTGTGAATTTAATCATTCAATTGCCATACGATGGAAAGATATTGTTGACCCGATTGGTAAAAGCACAGGCCAGTGCAACTGTGCAGAAGCACCTGAATATCCTAACGAATTCTCTGAAATTTCATCCAATCTGTCCAACTGCTAGCATGAACTTGTTGATATTGGTTGTTTTGGTCCAACCTTTTTTTCATCTCAACTAAAAGCTTAATTTTGATGCACTGGAAAGTTCTCTTACATTTCAGTTTTATTCTAAAAGATGATAGATATATGGATTTTAGCCTGATAACCCCAAATTTCAGTTCTTTGAGGTATATATGATCTGCTTCTATTAATTTTTAGTTTTATGAATTCTACAGGGCTACCTCTGCTGTCAGCCATGTTGTACTCGGACAGTTTAAAACCTGCGTCATTCTTCTCGGGAACTACTATCTGTTTAATGCTGATCCTGGCAAAACTAGTATATGTGGTGCGTTCACAGCTATAATGGGCATGTCTGTTTATACCTACCTTAACTTGAGACAGCAACAAACCAAAATATCTAAACAAGCCTCCTCTTTTCCAAAATCTAAACTTAGCAAGGAAAATGGAAGCTCTCATGATGAGAAGTTAGGGGAGGAGTCTGTTTGAGTTAGGAGATGAGCAATTTCAATGGCACGAAGTTAAGGATATCTGTCGATACTTCGCAGGCGTTTCATTGATTCGTTTTTAGCTAACTCTTTCATTTTTATGCAGATAGAGATTAGGGATATATGCATGTTAATATGATTACACTGCTTAATTTTTGATTGCTTAGTAATTTGTCAGTCAGGATCCAGAAAGCAATTTTCTGCTTCATAATCTTTTATTCTCTTGCAATTTTTTTTCCTGACTCGTAGAGTCGTTAAACTATTAACTATAAACTATACAATGTAGAAATGAAATATATATTGAAGAAGCCCTTGCATTTTGCTTCATTCTTGTGCAACAACAAAGCTCCTTCTTGGCTTGAGGTGCTGTGAACTATTGGCCATGGCCTATTATTCTTTGTTGATTGCCTTCAATGTCTAATGATTAGAGGCATTCAATTGGTAGTAATTACTGATTAGAGACTTGGGTTGTAATTGTTTTTGAGAATATAGAAAGAAGCTTGTGTTTTTAAGCTTTTTTTAGACTAATATTGAAGCATTGGAATGTATAAGTTGAAGAAACTGAAATCTTTCCAGAAAAGATTTTCCTCTGGTCCCTAAGCTTCAGATAGAACTTAGTTTTGACCTTAGAGTTAGAGGAGTGTATTATATAAACTCTCTAACTCTACTAATGTCTTTAAATCTGTAATATGATATTTTCTCTTTAATAATACTCTCTCAGCTCGTAGACATAGCTAACACTGTTATTGAACCATGTAAATCTTTGTGTCGATTATCTATTGTTTATGTGTTACGAAATTGACAAATAAAAATGAATAGAAAAGCGTAAACAGTAAAAATCAACACACAGATTTAAGTGGTTCACTAACAGTATGTTAGCTACATCCATTGGGTAGAGCGAGAATAGTTTTATTAGAGAGAATTCTTCATAATACAGAATAGAGACGTCTCTAGGGTTAAATAGTTTATATAGCACACTTCTCTAAACCCTAGGGATAAAAAAACGTAAATAACGTAAAGATGACAAATATATATAACTTAGGTTCTGAGAGACCCTCGTACTTGGTCATTCAAAGCACCGGATAACAGATTCAAGATATTCCAACATTACGTGTGACGATAATGGAGAAAATAACAGAAAGCAGTGAATAGTAACAGTAAATCCGAGGAAAAAAATGGCAAAAAGGAAGGAAGGTACAACAAAAGAAGATGTTATGTGAACAGAAGGGCCCAATTCTTGAAGGCAAATCTGTGAAAGTACAATCTTATTTGGTTTTGATTTTGAATGAAAGAGAGAAAAAGCAGCACATGGGGCAGATTGGTGTCGGCATTGATGCTTACACAAAGTCTTTATATTTTTTAAAAAAGTGATTTCATGTCGTTTCAAAACCCTTCATTTCTTTATTCTCTAAAACAATACTTTCAATAAGAGTATGACTTCAGATAAATTGTTTGCATACAAATTCAATTGATTTTTCTTTTTCGAGTTCAACAATGTCGATATGGGAAACATTTAGTACATATGCTATAATATTTTAACTAGTTAAATTATAGTTAAGTTGCTACTGAACTTTAATTGATTACGACATTAATAGTCTCTTTGGAAATTGGATCTTTAAATCTCCATTTTCAAATGAAGAGAAAATAACATTGCATGAGTTTGAACACATGACCTTCATGAACTACCCTACTCTAATACCATTTTAAATCGTTGATTGACCTAAAAATTTAAGCTGATGGTGAAGACAAATTTAATATTATGTCATCTATCATGCTTAAGATTTACAAATAGTTTTTTTAGGGAAATTTTCACAAATAGAAAAAAATGTCAAACTATTTATACAAAATAGAAAGAAAAAAAATACTGATAGACATTAATAGGCTTCTATCAGAATCTATCAGTGATAGACTTCTATCAGGATCTATCAGTGATAGACTTCTATCATTTCTATCACTGATAGATCCTGATAGTTATATCAACGTCTATCACAGCTATCTAAAAATTTTGCTATTTTGTGTAAATAGTTTTCTTTATTTTTCTATTTTTCATTTTTTTTTAAGTAGACAGTAAAATAAAGAAACATAAAGATGAAATTAGTGTTTATAAGCCTACTTTTTCAAAAAGAAAAAAAAAAAAAGAAAAAAAGGCTAATTTTTCAAAAATAAAATATCACACTTGAAAAGAAATTTTTGCACACGTAATTAACAATGAGTTAGAACTATAACCTTCTATGATGCCAACATGAGTTTCACTCAATTAATTGAATATATTCTAAGTTCTATATATAGTCTTATATATATATATATATATATATATCTTCTAAGTTCTATGTATAGTCTAATAATTTTAATTTTTTTTTGTTGTTTTTTTATTTTTTTTAAATTTCTGACAAGATTCTAGAATGAATTGTGAAAGACTGATCTCTCTTGGGTTCTAATCTAATTTTGTATGCAAAAAGAAAAGAATATATTTTTCCAAGAAGCATGATACTATGGACAAAAACCTCATTTAAAAGTGTATTTATTACTCCAAAAAGATTATTTAAAATTATAAAAAAAAAAAAAAACTGAGCTGTGACTGCAATGAAATCTCATCAACCATAAATTTAATTTGATTAATTTGATTAATTGCTTCATTTGGAGGGTTCTGTTCAGAAAACCACATGCATTGTTCAATACCATCCAAGACACAACTTTGCAATTGCAATATATATCAAATTCATAATCTCTCCCATCTAAATGCTTCTAAACAATATTAATTTACTATCAAATTCATTGTCCTTTTCTTTTTCAAAAAAAAAAAAAAAAAAAAAAAATCACTGTCTTTTTCTTTACTTGACAGTTTCTCTTGTTTTCATATAGAGAGATTAATTTCATATGGTAAAATACTAAATATATATCCTACCATGTTTGTTATGGCTTAAAAATTAATCACATGGGCTAAGTTTGTGATTAGTTGCATACCCATTTTTTGTGTTAATATTTAATTGCTCCTTACCCCCTTAATTTTTAAAGAAAGAAAGGATCTCGTTTAAATGCTAAGTTGATTATCATAGTCAATAGTTATAATAGTTTGTGTTTGAGGTGCAAACTATTTTAGTCTGAGTTACAAATGAGGGAAGAGGATGATTGCAAAATAGTAAATACGGTAGACAACGAGAGTTTTCAAAAATTTTATGTAGTTAAGTATGAGTTATAATAAGGTTTAAATATTACTTTGGTCCCTGTACTTTTGGGTTCTGTTCATTTTAGTCCATGTACTTTTAAGATGTTCAATCTGGTCCTTATACTTTCAACTTTGATTCATTTTAGTCCCTGCACTTTCAAAATATTCATTTTGGTCATTGAACTTTAAAAAAGTAACCATTTTGATGCCTTAAAAATAAAAATGAAGGGATCAAAATGGTCACTTTTTAAAAGTACATAGACCAAAATGAACATTATGAAAGTACAGGGACCAAAATGAACTAAAAGTACAGAGACCAAAGTAATATTTAAACCATTATAACAATTAGGAACTTCAACTAGGACTGTAATAGCCTACTCCACTCAAAGCAAGTTGGAGGCTCAAAATGTCCTCTTGGTGTGTATATATAATCGTAAACGTAAACTATAAATATTTAATTGCTCATTTTTTGTCTGAGTGACTTAAATTCTCTTAAGAATAAGAATTAAAATGAAATGGAAAACAAATAGAGAAAGCAACTCATAGTTCCTTGATCAAATCTAAGGTTACATTGAAATTAGGTAAAAAAAAAAAAGAAGAGAAAAAAAAATCAAAATTGCAACTTTTGGGAATTAATTTGCAAACAATAGATATAAAGGGAATATATTTGTGAGGGAATTAACCAATTGGTCACATAATTAATCATCCTTTGGAGAAGACTTTACTTAGCCCAATGAGCTCCTTGCCCTTTGATTAAATAAATTAACTAAGTCTAACCCTAATCCTAAGCCTCTCGAATTAATCTTTATCAAACAACTTATAATCCCAAAAGCACATAATATAGAATTGTTATTGGTAAGGCAACCAGCATTCCAAATATGACCCTGCACAAATTAAATGCCCATGAAAAAAAAATTTACCATTAGTCGTAAATCATAAACTAAAAAATATAAATACGAATACGAGACACAAATACGACACGAACATGAACATAACAACATACAACTTTTCAAAAATTTCAAACAAGACACAGTCATGATGTTTTATTAAAATATATAACATTTTTAAGTACGTTAGTCAAACTAAAGTATTTGTGCTCGTTATATTGATAAGAAATAAAAAATTAAACTTACGCTGTGCTGAGTATATCTGCATGAACATTGTACTCTTTGGCAAATACAAAAGGAACAATTCCTTGGGGAAGTGCAGCCTATGATGGTGAAGAAGAAAAGAATATGAATATTATCATAATGTTTGATGAATAATCATAATCATAATCTTAATTGTGTAATTAGTGATGGGTAATTAAAATTAAGGATTCACCTGAACAATTGCAACATGAAGAAGAACTCCACGAAGACCAACTGCAATGGAAGTAGCAGCCATCACAGCAGGGCCTGTCAAGAATCTCACTGCCATTGAAAATGTTGCAACTGATTTCCCACAAGCTATGATCTTTGGTTGTAAAGCCATGAACAAACCTGTCAACGAATCGATTCGATTCAAACTCGTCAAATCATATCAAACTAACTCGATCCGAAGCAAATGAAAAGGAAGAACAAGATGAATACCAAGACTAAACATAGCCATTCCCAAACCAGCATCTGATAGAATTGAGATGGATCCTTTTATAATGGTGGGCATTTCAATGTGCCATCTGTAATCATACATCATATCAACAATGCAATTAGTCTAGATATAGATTCATTTTTAGTCGAGCAACAAATCCACCTGTACTAGTAAGCGGGACGTTTGGACCAAGAAGTTGGGAAGTAGGGAGTTGTGAACTCTACTCATTATTTGACCCAAGGACGGAGTTTGTGAGTCCTATTACAAAAAAACATCAACTTTATACCTTATTAACTCCTTAAAACGTGAGCCCCAGAAGTTCACAACTCTCCAGACTTCATAACTGTATGGAGTTCACAACTCTATCTCTTGTTCCAAACGTCCCCTAAAAGTTTCTATTGATCTATTAGTGTATATAGAAAAGTATTTTTTTTCGAAATAGAGAGGGAGAGTACTTGTAAGAAACGAGAGACCACGCGACACCGAGAAGACTAGAATAGGTGTTGGGATTTCTAATGAGCTTTCTCCACACCATGATGAGAATGAGGCGAGTCATGACACTTGCAGGAGGCATATGCTGCTTATTGTTCTTATTTTGTTCAAAATCTTCTTCTTCCATGTTCATCTTCTTTTGAAAACCACTATATGGAGATCCATTATTGTTCCCTCTAAACCTTTTCTTTGATCCTTCCTCCGTTGATTCTTCATCCCTATTCTTCCTTCCTGGACTCATATTTTGTATCACTTCTTGCAGCCCTGCATTCCCACAATAAACCAATAAATATATACGCTATATTAATCGATGTGCAAGTAAGTTTGAGGTTCCATCTCTCACCTTTTGCAGCAATGGCTTCTTGTTGGGTTTTGGAAGCGTCAATGGTGGCAAAGTCGGTGGCCGTGGCGGTTCTATTTACGGCGTGTTTGAGGTTTCCTTCTGAAACAGGAGAAGCACTTGAGCTCCAAACAAACATGTGAAGATCCTTGTTGTTGTTGTTGGCTGTGGAATTTGCACCTCCATGGCTGTTGTTGGTGTTGTTATGATCTTTCTTCTTCATTTGCCCTCCACTTGAAGATCCTGAAAACATGGGGTTTGGTGGTGGGTAAGATGGCATTGATCCTCCATTGAAAAGCTCCCCACTCATGCTCCTTCCTCCTCTTTTCTTCTTCAACATCTCCTCGTCGAAGTTTGACGTTCTTGGCGTTACTCCTTTCGATGATTGCAACGAGTAAACTTCACCTGCATCCATCAACTCAAAAGCTTAAACAAACTTTTAACCATTTTCTTATCATTATATGAAGTTGGGAGAAACTACGGTAGATCCAAATAGAAAATTATCATATAAAACAAAAAAGAAAATGATATTGCAGGGATCTAAATTAATAAAGACTTACTATCTTAATATCAATATCGTACTAAAAGCTTAAGCTATTTACCAAGGTAAATTCAACCTTTGCTCTTACTTTTGAACTTGAAAACGATCGATCCAATAAACGAACCATTATTTGAATGCTCTTCTACGATGCTAAACTACTATTAAATCCAAATCCAAAAATATTCTACTCTAATACCGTGTTAAATTTCTAACTAAACTCAAAAGTTTAAATCGATCGATTACGATAAAAAATCAATCTTTCTTATATATAATGATTTAACTTATGAATACCTTGAAAACTATTGGTGTATCCATGTTTAGGACTAGGAGCTTTACTAGCAAACATGGCATAAAAATCTGTCTGGTTGAAGCTAGAAGCTCTAGGCGTCGGTTCTCTAGAAGATTGAACGGAATAAATCTCAACTCCGGTGAGATTAGAAGCTCTAGGAGTCATGGAAGTCAACGAATTCAAACCATGAGATTTGAAAGAAGAAACCATAGAAGAAGCTGCAGATCTTCTAACTACAACATGAAGCTTCCCATCATCACCTATCTCAGCATCCGCTTGCAATTGTTCTCTCCCATTCAACGAAACGACATCGGAATCGACTCGAAACGACGTAATCGATCCAGCTGTCTCGGGGAACTGCTCTGTTATCAAAAGCTTAGCTCCTCTGTATTCGAACATGAAGAGCATTAAAGTATACCAAATTATGCTCTGTAAGACCACAATTTGGACCATGAGATTGCCAGAGAAATCGCCATACATGGCTTTAAGAAGAGGGATTCCCATAACGAGAGTGTTGGGAAGAGTGGAAAGGGAAAACAGAGTGATCATCCATTCGAGGGTCCCCTGTTTTGAGAAGCTCTGCCATAGAAACAGAGCAAAGAGGATGACAACTTTTTGAAGGGAATCAGCGGCGATGAATTGGTAGTTCATGGCGTAGGGATCGTTGGAGGAGATGAAGTGGAAGGAGAGTAATGGGACCGCGAAAACGGCAACGAAACGGTTGATACCGGAGCATTGATCGGGAGTGAAGATTTTCCACCACTTGACAGAGCCATAAGCTAATATCATTGCAACATATAGTGGCACAATTGCTGAGAATACATCGTATATGTCTTTTCCGGTGATCATTTTTTGTTTGATTTACAGAGAAATGTGAAGAAGAAGAAGAAGAAGAAGAAGAAGATGAAGTGGAGATGGATTTGTTTGTTTGCTTTTTGTGTTTTTTCCTCAATGTTTGGGTTACATGAGGAAAATAGAAGATGGAAGAGAAGGGAAAGAAGGAAGAGAAAGATATGGATGATTCTCTAGTCTTTATATACTCAAAACTCCATAGAAATTACTCGAACAGGTCATCGACACAATGTAGCTGTCAATTTTTCGTTATTTTACGTGAGGGAGGCAAGTATCTTAAAATTATATCTCTATACATCTAGATTTCTAAATCTATATCCGATGATTATTATGAAATAACCATTGAATATAGTTTTTTTAAAGTCATTAAAAGTTGTGTAGCTAGAAATGAAAGTACACTAATGACTGATGCTCTAGTAAAACTCTCTTGTAACATGTCTATTAATGAATGACTACATTACTAAAAACTTTTCCAATCAACAATTTCACACTCTTCCATGTATAAGAGAGAGAAAAAATACCAATATTTCAATATCGTATCTCGTGATTATCAGGTATGGATATTTCTAAATCCACGTCCAAACGTGATTAAGAGTCAAAAATAATATCGTAGGAGAAAGCATTCAATCAAATCACAAAAGCATATATTGATGAACATGACTTTTATAATTGAAAATACAAAAAGTTACGTGTAAAACTCCCAAGTTAGAGAAAAACTACGGATTAGAAAAATTCCACTATATGAAAAATTGTTACATCATACAAAATAATTCTCTCTTCTGATCCCAATTACAAGAACATTCTCTAAAAGCTTTTATACTACTCACACCCTTTCCCACTTAACTAGAGTTAGCACACTAAACTTAAAATATTTCTAATTGGGAAACTTTGAAATTAGAGGCATAAGCTCCGGTTAAAGTGTTCCTAATTGGGAAACCTTGAAACTAGAAGTATAAACTTCTTTTATAGGCTTGGAGTCTATCGTCATTATTCAATTTAACCGTGGGACAACTGTACTTCTAATATTTTGCTAAAAATCCAACAAAAAAGATATAACTAATATCCACCACTAAACTTTTTAACAACAACGAAAGATAAGAAGATGATAGAAAAGAATCAGAATAAACACATGTCAAAAACTTAATCAGAAAACAAAAAAAAAAAAAGTCAATGGTAATTGGTAAAGAAGGGGGGCAATAACTTCACTTGGTTGTTTGTTTAGAGATCCAATGAGAAAAGAGAAAAAGAAGTGGATGCGTGAAGAAAAGACATGTTGTTGTTGTTAAAACTTAAAATATTAAAATATTATTAGAAGATCAGAGATTGTCGTTGAAAGAGAAAAAAAAAATTTTATTTATTTAAAAAAAAAAAAAAAAAAAAGAAAAAAAAGAAAAAAAAAGGAAACAGCATACTTGGCGCTGGACATTACAGTTTTATGCTTATCTTCTAGGGGTTTTGGAGATATAAAGTCAGTCACCATGCACATGCTTATGCTTTCATTTAAGATTTAATCACATGTATGCTTCTTCTACGACTTTGTACCACTTTTAATCTTTCACATTATCTCGTAGGTTCGAAATATCGATGTCGATAGAAATATTGAAGTCCTGATGTTATGAAAGTATTGATGTCGATGGAAGTTTTGAAAAATTTTATGAAAATTGTTATGATTAGTTAATGGAACTTTGATGTATATTGTAAATGTTTGTGTAAATGTTGATGCGATAACAAAAAATTTAAAAAGGAAATGGAAAAATGGTTACAAAATAATATAAAGTTTAGGAATATTTTGAAGTGAAATGATGTGAAAATGAAATTTTTTAATGGAAAAGAAACAAAACTCGCATTCAATTCGATTACGAGGGAAAGTTATGTGAAAATTTAATGCAAAAAGTTTGAATGAGGTTAAAAATAAATATAGATTATTATTTTTTTATTTCTTTTTGTTTTCAAATTCGATTTCTTTGGATATGAAAGTTTTGAATTGAAAAATAAAGTTGAAAAATTGAGAAAAGATGACAATTAGAAAAAATAGCACATTGAAGAAGTTTCATCCTTTGTTAGATATGACATTAGTGTGTGAAACTATACAATTACGTGTAATAAAGATTATAAAAAAAAATTGAATAGAGCTGACGTAGTTAATTCGTAAAAAAAATCAAAATTTCCTTGAAATTTTTTTGAAATTTCGTATAAATAAGGGTAAAAACAAAATTCCCCCAACCAAATTGATCATTTCGATGAAAAGTTTCTGCCATGATTATATGCGATTTAACATTTTTTAAAAAATTAATAATAATAATTCATATGAACTTACTTCCTACTTTATTTATTTATTTATTTTGAAAGTGGTCATATAAACTTATTAGTTAATTTTTGAGACGTCATGAATGAGGAGACCGTTACATACATAGAGAAGAGGGAGAGTAAGCCTACACATAAATCAAGGATAACATTTAATGACGATACATTTTTAAATTGGATCTCAAAAAGAGTGTAAGTGACAATATTTATTTAGAAAATGTTACGTATTCTATTATTTACTTTTAGCCCTTTTATATATATATATATATATATATATATATATAAAAGATTGAAAACATTAAAATATCTGATTTTTTAGTTGAATTATACTTACGTTGACTTAACTTAATTATTTTATAAATCAAATGATTCATTTTACCTTTGTTATAAACTCAATAGTCTAGAAAAACAATTATTTTTATTTTTTATTTTTTTATTTTTTTTTAATGTTTTACTAGCCATCAATATTTCATGAGATGTCCTATAAAAGATGTGATTTGATTTTTAGATATGGAATATATTCTTTGTCTTCACTTTAGTTCTCAAATTGTAGATATTTATATTCATATTAATATTATAACAGAACCTTTTTTTTTTTAGAAAATATATTATATAGACCTTTCTGTGTTTAATATATATATATATATACATTAATTTTTAACGTATAGTTTTTAGATTTACATATTCCTTAATAATTTTATATATATATATATATATATATATATATAATATATATATATAAAAGATTGAAAACATTAAAATATCTGATTTTTTAGTTGAATTATACTTACGTTGACTTAACTTAATTATTTTATAAATCAAATGATTCATTTTACCTTTGTTATAAACTCAATAGTCTAGAAAAACAATTATTTTTATTTTTTATTTTTTTATTTTTTTTTAATGTTTTACTAGCCATCAATATTTCATGAGATGTCCTATAAAAGATGTGATTTGATTTTTAGATATGGAATATATTCTTTGTCTTCACTTTAGTTCTCAAATTGTAGATATTTATATTCATATTAATATTATAACAGAACCTTTTTTTTTTTAGAAAATATATTATATAGACCTTTCTGTGTTTAATATATATATATATATATACATTAATTTTTAACGTATAGTTTTTAGATTTACATATTCCTTAATAATTTAAAAAACAATAAACAAACTCGTTTGTTGATACAAGATTCTCTGAATCTACCTTAAGCTCCATAAAAATAATTAGGGAGAAAATTATGGATTTTTTTTTTTAAATCAAGTCAAATTTAAATTTTGAATTAAATTGAATCTGAGTAGTAAAATTATAGACAAAATCATTTTGGTCTTAGCTTTTGAATTTAATTTTCATTTAATCCTTAAATTTCAAAATGTTACCATTTTAATTTTGAATTTGATTTTAATTTATTTCTTAGGAGTTTAAAATGTTTTATTTTACACGTTTAAATGCACTTTTCATATTATTAAAATAGATTTTGAAGGACTAAAATCATTTTCTAAGTATTTTTGAAAAATGATAAAAGGGAATTTTTAAAATTAGAAAAATAAGGGAAACTATTTACCGAAAATAGCAAAAATTTTAGATAATTGTGGTCTATCACTTATAGAAATGATAGAAATCTATCACTGATAGATGATCTATCAATGTCTATCAGGATTTTTTTGTTTTTTTTGTTATTTTCTGTAAATAGTTTGACATTTTTTATCTGTGAAATTTTTTCTTAGAACCACTCATGAACATGTCACTTAGTCGCTAGCATAGTTTAAAATTTCCGATTTCGATAGGTTTGAAATACCAGTAGGGGAAAATTTCGATTTTTTTTTTTAAAAAAATTAGCCATGCTAGCTCAATGAGATTTTTTTTTTCTTTTACCTTCAAGAAACAACATATTTTCATTCAAATCTTTTCCATTGAATTTTCAAATCATTTCACCTCAAACTTGAATTGATATGAATTCTTTAATATTCCTCTCATTTTCTCTCAAGCTATATCTACTTCTAGAGTTTTTTTTTTTCTTCTTTCTTTTCTATTATATTGTGTTATGTTTAATGCTATGTTTTTTATATCCTTTTTATTTTAATGTTATGATTTTTCTATCCTTATTGTATTATGTTAGGTTAGTTTAATGCTACCATTTTTCATTTTTGTATCCATTTCATTTTATAATAAACAATTTATAATAATTTTATATGTAAATATTTCATGTTATTTTAATTTTGTAATTATTTTTCCATTTCTTTTTTAAATTTCTACTATCGCATTGACATATCACAAAGATTTTGCAATAGACATCTTAATATTGTCTTCCTTTATAGAAATAATGATTAAAAATGGTCAATTATAGTCTAACAAAGTTACAATCATAGTTTCATTAACTAATTATAACAATTTCCATAAAGTTTCTCGAAATTTTCATCAATATCGATATTTCCATCGATATTTCCGTAAAATCAGAACCTCGATATTTCTATCAATATCGATATTTCGAAACTTGATCGCTAATATATAATATATATCAGTTAAGTCATACTAGCTTTGGTGATTAAACTCTAAACAAGAATTTGAATATGTTTATGGTTCCATTATTTCTTCTGCTACTAAATTTTATAATGGATTTGAGTATTTTGTAGGTAGGTTTGGACACTTTGTTAGGTAAAATTCATTGGATACCTTCATCCTTAAAAAAATAATTTTAGCTATATAATTTTTATAAATAGAATACCAAACCACCAGTAATTTTAAAATCTTATTCACCTATTAAATTATTATTTTGAAAGGAAAAGCAGGAAATTTATTTGATGATAATTCACCTATAAACTTGATTCTATTAATTGATTTTTTGTTTTGTCAAAATTAATAATTAAACCAGTTGGCAGATACTGAGAAAAACTATTATAATAATAGCTACATATTCATGCAATTTTTTTTTTAAGAAAAAAAAATAAGAATTATGTGATTTATTTTTATTTATATTTAGTCAGCCGTTTTGTTTCTTATTTATTTTTCTACTAAATAAATAGCATCTAATAAACTATTATTTTACACATATTCAATTTATCTTTTTAACCCTCTTTACCATTCATCTATAATAATAATAATACCAAAAGAAGCATGTAAAAGAAGTTTCTTATGATTATGAACTTTTCAAAACAATAATTTCGAAAATTGTTGTCCTCGTAAATGAAAACAAGAATAAACAAGAAGCTCTTAAATAAGAAAATAAGATATATTTGTTAAATACAACAATATATCTTTGAATTTTCTAAAAATAAACCAAGGTATATTTGATAAGTGCATGAACAAAATATTTGTACAATATCTTATCTTATATACAGAACAATATATACAATGTATATTTACATTTTTCAATATATTTGTAAACACAACAAAAAATAAACAATGGTATAGCCAATGTATATTTACATTTTCCAGTGTATTTGTAAACACATCAAAAAATAAACCATAATATATGCGACGTATATTTACATTTTTTTCAGTATATTAACTGTATATTTGACATATACTTGAGATCTTTATGGAGATCAATTTTCAGCTAGGAGTATTGAAGAAAATGAACAAAATCTCCTAAAATGAAAGAAACATTAATTTGAAATATCCTACATTAGATGATATCAACTGAAATTAATAAATAACAAAAAATAAAGTCAAAATTAAAAAATGGTGTTAATAAAAAATAATTATATATTTCAACAAAAAAAATTATTGATGAGAGATATTGTAATTAATGATATTTTTTAAAAATATGTTATATAATTAAGGGAAATTTTCACATATAGAAAAAATGTCAAATTATTTACAGAAAATAACAAAAAAAACATTGATAGACATTGATGAACTTCTATCAGCATCTATCACAACTATCTAATTTTTCTATTTTGTGTAAATAGTTTCCCTTATTTTTCTATTTTTAAAATTTTTCCAATAATTAATAGTAAATAAAAAAATAATATGTTTTTATTTTATTATATTACAAAATTAAAGAATGAGAGAGAATCTATCAAAACCTTAAAAATTTCCTAAACTAATACTAAAATCTAGTTATTAAATATTACTAAATTTGAAGAGATTTGTGAAATATTAGCCAGGGCTAATTCTTTAAATATTTTCCCCAAAAATAGTAGAAAAAAAACGAAGAGGGCTATATTTTTTTGAATTAAAGGCCCACAGTTTTGGGTCCAAATGGATTTAATAAAGTCCAAAGGCCCATTTCATGTTGTAAGGTTTTTCTTTATATTTTAGTCCTATACTTCAGGTTTTACTTCATTTTAGACTCTATATTATCAATAAATCTTAAATGTAGTCCATATTACTAATTTATTATTTTATATATTTAAAATATGTTGACTAAAATTGGACAATTGAAAATACATAAACTAAAATACATGACTAAAAATGTAGGAGAAGCCTTTGATGTGAAGTTTTATCATCCACGAGCGAATTTTTGGTTTAAAAATGACATCTAATAAAGTAGTAACATGTTTTTTTTTTTCTTCCTTCCCAAGCTTCTTAAAGAAAAAAACATGTTTTTGTACTTTAAAATATTTTCTAAAATTTTCATTCTATGGATAAAATAGTAGTAAAATGATATTTATGCTTTGATATAAAAAAATAAAAAAAAATAAAAAAACACGATATTTATGCTAAAAAAAAAAGATTATATATATTTGAAACCACTATTTACGTGGTTAAGATATTGGAAAAGCAGAAAAATGAAGTAATTTTTAAAATTCAACCGATGAATAATTTGAAAATATTCTCTTAATTGGCTAAAGAAACTCTTCATTATTTTGGGAGTATATGTTATACCCAAAACAACAAAATGTTGAATAATTAATTGGAGAGTTTTCACATATAGAAAAATGTCAAACTATTTATAGAAAATAACAACAAAAATATATTATCTATCAGGGATAGACTTTTATCATTTCTATCACTAATAGACCCTGATAAACTTCTATCAACGACTATCACAACTATCTAAAAATTTTGTTATTTTCTGTAAATTGTTTCGCTTATTTTTCTATTTTTAAAAATTTTTCTAATTAATTTCTAATTAAAAGAGGAAAAAAAGAAAAATTATTATAAATGAAAAAAAAAATTTGTTTGTCTATGATAGAAAGAAACAGTAAAATAAAGTATGCACAATAAATAAATAAATATATAATATAGAGAATATAGTAAAAATGTCTATATATATATATATATATATATATATATATATATAAAAGAGATTGGCTTAGAATGTAGATAGCACAAAATAGAGAAATTTTGACAAAGAAATGGTTAAAAAGAGATGGAATTAATAACAAAATAAGAAATTAGATAAGGATTAATTAGAAAACTCTTTGGATAAGAACGATTATATTAACTAAACAAATTTATGAATGTTAAAAACATGACATATTTTTTTAAATTAGGATCATAACAACATTTATTTTGAAAAATTAAAAGTCAAAATTATTCTAAAGAAGGAAAAAAAAAGGTCGTCAAAATATCTGAATAATTTAGACTTTTAATAGAATCGTTTGTTGATAAACATACATTTAAAAAATTTGGACTTTTAAATAGAATCAAAAGTTTGGAATTTTCTTTTTCCATAAAGTCACGAAATTAGAATTTTCTATTTAAACACGATTCGATAATTGACTTTTAACAAAATCAAATATGCTTTAAGGATTTAAACTACGAATTAATGGAGAATATAATTGTATAAAGCATACTTTGATATTACCACTATATTATTCTTTCTATTTTTAAAACTCAGAATTTTTATTAATTCTGCATCATTTTCCTTAATAATTCATATGGATAGATTCTCTTTGTAACCAAATCTATTATTTTGCACCTAATATTCATGTCATTTTTTTCTTAAAAAAAAATAATATCTAATCGTTTAAAATTTTTAAAGAAAAACTACATTTTTAGTCTCCGAATTTTGAAGGGTACTTGAACTTTTAAAATGTATCTCTTTAGTATTCGAATTTTTAGAAATAGATTTAGAAGATTCTTGAAATAATTTTTTATAATTTAAAATGTCATATAATTATTTAAAATAATAATAAAAAAAATTCTTTGATATTTTTCCGTTTTACCACTTTTTATTTTGACTTTCAACTACGTACAATCGAGAACTGCAACCAAATTGTTTGTTTTGGTGACGATTTTTGCCCGCCATCTTATGCAATATTTACATAATAATACGAAAAAACTTCTATTAAAAGAGGTATGTTTTTTCGACATCGTAGAAGCTATCCGTCATCATTCATAAAACTCATATTAATAATTCAGGGACTTTTTAGATTTATTTAAAATTTAGGGACTAGAAACTTCTACGTGGTAACTTCATGAACCAAAGGCTCTCGTTAATAATTCTTCAATTTTACAACAAGGACAAGCTAGTTTTTTTTTTTTTTTCTTCCTCCCTTTAATGATTATTATGGTTAAATTGGAATTAATGTTTTGAAAATAGAATAAGTTGACTTTTGGAAATGAAATAGATTAGGAAAAACCTAATTAGATGACAATATTCTCAACTAAGATTTTAATTTTTAAAACCTAATTCAGACCTAAAGGTGTGGACAGCAAAAACTGTTAAATTATTATTATTATTATTATAATTATTAAATGTATATATATTTTTAAATAAAATGTAAAAAGTAGAAATATCTGGTCTAGGTTTGGTTTGTGTCAACGCTTTCAGTTGCTTCATCCATGTGCTTATAAAAACTTTATTCTAAATTTTAACATATGGTTTTAAATCATTCACTTGTCAACCAAACATGGGGTAGGTCAACAGTTTCACCTAATCGGCCGCCCCCCTCCCCTCTCTTTCCTTTTACCTTAATTTAACTTTAAATTTAATCACTTGGGTTAAGGTTATTCGAGATTGTTATAGTTGTTAAAATAAGATTTAAATACTATTTTGCTTCATGTACTTTTAATTTTGGTTTATTTTAGTTCCTGTACTTTTAAAATGTTCATTTTGGTCCTTATACTTTCAATTTTGGTTCATTTTAGTCCATGTACTTTTAAAAATTTTATTTTGGTCCTTGTACTTTTAAAAAAATGACCATATTTGTCCCTTCATTTTCATTTTACTTCATTTTTAAAAGATCAATATGGTCACTTTTTGAAAGTTCAAATATTAAAATGAACAAAAGCTAAAAGTATAAGGACCAAAATGAACCAAAGTTGAAAGTATATGGACAAAAATAAAAATGTTAAAAGTATAAGGACTAAAATGAATCAAAGTCAAAAGTATAAAGATAAGAGTAGTATTTAAAGGTTAAAATAATTATTGCTAATTGTGTTTCTATAAATATCAGTTAAATAAATTGTTGTATGATAAATTTCAATTTTAAACCAAGAAAATAATAATAAATTAAGTTAAGGTATTTAATGAATTAAATAAACTTAATAATATTATTATTATTATGTGAAACAATCTTTTATAATAAAATGTATTTAAAATAGTATTTTGGTAAATTTGTTTTTATAAAAAGAAAATTGTTGTTTTTAAATATAGTAAAATGAGTCAAAATATTTATAAATATAGTACAATATCACTACTATAGATACTTATAAATATAATTAGAACATAATATAATTTATTTTAAATAAATAATATAATATAATATAATTGGAATAAATAAATAAATAAAATTTGTTTTAAGTAAAATAGATGTAAGGTATGGAAATTTAAATATCTGAAACACACAACTAAAATTCTCTTATGATGCACCCAATCAAATTCTAAATCCACTGTTTTTTTTTGTTAAATAATTTCTTTAAAATTGAATTATACTTCAATTTAGTATTATTTTTATTATAGCATGAATGAAAAATTAATTTCTATGTGTTTATTAGATAAATTTTAGAGTGAATTGGTATTATGTGACAAACGGTCAAATAAACTAATGAACATATTATATCAATATTTTGTCAATATACTGTTAATCGAAACTTAAAAATTTGGAGGATTAAATCAAAGTTATGCTTAATTACGAGGGTTATATTTTAAAATTTTTAATTACACTATTTCAATTCATTAATTTTAAAATTTTTATAATCTTTTTCTAGTAAAAAGGGAGTAGTGTTAAATTTAAGAATATATATATACATATATATATATATATATATAATTTTCTTTTAGTGTTTACCAGTTAACAAGAGCAATTAATAAAATTGAAAATTAGGACAAAATTGGAAATCCAAAAAACTTTCAATCTAATAAATAAATGGATAGAAAATCAAACCTAAAAACTCTATCAAATCCCCTTTAATGTATTAAATTAAATTTATATCTTCATTAATTTGACCAAAAGATTGGTAATTTGCACATAGTATTCGTTGACTTCCATGGAATTATTTAATGTGAAAAAAATAATAATAAATCCACTTGATTAAATAAATTTAAGTAACTTTGTATCCTAATTAGTTAAAACTGAATAAACAATTTACATTGACTTTAAAAAGAAGATCTATTTTTGAAAGAAGAGATTTTTTGTTTGGTAAATAAAGGCAATTGAACTACAGGAATTCAAACACAACCATAAATTTAACCAAATTGATCTGCCTTTTCCATTTGAGCTGTTTTTTTTTTTTTTTTTTTTTTTTTTTTTTTTTTTTTTTTAAGAAATTAAATATTTATATAAGATAAAAGTTGGAAATGAAATACTTTGATTTTGTTGGCATTTGGCAAATTGTC
Source organism: Lagenaria siceraria (assembly GCA_002890555.2). Lineage (NCBI taxonomy): Eukaryota > Viridiplantae > Streptophyta > Magnoliopsida > Cucurbitales > Cucurbitaceae > Lagenaria > Lagenaria siceraria. The sequence goes on along the minus strand of CM016492.1, from coordinate 21,942,388 downwards.
ATTTGTATAATATAAAGTTTTTATTTTTTATTTTTTTAAAATTTCTTGGTGGTTTCCTTAGTGCTTCTATGGACCTTTTTTTGGTTTTTTGGGAACTCGGTGCTCTTTGAACTTAATCATTAAGAATATGTGCATGCGATGTAAAGTCACACCTTTTATGCAAAATTCATTATATATATATATATATATATATATATATTTAATTTTCTTTTGTTTATATCATCTCTACTTGCATTTAAAATGCTAATAAATAAATAAAAAATAGAAAAAAGAAACACGAGTGTTAGATTTTGAATTTAATTTCTATTTGGTTTTTAAGTTTCAAAATTTTTTTTTTTTTTGTTTAAGTTTTGAGTTTAATTTTAATTTAATTCATACGTTTCAAAATGTTACAATTTTACTATGGAGATTTGAGTTTGTTTCAATTTGGTCCCTAAGTTTTAAGATTTACACTTTGTACTTTGACTTTTCCACTAAATACTCATTTTCATCTTTAATGTTTAATGTCTATTAATTAATTTAAAAGAATTAAAAGAAATGTAAATAAAAGTTTCACTATTTAAATTAATTTTAAATGTTCACTTCATAATTATTTTAAATTCAATTAATAGATATTAACACCAATGACTGAAAGTGGATATTTTGTGAAAAATCGAGATTAAAAATATAAATTTTGAAAAATCTAGGGTTTAAATTGAAATAAAACTAAAATAATTTCAAGGATAAAATTGTAATATTATGAAAACCAAAAACCATAACATTATAAGTTAATTTGAGAGAGAGAGAAAAAAAAAAGAATAATTATTTCTAAATAATAATGACCCTACAACTTATCATAATATAATTTATAAAATATGGAGACAAATTTTAAAATGTTTATAAGTTTTTTAATTACTTAAATATTATTTAATGTATGATATATTTGAGCATTATTAGAATTAAAATGTAATAGGTAAAAATTGTATTTCCATTTTTTAGGAAGGCCGGAAAGGATTTTACTTCCAAAAATGGAAAATTTTCATTTACTTGAGAGTCAAAACTTCAACTTCGTCTAGAAGCAAATAAAAAATTCCAACCTCGGAAAATTAATTAAGGGAAGAAAAAAAAAAGAATATTTTATTTAAAAAGAAAACCCTCGACTTTGGCAATTGTCAATGTTGACCAAACTAAAAGGCGAAGTTTCGATGGCTTTTGGCCTGCAGTTGCCACAGCTTGACTTGAATATTGGGAATTAATAATGATGTATTTAAAGAAAGAAAAAAAAAACAAACAAAACATAAATTGAAAAATATTAATTGAATTTTAGAAAATAATAAAAAAGAAAGAAAGAAAAATAAAAAGTGGGAGTTGACTTTTGGATGGCCAAAGTTTCTTTGTAGACAAGTTTATTGGTTTTTCTTACCTGCTTTCGCTTTGTTGGGAACCACCCACTACCCCCACAACCTCATATGCATCCACTTTTTTTTTTAGTGCTACTTTCATAATTGTGCCAATGGTCAAAATACGTTTTCCTAATTTCTTTCCCATTAATTTATTAGTATTTTCATTTTAGTTTTACAACTCTTTAGGTGAGAATTAGAAGTCTAAAAGGCTTTTTTTTTTTTTTTTTTTAGGTCAAATGAGTATTGTTGGTGTTCAAATTTTGTTCGTGTTTGTTGTTGTTGTGAGCTTGACTTTGGATTCACTTCTTTCGTTCTAGTCTTGCTTCTCGAGCTGACATGCGTAAGAGATTTTTGCATTGATGTACTGTCGAGCCTACCACACTCTGATGCCTAAGTTAGTATAAGGAGTATATAGTTCATCTAAGCACACAAGAAATAAGATTAGTGCTCTCTTTTAAAAATTACTTATTCTCCCCTTTTGAAGTTGTCGAATAGGGATGTTTATAGATCATTCTTATATTACTCACCTCTCATTATGTGTAACACTATCGATGTCAGGATTGTTTCTAATGCTCGAGGTTGTAGGATGTTAGACCGGAAGCAGCTTGGTTATTTCCCGATTAGTATTATTTATCGGCTTGACTAACGGCTAGTTGGTCTAAATCCCGATGTACTGATTTTTTTCTTTTGGGACGTGTGTTCCCCTATGCCACCTCCTAATGCTTTGGTCCACACGTGGGGTTTAGGTCTTGCATTGACAACCCTCGACAAGTATAAACTACAAACTATCAACCTAAGAGATCAAATGCTCAAATCTCACGGCCCACATATTATTTAACTAAAAAAGATATTTTTTAATTGTAGTGATAACAGTCTAACGAAAGTTGAGTTTTGCGATTGGTTATAGTTCAGAAGTTTAAAAAGATTAATTTATGTCTTGTTTAATAACCATTTGATTTTTTAAAGTAAATTCTATAAAAATTATTTCTGCCGATAATTTTTTGTGTTTTGTTATCTACTTTCTTCTAATATTTTCAAAAATCAAGTCAAAAAATTGTTTTAATTTTATTTTTAGTACATGTGCTTTTTTAAAAAAATTGTAGAAACTATAATTGAAAAATTAAAACAAAAATACTTTTTGTTTATTCTTTTATCTTCTGTCTTCCACTCCATGCCATGAAAACAAACAAATTTTCATTAAATTATTTAAAAATAATTTAAGGAAAAATAAAACAAAAATTATGTAAGCAAGGCAATATGAGTTGACGAAAACTTCATTGACTTTTTCCCTTTCCTTTCCACTCTGTTTTATAAATCCCTCATCCCCTTTCCCCTTCTTCTTCCCTAACCTCTCTCTAAATCACTTCTCTCTCACATTCCCAATCTTCTTCTACATATCCATGGCGGTGGATCTCGCAGCTTTTCCGGCGAAGATGGATGATCAGACCGCCATTGAAGAAGCAGCCTCTGCCGGTTTACAGAGCATGGAGCATCTAATCCGTCTCTTATCCAAACAACAACACTCTGAAACTCCTATTAAAAATCTCAATTGCTCTGGCCTCACCGATTTCACCGTCTCCAAATTCAAACGATTGATTTCCCTCTTAAACCGAACCGGCCACGCTAGATTCCGCCGTGGACCCTCCGATTCCCCAAATCCTGTTCTCAATTCCCTCGATCCACCTCTCAAAACCCATTATCGTAAAGTTAATTTCTCCCCTGTTTCCAAATCCCCTGATTCTAAGGATTCCACTACCACCTCTTCTTTTGTTTCCACGATCACCGGCGACGGCAGCGTTTCTAACGGAAAGGTTGATCTCTCGATCTTTGCGACGCCGCCTGTGTGCAGCGGTAAACCGCCGTTGGCGTTGAAGAGGAAGTGCGATGATAGCTCTGGATTTGGTTGTAAGGTTCCGTCGAAGCTCTGTCACTGTGCGAAGCGAAGGTATTGATTGGGGTTTTTTTTTATTTTTTTTGTTTATAAATTTGGATTGGGATTTTGTTTATTGATTTGAATTTGAATTTGACTTCGTTTAGGAAATCTGGAGTGAAGAAGACGATAAAAGTTCCGGCGATCAGTTCTAAGATCGCTGATATACCTTCCGATGAATACTCTTGGAGAAAGTACGGTCAAAAGCCCATCAAAGGCTCACCTTATCCTAGGTAATTCTTTAATTTTAATATTCTATTTTATTAAATAAACCCAATAAAAATACCATTCTGTCCTTAATTTGAAGTTAATTCGGATTAAAATTGGTAAAATATGAATATTTTCCAAATTAATTTTCATGAAATCGACAAATAAAGAAACCGTTTAAAGTAAATTATAGAAAATTAGATAATAAAGATTGTAAAGACGTCTAAAAGGTTATTGCATTTATTAGAGAGAACATCAAATAATACATATTAGTAGCTTTAGATAATAGATTCAGAAATGTTGATACCTAATTTAGATTTTATTATAAAGGCTTAAATAGAATAAAGACTCTAACTACTAGGACAAAAACAATATGTTAGACCTTAAATAATGGGCTAAATTGTAAATTTGATCAATGATGAAGTTTCAAATTTAGTAAAAAAAATCCTTACAAATTATTTTAAAGGAAAAAAGATAGTTAGATTTTAAAGATGGGTAAAATATAATTTAAGGATGAATGGGAAATTTAATCAAATTATCGGGACTAAAATTGAAATTTTATTCTAATCTAAGGACTAAATATGTAATTTTATTTGCAAATTTTAAAGATTGAATATATATATATATAACAAAATTGGAATGAGTCAAAGTCAAACAATAATCCTAAAATTAACAACAACAAAATGTCAAATAATGAGGATGGTTTCAGAAAAAGAATATGAATTAATTATGTTATTTGATTTGGCAGAGGGTATTATAGATGCAGCACCGTCAAAGGATGTCCGGCGAGGAAAAAGGTGGAAAGAGCTCGGGACGATCCGACGATGCTCCTCGTAACTTACGACGGAGATCACCGTCACCCGCACCCTACGGTGACCGATGCTAGCGTGGGTGTCGTTTCCCAGAAGAGTTGAAAAAAGAAACGTGTCGGGGAATCAACGCTTTTCGATTCGGCTGTGACGCTGTTTCTTGAAGATACCAGTGACTCTAGAGTTTTTTCTGAAAAATAACTAAAAAAGTCAATCATCTTGTAAAGTCAAAACTAGCCTCGGAGTTCACGAAGCGATCGCCTTGGTCCAAGTCAAACCAAAATACAATCACGTTCGGATCTGTCGTAATGGAACCAGGACGGAAGGGTATCGATGTAATTTTGCTACTGTATTATATTTTCTTGAAAGCTAATTTGACCAACAATATTGGTCCCACATGATTGGACTTTTACTTTATTTTTTAATTTTTATTTAATAAAACTAAATGTTATACTATACATGGTTGGAAACTTAGAAATTCCATAATTGCTTTATTTATTATTATTCTTTTTCACCATTGCCTGTTGGTATTTTTCTTTAAAAAAATAGGGAAACCATCCATTAAATAGAAAAAAAATAAATATACATTGTTACTTGCATCACGGGTTACATACAACTTTTTAAAAAAATTATACTTGATACATTCTGAGTTGCATCTATCTTTTAGAGTCTAACTCAGTAACCTGAACATAGTTGATTGAGATGGATTACAAAAAGATGAATGCAACTCAAGATGCACCCAAATATTACTCATTAAATAAGGTAAAAGTTATTTATGCTACAATATTACAACTATCTCCATTAAAAAGGGACACCCACTAAAGGAATTTAGAAGATCATAATTTTAAAAAATTGGCAATATACGAAGTGAAGAATCGAACCTATAACCTCGAGTCAATATTATAAGTTTTATGTCAATGTTAGATGAGCTATGCATATATTGACATGAGCAAAAAAGTTTTGAGAAGCTCTTTCTCGTGGAGCTTGAGCAAATTTTACTTCGCAAAAAAATCCGACCTCTTTCTCTAAATATCTCCCAAATTAGTTTGACACCTTGATTAACATCTCTATTTTCTTATTGGTCATTTGAACATGATGTTGGAAAATTCATAAAACTCAAGTTCATGATTGTTGATGCCAAAAGATAGATTAACTGTAAATTTGTTTTACAAGAAAAAATTGTCCAAGTGCTTGTAAAACAAAAGAGATTAAGCACCGGTGTGGTGTCAAGCCACACACATTCCGATGCTCAAGTCAGTCTCGAGTTTTGTTAATAACTTGATAGTAGAAAATAGTAGGGTATTTAGGCATAGCTTCGACCGATGACTTTTGTCGTTTATGTAGGATAGTAAAATGTAACTAATCTTCAGGCTCGTAATTGTTTCCTCATAAATTTTGGAACTGATAAGTTAATATTCATTGGACAGTTACACCATTACTGCAATGGATGCTTAAATGATCCTCTAAGCCTAAGCCTAGGGGAGCCTAGGCATGAGGAGCCTAGAGAAGCCTAAGTATGAGAAACCTGATCCTAGAGGAGCCTAGGAGAGAGGCTCTAAAGGAGTTTAGAGTGAGCTCAGAGAACTCGTGGAGGGTCTAAGAAAGTTTAGAGAACCCATAGTAAGAGCCTAGTGGAGCTCAGTGAACCCATGAATTGACCCATGATTATTCTAGATTTTGGTTTTTTTTTATCCATGTTTAGATCCTTCAAGGTATCAAAATTTACCTAGCATTTAGATCTTAACCCAGTATTTATAAGTTGATTTTAAGGTTCTCTAATTCTCTAGAATAAATGAGTTGGTTTCTACTTAGAAGACCATACTTCTATATAAAAAGTTATGTGCCGATAATTAAGATCACAGAATACGACCATTAAATAGCCTGAATATAATTGCTACTTAATTTATTACCCACATATAAATTAATCATTAAATTAATTCTAATACAAGAAGAAAAGAATTGGAATAGAGACTATTATTCTTTTATATCCATCCTTTTCGCCACCCTTATACCTTTAATAACTCACCATTGAATTATTATTTGGTAAACGCTTTCTTCTGTTTAAGGAATTTCGAATTTTCTAGATTGCCTTATGGCAAAAATCATCCCTATAAATCTTTGAAACAAATTTACAAAGAAGAAAACAAAAATTCTAGATCCACCATTCATTTGATTCATTTTAAAAGATACTGTTTGTAAATTTTTTTTGACTTATTTACATGTTAATAGTTTAAAATGATTTTAACCATGAAAAAAAATAAAATCAGTCATTTGGGTAAAACAAGACAAAATAAGAAATATAATGAAAAAAGTACTTTAAAATCAAATGAGGTTTATAATAATATTATGTGATATTTCATTCAAATTTTATTTATATTAGGAATGACTCACGAGGGATGCACGTATAATTTATAGTTTACTGTTTTATTTTTAATTTTTTAAAGATTTAGTGTGAATGTTGAAAACTCATTGATATTTATTAATTGTAAAGTGAAAATATGAAGGACCACTTTTATTGTTCCAACGTCTCTCAACAAACACCTAAACTTGCTAAGTTGTCTTTTATATGGATCACATCCATACATAACGAATACATTCATTTCATGTGTAACCAACCTATACACAAACAATCAATAGACACCTAAACTCGAAAATTCGTGTCTCAAAGATTGAAGGGTATCAATGGTCACCTAAACTCGAATAGTCACATTTTTATACATGGACCACATTCATACATGAATCATGAATGGATACACCAATTCAATATGTATAACCATGTGCACCCAATGAGTTGTATCCCATCGACATAAGGTTGCAACTCTATTCTCCTAACATCGCTCAACAGACACCAAATAAAAAGTCGTACCTTAAAGATGGAAGGACATAATAGTAATTTATTAAAAATATAGGGGCGAAAAAGGAAGGTAAAAATTATCTCTTATTACCCCTTTTATTATAGTATAGATAATGTCTTGTCAATATTTCATAAAGTTTAGGAATATGTCTTCTACCAACTTGAATATAGTTTAAACAATTAAAAATATTATATATTTGAAAAAAAAATAACGATATAATGTACTAAAATAAATAGTTATGTCTAGGTTACATCTACCGATTTTATATAATTTAAGGGAGATTATAAAAAATGGTTACAAGGACAAAAATTGACAAGAGATTTGGAATTAGCGAAATAATTAAATAGGTAATTAGTTTGCAAAAATTTATAATATCAGAAAATTGATTTTTCATTTTTAAAAAATAGAATGAAGTGATTTTCTTGTTTGTTTGTCGGCCATTGGAGATTCTTGGTCGTCGTTCCAGTCTACATGCCATTAAAACCGTGTGGAATATGATTCAATATCTCTCAAAGTTTTCATTTTTAGATTTAATTAAATATGAAAGTTTGTAAGGGTTTATGTCAAAAAAAAAAAAAAAAAAAAAAATTGTAAGGGGTTTTTGGTAAAATAGAAGAAGAGAATAATCACGTGTATGAAATATTCACGAAAGTGATGAAGCTCTAAGTACAGTATGACTTACCTCATATATAATTTTAGTTGTATGAATTATATATAAAACTTTAATAGAATATTTTTTTAATTAGAGTCGATGATAGAATTTTATTATATTATAGATTTTATGGTAGGTTGCGATTTTCCTCTTTAATTTTAAAGTTATTTAGGTATTTTTTTTTTCAACTTATTCATATAGATATGGAAAGTTTTTTTCCCAACATATCTTGCCATAATCCTTTCAACTTCAATTTTTTTTTAATATTTGAGTTTATATATTAACTTTATATATTGCATTTAACAAATATTTCAAAGCACCAAATGGACTTATATATTAAAGGTTTAGATACTATTTTGGTCTCTGTACTTTTAGTTTTGATTCATTTTCATCCTTATACTTTTAACTTTGATTCATTTTAATCTTTGTACTTTTTAATTTTAGAGCATTTTGGTCCTTGTACTTTTAAAAAGTAACTATTTTGGTCTTTCATCTTCATTTTTAAGGGATCAAAATGACCACTTTCTGAAAGTTCCAGAACCAAAACAAACCAAAGTTGAAAGTACGTGGACCAAAATGAACATTTTAAAAGTACAAAGGCCAAAATAAACACAAATTGAAAGTATAGAGATCAAAATAGACATTTTGAAAGTATATATACTAAAATGAACCAAAGGCAAAAGAATGAAGACCAAAGTAGTATTTCCACAAGTATTAAATGCATTAAAAGCAGGTAGTTTGGCCAATATGAGCATAATTTGATTGGCATAAGACAATATACTTTTGATCAAGAGCTCAAGGTCGTTTCAAATCTCTCACTTTACCTTATATTGTCGTACTCAAAAGAAGAAGAAATTAGGTAGCTAGTTTTAAGATGTTAATAAAATGAAATATGGAAATTCATTAGCAAAGACCCAAAAGGGTGCTTGAAAAATTCAATTTCAAATGTAATATATTTGGGATGATCTTCGTTTGACCCTTTTACCACAAGTAAAAGTGTAATGATTATAAATAGAAAAAAAAAATATCAAATTATTTATAAATATAGAAAAATTTCACTATTTATAGCGATAGACTTTTGAAAATGATGTTTTAAAAAAAACTCGATTATATATATATTCTTATTTTTAAGGTCGATAATTTATAACCATGGCCTTGCTAAGCTTAAGGAGTTATCGGGCCCTTGAAGGTTTAGACTGGCCCAACAATTCCGGTTTGGACTTTAAAAAAGTGGTACTTAATAGTTTGGGCTATTATGATGATTTCTCTTCTTTAAAAGAAAAATGATAAAATTAAAAATATACAATAGTTAAGGGAATTTCTACGTAAATAGACCAAGATTGGATTCAATATTTAAAAAATGTTAAAAAACTTCCAATATTTACAAATCTATCTAATACAAAATAATTAGACATTTTTAAATAATATGTCAATTACTATAATAATTTTCCAATATTGCAATCTTTATTATTTAAAAAATAAAAGAATCATAAAATAACTTCAACGTTGAAATAATGTGTAAAAACAGTAAATCTGAAAAAAAAAAAAAAAAAAAAAAAAAGCCAAACTTTTCTAAGAAATGAAAAATGAAAAGTAAACAAATTCATGAATTCCGAATTTTTTATTTGAGGCATCCAACAGAAAATTATGTTCTCAAACTTGCTAAATTCAAAATAAATTGCATAATAAAAGCATTTAAAACTTCCAAATTAATAATAAAAAAATAATAATAACTAATGGTAATAAGAATATTTTGGTAAGATAAAAGAAGAAAAATGGTAAAAACCCATAAATAAAAAATAAAGTTATTTGAGACATTTTTGAAAGTATAACATAAAATTCAGTCTATTTGAAACAATTTTTCTAACAAAAATAGAGAGAACATTTGATAAATTGGATTTTTTTGAAAAATTATTATAAACAAAAAAAAAATCAAACTATTTATAAATATAGAAAAATTTCACTATACTACTATAAACACAATAAAATTTTTATATACTTATAAATAATTTGATTTATTTTTCTATATTTGAAAACAACTCATTTTATTATTCTTATTCTTATTTTTATTCTTCTTTTTTTTTAGAAGGGGTCAACTGGATTTAGTGTGTATATGTAGAGATGTCCAAGGGACGTGGCGGGTCGGTGACTTTTTCGTCCCCATTTCATTCCTCAACTCCACAAAATTCTCAACAAGGATCGAGGCAAGGATTCCCAGTAGGGAATTTGCAAGGATTGGGTTCCCGCATGAATTTTTCCTTATTTGATTTTATCTTTTTTGTAAAAAAAAAAAAAAAAAAAAAAAAAAAAAAAAAAAAAAAAAACTTAAATCACTACTATGGACAAATTTTAACTAAATAGTTGAATTTTTCACTAAATTTTTTAATATGATTAGTTTCATATAAAAAAATTCAATTTCAAGATAAATTACTTAAATTTTCTATTAGAAAAAAATAATTACCAATCAAATTATTCATAAATATAATCTAAGTTTAAAGGTTGAATTCAAATATATCAAATATCTTAACCCATTAAATAATAAAACTTGAAATTTAGATATAAATGTTTATATAATAATAATAACATAACATTAAACTATTATAATAAATAAATAAAAGAGGTTAACGGAGTGGGGACGGGAAATGCATTCCTCATCCCCATCTCCATTTACCTCGAGATTTTTTTTTTCTCCATTCTTTCTCTCATTCTTCGCCTAAACAGAAAATCTCCGCTCCATTTTCATAGAAAAAATGGACATCTTTATATACCATTAAAGTACGTTATAATTGATCGAGAGAAAAAAAAAATAAAATACTTAATAATCAAACTTTTTTTCGTTAAAAATCATACCTACATGAATAAGACACCTCAATTACTTTTTTTGAAGTTAAAAACTTTAATCTCCGACTTTATAAAATTTAGGTTGAATTTTTATTATTGTTCGAAGATGTCATCCATATAATATTTTTCTATAAAAAAAAAAAAGAAAAAAAAAAACTTCAGATATTTGATATCTCTCTTTTACAAAATAGGTTTTAATCCTGACGATAGTTTCATATATTAAATATGCATATTATATACTTTCTTAAATTATTGGGAGAATCAAAAACAAAATTATGTGTGACATACACTCATTATATCAATGTTTTATATATATAATCTTTCCTACATTAAAGTCTCAGAAGAAAATGCAGTTATATCCATTTCCAAATGACCCACACCCGACAAATGTTCATGACATTTGATTAGTTCCATTAATTTTTCTTTTGAAAGTACTAATTATTTCCATTGATATAATATTAAAAAAAAAAAAAACTTTAAACAACAAATGATTAATAACATATTACGCGCCAAAATTTGAAATATATATCTTTTGTTTACTGTTCATAATAAGAATTGTTATGGGTGAATTTTAATCAAGCAAAATAAAACTAAAAATCAAGATAAAATTAAGATAAGATAAGATTTGATCTACCTTGCATGGGACTAGTAAAACCTGATATCCTAATCGTAGGAGGGTTAAATCTCACATCTTAACTCTAGTATGATTAAGATAAACTCTAGATAAAATCCTCTATAAATATAGACCATTATGGCTCCGTATGGGTATCTAAAGTTTCTGACTTCTTCTCTATTCTACAATTTTGATCGAAGAACTTCTAAATTTTTCTTCTCCTTATTGTGTAATTCTCTTACTCACTTAGGCATCAGAGTCATTTTTATTTGTTTTGCAGGTTCTCTCTCTTCCCTGAATTACAAATTCAACTGATGATGTCACGTGAGAGTCAAGTTTGTTTCCCATGTCTCAAATTTTGCGTCAACAAGAATTATTACAAATTAAAAAAAAAATACTTCGATATATCTTGGTTTGCACCTATTTTTATGCAGTCCACTAAAGTGTTCAATCCCAACTTTTCTTTTTAAAAAAGAAAATTAAATATTTTTTCTCTTTGTGATTGAAGGAGATGCATGAACATGAGTATAGTCTAGATTGCACCTAAATACAGACATATCAAAAGATATCAAACTTTAAATAAGGGATTTGATAATTTTTGTAGAAGTTAGATGAATCTAAAAGACCAATCTATAATTTGCATTAAAGATGACAAAAACAGAGTGGGAAGCCCCATGTGAGGCGTTTTGGCTAAACAACAAATCCACAATTTTTTTTTTTTTAATTTTAAAAATCACTTAAACAGGGAGAGATTTTAATGAAGAAACCCTAAAGAAAAAAAAAATTGGGTTTTAATTTTGAAATAGACAAGTTTCATAGGATGCTTTAAAGGTCTCCCTCAACACTCTTTCTTCTGATATATATCTTTCTATTCAACATAATAATGTGTATAGAAATTGCATGTATTTATGTACTTAAAATTATATGTGTTTGTTTTTTTTTTTTTTTTTTTCTCTTTCTTGGCCCACTAGGGTGTTATTTATTTATTTTTTTCTTTCATATTGTTAATTTAATTTCTTTCTCTTTCAATCACATAGGATTCTCATCTTTGAGAAAGACTTGAATAGAACATTATTATCAATATGTTAATAAAATTGTTGACATATTAACATCTACCCTTGAAATTGAAGTGAAAAAAGAAAAAGAAAAAAAAAAGCTTCAAGCCTTTTATTTCTCAAAGATCTCAATTTGACTTATGAAAAACTTTATAACCCAACTTTAAGCTAATTTATATTATCATTTTGCTTTTGTTTGAGAGAAAGAGAGACTTACCTTCAAAATCAATGGTTAAAAAAAAGGGTTTTATTTCTCAATATCTTTATTTTTTTTTTAATTTATTATTATTATTATTATTATTATTATTATTTTGAGTAAGAGAAAACCCTAAGGTCATTATTCAGACAAAAGGAAGAGGATGTTTTCAGAGACAAAGATCTCAAAACATATATTTGGTTAGAGAAAAAGGGAAAAAAACAACCTCAAACCTCAATCATGTAGGGTTTTTTTGCCATTAATTATGAAGAAATTATCCAGACATTCATCAGACAACCGATTTATTGATAACTATTTTGCTTTTGAAAATTGTGTTTATATTATTTTCTTATTATAGTTTTCATCTTTATTAAGAAAACATTTTGAATTAAAAATAAAATTTTAAAGCTTATTTTCTTTTGGTTTCTTAGAATGATTTTCACATGTCAAGTAAAAAGAGTTGAATTCTTAGTCAAATTCCAATATAATAACAAAAAAAGTTTTTAAAAGGGAAATTTACATAGATAAAAAAATGTCAAACTATTTACAGAAAATAGTAAAAAAAAAAAAAAACAATGATAGACATTGATAGACTTCTATCAGCATCTATTAGTGATAGACTTATATTATTTTTATCACTAATAGACACTGATAGCTTCTATCAACATCTATCACAACTATCTAAAAATTTTGCTATTTTGTGTAAATAGTTTCCCTTATTTTTCTATTTTAAAATTTTCACTTCTTAAAAAAAATTCAAAACTTAACTTGTTTTTAAAAACATTGGTAAGAAGTAGACAACCAACTAAGAAATTTAGAGGTAGAAGGGATGGATATATATAGGCTTAATTTTCAAAAACCAAAAACCAAATAATTACCAGATGAGCCCTACACTTTTTTTTTTCAATTTTCAAAACTCGCTTGGATTTTTAAGACAAAGGGCCAAAGGGTTGTGGGTTTAATTCAGGGTGGCCACCTACCTAGGATTTAATATCCTACAAAAAAATTGATACCCAAATGTTGTAGGGTCATACGGGTTTTTCCATGAGATTAGTCGAGGTGCGCATAAGCTGACCTGAACACTTACGGATATAAAAAAAATAATAAAAAAAAAAAACTCGCTTGGATTTTAAAGACATCTCTAAAAAATATATAGATAAATCATCAAAGACCATAGGGTTATAAAACGGGACATTAATTTCCACGGTCATAAATGTTGGGTATATATGGTTTAAATTATTTTAATCTTCCTATATCTGATCTTTTTTTATACATCTATTGTACACTTATTGTTGAAATTATAAAGAGTGAATTTGTTCATTGGTATATTTTGACTATTTTTTTCAAGAAAATGAATTGTATTATTTTATACTTTTTCTTTTTTCATTAATTATATTTAGGATTTATAGAGTCTATTAATTCATCCGGCCTTTATCTAAAGTCTTAATTAAGGACAAATATTTTAATAATTTGTGTTATAAGAAAAGAACAAAGCTCATATGGAAGCATGTTATCTAAGACAGCTTTTGTCTTGAAACACTGTTTACTTAATTATTAGTTTAAGTGAGTTGGATCTTAATTAAGCAATCCCCTTTTTCAATTAAGAAACAAACTACACTTTAATTTGGTTGTTTAAAACATTCCAAGCAAGTTCATCATGTGTTGTTCTTCCAATAATGGTCCCCAATTATTAAGTTCTCGTGATTATGATTAATTAACAAGATTTCAAATATTTACCATTATTTTTTTTTAATTATATGCTAGTGTGTTTAAATTAATCGAATTTTGTTCTTTTTTGTGAATTTTCATACTTAATTTTTTACTAGATGCTCTTCTAAGCATATACATCAAAATGAATACGATAATTATAGGTAATATTTTTTTTATGCTAAAGAGTATAGTTTTTAGTACATTAATCACATCCAAATTATTCCTAAACTTTATATTATATAGTTGTGGTTGTTATTAAATGTTGTAGGTGTGGTTGGATAGGCTTATGAATGGCTATGGTTCTACTCTACATGTAATTTTGGAAAGATGTGAAATGTGCTAGATGAATAAAACATATATATATATATATAATACATGTCAACACACTATTTGGATGCAACTTAATTTCTTACATTAACGGTATGTTTGGGAGTAATTTTAAAATCGTCAAAATCACTTTTGTCACTTTTAAAATCATTCAAAATTAATCTAGTTTTCAATTTCACACTTTTAAATGCAATTTTTAATCATCAAAATTAGTTTTGAAGGATTAAAAGCATGTTTCAGAGTGATTTTAAAAATGACAAAAGTGATTTTAGTCATTTTAAAATCACTCCCAAATATATGCCATAATATTATTTGTCTTGAGTGATTATGTAAAGGTGGTTTCACCCAAGTTGACACCATGTACTTGATGGTGTGTCGACGTACATTCATCTAACTAATTAGTTTTTTCTTTTCTCACCCAAGTTACAACACTGAATATATAGCTAAGCTAGACAGGACTGTGATATAAACCATCCAGACATCAAATTATTAATTATATTTTATTTAATAATTTTGATGTAATTTTATTATTTTTCAATTTTATCATTTCATAACATCTTACGTAGGGGTATATTTTAAACATTTTACTATGAACCATGATGCATTAGGAATTTGTTTTGGGAGGCTATTTAAAGCCTTATTATTAGGTTGTTTGATGAGTAAGATTACAATGAATTGAGTTTTAACCAAAAGAACTTCTTGAATTTTTGCAATTCATATGTTGAGTTGCATGCCAAGAACATTCAAGTGGGATTGATCATTGTCCTATCTAGTAGAATATTTGAAACTTAAGCCATAAACTTGTTCTTTGTCTCAAGATATTTGATCTTAAGGCAATTCGTGTCTAACTCAATCTTTAGGGTTGAAATCGAAAAGGGTTCTTAATTCTCATCGCTAGAGTTTTCATATCACTATGTGTGATTAAAACGCTATATTATAAAGGTAATTGCATCAAACAAGATATTTGTTAAAGGAAAAAAGAAAATATCTTCAATATAATGGTGTAGCTAGAGAGAGAGAGAGAGGGGAATTAGAACCTTAGGTTATGAATAAGAAAAAGAAATGAATGAATGAAAATAATAGTGAAATTGATAGATTTGTTGAAGAAGAGAGTAGTTGCCAAATTGACTTAATGTTTTTTTTTCCTTTCACTTTTCCCCTGAAAGAAGGAATAAAGCCAAACATAACTACAAAACAAAGAGGAGAGCATCCCCCACATCCACTACCCCTATTTTTCACTTATGAAATGGACAAAACTCATCAACTTTTTACACAATATGATAATAATAATAATAAATGAAAAACAAAATAAAGTTTGAAAAATAATATAAAATGTTTTTTTTAAAAAAGGAAAAAAAAAGGAAGAAAAAGAAGCAGCTAGAAGATGGATAGATGGAGTGTGAAAGTATAATAGAGACAAGCAGATGAACAACCTTCATTTATAACTGTGTGTCAGTCAGTTTAAAGGCTGCTCTTTGGCTTTGTTCCCTTCCATTTCATCTCTTTCCACATTCCTCTTTTATTATATATCTTTTGTCTCCTTTTGCTTTTCATCCTTTTTAATTCTTGTTTTATCCTGATTACACTGAAACGGGACTTTCTAAAGTAAAAGAGTTGAATTCTTAATGAAATATAAAGTGTATATCTACTCTAGAATGTCGTAAGTCACACATGATGTTGTAATAAGATCAATAGCAACTTACAAAATAAGCAGTGAATAGACACAGAGATTGGTAACCTAGTTTAGTACAATATCACTTGCGTTTGAGGGTTGTATGCTCAAAGAAAAAAGAATTCACTAATATAAAGTTTAAGCAATTACAATGTAATACTTATCTGCTGAATTACAACTTTCACAAAGACTCAAGTACAAGCTATCTTTTAGTACTGTACTATAACTTAGGCTCCCCTTAAGTTTGAGATTCTCTCTCAAATTACGTCACGTTCTTTCCTTAGTAAGAAGACCACTTCAATCAAATGGCTTAGGTTACCCCTAACTACCATAGTAATTAACCATATAGTATGGAGAATTGTCCATACTGCCATAGTAAAAATAATGTGGGGTTCGAAATTTTGGGTTTAGTTTTAATTTTTTGTTCTTAAATTTCAAAATGCTACACATTTAACCCTTAAGTTTTGAGTTTAGTTTCAATTGAGTCGTCTTCATAAATTACAAAATGTTACAATCTTACTATTGAAATTTAAGAGTAGTTCTGTTTCAATTTGGTTTGTAAGGTTTCAAAATTTACATTTTTAATTTCGATTTTTTACTAAATACTCACTTTCAATCGTTAACGGAACAAAGAGTCTAGTCTTTCTCTATAGCCCCACTCTTTGGTTTAACCATTAAAATAATAATAATAATAATAATAATAATAATAATAATAATAATAAAAAAAAAAAAAAAAAAAACCTATTTGAATTGATGACAGCCCCCACCCACGTTCTCTCTTTCACATATATCTCTGTCTCTCTTTCACCACTTCTCATCATCACCATTTCAATTCCTTTCTCTTCTCTTTACCCATTTTTTTTTAACAAAAAAAAAAAAACTATTCATTTTCCACTAAATATTCTTCCAAAATTAAAAATGGGTATGGAAATTTTTGAGGAATTCCAACAACTTACACCATTATCCTCTCTTCAATTCATCCTTCCCAAAGAAAAAACGCAACAAGAACAAGAACAAGAACAGGAGCAAGAAGAATGTCTCACCCCCACCGCCGCCGCCGCCCGCCTGAAGCCGACCACGGTCTGTCCGCCGGCGCCCAAGAAACCTCGTCCTCCACGAAGGAAATTGAACTTTCAGCCACCTTCTTTCTTTGAAGCTCCACAAGATCTCAATTCTCTCTATTTTCAGCTTCATATTCCTTCCAAGAAAATCAAACCCATTTCTACTTCTTCTTTCCAACATTAATTCTTGTTTTTTTTTTTTTAATTTGTTTAAAAATCTCTTTTTTTTTTTTTATTGATTTTAACATGTGGGTGTGTGTATAACTGAACAAATTCAAGAAACAACCATTGTAATTTCTAATTCATTTCTCCCTCTCTATTATTTCAGGTTGGTATATTATTACTCATCAATTGTTCTCTTTAAAGTTTGTAACTTTTTTGTGTTTGTTGGTCAAGACAATTTTTTTCCCTTTGTGTTTAATTTCAACGTAATTAAGACTATATGTATATATATAGTTGCAATATAGTTGTGTATTTGATTATTTGATACTTAGTTGGTTCTACATATTTCAAGCTATAGATGTGTAGAAGTGTTAAATGATATAATATTAATTTTAGAGACAGTTGCAAATATAACAATAAGATTCAAAATATTAGCATATATAACAACATTTTTTAAAAAAATTGTAAATATAGCAAAGTCTATCAGTAATAGACTTCTATCGCTGGTATACTTTTATGGTCTAGGTGATCTATCACTAATAGACCATAAGAGTCTATTATCGATAGAAGCCTTGATAGACTTTTTTTTTTTAATGTTACTATACACTTGGTTATTATCCCTAAAATTGCTACTCATTACAATTATTCCTTAAATTTACCTTCATCTATCCGTTTAAACTTTTGAGTTTCTCAGTGATTTAACATGGTATAAGAGCAAGTGATCTAAGAGGTCACGTGTTCAAACTTCTGTAATAATAAAAGAATGTTAGATGATATAATATTAAATTTATCTTTCTTCATTAACTTAAGTTTTTGGTAAATTTTATTATGCTTTTATTAAATGGGTAGATCCATTTTTTTTCTTGACATCAATGAACAAGAGAGAGAGAAGAAAAAGGAAAAGCTATATTCAACCAAGCTGGAAGCTGTGTGTGGGCATGTGAGGTTAAGTACTTTTCTTCACTGTCAAATTGACAAATATTTGGAACTTAATATATATATATATTAATAAAGTTTAAAGAATTTTCTTTTTTGTATTAATAAAAAGAAGAAAAAAAAAAGAATGTCCTAATTATTACTATTCATATGTCTCTTCTTCTTCCTCCTCAAATCTTGGGAGTGAAAGTCTGTAATTTAATTTGTATAATTGTGTTCCCCATGCCTATGTTTTTTTAATTTTGGTCTTTAGCATTATCAACTTAAAAATGATTAAATGTCATTTTGTGTACTATTTTTATTGAATCCTTTAGTGTTAATTAATTAAATTTATGCTAACAAATAACACTTTAATATCTTTAACTTAGTTTCAATTTTTAGAGAAAAATTATTATAAACAAAAAAAATATATATTAAACTATTTACAAATATAAAAAAAAAAAATTATTGTCTATTAGCGACGATAGAAGTCTATCGCAGTTTATCGATGATAGATAATAAAAAAAAATTATATTTGTAAATAATTTGACTCATTTTTCTATATTTAAAAACAACCTATTTTTATATTATTAGTTAGATTAGGATATACTAAAAAAAAAAAAGTAAACTAGGTCGGTATAGATACTGAGACTCAAAAAGTAAACTATTTTCTTATTTTCATAATCCTTATGGGTAATATTAGACCAAGGGATAAAATTGTCTTGAGAGACTTGGCGGGCAAGAATAGCTAGAATCAAAACAACACATACGACTCATGAGGATATCCAAGGAAAGAGGGAGGAATAGGTTGAAGCTCATTCCAAGCTCCCCGAAAAATCCTCCTTTGAATTATCCCATCTGCATTGTCTGGTTAAAAAAAAATTCTAAAGAAAAAAACCTCCTAGATAGATTCTAACACAATTTTTTTTAATTCATTGATTATACTATTTCTTTTAATTCATTGACTGACTTAAGCATTAGAGTGGACGTGACATTTCGTCACTCTAGTGTGCAAACTTACTCTTCTTTTTGCAGGCTTCTTGGTCTCTACATACAAAAAAAAAAAAAAAATTTACCATTGCTGCCTAGTTCAGATTTCGACATCAACAATAATAATATATAGTCAGTGTGATGGTTTATTTGTACGAGAAAAAAAATTACAAATATATATATATATATATATATCTTGTACATAGATAGCTTTTAGTTTTAAATTTTGATTTTTTTCCCTTAATGTATGTTATGTATTGGGTTGTTTTAAATATTGAAAAATGAGTCAAACTATTTACAAATATAGAAATTTTATCACATCCACTGAATCGACCGTAAAAAAGTTTAGGGTTAGGGTTAGACCTTTTTTCTCTTTGTTGTAAACAATTTTAAGGCATTGAAGTAAGTTTTTTTGGACAGTGTCCTTTTCTTGTTTGTTTTCTTTCTAAAGAAATGTTCACTCTCCATCAATGAGTTTATCCTTCCTAAAATTCAGTGTCTTCATTTTGTGTCAAGATTTTAAAATTAGGCTCCTTGGATAATTTTTTTTTTTTTTTTTTTTTTTTACGTTTCTGGTTTAAAACATAAATTTGTTTGATAATATTATTTCTAGTTTCGTATCATTTTTTTTTTTACTATTTTAGTTTTTTCCTTGTTTCATAGTTTAAATATAATTTAGTTATATAATATAAAAATATATAACATGCATTGAAATGTATACAGAACAATTACCAAATGGTTACATTATTTAATACAAATAAGTCTCGATGCAATATTAATAACAATAATATAATTGTTACTATTATTCAAAAGTTGTCCAAATTTGATCTGCAATGTTAATTGTTACTTGAGTCATTCGCCTTTAATAATGTCGATTTAGATCCAACTTTATTGAATTTCTTTTGTAAATTTTATGGTTGTAAAATATTAAAATAAGGCTAAATGCGTGTCTAAATAAACAAAATTTATTTCTTTCATAAAAAAAATAATAAATAATAATAAAAAAAAGAACAAAGTTTATATGTGGCAAAATTCTAATTGGTTGTGAATAATAAAAATTCAAAATTCAAAATTCAATTTAAAATAATATATTCATATACACATTCTAAAAAAAATCAAATTTAAAATAATATATAAATACACATATTGAAAAGTTTAAAATTCAAAACCAATACATAAATTTACATATTATAAAAAGTTTAAAATTAAACATTAAAAATAAATAAAAATATATACACATTCCCCTTGAATGGGGTGGAAAAGATGCACACTCCCTAACTACCAACAAGGCAAAAATCAACCTTTGCTTCTAAAAATGACTATATAAATATCAAGAAAAACATAAAAATGAAACAAAAAGTACATTCTCATAATTCAAGGCTTGTTTGTGCAATTTTTCTAAAAATAATATAAAATTATATAAAATTAGTTTTATATATAAATACATACATACATACAAACATAATGAGGTCTTTTAGTAATATTATAATGATGTTATTTGTCTAATGAATAATTTCCTAAGTTATAATAAAGGCTAGAAAAAATATCAATTTATATCCCTAGAGTTTTATCAATTTAAACCCTAAATTAATAATTGTATCAATTCATATCAATTTACACCCTTCATTACATCTTGTTTGGAAAAAAAACCTCGTATGAAACTT
Organism: Lagenaria siceraria; assembly: GCA_002890555.2. Lineage (NCBI taxonomy): Eukaryota > Viridiplantae > Streptophyta > Magnoliopsida > Cucurbitales > Cucurbitaceae > Lagenaria > Lagenaria siceraria. Next base: position 21,921,347 of record CM016492.1, on the reverse strand, counting down.
ATAATTGTATTAATTAAACCCCTAAAATTTTGTAAATGAATCAATTTAGACTATTGTTTAGAATTTCCTTTGAGAATTATCCATGCATTTACTCTAATCGTCCATATTGTAAAACCAACCTTTGAAGAAACTCACATACGTTTGAGAATTAATGCATGAATGATTTTTAAAGGTAATCATCATATCATAATGAAAGATCTAAATTGATTAGTTTATGAAAATTCAAGAGTTTAATTAACTCAAATTATAAGTTTTACATTCTTCTAAAATTTAATGGTATAAATTAATATAAGGAATGAAATTATGCCACTACTTCTGAAAATATAATTAAACTGAAAATTGGAGCATAATTCTCCATATATGTGTGACGTCAAATCAATGAAAAACCAAACATGAAAAGTCGAAAATGATCTGTGTGAATAGAGAGATTGAAATGTGATAAGAAAGGAGTACTGCTAAAAAAAAATGTCAAAAGAAGAATATAGAATTGAAATTGAAATCTAAATCTAAATCTAAAAAATTGACGCGAAAGTTACTAAAACACCCCCAAATCAATATCAAGATAATTCTACTGAACAATACTATACAATATATGTGAATAAGACAATTTGGGAATTGTTTGTAAAATTGACAAATCTGTACATATAGATCAGAGGCTATTTCTAACAATTTCTCAAATTGCAAATTGCAACCAATCTGCAAATTTTGAAACAATTTGCTCAAAAACAAACCATTGCTAACTCTTGGTGACAGTATATAAAAGAAAAATGCATCAATAAGAATTATCACCATCAATTCTTCTGACTTGAATTTCTTTCGTTTGGTTGGAAACAAAAATTTCATTGATAAATTGAATGGTAATCTTCTGGTTTTCTTTTTCCTTGCAAGTGTGTGTGTACAAAATTCAAGAATGCTCGAACCTTTTCCTGGGAATGCAAATTAGTTCCCTAGTATTTCAAGTAACTCGAATGAGAAGCACAACCATTACGAAAACACAGGTCATTGCGAAGATTGCCAACCAAGTGAAGCATGAAGTTTTTGAACTCTCCGAGTAAATCTGGACGGCGCGTTTGTTGACCCGACCGGTGGTTGCCAAGCTATCCTCAACGGCCTTCTCTGTGGAATCCAGTATCTGTTGGAAGCCAATGTTCGAGTTTACTATTACATCGGTAAGAAAAGTCTTAACTTCGGAGCAGACCAAAGGTAATATGCAGAGATGAAGCTATGTCACTGTTACTATCAGCGACTGCAATGGTAATCTTTGGCATTTTGAAAAGATGCTCCCAAGTAACTACTACTTTTTTGGACAAAAATAAAATTATCCATGGAAAGCAAATTAACTAACGACAAAACAAAGCCAAAGTGAGCTCAGCTCAATGGTAATTGGCATGACCTTCCACCTAGAGGTTGAAGGTTCGATCCTCCGCCCCCACAGTTGTATTAAAAAAAAGGACAAAACATAAAGTACAGCTTGCTGGAAGGAAAGAGGAAGGAACTACGGAGCTAATGTAAGAGGCCCATGAAGCTGGTTACGATAACGCTCTCCTTTTATGATGGAATGATGCAATAGACCCCTACTTCAAATATCATCCAATATGAAAAGAATGAAGGCACTAGAAGACCATCTCTCACATTCACCTAGAGGTCCTAAATTTATGTCAAGGCTAAGAAGTCGAGGAATTGTTTTTAGATAGGAAATGATATATGATTAAACAAAAGAGAGAAAGAACAACCTAAGGGCTGGGTAGAGAGAACTCCCACCGAAAAGAACTATAAGAAAGATTTTTAGTTGTTCACAATGGTGGAAAGGTTGTAGTTACAAAAGAATTTCTTGAGAGTAAAACTCCACCGACAGGAAGTTAACTGTACATTTCTAGAAAAAAAACCAAAAAGTTATCTTCGAAGACTCTCTAGTTACTTTCCAGCTAGATATGCCGTAATAAAGCCCCCCACAGTTTCACAAAATTTTAGCATCTTTGGACCAATTACAAAAAGAGAAGACTTCCAGCAGCCAATCATTAATACACTACGGCAAACAACCACTAACAACAAGATAGTACAAGAGAACTTCCATTTGTATTCTTCAACTTCTAATCTTCTGATGAAAGGTCAGTTTCCCAAAAGTTGAAGCAGGCGAGAATATGGCAATATGATTTTGAAAGAACACCTCTAAAAAGGAAATTTATCCCCAAAAAAGGGTTACAGCCTTCGCCAATATTCGGCCCTTCATTGAGTTCTAATTCACTTTGCTAAGTTAATTCTAGAGTTAGATTTAATACGTAGTGAACTTTAAGGAACACGACCCTCTGAATGCATGTCCCTAAAACAGAAAACCTTCACCTCTATGAAATACATATAAAGCAGCTAACTCACTGAAAAGCGAGAATTCCTCAAAGCATGATTCGAGTATGGGAAGTGAAGATTTTTTTTAATTTTTATTTTTATAGCATTGGTGTGTATTTTAAATAAACCAGAGGCATAAAATCTCCACCTTTTACTACATCAACAAGAAAAATTAGTAGAGAATATATACCTTTTCAGTGCTCTCCAAAGATTTGCTCATTATCAGACTGCTCTCTTTCAATTGCTTCGCTAACCCAACCATTTCATCAGTCAAATCCTCTTGAAGCTTCCTATCAGAGTGAATAAATCATGGTTTTATGATAGACAATAAGAAAAAGGAAAGTAATGACAACAAATTAATTAAATCAGAATGAAGAATCATGCTGCTGTAGTCAATGTTTTTACTCTCTTTTTTCCTCCAGTTAATTCTAGTGCCCACATTGTCTAACCTCGATTTTCCACTTTGTTTAAGTACTATTGAAAGTCATCGATATTTCATCAGTACTTCAAATCTCCCTTACAAAAAATTTATCTTAGAACAGCCATTACACGTATATGGTTTTTCTCTTGATTGGTTTCTCTTCTGATCTCGCCATGAAATCTGTTTTTTCCAATGAAATCAATTACCCCTTACCCACCAAAGAAAATCACACTTTCCTGGATCTGTCTATAAGGGACCCAAGACGGTTCCCAACATATTTTTCTAACAAACTTCTGAAACAGAAATCAGATCCTTCATAAACTGAGCTTAAACCTTTGCATAAGCTGCAAAAGAGTATCGTTCTTGAAAAAACTGGATTCCAAAAAGGAAAAAAATAATAATAATTAAAAAAAAGGGAAGAATAAGAAGAAGAAGCAGCTTTAAGTAGCTCATATATCTCCAATCGATGTCTGCTAACAACATTTTGTCTTTATTTAATAAAAGCCCTTACATAAAATTCACCATATAACATTGTAAGCTATAAGGAGGAAAGTGTGCAAGATTTATCAAAAATACTTGAAACTTCCAGGGTTGATACCTGTGTTTCTCGATGTGGGATATTGCTGCAGCATCCAACTTGACAGGCGCTGAGGAGTCTTCTTTGATGGTGCCGTGAGATTTATCCTCCACAGTAGAAGATGCCCTGCCCAGTAATATAATAGCTTTGGTTTAATTAAAAAAAAAAAAAAAACTCAACAATGATTCGGTGTCACATAAATCCTAACAAGAACCACTCACAGAAATCTCCTCCTTAGTCCCGGAGGTGAACTGGGGGTCTTTAAATCTCCTTCAATTACAGAAGAAAATTCTCTAACAGAAGTACTGGTAGAGGGCTCAGAAGACTCTTCCACATCAGGCTGCAAGTTGATCAAAACGTTAGGTAAAAGAGACAAAACTGTACCACATGCAAGCAGAAGAAATGAAGCTACTGAGATGTTAGCATCTACATTTGATTTGGAAGAAAATATGTGACAACTCGCAACCAACACAAACCATCAAAGATAAAGTGAGCATTGAATGTTATCCTTCAAATGCACGCAAAAAGTTCAAGCAAAAAATGAATCTAGATGAGTAATATTGGTACAGAAACACCAGACGATTGAAATAAAATGTAGTCAGACATGCTATACATTAGGTTGTAAAGAAGTATTATAGAATTGAGGGCACTTTTTGGCTTTTTGCTATCTTTTTTAGGGGGAAAATGCTTTAACATGCCGAAGAGAGAGGGAGAGAGGAAAAAAAAACTTCCACCCAAAAAAAGAAAAAAAATACAAAAACCGATTCAAATTGATGATTAAGATGCATAGAAGTTCCATAATCTTACAAGTTTACAACTTAACAGAGAACAACTTTAAAACAACCAAACCCATGTAAATGTACCAAAGGAACAGCTAATCTTGAAGCAATGGCCTCTATCTTCTCTGAATAATCGCCAAGCAAAGCCTTTGAAACTCTGCACAAAGAAACTAACAGCACGTAGTACAGGGGACCAGATCAGAAAATCTCAAAAAAGACATTTACCAAAACAGGCTCCTAGATCAGTCTATGTCCAATGAGGTTGAATCAAACAAACATCATGCAAATTGAGAGTACAAAAGTATGAAAAGCTGTCCAAGATATATTCATAGTGAACTGACACTAGAAGCAACGGGAAAGTGGGGGATGAAGCATACATACCTTGATAAGCCTTCTGGTGTTTTCTCTTCTGCAAGTTGCTCCAACTGTTCTCTTAGAGTAGTCACATACTGCAAGAGTGCACCAAAAACTTCTAAAAACAAAATCCAGAAACTACCTGATATACCCCTTCTTATGAAAAATAATTCATATAATACTGAAAATAGTTGGGCCTAAATGAATAATGATCTTCATATCACTTTTACATGACTGAAAATCAAACCAATTAGAACTTTCACTCAGTCATCTGGACATACATGTATAAGTTTAGCCTGATCCTTCTGATGAGGGGCAGTTTCCAGAAGCCGCTTCAAGTTGATTTCAGTTTTACTTAAACCCATTTAGAAAAGAGGAAAAAATCCTACAGAATCAAGATTGCAATTTATTCAACAACCACATTAAGTAAAGCAAAAAGAAATAAAACAAGCAACGCACCTGCACACAAAAACCGGTTATATAGTATTACTATCAAAACATGGTAAGGAACTGCAATTAGAACATGCCTCTATAAATCATCAGTATAGTGAAGATCTACAAATACTTATAATTTCGTTTATTACAACCCCAGCCGAATAGAACAAAATCGAAATCTTTTATTTTTCGTTGTTACTATCCATCATCAATTCTTATCTCAGCCAAATCACAAAGGAATTCCCCCATAAAACTAATTCATGTTCAAGAAATTCAAACTTACACACTCCCAATTGGCTGCTAATTGGGCTTCAAATCTAAACCAATTAACCCAATAAACGGCATAGGATAACGGCGAAAAAGGAATAATCGCATACAACTAACTTATCCTTTAACCATTGTTATACCCATTCTTACTTAGTTCCAGGAATTTCAATCTCTTTAATCCATTCATATACAAGGGATCTCAACTTTTCCTACAACTTGAGTGGTGAAAGTTTCCTTATTCTAACCACCACATTTAGCACACTACTTTTAAGAATGCCACTTTAAGTTCCTTTCCTTTAAGAACATAGATATGAAGTTTCACTTTGTGCTAGAAAGCACTCCTACTAATAATACTTATTAACTTCTCATGTCAACACTTTAGTACCAAATATCTCTTAAACAAAAAGAGACCAATACTCTTTCCAAAAGAACTTCTTATAACACCTCTAGAAAGATTTCAACCCAAGCACCTACCAATGTTTTGAAAACGCAAGGCACACCCTCAAGACGACAAGTCTCTTCGATCGCCTCCAAGCGAGAGGCGACAAAAAGGCATGGCCTGAGTGAAGCGAGGTGCAATAAATAAATAATATATTTATAGAGAACATAAATTCATATAAATCTAGTCACATAAACTATTAAAGCCTCAAAGACTAATACTATAGTAAAAACATCCAAATATCAATAACATCTAATAATAATAAAGTTGTTAAGAATGAACATTGAACAAAAACTTACTTAGAAACTAAATAAAAAACCACCTAGATCTGAGATCGTTTCAGCGGGTTGTGAGTAATCTTGCTCAAAAAGTCGCCGCTAGTGGTTGTCTGCGGCGTTATAGATTCGAATGGCCGCAGCCGTGTGTTGAAGCAGGTCACCGGAGAGGGAGAATTGTCGACCGCCGTTCGTGATCGGGATCGTGGTCGCCGCACGTTTCAGGACACGCCGGGAGTGGTTGCGCCGTTGGAGGAGAAAGTAGGAAGAAGAGAGATGGAGGCAATGTGATAGAGAGTGGAGGCAATGTGATAGAGAGAGGGGAGAGGAGAATTGGAGATAGGCCTTGGGTTTTGAGAAAATGGTATGTTAGGCCCATTTTGAAGGCCCAAAATAAAAAATGCCCGCTTTTTAAAAACTTAAGATTTTTTAATTTCTTACCTACATCATTTTCAAACAATTTTATAAAATAGCTCCTACTTCTTCAGCGAGCGAGATCATGCCAGATCTGACAATATTGCAGCAATGAAATCGTGAGAGGAGATTGATTTAGAAAAAAAGGAGAGAGGAGAGCGTGAGAGAGCAAAGAGAAAGGAGATCAAGACAAAGGAGAGGCGAGAGCACGAAGAGCGAAATTGAGTCATTTCGCGAACGAGGGTTTCATTTGGATTTCACCGGTGTTGACATCATCAGATGGTCAAAAAAAATATCATCTATATCTATACTATCTTAAAAAGTTAAGATCTCTAAAAAAAAACATTTAGACCGTTCTATCCTTTTAATTTTTATTGAATTGAAGATATGTCATTTATTTTAAAATTAAATCTACTAAAAATATCGATCTCGCTTAAATGTTTTAAAGCGTTTCTTAATCAATCAAGAGACTCCTAAAATAATGAATTTTTAGTTCCAGGATTAGAACTTAGTTCGAAACCTTATTTGCAATCCGAAATATATTCCACATTAATAATCTTACCTAAAATCGCCTTAAATCTCAACTCGAACACTTCGAATCAAATATAAACTACAAACAGAGAATACCTAAAAGTTATTGACTAACCTACCATACCTAAATTGAATTCGAAATGGTCTAGATATAATTGTAATGCTTAAAATTCACCAAATCAAACTTGGGTTCTTGCTTAAAAGTGTCCGAACAGTTCGAAACTAATCCAAATCTACAAATATGAGTTTCCAAGTATTAGAGTCAATTCTAAAGAACCTTAAACCGGATCCAAAAGGAATTTAGAGTGTTATACCAACTAGTTTTTTTCCAACAACGACTTGAATCCTTGTTGGATGGTGTCTGAATTCGTTAAACGCTATAAATATGAAGTTGTCAATAAATGAATAACTCAAATCTAAAGTCAAAATAAAGTGGGTGAGTGTCGAACCTTGACAAAAACGAGAAAATGTTGTTGTCAGGTTGTCAGGTCGTGCGGGTTGTCGAAACCAAGCCGTAGAGATCACCAAACTTTGTGGACACCGAGGGCGCTATCGCTGCTTGCTAAGTATCAAAGGAGTTGGCATGGTCTGGTCCATGATCATCTATAAGACCCACGCCACTCACAACTAGCTATCGCGTGCAGGGGAGTTGTTAGAGCCGCTGCCGTTCACCGAGAAAAAGGACGCGTGAGGGAGGGAAGCATCGCCGTAAGAAAAGATGATTTGGTCGGCCGAAGCAACACACAAAAGGAACTGCTCTAATGCGAAGGAGATGGAGAGAAGAAGAAGGATGAAGGTCAAGGATTCTTACTCTTTTTTGGGAAATTGACATTTTTTTACCATCTTGGAGTTTTTTTTTTTTTTTACCCATTTTTTAACAACTTGTTTTTTTACTCTTCGATGATGAAAGTGATGTAAGCATTGTAATCTTTTAATATGTAATTACTATTTTGCCCTTACCACTTCATTAAATTCATCGTACCTAATTCAACAACCAAATTCTCAACAAATTAATTCTTTTACCTATCAAATTAATTGTTTTACAACTCACACCTAACAACCATTTCATTACCCACAACAACAAAAAATTTCATCTCAACAATTATCTCTTCACCAAATTCTCCCCACAACCCAAAGTTTCTCTTCTCAAACCTTGTACTCCACAAAGTTGTAATTTATCAATACACTACGTAAAAAGGTGTGTATTTCATTTTGTATTGAATAGTTCGATCATTCCTTTTATGTTTGAATTCATTCACTTGTTTTTGTTTCGAATTAGCGGTGCTTAACTTGTTTATAGTTTTTTTTTCTGTGTAATTACTTCTTCATCGGTAATTGTTTGATTCAATTAGTAATTATATACCTACCAAATTAATGTGGCAAAAAAATAGTTAGAAAATTATTTTTTAAAAAAATTTATCAAGATACATGGTCGGGCTTCACCGAGTCCTTAGCGAGTCAACGTGTCTAGCAAATTTGGGAAAAATAATTATTGGCCTGGTATTGCTCTGGTCGGGCCTCAACCGGACTAAAAGGATCAATGGTGTTGACTAAGGGAGGTACCCGGTTGTGCCCTGGGCGGGTAGTTACTGGGCGCAGAGTTGTGCGGTGGTGTGCTATACCCGAGAAGGTAGGGTTGACCCGGTTCAACCCCTAGTCGGGTTTTGATCAGGTTTTAACAGAGATACACTACTGGTTTCTGGCCTGATTTAAACCCCGACCAGGTACTAACCAAGTACATTAAGATTTAAGGCCACTGATTTTGGGCCTAGTGCTGGCTCGACCCGAGTGTTGAACTGGGTACAGCCAGAAATTCAATTAGTTTTTTTGGCTTGGCCTTAGTCCCACCCGAGTATTCACAGAGTTTTTTTTTCTTTTTAGTGTATTTCAATTATATTAATTTCTTTAGGCATATTGTCCATCTTTAATACCATTTTATTATAAATTGTAGGGAAATGTCTTGCGTTTGGATTTGTTTTGGTGATGTTTGGAATGAAAGGGAAAAATATTACGATGGAGGAGAGTTGAGGGAGCTTGACATAAACATCAACACCAAAATGCCAAGCCTCACCCGGTCCCTACCCGGCCAGGGTTGAGACTGGGCCAAAACCAAAACGTCAACCCTCACCCAGTCCCTACCCAGCTAGGTCAAGACCCGGGTCACCCCTACCTCCTTCGATACGAAGTCAACTCCAAATCCTAATGGTGCCTCAATCAATACCTGGCCAGGAAAGATCGGGCCCCCCTCCCCAGTAGTTGGCCCATCTCTTGCACCGGGTGAATACTCAACCAGGGCAAGCACCAAGCGCATACCCACATCCTCGGTCAATACTCGACCAGGGCAAAAAATTGGGCCACCTACCAGTTTCCCTAATCGCCCTGGTGAATACTTGATTACCATCATAAGAAGCTCGGTGGGGTATCATGGAATTGCATAAAAAAAATCCAATTTTTTAGGTCCAAATCATTCCGATAGCATCGAACAAAATGAAGAGAAAATGCATAAAGTGGTCTAAAACTCAAGAAACTTAACTCAAATATGGAGATACATGTAAGAGAGAAAGACATCTAAAAATATACACACAAAAAAACCCTAAAATGTCCCTCCAAATATCTACCATTGCTTACAATGCTCAGAAACAATCAACAAATCAAGAACATGTTCAAACGTTGATTAACCCCAAAAAATCATAATATTTCCAAACAAAAACCCTAAAAATGTCCTAAAAGAAGGGTAAAAATGAATTTGATTTTGAGATGAGAGATTGAAGATGATTTGTTGAAATTTTTTTGATGAAATTCGGCCAAAATCAAAGAGAAAATTGAAAGGGAGATGGAGGGTTTGTATGTGCGTATCAAAAGTGAGGAAGAAAGGAAAGAGGGAGGAAAAGGTTTTTCAAATTCCTAGGGGTAAAAGGGTAATTGTGCATATCTATTAAAACTCAAAGGGTCCTATAAAACTTATTTTTTTTTGAAGGTTAAATTCCAAACTAAAACTACCAAGGGGTAGAAAATGTCAATTACTCCTTCTTTTTTTTTTTTTTTCTTTTCTTTCATTGAGAATTTTTCTTTAACTTTCCTAATTCTTCACTTCCTCAAAGTTGAGTCTCTAACGTAAAAATTAAAAGATTCAAGAAATATTTCAAAAATTAAATTTCAGGATCTTGGAATTGAAGATTTTAAATATTAAATCTCTTTTATCAACATTCCACGAATTTTAATTTGACTAATTTACGAGGCAAAACTAAAATTCTAATTTTCAATTTAGAATTGACAATGAAAAGTCCATAATTTAAGATTAATGAACAATAAGCGATTTGATGACGTAATTTAATCCAAAATTAACTTAATTTTATAACGTGTGGCATTACACCCTTACTTTCCCAACTTTGATTGAAGATTGTAATTAAGGATAATCATGGAAGAACAATATTTATCGTGTCACTTTTCGATCCTCGAATCTTCTTGGTTGATTATATATTAATACAATAATTGCATGAATAGAATATTGAATGAGCCTTCTAAAAAAAAAGAATATTGAAGACATGTCAAAAATTACCTTTTTGCTTTTATCTCACCTCGAAAGTTTTGTAAGTGTTTGAAGTATCTTTTATGTGGGCTTCTAAAAAGTGTTTTTTTAAAAGTAATTCATTAACAAAGGGCAATAAGACTCCACCAAAACATCAACCACCCTTATCAAGAGTTAATATTAATCTCATTCATCTGCGTTTTTTTTTTTCTTTTTATTTCAACTATTTTCAGATAAAGTCCTTGTCTGTACAAAACGACTGTATTAACCTTAAGAAGCAACCGACATGAGACAATTAGCACTAAATAATATATTCTGATTGACACTCAGTTCTAACAGAACGTCCAACTAAAAAAGTGTATATCAATTATTGTTGAGGTAAACTTATTTGATTTGTTAAAAAGATATTTTTAAATATAATACATTTTTAGTTCAATAAAATGGAATATCATATTCAACTAGTCCATTAACGTTATCTAGATAGGACTTCTTCCACAGCAATCTATTGAACGGATCAAATATTTATTAAACAACTAATTAAAAAAAAAACATATGAATATCTTAAATTTCAATTTAATATTTCTTGTTTGCATTTAATTATTCATTATTTAAAATAAAGGTTTTTATTTATTTTCCTTCCGCCGACGTGGAAGTTTTTGCCTTTCTTCTTACTTCACCTTCGCTCAGAGTCAAAAAAGAAAACAGGCAGAGAGCTTCTCTTTGCTTCAAAAATCAATTTTCCACCGTCGTCATCGCCGCCGTCGCCTTCTTCACCAAATCCGGTGATCTTTTTCTGCAGATCGAAGCTCCAACACCTTCTTTCCGGTATTACAGAGAAAGATGGCGTATGTGGATCATGCGTTTTCGATAACAGACGAAGACATTATGATGGATTCTCCGTTCACCGTCAACAATCGGCCACCTATCAAGGAGATCGCTCTTGCCGTTTCTCTTCTCGTTTTCGGCATGATTGGAATTGTCGTTGGTGCTTTCATGCCCAGTAATCGAGTCGGTGGTGATCGTGCTCACGGTATACTCTTCTTTTTGCTGTTTTCGCTACAATTTTGCCCTAGTTCGAGGGTTAATTCTTGGTTTGTTCTTGAAAATTTTCAGGGGTGTTTTTCTCGTTGTTGGGAGCTCTCTTGTTTATTCCAGGTTTCTATTACACAAGGATTGCCTACTATGCTTATAAGGGTTACAAGGGCTTCTCTTTTTCCAACATACCCCCTGTTTAAATGCTCAAAGTTTCAATCACTTCTTTACAGTTGTACAGATTTTCTTCCCCAGATTTCTTCACTGTCTACGTTGGTTCTACCCTCCCCTTTCTCTTTGACTACTAATTACACTGTATCCGTTTACTATGGTTGAAGAGTAAAGAATTCTATGTGGATTTGCATTGTGCATTATCGAGATAGTTCTTCTTCTGTTTCTTGGAGTTTTACTTTGTAGTGATCAGTGACATAACCGTTTCAATGAAGGAAGGCCTATATATATATACATAGTAAATTTCTAATCTGTTTTTTATCTCTATAATCTGAAAATTTCCTACTTTTGCCCTAGTTTGTTTGCTGGTTTGAATGCTTAGTTTATCATGTGAAGAAAACAAAGAATTAAAAGAATTAAATCAGCTTGCCAGATTCGAGTCTCTCCAGGACTTACCTAGCCCTTAGTTTTCCACTGTCTGAAGGCACTTAGATTTTTCTTCATTTTTTTTAATGTATTTATTTGTTTGTCAGTTTGATATCTGTCTTCTGGAAATTATTTGATACTAGCCTTTTTCTTATATCTTATACCTTAACATACAAAATGTTGTCAATTTGTTGCAACCCTTGCTTGGCCCCTTGCAGTTGATGAATTAGATTAGTATTTTTTATATTTTTGTTTTTTTTCTTGGTTGGTAAAGATGCTTTTTAGAGTAATATGCAGATTTGCGAGAAGACTATTGTTTTTGTGACAGGACTTGTCAGTGTTAAAAGAATTCGAAGACATTGGTATGTAAAAACTAAAGTTTGATTCTTCATAAAAGATGGGACAAGTAATTTTTGTCCTCAGGAACCTTTCTTGTTCTTCAGTTACTCACATTGTGTATCAAGATATTTTTTCTTCAAAATGGAGTTTCTAGATTTTTTGTGTTCCATTGTTTTCTAATTTGCACAATAGAAATACTTTTGAAATTTAGCTATCCTACTGGATCACCCTGAGGTGAGCTGAGATGAATTAGGACAATATTGGATGACGTAGTATGCCCAACATTGGGAAACTAGTTCAAGTTCCTTATACAAACATCTTAAGTTCCACCCAGGTTTGGGTGGAACTTTGGGCTTTAACTTGAATTTACTATAGCATAAAGGTGCTAAAAGAGCTAACATGGAGGATGCAGTTGCAGTTAAGCATTGCAATAGATTGAGTACATAAACCATTAGTGTTTACCTCTTTATTTCATATTTTACTTGTTCTTTCCTGTAAATAGTGATTAAATATCAATAATGCACCCTTTGTAGGATATGACAAACACAAACTCATTCAGGATATCAGTTATTTAGAAATCACCATTATTCTTGTTTGGCAAAATTGCGCATCCACGACTCTTTAAGCAGCACGACTGCATGCTGGTTGTTTAGCTGTTCTCTGGATATGTAGTTATGCTAGTACAAGAACAATGGTTTACTGCATTGTTTTAGTCTATACCCTTCAAAGTTGCTGATGTGCTTTGCTGGTTTACTTCTGCCAAAAATTGTTGTTGATAGGAAAATAACCTGTCACCTTCTATGTTTCCTTTAGTGCTATCTTGGATAGTTCTCCTTGATGGCTTTTGCTTGTAGGATCTTTTCATCTTCAGGATCAAATTTTAGGGATTCCTGATGGTGGAACTTCTGATACAATATTCCCCCTCCATTCTTAGCCTTGTAGCTCGTATTTGATGGAGGAACTTCTCGCACCCTCGTTAGTGCATTATTTGTTTCGAGGAACAGGTAGATCAGGTATCGGTACATTATGTGCTTTTCCCACTTTGAACATCTCTTGGTCCATTGGACGTGCTGTTCAAATAACTAGGCCATAGCATGAACATTTTCTTCCTGATCATAGTGAGAATGAAGCACATCCTTTTTGTATCATATTTCACATGGTTGGTATTGATATTGAGTGTTCTCTGATCAAGCTCTTTTTTTGTTGGGGATAACCTATTCTTTAGCCTCTGTTTTTTACTCTCTTAGTATAGGCTACTGCTAGTTAAATTTTGAAGAGTTTCATGTATACTGGGGCGGTTTATTTGCAAGGTTGAAGCTCTGTAGCTCGCAAATCGTTGAATTGGATTTGCCCCATGTGTTAGAGGCATTTGGAAGGTAGTTGGAGTTGAGTATTTCGTGGTAGTGGGTTGATTTTTCCCAAACGATTTGAACTAGTTCTTTTTCATGCTACAGTTATATACACTTAAATTTCCATATAATAGAGAATCATTGCAGATAAGGCGGAAACCAACCCGAACTTTTCATTGATATAATGAAGCTCTAGATACAAAGTTTTAAATTCAAGAATCAGTAGATGCTCAGAGAAGGTTGTGACCAGAGACACTGATTAACCAAATTGCAAACTGCAGCAGTTCTAAAGACATAATTACAAACAAAGTATCATATTTGCTTTGGGTTATCATTTCAACAATAGACAGTAGTATGAACAAATCCTTCCCATCTGAAGTGGAAAATCAAGTAAACTTGTAATTTATGATTTAACCAAGAAAATAAAACATACATTTTATTTTCAAACTCTTTAGATGTATTTTATTAATTTTATTTTCCAAATTCTAATTACTTATATTTATGAGAAATTTTCATATCACAACTATCTACAACTGTTGCTATTTTGTAAATAGTTTTTTCTTTCTTTTTTTTTTTTTTTTTTAAAAACTCTCCTAAAATAGTTAGTTGCTTGCCTCGAGTCAAGACGGTGGGCCAAACATCCATTCTTAATGGAAATAGTATCTTGGGCTGTCGATGATCAATGCCCGTTAACAATGAAAGTTATAAACCCTGACCCAGTGTGTTGCAATTGCTTCGAAACATTTGAAGAAAAATTATGCTTATCTCTCTATTCTTTATTTCTTATTCATTTATGCTTTGTTTGACATCCAAAATTATAAAGAAATTATTTAAAATTCTAGAATTTAAAAAAATGGAAATTATTTAAAACTCCTAATCTTACTTGGAACAAAATGGATTTTCATATATTTAGAGTGTGTTTGGATTAACTTTTTAAGCTTTTAATTTTGAAAACGAGTCATTTTAATAAAAGTTGGACTGTTTGACAATCATCCAAAATAACTTTTGAAACACTTTCAAAGTATATTTTAATTTTTTTTTATCGAAAGAGTAATTTTGGAATTTTTAGAAAAATATTTTTTTTCTCTAGTTAATCCAGAAAAGTTAGTAGTATCGTTTCAAATTTATCTTTCTTGTATGAATTTTTGTAAAAAATAATAGAAAAACCCAACCCGCATTTCCAAAACTCCTATGTTCATACTAAAAAAATATAAATGCTCTCCCTATTCCTTACATACTTATAAATATCAAACAAGAAAAAAAGGACAAATATCAATTTACACTTTTAAACTTTAGAGGCTTTTAAGAGGCTGAAATGTAATCATGATTACTAAGAATCAAAGGAGTATTGGAGCGTGAGGTATCGAGGGCGAAAACAAAAACAAGATTGTGAAATGTGAAAAGCATGGAAAAGAAGGTTTGATTAAAAACGCTCCGAACGAAACGAATTTAGTATTACAAATTGGGTAAAAAACGCTCAATCAAAATATTGATTTTTGGATTACATTACAATTCAAACCTATTCCAATACTAGTCCCCAAACAATTTCGAGTTGTATCAATTTAAACTCTAAAAACAAGATTGTGAAATGTGAAAAGCATGGAAAAGAAGGTTTGATTAAAAACGCTCCGAACGAAACGAATTTAGTATTACAAATTGGGTAAAAAACGCTCAATCAAAATATTGATTTTTGGATTACATTACAATTCAAACCTATTCCAATACTAGTCCCCAAACAATTTCGAGTTGTATCAATTTAAACTCTAAACTAACAATGGTATCAATTTGAACCTTGAACTTTGAGGTTGTAACAATTAAAACTCCAAACAAATAATTGTATCAATTCAAATATTTTTTTACTTATAAAAGTTCAAAATTTACAATTATTAGTTTAGAATTTAAATAGTTTAGTAGTAATTTAAATGGATACAATTACAAGTTAATTATAAATAGATAATTGGCGGAAAAAAAAAAAAAACCCTAGTTCTACTATACTTTAGCTCCCTCTCTCTGCTGCAAGTCTTTCATGACTGCCGAGTCTTCTTCTGCTCATCACCGGCTGCCCACCACATTCTTCAGCTTGTCTTCAAAGTCCACAAGTTTGTAGTGATCGGAAGGATGTTTAAAAATAATTTACTAGCTTCTGAAGAAAAAGGATGCTTTAAACCTCGCCAAGTTCTTATCTTTTCTCTTCCAATATGTAAATGTTCGGTTCCCAAATAAGAGTTTTTCGTTGTAATGGTTAAATTTTGTTTTATTCATTGGTTGCCCATTATTGCGCTTTGCAATTTTGTTAGATGAATCACTTAATTGGAGCTGAACCTTATTCATGGAGCTTCTCATTCTAAATGTTTGTGTTTTGTTCCAACTTTACTTGCCAACGATATTCTAGTTTAATCCTACTTTCATATTTTTATAGAACAAGTTTACTAGTAGTTATTTATAATAGCATCCCCTTTCTATCCAAAGTATTGCAAAATTAATTAATTTTGGCTGCGAGTATCTATACTGAGACAATTTTTGTTTTTGTTGTTATTGGTGCAGAAGGGTTCTTCAGAAGATTTATTGCTCAGTCTCGAAGAAATGTGTCACACGCATTTAAGAAAATGGTAGGACTAGATATTCTTTCGATTATTGTCTGTTGAGCTTAAAAAAACATTGCCAAGTTTGAGTGTGTGTGCGCGTCTGTTTAATGTTGTCTTGAGATCGAATTATAATGGTGTTCAAAAAAATTTCAAATATTTTGTGTTGTTTGATCGCCTCCTTATATTTCAGTTTCTTTTTAATATTAAGTTTCTTAAAACACAAAAGTTTGAGTGTGAGTGTGCGCGCGCTGTTTAATGTTGTCTTGAGATCGAATTATAATGGTGTTCAAAAAAATTTCAAATAGTTTGTGTTGTTTTGCCTCCTCCTTATATTTCAGTTTCTTTTTAATATTAAGTTTCCTCTTTGTTTTTTTTTAGCAATCCAGTTTTGAATAAGTATTAATTTCTAAAGCATGTTTTTATATGTAAATGCATGTGTAACTTATTCTCAATTCAATTGCTGGTTCTGCTGAGCATTAAAACCAAGGTTCTCATTGTGTTTCATCGTAGATGTTCCTAAATCATTGTATTTATGTTGGAAGTGATAGTATTAGTGACTTCGGTAATTATCCAGACTTTGGCATTTCATCGTCATGCTAATAGTGTTATGCTATATCTTTCTTTCCTTTTCTATTGATTTCTTTTGCCCCAATCTTAGTAGATATAGAAATAAATTCATCTATCTAACTTAATATTCTAATATGCAGTAGTCAAGCCATCACAACCCAAGATAAACCAGGTATCCTCATATTGTCTCCGTTTATAAACATACTAATTATGCTATGGTTTTTATTTTTTTTAATATATCATGAAAGTATTGATTTTAATTGCACATCTGCTCCTGTGTTGGATTTGATCTAGTAGATGAAGAAATGGTGAAAGAGGTTGCTGATGATAGGGTTCCTGAAGCAGAAGAGGAACCTACAAAAAAGTGCAAGGATAAAAAGAAAACCAAAAAGAATGCAGTTCCTGAAATGCATGCTGATGCTGCAGAAAAAGAGAAATCAGAACCTGTCCATGTGGAGAGTTTGAATAACTCAAATGGCACTACTGTCTACGAGGAGGCAGGAAAGAAATCTAAGGATAAAAAGAAAAAGAAGAACAAAGAGAAGTTAGAGACTGTTGCTACAATTTCCGATGATGTAGCAGTAGATTCTATTGGATTGAATAGTGATGTCACCACTATTGAAGAAAAGGTTGTCAAATCCAAAACTAAGAAGAAAAAGGATGGTCGACATTTAAGTGATGAAAATTCGAACCAGCTAAATGATGGTACCAATATGTTACACGAAGAGGAACAGAATGACAATTCTAAGAAAAGGAAGAGGTTGGCTTCTGAAGATAACAACAATCATACTGTTGATGAGAAAGAAACTGAAGATGTCAAACGTAGAAAACTAGAAGGTTCAAAAGGATGCAATGATGGTGTGCAGTCTACAAAGGTCGATGCAGATGCTGGAAATAGGAGCACTATCAATGAGCTTTCTCCGCAGACAAACGAGTGTGTTGAAAAAACTGCAGAGAAAACTTCCACAAAGAAAGCTTTGAAGAAACATTCAAATGGTTCAACTGAGGTATGTCAATATTGTCACCATATATCCATACAAATATTTTAACGATATAACCATTTTGAGACAATTTAATATGCTATATGCCGAAGATGGTGATGCTCTGTCTGAAATCCTTTCGATATTAAACTAGTGTTCTGTCAATTTAATGGGATTACGGGGCTGTTTAGAATGACTTTTTAAGTACAAGCATTTTGATTGCACTCAGAAACACATTTTTATGCAATCAACAAGTCATGAAAGAACATGAAAAAAAATAAGTAACTTGTCAACTCCACGAGCATGCCAAATATCCCACAATTAGCAGCTCTTCTACTCTTATTATTATTACTATTATTAAAATTATTATGGTTTTTTAATTTCATATCTGAAGCATCTTGTGATTCAAGCAGGAGAATGAAAAACAGAAATGTTAATTTTAAAAAAAGAAAAGGATAGCTGATATGAAGATGTATTTAAAAACCAGGGAAATCTACTAATTATAATTGTAGCCAATGACCAGTGAACATAAGGGTAGTGGGATCAATGTTTGAAATTTTAATCCTTCCCTTAACTCAGATGTTCATTCTACACTTGATGCAAAATCGACTGTACTGATATATTATTGTATAATTGCAGCCAAAGACCATCAATGCATTTCAAAGGGTAAAAGTAGATGCTGTGACATTTGCTGACGAGAAACTTGCAGATAATTCTTACTGGGCGAAGGTGTGATTTACTGCTGATTTATTTTTTTTTTTGCCCTGCCTTTTCACTAGGATTTTCTGTTCCTTATTTGTAATCTATCATATTATTAAGGAGCAGGGTGGAGCCGATACTGGGTATGGTGCAAAAGCTCAAGAAGTTCTTGGGCAGGTTAAAGGAAGGTAATATCTTTTTTTCTACAACTATCACTGACTTGTGTGTTGCTAAAACTAACACTGAGTTTTGTGGAGGGAATTTCGATATATTTTCTGGTTTAGAGAAAGGCTCTTGATTCAAATTGATTTATTTATTTAATAGGGATTTTCGGCACGAAAAAACGAAGAAGAAGCGTGGATCATACCGAGGTGGAGTGATTGATCTGCAATCTCACTCAGTAAAGTTCAATTATTCTGATGATGATTGACCATATTAATGGATTCACGATTCTGGTTCTTAACTGCTTTTTTATCAAATCATGTATGAAGTTTCCATTTTATGAAAAGTTTTGGTTGTATGTTCCATGGAAACTCGAAAGAGCTGATGTTCTACATTCATCATAATTTTTTGAAGCAGTCCATCCAAAAAATGGGCTATGCCTCATCGATTTTGAACTTAGTATTGTGCCAGTTTGTAGTCCTCCAAATGCTTTCTTTACTTTAACCTTTATGTATTTTTATTACTGTAACTGGTAGAACAACTGTGGATTGATTTTTTTAATGAAACATAAGCATAATTTCCCATGTTTGTAAGTTGTTTAATATCCTACGGTTTTCCTTGACACCTAAATATTGTAGGGGCAGATGGGTTGTCCCGTGAGATTAGTCGGGGTGCACGTAAGCTGGTCCGGACATTCACGGATATAAAAAAAAAATGTTCTTGCACTCTCTCGTATGCTCCAAAATCTGAAAATAAAAAGTAGATCTTTTACCATGTTGAAAGCATTTTAGGGCGCTTTCTCTTTTGGACTTGCACTCCTCCTTGCTTTTACTCCCTCGTGTTTGTGCTCCTTACTTTCTCAGGCTTGCTTACCCTCTCACTTGCACTCTTTGTCGGGCCCGCTCTTGTTTTGAAGGCGTTAACAGTGTACGATGGTTGTCCATATTAAAAAGAAAAACCCTTTAAATGGGAGTAGGCTAAATTTAAATAGGGGTATAGGTCATTGAAAAGAAGTAATGAAAAATACAATTAAACTATATGGTTTTTTTTAATTTTTTTGAAAATTTCACTAGTAAATCTATCTCCTAAATTTATAGGATGACTAAAAATAAATCAAAACAATTAGGTACTGTTATATAATTTTTTAAAATTACGTTTTTGTTATTTAGTATTTTATTTTGTTTTTAGAAGAGAAAATTAAGTTTGTTAATATTACGCGCACTCATTTGTTTTTGAAAATAAAAACGGACTTTAAATCTCAAAAATCAATTTGAATTTAGAATACATTATCAAATCTTAAGCAAGTAAATATGCTAATTAAAATTCATTCAAAATAGGAGTAAATAATTTGAGACCAGCTGAAAAACAAAATATGAATAAAAAAAATTGTTTTCAAATATAGAAAAATGAGTCAAATTATTTACAAATTTAATTTTTCTATAGTAATGGCGGCATCACAATTTGTAAGCTCTCTTAGAAGCCTTTATATATATATATATATATAAACCCATTTAGCAAGGCAAAATCTTTCGATGTGAGACAAACTCTTACTTCTTTCCCTCAAAATCACTTTTGTCTTTTGCTTCGGGCCAAAGGCCCAAAGTCATTCCCAACAATGTTTACATTCTTTGTTTTCTATTTTAGTAGGTTGTTGGACAAGATTTTTTGTTTTGTTTTTGTGATTCGAACTTATTTTAAAAGAAATTAAGTAAAAATAGTGATAAATCACGAACAAAGGGCCATATTTAATTTGATTCAAAACAAAAGTCTAGTTAAAATTGATACAATTATTAGTTTGGAGTTTAATAGATGCATGCTCCAAATTTTAGAACCATAGGATATTGATCTTTCCCTTCGATTTCAGTATGTTCATGTGGTAACTACATGGCTAGACATAACATCAAATATGTGTTCTCGACCAAAAGATTTGAAACTTATTTAAATGTTTTTTTAACTTAAAAAAAGTGAAAACCTAATTGAGAAAGCTTAAGATATTGGAGTAAATTTGATAACTTCATGAGATTTAAGAACTAAGTTTAGAAGAAAAAAAATGATAGATTAGGGACTATTGAATATACTCTTTTATGTTACTACTATATACAAACATATAATCTCTAAAAAAACACAATAACCTTGCTATAATATAAAAAAACACAAATAAGTTAAAAAGAACAAAAAATAAGAGTTATTTACAAGCGTAGGAGCTGAGTCTTGTTCATAAAATTTTACTGGGTAAAAAAGGCTTTTAAACTTTCAATTTGGTATACAATAAGTTTCATGCTTTAAAAAACGTATAGTAAATTTTTAATTTAATTTTGTGTCAAATAGATCGATTAGATATTATATTAAAAAAAAATGTTAAAAAACATTATTATATTAAATTTGCTGTTAGAAATCATTTGGGTGTTGTGGTGGTGGTGCAAATGGAGTTTAAGTAGGGCTAGGTGGATGTGGAAGCTGGAGAGGCGTTGGCTTTGCTGTCGGGTCTAAGACTTGCAGAGGAGTTGGGTCTTTCATTTCTGTAGGTTGAAGCCGACACTTTGGTGGTGGTGAAGAATGTCCAATTCTATGAGCTTTATCTTATCTCCATTTGGAGTAATTTATGCTGAAAATTTTAATTTGTTAAGTAAAGTTAATGTTGTGGGGCTTTGTCACGCTCCTAGAGCTTGTAATCACGTGGCTTGTCAGTTGACTACTCATGCTTTTAATGTTTCGATGTGTTGTCGTTGGATTGATTATTTTCCCGTTGGCTTTCGACCTTTGTTGGGAAGGAGATGGTGGCTTCTGGGATTTTGTTATGTGTACTCGTTATCTATTTTTCCTCAAAAAAAAAAAAAAAAAAAATTGCTTTCGCGTATTAGCTTAAGTTTTTTTGGTGAATCGACGATTTAAGATAATATCAGAGTAGGTTGCTTCAGGATGTCCCGAGTTCAACCCCCTATATTGTTGTTTCCTCCCCAATTAATATCCATTTCCACTTACTTGGCTCTTCTTCATATTTCAAGCCCGTAAGTGAGGGGAAGTGTTAGATATTATATCAGGCGATTTAAGAGTTTCCATGCTTTAAAAAACTTATAGTAAATTTTAAATTTAATTTTGCGTCAAATAGATCAGTTAGTTAAGTTTTTAAATTTATGAATATGTTAAAACCTATAGAATACAAAATTAAGATTAATTAATTTGTTAAATATTTTTAAAGTTGTCGAATCTTTTAGGCATTATATTAAAAATTCAACCCTATAGTAAGATACTATTTATTTATTTTTTGAAATATTTATAAATGTACTAAAATGTCCATAGGATGATATAGGTGGATAAATTAAAATTTAGTACAAAATTTATAATTTAACCTAAAAGGAGAGTTATAAAGAACTAAAAAGTATTCCGACGGCGGAGATTAACTATAAATGGAGTAGGAGTTTTGGGCCGTCGATGATCAAGGCCCGTTAACAGAGGAAGCTTACAAAACCCTAAAAGCCAGTGTGTTATACCTCTCTTCTCTGCGCTAAGAGCTCCGCAGCCGCTTCGAATATCTGAAGAAAAGGTATGCTTCTCTAGCTCTTCTTTCGTTCTTCTTCATTCATGCCTTCTATTTCGTAATTTATCAGCATCTGTAGTAATCGTGAGTAGTATTGAAGAATGACTATCCTCCGGTGTGCTGCCTTTTGTTTTGTGTTTGATTTAACTTTTGGGATTTTGATCTTATTTTGGTTTCGTTTAGAGACATGAGTGGGGAAGGAGTCAAGGGAGGCCCGGTGGTTCCGGAGTCCGTGTTGAAGAAGCGGAAGAGAAACGAAGAATGGGCCTTGGCTGAGAAACAAGGTCTAGAGGCTGCGAAGAAGAAGAATGCTGAGAACAGAAAACTGATCTATAACAGGGCTAAACTCTATGCCGAAAAGTACGATGAACAGCAAAAGGATCTGATTCGCTTGAAGCGCGAGGCTAAACTCAAGGGTGGATTTTATGTCGACCCTGAAGCCAAACTTCTGTTCATTATCAGGATCCGAGGGTGAGTCATTGGTTTTGAAAGTTTCTTTTTTTTATTTGTTTGAATCGTTGTTGTAAGCGTTTTTATTATGTTTTTCGGTTTTCAGTATCAATGCTATTGACCCAAAGACCAAGAAGATTCTGCAGCTTCTGCGTTTGAGACAGGTAACACATTACTCCATCGATTTCATCTCGCAGACAATGAATTTATACAATTGTTTCAATTTAATCTCACCAAAGATGAATATTTAATGTAAATATAATTTTTGATGTTGTTACATCTACTTTTCTTATATGATATATTCAAGTGAATTCACTGATTTGTAGAGTGAGTCTAGCCTTGGTTCTGGCCACTTTCCCTGACAGTGGTCTTGGGATGTATTTGAGTTGGCAAATGATAGGGTTCTCCCCAATTTTTGTAATGTCCTACCTCTTCGAAGTATTTACTTATGTTATCGAAGCATAATTTTTGGTCGTTTACTAAAATGATTTTGCCTTTGAATGTTTTTAATGGTAAAGAAGGTTGTGCCACTTCATTACTTTCTGCGTCTTGACGATTATATTCTTCTGTGCTGTTGATTTTTAGATAACTTTTGCTTGTATCATGGAAAAATGTACTTTTTGATTGTCAATTGTTCTTTCATCTTGTCGATTACATTCCCACTAGGTTGATTTTGTGGTAATGTATTCCTTGAAAACTGCTTTGCCTTGTTTTTTTTCTCACTCTTGATACCAACCCTACAGATTTTCAATGGTGTCTTTTTGAAAGTTAACAAGGCAACATTGAATATGTTGCACAGAGTGGAGCCTTATGTTACATATGGGTATGTTTCTCGTGCATCTCCTCTCTTTTGCTTCTTTTGTTTTTCTAGAGATCAAAGCTAACTTGTCCTGTTTCTCTGAACGAATACTTTCAGCTATCCTAACTTGAAGAGTGTTAAAGAACTCATTTATAAGAGAGGCTTTGGAAAACTCAACAAGCGAAGAACTGCTTTGACTGATAACTCCATCATCGAGCAGGTTCAAAACTCGAAAGCCAGTATTGTATTTTGTAGAAGTATAACTTTGTCCATAGCATTCCATCTTTTCTAACTGCTCTTGGGTTTGTTTTTTCCAGGCTCTTGGGAAGTTTGGAATTATTTGTGCCGAAGATCTCATCCATGAGATTTTGACAGTGGGACCCCATTTTAAGGAGGCAAACAATTTCCTCTGGCCCTTCAAGCTGAAAGCTCCTCTGGGTGGATTGAAGAAGAAAAGAAATCACTATGTCGAAGGAGGCGATGCTGGAAACCGCGAAAACTACATCAATGAGCTAATCAGAAGGATGAATTAAGATACTTTTGGTGGTTGTTATTTGAAGTGTTTTGCTTGGCGCTGGAAAATTTCTGCTAATAGGTTTGTCATTTGAAGTATCGTTTTTGGAATCAGAATGTTTTGCTAGTTTCATCATTAGTGTACTTCTATCCTCGGAATTTTTATCTTTGAGAATGCTTTAATTTTTGCTTATATTAATTAGAGAATGTTCTAAAATTTTGATGTTAAATGTCATGACTTTCATGTTCTTGATTGGCCTTTTCATTTTGCCTTCTTCTGGGCCAGAGATTCACTTACCATCTGGAGAGTAGTTAAACTATTCCTAAATAATTGCAACTTTGCATACTGATGAAATCACATATGTTAGTATTTAAATGGGTATGTGTTATGTGAGATTAGTCGAGATGCTTAAAGTTAGGGTGCATGCCCACGGTCACATATATATAAAAAGTATTTAAACGAGGAAGAAAAATTATGGATGTGTTGCAAACTCATTATTGGGCTCTCTATATGGGATATACATCTGATTTTACCATTTGTTAGGAATTTTAATATATTGATTCGACATTTATGCAATGTATGTAGTTTTTCAGTTTAATTACAAATTTGGTCTCTTAGAAAAGTAGAATTTAACTCGACCCTATAATTAAGGTGTTTGTGGGTTAGGTTGAAGAGCACTAACTTAGTTGTAGATTTCTTCAGCTCAAATAATTCTTATTAACTAATGTTTGAGTTGTGATTTATGTTAGTGGGATTATTTATTTAAATTTTAATTTTAAATAAAATGTTAATATATAAAAATTTTATTTAATTATTTTATATATTTGATTAAGATTATTAACTCGAATTTAAATTATATTATAAAGTTTTTCTCTTTTTTGGAAGAGAATAAATTAAAAAAAAGCATAAAATAAATATAAATATAAATATGTAAAAATAATTTATATTATAAAGTTTTTTTTAGAGAAATGAATTAACAAAAAAAGCATGAAATAAAATAAAAATAAAAATAAAAATATGTAAAAATAATTGTATGATAAGTAAAAACAATAAAAAATATTTTTTAAAATTAATAATAAGTTTGAATTAGTTTGAGATATTTTAAGTGATCATAACTTAATCCAACTTAAATATATTTTTTAAAATTAATAATACGTTTAAATTAGTTTGAGATATTTTAAGTGATCATAAATTAATCCAACTTAAATTTTTTATTTATTTGAATTTAATTTTTTATTCAAATAAATTAATAATTCAATTTGAACAGTTGGAGTTGGGTTGGGTTAATGGTTAATGGGTTATATGAGTTTGAAGAAGAAAAATATTTAGGTGGATTTGAATTATACCTATTTAAAAGACAAAACTTAAAGGAGTAAAATATAATATATTTAAAGTAGGAGGATTACATAATGCATAAATATTATGGACCAAAACATAAATAATATCCTAAATAAATATAAGGAAGCATCACCACGTGTATGAGTCAGTGGGTTCTCGTGCAGGACACGTGTTTCCAATTTTGCCCTTTAAATTGGCAGTGTGCAAAGAGAGGCGGCGATATAGATAAAACGATGAATCCGAATCAGAATCATCAACAACAGAAGCAACTTCAACAACAATCCAAATCCCAATCCAACAATGGCGGCCGAGAAAATAAACCCATGGATCCGACCACGAAGCTGTTGATTCGAGGAGCAATTGTAGGCGGCGACCACGGTGGCGGATCGGAGACTGACGGCTCCTCAGATGTTCTGGCCGTCGCCAGATCAGTCAACAAAACTGACTCTTCTCTCGAATGATGTTCCATTTCTAATCAGTTATGTGTCTCTGTTCTGTTTCTATTCAGTAACCTTTGCTTTTAATTTTGTGTTTTTGAAATTTAAGGTTTTATAAAATTACATTTACCATTCTGCCCATAAGTTTATTTTCTTTTATATATATTTTTGTGTATTTGACAAACGAGACTAAAATTAGAATCTAGAGTATAAAATATGTAATTGTTTTAATTACATTATATTTGACATAAATTTAAATTTCGTATATATACTCACACATGAAATGAAAACAAAAATATTCTCCATTTAAATGGAACACACTGAAATTGAGAATTTTGAATTTTAATTCAAAGGGGGTAAAAAAAAAAAAAAAAAAAAAAAAAAAAAAAAAAGAAAGGAAAATGAAAAGGTTGAATTTTTTTTTTAAAAATATCTTTCATAATGTTATTTGATTTCCTTATTTATCAAACAATCTCACATACCGTTTGGATTTAGATGATTACAAGTTGGACCAATTTTGTATTCCCCAACTTGTGGGGTTATGGCAAGATCGTATATGTCCGAGTTTTTTTCTTAGGACGACCTCTTCTATTTAACTTTTTAATTTTGAGTACCAAAGTGTGGAGAGGATGGAATTACAACATTATTCTTTATGGACTATACTATTTGTTTTTCCCTGCCTCCATCTTGTCGTTCCTAACCATTTACATCGACATATCGGATCATTCCAAAGATGTCTTCGTAAAGGACTCGACCTACTCTATAGGACCTATCACAACGACCACACAAACTTGGACGGATCAAGATGCTAATATTTAGAGTGTGTTTGACCTAAGGAGTTTAGAATCAACTCCACTCTTTCTTTAACCCCTTACACTGTAGGCTCTAGGAGTTTACAACTCGCTAGATTTCCTAACTTTTTACTACTCACTATTTTACTCCTTACTCCAAACACTCCCTTAGAGGTTTATTCCATTGACTTCTTTAACTTTAATTCTCTTCGCAGTATTTTGGCTGGAGATGCGGCTGCTTGAACAACTATGTGAATATTATGCTCAACTTATGAGAAGTTGTGACCATAGTCTTTTCAATTACTTTATATCATAAAAACAGAGATTATTTTGGGAGCTGGCTTATTTTTGAACAAAGTATCTGATGTGATTCCAAACACTCCCTTAGAGGTTTATTCCATTGACTTCTTTAACTTTAATTCTCTTCGCAGTATTTTGGCTGGAGATGCGGCTGCTTGAACAACTATGTGAATATTATGCTCTAACTTATGAGAAGTTGTGACATAGTCTTTTCAATTACTTTATATCATAAAAAACAGAGATTATTTTGGGAGCTGGCTTAATTTTTGAACAAAGTATTCTGATGTGATTACCATAATGTAAAAACCTATATCAAAGTAGGTGATTAAAAGCATTAAATATACAAACACATAGAATGTAAAAAGAGTATGAGAAAGTGCAATTTTAGCCGTGAATCGAAATGATCAATAAATGAGAACTTATAATTACCTTTAGGGCAAAATACACTTTTGGTCCCTGAAGTTTGGAGTTAGTGTCTATTTAGTATCAGAGGTTTCAAAAGTTACATTTTAGACCTTGAAGTTTGAAAAATAGTTCTAAATGGTCCTTAAAGTTAGTTTGACCGTTAGTTGACTAACGAAAATTTGATGTGGCATGTTGAAGTAGTAAATTCTAGATAAGGTGAACAACTTTTCTAAATTTATATTATTTTTTAGATTATAAAATCTCTTTTTAATTTTTTTTTTTAGTTTTTTTATTCTCTTGCTTTCCCCTCTCTTTCTCCTCATCTTCTCTGCTGCATGCATCTCCCTTTCCCCCTTTTCTCTATCTCTCTTTTTTAATCCTAAATTTTCTTCCAACCATCCAACCAAATTTCTCCAAACGTCTTAAATCTCCACCTTCGCTGCCATTAATGGCATTTCTTAAAACTCCTGCACTTCAAATTCTCAAATGGAGTTTTGGGCTAAATTTTGTGAGCCCATTTTAGTTTTTTTTGTCCATGCCTAACCTCCATTACTAAAACTTCAATCAAATTTGAAAGTCTCTCTCAAATTTGAAAGTCTCTATCAAGTGCCTTTGTCAGCAATAATATATGTTAGTATTTGTGTGAAAAAAACTATTTACTCAAAAGAAACTTGCATAATTATAGAGGTTAATTAATGGTTGAAAATGTTTAAATGTTATATATGGAGTTTTGATTCATTGGAACAACTACAATCTAACGTGGCGTTATTGCAAGCATCGGACTGTGATGTGAATAGCGGAGGGGGGATGGCGACAGTAAATCTTGCTGGCGAACAGAGAAAAAAAGTGGAGAAAAAAAACTACAGAAGAAATGGGAAGAGATGTTGAAATGAAGATGAGGGATGGGAGAGAAGGAATGGAAAAATTAAAAAAAAAAAAATTTAAAAGCCATGTAATCTAACAAATGACATAAATTTAATAAAAAATTACACTTCACTTAAAATTTGTCATCTCAACATGCAACATTAAATTTTCGGTAGTCAACTAACGATCAAACTACCGTTAGGGACCATTTAGAACTATTTTTCAAACTTCGGGAGTCTAAAATGTAGTTTCTGAAACCTCATGGACTAAATAGACACTAACCCCAAACTTCAGGACTAAAAGTATATTTTGCCCTTACTTTTACTAATTTTTGTTACGAGGAGTTTAACTTCAAATGAATAAGAATATGATTTTAAGGCTAATAAAGTTCTTTTTGTAATTATACTATGCAAATTTGGTCGTGAATATAACAACTTTAAACCAAGAACTATTGATAAATCTTCGAGGGTTTATTCAATTTTAATTCATGTACCTTTTAAATGTTCAATACAAGTTATGTACGTTGGATAAGTCGTAATTAATTAATTTAAGAATTTTCTACCCATATAACTTAATTAAATAGCTTAATTACAAAATTTTCTTAAACTTTCTATTCATGCCTAATGTAATGAAATATTACATAAAAATATGATTAAAATGTTCATATCATCCTCACAAATTTTAGAAATTTTGAAAAAATAATAATAAGAAAAGAAAATATACCATATTCACACGCATTAAATAGTTTTTTTCAAGATTGTTTTATTTTCAAAATCAAATTTTTTTTAAAAAAAGCATATTCGGTTTTTTTATACATTATGTTTTCAATTTTAAATTTATATGAGTTTATTTAAAATAATCTGATGGTGGCCACCTAAGTTAAATATACCATATTCACACGCATTAAATAGTTTTTTTCAAGATTGTTTTATTTCCAAAATCAAATCTAAAAAAAAAAAAAAGCATATTTGGTTTTTTTATACATTATGTTTTCAATTTTAAATTTATATGAGTTTATTTAAAATAATCTGATGGTGGCCACCTAAGCTAGGATTTAATAACCTACGAGTTTCTTTGACACCTAAATATTGTAAAGTCAGGCGGGTTGTCCCATGAGATTAGTTGGGGTGGTTGTAAGCTAGTCCGGACACTCACGAATATAAAAAAATTTAAATAATTTAATGATGTCATCTATCTTAATATAATATACATGTATATATATGATAAAATATGCGAAATATATATCTCAATTTCAAATATATACATGCGTATACATGACAAAGTATGTGAAATATATTTTAATAGAAACGAGACTAGAATTAGAAACGAGACTAGAATTAAAATATGCAGTATATATTATATAACAACCTTAAATTTATACTTTGTTCTAAATACATTTGGAATTAAGCATGTATATATTTGAAATAAACTTCGTATACATATATATATATATATAAGAAACAAAACACAAATCATAAGAATATTGGTAACCATAATACAATTCAAAACACATCAAGACTTTACTTATTTTATTTCTAAATTGAAGAGATAATTACCATATAAGTAAAGAATAAAATAATACTAATTAAATAATATTAATTGTGAAATAAGGAATTTTATAAGGTTTATTTGAATTTTATATGATTATTTATGATATATTAAATTGTTATATTAAATTCTAAAAAATCAAAACTTTAATATGATATATAATGAGTTTTAAGGTTAAATTTGTTGTCATAAACTTACTTAATTCTTAATTTAATAATTATAGGTCAAAATTTTAGCATTCAATTTTGAACTTTAGAATATGATTGGATAGCTTTAGCATATAATATGCCTACTTGTAAGTTGTAACATTATATTAAGAATTTACAATGTCTGCTGAGTTGACAACCAAATCTCATGAGATATTTTATAGTTTTTTTTTAAAAAAAAAAAAAAAAAAGAAAAAAGAAAAGAAAAACATATATTTTTACTGATAAATTTGTATAAAATTTATCCTAAAATTTTAATTTCATCCAATTGCACCTAAACTTAAATAAATGTTGTAATCTTAATATTAAATTAAAAAATATTGCAATTAATTTGTACGCCCTAATAACTTTGGTTTGAAAAAACTATTACAAATACTAGGAAAATTATTAAAAATAGAAAAATAAGGAAAACTATTTACACAAAATAGTAAAATTTTTAGATAGTTGTGATAGACGAAGTCTATTAGAGTTTATTAGTGATATAAATGATAGAAGTCTATCAATGTCTATAAGTATATATTTTTTTTTTTTTTGCTTTTTTATGTAAATAGTTTGACATTTTTTTTATCCGTAAAAATTTTTCAAAAAATTATTCTCATGCATTTTCAATAAATGTAGGGGACAAAATTGATAGTATTTGAAATAAAAACAACAATAAAATTAAATTTTGGTTCAAATTTATGAGTTTTTGAGAACGTATGGTTGGAAATGGATGATGTGTAAAACATTCAGAGTTTTGTAAGGCAAAACAATTGACCTACAAAAGTGATTATTAAAATAAATAAAAAAATTGACCTGCAAAAATGACATCTATCTTGCAAAAACAAATAAAATAATAATAATAATAATAATAAAAGACATGTGATAAACAGATAAAACATGGTTTAAATGTTTTGGTCCAACTAAATATTGATGTGCTCAAATCCATTTTCTTTTTCTTTATCTTTGACCAAAATCATCGTGGGCCCAAAAAAATATATATTTATTGAATTAATTGTTTCTTATATTTTTGTTGACTATTTATACCAATATTTAAATTATGTTAATATTAACCAATCAAATGTCTAAGTACAAAATTTTTGAGTTTTTGTCTATTAAACAAAATTTACGTAACTTTCAACGAGCGGACACTTTTTTTCTTCAATTCAACGAGATTTATATTGGCAAGATTATTCTCCTTAATTATTCTACTTATATGCTCTTCTGGACGATTGAACCAAACAAGATGAAAAATAATAATTTTTTTTTTTTTGTTTTTATTACTTTTAATAAAAAAAAATTACGTTTTTATTAATATTTCTTGAGGTTAATTATTATCATTCTCATTTGTTTGAACTTCTTAATCGACGGCCTTTCTCGTTCAATTCAATCCTACTTCCCACACTACACGCCCGCCTTATCGTGTCGTCTATTTAATAATTATTATTTTTACAATTCACTTGACAAAATTTTTATTATTACTAATAATTAATTCTGTGTGATTCCACGTGTTTTTAAATTTTAAATTTTTATTATTTATGAATTAGCGGTGTTTTCAAATATATAAAAAATGAGCTAAACTATTTACAAATGTAAATTTTTTTTAATGTCTATCAGCGATAGACTGTGATAAAATTCTATCGCTAGAGCGATAGACTTTTATCATGATCTATCGTTGATAGACAGTGAAGTTTTTCTATATTTGTAAATAGTTTGATATTTTTTGTGTTTATAGTAATTTTCCTATAAATTATATATTTTATCAATATTTTTTATTAGCCACATAGAAATAGCTTTTACTACTTTATACCTTATAAATATACGATACAAGAAAATTTTTGGTGCTCGGATAGTGGTGTGAATAAGTAAATTGTAAAATTGGTAAATGAGATGCACCAGTTGGATGTGTACAATCGCTTACACCAGAATAGTGATATCTCGTTGGCATAAATTTTACTTAATCAACTAAATAGTTTAATTTTCATATGTATAAAAATATATTTTGTAAAGTGAAAATTTGAACAACCTCCATTATCCTAACATTTTTTTACCTAAACTCAAAAGGTCTTTTTTTATATATGGATAAATGCACCAATTTGACGATGTGTTACTTACATAAATGGTTGTGTCCCACCGACGCAAAATTACACCGCTACTTAATATTTTTCGACAGACATTTAAACTCAAAAAGATATCTCAAAGATTGAATGAAATCAATGCGAACACCTAATTAAACTCAAACAATCGCCTTTTTATGTGTAAATACTACTCCAAAACTCGTGCCCCATCGGCAAAAAAATACTTACATAAATGGTTGTGTCCACCGACGCAAAATTACACCGCTACTTAATATTTTTCGACAGACATTTAAACTCAAAAAGATATCTCAAAGATTGAATGAAATCAATGCGAACACCTAATTAAACTCAAACAATCGCCTTTTTATGTGTAAATACTACTCCAAAACTCGTGCCCCATCGGCAAAAAAATTGGACATCTATTATTCCAACGTCTCTCAACAAACACTTACACTTAAAGAGTCGTATCCAAAAGATTAAAATTTTCTTAACCCATTGATATATGTTATAGATTATTATTTTCAAATTTACATAGAATTTTAAATATTAGAAAGAACAGCTTTTAAAGAAGGTCCATTTTTTTTCCAATACTATTTTCCATAAGTAAACCCAAAAAAGAGTATTAATAGTTCACTACAAAATGTACCTAAGCTATATATAAAATGGGTTATGAAGAGAATCTTTACATCCTGATCGTTTTACCCATATATCTTTTAATAATTCCTGTTTCGTCTTTCGTAACAACCATTTAGAGTCGAAGTGGTTGCACGTAAAGTGATTCTTTCTTTCATGTATGAGTGTAATCTAAACCATAGATACAGAATATTGAGATCCAAGATATATTTTAACGGACAATCACATTCTTTGTCATTTATATTTTCATAACTTTTGGATCATCTTTATCTGTAAATAGGTATAACTACTTAGGTTAAACAATATAAAAAACTATTTTATTAATTAGAATCTTTTAGAACTTTTTTTTATACCAAAATAAAACTATAAATTTCACGAGTATCGCATATATTATAGAATAGTACAAAATAGCATGCCACATATGCTAACTTTTCTTTTTAATGAATGTATAAAAATCACAAAAACAACTTTTCTTTTTAAGGCATTTATAAAATGTCACAAACTAAAAAGTTTCCTTTTAGGCATTTCACAAGGTAGAGTCAAGGAAGAATGAAGAAGACAATAATTGCCTAGTTTTTTTAAATGAATATATATATATATATAGTTTATAATATTTTATCCTCAATTTATCCTTTAAATTTCTACAATAGAAATATCATATATATGTAACTTTTCCTATTTTAAGAATTTCTAACACCCCCACTTGGCTTTTATGGGCTTTTACCCAAGAAAGAATGTATTAGGTTTAAATTTTATTTTGATTTATTTTTAAATATAGAAAAATGAGTCAAATTATTTATAAATATAAAAAAAAATTACTGTCTATCAGCGATAGACTGCAATAGAATTCTAGTATCGCTCAAGTGATATAATTCTATCGTATAAATAGTTTGATATTTTTTTTGTTTATAGTAATTTTTGTATCTATACTTTTAAAAAGTTATCGTCTTAATCCATTTATTTCATATTTTATTTTTGAATAACAATTTAAGTAAAAACAATACACTTAAAAAAATTGAACTAATTCTTGTATTAAATAGTACAAGAATCAAAACAAACATTGAAAAAATATATAAACTACGACGAACACATGAAAAAGTGTATAAGTATCAAATAAACAATTTTAAAAGACAGAAGAATCAAAATAAAGCAAAAGCAAAAATTAGATACTACATAGACTAAACAAGAATTTAAAGTAACATAATACCATATGTAACACTCGCAAGAGAGGTAAATGAATGAACTAAAATCACATTCGAATGAGAAATATTTTGAGGATATGAAACTATCATTAGAAAAAGCTTTAAAATAATTAATAGTTACTACCTATACTAAGAACATGCACCTTCCATTTCGGTGCTCAATTTAATACTAAACTTTTATTAATACTACATTAGAAAAATGCTATTTTGATCATGTTATGAGTGGTATTGAATCACAAAGCATAATCGACACAAAATAAGAATAAAAGCGACATGACCAAAAAAAATAACAAGATTCGAGATCAAAGTAACACCTAGGACCACAATGGGCCTATGGAAAAGGGTTGACCCCAACCAATGTGCCTAATTTCGACCAAGGTCGAGCCTAACAAAATGTCTAATGGAACATGCCTACGCATGCCTCAATCTAAGAACATCGTCTTAGAACCAGGTCAAACTTAACAAAATGGCCAATAAGACATGCTCCTCACATACTTTGACCTGATGAGATAAAAGATTATCCTAATGTAGCTTTGAAACTTTATTAGAAGATTATACCATTATATATATATAGAGGAAGTTAGTGAATTCTCATTCTCAAATCTTCAAAATTTTACACTTTCACTCTTTGATTTAAGAGTCGAAATCTGTCACAAACACCACACTATCACACAAATTTTCCTTTGTTTTGCTGGTCACGTTCTTCTCCCCTTTAAACAAATTTATTATTAGATTTACGTGATGCATTTTTTCAATCTAGATTTTAACATCGATAAATCTACTCTTAATACTAAACTTTTATTAATTTAAAAATGTGAAAATTATTCAATAAAGTCGTAAGAAATACCTAAGAATTAGAGCTGTTTTTAAATATAAATGAGCAAAACATAAATGAGTCAAACTATATACCTATATATAGTAAAATTTTTCTATTTAAGTTTGATTTTTTTTTTTGTTTATAATAATTTTCCTAAAAATTAATATAATAATTATTATTATGAAGCAGTCGATTTGAATAAATTTTTCAATAATTCATTCAGTTTTTTATTTATTTTTTATTTTTTAGTAACTCACTAATTTGGTTAGAAAAAGAGAATTTGAACTTTGGAATGGAGTTCTCAGATCCGTATCATAAAAGTTCAATTTAATTATACCTCACTAAGTATCCATTATCCATGTTAATTTATTAGAAATTTGGCCCATTTTTAAAATCCTCCTAGATTTTTGTTTAATCTATTTTAATTTTAATTTTTATATATATATTTCTCTTCTTATCCATAAAATAAGGTACCCGAAAAAAAAAAAAAAAACTCAGCATATTCTAAATGTTCCAGCATCCAAATCAGAGCATATATTAAAAGCAACCACAAAAAATGGCATGCAATTGCAAATTAAGACATAAAATCACAGAACAAGAAGATGAAGGAAGATTTCAAATAATATAAATATAAACGAAATAAAAGGGGAAAAACCCCTTGGAAAGACAAAGGCCGAAGAGAAGTCTTCCTCTATCTACAGTTTTGCGATGATTTACTGTACAAAAACCAAAAACAAGATTAGATGCATCTAATTCCAGTCAGATCCAAATCCTGATCCTCATCCGTTCCACCAAAATTCAATCAAACACTTCACGGAAGAACAGGAACGCACGAATTTACCAGTAGCACTTCAAATTAGACGGCGGATCGATCGATCGATCGATTGGTTCGATGAAACCGAGACCTAATTTCTTTTAGATTTTAATTACTACCAGTGGCACAATTCAAGGCGGCGAGAACAGAGAGTACAGAGATACTTCCTCTTGATCTTCAGGCAGAGAGGAAGAAAACAGAGCTTCCATCGCCTTTCGACATCAATGGCGTACACTTTGCCTTGACAGAAAGGGCAAGTTCCTGGCGCTTGTTGCCGTCCAAGTTCTCGCTCTTTCTCTTCCCATACGCATGCGAGCCACATTCTTCTGCGGTCTTTCTCTGCTCCTAAGGCGGTGAGAGAGGATGTTTTGCGGCGGAGCGCGCGATCTCGGCCGGAAAGCGAGATGAAAAAGAGGGGAATCGGAAAGTGAGTGAGAGAGAGAGAGAGAGAGGAAAAAGAAAAAGGCAAATTTGGTGTGAAAGGGGAAGGCGCTTTTTAGTTGTAATAATAATAAAACGAAGATATGGACGCCAGTATTTATAGTGGGAGAATTCAGAATTTTTATTTTTATTTTTATTTTTTTAACATATATATATATATATATATATTCATGATTATGCTTTTTAATTGGGGAGTCGGTCATTTTTCTTTTTCCTGAATACACTAGATTATTCTTTACGCTATTTTTTACGAAACTAATTAGAAATTTTCATAAATAGAAAAAATTATTCTATTTACAAAAAAATAACCAAAAAAAAAAAAAACTCATAAATGTTAATAGACTTCTATCAGCATCTATCAATAATACTTTTATCATTTTTATGACAGATAGATTCTGATAAACTTCTATCAACGTCTATTATAACTATTTAAAAATTTTGTTATTTTATACGTGTAAATACTTTTCTTTATTTTTTTATTTTTAAAAATTTCTCAAATTAATTTCGTTAAGAATAAGCTGATATGTTTCAAAATTATTGTTTTACTGAGTTATTTGGACATGTGAGCATGCAATTTAGATCTGAGGATAAATTTTATAATATTGTAATAGTGCTTAATTCATTATATAATATATTATTTCATTTTGTTGGCGTCACACTCTATCTTCAAATGTAATTATGGATGAATAATAATGATAATATAGACACATTTTCATTCTGCTATATTAAAAAAATTGAAGTAATGTATTAAATAGTATCTAAGTAACATGTCTACATGTCTAAATAGGTTTATAAAATAATAATTCACGTCTTAACAAATTTTTTACAACAATCTTTTTCTTCGGGATTACTAATCGATAAATTTTAATACATTAATAGGAGAGTTATAACTAAAGTAAGAGTAGTTCAATAGTAATTGACATACATTTTTTACTTTGAGGTGGAAGGTTTAAATATTCATATCCTACTTATTGTATTAAAAAAATCTAAGAGTTATAGAAAATAAGAAATTATTGGGTATACAATACCATATGACTTATATATCGTGGGGATCCAGAATTTCATGTTAGGGACACAAATGTATATAGAGTTAGAAGTTTAGTCCATAAACTTTTTGATTTTTGTTTATATATAATTCCTAAATTTTAAAAAATATTTAATAGATTCATAAATTCTGTTTAATAAATTCTTAAAATATTGTATTAAAAAGGTTCCTAAAATATCAACTATACATCTAATAAGTTTTTTATACATTTGAAAATGTTAAAAATTAAAATGTTATATTAGCAATTAAATTCAACTTTGTGCTTAATAGATACAATTAGACATTTTTTCAAAAAAAAAATAATTTATCTATTAACTACAAAATTTAAAATTTAAGGTTAAATTATACACAAACTTTTTTTTTTTTTTTTTTGTTATAAAGAAGTTAATTTAAAAAAGTAATATTTAATAAAAATCAATTTACATTATATATAAAACATCACCATTTGAGGAACACGTGCTTCTGACTCCTTCATAGATCTGTCATTGCTTATATATATATATATATATGTGGGGTTTTTTTTTTTTTTAATAAATTACATGATTAGTTTTTAAGTACAGAAAAATTCGCTATTAGACCTACATAACAGTCTTCTTAAAGAATTATTGAACTCTACACGATTTTCAAAACATTTAATTTAATTGGTTGGGTTGTCAATGGAAAATTAAGACTATTTTTGTATCTTCTTTTTAATCTTTTTAGACGTTCTATTTATTTAGCTTTATAAATAATGACTTGTGCTTTCTATTCATTTTAAATATTTATCGATATTTATACATAATTTAAATTGTTAAACATTTGTATTTTCATCAATCATTTGTAATAAAATTAATTAAATGATACACTAACTTTAATTACATAAAATAAATAATTTGTTGAACACATGTTTTTAACGTAGTCATTATTTTAATAAATAAAGAAAAAAGGTTATAGCTTTTTTGTCAAAGAGTTTATAGCTTTTTTATTCCAAAAGGTTAAAAACGTCTTTTTCTTTTCAATAAAATGTAATTTAATACTATTTTTTCACCTGAGCCAACCATTCATCTCAACAAAATTAAGATATAGATACTTTAATTTTTCGGAAATTTTTAAAAATAAAAAAATAAGAAAATTATTTACAGAAAATAACAAAATTTTTAGATAGTTGTAATAGACGCGGATAGAAATCTATCAATGTCCATTAGTGTTTTTTTTCGTTATGTTTGGTAAATAACTTGACTTTTTTTCTATATGTAAAATTTTTTATTTATTTTAATTTCAATTAAATTGTTCTCTTTTTCTAAAAAAAAAACAAAAATAAAATTGTCAAGTCATGTGTAAGCTAGAGTACATACATGCTCCAATGAGTTTCAAGAAAACCATAATTATTTAACATCTCTTAATAAAAGATAAGATAATACTTTTTTTTTCATTCAAATTGAAATTATTACATATACTTTAATTTTTATCAAACTTTGGTCAGATTTTTCTTGAACACATATGTAGATATTTTGTTAAATATTTTTAGTTATATTTAACATTGTGTACAAATTATTAAACTTTGTTAATGATAATATATTAATAAAAATAACACGAACGAGATGAAAAATACTTAATTAATTAAATACATCATTTTCCTTTTTTTTCTTCACTATAGAAACATGCTAAATCGAAAAATCAGACCGACAATTCATTCTAATCAAATCAATATATCTAAATTAACAATTTCAACTATTTTCTAATTAGAAAATAGGATGTATTTCTCATATGATTATTGCATTTTATCATATGTTTCATGATTATTTAATGAAATCCAATAATAATTTAAACGTTCTTCTAAACAGATTAATGGTTTAAACATATCATTAATAATACATGTGAAGTCACTAATTATAACACGTCTCAATATTTTTTTTTTAAAATTTTAATTTTGTAAAGTTTATTACATTTTAACCTAAAAATTATCTATCGCAGTCTATCACTGATAGACAGTAAAATATGTCTATATTTGTAAATAATTTAACTTATTTTTCTATATTTAAAAACAACCATTTTAAAATTATATAAAAAATCAACATATTGAACATCTAGAAACTGAGATAAAACAAATAGAGAAGTCACAAAACTAAAATACGATTTAAATCCTAGTTTTTTTAAAAAGTTATTTTTAACTAGGTTGAAAATTAAAAAAACAAGTTCATTTTTTTAGGGAAAATTCAAATCTTACCTTAAAACTTATCACGTTGTATCAATTTTTTACTTTAAAATTTTAATTTCATCAAATTGAACGCTAGACTTAGTTAAATGTTGCAATATTTACCCTCTATTTAATTTTCACTAGTTCACACATTAATTTGACCAAAAGACAATATAAGTATATTCACAAACTCATTAAGACAGTAATATCAATAATGTTAGATTTTGCATAAATTTATATAGATATTAACTATTGAATAACTTTACCAAAATTTATAATTTTTTTTTAAAAAATAACACTAATGTATTTTTTTCTTAAAATTTTCGTCATTATACCATACTAATATTTAAAATTTAATTTTTTAGTACAATAATAAAGGAGCGGAAATTTGAGCCTCTGACTCTAAAAGAAGTAGTACACGTTAATTACTAGTGAACTAGAAGTTACTTTGTCATGTTTTATATTTTGATTGATTGCATATAAAAATCCCAAATTTGAAAAGTAGATTTTATATAAAGGAATAAAAACTCAATTTTTCATAAATGCAAAACAAAATAGAAGTATAAAATAAAAGTTGTTGAAAAATTAAAAAAAAAAATGTAAAAGAAAAAGAAAGAAAATGCCAAATTAACACAGAATCGTTACGTGGCGTCACTATCAGACGGGAATTTCCACGTAGACGTTTCCCCGTCACGCGTTGCCATAAAAACGAGAAGCGTGACCACCTAGGATTTTATTAGCCCTTTTACCAACTCGGCAATCTCTTCGAAAACGCCTTTTTTTTTCCTTTCTCTTTTTCTATTTTATTTTTGAAAAATTATTTTTTTAATTACCCGTTTCACAACAATTTTATTTTTTAAAAATTAAATATAAATTACTATAAACAGAAAAAATATCAAATTATTTGTAAATATAGAAAAATTTTACCATCTAGTACGATAAACTGTGACAGAATTCTATTGTTGAATTTTGTTGTGGTATAGACAATAAAATTTTTCTATGTTTGTAAATAGTTTTGCTCATTTTTCTATATTTGAAAACAACCTAAAATTAAATCCATTTCCCCTCAATTTCTCATAATAGTTTGCATATTTCTTAAAGAGAAGAGTTGAATTCTTAACTAAATTAAAAAACAAAAATAAACTTTTAAAAACTATTTTTTTTTAGTTTTTGAAATTTGGTTAGGTTTTTTAAAACACCAATAAACTTTAGTTAACAAGTTAAGAAATTTCAAAAACAAAAATTAAAATAGTTATTAAACGGATCTAAATTTTTCAGACTTTCAATTTGATTCGTAAAGTTTTAAAATATATTTTTTTAATCATCAAGTTTTTAAGAATATGTTTATAGGGTGTTAAGTAATTTTTTTTTTTAAATTTTAAATGTTCAGATGGATTTTTAAATTAAAAATAATAATTAAAAAAAAAAGAAGAGAGAATGAAGATGAAGGAAGGAGACATAAAAGATGAAAATTTTAATTTAAAATGCTATGGCAACCTTCAAAATAAAAGAAATTGCTCATTAACTTTTAAACATATGAGGACTAAAGTAATTTTGTTCACAAAATTGAAGCACTAAAAAAGTAATTTTTCTATATTTTTATGCAAAAAAAAAAAAAAAAAAAAAAAAAGGGAAGCCACTTGTGAGTTGTGATCAGAGCGTTCGCCAGGTCACTTGCCATTTAGAAAAAAGCGACAATTTAGGGATTATTTAATTGTTTGGACTTTACTGGCATTTTTCTTTTTTTAAATGAGAAAATACATTGTTAAATTTAACAAGGAAAATGTAGATTGGAAATTATTTTTTTTTTGAGAAACTTTTACTTTTAGAAAAAATGTCAAACTATAAAAAAATACGGATAGACATTGCTAGACTTCTATCAACATCTATTAGTGAGAGACTTCTATCATTTCTATCATTGATAGACCCTCATAGATTTCTATCAGCGTCTATCACAAATAGAAAACCTTCTTATTGCTTTTTTTTTTAATAAAAAAAATATAACATCTTAAATTTTTCTATTTCGTCTCTCAAGTTTAAACGTATCTAATAAATTTGTGAACTTTTATTTTTATGTTTAATAAGACATTAAGCTTTAAAAGTATCTTATAGATTTTAACTTTCAATTTTGTGTCTAATAAATCTTAACCTATTTAATTTTAAAGTTGTGATTTATCTAATATAAAATTAAATTTTATATCTTGCACGACACTAAATTTGAAAGTTTTTGTGTTACAAGTTTGTGAATTTTAAAAAATGTCGAATGACTCAAATATGTCTTTGATACAAAATAAAAAATTGCGTGATCCGTTAGACACAAGGACATATCATTATTATTATTATTATTTTAGCTACAAAAAGATCGAACCACAAACTACTCTCTAACCTCATCACCACGAATGAATGGATAATCTACAAGAATATATTAGATACTTTTAAAGTTTATAGATATATTAGAAACAATAATTAAAGTTTAAATGTCTATTAAGAAACATATTTTAAAGTCCGTAGACCAAATGAACGATTTAAACAAGTCCAAGGACTCATTTGTAATTTAACCATAAAACATTGTTTAACATAAGTGATCTTGGATTGGATTTTTTTTTCTTTTCAAGATCTTGGATTGGATCTTGCAATAAAACAAAATGTGTTTATTAATTGATTAAATAAGAAAAATACTACTTTTAAAGGTAGTGAATATTGGACTTGTTCCACCATCTTTTTGTTCTTTTCACACGTCGGTCCTTCCCCATCAAAAAAAGAGAAAAAATAAATATTATTTTTGTTTTATTGTTATTTTAGTCCTCTTCCTTATTAGATTACATTATAGGACAATCAACAATTTTCATTTCTATATATAATATAATATATTATTCTAAAAAAGTTATATTATGGTAGGTATGAGAGTGATTATAGAGTAGGTACTTTTAAAGAAAGTTATTTAATTATAATTACTAATGTAAAAGGTGTTTAATTGTAAATTATTTTAATGGTGGAAAATGCTTATTTTATGTTATTATTTTTATATTTAAATTTTTCTTAATTACTTTTAATTAATGAGAGAC
Organism: Lagenaria siceraria; assembly: GCA_002890555.2. Taxonomy (NCBI): domain Eukaryota; kingdom Viridiplantae; phylum Streptophyta; class Magnoliopsida; order Cucurbitales; family Cucurbitaceae; genus Lagenaria; species Lagenaria siceraria. The sequence goes on along the minus strand of CM016492.1, from coordinate 21,879,233 downwards.
AATATTATTGTTCTTAAGTCATTATTTCTTAAATACACAATTATTTAAGCTCTTTTGAAATAGTCTTTTGTTATTGTCAATAATATAAATATGGTTTGTAAAGTTAAAGAAGAGTTTGATTTTCGATTAATATTAGAGAATAGTTTATTTATTTTACCAATTTTAATCCAAACTTTTAGTTTAATTTATTGACTTATCGTACCAATTTTACTTTTATTTTTATCAAATTAAATTCTAAACTTAGAAAAATATTGCAATTTCTACACACGTTAATTTTAACAAAAATCAATTAAAAATGATGCAAACTCAATAATTTCAACAATATTAAATTGTTTTTTTTTCAAATCGTAGTTTGACAAATGGACAAATGAATTATTGAATAACATAGTCAAAACTCACGAATTTTAACAAATTATTTTAATGTTGCTTTTTATTGAAAATTCTATCTATTTTATACCATATAAGATTTCTATTTATTGAATAATGATCTTTCAAATGAAAAGTTATCAGAGAAAAAAATTGGAATACTTTTTTTTAAGTATAAAGTCAAAATTACAACACCTGCTTAAGTGCAATTATTATTATTTTTAAAATAAAAAATGCCCAATTTATATCACTATTACGTAAATACCTTCTAATTTTTACATATCAATATTAATAATTTAGGTTAACAAGTATAATTTTAAAATTCAAAATACATTTTGAAACAAATTTCAAAGTTAAAAAAAAATAAAATAAAATAAATTTTTAGGGTTTGTTTGGTAGAGAATCTTAATTTTATTTTGTGCCTTCATATCCATTAAGTTCAACAATATGGGTTTGGTATACAACATGAATTCTGTTTCTGAAAACTGTTTTTGTATTTTGTGATCAATTCTAAAAACAACTTTTTTATATTTTCATTATATTGTATCAAGATTTTGAATTTTAATTAAAAATTACATAATTATAGTAAACATTTAGAAATATAATATGTTATGTCATAAACTCAATACATTTTTATGTAATGTATTATAAATTATATAATATTATAAAATAATAATTATATAATTTTTTAACGTAAATCATATTCATAAATAAATTTATAATAATTTATTGTTAACTAAATATTATTAAGTAATTATAACTAGTTTAGGATTATAAATGAGTTGTTTTCAAATATATAAAAATAAGTCAAACTATTTATAAATATAGAAAAATTTCACTGTCTATCCATAATAGACAGAGATAAAATTCTATGTCTTGAGCAATATAGAATTCTATCTTTTGAGTGATAGACTTCTATCATAGTCTATTGCTGATAGATAGTAAAAAATTTATATGTTTATAAATAGTTTGATATTTTTTTCTGTTTATAGTAATTTTCCTTTATAAATATATAATATCAAACACATTTTAAACACGTGTTTAAATTAGAATTTAATTTCCTAATCAACAACAAATTACATATCTGAAAACACGAAATACAACTTTATTTTTAGATTTTTGTTAGCAAGTTCTCTATCAAATAAATCTTTAATTATCTAAACTTAATTGGAGATATTTTATATAGTTTAACCCTTTTTTTTTATATATATATATTTATTATTAGATAAGACGAGGGTACAAAAATTTCACATGTTGATATCGTTATATGTAGATAATGGTGGTAGGCCTGCGGCTGTCCTATGTAGGCCTATCCAACCGTTATAAATAGACGTCCGCAAGGATGTACAAACACCCACCAACAAAATTCAGGTCGATAAATATATTGTAAGAGAAATAATAATAAAATAATAAAAAAATTCAATATATTAATATATGCAAAATTAAAAACGTACTTTATAATAAGAAAAATAGCAGGTATTTATATGAGGAAATGTGATGTCAACAAATTTGTCTTTGCTTCCTAATGAAATAAAGAAATTGGCCATAATTGCATGTGCATTAAAAAAGCTAATAAAAACGATTCTTTCTTTGAGTTTCAGATTTTTTTATATGTTTTAAATTTAAAAAAATTAGGTTATAAATGATTTATTGTTTCCATTTTAAATAAACGTTTAGGGCTAGATGATATAATATTAAATTTACTTTTATCTATCAACTTAAATTTTTGGATCAATCAGTGATTTAAGATGATATCAAAGAAGATGATCGATCATGTGTTCAAACGGTTGCAATATTATTTCCTCTCCGATTAATATTGATTTTTTTACCTATTTCAAGCCCATAACTTTTTCAGCCATTTATTAGATTAGTTTATGTGTCCATTTTATGTAATTTAAACAAAAATAATCATAGTAGTAGCAAATAATTAAGATTCGTTCGAGAGTCCTTTTCTCTTTTTCTCTCACGAGGTTTAGCTTCTTCTGTTCATTTGTTGTCTCTTTCTTCTTCTTCTGTATCTTTTTTGATCAGTTCATCTAGTTTGATGGTAATCATTTTGTTGCCAAGGGATAGAAGTTTGTAATCCTTCATCTATATGACACTAATTTTAGTCTATGATCATATTCCTCCTTCTATAGATGGCTTCGAGATTGACGGTCCGTGTTCTAAGGACTCTTTGTTGAAGCTCATGGTCCACGAAGAGCCAGTTGTGCACTCCAATGACTAGTTGTGTGTGTGCGCGTTTATTTATTTATTTTTTGTTTTTAGAATCTTGAATTTTGAGTTGTATTTATTTTTGTCGGTCCATTTTTGTACCTTGACCACAGACTATAATTCTCTATTTAGACAACTAAATAGAAACAAAATATTCAAAATTTATGAATTTAGTTTATTATTTAACCAATAAATTATGAGAATATAATCTGATTTTGTAATGAAAGTTTAATGAAAAGATCCTACTATATCCATACTTTTGGCTACATGCACTGAAAATTGAAAATATGATTGGATCTAGCTACATCGATTTCCATAAAATATATCTTAGTGCGTGTTGAAGTTCATTTCTCAATTAAATATAATTTTGATAATGTTATTTCATTATGTTTTTTTTAGTTAAAATGTGTACTTTGTTGGGCAACTATTTAATTTTTTATTTTATAATTTCTTCACTATGTTTTCCTTTTTTCTAATTAAATGTTGAAATTCTTAGACAAATTCTAAAAAGTAAAACTATATATTTTTAAATTTTTTAAAATTTGGAGTAATTTTTAAAATACTTATAAAAAGTGGATAAAAATAAAGAAATATTAGGTAGAAATAGCCTTTTTTTTTTATAAGCTTAATTGATTTCTTAAAAATCAAATATTTATCAAACCGGTCATAATTAAATCAAATATATTTTGAGCTCCTTGCATATATGGCAAAATGATGCTAAAATATTGTAAATATAGCAAAACTTAAAACTAATTGCATATATAACAAAATTTACCTTGAGCCTATACAAAATGTCTAAAAAACCCATTAAAATCACAAAAACATGTTGGAGGTACGAAATTCTTGATTTTTGAAGTTTATTAGTGATAGAATTCTATCAGTGATGGTTGCTATCGCTGATGGTTGCTATCACTGATAGAAGTTTATTATTGCTAGACTTCATACTTTTAAAGTCCTATAAAAAAAACTATTGACTCGTTTGATAATATTCTCATTTCTCGTTTTTTGAAAAATAAACTTGTTTGATAACCATTCTTGTTTCTTATTTCTAAATTTTAAAAAATATTTCTAAAATGGGTGCAAATTTGAGAACTATTTGCTATTTTTATTTAACGTTTCATTTTAATAATTAGACTTGACGATTGACTCATTGGTGTTAAGGCATTTGTGCAAATGATTGTACTCTCTCAAATTTTGGGTTCGAAATATAGACTTGTCAAAATAGGGATTTTGGGTTTGAAACATAGCCTTGTCAATATATATATATATATATATATATATATATATATGATGGTTGAGAAAGGGGAGAGAAGATGGGGTAGGAGATGGGAAGAAGAAAATGAAGGACAAATTTGGAAATTTTAAAAATTTAAAAGTTGACCAGTCACCTTTTACCATATTTATAAATATTTTAAATTGGTGCTCTATTCTTAGATTTCCCCGCCTAACTTTGCTATATATTACAATTAGCTTTATATTTTTCTCATTTTCAACTAAAAAAACATGTTAATAAGTAACATCCCCATTGTTTTCAAAATAATATATGGGATACCCCACAAACTTACAAACATGTTTGGTTGTTGGAGGGTAATTAGTTTCTTAGTTTGCTGATTTTAAAAGTATATGTTTCCTTCTCACAAATTCACAATAATTTTCAACTTTTAAAATGGTACCCTTTTTTCTCGGAAAATTTTCACAGATAGAAAAAATTTCAAACTATTTATAAAAAATAGCAAAAAAAACACTGATAGACATTGATAGACTTCTATCAGCATTTATCAGTGATAGACTTCTATCATTTCTATTACTGATAGACCCTGATAGACTTCGCGTCTATCACAACTATCTAAAAATTTTGCTATTTTGTGTAAATAGTTTTTTTTATTTTTCTATTTTTAAAAATTCTCCTTTTTTTTCCATATACAGTGTTTCTTTTTCAAGAAAATAAGTCTTAGGGAAAAAAAAAAAAACCTTAGTTCACACAATCCACTTTTATTTTTGTCTTCATTAAATTAGAATTTAATGTAAAACTTACCCATAATAGGGCTAGTTTAAATATAAAATTAATCAAACCTTAAAGAACAAGTCTTTTGACATTAAAAAAAAGAGATTTTACTTTGAAAAGTTTTCATAAGTAATATAAATTGAAAAAGAAAATAGGAGTTTTTAAAAATAGAAAAATAAAGAAAATTATTTACATAAAATAGCAAAATTTTTAGATAGTTGTGATAGACGCTTATAAAAGTTTATTAAGGTCTATCCGTGATAGAAATGATAGAAGTCTATCACTCAAAGATACTATAAAAATTTATCGATGTCTATTTATGTGTTTTTTTTTTCTTTCTATTTTCTATAAATAGTTTGGCTGTGAAAATTTCTCAAAAGAAAAGCTTCCAAATTTGAAATTGAAAATTAAGCGTGACAAATTCGGAAGGCAAATGGGTGATTTTGAATTGGCAACTAAATAAAGTATTCGAAGTATTAATTTGGACGTTGGAATTTATTAATTAAATGTATATGGATCATCAAGTCAAAGCTGATGACTCAAACTCCATTATTTTCCAATTCAATTCAACCAAATGATTTTCTCGTTTTATAATTTTCATGTTCCAATCCCCCTTTTCTCTTAATAATTACAAATTCGTCGGCCATTTTGTTTTTAACTCTTTTAACAAATTTGAGAGAGTAAATTATAAGGATACAATTAAAATATATATTAAATGTGTCTACAGTGCTTGAGATGTGTGGGCCTATTTCTTGAAATGTTGGTTGATACTATCGTGTGATGCTACTTGAGACGCTTCACATTTCAAGAACAATATTGGTTGGGTGTTTCATGATCATAAGGATATGCTCGTTGTAGCTAATGGGCGTGCGGGTTGTGAAGGAGTTTTTTGATGCGTTGTTTGTTGAAGTGTGTGCGATTGTGGAAGAGCTACGGGATGTGGTGTGTCGTGGGTGCAATTGCCCTTAATTGTGGAATTGGATTGCGTAACACAAAAAAGTAGATAAGAAAGTAAGACATTTACGGGTGAGAGATACTTATAGGCTTAATTTTCAAAAACTAAAAACTAAATGGTTACCAAATGGGGCCTAAGAAACTAAAGTATACCTTTTAAAATATACATTTTGAACATTTATGAAGTAAACTAGAAAAAGTTTAGGAGCCGAAATAAAAATTTTTTAATACTATTTTCTTTGACAATATATGGGGTGAGTGGAAAAATGAACTTTTGACTTCAAGATCGATGGTATATACTTATGCCAGTTGAGTTATACTCGTCTTAATAAATTTTTAGCACTATTGTAGTATGTACTCTTACTCATATTTTGACAGTAACACATATTTTTATTCATCAATTCTGCACAATTTCTTCTTTTATGGCCAACAATGAATAATTTTTTTTTATACTACGGTTGTATGAGATATTTCTCGATTTATACTTACATCAAACCATAAATTTGAATACGAAAAAGATTACAAAAATACCAATTCAACTCTATTGATTATGTCATTTCAAATTAAAAAAACTGTGATTAAGTCAGTAAAAACTCCTTCAAAAAGCAAAAAAGAAAAAAGAAACTCTTTCTCAAGGATTACCCATTGAGAAAATTAAAAAAAAAAACAAAAACAAAAACAAAAAACAAAGACAAAAAAAAAATCCCAATAATAAGATTAAGAACAAAGAGAAAAAAAAAATAAAAAAGAACCTGAAAAAAAAATTACAAAAAGGACATTTTGGACCTTTTCCCTTGTGGTTTCAAACTTTCAATAGATGGCTTGAAGAAGAAGAAGAAGCCCTAATTGGTGATTCAGTCCATGAAAGAAAGCCTTATGATTTGGGGCAAAGCTGTTCCTTTAAACCCATTTTCAATGGCGCCATCTTCCTTTCCACTCAAACACAGCCTCACATCGGCGCCTTCTTGCCCGCCAAATCCAACTCCTCGCAAGCTCGTTTCGAAAATCTCCGTTAACCATTTGTTGAACACGCTGTTCCCGAAAGAATCCGACCTTGATGATATTGATTCCAGCACTCTCTCTTCCACGCTGAAATTCGCTTGTTTCTGCGATCCGAACAACCCCTCAAATGATCGCACGATCTTCGACTTGAACGATTCTCTTTGCTCTCTTCTTGATAATGAGGTTTCGTTGAAAACGAACCGGTTCTGAATTGACTGCACAAATTGGAGGTTCTTTGTTGCGGATTCTGGATCGCTTAGCAGAGGTATGCTGTCCTCTGTTTTTTCTTGTGGTTCTTCGTCGTCCTCTGCTTTGAGATTTAGGTCGAGTTTGTTAGAGCTTGATTGCCTCGATAGACTCCCACTCCCGTTGATTTTAACTGCCTCGATCGTTTTAGGGTTTGCATCTTCTTCCTCTTCTTTGATTGTTCTTTGATGCTTTGTGTTATTTGGGGATTCCCATTCGGCTCTTCGTTTTTGGTCTAAACTGAGCGCTCCAAAACCAGAATTGACTGCGATATTCAGTGTCATTGGGATTATGGAATCTGTATCCTTATCTTGTACTTTTCCACCTCTGGTCAAAATGAATATGAATTGCCGAGTATTTCCATCTTTTTCATCTATTCCTCCGAATTTTCCACCCCGGAATCCATCTGCTAGGAATTTCATGAATTGAGGATCTCCCTGATCGATGTCTTCAACTAAAACTACTAGTTGTTCTTGTGTTTTCATGGCGTTTTCAAGGATTTGAGAAGGTGGGGTTTCCTCATTGTTACCTCTCGCATTTATCTTGCAGAGTTGTTCAACAGACCCAAAACTAAATTCCGCAATAGCTCGAGCTAACCTTCTTTTGCCAATCTGGTCATCCCCTTCAATCAGTATCCAAGAGAATTCTTCGTTTGTTGATTTGAAACTCATCAGTGCTTCAGCTACTGAAGGAATGGTTTCTGATTGCCAAGGCACATTCTCTTGCAATGATTTGCTTAGATGATCTCTTTGTGTAGTTGCTTCACTCTTCTTCGTAATTGTCAAATCTTTTGGATCTTTAAACAGAGAATCACCTAGAGACAGAGAAATGTTTACTTCCTTGTTGTCGTCTTCCATGTTCTTGAGAGTATCCAAGCTTGGTGTTGCATCTTGATATTTGTCGAAATTGAACTCGGTGATGCAGGATTGTTGCCGCCTAAACTTAAGCATCTGATTTGAACTTCGTGACATTTTTACTGCTGGCTCTGTGAAGCAGATTGTATTTGAATCTTGAAACATGGTGTTCTTGGTTGAAAATGGATTTGCCCAAGTATTGAGGAAGTTGCTTCCACTGGAACTTTCATTGCTCTGCAATGTGGATTTCTCCTGACTCTGAGGACACAAAAAATTAAACCACGTTCAGATGTTAGATTAAGACCAATCGTTTAAGAGCTATTTGGTTACCAACATGAAAACTCAACTAGCTTAGCTCAACGGTAATTAACTCGTAGATTCTTTCATCTGTTCAAATTTTCATACCTCATATGTTGCTCAAGGACAAAAGAATCAATGTTTTTATTTTTCGAATTCAACAAGATGCAAGACCTCGATTAGAGAACATGTTTTATTCTAGTTGAGTTATGCTTATGTTGGCCAAATATCATAATGTTATAAGTCCTATAATAAAAATTTGCATAGAAACTAATAGAATAAGTTCTCATCCAATATCTCTATTAAGTTTTTGTCAATTTGGTTTATGGACTTTAAAAATGTTTAATAAGTCAATCAACTTTTAATTTTGTGACCAATAAATCTATAACAATTTAATTGATTTAATAGATACAAAGTTGAATTCTAAGCCTTATGAGATTCTAAACATTCAATTTTGTTGTTTATTACTTCTATAAATTTTAAAAACTATTAACTAGGTCATCGTTTTATTAGACACAAATTAAAATTTAAGAGACTTGTTAAATACAAAATTGAAAGTTAAAGAATTAATTTTTAAAGTTCAGAGACCTAGTGCATATAAAATTGAAAGTTTATAAATTTACTAAAACAATGTTCGGGGACCAAATTGACCCAACAAAAATTTGTAACTTAACCTAAAAATAGTGGGTTTAAGTGAGTAGGTTCTGAATATAAAATTCCTAAAATATGAAAGTTGAGTCAACTGAAATACCCAAAAGAACTATGAAACCAACTTAGAAAATCTGAATGAACCAACATTGGTTTAAACAAAGTGTTCAAACCAACTCAATTCTATTGGTTTTCTCTAAATATTTCATGTATCAATCAAGTTCTTCATAAAAGAGATGGATTGTATTCAATATTTGTACCATAAGATGGGATAGTTGGGTGCTGAAGGGCTGCAGCCAATAAGGCAACTCTTTTTTCTGGCTTGACTTCAATGGCTGAGCTTCCTTATCATGATTGGAAGAACAGTCACAGCAACTGAGCTTGTCTTGGCCCTCTTTAGCTATACTGAATGGCTTTGTTTCCCACACTTGTGCTGGATTCTGTGCGAAAGGCGTCGTCCTCGAGCCGTGAAGACTGTAAAACAGGTAACATCATTGACTTATGAGGCTATCTATCTTTATGCTTCAAGTAGGTAATGAATTTATAGAAGATTAGTCAATGATCCAAAAAAAGAAATACCTGAAACTGTGGAGGCTTAAGCCAAGTGCTCCATCTGAAGGAACAGGAACTGCTTGAAGATCCCAACGAGTCTCAAGAGTTGGATGTCTCATTTGACATCTCATGTAAGTCTGATAACTTGCTGTTCCCACTAGCCACAACTTTGTGCAAGAAATGCTATGGAAAGATATTAGCCTCGAGATTTCTTCGATTACGTGATCGATTTGGCTGTAACCTGAAGCTTCTTTGCTAGATGAAAAGCTAGTTTCCTCTCTTTCTCTAACATCTGTTTCTACCATCCATTTCAAATCTCCTGTATATATTATTGCTCCCCACCCTCTTGATGTAAGGGAGTCAATGCTTCTTCTCAGCTCTGCCACCTTCATTTCAATGTCTTCTCTTTTCATGGAGCTCAAGGAATCAGGGAATAGCAAAAACTCAATAAATTTGGTGGATTTTAGTTCATTTGGGACCTCTCCTCTTGCTATTCTCCCCATAAGCTCTGAAATTAAACCTTCAATCATTGTTATGGAATCACCAATTATGACAGTGTTCTTTCCCTTCCTCCCAAGCATTGCCTCAAAAACCAACTTGATATCTAGCTTTAAGGAAGAAGCAGATTCAGCTATAACATTAGTGCTGGGTACTCTCTTTTGTGGGGAAAAGGGAAGTGGGTTATGCTCGGAGGAGCGAGTCAAGAACTGGGTCTGCCAAAAATCCCCTGGATTGAAAATCATGTTATCTCTTTGATCAGAATGATGATCGGTGCGAGAAGGCGAAGAAGGAGAAGAGAAGATGCCACCAGAACTACCATAACAATGAAAAACAGAGGAAACAGAGGAATCCTCTAAGTTACTCTTGACAAGAGTACTGGAAAACCCAGCCTCTCTCATAACTCTACTAACACTTGGATCATCCAAAATGGAAATTATAAGCTGCTCCAATTCTACCTTAATGGCTAATACTGGTTGATGTTGTTGTTGTTGTTGCTGCTGCTGCTGCTGTTCTAAGCAGCCCCTTCTCTGGTTTGCCTGAGCTCTTTTGAGTGCTGCAATGAGTGCATTGGAGAGTGAAGGTTGGCCATGGAATAGAGGACCAGGTGTAGTTGGAAGTCTATTGAGAGCCACATTGAAACAAAGCTCAAGAGCTCTGCAATGGAGAGGATGTGAAGTTTGATGTGGCTGAGACTTGAGACATGCTTGCCTTAAGACACTACTACTCCTTGAGCTGAATAAAGTAACAGCCACATGAAGAGGAGTGAGCTGAGCATGGCCTCTTCTCCTTGCCAAGCTTAGAGATTGCTTCAGCACGGAAGCAGCCTCCGGTGTGAAGGTCTGATTCGCTGCACAACCTCCCGATCGCATCACTTACCTGAAAAATCCCACCCCCACCAAGTCGTCGAAAAGAACAAGAACAAGAAAAAAGAGTTCCTTTCTTCCTTTTTTTCTTCTCAATTTGTAGTTGCAGAAGCTTTTCTTAAAGCTGGCCTTCTTCTTCTTCTTCTTCTTCTTCTTCCTCAAAGTAGCAGTTAGCAGAAGCAAAATGGAAGCATCCAATAAGTTGAGCTGATATTGAGTTATGAGAGTGAGTTTTAAGGATATGGAGAGAGAATATGGTTGAAAGATGAGAGTTAAGCTTTAGAAAGATGAGATTGGACCAAATCCCATTCTTTTTATACTAACTTCTTCTTATGTTTTGTTTTGGTATGAAACTTCTTCTATTTTGGCTTCTCCCCTTTTAGGCTGTCTTTCCATGTGTATCATCTCTTTAACTTAACCTCTCTCCTGTTATTTTCCCTACTTTTTCAAGTAACTTTTGTTTTTAACTACAATTCACAATCAACCACCTTATTCAAAAATGATGTACTAACAATAATTAATTAATCAATCCTAATTATCTTCTCTGTTATAAAAGAAAAGACGAACAACAACAACAACCTCCCAAAGGTGTAAAGATGAATAATAGAATTAATTAAAATGAAAAAAATAATAATAATATTTGCATTATTATGTCAGAGGAATCAAAATGTGATGATTGTATGAGATTAATGATCAAGAACTTTATGATATGCTGCAAGTTCTTTTGGTTGAAATGAATGAATATTATTTGATGAGTAAGGGGTCCATGGAAAATGGTATTTTTCATATCATATTATTCATATTCATAAGAGAGGAAGCTTTATTGGGAGAGAGTTTTGAATTTTTACACATCAGCCTTTGAAAGAACAACAGGAATTCAAAAGAGGTACTACTAAAGGCTTAAAGGTAGAAGGAGAGGGAATGTGATGGGATATTTTTTCTAATTTTTTAGAGCAAGAAAAAGAAGATTTTTTTTTCTACTTTTTTTTTTTTTTCCCTTTCACTTTTTTCACTTTGATTCAATGTTTAATTATCAATGTGTTCTTTATATGTAATAAAAGATGCAGAATGTTGGAATGTTGTCGAGAAAGAACAAATAAAGGGTTTTGAGTATTACCAAATATTCTAGTTGAGTAGTGAACACACCATTTTATTCCTCCCCACAAGACTATATCCTAAAACCCCTCTCTCTCTATCTCTCTCTCTCTAGAAATTCAAACGACCAATGACGAAACCGTTCTCGAGGATTTTTCATATCGCTTTAAATCGTTTCGATATGTTTTTCTCGAAACAACTTCATAGCTCCATGAACCTTTTTTTTTCCTTTTTTAATAGGCTAAAGTATAAAATAAAGGAAAATTTTTAAAAATAGAAAATAAGGGAAACTATTTACACAAAATAACAAAATTTTTAGATCGTTGTGATAGACGCTGATAGAAGTGTATCACTGATAGATGCTGAGAGAAGTCTATTAATGTCTATCAATGTTTTTTTTTTACTATTTTTTTGTAAATAGTTTGACATTTTTTCTATCTGTGAAAATTTTTCTAAAATAAATGCCTGAACTTTATCTTTTAATTAAAAAAGTATTTCAATTCTTTCGGATGTTACAACATTGCCCTTTATTTTTTTCATTAACGTTTCAAGACTACCCTTGAAGTAGAAATCTCTTCTAATGTTGGATGAAAAATCGACGTGGAAAGATTAGAGATGAACCAGGATGTTTGCCTGAATTAAACCTAAAAGAACAACATTCAAACACATTGACTTTTTGTTCAACATCTAACGGTTTTCTACTCTAAGAGCATTTTTGAAAGGCCAGTGGCAATATTGTATGTTTTGAAAGTATAAGAGTATATTTGAAACAATGAGCAAAATTCATAGGTATTTTTATAAGGTAATTGTAACGGTTAGTACTTTTAGGGATAATAACTAAGTGTATGACAACATTTTAAAAGAATTGCAAATACAACAAAATCTTTCAATGAAATGGTCTATCCCTATTAGTGATATGATCTATCAGTAATATACTCTGAGAGTTGGATCTAAATTTTGCTATATTCGCAAATTCTTTTGCATTGTGCTATATCTGCAAATATTTTAGATCTGATTGCTATGTTTGCAACTGTCTATTTTTATAATTTACCCTTTTTAACATTTGAACAAACTTTCAACTTGGAGGGTCAAGCTCATTCAAAATCCTTACTATCGTAATATTAAGTGTAAGTTATTCAAATTAGAACAAAGTGACCAAAACAATGAAATACATATAAAGGAGAGAAGAGAAAAACACAACCAAGCTCCAATCCCATAGACATTATTACTGATATAAAGAAGAAAATGCAATGAAAGAAGACAGAAACTAGAAGAATCTCAAAGAAAAGAACAAAAAAAAAAAGAGCAAGAAGCCATTATTTCCATTAAGACAAGATTCAAAACATTATCAACACTTTGTTTTTGAAAATTAAATGAAAAACCCAGAAGGGCACTTTTGGGTCAAAAGTGAAATTAGCAAAAACTTAGGTCTCCAAGAAGTTATACAAACAATATCCCCTTCTGACCACACTTTAATCTGCCACCATATTCAACCTTTAATTTCACTTTCATAGTCAAAGTCCTCAAAATCTACTCTCCACATTAATCCCCATGCAACCCTTAGCTTTAGATTAATAATGTAAACTTTATTCATACAAACTTTGGATCCTCCAATTCAACATTATTGTCACACTTATATATTTATATATAGCTACCATATCGATAATATTTGGTCATTCGAGAAACTTTGATTCAAACTTTTTTCTTGTCAAACTTACATTTCCAAATGTCTCGACTTTTTTTTAAAGAAAATGGTGTTGAAGTTGTAATATGCTAAAGGGTTAAGAAAATAGTTTTAGTAAGTCCTTAAACTTTCACAAAAGTAACAATTTAGCCTCTAAACTTTAGTTGGTAATGATTTAATCCATATACTTTTAAATTTATAACAATTAAGTCAACTTGAATAAGTAACAATTTAGTTTCTATGTTTTGAATTTTTTAACAATTTAGTCTCTATCCATGAAAAAAATCTCAACACGTGTAAGAAATTTCATTAAATTTTAATAATATTTTTTACGTTAAGGACTAAATCATTATAAATTGTAAAGTATAAGGATTAAATTATTACTTATTAGATTTCAACGACTAAATTGTAACGAATTTGAAAGTATAAGGATTAAATTGTTACTTTCATAAAAATTTAGGGACCAAAAGTATTTTTCAACCTATGCTAAAGTACATGCAAAAAATTTCATTAAATCTTAATAATATTTTTCATGATAGGGATTGAGTTATAATAAATTGTAAAGTACAAGACTAAATTGTTACTTATTAGAGTTCAACGACTAAATTGTTACAAATTTGAAGGTATAATAACTAAGGGGTTGTTTGAAAGATTGGAATATAATCAGGATTACTCGAAACCAAAGAAGTGTTGGAATGCGTGAAGAATCAAGGGCAGAAGGGAAATGGGATCATGATGCATGAAAACAGTGGAACAAATGGTTGGGACAAAAACTGGGAGAATAGAATAAGTTTGGTATTACAAATCGGGCCCAAAACGCTCCATTCAAACATGACTTTTGGATTACATTTTACAACTCAAACTCATTCTAAACCTGACCCCTAAACAGTCCCTAAATTGTTACTTTCGTAAGAATTTAGGGGTCAAAAGCGTTTTCTAAACTATGCTAAAGTATTGTATTTGAACTACTAGAATTTTACAAATCATTGGAATATGATATTATATATGGAGTTTTAAGGGGAGGAAAAAAGAAACAAAAGTTGGTTATGAGAAATCATTGGAACATTATAGTGAAAATTGAGAGAAAAATTGATATTATTAATAATTGATTTCCTCTGGTTACAAGAAAAGTATCAAATTCCCTTTTAAATTTGATGATCCAATGAAGGATATATGATGGAGTCCATCCAAGGTTATTCAATCTCATTTCTTTCTGAAAATCTTAATCATTTGGTCTGCATTTAACACAACAGATTGTCAACATTAAAAGGAACACACAATTAAAATCAAAAGTTATTAACTGTTTGTTTCTATGCATTTAGAAATTTCCATACTAACTTAGTCCAAAACCTTCAATTTTTAGATCATTTCACATTCCAATTTCTAGGTTGTCTTCGAATACATTTTGGGCCTAACAAAATCGAGCTTAAAATAAAGATAATATGAAATAATATAAAATAATATAAAATTTGATCTAATTTGCTAGTAATTTAGAAAACTTTAGTAGGGTTAAGATAAAACCCTAGATCAAATCTCCTATAAATAGACCATAATGACTTGTCAAAAGTAACTAAAAACTGACTTATACACCATAGCCTTTTTCAATTCAACTGATGATGTGACGTAAGGGTCATGTGTGTTTTCGCTGTCCCAAATTTTGCATCAACATTATCAATTAAAAACAATAAATTTGATGAATAATTTTTTTTATAGACTCTTAAATTTAGATCTGAGTCAATTTTAACACTTTTAAGTTATTCAATTGAAACTGTAAATGTGAACAAGTGTTAAAATGAAAATATCATCAAATTGTCTATTAAAATTTGAAAAATACCCATATGAGGTAAAATAAAGCATGCAAAATTTAACTAAAAAGGACTCTAAATTATGTCAAAGAAATGCTAAAAAAATTAAGAAAATAGTCAAAACTAGCTACAAAATTGAGTAGATAAAAAAAAATAACAATAAAGCTGGCTCAAACTTTAACACACAAAAAAGGAAAAAATAAAATTAATTGAAAAGCATCCAACACAATTGGAAAGACACTAGTAAAAATTTTAATTCTAAGTTTAAATTACAAGTTTTAGACCTTTATTAAAAGTTAATGCATTCAAATTTTAGATCCAATATGAGATTAGACCGTAAATTTTCATTTTGTATACAATAAGATTTGTCATTTTAAAAAAATGTTGAATAGATTAACAACTTATTGGGACATATTCAACACTATACGGCTCAAAATTGAAAGTCCAATTTTTTTTTTTTTTTTTTTAAGTTCAACAACATGTACGGTGAGAATTGGAAACTTTGATTCCTTGGTCGATGTCGATAGTATATGTCTAAATTATTTTTTTTTAAAAATGTTTAAGGATATATTATATCTAAATTAAAATTAAAATTCATGAACACACTCGTGGATTTATTAGACACAATTGAAAATTTAATGACCTATTAGACATAAATTAAAAAATTTAAAGACCTTAACTTCAATATTTAGTTAAATCAATGAAATTTAGGGTCCGTTTAAATTAACTTAATATTTTTTAAATAACTCATTTTTATTTAATTTTTTTTTTATAAAAACAGTTTAAAATACACTTCTAAATTTATTTTGAGTGGTTGCGCCAAACACTTCAATTTTTCTGAAAATGACTTATTTTTTAAATTAAACACGTGAAAATATATTCTAAACACACCTCAAAGTCTAAAGGCTGTCCACATCAACTTTGGTAAAAGTTGAAATTTTCTTTTTTAAAAAAATATTCAATATATTATTGACAATTATAGGAAGATAGATTAAAAAAAATTTTAAAGTAGTTTTGGATTATTTTGTAATTGTTGAAATCTAAATCTAGAAGGTGCATATAGAAACATAATAACAAATTCTTGAAAATAGAAAGGTAATAGGAAAAAAAAAGCATTTTGATGCTGAAAGAAAGGGAAGAATTTCTCTTTTACTACTATTTGACTGTCAGGTTGAAGACAAAAGTTTCAATTTTTTTTTCTTTTTTTGAAGAAACAAAAGTTTTTCAATGCTGTAAATCATTAATGTTTTATAAAGATTTTAAAGTATATATATATATATATATATTATATGTCACCAACTTATATTTCAAAAACATAATAATATCCATAGTAGATTTTTTTTCTTTCTAGATATCCCTTATTCCATATCATTTAATCCACTATATATGTTTATGGTCATTAAATTTTACTCAATTAAGTACTTAAATCTTTTAAATTTTCTTAATTAAGTCAAAGTTGGATCATGCTAAAAAAAAATATTAAGTCAAAGATAGGTTATTGAATTATTGATCTTTTTGCATTTCATTACTCGTCCAAAAATTCTCTATCATACTGGACTGCCTATTCTAGATTGAGCTTTTGAGATTTGACTGTAAATTTAAATATGTTAGACAAAATAATAATTTAGGCTTCGTTTGATGGTCATTTCATTTTTTTATTTTTGAGTTTTGAAAATTAAGCTCATCTCTTCCCAATTTCTTACTATTGTTTTGCATATTTCTTTAAGTAAAAGAGTTGAATTTTTAGTTGAATTCCAAAAACAAAAACAAGTTTTTAAAAACTACTGTTTTTTGTTTTCAAATTTTGACTTGATTTTTGAAAATATTAGTAAAAATAGATAATAATACAAGAAATTTAGAGATGGAAGAGGTGTTTATAAGCTTAAATTTCAAAAACTAAGAACAAAAATCGAAATGGTTACTAAATAGAGGTCGATAGCAATTTTTTAAAATATAAAATAAAATGCCTAATTGATATTTCTTTTACAGTAAGAATAGAATTGTTAATTTGATATATTTAGCATTAATTAAGATAATCTTTTCCAAAAATGCTTGTCTGTTAAAAGCTACTAACATTAACATTAATTAAGATAATCGTAAAGACTACCAATTGATATGTGTGTCTTTATTTATCATACTTATACATAATTACAACTTTTAGTTATAATTATTGTAATGATGAACTTCATGTACAATGGATTTGAATCCTACCCAAAAAAGGAAAATTATTATGGGTGTAAAATTTTGAATCTGAAAAATTATTTAGCTTTCCATCCAAAATCTAGAGATGATTATTATTATTATTATTATTATTATTATTATTATTATTATTATTATTTAGGAAAATCTAGAGATTATTTGAAAGAAATTACAATGTAAAATTTCATCACTAACACAATCTTTGATGTAAAAAAAAAAAAAAAAAAAAGTAATTCTTATGAGAATATGTGAGGAAGAATATTCAAATAATAGAAATTAAGCTTTATTAAAGTAATGGCACTATTTTTTAAAAAATACAAAGAATTATATTATAATAAAAATATGATCTTTAAGAAAAATATAAAAAACAACATCCACATAAAAAGATCGATCCAGCAGCCTCTTTGGGCTCACCTTTTCAAGTTACCTATGGATTCGCACTGCAAAACCCATCACTTTCGATCACCAAAGATTCTAAATATTTCATTTTTTTTATTCTAATTTTTCCTCTTTTCTTTTCTTTTTTTTTTTTTTTTATATAAAAAAATATATTTTGTATAAAATAAAGAAAATAAATTGTGGGCAGCTTTCATCAGTTTCAAATTCTTTTATATTTTAATCTTTCATCAACTTTGGTACTTTTGCATGGGAATTTTAGGGCTTAGCTACCTCCTAGAGAATGATCGTTTTCATCATTATGTTTTGTCCTCTATTCCTCTTTTTTTACGAGCCCTTTATATTTATATTTTTAATAACCTCCTTTTTCTAACATCAAGGTTCTTTTCTTCAAAAATCAAATTAAATTAAATTAAACCATATGAATTTACTATTTAATTTCATAAAGATGCGATACTTGAATATGCTTTTGAAAATTGTATACTTTTCAATTTATAGTCAAACGCAATGGTAAAATTGAAAAGTACTTTCAACTCTCAAATGCAACTTTTGAATGAAGCATTTCGATAATCAAAGGCAAGGATTCGTTCAACGATTTCTACCAACCCGTGTCGTAATTCGACTGCTCATGATCATCCACATTTTTAAGTTATGTAACTGAAATCCAATTGAAGAACACTCTAATCTCTAGACTATGGATACAATGATCAAGCAATTCTAGGGTACAAAGATCTTAGTTCATAGTTCCACAATTTATGATACAAACATGGTTGGTTTGTGATGCAGAGAGTATTTCAAACAAGAAGAGTTACTGAGGTTGTTGATCGCGTTCCCACAGAATCTGTTCATCTATCTTGGTCAGCTTTTCGTCATCTAGTCGTTTCCACGTCTTGATCCTCTCGACTCCTGTCCAACTCTTCTTGCCCTTTCCAAGTTCCGCTACAATAACCCGGCCTCTCCTTGACCACCCGGGCCTCCCGTAACCATGATATCCAAATCCTCCACCATAACAAAACCATATACCATCAAGATTCCCACAGAAATCATTGGCATGGTCATGACCCATTAATACAGCTTTCACATCTCCCATGGCGACTAAGTTCTGTAGAACTCCCGAGTTCACTGAAGAACATGCCACGCCCTCCTGAAATTGGCCAACGATCTTTTTATAGTAAAGATTCCGAATTTCTGGGATCGGTATATGGAAAAATGTCAAGGCTGGAGGCTTCCCTAGAGCCGAAGCATCCATTGAGGATAAATGTTCCTGATTTGTTCCCTGTTAGTGTGTGACCTGCAACATGTTAATGAAATCTAAATCTAGGAGATATCCCATTTGGGAATTGCAATAAATACCATAACCAACATTATAAATAAAGGCAATTTTTATTTTTTTTAAAAAAGAAAGCCCTAGTGTTTTGGTTACAGGCGCGGTTTTTAAGATTTTAAAAAAAAAACACAAAAAAAGACCTAAATATATTCTATTATACCTGAAATCTTTGAGAAACATCTCTAAGCCACTTAAGCTGCGATTCCTTAATCCATCCATATGTTCGGGCTCCTTGCACTATGGCTCTGTCTCCACTGTCCAGAAAGTAAAGATTAAGGACGCTGGAATTTGCCAAATGTGAACCCGGAGCACCGTAGACATTAATATCATAATTCCCAAACCCATCAATGTTTCGTATTTTCTGATTTCCTTTTGAAGGAAAGTTACTGAAGTGTGGATTGGTTTGAGATACTGAATAATCCATGAGGGAAATGAGAGACATTAACTCTTCTCGAGTCATTGTAGACTCTTGGTCGTGGTTTCCCAAAATTGCTGCCCATGGAACTTGATATTCAATAACAGGACGGAAAGCTTTAAACAAGGATTCGGCAGCATCAGCAGTGCTTGGCCCAAATATGTTGTCACCTGGTCAGCGAGCTAAGTTCGATTACTTCCACACAACAACAATTCATACTAATTGTATAGAAAAAGTTTCATATAATCCAAACGAGTAAGAAGCCAAGCACTAGAGTTACACAATGACCAAATAAGGGATTTCAAGAAAATTTGGTTCAAGCTATCTCTAAATAATTTGATCAACCAAAATCAATGAGATTAACATATACGTTCAGCCAAGTTTTCACAAAGAGATTAACATACAATGAACAAATATAATACCATACTAGAGACATTGTATTGCATTCTGGTTGATCTAATTACCAGAGTTCTCTAGCATGTGATCACCAGTAGACAATACTTAAAGAGAACAAGCAAGAAAATTTTCTTAAAGCTAGGATTAGTTTTCATCCTATGTGATCGTTTAAGACAACATCGTTTCATTGGGCAGGCAACCTGATTCCCACCAACCTATCTCCCAAGTAGTTTAAAGATTAAAATCCCCTTTTCAAGTGTAATTATTATGTTGTGTGTCTCATAGTCCTATTAACAGTCACTCCTTCCCAATAAAATAACTGGAGCTTCCACAAAATATTCATATAGTAAAGTTTGAGAATATTAGAAAAAGGCAGCATTATTTCAAACAATGATTGAACCAGCCTAGTGGTAAATAGGGAGCATGACCTTGATAAGGGGCTAAAGAGGTCATGAGTTCAATCCATGATGGTCATCTACCTAGGATTTAATATCCAACGAGTTTCCTTGACACTCAAATGTTGTAGAGCTAAGATAACATTGAATGATGACCTTTAAATTTAAAAGTAGCTGGGAAACTATGAATATTTAGAATAAGTTAAAATTGTGAAACCGTTAAAGGAATATACTACCACATGATTGGAAGGGCTAGATCATGGGCAGGAATAAGGATTTGGTACATCATTGTACCTCAACAGAATTTGGCCTACCTAATTAAACTTTTTAGACCTTCATGCTCTTGGATTTTCTGACTCAAGTTGGTACCAATTTTTCCTGTTCTCCAAATTTTGATAATGATTTTGCTACGCATCAGCAAAAGCAATACCTCTCACTTTTGCTGCTGTCACATTGGTTCATCTTACGGAAATTATTCCTTATCATCAACCTTTGCCTTCTCAGTACACATTTAACCTTTTAAATTTAAATGAATTGACTCTTGCCCATCAAAAAGCAACCAAGGACTTTTTCTTTCCAACAAAAACTGCCGATCCAACTCTTTTTCATCCTATTCTAATTCTGAGACAAGAACCTAATTTCAAAAGACAACCAAGCACAGCCATCAAGAAGAAAGAGAAATACATCATCAGTTTGCATAAACAAGAGCATTTAGTAACAAAAGGAACACGGATGCCCAACCTACATAACAATAGTGGGTTTTTTTTGGATGAAGAAACGATAGTTCTTCAGTGCGAACTTAATTTTAAACCAAAAAGAGAACTAAAGACATAAGAAATGATCGAATACAACGAATGACCAACCATTTTACGGAACCAGAAAAAACCGAGTTCACTATCTATACCAAAATTCAGTCAGATGATACTAAAGTTAACTTCAAAATGACGAAATAAAAACGATTGAAGATCGAAGATTGAACACAATAGCATGGTTTAAAGGACCTGTAAATGCAATGAAATCAGGATTTTCCACCTCGACCATTCTCTTGAAAAACCGGGTCGTGTTAAGATCCGAGCAGTGTTTGAATTCGAAATCCAACACATCCCGACACCGCGTGTTAACTCCATTCGCAAAATGCATATCGGCGACCTTACATACAACCCGACAAAAGTCTCAGCTCCAAACAGAGAATCAGCCTGAAATTGAATTGAAAAGCAAAATAGAAGACAAACCTGGAGAATCTTGAAGGTACCATCAGAACGGAAGCGGAGAGGAAGATCCGGGTTCCTCTTGATGTGAACAGTTTCATATCCCAGAAGTAACTTCTGAGAAATGAGCGAATGGAGGAGGAATATAATCGAATAGATAAATCCAAGATAGAGAATCGAGAGCTTCCATTTCCCTGCCCCAAATTCCATTCGTTTCCAGTGAAGGCAGAGAGTTACAACGTTCAAACTGATTCATAGATTTTCTATCACTGTACTGTTTCCTTGTTCCTTCTGAAGATTCAATGTTTATGCTGAAAGAGAAAGATGGAAGGAGAGAAAAAGTATTTATACAATGGATAATAGTTGTTGGGGTTCATTGAGAGATTAAGAGGCCCAATAGGCCCAGCCCAACTACAAAAAGTTGTATATCGGCCTAATAAAATGGGCCCAGCCCATACAAAGGGGATCGAGTAGCCCATTTAAAAGGGTTTACACAAATGGTAAATTATTTTGAAAAATAGATAAGATACTTGTTAATGGTAAAAATAGTAAAATTTAATTGTTTTAAGGGTAACTGTTTTAAATGGAAAAATATGTATTATTAAAAGATTGGTCCTGTACATTTGGCTTTGGTTTATTTTGGTCCTTGTACTTTTAAAATATTCATTTTGATCCTTGAACTTTCAACTTTGGTTCATTTTAGTCCTTAAACTTTCAAGAAGTGACCATTTTCATACATTAAAAATGAAGTAAAAATAAAAATGGAGAGACCAAAATGGTCAATTTTTTAAAGTACAAGGACCAAAATGAACAAAAACAAAAATATAGAGACCAAAGTAGTATTTAAACTTTTATTTTTAATATTTTTATATATTTTGTTGTAAGTAACAATAGAACTTTAATATTTTTGTCATGATATATTTATTTTAGGTCTTCATTTTGATATTGCTAAAGAATGTCATATTTTCAATATTTCACTTACAAGATGATTTTCTTTTTATTTCTATTTTAATGGAAGAGTCTAATTTATCTAACAAAAGGAAAAAAAAAACATTTCAACCCTAAATTTTAATTTTTCTATTTAAATGGTTAATTTTAAAGATCAAATTTAATTGTACTTTGTAGTTAGTTATTTATAATTTAACTTTTTTTTTTTGTAATTTATTTATCTTTACTTTAATTAAGGAAAATTTTTAAATATAGAAAAATAAGGAAAACTATTTACACAAAATAGCAAAATTGTTAGATAGTTGTGATAGATGCTTATAAAAGTCTATCAAGGTCTAAATAGAAATTATAGAAATCTATCACCGATAGATGCTGATAGAAGTCTATCAATGTCTATTAGTGTTTTTTTTACTATTTTCTTTAAATAGTTTGACATTTTATCTATATGTAAAAATTTCACTTTAATTAATTTAATTTTTATGACTTTTCGAAAATCTATATGACCTTTATATTCTTAATTCGAAACATTACAATTCATAATTTATAAATAGATTAATATAATTATAATTGAAAATGATTAATATAAAGTTACATTTTATTCCTCTAGTTAATTGATTTTCTGTTAAATCTATGTGACTTTTATACTCTTCAAGATTGTTTGAAAATTTTCAGTTGATTTGATTATAAGGTTATATCTACTTCACTTATGATTTAAAGTAAACTATTTAATAATCAATTTTCTAAATAGTAAAATAGACATGAATTTTTTTTTTCGTTTTATATATATAGTAAGATTGTTTTAAAATTATTTAGAATATGTCTTTTTTTTTTTTTAGTAATTTATTAAGTATATGTCAAAGTTGACAGAGATCTACGTACATGAAAATATTAGATTCATTGAATTATTCAAAACTATTGAAAGAGACATTAATGTATATGACATAGTTGAAGGAAAAATAATATTAGGTCTCTATCAAGTTATGGCTGGCTCGTGCATAATTAATGAAGCTAATATCCTCATCAAAATTATTGGGATAATATCATTTTCATTGATTTTTCTTTTGGCCCCTTTGCTTTATCAAAATTTATTATTTTCCATTTTCTTGACTTATCCAATATTAATGACAAAATACTCTTCCGCAAGGTAACAATTTTGTGGGTTGACTTTTGGTCTTCTTTACCGAATTTTGTGCTATGAAAATTTATGCACGTGTGTATTTTAAATCTTCTATTTATTTATTTATTATTATTATTATTTTATAGAAAATGAACATTTGATGCTTGTGATAAGGAAAAAACTAATGTGAAAAAAATTAAGTTAGTGAGCACAACTCGTATAGCAAAATGTATAACTCTCCGTTGATATTGATATCATAATTTTAATTTCACAGCATATCGATAGATATTTTTGTTAATTAAAAAAATTATAGAAATTATTTAAATTAATAATTAAAATATTTTTACTTGTAATCTAAGTTATAGATATTGTATTAGTGCATATCTAAATTGAGATTAATAGATATCGTGTGTGTGGTCAAGAAGGATCGGATTGTTGTTTAGTTTTTTTTTCCTATTGTTCTGTTTCAAAAAAGAAATGTGTGTGTCAAGAGTTGTCCTAGACAAGACCCATATCTAAGAAAAATAATAAATTGCATAGGGGACCACAAATAGCCCCTATTGGACCTATTGTATGTGTCAATATATATTTGTTAGGTTAATTTATAAATTTGGTATTTATGGTTTTGATAAAATTCTCATAAATAGCTCTTATTGGACTATTTATGAAGGTTTTATTAAACCATATAGACTAAACTCTAATTATAAATGGAACAATTGCAAATATAGCAATTAGATTCAAAGTATTAGCATATATAACAACATTTTTAAAAAATTGCAAATATAGCAAAGTCTATGAGTGATAGACTGACAGATTTTGCTATATTTGCAATTTTTTTAAATGTTACTATACACGTGATTATTATTCCTAAAATTGCTACTCATTACAATTATCCATTATAAATCATATGGACTATATTTTGACTTTATTCAAATTATAGGGACTAAATTTTTAATTTTATAATTATTTTTTAGAAAATAAACAAGAGAAATAATACCTACAAAGAGAGTTGAGAGAAACTCAAATATGGTTTTAAAAAACGTACAAGCAACAAATAAATAAATGTATAATAATACTATTCAGAGTTGAAAAATTCAAAGTAAAAATTTAATATTAATCGCTTATATATACTATATATTAGTTGAATTAGGTAAAAACTTCGATAGTAAAGCAATATTTCTTTTTTTTTTTTTTATCAAAACAATATAAAAAATATACCATACATGATATATCACCAATAATTGATGTGACATGTTTGATTAATTATTATTATTTTTTTTTTTACATTTCTTTTTAACATATGTTTGATAAGTAGTATTTTTGTAGGATGTGATGATAAAAAATTAAAAAAAAAAAGTTATGTTGAACAAAATAAAGACAAATGGCTAAAAAAAAGTTAGTTCACCTTTAGTTTATATCTAATTCAATTTATTCTTTTAGGTCACATGATAAATGGACATTTATTACTCTATTAGTTGACGTATCAAGTTTAAACAATGACATGTTAATATTAAATAACTTATTAAATTTATTAAAAAGTGTTGGGATAACTCAAATAATTTAAAGTCATGATCAAATTTTATCCAGGAAAACTTTTAAAAATAGAAAAATAAAGAAAACTATTTACACAAAATAGCAAAATTTTTAGATAGTTGTAATAGATGTTGATAGAAGTCTATCAGTGATAGAAATAATAGAAGTCTATCACTGATAAATGCTGATAAAAGTCTATGTCTATCAGTATTTTTTTTGCTATTTTCTATAAATAGTTTGATTTTTTTTATTTGTGAAAATTTTCCTTTTATCAACTTAATATGAAAAATGAGATTCATAATTTTGTAAATCCTTATTAATAGGGGAGAATTTTTAACTTCCCTCTTTACCCTTAATTTTTTTTTATTATTAATGATCGTTTTGTCCTTATGCTCACACCCTTCTATGTATTGCACGTACCATTCATTCACTTTCTATTAATTTTCCTTTTTTAAAATTTAATTTTACATCCCTTTTGCCATTAGATTTTTAAACAAAACCTGTTTTGTCCTCGTATTCTTTCATACCCCTCTTTTTTTTTTGTCATTTAATTTTATATTTACTTTTTTTTATTAGAAACAATCCTATTTTATCCTCATGTCCTTTGTTTTTTTTTCTCTCTTTTTTAATTTTTATTAATAAAGAATTAGTAAATTAAAATTTAAAATCCTTTATACACATTTTTTTTCATAAATTTTATGGAGATTAGAACAAACTTCAAATAATATTTACTTATGACAAAATGTTTTTAAACAAAAACTAAACTTTATGGGGGCTATAGAGACAATTTTTTGTTTCCTATATATTTCTTAAAATTTTCATAAAATCTTTTGTCATTTAAGAAGTTACAATTATTCAAATAATTACCAAGAAAACAGTTTTTGCTTTGTACCATACTAAATGAAAGAATTACTTCACGAAAAATATGACAATGAGAATATATAAAAAATAAAAATGGTTACCTTTTCTAACTTTTAAAAATTTATAGCAATTAAAATAAAATAAATAGTTTTATTAATTACATGTTAAAAAATTACTATGTTTTATTTTTTTTTAATAAAAATTATAAAATTAATTGTTATAATTAAATAATTACTTAAAAAGAAAAAAGAACAAACTTGTTAATTTTGTCAATAGAAAAAGCTAACATATCATTAAATAATTTTTTAGTTAACATTTCCCTACACAATATTCTCACTTAAAGCATGCTACTTTGGAATAATTAAATTTTATTAATTAATTAGCAAGTCAAAATGTACTTGAAGACCAAATTGGATTTTGTATGTCATGATATTAAGTAACACATTTACATGTCTAAATATGTTGATAAAATAGTAAATTAACTTTTATAAATGATTAATAAAATTGAGAATTTCAAAAGAGGAAAGAGGTAATCTTTTAATGCAAAGTTTATATATAAAAGGTAAAAGGGCTATTTTTATATAAATATAAAAGTTGAGATAATCATAAACATTAGTGTAAAATTGAAATCATTTCTTGAAATAGACAAATTCAACTATGAAATTGCGGTTTAAGAAGAAAGAAGTTCAACCAAGAGACGTTTTACTTTTATTCCGATGAATTTAAGAAACCGTTGAAAGTCGCAGTACCAAAATACGGTTTCTCTTGACAATTTTTATGTTTTCACAAAACAAAGAAGCCCCGTGACGGGACGCGATAGAACATAGAGTCAATGGTCGGTGTCGCTTTCTCCCTTCCATTCCCACTACGACACGTCACCGCAGTAATTTCTGCCCGAAAAACACGGAATTTCAATTTTATTATTATTATTAAGAAAATTACTGTTAAAAAAATATCAAACTATTTATAAATATTGAAAATTTTTACTGTCTATTATATGGTCGATTGAATTCTATCGCAGTCTATCACTGATAGATAGTAAAAATTTTCTATATGTGTAAATAGTTTTTGGCTCATTTTTCTATATTTGAAAACAATATTATTATTTCTTACTTAGAGTTGCATTCTATTCATCCCAAAATGTTGTATTGTGTGCTTAAAAATTAAATTTTACTTAAATTATAAATTTGGTTCTTATGGTTTAATTTTTTTTTAATTTTTGTAGTTTATAATTAAAATTAGGGTTTTATGGTTTGATAAAATACTCATAAAAAATTCATATAGTAAAGACTATGTATGAGAATTTTATCAAGCCATAGAGACTATTTTATGATGTTTTATCAAACATTATAGTAAATTCTATCTTTTAAAACTATAGGGACTAAATTCTAACTTTTTTTTTTTAATTATAAGGACTAAATTCATAATTAAAACATTAAAATTTCATCCATTTTGATAGGGTTTATATCAATATAAAAGGTAAATTGAAATTTTTATTGTATTATAAAAATTTTATGAAACATAAAACATAAGTAACAAAATGTGAATATAATGTAAATAATAAACAAGTTAATTTGTTTAAAAAACATAAAAAATTTATTTATTAATTTAAATATTTTTTGAATTTTTACTTTTATTATTATCTTTTAAGAAATATTCATTAATATTGATATTTTATTAATATTTTAATTGACATTTTGGAAGTTTGTCTAGTTGATCAAATTTTCAATTTTTAAAAGTTTATAAATATATTAGACAAAAATTAAAATTTTAAGGTTTTACGGGATATAAATTTAAATTTACATCTAATAGATGATTGATTTTTTAAAATTGAAATTTATTTAGAACAAAAATATAAAGTTCATGAATATATTTAATACTTTTGAAAGTTTTACAATCAAATAAGCACAAACATTAAATTTCAAATACTAAACTTATAATTTAATTTAGCTTCTTTAAAAAATAAAATCTAGAGAATTTCGTTTTTAATTATTAATATATACACAGTACTAACGGATGTTTTATCTTTTAAATGTATAATTCCCACACTTTCAACCAATCTTCTCTCAAATAATAATAGTTTAGGTTAAGGACACATTCACAAATAATTTTTATTATATTCAAAATCAATTTCAATAATATGAAATTTACATATAAAAATATAAAACTAAAAATAAAATTAATTTTAAATTATTAAAAGCGAACAGTGATTTTAACTATTTTAAAATAACTCTCGAACCTATATTATATCTTAAAACTATTTAAAAAAAATGAAATTTTCAAATAATGATAGTTTTCGAGGTATATATAAAAATATTGTCATTGACATGAAATGACATGTTTAAGGACCCGATTACTTTGACAATGAATTCGCGCCTTTTAACATAATTATTAATTGTAATTTGTATTAGCTCTTTGCAAGTTGTGTGGAAAAGAAAAATATACAATAAAATCATTTTTGTAGAAAATATGTGGGGGCATTGAAAGGACATTTACGCTTTATTTTTTAAACTTTTTTATTTGGTTGAAATTTGGGGCTAAGTTGTGGTGGATATAGCTAATACCTTAAACTCCTTTTTGACCTAGTTTGCATATAGGCACGTTTAAGGCATTTGCACATTCGAGATGAGTTAAATTTTTTAAACTCGATTAGGATGTATTCAAGTTCATTTTGCATTAAAAATACACTTATACACTTTATTTATTTTGTAATTTTGGACTAAGTTCTGAATTTTGAAGGAGTTAATTAAATGTTGTAAGCTTGTTTCGAGTTAGTTTTTATTTCAATGTGCATGTAGGCACGTTTAAGACACTTGTATTCATTCGGGATGAGGGGTTAAGTTTCTTAAGCTTGCTTAGAGTGTATTCAGATTCATTTTGGCATCGAAAAGACATACGTACTCTTTTTGCAAACTTTTGGCTTAAGTTGTAACTTTTGGGAAGGGATGAGGTGGGTTTGACCTTTTATAAGTTCTTTTGAAGCTAGTTTTTGGCTTCCAGGATTATGTGTATGCATGTTTGGGAGTGATTTTAAAATTGCTAAAATCACTTTTGTCTTGTTAATCATTCTGAAACACATATTTAATCATTCAATATCAATTAACGGTTTAACTTTACAACTTTAAACGTTGTTTTCATACTATTAAAACTTATTTTGAATTATTAAATGTAATTTTGGAGTGATTTCAAAAATGATAAAAGTGATTTTAACCATTTTAGAATCATTCAAAATCAATTTTGTAACGATATTTTATTTGAATATATTAACGTTTGTTATATTTAATTTGTGTTAATACTACTATTATTTGATTAAAAGAATTTTTAGGTAAATACAAGAAAAAAAATTATATAAATAAGCTATTCCAATGCATTATGTGTTGATATAGAGCCAAAATGATACCATAAAAAGGTAATCCTGACACTAAATTAACGCAGGAGAAAAACACGTATCAATCTCAACGCATCTTGCGTCGGGTCTTTTACACTCCCGACGCTTTTGTGCATCGAGATTATCAAATATTATTGACACAAATAATGCATTGGGAAAATGTAAGTTCGACCGACGCAACTTATGTCACTGATATCCAATATATCTCGACAATGTCAATATATCGTCATATAAAGTTATTACGATGAAGATTAGAGCCGACATCTATTCCCGACTTAGATTTGCGTTGAAATTTTTTTTTAATGCTTTTGGATGTTTTTCTCGATGCATCTTGTAGTGTCATTGATTATTTATGATAAATAGTTATCATTTCTTAAAAACTATATCTCTTTCGTTTATCGATAATATATCATAATGTTTTATAAAATAAACTTGCACATTATTTATGGAGTGTAACTATTTATTTGAACATTGTTTTGTATAGTACTTGATCTATAATTGTCTACTTGGGCATTGTGATTGAGACATTCTTACCTCTCATAAACAATCTTGCAAAATATTTGATGTGACATGTTTTGTTGTCTCTCTGATCATTTGTTATTTATATTAATTAAATTATAGTTTCAGTACATTAGTTAAATTATTATAGTTAAGTGAGGGTGAGTCATATAATTTATGTATTTGAATATTAATTCTTTATTTAATGAATCACAATTACATAAGATTTATATATTAATTTTATAAAAAGATGTAAATATAATTTGTTTATGCAAAAATTTAGTAACATTTCTATGGAGAACCAAATAGTTATCTTATTTTCAATGATCTCATATATATGTTTAGACATCTTAATTCTAGGAATCTATTACTCATGAACATTCAATTAGGGGTGTTTATGGATTGAGTTGGTTGAAACACCTTTTAGAACCAATTCAATTGTTCGAGTTGTAAGTTTTTTTTAATCTAAATAATCCATATTAAATAATGAATCTAACTGAAACATTTAGGTTAGGCTGGTTTGGAATACTCGAGTCATTTATTTAAATTTTTATTCTAAAAATAAGTAAAACGTGAATATATACAAGTTTTATTTAATTATTTTTATATATTGAGTTAAGATTAATAACGCAATTTTAATTCTTTTCAAAGTGTTAAAAAATTGTGGTTTGGAGTGGTTAGAGAATAAATTATTCAAAACCATTATGACATTCAATAAAAATAAAATAAATATATGTATTTATAATTGTATCATAAATAAAAAAAAAACATATATTTTAAAATTAATACTAAGTTCGGGTTGAGTTGGATTAGGTTATTGTATGCAAATCCATGAACCAACCAAACCCATAAATTTTTCATTTATTTGAACTCAACCCAACCCAAATCGTACGTATTGGGTTGATCGATTTTTTTCGAGTCATCGAGTTTTTTGAACACCCCTACATCCAATAAAGCTTTAAACCAAATTATCCATATAATATAATATAAGTAAATTAATGATAAAGTGGGGTCTTAGCCTTTTTCTTTTTCCATTTGTATATTAGCAAATCTAAAATGTAGTTGTTATATTTGCTATTTTAGTGAGTTTGTTTTGCCATATATATACCATCAAACCTAAAGAAATATACTACTTTTTTTTCAAAATAAATTTTGAAAAGATTATTATGTGTTCTAAAAATTAGATGCACAATACACACACATGCTACACATGATCAATTGTAAAGCCATTAGCCTCTTTAAAAAAGTTCATGTCCTTTCTAACTACTAACTAGAAAGAGACGTTAGGTTCGATATACATTAATTTATTAAGAATTCCTTAAAGTTCATGAATGCGCGTGATATACATTAATTTAGGGATCTGGAAAAACAAGACACAAAATATGGTGGTTGCATTGTTTCATTGGAGTCGAAATCTAGTTTCTTTCTGTTGGTCTTCTTTCACCTATAATATGAACAAAGTTTTCTCTTGATTCAAATTCCTCCTTTGGTGAGTGCACGTTTGAGAAAGATGTTGTATTCACCTTGGAGAGCAATCCACATATAACGATTAACACCAAAGTCATGTTGAAATCGCTTTTAAAGGCACTGATTTTTCCATGACATAAACAATTCATTTATTTGACATTCGCCTATTACATTCTGTAATTCAACTTAATATGACCCATCCTAATTAAGAATAGAAATATTTCTAGTCCACAACTATATATTAATGTGTCAACATGAACATAATTCAACTGACATGAACATGTACTATCAATTACATAAAAAAAAAAAAAAAAAAATGTAAAATGATTATTTATATATATAAAACAATGGGATCCGTTTTTTCATGTGGTTCGTTAGTTTACAATGTCCATTCCCATTTAACATTCTCGAATACATCATTTCCTTTCTTCAAGTTGACTTTAATTAATTTCTCCTTAAAAACTATCATCACATTTGACATTATGTTCTTTTCACACGAGCGACCGAATAAAGGCTAAGGCCTAAGGCCTATCCTATCGTAGTAGTATTTTGTCGTATTTAAATACTATTTTCTTTTATTTATTTATTTATTTATTTTATTTTTATTTTTATTTTTAACTTTCCAAACGTTTACTTTGATTTCTTAGTCAAAATAAAGGTTGAGCTCTCCCTTTGTTATGTAACTTCTTGTTTACTGCTGAAACTATTTTAATCTTGAATTACAAAATTTAATATACAATAATACGCCATATAAACTCTTTTTATACGAATTTATGGCTATATTATAAAAAATTTAGTGAATGATCAAGTTTATTGTGCTAAAATTTTAATGTAAAGCAAATAAGATAAAAATAAAATGGTTGTTTGAAGTGCTGAATTGGTTATTATATTATGTAGATTATAATAATTTGTATTTCGAGTGCATACTATTTTAGTTTGAGATATAATAGTTTATGTTTGAGGTGTAAACTATTTTAACTTAGATTAAAAATAAGAAAAGATGATGATTACAAAATAGTAAATAATGTAGATAATGAGAGTCATCAAATAGTTTTACTATAGTTAAATGTGGGTTATAGATAATGGGTAAGGACACTGGGTAGCACTTTCAGAGATAATAATTAAATGTATAATAACATTTTTTAAGAATTGCAAATATAACAAAGTTTATCTGAAATTTTTTTTATGTGAAATACTTGTTAATTTAAAAACAAAAAAAAATCATGCAAAATATAAATATATTAATATTTTTCAAATGAAGTTTAAAAATTATAATATTAAGAAAAATTTAAAACACACTTTTGATATTGTAATTTGGAATTAATGTCTATATGATTCATAAAATTTTAAGATAGATACTATTAGTCTCATTTAAAAAAAAATCAAATAATCCTTATAAATTAGTTGATGGATGGAAAATGACATAACCAACCCTCATTGATTATATGACAAAATATATTAATATATTCTTTTTTGGGTAATTTGGACAATGACGTGGTAAAAAAATCAGTTGAATTTTCTTTCCTCTCCATCTCTCCGTAAACCTTGGTACAGGGTGATCAGTGCTTTTATTTATAATTTAACCCATCATTAAATGATTTATTGATTTATTATTAATTTATTTTATAAACTCCATATTATTCTCAAATGTTATTATCATGAGAAGCAATAAATGAAAGTAGCTCCATACTACAAGACTACTGAAATTTTTTTTCATGCTCTACCATATCATAATTCATAAATTTAAGATAATTTGTCGTGTAATCAATAAATTATGGTCATATCATTTTTTTTTGTTAAGTGTTTATAAATATTTTTTTTTTTACTTATAAACACTCGAAAAGTTAATTCAAACACATTTTAAAGGCCCGTGTGGATTGACTAACACTTATCAATCCAAACGGGCCCTAAGTTTATGGTGGACCCTTTTCAAAATAATTTTTAAATTTTAAAAATTAAAAGTGTATTTTAAAACTTCAAAAACCAAGTAGACAATAATTTCAAATTTTAGAAAATAAAGATTTGAAAGTGTATTTTGTACTGAAAAATGGAAAAAAAATAGTTATTTTTAAGGAATGAATCTCTAACTATAATAA
Organism: Lagenaria siceraria; assembly: GCA_002890555.2. Taxonomy (NCBI): domain Eukaryota; kingdom Viridiplantae; phylum Streptophyta; class Magnoliopsida; order Cucurbitales; family Cucurbitaceae; genus Lagenaria; species Lagenaria siceraria. Next base: position 21,845,903 of record CM016492.1, on the reverse strand, counting down.
ATACATCTAGAAGGGTATACCTATAAACGTAATTAATTATGTCATCTAATGTCATTGTCATGAAATTGTCCAAGGTTATGTGTTGTCATTTACAATGTTTGGGCCTAAGAAACATTCAAGCATGTATCACATGTCTAAACATAAAGAGATATAGTTCATGTTGTTCTTTAATTATTTGGTTTTCAAACTATATATGCATGATTTAATGAAAATGTCACGGTTTAACTTTATAGATATATAATATATTAATTAATGTTATGCTACAAGATTAGTCCAATTTTTATATTTGTTTCTATTTAGTTCTTAAACTTTCAAATTTGCTTAATAAGTCCACAAACTTTCAATTTTGTATTAATATGTTTTTGATATATTCAATTTTTTAAAAATAAATTAATTTATAATTGATCTATTAAGATTGATCAATAAGATAAAATAATTGATCTATAAGATATAAAAGTAAACTTTATGTCTAATGGAACTCAGTTAACTTATGTAGTGTGTTTATATATATATAGGTCAATGACCTATTATACACAAAATTAAAAAAATTTAGAAATCTACTGGACACAAAATTGAAAGTCTAAGGATCTACTAGATACTTTTTAAAATTTAAGAACTTGACGAGACATAAAATTGAAAGTTTAATTATAAGAACATATTTGGCACTTGTTAAAGTTCAGAGACGTGCTAAATATTTTTTGAATGTCTAGGAACTAAATAAGCACAAATTTAAAATCTGTAATCATATTCCATAGTCTTTAAACTATGAAATTTTTGTGTTTACCACTTTGCAATGTGGGAATTAATCTTGGGCTCTACAATCATATTCATTATTTATCTCATTACATTCAAAAGGGTCTTCAATTCCATTCCAATTATTTATTATGTGGGGCTCACACCTATCTTTTTGGTTTAAAATGTTGGACGATTAGTCCTTAATTCTCTTGAGATCCACATCTATATCTAATTCATATATACTTTGTTAGCCCTTTCTCTGTAAATATCCATAACCATATCTAATTCATAATTAGAGACCTATATCCATATTCATAATTAAAGAGTTAACATTTGTTTTCTTTAATTCGTTATTTTTACTATGTCCTATTTACGAGAACGAGAATTGAGTTACCATTTTTTTTGTGTCTTATGCATGAGTTTGTAATTCCAGATGAAAATTGTTGTGTCGTGGATAAGTCCACTGCCTTGAAAGCAAGAATACGCGACCTCAAGAACGAATTAGAACCAATCGAAAAATCTAGTTCAGAAAAAACGTTTTTAGATCTTCGAATTAATTCAAGAAAATGTTTAACGGTAAACGTTTAACGGTAAATAATTTCTAATAAAAATTAAACCCGAATCGCCCGTCTGAATGATGGAGCACATGTGGTGAAAGGGTTATACTTCCACCACCACACTTTAGAAACTTCCTTGCAAGCATTTGTATATATACCCACTTGTCAATCCTTAATCTTCTAATGTGGGATAACTTTTACCCTTATAGAATAATTATTTTTTTCTTTTTTTCCTATAGGTCAAAAGCCTAAAGTCATTCCCAAACAGTTTTTTTTTTTTCGCGTGAAGATATGAAGAAAAATCTCTTTTTTTATTCCATATATAATTTTTGGATTAGTGTGTTACAAAAATATCATTCTAAAATAAATTATATTATTTTATTTTATTAAATTAATAACGGTAGATTTCTTTTCGAAAATTGTAGTTTTTCTAAAAGTATTTATACCAAAATTATGTGTTTTTTCAAATTAAAATTTGAATTAGATAAGTGAGATTTGAGATAACTACAACTTTATATTTTTAAAATTCTACATTTTAAAAAAATTTCAAGTATTGTTTTTTTTTTCAAGTATAACATACTCTTTAGTTAATTAATGCACTTTAATTAACTAGAAATATATATTACTACTTTATTTTTTTAAAATTCTAAATTTAAAAAAAAAAATTCAAGTATTGTTTTTTTTTTTTTTCAAGTATAACATATTCTTTAGTTAATGCACTTTAATTAACTAGAAATATATATATATATATGTAAATCATTTTAAAAATCATCTATATTTTATAATTTTGATTGCAAGCTGGTTGTAATAAAAACCATATAAAAAGAAAATCAAATTCTCTTTACATTAATTCAATTACATGTAATTGATTTTCATTAAAATTACTAGGTTTTTATTGGGAAGTTACATAAATATGACCTTAATTCAAGGATTTTGTAGTCAAATATAATTAAATTGATTGATTGGATTTTTGAAGTCACACTGTTGAATACAAATGTGACTCTATGGCCTCTTCCATGTTCCACATATTGAATTTAATTCTTAATCAACTTTTTTGACTTTTCATTTCCTTCTCTTGTTCAAAAGTACTATTGCATGGACATTGGACAACAAAGGGCAGATGAATATGGACATTACAAGACAATGACAACCCTTATATTAATGGACTCAGGTAGGACAAACTTGACATTTTGCCAATATATATATATAAATTTTCAAACTCACAAAACTTCAGCTCACATTGCAAATTCAATTACTTTAAAACATTATTATAATAATAATAATTGTTTAGTAATGCCATCCATATCAATTACCATGTATAATATAAAAAGTTGTTTTCAAATATAGAAAAATGAGTCAAACTATTTACAAATATAGAAAAATTTTACGGTCTATCATCGATAGACTGCGATAGAATTCTAGCAGTATATTGCTGATAGATGCTGAAATTTTTCTATATTTGTAAATAGTTTGATTTCTTTTTGTTTATAGTAATTTTCCTAATATAAATGTAGTAATAACAAGTTTGTGTTATTGTCCATATTCTACTCAATTTTAATTATATTTTTTTCGTTTAAAAATGTTGTTTTTAATTTTATAAACTTTTAAAATTGATTCAAATATGTCATTACGTAATTTTACCACTAAATTAGTGAAGATAATTGATGTAGTATCAAAGACCATTTTATATATATGTATATTGATTTTCATTAGTCAGTGAGTTGACTTGGTGATATTGACTGGAATAATTGAATATGTAAATTTTCGTTATATTTATATTTTTGTTTGATTGCACATTAATAATTTTTTATGCTTCAGTGGTCCAAAAAGGCACCATAACTAACCAGTCCGAGGTTCAAGTCATGGGTTAGACACTTTTCTTTTAATTCTTAAAATATATATATTATTTTAATAATACCATATATATCTTTCTATATTATTTTAATTTTCAATTTTAATTTCTAAAAAATATATACAATATTGTAAAAAAAAAAAAAATTTAAGTAGACAATATTTTAATTTTGAGTACAGGAAATTTAATTCAGTAATTCAATTTTAATTTTCTTACATTATACATGTAGAAACTTACAAAAAGAATAAAAAAGGATTTTCATCAAATTATTTTACAAAAGTTGGTTGAATGGTTTTTTCTTATACATTTAGGTGAATAATTCTATAATCATTAATAATAATTTTGTAATTAGTATTGCATTTATATGAAAGTTAAATTACAATTTGTCCTTAAATTTTAAAAATTGTGAACTTTAAATTTTAACTCTAATCCCTTGAAAATGTTTTAAAAAAATTGTAAATTTTCAATTTTATATCTAATAAATTTTAAAAATATTAGAAATGTTTAAAAATCAATTGTTTTATAAGACAAGAAAAATTAGTTTTTTTGTCTAATTGAACTTTAAATTTTAAATTTTGTAGTTAATAGATGCATTATTTTAAAAAGATATTCAGTCGTACCTATTTAGCACAATGTTAAATTTAATGTTTAGTATAACATTTAATTTTTAACATTATTGAATATGTAAGAGACTTATTGGATGTAAAATTAACTTTTTAAGAATCTATTAAACACAAAAATCGAAAATTTGAGAATTTATTAGACATTTTGTAAAATTTAAAACTATATATAAACATAAATCTAAAAGTTCATGAAATAAACTTCTAACTTTATATATATTTATATCATTGACATGAAATTCTAGATGCGCCATTGTCACACATAATTAATCTAACCTTAAAGGTTACGGACAATCTGAAACCATTTAGCTAGCCTAATGAAAAATCGTAAATAAAGATATTTATGAAGATATATTTGTAGTGTGAACAATGGGAGTTTCTAAGAGTATGAAAAAATTCCCATGCTCTCCATCTATTTATTGTGTGCCATATCAACATACTTTTAAAAATATATTTTTAAAAATAAGGTGAGGTCCACTAATATTTATGAAGATACATTTATAATGTAAACAAGAAGAGTATGATACTCTCGTAGTACTAGAAATTTTTCTCGTAGTGTATCTACTTGTTTAGATATACATTAAACATCGTGTGAGACTTAAAATTTTATCAACCAAATTCATAAACTTTCTGTTTATGGATCATTTTGGATCGAGAGTAACAAGCCCAAACGGAGTGGAATGCCAAGGGTAAACATGGAATATATCAACCACGAGATGTTTTGAAGTCCTGAGGAAACGGACCAAGGAAAAAGATAAAGAGAGGGAAAAATGAGAAAGCTAGGCCGAAAGGCCCAAAAGGCTCGCCTTGGTTGAGGTTGACCTCTTTCCTATGATGAGGCCCACTTCCCGTGAGCCACAACCTCGACCTCCCTAATAGGGCCCGAACCAACCGTACCGAGTCCTATTAGAAATATGTCAAGAGGAATCCTAAGATTCATTTTCCTATAAATAAGAAGTCATGAACACCACAAAAAAGTTATAAGTTGTTCTTTCTCTTAAAAAGCTTACTCAGACCCATTGCTAAATACTAACTTAAGTATTAGAGTTCCTATGGCAAACATCACACCGTTGTTCATTTTCTTTGTTTTGCAGGTTGTCTTCTTCCCCCAAATACATATTCATTGTTGACGGTACATGAAGGTCAGGTAAACTCTCCTATACATATTTTTTTCATCAACAGTTGTCGTCGTTTGTGAGGATGAAAGTGCTCTACTTTTGTATTCCAAAATTAAGAAAATCAAGACCAAGTTGAACTTGTTTGCAATCTAGCCAAAAGGAAAAGTCTCGTAGTAAAAGACAAAAAAAAGTCTTGTAGTAAAAGAATTGGAAATTTCACATCCATATCATAAACTAAAGAAAGAAAACCCTAGACAGAAAAAGTCTCTTATGGTAAAAAACATTGGAGTACTTTAACTCATAGTAAAAACCCAATTGAAAAGGCAAACCCTTGAGGCTAGAATAAAGATCTCATAAGAATGCAAGACACAGAGTTTAGATTGGAAGAAAAAAATAGTGTCTGTTAACCTTGAAAGTTTTATTTCAAATTTGAAATTTTCTAGTTACATTGACAATTGACAGTGAGTTTTTTTAAATCTCAAGTTATTATTTAATAACTAAATCATGCGACATAATTATTTTATTATAATATTTTATCTTTTTTGTAAAAATTGTGTGCTCTAGAAAACAGTACTCACAAGTTGAATTCCAAGCGTCCAGCTAACAATTAAAAAGTTGAACCATGAATTCCAACTTAAAAGTGAGGGCCAATGTTATAGGTAAATTTGGACCTAATGAAATATGAACTCAAGGCCAACTAATCATTGAACCAATTAGATATAATCCTAACTTATATAGCCCGTAGAAAAATTCATCTTATCCTATTCATAGGAGGAAAAGGTAAACTCTAGGTCATTTTCCAACTCCATATGAGGAATTCTGGAATTTAAATTGCTGATTTTTTTCTCCATTCACATCTCTAATTTTGGTATTGGAGTCATTTTTCTTTGTCTTGCATATCATTTTTTCTCCAAATTACAACTTAGATTTTCTGTCCGAATTTTGGCATCAACACTTTCATAAGTGAATCAATTTAGACTATTGATTACTATTTTCTTTGAAATTTGTTCGTGCATCAATTCTAATAAACCATTTTGTTAATTCTACATTTGAAAAAGTCTACACACGTATAAGAATCGGTGCATAGATAATCTTCAAAAGTAATTTTATTTAAGAGTCTAAATTGATTTACTTATGAAAAATTAGAAATTTAATAAAGATAATTATAAGTTCCACACGATTATTTTTCAAACAAAATATGAGAAAATTGAAAGTGTAAATTGATACCATCGTAAAAGTTTTGATATCTAAATAGATATAATTTATAGTTCAAAGTTTTAATTTATAAAACCTCCAAATTTTATGGTTGTTAATTGATGTTATTTCAACGAGTGTGTCATTTAAAATAATTTTAAAATAAAATCTTTTAATTTGAAAGTTGAGAAATGACGTAAAGCGAAAAAGTAGAGAGCAATTTTTCTCATTACAAAAAAAGGAAAGAAAAAAGCAATTAACTAATTATCTTTTTATAAAGGAAAATAAATAAATAAAGCAGAATAGCAATTAACAGATAAGAAAAAGAAGATGGTGATATAGGAGATGATGTAAGCATAAAAGAATGACGGTGACGTAAGCCGATGGTGTAATAATTAGGGGAATTGGTGCTTTAATTTACATTTTCATTTTGATGCTTTAATTTTTTTTTTTTCCTTTTTTTGATACCTTTGATGCTTTAATTCTCTTTGTCCCCTTTCTTTTCCCTAAATTATTCCAAACTACCCTGTAATTCGATGGTTGTTAAGCCTATAAATATTTTGGAATCAACATGTAATTAAGTTTTTTTTTTTTGGATTTTGTGTAATTTCTATTTAGTCTTCATATTTCGAGATATTATACTTTTATCTCTAAATTTTGAGTTAAATTTTTATTTAGTATTTAAATTTTAAAATAGTGCAATTTTATCATTAAGTGTTGAGTTCGTTTATTAGTACTTAGGTTTCAGTATTTTATACTTTTACTCCAATTCCACTAATGTTTACTTTTAGTCTTTAGTGTTAATTTTTCATTAATTAATTAAAAATAGTTATGAAGTGAACCTTTTTTTAGACTAATTTTAATAGTCATGAAAAATTAGTGAAATCTAATGTAATTAATTTAAAGGTTGTTTTTAAATATAGAAAAGTGAGTCAAACTATTTATAAATATATAAAATTTTTATTATCAATTGCGATCTATCGCTGATAGACATTGAAATTTTTCTATATTCGTAATAGTTTGATATTTTTTCTGTTTATAGTAATTTTCCTTAATTTAATTAATTTATAGACATCAATATCAATAACTAAAAGTGAATATTCAGTAGAAATTTAAGGATAAAAGTGTAAATTAAACTCAAAACTTAAAGATAAAAATGTAGGATTTTGAAATTGAGGACCAAAAAGTTTTTTTTTTTTTTTTTTTCCTTCTTCCACCTTATAACTTTATGATTTTTTAAAGTAAAATAAAATGAATTATAACTTTTCTTAAGTCTAATCATTTCAATTTTTTAATGGGGTGGATTCTAAATTGTAATTGGTTCTTGCTATATTTGATGAAGTCTTGTCACATTTGTTTATGGTAGGGAGAGTAGACTCGTATCTTTTGTATCAAACACATGGAATAATTGACTTATTAATTTTAAGTTATTTTTTTATTTAGAAAAATCAATTTGGATAATTTAAAATCGTTCAAAATACTATACTAAACACATTTAGATCATTACTTTATTTATAAAGTTCGTTATGTGAAATTCGATATTATATTTTAAAATTATTTTTTCAAAATTTATTTCAAACATACTTTTTAATTATGGTTGACACTTTGAATAAATGTTGAATATATATTCACATGGTATCTTTTCTTGAATGAACATTAAATATTATTTTATCAAGTTCAATTAAATTAATTTCAAAATAACTATGTAGACTCTTTTTAAAGTTCGTTTAAGGGACGTTTTGGGCGTTAAATTGAGTTACTAAGTCTAGAGTTGTTTTGTTAAGGAGTTAAAAATAAGGATAATTGTAATGAGTAACAATTGTAGGGATAATAAGTGTAAATCAACCTTTTAAAAAATTGCAAATAAAGTAAAGTCTATTTGTGATAGACCATTAAGACCATAAAAGTCTATCAGTGATAGAAGTTTATCACGAATAGACTTTGCTATATTTACAACTTTTTTTAAATGCTGTTATATATGCTAATACTTTGAATCTAATTGTTATATTTACAACCGTCCCTAAAAATAATATGTGCAGTTGATTGGCTTGAAGTTGTGAAGTTTTTATGCCGACTTCTTTTTGCTATTTTTTTTTAATATATACTAGACCATTACAACTATATTTCAATCAAAATGTTCAACCATATCAAATTTGATTTCAAATTTTCCTACCTTATTTGTTGTAGGTTTTGATTTTCAAGTTCACTAAAATTTAATCTAAAATCGAATGTAATGAGTGTAACAAATTTTCTTAATTAAGATCAACCTTAGATGTTTTGAATTTGAATTTTACATTTTTATAAATATTTGAGATAAAGTTTGAAATATGTCCAAATTTAATTAATAAAGATAAGATTTTATCAAAATTTTGGTTTAGATTTTAAATTGAATTCCATAATAGACTTTGTAGAATTTGATTTGGGATACAAAATGGATTATGCCCAAATTCAATTTGATTCAAATTAAATAAAACTTGAAATTTATCTAAATCGTTTGATTTAAATTTGACCAATTTGTAGGTTATAATTTGAATCAAATTTTCTAATTAATATTTATTTTTCTAAAAATATTAATCTTCTTTTTTTTTTTGTGAAGTTATTGGAGGGAGAAAGAGAGGAAAACGAATTTCTTCGATAAATGTACATATTTCAATACTAAAAATTGTTGAAAGTAGTAAAATATAGTGATTTAACATTAAAGCTACGTTTACCGATTTATAATGAAAATTGGTGTAATCATAATCGGATTCCATTGATAAATCAATCATAATGGGCCACAATTGCAAACGTAATTAGATTGCTTTTGATCATGTTTACTTAGAATTATAAATCTGTCACATTTACTGTTGTCATTATCGTTACGGTCTATTTAGGATCAAACTGTAACAGTACCGGTAACTATGACAGAGTTTTGCGGTTCTCAGGTTCTAACAGTACAATAACGATAACGGTAATGTAATTTCCAAACACAATTAGATTGATCACCCCCCGCTCTTCAATCAAATTGCGTTTTTTATTACAGGCCTGGAAGTGAGCCTCAAATGCCAGTACGAGTACATAACACAAGTAAACAACACCAAACATAATCAGATGGGGTCAACTTTTCAGATTACCACTAATTTATTACGTTTTACTTAAGATAAAGTGACCTAAATTCTAAATATAGATGACTGTCACATAATAAATTTTAAGTAACTCGATTTGATGAGTCAACAGTCTTTAAAAATTTAAAGAATATAAACAAAATTTAGGATTAAAATAGAATGATGGTTAAACAATGACAAGATAGGAACATGATTTAGAACGTTTTTGTTCTTTTTTTAAGCTTTAGACTAAAAAGGACAATTCACAATCAAAGGATTTAATTGGAATATGATATTGGCAATAATAGAGGGTTCCCCAATCACTGGCTGCCACGTGTTAAATGTTTCCAAAAAATCAAATTCCAATAAATACTGAATCTTCAATTTTGGCCTTTGAAAATAAACATAAAATTCCCTAACCACTGTTTCGTTTGCGGCCTATTTTCATAAAATATAATTTATAGTTTAATTTTGTCTTCGTACAATCATTGACGTTTTCATAGCCCACTCTCTCTACAGCGCGTGTGCCACAAAATCATAAATCATAAAAATCGAACAAAATTTTAAAGTCATAATCTGTCACTTAATACTTACAAAAATGATTGATGAATTTTTTTTAAAACAAAGGATGTTATTTTAATAAATAATGACAAAAATAGAGTAGAGATAAAAGTATTTTCAAAAGTAGGTGAGAAAATCGTGGACGAGGTCCACGATTTCATAAAATTAGCCCACATGACAGGCAAATCGTAGACCGAGTCCATGATTTTATTCACATGTCTCAGCCAACCTTGTCACAATTGCACTCATTTTGTTCACATGTCACGATTTTGTTGACACTTAGTTGGGTAAATATCCATGATTTTGATGACAGGTGGAAATCGTGGACGAGTCCACGATTTTACTATCCTACTTTTGTCAATATTTTCAACATAACCCTATTTTGTCATTATTTATTAAAATAACTGTGAATTTTGTATATTATGTTCTTGAATAATAACTTAATTAGAATATAAAGAATTGCAAAATAAATAGACACCAATAGACCTAACAAAGGAAAATATAATTAAGCCATAATTTTCTTTAACAATAACATTATTTCTAGAAAAAGTCCATGTTAAGTATATATAAGAAAATGTACTATTAACATACACTTATTTACAACCTCATTAAAACACAATTGAGATGTTGGAATAAATGGTATGTGACCATTCGTATAGAGTTGTATTGTTTCATGATTGAACATGTCCTTCAAAAATACCCAACTTGAAGAAGAGACACAACTATTCGAATGACCAGGAATAGTCTATAAATATGTCTCTTCAAATTGCACTAGACAACTTTTTCATAAGCATTTTTCTCCCATTTTGAAACTCTCCCTTTTTATAAGATTTATGAAGTTCGGTTTATTTCCACAAAGTATAGTTCATTGGATCTTGTGGACGAGGTACTGCTTCCATAAGAAAGATAATCTGTTCTATCCTGGGAGACAATTACTCATGAAACTCAAGCACTAGAGTGAGTAAAATTGTCTTAAGGAGACAACGTGAAGTCGTTGGGGCTCAGATTCTCACATGTATACAAGGTTACATATTTTTTTGATCTTTTGATGATATTATTCATATAACAATCTTAAGACAATTTTACGCCACCATTCTTTTGTTGTGTAGGATTCTTATATAAATTCATTTACTTATAACTTTTCTAATAATTTTTTTTTTTTTTTGATAATCACCTCATCTCGTCATTGGATGGGACAAACAAACAACCTACAAGATCATGCATATAGAATCTTTATTGTAGAATGATAATTTTGTCTCATTGTAATTTTATTGTTTCATTCAAAATATTTCATGATGCGAAAAGAAGTAAAACAAAACCAAACGTCATTTCGATTGCATTACTTTGAATTACTTTCAATTTCTTCACCTTCCTAGTCTACTAATTTAACTTTTCTTTTCAAATTTGGCAAAAAAATAATCCTAAAATCTTCTTTTCAAAGTGCCTAAACTCTACCTTCAAAACATATAGCACAAAGTATTAATTATTACCAAAATTCCTTGCCTTTTTATTGTCGATGGCGACAATTCATAGGAACGGTAACAAAGGGAGAGCACAAGAAGAAAGCGAAACAAAAAAAAACCTCCTCATAAAAAAAAATTTATTTTCGACGGTTTGATAATCCATTTAGTATTTTAAAATTAAACTTATAAACATTACTTCCACTTACAAGTTTCTATGTTTTGTTATTTACTTTCTACTCTTGTTTTTGAAAACCAAGCCAATTTTAAAAAAAATATTTTTAATTTTTAATTTTTTTTTTTAGAATCTAACCAAGAATTCAATTGTCTTTTTAAGAAATATGAAAAATCACATAGAAACAAATATAAATTTTAAAAACAAAATTATAGCCTTAATTTTAATACATTTAGCAAAATTTAACTACTATATCATTTAAGACTACTAAAAGTGTTATTTTTGCAATTCCAAGGTTCACATAAACACCTATTTCAAACATAAAGAACAACAAATAGTTTGCTCCATAATTTTTTCAAAGTCATCCAAATAGAATATTTGCCCAATCACGAGCTTCTTCCAAAAAATATCCTAAAGAAAATATTGGCAATGCCTTTACAGAAATAGTAATTTCGAAGAAAAAATCAAAAATCAAAAAGCAAAACGAGAAAAAGAAAAAGAAAAATACTTCTTAGAAAAATGATAGTTTCAAAAAGGTAAAAAATCTATCATAATATTATATCATTAACTAACATATAATATTATAAATAAAAAAAATCTAACACGGTGAAAAAGCTTATTAATTTATCTAAAAACTAACGTTTAATCTCCACCCCTACCCCTACCATGATAGAATTATAATATTAAATTTTCGTTGACATATCGATATTTTCACATTTTTATATGAATCGATATTTTCATTATATCTTAGAAAAATCTATAAAACATACCAAATAAGCAACAAAAATATCACTAATGTAAATATAATAGACATGTTCATTTGTATAAAAATCATAATTAATTTAAATTTATTTTTTGAATTTTTTGTTTTTATAATTTTTTTTAAAATCTATCGATATTGATATTTCCTCAACATCAACATTTTAAACCGTGATAAAAAAATAAAAAAATAAAAGAAAACCAAAAAGAAAAGAAAAGAGAAGAAAGGTAATAAAATTTTAAACAAGTGGAAGGTGAGTCGAGCAAAACGAGTCAAAAAATGAACGAATCGTTCCCACGGCGATTTGGACGGTCGAGATCTTTCCATGAAACGTCAAGACTTCACACAGACGCGGGAGGTGATTGAAACTTTTATGACCCGCAGGTGACTATAGCATCCCCCTTGCTTTCTCTCTCTCTCTATATATAATCGATCACGAATGAAATTCCATCCCTGCCCAAATCATATGCTCAGAGTGATAGCAATTAGCAACACATAAAATTACAATTTTCTTTCGTTTTATTTTTAAAATAAAGAAAATCTTCCTCTCCGTCGAAGCAAGAATCGGATAACGTCGCCGCCGCCGTCGACGCCGGGATATGGAGAGTATCGGAGACGGTTACTTCAGTTCCTTGGGGAGTGACATCTTCATAGCAGCCGAAGAGCTCGACAGGTCTTTTTTTTCCCTCTCTATTTCTCTATTTTCTCTCTTTTGAAAATGTTGATATGTGGAATGAAGGATTTAGGGTTTTTTAACTGCAATTTGACACCGGAGTTTTGGTGAAGACAGTTGGGAATTCGATGAGCCGGTTTCTGGCTATTATGATTCGAGTTCGCCGGATGGATTTCAGGCATCGTCGTCGGCTTCGAAGAACATAGTATCGGAAAGAAATAGGAGAAGGAAGCTCAACGAGAGGCTTTTCGCACTCCGATCGGTTGTTCCCAATATAACTAAGGTTAGGATCAAATTCCTGGTGTTGAATTTCTATAACTAGCTAATAGCTCTCTTTTTGAACTTCTGGATTTTGAAATTGATCAATCGAGAAATGGATTGAGCAGATGGATAAGGCTTCCATAATAAAAGATGCAATCGATTACATCCAAGATTTGCATGAGCAAGAGAGGAGGATTCAAGCTGAAATTTACGAGCTCGAATCAGGAAAGTTGAAGAAGATAGCAGGGTATGAATTTGACCAAGAGCTTCCCTCGTTGATCGGATCAAAGAGGAAGAAAACTGTGCAGTACTTCAGCTATGATTCTTCTGCTTCAAGAATTTCCCCCATTGAAGTCCTGGATGTAAGTTTCCTTCTCTCTTGCTGTCTTTTAAGTTTGAACAAATGAATTGAATCAATTGAAGTGAGGGGCCTGTGATGAATTGCAGCTTAGTGTAACATACATGGGGGACAGAACAATAGTAGTGAGCATGACTTGCTGCAAAAGAGCAGATTCAATGGTTAAACTCTGTGAAGTTTTTGAATCACTAAAGCTCAAGATCATCACTGCCAATGTTACTGCTGTCTCTGGAAGGCTTTTGAAAACTGTCTTCATTGAGGTAACTACTCTCTCCCCAATGTAACTGTCTCCAAATTGATTATAAAGTCAAGATAATTTTCTCTGGCGACCTCACCGAATAATTTACACCTCTTTTGTTTTCTTATAAGAAACTCAAACAGAAATTGGAGTCTTTGTGCTTGAAGTATTTTGTTTTCATTATTCTTGAACCTGTTCAAATGGGTATTAAATGCATAAGAGAATTGACTAAGCTGACTCAAATTAGTTTAAATGGGACATAGAAAGTGATTTGAATGAAATGGAAAAGGAGTCTTTAAGAGGAAAAATAAGGAACTCGTGGCTTTTGCTAGGAAATTGGGTATGTTTATGTGATTTTCAATCATTGAGATAGAAGAAACGTTTACCATAATTGATACTCAAAAAAGGGAGGAGATTGAGAGAGATGCAGATGTGCTTTTGTCTGAACATATGGTGGTATTAGTGGAATGTTTCTCTTTCTTTTTCTTTTTATTATTATTTTTATTATTTATTATTATGTCGTTTTCTTTGAGAAGTTGTGTACTGTCTCGTTTATTTTGTGTTTCGAATTTACAATGTGCGCTTTACTGTTACTCTCTTTTTTTCTTTACCTAATTTTCTTTGAAAGATATTTATAAAGGAAAAAAAAAGTTTAAAAAATTGTCAAGTATGCGTAAGCGACTAAAAGATTTATGGTTCAAATTACCTACTCAAAAATTAAAATTTTATTTTAACATATGAATATTTATCAGGATTATGTTATGGCTTTGTAGCTGTATGGATTGGGGAGTTAGGTATTGGAATTATCTTTGAAAACTGCTTACAATTTCTAAAAATAAAATAAAACAAAAATCCAACAAGCAATCGTGTTTTCTTTTCATGTGGGCCATATTGTCTTTTTCCTTTTCTTTTTTTTCCTTTTTCTTTTTTCCTAAATGAAGTTTATGTCCTTAGGTTTGGTTTGTGTATTTTTCCTTACATAAAGTGCGACACTTTATTTATCATTTAGGAATAATTCCAAAATTGTATAAATTACGAGTTGGAAATAAATTATATTTTTTAACACCTTCCACTTCCCATTCCTAAATATAGAAACAATCTCAGAATTTTTCGCGAGAAAAAAAAAAGAGAGAGAGAGAGAATCTCTGAATTGCATAAAAATTTTGAAAACTTAAAGCCCCCTTTTCATCTTTAGTTTTTGTCTTTGAAATTATATATTATAGTTTTTATATTTTTCGAAGAAACTGCTAAATTCTAAAAACAAAAATGGTGTTTTTGGAAACTGCTTTGTTTAGTTTTAAAATTTTAGCTTGGTTTTTTAGAATATTAGTAGAAAATGAATAATGGAATAAGAAAACATGCACTCTGTTCAGATTTTTTTTTTTTGTTTTTTTTTAGGCAAACATAGAAATACAGCACAAAATGGGGCATAAACTAAGTTTTGATTGCTTTTGAATGGAGAAAGGTAGAAGAAGGTGGGTCTATGGGGAATCATTCAAATACTGAGCTGTTCATGTTAAAATTAAAGAGTGGAAAAGGAAAACAAAAGATATGATATGCAAATAAAGAGTTGGACAGGACTAATCTGTGGGCTCATAGTCAACAAAACCACTTTACCAAAGTGGAAAATCCACTTGTGATTGCAAATTTGGTGAGGTTGAGAAATGACAGCATTTTTCCATTACCTCACCTCATCACCCCACATCTTTGGGAACATGTAATTGGCTGACATGTCTATTGCTTTTCTCCTCTTCACACTTACTTCTTCATGATTGTGCTTTCAATTATACACACATTTTTTTTTCTCATACAGCTAGTTGTAAGTTTACATTATCAAGGTTATTTCCCCCTGAAGTTAACTGTCTTTCTTAAGTTCACCCCTCTCTACTAGGTGTCTTTGTCACAAGGCAGGGAATTATATTGATAAACCTCTCCAGCCAAGTTGATAGATACTACACAACTCTAGAGCACCATTTTTGTTGGTTCATTTCTTAGGAACAAATAAATTCCAAACAAATAGTATGTTGATTAAATTCAATACAAACCTATACTTGGGATCGAAGGCTAAAAAAGTTGAAATATAACTCGCTTTTTTTTTAGTTTAGATGTCAATTTAAAAAATTAAAAAGAAAAAAATCATTTCTTTATAAGAAATGAAAATAATTGTCAAATGGGTGCTCCTACTTTAAGTAGTTATAAATTATAATTAGCTTTAGCTTTCACTTTTTTTTTCTAGAAAGCAGCCAGACAAATAGGAAACAGAATAATCACAATTGATTCTTTTAATTATTTGTGTTTTTATAGACAATTTAAAATAATATCTGTATCCAAATCAGCTCACACTCATGAAAAATTGAATTAGAAGGAATATGTACTACCTTAAAAAGGTTTTGTCTATTTATAGACATGGTGAGATTCAAGTAGAAGACAATAATAAAATAACATCTAGCTTTTAAAGAACAATCCAAAACCCTTCACAAGCGGAACTCAAGATCTAATTAAAATTATACTTTCTGGAATTGCAGGCTGAGCAAGAGGAGAGGGATTACTTGAAGATTAAAATAGAAACAGCCATTGCAGGTCTTAAGGATCCACATAGCCCCATGAGTATCTGAGTCCACAAATTGAAAACACACACAAGAGAGATTGGTCAACGCAAGTCGTCTCTCGGCCCTTTTAGGTGTGAACGGCTGGAAATTAGTTCTCTTCCTCTGATCAAAGTTTTCCATTTTGCTCTTTCTTGGGGTTGTCAAGTCACATAGATTGTTTTCCTTGTTGAGAGAGTTCTCCTTTCAGGGGTTCCGAGAATTATTTTATTGGTCCAAGAAGATGTCAAATGTAGGAATGTATTTAACATAATAATTAGTAGAGAGTATTTACATAATAATGATTTCCCTTTAACGTGCTTGAGTTTCTATATTCAGGATGATCTGGGTAGCCTCCTAATGATTTCCCATTACATCATCAAGATTGCAATATCCAATTTCTTGACATTTTATGAAAAAGAAAAAAAAAAAAAAAAGAGTAAACTTCGCCTATTGGTGACAGAATAAGAGAAGGTATTGAAATAGATCAATATGTCTCGGAAAAAAATCCTAAACTACAGTTTACATATCCCTTCAATTATTGTATGTCACGTCAATACGATTTTTAAAAATAGAGTGGAGTTCACTAACATTTATGGAGACCAATGTATAGTATTATGGGAATACTAGAAATTTTCCCACGTACCTGATTTCATCAAAGTAATCATTTAAGGATAATAGATGAGAAAAATTGTAAAATGAATTATATAAGAAAACAGAAGGTTGTTACCATATCTATGTATTTCCTTTATAATATATGGGGTGGGGGCCGTGGGAGGGTGTACGGATAGGTGCTAAAACCGCTACTAATTTCTTCTCGTGTTAGGGGGGGGGGGGGGGGGGGGGGGGGGAAGAGACCAGATGGGTCTAAACCAAAAGGCACGTAACTTGCAAAATGGGGCACAAAGTCAAAGTAGGAGTTCCAATATATATATATATATATATATATATTAGAAAAAAGGGAAAACTTGTGCCCTCTAACATTGGGGTTTTTAGATCAATAGTTTTATAGTTTCCATTTGAGAAGTTTAGAAGAGGTTTGAGGTTAGTCATCTACGTCAAGTATCCGATGACCACCCTAAACAGAAGATAAGGGTGACATTTTAAAGTTAATGTTTAATAATGACACAACCATAGGTGGGCAACCTGGTGGAATGCCTATAGATGAGGTAGGGGGCCAAAATAGTGGTTGGGGAGAAGGATGAGAGAGCGCCAGGGTTGCAGGAGGAGTATGAGTGTATAAGAACAAATTTTAATCCTTCATGACAAGTGTAGGACTTTCAAAACTTTACCATTCAAATATCAAAGACCAAAAAGATAATTTTCTCAACAAAAAGCAATTTAACTATTTTTCAAGCCGTTTAGACCACTACTACCACCATGTGGCAGCATTCCCACAGATGTGCTTCAACTCAAAACGGGTTTTGAGGGAAGCTCCTCTTCTTTTTCTTTGGGGTTTCGTCATTCTCTATCCAATAGAAAAGCGATGGACGTGACTTCTCTTCTTTCTTTACTCAAGGGTCACTCCTTTAGGTGTGAAAAAAAGGATGTGAGAGTTTGGAGTTCCAATCCTATAGGAGGATTCTTTTGTAAGTTGGTTTTTCTATTGTCTAAGTGAGTCTTCTCCCTTATGTGAGAGTTCGGAGTTCCAATTTGGTTTTTTTGCATGTGCGGCACAGGGACACTAGAGGTATGATCGAGAAGTTCCTCCTCTATCTGCCTCTTGAGAAAGGTCATTTTTTATGGTTTGTTGGTGATGTGTGTGATCATATGGGTTATGTGGGAGGACCGAAATAGTATGATATTTAGAAGGGTGGAAAAGGACTTTAGTGAAGCAAGTCCCTTGTTCGCTTTCATGTTACTTTCTAAGATTTGATTTCAAAGACTTTCTATAATTATTCTATAGGCACTATCTTGCATAGCTGGAATCCATTTTGTAGAGGGGTTCCTTTTTTGTGGCCTTGGTTTTTTTTGTATACTATTATATCTTCCATTTTTTTTTCCCAAATGAAGATTATTACTATAAAAGAAATAAATATAAGATAAGCTTAAAACATAACCTCCTTGATCAGCGTTGGATTTCAATAGAGTCGTTGAAATTCCTCATTCTTGAACATAGAAGAAACCGTGTTGCAAAAAGTTAAAATGAACCATTCAAGTTGCACAATTGCATTCAGACCAATAAAGCGTACGTATAAACCATGCAAGTTTATGATATTTAGCACGCTACCTCCGTGGAGCACATGAATTACATACCACAAGAGCAATGATGTCTTTAGGGATCACCAGCCATACTTCCCTTGTGTTTCAGCCTTTGTTAGTAAACCTCTTGCACGCCTTTCCGCTAATTCCATCTCTTTCTGCTTCATATCATAATACAACGAAGTAATTTGGTGCTTTCTCTTGTGCAACTTTGAAGGCTTCCCCTTAGTTGAGGCAGCAGGCTACAGAAAAGGTGATGCAGACAAATATATCAGAGCAATGGAGAAATAAAAATATGAAATATAGGAACTCAATACGCCTTAGACAATGACTAAACTTTCATATTTAGCTATCATTTGGTTGATATATACATTTTTAAAAGCATCAGCACTTGAATACAAGTTTCAGCTCTAATGGCTATTTGATTCCAATTTGGAATCATCCTCGGATGACAACATGAAACTGCTATACACTACACAAACAAAGATTATGAAGTGCTTCACCTCTCAAACGTCTTGCCCCAATGCTCCATCTATACATATTAACTCTGGGAATGCCTCACAAACTGGACTGCTGGACTCAAACAATTTATTATGTGGCTCACCGTACAACAACCAAATTCAAAAGATAGTGATTCAACGTTCTGAAAATATATATTCATTTCTTTCAGAAACTAATTTGATAGAAGAAGAAATTACAGAAGAAAGTAAGTCCCCAAGCCAAAGAAGACTACGGAAACCTCTTCCAATTGGCACATCTAGAGCTGCACACTCATGATTGGAGATGTCAAAAGTTCTAATCCCCAACCTTTGCTCCACCTTCAATGATACTCACACAGCATCTTTCTCCTATTCCCCCCAATCCCGGGGTCACAAAATCCCTCTACCCATCCAGATTCGTAGGTATGGTTACCTATTCTTGCAGCTCTCCTTACCAACATTTGCAAAGTGATAAGTAAAGACAAAAACCCCCAAAAGGTTGAGATTTTTATTTGGGAAATCTCAATGAAGAGCATCAACGCCAGTGTTTTGGAAAGCCCTCCCCTAGGAGCACACCTTCTTTAAAGCCCTAAGACCCAAAGCCCTGACCCTTGGGGCTTTTCATTCTTTTAAAAATTTGTAATAACTAGGGCTTTCCTTCTTTATAAATTAAAAAATCAAATAAAATTTACTAAAGTTAAATGCATTTTTTTTTGTGCTTAGGTTTTTTATTTATTTTTTTATTTTCAAATTCTCACACCAACTATGTTTTCTCTTCTCTCCTATATGTAGTACTATATATATATATAGAGAGAGAGAGGTTTTCCAAATCAGAAGAAAGATTTTTCTTTTTTATCTATTTCTAACTTCGAATTTTCTTTATTTCCATCCGGAGGGTAGGAAGTTTCATAAACTG
The DNA here is from genome assembly GCA_002890555.2 of Lagenaria siceraria. Taxonomy (NCBI): domain Eukaryota; kingdom Viridiplantae; phylum Streptophyta; class Magnoliopsida; order Cucurbitales; family Cucurbitaceae; genus Lagenaria; species Lagenaria siceraria. The sequence continues at coordinate 21,826,076 of CM016492.1, read as the reverse complement.
ATCTTTTTATATTTTGATAGCGTGTCCTTTTAAAGTGGAATTCATCCTTTGTTTTTTTTCTTTCTATTCACTCGGATCTCTTCCATTTCATTAATTTTGTCTGAATCCTCCTTTTCTTCCAAAAAAAGGGAAGAAGTATATATATACATATATAGAATGTGCCTTAAAATTGTGTCTTTTTGTTTTTTTGCACTTTACGCTAAAGTCCCAAAAGACTATTGTGTTCTATTGCGACTAGAACTTTAAAAAAACACTGATCAACACACAAGACAAAATTCAGAGAAAGAATCCTGGAGTTTTCAGTCTCCTCCACTGGTGCCCTATTTTCAAACAAGATTCAGAGTCCAACGACCCCCTTTTTGTCCACTGTCTATTTGCTTGTAGATTTTGGAGGCTCATGTTTGATGCATTCGACCAGGCTTTAACTCCAGATAGTGATATAGCCAGTACCAAATTCTCTCTCATGTTGTCCCCCACCCCTTAAAAAGAAGGCGTGTGTTATTTGGCTTAATCTCATTTGTATTTATTTTTCCAGTGAGAAGTTAGGGTTTGGACCCCTTATCCTTCTAAGGGTTCTCAAGCCATTCCTATTCTCATGCTTCATTTTTTTTTTTTTTTGATAAAAAAATATTTCATTGATGAATGAAAAAAAATGCGGTAGAGAGAACCAAATTCATAAAACAATCAAAAGAGGAGAAAGAGTCTCTGAAAAGACGCCCATAACGTTTGCCCGGGGAGTCCTTCTAAGGCATATTTCTCTATTGCTTCAATGACTCCTTATAAGGCATCAATTTTTTCCACTTTATGGAAGTTAACAATTCCATAGAAGGTTAAGGTTTTTGCATGGCAAGTTAATACCTTGTATCGTGTTCAAAGACACTCTTATTCCATTTTGTTCCCGCAATTGTGCATTCTCTGCAAGAGGCATCATTTGTTGTGGGATTGCCCATTTGGACACTACTTTGGAGTAGTTGGTTGAGTTCGTTTGGTATTACTGGTGCAGGTAATAGAGATGGGATCTTAATTGGAGGAGGTGTTTTTGAATCCTCCATTTAGGGAGGAGCAATGTTTTTAAATGCCCAAGGTGCATTAAGGCGCAATGGCCCTCTGGAGCCTAGGCGCAAGGCGCACAAAAAGGCGCGGGCTTTTTTTTTTTATGAGGCGCAGGCGCAATGGCCCTCTGGAGCCTAGGCGCAAGGCGCACAAAAAGGCGCGGGCTTTTTTTTTTATGAGGCGCACTATATATAAAAATATTACATTAAAAAGAGAGAGTATAGTTGAAGTGGAAATATGGAAAAAGAGACCCCAAACACAAGAAAGTTTGCATTTAGACTTAGTAAACTTGATTCTTTTAGTTAATAAAGAAGGAAAACTCTTAATTATTACAATTTTTTAAAAATAATGAAAAAGTCCCAAGGCTCAGGACTTTGAGCCTTGGAGCTTCACAAAAGAGGCGCGCCTTATTTTGTGAGCCTCGCCTTTCCAAGGCGAGGCGCCAGACCTGCACCTTGAGCCTAGGCACGCGCCCGAGAGGGCTTTTTAAAACACTGGGGAGGAGGAACAAAGTATTCTGACATGCTACCTTCTTTGTTGTTTTGTGGGGTATTTGGGTTGAGCGAAAAAATAGGATTTTTAGAGAGGTCGAGAGTTCAAGACGGGAGGTTTCAGAGGTAGCAAGGTTTAATGCTTCTATGTGGGTGTTAGTCACTAGGTCTTTTTGGAATAATGATTAATTTTTTGGATTGAAATCCTTTTTGTAGCTAGTGTCCGACTCACACTTTTTTTAACTTGTTTTTTGTATGCCCCTATATTCGTTCATTTTATTTCAACGAAACCTCGATCTCTTACCTCCAGAAAAACACAAACAAAAACAAAACAAAATTATCCATCTATATATGTTCATTGTAATTATTCCATTAATGATCTATGGGATAAGTAGAGGGGCTTTTTATAACCCCTTACAACCCCCCCCCCCCCCCCCCCCCCCCCCCCCCCCCCCCAAAAAAAAAAAAAAACAACACCACCCACCGATTAACCTCAGGAAGGCTTTCCTTCCTTTTTCTAGAACATTACTTTACTGAAATCTTATTTCGCCCTCAAAGAGGATATTACAAAAATGAGCATATCAGTTACATCTACTAAAAGCAACAAAATTATGGTTGTCCAAGAATGCATTACTTGGTTCTATTGTTTCTTTCAAACTACAAAAGCCAAATATATATATATTAAACTGGCTGCAACCGAAAAAGTTTTTTTCTCTTTTGAAAGGGCGACTGGCAAGAGCTGAAAGGAGGTTTTATATATTGAAGGGGCCATGTGTCAATTTAAGTTGAGGGCTATGAAATTCCAGAACTGTTTGGCATAATGGAGTTTCTTTATCCCTACGACAAATAGAATACCAACCAGTGGAAAGATGGTGAATAAAGACTTCACTGATAATTTATACCAAATTTTCTTATCCCCCCACCCTCAGAAGTCAGATGTATTCTCCATCCCCAATGTCAGACAAGATGGCAACAGTTTACTAGTTTCTCACAATTTCAAATCAATCAGCATCTACATGGGTGTGTCATCTGGAACAATTCTTCAGTGCTAAAAAAAGTGTACTTAAAAAAATATTTTATTTTCCTTCACACATTTATTTGCATTTTGACATTTTTAGGAACAATCAAATATTTTTTCAAGTTAAGGGATCTTCGATGGAAAATCCAAAAGAAAAAAGCCTTCAAATCTCCACTTTTGAATCTTTTCATTCATGGATGAAGTTCTCCCAAAGGACAATCCAAATGATGAAAGCCTTCAAATCTCCATTTGTATATCCTATTTCAACGATGAAGTACTTCGAAAATGCCACGAAAGACATTTTTTTCTCCCAAAAAAAGAAACTTGATATTTCTCTCAAGCTAAAGAGACCAAAGAAAAGCTCTCAATAAAGTAAGCCAGGTTAATCTTTGCATTCCTTTTGCAGGTGTGCCATCCAAAATGAAAGTAAGGAGACTCTTGATGTCATTCAGCAAGGAGTTGCCCAACGAAATGAGGAAAGAATAAAGCTCTATAACTGATTATAAATAGCAACAGATTAGGGGAGGGCCAGTCAACGGAGGTCTCTTTTAGTTCTATCTTGAGTGTTGATATTGCCTGATGTGCACTGCCACAAGAATGTCTTAATTCTTTTTTGGGTATTTACCTTGTCACAACTATTCTACTACAATCATACATGCGAATGGGAGAAAAAGAACTCTGGTTAACTTTTTGGGTAATTTTCCTCTTAATACTTCACTCATCACAAAAGTGTTTCTTTCATATTTATGAGTGTCCAAACTAGCTTGCACTTACCTCCACTAATCTCACAAGCCAACAACTTAACCTCACAACATTTAGTTGCACAATTTTAATATCCAAAATAGTTGGCCACCAGCCATGACATTCCAACCCATAACCCTAAATATTTATGCATAAAAATCCAAATAAAAGCTTTATGGAATGGTAATTTTACCATCTTAGCACCACCTAACATAAATAACCAATGCTATAACATGACTCTAATCTTTCATTAGATGGTATATTTTAGTCTTCTATCCTTAACAACCAATGTACATGTGAAAACTAAACCAAGGACATCGACTTGCTGATGCAAAATTCACAAAAAGGCCAAGAGATAAACTATGTCGTAATTGTATATACCAGACAACCTCATTGTATGTTATTTTTCCATGAAGCTAGAAGTGACATACCTGGTAAGAAGGACCAAAAGCGATTCCAGTTAACTTGACCTGATCCTGCCTCGGCCGATTCTTCATTAATTCATCCTGCTTCACCTCAAGTATTTCTAACGGAACTTCATTTCTTCTTCTCTTCTCAGGTATTCTAACGGCATTTTCAGTGTCCACCATTGTGGGCTGGCCGGCAGGGTCACTCCCGTATTGCATGTGATCACCATAGTTACCATAACTCTCATAACTTCCGTAGTCACCAGCGTTACTTGCACTAGAGACAGACTGTGCTTCACCAACCACATTCTGATCGACACTGTAGTGGTAATTCCCATAACTATCGTAGCTTGCGTGATTCCATGCATTCTGTTCTTTACCGAAATTGTAAGTTGCAGCATTCTCATAGTTCTCCCTGTGATTAGCAACATTCTGCTCAACACCTGAATTGTAATTTACAAAACTATCGTAGTTTTCAGTACTGTGATCAATATTTTGAGTGTTGCCCGAATCCTTCACTACGTTAAAATCATCAGAAGACGAGACCGGCACATCTGTTTCGATAATCGACCTCCGTCCTGAACCTGAGCTCGAAGCAACTCCCAACGTTGCCGAATTCCTCGGTGCTGGAATGCTTGACAAGAACGACGTCACGGAAGGGGTTTGGAACGACGATTGGGATGCCTTTCGGCGCCTTATTTCTTCTTCTTCATCATCATCGTCGTCCTCTTCTTCACCCAATTTCAGCAAAGAAGAGTTGACGGGTGGCTTAAATAGGACGACCCTTTTCGGCTGGGACATCGAGGACGAGGGATTTGATTTAGGTTCCTGCAACTTCTTCGAATTAGGTTGTTGAAGTGAAGAAAACATAGACACTGATTTCGTGAGATTCCCGTCACCACCACCACCGCCATCAAATCGAGAACTCGAACTCGACGTCGAAGAGCTCGTAGGGTTCCCCTTGGGCCGTGGAAGGGTAGAGAATAGAGAGGAAGGTTTAATCGAAGCGGCACCGAATTTCGATGCGGAGAGCGAATCTTCTTCTTCTTCTAGGTCTTCGTTCTTACCGCCGTCGAAGAAACCAGTGGGCAGAGAAGGCTTGGAGGATTGTTTGGGCTGGGGTAGGGATTGGAAGAGGGATGAAGATTTGGGCGGGGGAAGAGACGAGGAGAAAGATGAGCTTCTGAAGGTGGAGGAGTCCGAGAACTCGGATCTCTGAGGCTTGCTAATTGACGACGGTGGCTGCGGCGGCGGTTGTTGGTGCTGCTCTTCTTCGTCGTCGGAGGAGGCGTAGTTGGCCAATAGTGAGTCCATGAGAGAGAGATGGCGAGCTTTTGGAAGTGGGGAATGGAGACAATTGCAGTGGCGACGTGGTTTTTGTATGAATACCCTTTTTGGAAAAGGAAAAAACAATCCATTTCAATTTTTGTAATTATATCAATTTAGACCTCAATTTTTTAGAAATGTATTCAAATAAAATATAATAAAAGGTTTGGATTATATATTTATAAAAGTTTACGATTTAAATTGATATATTTATAAAAGTTCAGGATTTAAATTGATACTTTAAGAATATAAATTGATACTAATTTTTTTTAGTTAAATGGTAAATTTGATCCAAAATTTAGAGGAAGAAAAATCAATTTCAATTCATAATTTTAGTTTAGTGGTCGTCTTGTATATTGATATGGTGCTGCTCGATTTTGGTATAATTTAATAGGCTCACAATTGTGTTTTTTTAACAAATATGTAAGGTGAGAAGATCGAACCTCGATCCTCGAAGTTGTCGTATATATTTGATGTCAAAATTTATTATTATTTTTAAAATGCACCAGATTGATTCTTGATCTATTGTTTATAAAAAAAATGATAATATGCATACTTAAAAGATTACTAGACTTATTTTATTAATTTGAACCCGCAAGCGTCTCAATTACTATCGTTCATTTAATTTTTGTGAATCTGTCATTGATGTTAATAGAAGCAATTAAAAAAACTTTATTTTTTTTAAAGCAAAACTAAAAATCTTCAAAAAAAAAAAAAAAAAAAAGAAAAAAAAAAAAAAAAAAAAAAAAAAAAAACCTTATTTCAACAGAAATCAAGTGTGACATAATACTAAGCTTGATTTATGCACCAATTCAACCATGGAAAAGAAAATCTTCTATAAATCTCAACTTTATTATATATATTAGAAATTAAAACTTACAACATTTATCCACGTCTAAAATGAAAAAAGAAACACTCATCAAAGTTAATCATTGAACTTGAAAGTTTAGAAATACTGTTCAAGTTTACTAATATAATTTGATATGATTTTAACTTTTTCGCTTCCTTTTGTTTGTTTCTTTGTTTTTTTAATTATGGTTTACACATCCGTCACAAAAACACATTTGATCCCGAAGAATCTTTCGATGAATTTGTTCAAGAAAGAAAAAACTTGTTTACATCTTGACAAATTCGGGTAAACATACAACTTATGAGCTATTGAAAAATTAGTTTATTAAGTAAAGCTTGGAAGTACTAGTCATGAAATTATATGTTTTGAAGTAATTTTAAAACAATTCGAATTGTTTTTGTCATATTCAAAATCACACAAAATCATGCTTCTAAATTATTCAAAATTAGTTTTAATGCTACAGTAATAGCTTTTGAAAGTATAAATTCAAACAATAAATTGACTGTAAATGATTAAAAGCATGTTCGAGAGTGATTTTCAATATGACATAAGTGATCATTCTCAAACATATCCTTAAAAAAACAACTCAATATAACCTGCATAATTGAGGGCAACATGGACCAATTATTCTATACAATCAAAAGCAAATAACTCAATTGAGAGTTCAACTTGTTATACTTATAGATACGAAACACTCAAACAAATGAAAATGCAAAATAATTATTTTCACTTACATCTACATCTACATTCAAATAGTTTATAAAGGCAAAGAATGGTGTTCCATCAACTCCCTTGAATAATCTCAGTACTCCACAGTTTTCATTCTTGACGACATTTTTTTGTTGATCCTACAAAATATTTATCAAAATGTTGACCCGTTGTATCCGAAGTTCGAGGCCTGGAAATGATCCAGCTAGATGCGTTAATTTAATCAACATGTTACCTGTATTGAAAATAGTTATAGTACAAATATATCACAGCTATGACATACAAAATATGTTAGTGTGAATGTGATGGAAGAATGCAATGCAACAACTTAATATAGTCGGACTTAGATGGTTGATAATGTTAATAACTACTAAATTTAGAAGCTTAAGTAAATATGTTAAGACGTCGGTTTATAGACATTCTTAACACTATCTTTTTATCTCGTGAGTTTAGCCATTAGTGCAAAACTCAACAAGTGCGTGTCATATAATCAGAGAATAGATGACGGGTAGGAATTCAAACATTTTCTATACTAATGTCATGTCAAACTGACCAAAGACTCTTCAGCTTTAACAAGGAACAGTTCGTATTGTGTCAAAAGACAAATAATAGTTACATTTCCTGCTCAACTAGTGTAGGAATCTACCTCTATGTCTCAACAGGACAGATGAATGTTAAAGATTTAATGCAAGTTTATGGTTTAGAAGACTAATTCTTCACAAAAATTCAACTAGGTTAAATTATAAATTTAATCCTTGAAATTTAAAGTTTGTGTATTTGATCATGAATTTTTAAAATTACAAATTTAGTCCCTAAACTTTCAAATTTTTTAGATCTACTAAATACGAAGTTGAAAGTTATGGTGGGTTCCATTAGACATAAAATTTAAATTTAGATCTAATAGATCAATTGACTTTTAAATATTTTGAATTTGTTAACGACTTATTAGACACAAATTTTGAAAGTTTAAAGGACCTATTAGGCACAAAATTGAAAGTTTATGAACCAATTAAACATTTTTAAAAGATCATGGACCAAATAGAAAGAATCTTCAGAGTTAATAAATAATTGTACAGAGTTTCACAACATGAAGTTTTGAACTGACAACTTCAAAAAATATCTAATATTCGAATGGCCAACTTTCTCTGGCCTATGGATTCACATTTGACTGTAGATAAAATATCACTAACACCTTAAGCAAAGGGTATTTTGAGGGGGGAACATATAAGAAGATGTAAGTTCAAAATTTGTGACCAAAATAATGCTAATTAAATTATTATTAAACTCAAAAGCTTTAAGAGTTTGAATATAGTATCTCCTCTTTTGATAAAACTATGTTAAATTATCACTAAACTCTAAAGCTATATGTATGATTTGAGAGGAAATGGTGTTGTGAGGATTCAAACACATATCTCTCCTATCCTACTTTGATACCACGATAAATTACCACTAAACCTAACTTGCCTGAACGTCGTACAATTTGATATAGAAACGGGAACTATCAATTTGGAGCTTAGTCTGAAGAATATCAGCAATTGTTGAGCTAAGTTTTCCATTCACGCCAGGTCCAAGGCCTCCTATGGAGATCAATTCTCCATACGCGGCTGGCTCTTCCGTGCCAGCAAAAACGACTGGGGTACTACCATTCAGCAAGATCATCACATACTGAAAACATTGAAGCAGAAAAATGTAAGTTCATGCCCTTGCATTAGCATAAACATGCTTTCTAAGGCTACCCTACTAATCACCATAAAAAAAAATCATCCATCAACAAGAAAAATGAAATTCAATGGCAGCTATCAATCTAGCAGTGGCAAATATCAACTCAATAACTTAAATTTACTTCCACTTTCTCATAGTAATTTCGTCGAACACCATGTGGGCATGTCCAGAACTATGCAAATAAACATACCCAATACAAGCAAGAGACTGAGGGAGGATGAAGAAGGGACAGAGAACTTAACAGATTCAGGTTTCCCAAGAATTTTAGAAATGGCTTTCGAAGCGTCCTTGAGGATGTCAGCGGCCACGACGGTATCGACTGGAACATTCGTGTATAAATTCAAAGTCGGCATTTTTCCGCTGCAGCTGCTAATGGGGATGACTGAATTTAGCTTGAAGAATCTAATGGTGAAGCTATAGCTTGTGTTCTGTGCACAAAAAATGGCAATGGCGATGGGTGGCTTTCAGAGAGACTCTGCAGATAAATGGGTCAGAACGTAATCTCAATCCTGGGTTGACTCGCTTCTGTATTAGAGAATAAAGTTGCTTGCTTTGGAGAGATTATTGGCATTTTACTCGGGGGAGACCGCTCATAGGGGCTATCCACCAAAAACATGTAACATTCTTTATTTTTTGGGAAAATTACCCCTGAATTTTGAAGAATAGCTACATTTTGTAGACAGGAAAAATAAATATTTTTTTAATTTTAAATGTATTTAAATAATAATTTAATTAGGCCTTTTTAACCTATTTTCTAAAATTGAGTAACTAAATTGGTTAAACCTTAAACCCTAAACTTTGAATTTTATCTTTGATGGATAATTTAATATTGCATATCTAATAATTAAATTAAATAATTATTAAGTAATTAATCAACAACGAGGTTTTAGAGCACAAACCCCAACACATGCATCTCTTTTTTCTTGTTCAGCAACTTCTTAAGACTTTCCAAAGTCCGTTTTAAATATGATGGACGACTAGTAGTAGTGAGTGAAGACTCTAGTGTCATCAACGATCGCGAAGATGCTTACATCAGATTGAGTTTTCTTATCTTTCCCCATCAATTCCATTTCGATGTACACCACCAATGCCACATTCACAGCATCTTTATCATTATCAAACTCGAACTTCGCAAATGCAATATCCACCTCTTTGCAAGTCTTCTATTTTTCCTTCTTTTTCTTGGGTTCAAACAAAAGGTGTTTGTAGCCTAACTGGTTCTGTATGCCTCGTAATTCTCACTTTAGTTGGAAGTCTTCTTGTGTGAATGTTACTTTCTTCCCCAACATATTGAAGCTAATTTCATCTTCAGCCTCATCTCTGTGTTTTCTGAATAGGTAGTGACGGACCAACTACCCATTAAATATGAAGTCCATTTCAACCAATGGACCAAAGATATTTTTCCTAAATATGGCCATTTGGTTCTCCGTTTCTTTTTTATGAGGTCATTGGTTGTGCCAATGTGGCAAGCATGACACAGTCTACATGAAGTATTTGCCAATAGGGACAAAGACCATCTTAGTAAAACTACAAATAGACAAATAGACAAATAGACTAAATTGATTAACAATAGCTCAATATGTAGTTAGCAATCGCTAAGGAATTGATTAACGATCGTTGAGTATTTGGGTTGCCATCGCTAAGAAAACTGGATAGCGATTGCTGGCCAAATACTCCGCGATCACAGCCCTATACTCAGCGATATCAACCATTATACTCAGCGATCCCAACTCTTATTCTAAGCAATCGCGAAGCATATATACCAACACAGAGCATTCCCAATAAATTCAAAACAATATACACACAACCATAGAAAAACTAAACCACACGAAAGTTCACACAACACAACGAAGATCAATTCTAGATGCTATATATTCAGAAATTTCATGCACAAAGAGGAACTCAAAACATACCTAAACCATCAAAGGTCAGTGAACGTACCTTTATGAGAAACATGAATGTGAGATTATCAGAGGAAAGAGATCGGAGGGATGCTTAAGAACGCGAACTAATCAAATAAAAGCATTTTGGTCACGTTTTCTTAATGAATTCAAACACGTGGTTGAGTTTACAATTTTCACATTTTTAATTCATGACAAGGACTAGGAAAAACTATTTCAACGAGTTTTTAAAAAAATGTGCTATACGTGAAATGGGGAAACATTTTGAGGTGCTTGAGCCAAGGAGTTGCAAGTGTCATTGTTTGGCCAAAGGAGTTCGTAGGTCCCATGATTAAAAAACATCAATTTTATACTTTATTAACTCCTTACATTATGGTCCTAAAAGTTCATAAAACTCTCGAGATTTCACAACCTTTTAGAATCATAGCTACAATGTCTGCTCCAAACACCCGTTTAGGGTTGTTTATGACCATTTTCCAAAACGGACTTATTTTTCTTTCAAAAAGAAAAAGAAACTGTATTACCAGTTCTTCTAATTACAATTACACCACTCTTCCTTCTTCGCGCCATCCTGTCTGAAAATCTGCGTGATTACCCTAATCTATCTTCCTCTCGGCAAGTGCGTAGTGGGAACAAGTTCTTCCTCCAGCTCTTCGCATTTGTTAAACAGGTGATCTTGCTTCAGGGGATTCTTCTACTTATTCATCTTCGCGTTCGTAGTTTAAGATGGATTCTCCAGGGGAGGGTTGCTCTTCCGATACTATTGGGTTTATGGAGCTTGCTATTCAGCAGGTGATTAGCCTTTCTGTACGAAGATGATGAACTTTAGTTTCATAATTGTTAAAATAACATATCCACACTCAAAATGTTTATAGTTCATTTACTTTCCAGGAAATTGCTGTAGGGCATGAGACTTTGACGATCTTTATTGAACTCTCACTTTTCAATGAACATTAATTCCTATGCACGAGGATCTCAATCGTTACTATCTAATGTCATCGAGATGCTGCACTACTCTTGTTTAACTGTTCTGATTTCATCAGAAATAGTTGCAAATAGCTCCAGGCTCATTGGAGTTTGCATTTTGTAATGAATGGCTCGAACCGTAGTTAATTGAAATTTTTTACATGGTATTTTGATCCCTAGATCGATTTTTTCCATAAAATATAATTATTCCATTGATGTTTCTCTCCCATGTGGGTATCCTTAAAATTGCTGGGACTTTTTAAATCATACATTTTCGTGAAGGGTGTGATCATGGGAATGAAAAAGCTGTATTTGAGGGTTGAGGAAAACGGAGGCTGAAAAAAAATTTAAGATTATGTTTGGCTCATTATATCTATGGTAATATTCCGGTGAAAGGGGAATGCGTCCATATCAGATTTGTAACTGAGATAGAGAGCTCTGCAGGGCGGTTTGTCTTTGAATGGGGTTGCTTGTTTTGTTCAACTGAAAGCTTATTCTAGACACATTAGATTGTGATCAAACTTAAATGTTTGTCTTAATGGTGTCATATTTATTTATCTCTATATTAACTCAACGTTGTTCCATGCCATGGCAGGCCAAGCTCGCACTACATAGCCTTGAAGTGCCTGTGGGGTAAGCTATTGTCTATTTCTACCATTATTGCCGGCAAGATCTGCCGTGTTGCAAAATGAATTTACTGTTTGGTGTGTTTTCAAGAGGATGCATTAATGTTCCATCTCAATGTCCATGTTGACAAATAATTCTTGCTTAAACACAATGGTTGAAATTAAGTTCCAAATGACTATCATAGTTCTAACTTAAACTCCTTGTTTCTTCCTTTTGTGTAGTTCTGCCCAAAAATTCATTGTAGTTATTTATGAAAGCATTGCTTATGAGGTTATCTAATTATTTTTTGTCCTTCAGCTGTGTGATTGTTGAAGATGGGATTGTCATAGCCACCGGAAGAAACCGCACTACCGAGACCCGAAATGTAATCCATCATGATGTTCCTATTTTTCTTCCACGTTTTCTATATAAATATATTTTTCGATGTTAGTTAGTGGTTGATGTCAAATTAAGGTAAGCCCTTTTTTGGGTCCCATTCCTTCATCAAATTATTATTGTCGTTCAACTGTTACTTAGTGGGTGAGTAGCTTGCTGACATACATATCTTGGCATTTGATGCAGCTTGTATTTCTCAACGAACCACCCAGGATAGGGATATTTCTTTTTTATTTGGAAACAAAACTTGAGTTAAAAGAAAAGAGGACAAGACACCATCTATATAACAATGTTTAACAAAGTCACTATGTACATTTATAGAAGGTTGAGAGTGAATGTAAGAGACGAAGAGTTAGTTGGAGATAAGATGAGGAGATCAATTTATCCATTTCTCTTTGTCTTGATAGTAGGTATGATGAGTAGAATAATCAACCAAGTTGGGGAAGATATTGTTTGGGGGTTTCAAGGTTGGTAAAAAAGAGTTTCAGTTGACTCACATTCTTACTACAGATGACTTACTATTCTTTTACTCAAAATAATAAATTGAAATTGGTAGGTTGTTCCTTTTAGATTTCTGGGAATGCTTTAGGTCTAAAAATTCAAAATTCAAAAGTTTTGTAGTATACATTAATATGGATGATAATTTGCATTATTGCTTCTACCTTCAATTGCAATCATTTTCTTGGTCGTTTAGGTTTAGCTACCCTGGTATGTCTTCGGGAGGTGAACAAGGACTCAAAATTTTCGGGACTGTATGGTTGAATAACTCTCAACAAAAGCTAAATTCCCTTGCTAAAGTTGACATACTCGATCCAACCTTTTTCCTTTTTTCTATATTTAAAACCCCAATCTTTAATTAAGAGAAATGCAAGAATTTACAAGGGCATACAAAAAACAAGTTCACAAAAGGAGTCCTCAATAACCTGTAAGAATGGACTCCAATCCAAAAAGAGGATGAAGATCACCTATTCCATCATCCATGAACACTTTTTATTCCTGGCTCAAAAGTCTCAAGAAAACAAGTCCAAATCAAGGAAGTAAGGTGCAACTAAAAAAGACATGACCCAAATTCTCTGGTGCACCCTTGCTAAGAGGTAGACACAACAAAAAAGAGGAATATCTAATGGTATGATTCACGATATTGACTCTTTCAAGCAAAATCTACCCAGCAAAGAAACACACTTTTGTTTTGGTAAGGAATTGTAAAGCATTCAGAGAAATGATAGAATATACAAGGGCATACGAAAAAACCAACCCCAACACAAAAAATGAGATTATGATCCTTACCACTGACTTCATCCAAAAGAACAAGACCAAGCTCATGAATGCAAAAAAGTCCAGTGACTGACGTCTATAAGGAAACGTTAAATCTAGCCACCTCCCAAACTTTGTCACCCGATCTCTCCACCTCCCTAAAAATCTTATTATTCCTCTCAATTCAAATCCCCCACACAACTGCAAAGAAGCTAGCTTGCCACTAAATTTTGTCCTGCTCCTTGAATGGAGAGCACCTTTTTGAACCATTTGACCTTCCATAATGAGGCGAATAAAGGAGAATGTGGAATATTATAGTTACATTGAAGATGATAGAAGGACCCACTAGAAAACCCCTTTGAAGGACATGGGACCACACACAAATATCCTTGCCACCTAGATACAAACCGGCTGGAGCCAACAAAGCAAGTAAATAAGCAGCTTCCACAACCTCTCTATCCAACAAAGACCAACAAAAAAGATCAACTTGTATGCCAACACTTTTCAGCAATTATTCTATATTAGGTTGAGTTGATTTGGAGATTTCTTATCAAGGAGGATTGCTTATGGATGGACGGGAGTGGTAGCTATTATGTATGGAGTGATTAGTCAGGTGTGGGATGGTTCAAAGAATTGCTGGAACTTGTCGTTTTTATTATTCATTCATATATAGGATGTGGATGTAAAGATATGTTGAATTCTCCATGAAAAAACAACTTGAGAGACCTGTAGTTTGGTATGCCAGTATCACAATCCCTTTTTAACTAGACAGCAAAAAATTTCAGAGTATTAAGTAGCTCTTTGGTTGAAAAGAAGTTTCTTTAAGATGCAGAATTTCAAAATGCCTTAGATGATATGTTCTTGTTGTGATGTATTTACCTTTGCACGATTAACACCTATGATGGGTCTTCTCCATTTTTGTGCAAAGGAAAAGAGCGAGCTCTGGCTGTAGATGAAAACTTTATACTTCTGTTCTTACCTTTCAACTTAGAGGATTTTGGACTATCAAAGTCAGGGGCAAGTTCCAAATACCCAAAATGATTGATTTTCACTGGAGTAGGTTCCTTTGCTTAGGAGTTGGTTGCAATAGTTCTCAAGCTTAGAGGATTTTGTTAGGTACTTAAGCACCTTGGAGAACCACACCCCAAAAGCCAACTATTAAAGTAGGAGAGCTAAGCCACTTAAGTACCACATTGGTCATCCCATTCTAACTGATGTGGGACAAAGGTAGCACTTATTACCTTGGTTCCTAACAATACCCCATCCCCGAAAAGTCGACGTCTTGGTGGCTACTCCAACGGTACTTCACTCAGCCACACCCGGTCAGAACCCTTTGGCGGTTCTACTCTGGTACGTCAACTACCAGCTCAGATACCATTGTTAGGTACTTAAGCACCTTGGAGAACAACACCCCAAAAGCCAGCTACTAAGGTGGGAGAGCCAAGCCACTTAAGTACCACATTGGTCATCCCATTCTAATTGATGTGGGACAAAGGTAGCCCATTTTACCTTGGTTCCTAATAGATTTTAATTCTCATAAGAGAATTATCTTGCTATAACTCACTGAGTGAATCTTTTTAAGGCCTCAAATTGGATTACTTACCTAAAGATATTGAAGTTCCTTCAAGATTTCTATGCTAATTGCTCAAGCAATTATCTTGTGAGATTTTTTTTAAGGTAAGAAATCGAACTTTCATTGAAAAAAATGAAGGAATAAAGAGACATACAAAAAAACAAATCTAAAAAATGTTGGAGTCCAACACTAACTACAAAAAAGATTCTAATCCAAAAGAACCAAACTAAGATCATAATTAAAGAATGGCCTAGTGATTGACGCCCATAGAGAAGCATTAAACCTCACTACTTCCTAAACCCCCTCTCCGAATTTCTCAACCTCTCTTCAAATCCTATTGTTCCGTCAAAGTCAAATACCCCACAAAACAAAAAGGAAACTTGCATGTCACAACTCTTGGCCCCTCTCTCTAAAGGGAGGATTCAAAAGCAACCCTAATTGATTGGTTGCCCCACTAACACTAACTGAAACCAACCAATGATCCCAAAGGTAGTTTGTGAATGGGAGATCCCATAACAAATGATTTAGATTCTTTTGATGCCTCCTACAGAAAATGCACCATTGTTGGAGCAAAACGAAGGAAAATTGTCTTTGGCCATGATCTAATATTAGCTCTCTCAAGTAAAACTTGCCACACATTTAACCTTCTCTAGAATTTGAACCTTCCATTAAGAGGAAATCTCTGGAATTTAAGCACTCCATAAATAGGAAATAAAACATATGCCTCAAAAGCAGTTGTCGAAGCAAAAGGGAAAGATAAAATATGAAAATCGGACAACAAGAGACCCTCCTAGAAGAATCAGGGGTCTAAACTTTAATATCCATTTTCCTCAGAAAATTAAGTCTTGCAAACATCAATGGCCTCTTTATTTGACAGAGGACGACGCCAGCCTAAAGAGGACAAAGAAGAAGGGTCTGAGGAAGGCAACATCGTGGCCACATTATGCAACCTCTTATTTAAGAGAAAGTAAAGATGAGGAAATAAAACATGCACAAACTTATCTCACACCCTATGATCCTCCCAAAAATAGACATTTAAGCCTTCCCCAATTGATGAGAGAAGAAGGGGAAAGAATAACAGGTAGCTTTCCAGATGGTGCTACTAAGGCCCCTTAACTTCCCACTCGAAGTCCACTCAAAAGATGAGGGCCATACCTATTCACAATCACTCTATACCACAACGTATCAGTCCCGGTGATGAACAGTGACAACCACTTAGCCCAAAGAACCTAATTTCGTAACAATATTCCAATACCCGATCCCCAAGTTCAACCAACTTCAACACCACCTCCCACTAAACCAAATAGGAACCTCCTCCTTTCTTGACCCCTTCACTTGAAGATCCTCATCAATCTCTAAAGAATTTTACTTATGGAGTCTGGAAACCTAAACTAGGACAAGAAAAAACTGGGTATCCCACTTAAAACCATTTGAATAAGAGTCATACTCCTTCCTCGAGAGAAATAGGCCCTTTTTCAAGTATACAACCATTTCTGAGACTTTTCCACAAAGTTTTTAGAACAACTGATTTGCAAGATTCCTGCCCAATGGGAGCCCTAAATAGGTGGAAGGGAATCGACTCACTTCACACACATAGTTGTTGTGTGAGATCAGTTAAGGTACACATAAGCTAACTAGGACATCCACATTATCCCATTAAAAAGAAAGAAGGAAGAATTACAATGTTAACCTTGCTTGTGTAGTTTAGATTTAAAGGAAGGGTACCATGAATTTCGATTACTCCAAGCCCAACTTTCCTTAAGATTGTGGTGTTCTGCTGGCTTGTTATTCTTACAAGTTACAGTGTTTATAAGCTTTCTTCTCTACATTTATTTTTTCTTCATATCCTCATAGGCTACCAGACACGCAGAGATGGAAGCTATTGATATCCTGATTGAGGCATGGCAGAGGGATGGGCTTTCTACCTCAGAAGTGGCTGATAAATTCTCGAAGTGCAAACTTTATGTTACCTGTGAGCCATGCATTATGTGTGCTTCTGCCCTATCAATACTCAGTATGTTTTCTTTTTCTCGTTTCTCAATCCAAATGTAACTGTTTGCCCAAAGGGTAAGCTACCTTTTACTTAACTTCCTTGAACATGGTTCATTCATTGCTATTGAATCTCCTGTTTTAGGTATAAAGGAAGTATATTATGGTTGTGCAAATGATAAATTTGGTGGATGTGGATCTATATTGTCACTTCACTTAGGTAGCCGGGAGGCACCTACAAGGTTTATTTCTTTATCTACCATTATCATATTTTTGTTTTGGGGGTGATGAACTATTTGGTCTTCTCTTCTTGAACACATTACCGCAGTTAGCTGTTCACCTTTCAAAATCAAATTATATTTTTATGTAATTTAAGTCTTTTACGTGCTTACATGCTCTATCAATTCATGTACTCTCTCAGCCTCTTTCATTAAAACTGCCACAGTAAAATTCTGTAACTAGTTGATTTACGCCTTAATTATTTGTTGTAATTATATTGTCATTATTTTGATAAGATTTTACCCTTTTAAGTTTTAGGTCTTCCTTCTATTTAAGATTGACCATTCTATTATTGTAAGGTAAGAAAGAGAGGAATAAAATTAATAATATTTCAAATTATCATGATACCTTTTTCGTTTTCCCTTCATACTTTCTTTTTGAAAAAGAAAGCTTAGGCCAATAAACAAAATCAAATTGAGAGTGTTTGTGTCGGTGGTGGTGGTTGGGGGGGTTCATAGAGTATACACTGCATGGAGAGAGGTAGACAGACTTTTGGTGAGGGACCTAAAACATTGGGATACTACAAGCTCTCCTAGATATATATCACTTTAGCTTTATCAGTAAGAACTCTCTATCACAACAGTTGTCACGTCATGAGTTAGATATCATTTACTAGGCTCATAAACTACCCCTATAAGTTAGAAGGACCTCACCCAAGTATCTGAAATAATGACGGGCATTACAATTATTACTTGAAAATCAGTTCAGAGTGTGAAAAAAATGTTGACGCTGGAGAGGGACTGTCTCCCGTGAGCAAGCAAGCCTTGCTCTCCATGCTTATGTGTCCAAATTTTGTTTGTACCCTTCTCCTGTGCTAAAATTCGAAAATGAAAATTCAGATTGCTTCTGGAGCAAGCTTGTGGAAAACCTGTGGGAGCGAGCAAAATTTCAATCTGTTTGCTTCCAGAGGAAACTTACAGAAAGGCTAACTTCCAGAGGAAACTTACAGAAGGGCCAAGAATTTTTCTTTTAATATATGAAAAACTTTGACTTTCACTGGAAAAAAAAAGAAAGAAAGAATACACGAAAAAAAATACACAGACAAACACAAAATGAAATACAAAAAGGGTAAGTAATCCATTTACTAACTAGATCTCTATACCTAACATAGCTTTGACACTCAGACATCACTTATTCCTCAAGATAATGAATATAAAGTAGCATAGTTCGGTGGAGGCTTCCCAACATTAACTGATTCACAATAGTGGGTGTAACGCCCTGAGTTTAGGAGGGAGACATGAATGAACCAAAATCACATCCTAATGAAAGGGGTCCTGATATGAAAGTATGGTTAATAAAGGCTTAAAAGAATTGAAAGTTACTACCTATACCAACAAGGTGCACCTTCCTTTTCGGTGGTTCAATCATAAGAACTCAAAAGTTAAGCGTGCTTAGTTTGGAGCAATCCTATGTTGGGTGACCTCTTGGGAATTTTCCTAGGATGCATGCGAGTGTTGGTTTGTGGGCACAACTTTCACTCTTAGAAGCATTCAAGACAAGTAAGGATGATGTTGCCAGGTCGCAGGAGATGCAGGGGAATACCGGGACCATCAGGTGCCAAATCTGGATTTCGAATCCTGGGCCTGGGGCGTTACAGTGGGAGCTGAACTTTGACCTTTGTCGAATATCCACCCTTTCACCGCACCACAAAGGTAGCAACTTTTGCCCTTTAACATTTGTTCAATTGGCCCAAGCAGTGGAAATAGTTACAATTTTATAAGTTACAGCCACAGAATTTAATATCTCAGCAATGATCATGTCATCGTACATTTCAGGCTTGGAACATAACTATGTAGAAAGCTTTCTATCCAGTGTAAATAATAGGTTAAGTACTAAGAGGACCTAAGTTCATCCAACATTTTACTTTTTGAACTATCATCCTCCCACATGAAGAAAAGGTTAGCTCATATGTTATGGATGCTTTAAAGTAATATAAACGATAATTAAACTGAACTAGGTAAGAGTTTAGAGTTTTGGGAGGGCTGATAATTTGAACTCGCGGAATGAAGTCCTTTCACATTCTGTCTAGTCCTTTTTTTTTATTTTTTTATTTTTGAGCTTCTATATTACTTTTCTTTTTTATTGCTTAAATCTCTTTAATTTGTTATGATAGTGGTAATGGGCAAGGAAGGGGGTTCAAATGTACTGCAGGAATAATGGCATCAGAAGCAGTTGCTCTTTTTCGAAGTTTTTATGAACAGGGGAATCCCAATGGTATGTGAAAATATTTGATAATCTGATCTGCATGATTTGCTCTGTGTATTGCATATTGTATATCTAAATAGACCCGTTTATTTTGTTGGTGTAATCTATTTGTCATATTTTTTCTCTTTTGGATCAAGAGACTGAAAAAATGTATCGCGTCTAAGAGGTTTCATTGATAGTGGTGGTGTTCTGTTGCAGCTCCAAAACCTCACAGGCCCCTTGTTAACCAACAGGCGGAGCAATGAGAGGCTGTTGAAATGAGGTTACTTTTGGTTATGACACCGTTCCCGTCAAAACCGACATTAACAACGAGAAGAGCTTTTGAAACTGGCAAAGGCGAATGGTGGATGAATTTCGATCCCCATTTAGTTCTTGTCTCAAACAATATCATTTTTTGAGCTTGAAGATGCCAACCTCGAGGTCATGCTATACAATCTCTGTCCACTTAGCATTGAAACTGCTACCTGAACTACCCCTATACGTTTATATTGATTCAAATGTTATCTCAGATTGTAATTAAATCATTTATCTACTATGAATCAGTTTTCAGCATCAAATGTCTGCAAATAGATTTTGCTGGAAAATCAAATTGGTAGGGGGAGAGTAGTGATTGAAAGGCCAGAGGAAAAACTTCCACCGAATATAGTGGCTTATAACTAGAGGGGAAACTATTCTATTGTTCTCCAATGCTGCTTGGTTGAAGCATTCTGAATTTATTTTAATACCGTAGAGAATTTGATATGACTGATCCTATACCACCCTTTTGAACTTAAATTAGTTTCATTTGTGCAAAACTATGTTGTGCCAAAACTCAAATGAAAGAGAGACAGGAAATTCAGATGGAAGTGTTGCCTTTTTAGCTAAGGGGCAGAGCAATTGGCCAACAGCAAAGCTTGTGCGCACACACAATGCTTGAATGGCTTGGGAACTTGCGTCGTGCTCTTTGGGGACTGATTCATTTTCTTCCATCTGGAAGGTTTGTTTGCATTTTTCACTTTTTTGCATGTCCTTCGATTTGTTGTTATATTGAATGGAACGGAAAATAAGGTTGCCATTACTATGTGGTCATAAGTTGATATTCAAGTGTCACAGTTTTGAGATTTAACAAATTGTATTGATTATTTGATCAATTTGCTTGAGGTTGGAATTGCTTCAATGTTTAAGAACAAATTTGATGATTAGTTGGTATCCTTCGGATTATAGTGTCCAAGAAAATTTCGACAAGGTTCCTCTCAATAGCAGGCATGTGATTAATCAATTAATTGGAGTTAACATGATATTATCAAATTAAACTAAACCACTTTCATGTGGTCAATATGAGCATAGCTTAATGGTTAAGATATCTCTACTTATCATAAAAAAGTCGTATGTGTCAAACTCTAGATATGAATGTAATATACATATGTTGGAAAAACTAGTCTCAAGCAAATTTTCTATTTCTTTTGATCATAATAAGGATAAATATATTAAGATAGTTCTCTTATAGCAATATATTTAGAAGTCATTTGTTCAACACAACTTGTCCATACGACTTTTTCATATTGATCAATTTGTTGATGAAATCGAGTATAACTTTTATGCTCCATTAGCAACAACATTAACACGTTACTCAAAATAAATTGATCATTAAGATGTTTTCGATGTTGATGTTGATTAGTTGTCACTAAATAATTGAAAAATATATTTTTCTATAGTTAGCATAAATATCTCTTAACTAAGAGATCTATAGGTCAATAACTACTTTTGAATGATTATTCATTCTCACAATTTGAACTTTGATCTAAAACATACGGATATACAATGAATATGAACATTATGGGGGTATTTAGGGTGCTGAGTTGAGTTCTAAAGTCTGGAGTTAATATGTTGGAGTTAAGAAGGTCTGTGTTTAGAGTGCAGAGTTGTGAAGTTGGACTTCCTCAATAAATGTGCAAAGGAGAGAAAACGGCAAGATGAAGTTTCTCGACAAATGTTAAAACTTCAATAATGGACACTATTGAAGTTGATAGAGTTGAGTTGTCAAACACCCTCTATATGTTAATTTCAATACAACATCGATCAATCTAAAAACTATTGTATTAACTATTCTCATTCAATAGCGTAGATTTTTGCAGTTATTATATAGACCTACTTTTTATTCTTTATAACTCGCTTAACCTTTAGACTAAAAAAGATGCATTGCTCATAATTTTTCATTTCAAGTTAAATAGATATTCGAACCTTTAATCTTTTAATCAAGAATATAATGCGAACTAATACATGTATTCGCCACACAAAAGTCTCAATTCTTTGAATCATTTTTTCAAGTTTCACAGAGTCTGTCCACCCGTACAAAACCCCAATAAACTATAGCTGTCAAATACACCTATTCGGAATCATCAATTATTTTTGGTCATTTTGCTTTTCTTTTCTCATTGTAACACTTTGTATATTACAAAGAAAAGAAATGAAAAGAAAAGAAAAACTAGTGTCTGTAATATGCAAAATGGGTGATCTACAAAGGCAAAATGAAAAGTTGCGTCTATTCTAGTCGGGGAACCTCCCAATGAATCAATTTGAGTACATAAACACGGACGTTGTCTTTTCTGAAATATAAAATAAAAAAGGGTAATAAAAACGCATAATTTTGAAATATAGATGAATCTGGGATTCTGAGTGGTAAAAGGAGCAGAAGGGAAGCATTTTTCACAACTGGGTTGATCATTCTCAGAAGAAACTGGCAGATTGTACGCTTCTTTTGGTTAGTTTAATCTTTCCCTCTTTACTTCAAGATTCGGGAACAAAGTATAGCATGATGGTGTTCAACTTTTTTGCCCCTTTCAATTGCTGGTTGCTTCTGTTTAAACTTCATTTGTTATTTGAATGGATTCTTTAGCAGTATTTGAGTATATAACTGACTGTCTTAAGAGATATTATTGTGAAAATATGCCCTGTTATGATAGATTTTCTGATGTGGTTGTGGTACTCGACGAAAACTTGAGAATTACATGCCGCAGACTACCTTTTTCTTTCATGGGTTGTGATTTAAAGTGAAAGATTATATAGGAGGATGGCATAAATTTGTATAATATTTGTTCTCCAAGTTGCTCGATAATGTGAAGTTGGATGGACGGTTATTATTTGTTGAGTATGAAAAGTTAGGGTTCAATGTTTTGGAGTTGGGAAGATAGGGGCCGAATGGATAGATTTTGGTGAGTTACAGGGTGAGACTTTGTCCGTGTTTTCTTGATTTACCATCGTGTCATTGGGTATGTCAGCTTGAAGGGCTTCCAATCAGGAGGAAGATTGACACAGTAATGGAGTGATGTTTCGTTTCTTTTTTTTTTTTTTTTCCTTTTTTCAGAAAACTAAAAGAAATCTTTGAGTCCCTGTTGATGGATTATAGATTTACGTGAGATCTACAGTTCAATTTCTTAAGAGAGGCATGTTGCTTTTTTGTCTGTCCGAGAGAATATACTGATGCTAGATAAATGATCGGATGTGCTCCACTGCTCAAGCAAAACTTCTTTTAGTTCTACTTAATGTCTTATGTCGTGCTTGCTCTTGAAATTCACAGATGTGCCCCCATTGTGATGAATTCTCTCATGATGGCTGCAGAAAAGCTGGACCAATCATAGAGGAAAAGAAGAACAATGGTGGATTGCGTTGCTTAAATTTTCCAAGGGCCTTTCCCCAGATATCAACTGTTAGTATGATGCCTGAAGGTTCAAAATCTAATGTAGTATATAGGAGAAAGAAATTGCGAGGCAATTCTGATTCCAGGTTGTTGGCTAATGGGACAGATTGTATATCTTTGATTAGTTGCGATAGTCAGTTGGGAGAAGACAAAGAGCAAGCTGCAGCTTCTCAACGTAACCACAAAAGTGAAATAGTTGGAAATGCTGTCCTATCTTTTCCTGTTTACGATGGAAAAACTCAAGTTTCAGAACCAGAATCAGTCAATGGTTGTACCATTGGGGAAGGGCATGGTTCAGACGAAACACCTAATAACAACCTGCAAAAAAGTTTGGAGGTTGACAGCATTAATGATAGCTGCTCCTCATCTAAGTCAAACATGGAACTTCTTTCAACTTCTGTGAAAGTTGAAGTGGATGACACAGGTGAGTGCTCCTCTTCTAGTATTCAAGTTATGGAGGATACGGTTGAGGATATTTCAGGAAGAGATCTATGCATCTCTATCCTTAGAAGCAATGGGCTTCTGTATTCTATGGTTCATGCTTCTGAGGAAGAAAGTGATTTTAGAAGCAACGATAATTGTTTTCGATCATGCAAAACGTGTGGCTCTTCAGAATCAGTCTTGAAGATGTTAATCTGTGATCATTGTGAAGATGCATTTCATGTCTCATGTTGCAATCATCGCATGAAGAAAGTGTCAAATGATGAGTGGTATTGCAATTCATGTCTGAAGAAGAAGCATAAAATTTTGAAGGAAACAATCTCAAAGAAATTGGCAAACACCTTGAGTAGAAATGGATCTTCTAAGGGTGAATCAAATTCCATAGCATTAATGTTAAAGGACACAGAACCTTATACAACTGGTGTTCGGATTGGCAAAGGTTTTCAAGCAGAAGTTCCAGATTGGTCTGGCCCGATTCCAGAGTATGTTATTTTCTTTAATAATATATTTAATTCCTTCATGCAAACATAAAATTAATGGCTTTGTTAGATAATGTATATTATAGGGAAGGTCGATTCTCTTCTTCTTCTTTTTTCCTTTTTTTTTTTGGTTGAGAAAAAAAACTGAGGTATTGCCGTTTCGTGATATCAATCATTATCTGAACTTTTCCCTTAAATGATATCAGAAGTATTAAGTGAAAGGTAGAAGTAGTTGTTGCCCATGGGCCATGACAAGCCCTATAAATCATTATGCTTTCATGAAAGGATGGAAAATTATAGAGTGGCTCTTTGGGATCTTACGGAATTTTTAGCTTGAGTGAATAGGAAAGTTTTAAAAGGCACAGAGAGTTCTTGGAGTGAGGTTGGGGTCTTGGCTATGTGTTTGGCCCATAAATTAACTTGGAAATACTCAAAATTACATAGAACATAGCAATAGACTTGAGCGACTATTGTTATATTGAAAATAACCTGCAACTTCCGAGAGTTCAACAAGATAACAACAAAACAAACTAAAATGTATAGACACTCCAGCCATTCTAGAGGGCTGGTTTCTCTCCTCCAAAAGGGATAAATCCCATCCAAAATTTTGAGTGCCCTCCCTCACGCAATCTCCTCCTTACCCTCTTAGTATAAGGCTATACGATTGGGGGTGTTAGATGATTTCATATTAAATTTTCCTTAACCCATTAGCTTAAGCTTTTGGGTCAATCGACAATTTAACATGGTATTAGAGCCACTCGTTCAAACTTGCGAGGGGACCTCGATTTTCGAGGTTATGGCCGAGGGCACCATCTGGCCCCTACTGAGCTTGTCACTGACACTGCCAATGACACTAATGCTTATCTTCTTGCTTGTTGCTCAACCTGGCATGCTTGCCCACTTATTTTGGTGTGTTGGATGATGCACCGTCCTCCTTGGTCGCATCACAACACTTCTCTTATCAGGGGCTTCACACTATGATCCCTATTTTTGGACCTTTTATAATTAAGGATTTTAGTGATTATTCTTTTGTCTCCCATGGTTGTGAGTTGGAGGCCTTTCTCATAATTTTGGTAGTTTGTTAGCCATCTCTTTTCTCGCTCGTTTTTTTTTCCTCTTGTGGCTTTCGTTTTCTTTTTTGTATTACTTTTGTATATTTTCAAAAAAGTATTAGCATTGTATATTCTTTCTTTTTTTATGAATGAAAGTTGGTTTTTCATTCTTAAATAGTAGACACGATCTTGATAACAAATTAACTATTGGAGGATTATTTTTCTTCTTATATCATTAGTATTTGTACCAATTTAAGTGAACCTTGAGTGTTCTTGACAATTTGTCTAACCTTAATAGATTGGGTTGTTATAAAACTCAATAGGATTATAATATTCTAGGTAGGTGGTCACCATAGTGTTTGAATCCATTCTCTCAATATATTTTTTTACCTTTTCATCGCTCCAACAACCACAAGATCAACTTATGGTGGTTCGAGTGATGGGGATTATAGATTTAAAGAAAGTGAGGTTTTAAGCATTTCATATCTCCTCTATTGGTCAATTTCTCTACTGGGAGATCCTCTGTCATGCTAGAACCTATGTTATTTGGTCACCCATTTTGGAGAAAAAGGGAAGTCATTTGGTTAAACTTCACTGGAGCCTTGGCCCATTTAGATGAAGAAACCATTGTATTTTATAGGACAAAGGTATTGATTTTGATTGTGTATTTTGAACACTTATCTTACATTGCTCTCTCTTAGTGTAAATTCTCCCCTTACTTTCATAGCTATAGTCTCACTTCTCATATAGCCTAACAGAAGTACTTTTTGTTATTCGTTTGGCATAGGGGATGCCGTAGTTTCTATGAAATGAAGAAACCATCGTTTCTCATAAAAGAAAGTATTTCATATCTCCATGGAATAGTTGTTTCTTGTTAAAAAAAAGGGATTTATAGAAAACATATGGAAGAGTTGATTGGAAACTTTTGATAGCAGCTATGAATTAGAAAAGGTATTTGATGTCATGTGGATGAGGGGATCCATGTATAGGATGAATTTATCTATTTTTGTTAATGGGAGGCTGAGGGGAAGAGTAGATGTAGATGCAGTTAGGTTTGAGATAAATGGACCTCCGCCATTTTTTTTCTTTTTAATTGTAGTCATGTCTTAAGTTGTTTAATTGACCATGGTCTAGTTGGTGGTTGGTTGGGGAATGACATATTGGGAACAAGAAAACCCTATATTCCACCCACAGCTTGCAGATGATACTTCACTTTTATGTAAAAATGATGATTTTAAGGTTGGCAATTTATTTTTAGTCGATTTGTACTGGTTATCTCTAAAGAGAGAGAGAGAGGGAAAAAAAAAAAAACAAAGGGTTTTCTGGGACATTTTTACTATTATGGAAGATAAGTGGTGCTTAGGTTGATTTTGCAGGTGCATTCTGTCACAGATTAGTAAGCGTGGTGTTTTTATAGGTTTTTTTCCTCATTTTTTTTTCAATATTTTTTTTTCCCAACCGGGACCTTTTCAGTAAATCTCTTTGGTCCTTGAAGGGATTCCTTGTCTCTATTCTATATTCCTCTTCTTTTTTCATTTTCATTTTTAAATAATTATTGGTTTCCCATAAAAACACATTCTCTCATGCAAAAATAGGTCTCCTTTTGGTGATTCTTTGTACCCCTTTTCTTTTTGAAAGTTTAGTTTACCGCCTCGTCTTGGAGTGTGTTGCACGATTCTTTTTGTTACACAACAGTTCTTGGTCAATTTAGACTGGACTGGAGTATGTTCCTTGTTAATACTCTGATTTAGGCTTAAGGACCTCTCATCCATAAGGCCTCTAGGCTATGTTCTCCCTTTTTGTTGAATACATTTTCCTTGTTTCTCATAAAGAAAAAATAAAATCATCCAAAAAGATTGCTCTCAATACATTTAGTTAAAGGGTCTTAGCCCTTCTTTTTAACCTCCAGCCTGAGGTAATTTCAGGAAAAAAAAACAATCATGATGTCCTTGTGGAAGCACCAGCTCAAGTTGAACAAATTCCATAGCTGAACCCACATCACTCACCTGAAAAACTAGTTAATAAAAGATGCTCTATCATCTATGGTCTATTCACTTCCAAGGCAGTTCAGACAGGCTTGAGGACAGAGCATAGGGTGCGGGATCTGCTTGGTAACTTGTATTGAGTGTTGATGCTTGTGTGTGCTAGGAGTAGGGTTCACAAAAGAACTTGACCTTTTCAGGAGTTCTTTTCTCCCAAAGCTGCTTAGACAGTTGTCCCTCCAATTTGACCGTAGGATAAAAAGATTTGATGTTGATCTAACTGTGAATGCCTCTCGAGTCTTTGGCCCAATGCACAGCCTATACTCCTCTTGGTTTGGGGAGAAATCGTCCAATCTGCTATTAAGCACCATATTTTTCATATTCACCTTTTAAAAAAAGAAAACAATAAGAAACCGAACTTTCATGGAGAAAAATGAAAGAATTTATTGGGGCACCAGCAGCTCCCACAAAAGAGCACCAGCAGCACATTAGTTTTGTTTTGTTTTGGTTTTTTGTCTTTTGTTTTGTTTTGTATTTTTTTTTGTACCTTAGTTTTGTATCTATTTGGTGTCTAAGAGTCCATCTAGAGATTTTACTTTAATTTTGTACCTTTTTTATGTAGTTTTTCTTGCGTCAAATCTAGACTGAAGAAATACAGGTTTTTGTTATTTTCTTTTTGCACTTGCAATTGCTGAAGGTCTTGTGGGCACAAGAGTTAGTCTCATTACTCATGCCTTTTGTGAGCCTTTACCTAGGTTAATTTTTTTAACAACCTTTACATTAGTTATTGTTAAAGTATTGATATATTAAATTCACCAAATTGATCGGCTTAAACTTTTGGGTTCAATAGTGATTTAACATAATGCTAGAGTAGGAGATTTGTGTTTAAATACGTGAATGTCATTTCCTCTCCAGTTAATATTGATTTTCATTTTTTGGGCATTCTACAAATTTTCAAACCAACAAGTGAGGAGAATGTTAAAGTATTAATATAAAGCTGAATGTACTTTAGTTTGTAACCCATTCAATTGAATTTTTGGGTTCAATGGTGATTTAATAGTTAGAGTGAATAGTTATTAAACAACATATTTTTTAGGTGGTTAAAGTCCATGTTTACCTACTGAAGATACCTCTGTTGTATTTTATTCTTACATTAGTTATTAGTTGGAAAGTTAGTATTGTGAGATCAGTGAGACGTATGGTGGGATAGGCTATCTTGATCCTGAACCCCCATAATTATTTCAAAGAGAAGAGTAAAGATAACAAAAACATTGCTTACAACATTGCTTACAATAGAACCTTTACGAGACATGATATGGAGAAAATGTGCACGCTAGGATGCAGTATTTATTTTTGAATTCCTGGTCACATTTTTTCCATTCTCTTAAAGCATATATTTCTTTTGGGCTGATGTAGTGATACCGATGCCATTGGAGAGCCACTGGAAATGGATCCTTCAGAATCTTTTCTTATGCATGTAAGGCATTGATTTGCTTGTGTTAAATTTCATTCAGCAACAGAGTTTGTAAATCAATGGAAAAAAAAAGTGACTTGGATTTCTACTTCCCGAACAACAAAATAATAGGAGCAGAGTACCAACAAACCTTGTAGATTGAGCACTATTGGAAATTGGCTTCAATGTCAACAAGTTATAGATGGAATGGGTGGTGTTAATGGAGTCATATGTGGCAAGTGGCGCAGGTAAGGAAAATGTTATATCTTATGCTGCACTCTCGCGCTCTCTCTAATTAATATCTTGTTTGCATTTTGGAACTAAAAATTTGTTCTACATGATCTCGATTGCCAATCTTCTCAACTTTGTTTCGTGGAACTTTGTGATCAGAAACAAAACTTATATTAGGAAATATTATTAAATTTCAAATTTAGGCAGGATTAAAATCCTGTCTATTTTGCAGGACTTTCTTCCTTCTTTTACAAAAGATGAAAGTTATGGTCCTTGTTGTTTAGGCTATCATGTGTTCTTCTCATAGCTGATTGTTTAAATTATTTTCTTTAAATGTTTGCCAGGAAATGAACTTTATGCTCATGTATTCATTTGTTGTCATAGTATTCCAATTTTTTCTAAGTTAGGGGATAAAATCCGATCTACTTTAATTTGTTATTTTTCATTGTTATCTTGATTGTTGTTCATGATTTTGAATCTTTAGTTAATTTTGTGACATGCCAAATTCTGAGGTACAATCTATTCTTCATTTTAAACTTGGCACCGTAGGGCTCCTCTTTTTGAAGTCCAAACTGATGACTGGGAATGCTTCTGCTCTATCCTCTGGGATCCGACACATGCAGATTGTGCTGTACCTCAGGTGAAATGACCTCAATACTGGGTCTCTCTCTCTCGATCTTTTGTACACAATTCTTTGCCAGACACAATGCACTTTTTAGGAGTTCACATTATTTTCAAGAGGTCATTGTGAAATCTTGTATGCTTGATCTTATGTTTATTGTTCGGCAATATGGCTCCTCAAATTTTAAGATCTGCCAATGAAAGGGGCGTTTGAAGGCATTTTTTTGGTTTTCTTCTCGACCCATGTGGTTCTAAGATTCCCATAGATTCGTATACTCACCTACAGATATTTAAACTTATTTAAAAATGGTAAATGCTTATTTCTTAATTTAAATATTTTTATAAATTTTATATATTTAATTTTTTTTCAGAGATATTTCTGTCTACATTTTCATAAATTGATAACTTGACATTTTTGTTAGCATCGACATTTAAAATCTTAGTTGTAGAGGCATTCCCAACGACATTGGTTATTCAATGTCTTATAGAACTTTTGCTTGCGTTTTGTCATTTTCCCTAGCTATCATGGATCAGTTAGCCCCATTCATTGTCTATTTAGTTCTAAAAGTATCGTATTTTATTTATTGTAAGTGTCTCACTTCCTCTCTGCATCTTTATCTTGACCCTGCACTATAAATTTGCCATCTATAATTAATAGTTTTTCTTTTATAGAAATTCTCCAAATTTTGCATTCTTGCAAAGATGAGAAATCTCAAAGTGCACATAAAGGTAGAATTTTAATGCACCAACGTGGAGAACTAGGTAATGCATGTGGATGAATGATATGTTTTTATTATGGGAAATTATAGGGGAGTTTTGTAATTCCTTTTAGTTAATTTACTTTTTTTTAATAAAGCTTTCACTGTGAAAAAAAATATTCAAGATCTAACAAGATTCGTTCAATACATTGTTATTTAGTAGTTCTGAGTTAGTTGGGCTATTCCTTTATAAATAGAGGATTTGGGCTTTTGTATTAATTAATTATTATTACAATTCATTTGTGAGTCATATTTCTCACCGAGAGAGCTTTAGGCTTCCATTATTCTCTCTTGTGCTTTGTATCATTTGGATTGAGTCACATAAAAAATTTAATCATAGGAGGTTGTAATAAATATAATTAAAGCAATTCCTTGTGCAAAATTGCAGGAATTGGAAACGGGGCAAGTTTTAAAGCAGTTGAAGTACATTGAGATGGTATTGTCATTTCTCTCACGTAGTCTTTACACTAAATCTGCTTTTCCTGTAGATAATAGTTAACCCTTCTTGTATTATTATTATTTCTATGCATTGTCCAAAATGTTGTTCAATATCCCTTTATGGACATTGGGTCTCCTTGTTTTCCATTAATAATCCCTAAAAGTTCTGGAAGCCCAAGCAACAATTAAATATAGAAGTTCTCCATCTTAGTCTAGAAGTTAGAACTCTTCACCATTAACACCGAGTCAGGAAATCCCAATTTATATGGCATTGCGTCTTCTTTAAATCGATTTTGACATGCACACCATCTTGCTGTCTTGCTTTCTATTCTCAAGTCATCAACTATTTTATTAGCTATTAAAATCATGTAAATTTTATTTCTTGTTAACTAAGAAAATTGGTATCCCGAAATAATCAAATGAATCACCTCCTTTGAAGTTTGGTCTAGCAGCCAATAGTTTTCTATGATTATAAAGACACCTAGATTGATTAATCTATAATCCTTCGTCCTGATCAAATTGATGTTAATTAAAAATTATCGAAAGTATACCTTGGAGGAGGATCCTTCTCGACGAAATTGCTATAGAGCTCAATTATCTCTCCTATCTTCTCTTTTCTTAACAAACCTCTCTCATCCCCATGTTCCAGCTTGCAAATGATTTTTTTCTTCCTACAGTCATAAGCGAGCTTCTTACATTCATCCAATCCACCTTGGCTATTTGCATCCATCTTATCTCCTCCCTGGGGAACCAGGGATTTGAAATCAAGAAAGTGGAATTATAATGTACTACCAAGAAAATTCAAGGGTTCTAACAACTAAGCATTCAAGTGGCTTAGTTCTCCTCTGAAATTGCTGGACCATTCCATTAGTACACTCCTTAGGTCATGACTGATATGCTTTTCTAATATCCTAATTATATTCCTAACGTTTTCCCACTAATATTACTGACATAATCTTTTGGGAATTCTGAAAGTTCCATGCACATTTTTTCTCATCTCTCGTTTGTGTGCTTCTGATAATGTTAATTCTTCTCTCTCTCTGGATTTGTAGCTGAGGCCTCGGTTATCTTCCAAACGACGGAAATTGGATGAGGCCAAGAGCAGAAGTGATGTGCAGAACCTTACAGAGGATACAGAACACAAACCTTGATATGGTGAGAACTGCTTGATAGTATTCAAGTGCCGTAACTCCATATTTCTTACAAAATCAAGTCATTCAGATTAAAGTTGGGTCTTATATTCTCTACCTTAAGAAGCATTGTAATTGTAATATCTTGTATGTTGCAAATGAAGGACTAAATATGATGTGTGAGCCATTTACCATCTTCTGCTGGCTTTTTGTCTCTTTTTCTCTTGGAGAACTTCTGTCAAGAGAGAAGTGGGTAAATGGAAATTGTTTTTTGTCAGTGAGTAGAGAAATGAAATTGGAATAGTTCAAGATCTTTTGCAGTTCTGTATTTGTGTTTGTCGCTGAAGTTTGATTGAACACTGATAGCTAGTCAAGTACTTTAGCGATATAGTTTATTTCAAATCTGCTCCTACCTAGGAAGGAAGTATGGTTTCGTGGGATGTGGGGTATATTTTTGACAGCAGAAATATGGGAACTAGAGAAGCCTAGATTGACTCTCTTTTCCGTTTGAATACTGCAGGAGAGTTTGGGGTGAATTAGGTGGAGAGATTAGTGTCAAGTATGAGAGGTAGAAAGAAATGAGAACGAAGGGGATTGAAAATTATTGAACTGTGGCTGTCTGATGTTCCACATGAATTTGTAACATTCTAAAAAAAACTATCAGAAGAGAAAATCACAGAAAAATATTCATTATTTAGTTGTGTAACATTATTAAGAGTGGGGAAATGTCTACTACAGTACTCATTCCTTGAATATCCAACTACATAATTAATCAATATTATATTTAGTTTGTGTGGGCTTCTCCATCCCATTTGAGGGTACCTATACCATAGATATTCCCTTACCGGCGTAAACTAAGTTTGAAAGAAAATTAATTTAGTGAAGATAATTTGATGCTATAAACTTTAAAACATTAGTGAAGTGAAAGAAGATAAAATGGTCGGAGTGAAAACTTGGGGAATTTGGGTCCATTTCTTTTTCGTAACAAAAGTTTGTGTCCTGTGATTGCATTGCCATTTATTGATCTTCTATCTATTAAGTGTCTTTTTCTTTTTCTAGATATCTTATGATGTTTATACCTTTCATTCTTTTAACACATCTATAAAATGTGTTAGTAAGGTATCTTCGAGTATTAGTTTCTTTTCATTTATTCAACTTGTCTCTTGTTCAAAAGCATGTATATGTTAAATAAATTGCGATATTGAAGAAAAGAGCTTATTCATTGATTTCAATTTGTGATCACATTTGATTTATGTGCTTTCCCTTCTTTTCCAATTATTATCGCATATGTTATATGAACTAACGTTGCATGGTAAAAATTAATGTAAATAAATAGTATAGATACAGAATGACAGACCAAAGGAATAACCAGAAAAGAAAGGAGACTTCTGTTTAACTTATGATATGGATATTATTATTATGTTTTGCAAATTTCTGACCATTATCCTCTTTCAAAGTAGAGCAGGTTGAGGACCTCTTAGATTTTTGTCAACAAATTATTCATTATATCAAACTTTGCTAATATAGCAAGTATTGAAGGTGTTGTACATATTTTTTTCTTTTCCATTTCTCTTACAGAAATCTTTTGAGGGAAAATTCCCACCAACTGTTGAACATTCTTGAGATTGATTATGTGATTATAAACTAAGAAAATGTTGTTTGAAGGATTTATATTTTATTTGAGTGTATTTATTGATGGTGTGAATTATATATCTCCAATTAATAACTGCAAATTTCAAATTTTCTTTTATAATCAAAACTAAATGAAAACAAAAAGAAGATAGAACTGACTACTGAAAAATAAAATATGAAAATATGGAGTATATATCTAGTCATGAATGCACTTCTGATTTCTGACAACTGAATGTTAAAAGAGAGAATAATATTGTTCCATTACAAATAGGATCGATCTGGATGGACTTTTTAAGTGCAAACAGACCTTATAATGTCCTCTTTCAAGTCTTGAGTATCATTTTCAAACTCTAAACTTGTATAATAGGAGCCACAAAAGGAAAAGGAAAAATCTGCTCAAACTTACAAAAATATACAATATTTGTCTGATACTAATCAAACTAACTCTTTGCTTAATAATAATAAATTAAAAACTATATACCAACAAAGGGAAGCTGTTAGTAGAATGTATATACTCAGAGCCTATTTGGAATGAATTTTCAATTGTTTGAACACTTGGAAATTCATTCCAAATAGGCTCTTATTCAATAGATATAGATTATATCTGAAAGTATAGTTTTCTTATTCATCATTGATCTATATTCTTCTAATGTTTCGAGTAAAAAAGACCTGCCATCAAGAATTCAGCCGCAGATGATTACGTTGAAATAGAGTAGGAACTAAGTCTGATTGAAGAAATGTTAAAGTGAATATTTCCTTCATGTGCACTGTGGGAACCTGTAACATCTGATTGAAAGTTTAAAAACAAAAATCAGGTATTTAAGATATATCATAAGATCCCACTTTTGATTATGGGGTAGAAGAATCAAAGTCACTGCACAGATCAAACCTTTTCCTTTAACACTGCCACAGGAACATATACAATAGACTGTTCAAACATGTGTGACCTATCTAAAATCCCATCATCTTTCTTATTTGATACCCTAAGTAATTTCTGCTTCATTGTCTCTAATCTACCCTTAATGTTACACAATCTCTCCATCTCCACTTCTGCTTCTTGACCTCCACCTCTAGCTACAAAGTTTACCCTCTTCTTTACCTTTGTTTTCCTATTCTTTAGGAGATTCTTCAAGCTTATATCATCACCAAAATCAAAAGCATCCTGGATAAAGCAAATAAACATACCAAGTTAAGCAGAGTTCAGGTTTGAAGTTTATAACAGCTAAATATAATGAGTCAGTTTCTAGCTGGCATTAACATAATAGGAAAAGCTTGAGATGAACAGTCAACATGTCTAAGCTCTACATAAGCCAATATTATTTTCGTATACTCACTATATTGAATGAACCTAAATCATATAAAGTGAGATTTATCAGATTATTTTATCATATCATACCACGTGCTTCATATATCAGCTTTATGTTCATTTTGAGAATTCCAAGCCAAGAGTGATTTTTTAAACATGCACAAAAGAAATAACAGAATAGTATACTGGGTATGAAGAAGATGATTACAAGACGACAATCAAATCTGGGATTCTTGCTTTCAATGCAGTTAACAAAAAACATGAAAACTTGGTTACAGAAAGGTTGATTGAAACATGTGTCTACTATTCCCAAGTCCAAACAGTTGCAAACTGCTTTCTTAAACCGGAACAATATTTTGATGTATCAAATTTAATTAAAAACCACAACAGCTCTATCATATGAGAATGCCTTTAAAATGAGAGCTAAGTAGTAAAGCAAAGGGAAACCATTACCTTCCAAACCGATTTTCAAACAAGAATCAGCCTTATATTTTAAGCGTTTTCCAACACATTTTCTTTCTTAAAAAAACTTTTAACACAACTTGAATTGGAAATTCCCTCAATGCCATTCTGTCTTTGATTATATTTTTTCAAGCATTAGACAAAACTATATTTTTTATTATTTTTTTGTTATGGGCAAACGATACCTTGTTATGGTTGGAAGATACAAGTGATGGTTTTCTGTGCTGCTTTTTCTTGCAATGACTTCCGTGCAATTTCAGCTGCAGTTCTTTCATTGGTGCATCCTCTAATGAAAGAAGATTCGCAGACATTTCCTTTGAATCTGCTAATCTGGACTCACTGGAAGTCTTATGAGAACTATGGGGTTGTGTTGCTCCCTCCACCTGTTTATGTAAAGAAGAATGTGAGGATCAGAGTCGGAGTCTTTATGCAGGCACAAGGCTGGTAAAAAATAAAAAGCCCTTTATTTCTATCTTTCTATTATTTGGTCAAGTTTAAAGAACTGCTTCTAAAGAGATCAAAGCTGTCTTCATTTAAGGACAAACAATCTTGTGAGAAGATCAGGAATGCTAAATTTTTACAAGATGCCGGAAATCATAGGAAGCAGCAAAGGAACTGACAAAGCCAAAAGGACACCAATTTCACCTTTCTAGTTCTAAGTGCAGAATATCGTGCATTCTTGAACCATTTGCTGACCTGAAAGACAAGACATAAATGCCAAAATTAAATATATGAACATGTAACCAAAAAAGAAAAAAAAAGAGTTATAAATGACAATGTAAACCAACCAACCCGATTCTCTATGGAAATCAAATCACGTCTAGAAGATGCAACTTGCATAAAACAATTATACAATTATGTAACCCTATAAAGAGAAGACGCACATATCTATTGGCTAACTTTTACTTGCTCATCAATGCTTTCAACTGGATTTCTATTAGCATTAAGCAATATGGCTAGCATCACTCTTCAAGGGAAAAAAACATTTTCCAGCATTTGATAACTTATATGATTGTTGTTACCTTTTCAGCATCAAGACCCAGTTCTTTTGAAAGGTTCTCCTTGACGTCTCTAGAGGGAAGTTCATTATCAGCAAACACTTGGCGAAGTTTCTGGTAAGGTTCACAAAGTGCGTAACATGTTAATTTGGAGGGAGAAGTGCTCCTACAAACTTTAAATGAAAAACTATACACATTGGATGATTAAATATGTACCTCAACTGCATAACGTGGGATTCTGAAAAATGATCTACTGTGAGAATTGAGAAGTTTTTTCTCTGCTTCCATTTCAATGTCTTGACTCTTTTTTTCGCTTTCACAGAGGGACATGAGAGTACTTGCAGCATCACATTCCTTTTCTCTCCGTCTTCTTTTTGCAGGTCCCCAGTCTTCATCTTCACTAGCTCCTTCTTGTTCGTGTGGTGGAGCATCCTTTCCAAACATTTCCTGAACGGAAGAATTGCAACCTCAACTATAAATATATATAGAAGATATCCTTAAAATTGATTCTGGAGGATTCCACATGACAGTATGTAACACAAACTAATAATTTCCCTGTAGTTCAAAAAACGGAGCCCATAATTTGAGCCAATTACAAAAGGAGAATACATTACAGAATTATTTGAAAGTGAACAGAGCTTGTAACTAAAAAGGGAACTTTTGAAAAAAAATTGAGGCAATGCATCCTCCATTGTAATTCTTTAGCCAACCCCTGTGATAACCATTCATTGATCACAATGGTGCCTTGTGTCTCAACCCTACTATAAGAGAGTGGGTTGAGACTCCCACAAAGCGAGCAAAGCACAAGCAAGCACGTCGACACGCAAGAAGTAAGCACGTCGACGTGTCGAAGCAAGCACGACGACACATGAAAGGTGTCGTCTGTCAGGCCAACTAAAGGGCCGGGAAAGGGAAGTGCCATGATGCGATCGAGGAGGACGATGCATCATCCAACACACCAAGATAAGTGGGCAAGCATGCAAGGTTGAGCATCAAGCAAGAAGACAAGCATCAGTGCCATGAGTAGTGTCAGCGTCAAGCCCATGGGGGGCCAGATGGGGCCCCGGGCCGTATCCTCAGGAAAAGGAGTTTCGTCGCGAGTTTGGACGAGCGGCTCTGGAGTTAGTCCCATATTGATGGAATATGGAAGCACGTCGAATTTCGTGTCAATCGGAGTTCGAACGGGCGCTCTACCAAAAACGTGTGACGAGGTAGCGCTATGAGCGTGCATTGGTGCCATGGTAAAAATTGTTCAGAATGTACTATAGGGGGAGGCATGGTGTTGGCTCTCCACCACCCTGGGCCATGGTGCCTAAGTGAGCCACCCCATGACACATGAGTGTGCCGTGGCGTGGGCGAGTGTCGTGGGACGAGTGTCTCGGACATCTTCTTGTGAGGAGGAGTAACTCAAGGACAGTGTCGGGTGGCACGGGTGTGCCGACATTGCGCCTTCTCGGGTGAGCTAGAGGTTGCTGCTGATGCCCGGGTTCCGGCACGGTATTCTCAAAACGACGCGGTATGGTCGCAAGTGTCGTCATGCTGAGATTATGTCGAGTTGGTGGATGTCTGGTTGGTCCTGGTTAATACAAGTGACCCGAGGGTCGGTTCTCGATAAGCGTGCCCTTATGCGAAAGGAAGCTTGGTGCCATCCTAAGGTTCGGGATGACATCCTAAAGTACCGGTGGGCACCCGGTAAGTGATAGAAAGCTAGTATTGAGCCGGTAGGCGTCAATACTCATCCCGGTTGGCTAGTTTGATATTCCTTAGCCCAAAGTGCGGCAGGAATCACCCCAGAGACACTCCGTGATCCCGTTAAGCTAGTTATGAGCTAGTAGGCAGCGGGAATCACTCGGTTGTACCCGGTAAGCCTTGGAAGCTAGTTCTGACCCTAGTTTGGGGTTGGACTCATCCCGGTAAGGTCCCAACTCTGAGGAGAAATGGGATAGCCGATATTGCGAGAACTAAGATGAAGGAATTGGTTGAAATGTACGTGGGGCGACGTACATGGCCGAGAGAAAACAAAGTTGCAAGTGTCAAGTTGAAAACACTCGGTTGAGGAAGGAAGAACCTCGCCTAAAGGTCCGACAGAGTAGGATGACTCGTGAAAAAGAATGTATTTGGCTAGAGATAGCCTTTAGGCTGGCCATGATCAAGAGAAAATCATGGTGCCGCACGGTTAGAAGAGTACGACCGTGACACCTTGCCTCTCATGCAAAGCTTGACAGGAATAATCCTAAAATAAAATAAAATAAAAATTATTGTGACCAATGAACTCTCTTGATTCCTACCCAAAAAGAAAACTGACAAGAAATTGTAATATGACTGGAGAAATTTACCAGCACTGGACCTATGACTTGAAGTAATATATAATATATATATAAAGATTATGATTTAAAATTTTCTAGTACACCCAGGCACTAACTTCATGCAATCCAACTACCACATTTTTCTTCCGCCTATATAATTGATTACCAGGTAAGCTCAAACGAAATGCTCCATTTCACTAGCCAGGCAGCTTGAGAATATTACTTCCTAGGCTTGGAAGGAAATAGAATGCCGAGAAACTTACAACATATAACTTTTTATAATCAACAGCCTGCCGCTGCCGACGGCCGCATGTAATACCCTCTTCATTGGATCCATCAGATACTACGCTGCTACTGGCACCGAAGTGATCTTCACATCCAATAACATCTCTAGCAGTTAAATCCTCGCCATCTAAAGACCAACTCAAGCTGGTTGAACTACTGGACTCCTCCAAAACATCCTTATCATTTTCTTCCCCACTGGCGTTGTCATAGCCATTCTCCTTATCTGGATCATAGTCATCATCTTCAGAATCATCTGAGGGCCAATCCTCCTCATGATTAAGCAACGCATTTCCACCATCTGGGAAAGCAGCTTCTTCTTTGAAAATGTCCTATTCCAAGAAGGGTTAGATTTTATGATTACAATTGATTTTGATAAAAATATCACAAATTACAGAAGGAAAAATAATAACATTAACAAAGATGGAAACTGAGTTTGGAAGATCTTCAAGGAAACTAACCTCCCAACTAATGTTCAATGAGAATCGAGTACCAAGATGTGCATTCATTCCTTCCAATATTTCCATCTTGCACTCACAAAATTTACAAAACCAACCCTGGTCTCCTGGAGGAACTATAAACAATTTCAGGAGTCAATGTCATAAGCTACAAGATCAAACCCCGGTTTGCAAAATCAGGGGAAACATACGGGCTAAACTTACTATTTTTCGTGTCTAATGGTGGATCCAGACACTTTTGGTGAAAAGCACAGTTGCATGTTCCATCGCAAAGTATAATGTCATTGTCTGGAAAAGCTTCACGCAATTTGCATTTTGCACAGAATATCTAGAGAACAGAAAATAGACTTTAATGCAATAGAACTGCAGATACAAGATTATACCATCCTAACTTTTACTGTCTATGTAGTAAGAAAATAAATGCCATAGTAGTTGGTCCGTTAAACCGACCATGGTTCAAACTTTCCCTCGCGATTCACATTTTTCCCAGTCAAAGAAGCAATACAGAATATACCAGATAAAAGCCATTAACCAATATCCCAATTCTAAAAGTTAATATGCTCAATAGGAAATAGCGGAGTTCATTACTTCCAGACTCTCAACAATGCACCCATTGAATATACCTCATTGCATGAGTTTATCTATCTACTTTCTTTAATGAATTAAAATAAATTTTTATTATTTTAATGACTAAAATAATAAAAACTTCAGGCATGAACCGTCATCCACCTGGAACAAACCACAAGGATGTAAAACTCAATATAGTTCTCTAATTAATTTGATTCGAAAAAGAACCAACAGATGTAATTTGCTCAACGTAGAATACTATTAACGGCTATATTTACATGTTCGTGGTAGACGGATCCATCAGGACCAATAACAGAGTCTTCAATGCATCCTACTGAACCAAGCAAATCCAGCTGGCGAATAGCATCACGGATTCCAAGTTTGCAATTTAATATCTGCTTCATGGCTCTCTGAAGTTCCTTTTCTGGCCTAATTTTTTCTCGACTGTAGTAAACAGTTATGTGGGTGGGGGGGGGGGGGGGGGGGGGGGGGGAGAACCCACATAACAACAAAAGGTCAGATCATTTTCCACTTTCAACACAAAGATTTCAGCTTCTAAAAGAACTTTATCATCTGAATTTTTTTAAAAAAATCTTCATGGAATAATTTAAAACAAAAGAAATGGGAAGTATATCACACTATTGTAATCTTTGGGGCTGCTGCAAGGATGTAATGGGTAAACAGAATAGTAGTTTCATATCATTATGTACTGTATTCGAGAAAAAAGATAAAAACAATAGCCTCACTTCTCCATTTTTCTACAGCAGAAATGTCATTTGCGTGAAATTCTCAGTTCAATTACCTATAAAAGTCAGCAGCCTATGTGGGAAAATGAGCATGTAATTATCACATAGGAGTTGTTTTGTTGCAGAGAGAACAAAATTTTAATTTATACTGACAAAGAAACTCCTGATGATTATTACAATGTTTATTTTCAATAACACTATGAAACTATTGTTCTAAAAGTGAAACTACAAATTAAATATTTGTCTGAAAATCTAAAAATTAAGAGCTCAGCTCTTCATATGTCTGCATTTTAGGTTATTTTTCTTCTTTACTCATAATTCCTTGATATTGATATCTCCAAGACTACACAAAATTATGGATATTAAACTTCTTTTCATCGTTTCTATTAATTGTGTTGCTTTAGCACACATCCCATTAACTCCAAAGTTTAAAATAGATTTATTTTTTTTTAAAAAAAGAAGAAACATATCTAATGTGTGCAATGCAGCCTACACTGGCTCTCGAATAGGCTTGTCCTGTTATTAACAACAAATTAGATCCTTGTCAGCAGTTTTGGTTTTGGTAGGGCTATCTGATTAAGGATTGGTAACATGTCCCTAGATCAACTGTATCAAAGTCCATTTTATGAAGAATAGGGTCTGGTATTAAAGCTAGTGTTCTCTAAGGTTTCAAGGGAAAAATTCTAATTGTATGTGGTAGTTTACGAGAAATTTGGAAAGTAAGAAACAGAGGGCTCTTGAAGGAAGATACGTAAAAGATCTCTAAATTCTGGGAACATAGGCTAAATATGGCTAGTAAATCATTTTTTGAAGAAATGGCTAGTTAATCATTTGTAGTAAGAATGTTTGTATTTATACCCCATTTTCATTTCAGCAAAAAGGATTTAACTTTTGCAAGTTTCCATGCTGCTGGCTTGGAAAGGTATAAAATCTCCATGGCCTTTACTGAAAATTCTATTGTCCAATATTTATCGTTTCTTTTAAAAGAGGCTGGCATCCTATTACAGAGGGACACATTAAAAATCGAAAGCTAATGACTATAATCTGCTCCTATTAGTTCCACATTTCATCAATTCTAAACCTTCACGATCCTTGCCTTTTTCTTTGTTTTATCTCTATCGCTCTCAGATAGATTTTCTCTCATCAAACTCACATCATTCCTCCTCCCCCACTGTGTTAAAAGGGGTGAAGAAACATCAAATCTATCACAATAAAGATAAGAAAATGAATACACAACTTAATTGAATACTGTGAGATGTTGAAATAATACTTTTTACCTCTGGCCTTTCCAACCTTCTCCAGAGTAAGCATCAATAAGGTTTTGCTCTAGCTTCATTTTAATTATAAGGTATCTTGTTCTCCTTTGTAGGCGAGAAGCTTCATCTAACTCCACTTTTTCCTTTTTTCCTTTGTTATTCCACCTTTTCCTTTGTTGGTTTATCTTGAGCACGGGCTCAAACTTTTCTGCATTTCCTTTCGTATTAGTTGATGACGGAGATTTGCCACCTTGAAGCTTTGGCAAAAGTAATTCTTTGGAAGATTTTGTATCAAGTTTTTTTAGCCGAAATTTTTTACCAGCCAGTTGTCTAATTGTCACATTTTTATTCCCCTTGCTCAAGGATTTAGGAAGAGGTCTCCTCTTGAAGGTTGAACAAATTGGCTGTGAATGTGATTTCGTTCTTGATTTTTTCTGCTTGGAATGGGATATTTTGCTACATCTTTTCAACTTCAGAGGAAAGATCATCTCTGATCCAGTTTCCAGCTTGGCGTGAGAACATTTTCCAGATTCCTTCTCAATCAATCTCCTTCCAGCACCACTCATATTGATCTCCAATGTATTCTCATAGAGAATTTGCACAAAAGTACCGATAACTGTACTTCAAGTGTACCTACACATGGAACTATGGAGCAGGTCAATCTTCACAGCATAACATGGAGAATTAATAAAAGAGAGGAAGTACAACCCCCCATGCACACCTAGAATTTTATTTGTAATTTAAAGAAAATAAATAAAAGTGTTTCTTCTGTTATAAGACAAATCCAACAGCAGATGTCCTCTTCTTCTTCATTCAATGCCAAACCAATTCATATAAGAAAAATAGCATTACCATTCCTCTAAAGAGGAGAAAGATCCACCATTCATAGGCGACTAGTAAATAGATGCTTTATAAGCACACAATAAACAATAATGGCTTAAAACATAAACAGAATGGTATTGTACAAACTAGCTAAATTTTATAGTCAGTCTCAACAAGGAAAACTGACAAATATAAAGCTTCTGGAGCTCATATAGAAGATGGAATTAAGCGTACCGATGCCTAGACCACCTCACAGTCTTCCTCTGAGAATGATGGAGTTTACCTTCTAAACAGTCAACAGGAAAGGCCAATTCAGCTGGCATATAACGACAATCTTCTCCAATAAAAAGAATTATTA
Organism: Lagenaria siceraria; assembly: GCA_002890555.2. Lineage (NCBI taxonomy): Eukaryota > Viridiplantae > Streptophyta > Magnoliopsida > Cucurbitales > Cucurbitaceae > Lagenaria > Lagenaria siceraria. The sequence continues at coordinate 21,783,137 of CM016492.1, read as the reverse complement.
ACAAATTTTTCTCATCACAAAGATGGTTCAATTTCGGAAAAATGGATATGATACTCTTGACATAGTTTTGAAATCAAATCTAAGGAACTGTTTTTGAAAGAACTTTAGTATAGTCCCAGATATGAAAATTCAAAAGCTGATTTGAAGACCATCTTTCTTCTTTCCTTCATTCACTGCAAATCCTCCTCAAAACCATTCAAAATCCAAGTCAATGAACTTCAGAAGTGCACAAGTCTGTTCAATTAATCATACAAGAGATTTTCGTGTATGTTGCAAAATGGAACACAAATAACAACTCACTCTAAGCAAAATCTGAAATCAAGTTTCCCTGTGCAATTTGAAAATGACATACTAACAAATATCAACCAACATGAGTTAAGGCAGTAAGTTCTTGAAGAAAGATTACGTCACTCTCTGCATTAGAAAATTAACACTTTCAAATATATTAGGTGAAATAGAGCAACTTGTTAAAAGAAATTATCATTTATCATCGATAATCACCAAAATGGCTAATGGCCAACCATGAAAAGAAATCTAAGCTAAGCCACCTGTTATACTTAAATAAGCGCCTGTTAGGCCGAAATCCCCAACAAATGCACACATTATAATTAATCTCCCCAATAACAATCCCCAGGTAGTGAGATATGGCAACAGGGCAAGAATCCACAAAACATGAATGAAACTTCCTCACGCATTTTCATCGAAAATGTCATATTATCAACCAACGTGAGGTAAGGTAATGAGTTCTTGTAGAAAAAGAAAAACTACATGGATCTCCACAACAGAAATTTAATCCCTCAAAATACATTAGGGAAAACAGAGTAACTTGTTTAAAGGATCTATCATCAATGATCATCATTCATCACTATTTCTAATGGAAGTCCGCTCAAAACTATCCAAAAGTTCACAAAACTATCCAAAAGTTTAAGTCACTTGTGATCCGTAATAGACCAATTCCACAGATACCCAGACGCTAGTTTGGCCAAAATCCCCAATAAATCCACACAGACATAAATCTTCAGGTAGACCTCCGAGAACATGACTAGAAAATCGAAAATCACATTATGGACTAAAAGAATGGACGGAAATTCAATAAAAGAAAGGTACCTCGGGAAGAATGGCAAAAACGAAGGGGATCTTCAAATTGAATGATCTAACAACCACAGCCATAATTTACAGCAGCAGACGGAAGGAAAGTGAAATCAAAAGAGTTAATGGCAAGTAAGAAGATGCTTCTCATACTGAATCAAGAATCTGGGTTTGAAATTTTTTGGTTGAATACTACATTTATCAGTAGCCGCCACAGTTCTTCCTATTTTCCTATAGAGATACAATACCAATGGTCACCGCTCTGTGTTTCAGCCTCTGCTTCTGCGATCTCTGAACTTGGAAACTCAGTCCGGAAATGACTCGACACCAACCAAAACAATAAACATACCATAAGCGATTGCAATGCTCTGGATTTCTAGAGAATCAAACTGAAGCCCATTCCTCTGTGGATCATCAAATGCTCATACTCTGTGATGAAAGGATTCGAACTAAAATGGATTTGATGTTCCAATAACTTTTGAGAATGATTTGATTGATTCAGATATTTGTGGGAAATAGATGATTGTGAAATACTAAATAAAACGATTATTCAAACGCAAAGGGAGACTACATGTGGTAATTCCTGGTTCAACTTGAAGTAATCTTGGAAGAGAAATTGTTCTGATTATTTGTTGAACTTGGATTTAAATTTATAACTTATAATGATAATTATTCTTTAAGATAAAATAAAATCAAGTTGAGATAAATTTTGGGTACAACTTACAAGACTTGTTTGCGCCCTTTTGACATTCTATTTCTAAGACAAGACCTTTTGGCGTTGTATTGATATTATTATTATTATGATTATTATTATTTTTGGCTTGTTAATGTTATGAACCATCGTATTGAATTTTGCCTCCTTCAAATTAATAGATTTGATCAAATCACAAAATCTTAAAATTAAAAATATATAAACTTGTGAAAATGAGCATAGCTCAATTGACATACAATAAGTTAACGACCAAGAGATTTATAGTTTGAACTCTTCACCCCTATTGTACTCCAATATATATGTCTGTATTATCACACACAACTGGTAGAAAAATTCATAAGATAAAATGGGTTAAGTCATTAATTTTACCATAATCAGAGTCCAATACAATTAAGGTTCAAAATGTGTCAATTTTCTGAAAAGCTATTGGAAGGTTTATGTGTGATTGAGTAGGAGTGGTCTAGTAATACCCTCACATTGAAGTGGAATCTAATACTTGGAGGTCATTAAGCACTTGAATAGGTAGGACAAGACATTATTTTTATTGAGAACATTGTTAATATTGTTCATTTGTGTCATATTCCTCTAGAGAACAAATCGGTTCATACTATCGTAGTTTTGGCCTCATTTCAAAGTTGCTCTTTGATTTGAAAAAAATGTTTATGTTTTATTTGCTTAAAAAAATGAATGTCTTTGTTTAGGAGTGATATTTTGTTGTTTATTATTTTATTTTTTAGAATTTTTTTATGATATAATGAAAATATGGATTCACCTCCCATCACAATGTCAATTTCATGAAAATGTAGAACTATAAATTAAAATAAATGAAACATTATTACCATAAATATAACTAACATTTAGTTCAAACTTTATAAAGCAATTGAAATATGGTTATTTCGATTATAACACTTGGTATCATAAACATTTTTATTTTTATTTTCAATCTTTCTCAGTTATGGATCTCTCAATCTATGTTTTTGTAATATATGGGTCGATTAAAGTCATTTATGTAGAACCTTTCCTTGTAAATTTTGACTATTAATAAGAAAATGACTTGAAAATCCATTATTTACCCTACTTTCTCTTTCCCCAATTAATCAATGGCACCAAACCGAATCTATTAAGAATGCAAATTAATTGATAAAACGTTATAAATCACCCATCAAATCAAATAATAGAAAATCTATCATAAGAAAACTTATAATTCCTATGTGAAAAGACTTTGGCATATTTTTTCTTGTTCAGCAAAACAATTATCTACAACTCCATGAAGTAAATTTTCTTTGGCTTCCTGTATTCCCATTGGCTAACTTACTTAAAGAGTACAAATATAAATAATGTTAAAGAAAAAAAAACATAGCTAAAAAGTATTAAATTTATCAACTCAAGTATTTTTCAAGTTTCAATGATTTCTGCAGATTATCTCAAAATGTCTACCAACATAAGAATTTTGTAACCGTGTGAAAAATTAAAATTGATCATGAATCAGAAAGGGAATTCATCATTGTAATCTTTGAAATTACTTTTAACAACTTGAGGAAATGAAAGACAATCAATTTGCTTCTGAAGTCTGCAGCAATAGTATTTTAGGCCATTAACAAAGAACTAGCTAGAAAAACAAGCATGGGGGAAGGATAATGTGCAAGATAGTAAAGAAAACAGCCATGAACTTCTGCTGCGACTCAAAAGATGGTTGCCATATATTGTTAAAAATCACAGAATCGTCTGTTTATTTCCTCTGGCACCATGTGTAAAAGAAAATAATTGCAAGTTTCAGCCAGTAAAACTAAGAGACAGAAACATTCGGGAAACAAATTATTGACCAGAAAAACCTTTAGGCGCCTTCACCCTGCAAAAATAACAAAAAGGTATGAAAAATGGGAGTTAAGTTTGAGTAATGTAAGCGAGACTAAATCTAAATGCCCAGCATCTGAAGAGACGTGAGTTCACTATACAATTATATGATTAAGTATAATCAAGATTTAAAAGGCTGGATGGACGATTGCGGTAGGTAAAAAGCATACATCTTGAATTTTTCGGTCCAGGGAGGTTTGTCAAAACACAAGTCAACTAGACCCAACTAGAAAGCAAATTACTTTGGACGAGGAATGTTTGGTACAATTCCAAGACTCGTATTCCATTAGATTATTCATCAATCTGCAGCTATCGTACTCTTTTATTGCATTCTGTACAAATAACTGCTGATCCATGAATAATATAATGGAATACAAGTCTGGAATTGTATTAACCAATCCTTAATTTAGATACTTGTTATTGTTCCCTTACATATCCTTTATTTAGATACTTGTTATCGTACTCTTTCAATCGCTCTACTATCGCCCCCTCTGCTAGGCCTTGTAAGCAGCCCCATAGCACAAAAGACAACTGATCGTGACATATAGAAAGGAACAAAAACAGCAACAGAAAGCAACGTAACTTTATTCTAAGGAAATAGTAGACTTAGTAGTATTCTTCATCATCATCAACAACAAAAATAATAATAATAATAAAATAAAATAAAAGAGGACTCACTAATACAGTATGAGTACTGATATTTTTTTAAGGCTCTTATTACAGTAATTATGCATATCAGACACATTTCTTTCAACAGGCAACTATAAGAAATCATCAAGAGTAATGAGATGTCCTAGTTGTGGGAAAAAGTGGATATAGACAAACTCAAAACTGCAAGGCTAGACCTCACAATGAACGATACTCACATGCACCACAAACACCGACCTAAATTCGATAAAGACAAGATGTCACTAGTGTTCCTATGACCCATAAAAGAACAGTCATTTAATGATTACACGTATTATCTCTTCTTTCTATCACCTTTCAAGCACCAAACATGCATATATCATTTTAACGTATAGGTAATAAAGAATGAAAATGGTGAAAATGCACATCACTTTTTAATTATGGCAAGTTAGGCTCGGAGGCACCAATATTCAAGAAGTAAAAGGTCAAGCCTGCAAGCCTATGAGGTCAGTAAAAGCCAAAGGCCATTCTATATTGTTATGGGCTGTAAATATGGATGCTTTACACTTGAGAAGTCATATTCACGGTCAGCCAAACACAAAAAACTCAAGACACCGGGCTATGCCAGAATAAGAAGAATTGCCTTATTAAGGAACTAAAGATAGTCAGTTATGAATGCACCAAAAATAGGTTCTATGAGAACATTGTTCCAATTTTATCAGATGTCCCCAGAGGGACAAATAGGTTCCATGAGAACAGAAAACATAAATACAGATAATGCAACGATCTACTGCAAATGGGTTTGGTAAGTTACAATATAAACAGGATAATTAATTACTTTCTTTTCATTCTCTTAATAAAAAGTGTGGTATCCTCTAGAAGGGAAAAAAAAACAAGCAAATCAAAAAATAAAAAAACTAAAAAAGATCATAGGTCCTTTTTTTAATCCAAATAGTTTCTTCGAGAAGGGTAGAAAAACACATTTTTTACTCCAGTTCCTCTTTCTCCAATTCATAGGGAAATCAAAATGGCGTGAGCAAAAACTAGATGCTTGGAAGATTTCACGACAAAAAAACTTCCATACATGTATCATATGCTGAATGCTCTCATACAAGGTAGGTAGCTTTCGCTAATGAGAGATGGGTTTGTGGATTAGGTCTCCTAATTCATGGAATTTGTTTTCTCTTTATTAGTTTCTTTTTAAAGCAGCATTCTCCTTCCACTTTGATTGAGCTCAAACCCATTTTAGAATCATGGAAGACTCTCCCAGAGCTGTGAAACTAACGACTCTTTTAGAAAGTCAAATTACCAACATTTACACGAATTTTCAAGCTGAATGAGATAATAGACTTACATCACGATATCCTTTTCTTTCCCATTCTGATTTTTGTTTTCATATCATGGATCTTGGTTCGCACTTTATGGCACAACCACTCACAAGACCACCGAGATCTTTGACTTAGCTCCCAAACAATTAACAAATTCCAAAGGAAACAATATTCATTACGTATTAACAATAGTAACCACACGCAAAAAAAAAAAAAAAAAAAGAAAAGGTTATGATCATTTAAGCACCGGCGTCGACTAAATACAACACAATAATAACAATTGTCTTGGTTTTCAGGTCTAAATCTCAGAAAATGAAGGGGGAAAAAAACAAATATCCATGGAAACAAACTCAATCTCGGCACCCAAAGTTAGTTGACAATGAAAAAGGGAAACAAATGTCACCGATCAAAGAAACTTCGAAGTTTCAGATCACAAATACCCATTTCAATAGATGCATGAATTGAACCATAATCAATCAATCCAAGAAAACCCAAACACATACAGCACGATTTGATCTACAGAATCCAAATTACTCAAACCAATACTAAGACAAATACTCCACATTGGAACCCGTACCTCAAAATATAAAGAACTCAATCAGTGGCCACCATGTTCTTTGGCGTGTTGCTGATGTTCAAGGTGGCGCCGTTCCTCAGGAAGCGCAACGAGGTACGAAAAGATCATACCGCCAAAGCAAACATGATACAGAGGGTCAATAGAACCAGTTTGAATATACTTGGCGTTGTAATTGTCCAGACCTCTCTGCACTGCCTTCTTGGCAGAATCAATGGAGAGCATCGGCTTCACATAGGCGGGAAGCTCCTTAACCTTCAAGCCCTTGATTTCCGAGAAGAATTGCTTCATTGCCATCTCTGTCTGATTTGCAGAGTAACCCAAAACTCAAACTCAAACCCTAACCTTGAAATACAAGATCGGGGGAAGGGATGGAAAAAGTCGTTTGTGCAAGGGAAAGATGGCATTCTAATCGTGACCGTTTATTACTTGGCCCCCCTTGCAGATTGGACGCTCTCGATGTTGACAGATGGTCGTTGCCAAATGGCTAAGTCTCCTCCATTTACTCATTTTTATCATACGTGTGTATTGTGTAATGACTTTGGGTAAATTATTTATCTAGGGTGGAAAAAGTTTAGTTTGGTTTGGTTTCGTGGTCAAATAAAATCGAATCAAATTTTTTTTGTTTGAACATATTAAATCCATTGACGAATGAATATAGGAGACTTCCTCTAGGTGACAATCTATATGAAGATTATAAAACTTACTACGCTTACAAATTTAGTTTTAGCCTTGTCAAATATTTTACCTTGTATATTTTCTTGATTATTGAATAATACAAAGAAGGGGTTTAAATACAAGTTTAACCAAGATTATCCAAGAATATCTTAACTACAAAAAAAAGGAAATACAAATAAAATATATGAATCTAGATTTTCTACTTTCATGAAAATCTCCTAAAGATATATTTTACATTTACACCCTCCCTCAAACTCAAGGTGGTAAAGTGGCAACTATCTTGAGTTTGGTAAACAACTGATTGAAGCGACCAGATGGCAAGACTTTGGTGAATATATCAGCTGGTTGTTCTGTAGTGGGAATGGGTTGTAAGGTGAGAGTGTTGCTCAGTAGGTGATGACGGACAAAGTGACAATCATTCTCAATATGCTTAGTGCGCTCATGAAAAACATCATTGTGAGCAATTTGGATGGCACTGCGATTATCACAATGAAGTATAGTAGCAGACTGTTGAGGTACACCCATGTCGACAAGAAGCCAGCGGAGCCATAATAATTCTGAAGTAGCATCAGCAAGAGCACGATATTCAGATTCAGTGCTAGAACGAGAGACAACACTTTGTTTCTTACTCCGCCAAGAAATGAGAGAATCACCTAGGTGGAAGCAGTAGCCTGTGGTAGAGCGCCGATCAGTGGGATCACCAGCCCAATCAACATCGAAATATCCAGATAACACAAGTGAGGACTGAGAAAAGAACTGAAGTCCATGGCCCAAGGTACCCTTGACATAGCGAAGGATACGAAGAACAGCAGTGAAATGAATGGTTCTTGGGGCAGCCATGAATTGACTAACAATATGCACAACATATGCAATGTCTGGACGTGTCACTATCAGATAAATAAGACTGCCAACAAGTTGACGATACAGACTTGCATCTTCAAGGGGAACACCTTCAAACGAAGTCAAATGAACATTGGAATCAAGTGGTGTGGGAGCAGTGGCAGAGTCAGTGATACCCGAGCGAGCCAACCGATCAGAGGCATATTTGGCTTGAGACAATAAGTAACCATCAGAACGCATTGACACCTCAAGACCAAGAAAGTAATTGAGTGATCCGAGATCTTTCATCTCAAAAGTGCTCTCCAAGATAACGTTGCAGGTCTGATATAGCCTGAGGATCATTACCAGTGATAATCATATCATCAACATATAGCAGAAGAAGAACAAAACCATGAGGTGTCTGACGCGTAAAGAGTGTTGTGTCATGAGGGCTTGAATTAAATCCCAATTGAGTAATGGTGGAACTAAAAGTTGCAAACCAAGCTCGTGGAGCCTGTTTCAGACCATATAATGCACGACGAAGAAGACATACTTTCTGTGGTGGAGGAGAAGTACCTGGAGGTGGTTTCATATAGACTTCCTCAGATAAAGTCCCATTTAGAAAAGCATTCTTGACATCCATCTGAAGAAGGGGCCACTGTTTGGCAGCTGCAACTGCTAAGAGACTTCGAACAGATGTCATCCGAGCTACAGGAGCAAAAGTCTCTTCATAACCAATGTCATATTCTTGTGAATAACCTTTCGCTACGAGTCGTGCTTTATATCGTTCAATCGATCCATCAGAGTGTGTCTTTATTTTATAGATCCAATTGCAACCAATGGGTCTTTTACCAGGGGTAGATCAACATAGTCCCACGTGTGTGTCTTTTATAAAGCCTAGAGTTCCTCATTAATTTGCTGTCATAAAGGATTAGTACTTGTCTCGTGATAAGAGGTGGGTTCAATTAAGGAAGCTATAGTGGAAAAACAATGATAATCTTGAACATACGTGGGAGTTTCCCTTACCCGAGTGGAGTGACAAACAATGGGAACTGGTTCATGTACAGGTGCAGGTTCCTCAGTGGAGACAGAAGACTGATCCGGGTCTGCAGATACTGGTATAGATTGGTCAAGCTCAATATCAGGAATAGACTCAGACGAAGGGAAGAGGTCAATGGAAGCATCATTAAAGAAGGATGAGTTACTCGAGAGAGAGGTATGGAAAGACGAGAGACTAGAGAACATGGTATGTTCCCAAAAAGTGACATGGCGAGAGATGCGTAACCTATTAGAGAGGGGATCCCAACATCGAAAACCTTTATGCTCGGTTCCGTAGCCAAGAAAACAACAAAGGCGAGCACGAGGTTCTAATTTGGTATGTTCATGTGGAGGAAGAAGAACAAAACATGCACAACCAAAGACTTTAAGATTAGAGTAGGCAAGAGAAGTACCATATAATCGTTCAAATGGAGAGATGTTCTGAAGAACAGGGAAGGAAGTCGATTGATGGTATAAACAGAGGTTAGTGCAGCTTCACCCCAAAATTTCTCAGGGCAAGAAGCAGACAGGAGTTGAGCACGAACAGAATCCAAAATGTGTCGATGTTTCCGTTCTGCTCGCCCATTTTGTTGAAATGTATGAGGACAAGAGCGCTGAATGAGAGTGCCTTGTTGGTTTAGAAAAGTAAGAAGATTGGAGTCCTTATACTCCATGGCATTATTAGTTCGAAGAATTTTAATGGTGCGGGAGAATTGAGTCTGAATCATATGAGCAAAGTCAATATAAATTTGGGTTAAGACAGAACGATTTTTGAGGAAATATATCCATGTAAAGCGAGAAAAATCATCAATGAATAAGACAAAATAGCGATAACCATTGACAGTAATAGTGGGGGCAAGACCCCAAATATCAGAATGAATTAAATCAAAAGGTTGATTACACATAGAATTTGACTGAGAAAAAGATAACGCAGGTTGTTTTGCAAGTTTGCAATGCAAGCAATCAAAAGGAACAAACTTACTAACATTATTTAAGTTTCTAGTAAAAATTAAATGACGAAGTTTTTCAGAAGAAGCATGACCAAGGCGAAGGTGCCACTGATATATAGCAGAGTCAATGACAGGAGCAGAGATGGAAGAAGTAGGGAGTTGAAGTGATATGAGCTCAAACAATATTCCCACTTTGTGACCCGTACCAATCGTCTGTCCCGTCTGCGGATCCTGAACCTGACAACCATGAGAAGAAAAGGAAACAGTTAAGCCAAGATCACATAATTGACCCACTGAAGCAAGGTTAAAGGTTAGATTTGGAACATGATAAGTATTGGGAAGGGTCACTGTGGGAGTGTCAATTGTGCCAATATGAGAGATTGTCATACAATTACCATCGGCAGCATAAATTGGAGGAAGAGATTTTGCAGGAGTAGATGCAGTCATAAGAGAATAGTCAGATGTCATATGATTACAACAAGCAGAATCAAGAAGCCATCGGTTACCTAGTGAGACAGCAAGAGCAGAAGAGGTAGACGAAATTAACTGTTTTAGTAAGTATTGAATATCACTTATATGAGGATTCAGAGGCGATGGATCATCAGAAAAGGTGGTAGCAGCAACAGCAGATGAAGAACTCGGTTGAGTAAAGTGCTTTGACTTTGTTGAATAACCTGATGGTCTTGGTGGTCTCGTGGGACAGTTGTCTAGAATATGTCCACGCTTATGACAATACCTGCACTCTATTTTGGGGCAGTCAACAAATTTATGGCCAGTGAGCTTACAATTTTTGCAGAAGGGAGCTCTAGAGGAGCTGTGTGAATGAGTGCTGGCAAGGACAACTTCTGATTGCTTGGAGGGGATGATGCCAAGCCGTTTTTCTTCAAACAGAATTTCTTGGATTGCTGTGTCCAATGAAGGCAAAGGACTGCGATGTAGTAATGCAGCACGGATAGATTCATATTCTGGGTGGAGCCCCATAAGTACTTTAATTAGGCGAAAATGATCTGAGCTAATTTTAGCTTGATCTAACTGAGTCCATATAGGCTGGAGAACGGCAAGATATTCATTGACTGATTGTCCTGAATCTTGATTAAGACTGACAAGTGTACTGTGCAACTGATAATAGTGAGCCAATCCAATAGATTGAAAACGAGTAGACAAAAAATCTCATAGTTTCTTAGCATTATCAAATGCATCAAACTGAACATGAATTGCAGGAATAGATGTATTACCAAGCCAAGTGATAATTTGATGATTCTTACTGTCTCAATCCTCGAGTCGCTCATTAAACTTGATGTCATCTTCAGAGGTTAATTTAACTGGTGTAGAGATGTCACCTGTGACAATGTGCCAAATTTTCTCTCAATTAGAAAACTTTTCATTTGATGGGCCCAAGTAAGATAATTGGTCCCATCAAGAATAGTACTGGGACGAAAAATATGGTCTTTTTCCATTAAACTGAAAAATTGATCTCTGTCCTACTAACAAAGTTGGAGAGTTGCAGCTGATTTGTGGAGCAGATCTGAAAACCGGACTGGTTCTTGGATTAGATCTGAAAAATTGGACTGTTCGTGTAGCTTGGATGTGAAGATGCGGAGCCAGAGCAGTCGGACGCGGAGATCGTGCACAGCGGCGGTCGTTCGTGGAGCAGATCGAAGCCATCGAACGCGGAGCAGAACGTTTGGACGCGAGATTGAAGCCGTTGGATGCTAGATCTGGGACGCTGGATGTGAAATCGGAACCGTCGGAAGCGAGATCTGGGCGAGATGAGCGAGACAGCGGCGGTCGTTCGCGACGATGGCGGCAGGAAGAGTTAGGTTAAAACCTATGGCTCTGATACCATGTCAAATATTTTATCTTGTATATTTTCTTGATTATTGAATAATACAAAGAAGGGTTTAAATAAAAGTTTAACCAAGATTATCCAAGAATATCTTAACTACAAAAAAAGGAAATACAAATAAAATATATGAATCCAGATTTTCTATTTTCATGAAAATCTCCTAAAAATATATTTTACATTTACAAGCCTTTAAACAAAGTGGTTAGAATACCCAGATATAATAACACGTATAACATTTTCACATTTGATGGAAGCAAAAAATGAAGATGTGTAGAACAAACATCTTTTTTTTTTATTGAATGGAATGGTGTTTACTTTGACGGAGCTTTGTATTGGATTGGTCTAGACAGGAGAGGGATTGAGTATGTCATATGTCGTTTGGATCTTGAAAACGAGAAGATTGAATCAACATTTTCTCTTCCAGAAATTGACCCTTCTACACGAGTGACCTTGGATGCATTTAATGGTAATTTTTATGGAATTTTTCTTTCTAGCGCCCATCTTACAAGATTGAAGTGTGGAGGATGCAAAACTGTGGAAGGGAAGATTCATGGGGAAGAGAATTTGTTATTAAGTACTTACCAAAAGATTGGGAGATGACATATCAGGATGCCTACTTTAAATTCGTTAAATGCTATGAAGATGGAGAGATCTTGTACCTCGTCGATGGTAGATTTTCTGTTTTGTATAATCCAAAGCATGTGAGTATCAAGATATTAAATCAATTTGAACGATCACCATTATTTTTTTTTCTTCTATTTGTCGGTTAGATTCCTTCAGTTTTGATTCTCTCCAAAAGATTTTGGCTCGAGATGATAGATGATTGATATATTTAGATGATGTACTTTTTTTCTATTGAATAAAGTAAAAAAAAAAAAAGAAGTGAAATTAACACTTTTTGATGATATATTTTTGCTATATTACAGGTTTGATTCTTGAACTCTTGAATTGTGTTTATTAATTGGATAATTCATTATTAGAAATATATTTCTTTTAAGTTTTTGAACTTTTAATTTTGAGTTTGATATATTTTGTTTTTATAATTTACAACTACAGAAAAATTTTGGAAAATTTTCATGGATAGAAAAAATGTCAAACTATTTACAGAAAATAGAAAAAAAAACACATAGACATTGATAGACTTCTATAAGTATCTATCAGTAATAGACTTCTATCATCATTTATCCGTAATAGAATTTTATCAGTATCTAATAGACTTCTATCATTTCTATCACTGATACACAAATATCTAAAAATTTTACTATTTTGTGTAAATAGTTTCCCTTTTTCTATTTTTAAAATTTTCCTCTAAGATTTCACTATTTCATTTGTAAATAGTTTGATATTTTTTCTATTTGGAGTAATTTCCTTTATATTATAAACTTGTTTTATTTTTTATTTTATTAAAAAATGAAAAAGAAAACTAATTCTATGTATCATAGGGAAATTACTACAAACAGAAAAAATATCAAAATATTTACAAATATAGAAAAAATTCACTGTTATTAGTGATAGACTGCGATGGAATTCTATCGCTCAACCAAATAATTCTATCGCTAGAGCGATAGAAGCGATAGAATTCTATCGCGGTCTATTATTGATAGACGGTAAAAATTTTCTATATTTGTAAATAGTTTGACTTATTTTTCTATATTTAAAAAGAACCCTATATTATATAATAGGTTTAAATTAAAACAACAAAGAATGTCGTAAGCATTATGAATGTTAATTTTGTTTCCATCCCTCACTTTCCACCTAAGCCTTTCTTAGCAATTTCGGCAGAAAAGTTTATGGTCTAATCCCAAGTTTGCAGTCTTCACTCTCTATTTAAACAGAAAAAAAAAAAAAAAAAACCAAGCTTAGATTATTTTTATGATTTTTAAAGTACGAGAGGGTTGAAACTCGAAAGAGCGCATAGAGAGAGAAAAGTAAAACTACATCACATCATTAAAATAAATTATTTTACCTTAATAATTTTTGAAAAAAATTATATTGTAATCCTCAAGTTTTGAATAATATATGCATTTGATCATTGAGTTTTAAAAATGTACTTTTTAGTTCCAAAGTTTATAAATATAAATCTATTTGGTTCTTGAATTTTTAAAATATTTTTTGTCAGTCCTTGAATTTTTAAAAATAAGTTTAAAAGGTCCTACAAATATTTTAAGGTCCTACAAGTATTTTTATTTGACTTTTTAAAAATAATTATATGATATTTAAAATTAGAAAAAAATAGTTTTAGAGAGGAGATGAGTTTTAAAAATTATTCTTCTAATTTAGAATGTCATAGAATTATTTAAATTAATAATAAAAAATTATTTGAGGGACCTTTTAGGCCTATTTCTAAAAATTCGAGGACTAAAAAGGTACATTTTTAAAACATATGGATCAAATGGATCTATATTTATAAACTTAGGGACTAAAAGGTACTTTTTTAAAACTCAGAGACCAAATACACATATTGTTCAAAATTTGGGGACTAAAAAGGCAATTTTCCCTAAAATTTTCTATTTGTTTTCTAGAGTGGGTCGTATCATAGTCTTACTAGGATAAGATACCCAACCTTATCCATCTATGTTTAGGTTATCATTTAAACATGATCCACTTGTATGTCTCTACCTACGTGTTTAAGTTACAACTAATGACCTAGGATCTAAGTCAAATAAAATAATTGTTATTTTATTAAATAAATAACTTGTTTGTATAATACAAATTCATAAACTATAAGACCACGAGATTTAGGGCATCAACCCCAACAAGAAGGTCATGTGTTGTTTAAATGTAAGATAGTTCAGTCTATTTTAGGAAAAATGATACATGATTTGAGAAATTTGGTGGACTAGAATTTGCTGATCAAGGACATGCTGGTTCGAATCCTTGAGGTGCTGAGCGTGGAAGAGTTTCTGGTGTTTTGAGTGACATGTTCGGCTGTGTGGGAGGACCGGAATTGATTGAATCATGGGTTACGTGTTGGGTCGGTTGAGGCAAAATCAGAGTGGTTGATAGGCTATGTTGCTGACATTCAAGCTATTCCTGAGTGTGAGGTGGGGTTGAAGGGCTCTGTGTCTATTTTCCATGGGGATCAAGCTAGGCGGGTTGATGGAAGCTGCGGGGAGATCACTTTGATGTCCATCGAGGGTGAAGTGCTTGAAATTAAACGTCGACGCTACGTGTAATCCAGAAAAGTTGGGTGTTAGCTTGGGTGCAGTGATTAGAGATGATGTTGGGACACTAGTTATAGCCCATGTTGTATATCAAAATGAAAGTTTGGATGCGAAGGCGATGGAAGCTCTAGCTGTGTTGGAGGGGTTGAAATTGGTTGAAGCATGTGGGTATTCTCATGTATGGGTTGAAACTGATGCAGAGGTGGTTGTAAAGAATATGTGTTTCTTGGGGTTTTGCCCTTTCACATTGGGGGATTATTTATGTCGAGACCTATAACCTGTTGTTAAGGCTAAATATTTCTGGTTTTTGTTTTATCTGTAAAACATGTAATAAGATGGCGCATAATTTAGCTGCCTATGCTATTAATGCTTGTCATTCTATTGCTTGGACCAACTCTTTCCTCTCTTGGCTAACCCAAATTTGTTGGGGCTGAGAGGGAAGAAGTGGGGTTTTGATTGGTGTATTTTGTCTGATTTTCTTGATAAAAAAAAAGCTATTAGAATTAAAGAGTGAAATACAATTTACTAACATTTTAAAATATTTGTATATTATTCCAAAAGTATTTGTATTCATTTATTTTATTTAATTTAAGTTCAACATAATCAAATTGTGACAAAATATTTATGCATACTAGCCCATAATACGTAGGATGCACTTGAAATTTATAATTTATTTTATTACAATAAAAAACTTTTAAAAGATTCTAATTAACGAAATAGTCATTTGCATTGTCTTACCCAAATAGTTGTAATTACGTGGGATGCATGTGAAATTTATAGTTTATAACTCTTTGAGAGAAGAAAAAAAGGTATTTACTAAGTTTTAAAGGACAATGAACTCCTATTCAAACATATCCCAACTATTAGATTGTGATGTTTCGTATATATGATCTAGATCACACCCATATACGAAAAAAAAAATACACCAATTGGTTTTGAATAGTTGTAGCGGGGCAAAAGGTCGTGACTCTTCATTGAAATACATCTCTATTGTTAGATCATGATGTTTCATATCTATGGTTGAGATCATACTTATACACAAAATGATATACAACTCCATTTTGCAAATCAATTTGACTTGAATAGCAGTAACAAGGCAAAAGAATGTGATTGTTTCTTCAAACATATATGCCTATTGTTAGATCGTGATGTTCCATATTTATTGTGACCTAGATCATACCCATTAACGAAAAGACAATCAACTTCAACTAAAATAGTTGTAATAAACAATAAAGTAGAAATTATTAAAAACTGCAAACGCAAAACATGATTGAAAATATTATTCTTGTAGCCCAATTTCACTTGAGTAATTTCAATGGATAGCAGTTTTAAAGCTAATATATAAGTGTATAGCAAAAGCAACATTTTAAAACAATTGCAAATATAGCAAAATCTATCAGTGATAGATTCTATCATTGATAAACTCATATAAGTAATATAGTTTACCACCCTGAAAGTTGATCTAAATTTTGCTATATCTATTGATACTTTCGACTTAATTACTACATTTGCAATTATCTCTTCACATAGCTGTTTTTATATAGTATGTAAGTATAGATTTATTAAATGAAATGAAAATAGCAATTTCTAATTTTTGAAATTTCCAACTAAAATTTCTATTTTAATTATCATTATACTCCCACAACTAAACACACACCGCCAATATTCTTGGCGATGTTTACGACATTTTAATTATTTTCCAGATAATTCTATCAAAAATAATATATATATAAATCGGTCAACAAAGAAAATTTTATTTTTTCAGATTACTCATCGTCGAATCTAAGTTCGTTCCCACACCCATAGCTAAAGGATAAAGAGAGAACTCTTCGATTCATAGCGTTCAAATTTCCTTCCTCTGGTGTTCTTCGCATGGCCCGAATTCTATCTCTTTCCCAATCTTTCATCTCCTCCAAGTTGCAATCTGCGCCATTGAAATTATCGCTGTTGATTCCATCTTCCTTTGCCCTCGGTCATCGGAACCGATCTACACGTTCCGGTAAGGTCAAATTCATCGAAATTGACCTCGAATCGTCCTCTTTCGGGGCTGATTCAGAGGTTCTTGCTATTAGGAAGCTCGACGACTTTGTACAGAAGATTATCGTTGAGCGATCGACTCCTGATTGGCTTCCGTTTGTTCCTGGTTCGTCATTTTGGGTTCCTCCACGCCGTACCAAACCACGCAGGGTGGTCGACCTATTCGATAAATTGGTTGAACCGATCACCAAAGAGGATTCCCCTTCCCTTGCTAATGCCCGTGGTTGGCCCTGCTTAGATTTTTTCGCCAAAGGTATATATGAAATTTACGTTTTTTTCCGGATCGGTTTACGTTCAGAGGTTGATTAATGCGGGATTGATGATTAAAATTTGTGATTTTTAGGCGTTGTTAGTTCTATCGCTTGTACTATGATTGGGAATTTGAGTTATTCGTTATTAATTCAGAGTGATTGAATTTCCGGATGTTCTTCTAAATTGGAGTCGTAAATCAACCGTCTTTTTGTTTGAATGTAAAATACTACTGATTCGTTGGTGCATATGAATTGGGATGATACGTGTGATAGGTTTATTTGATGGTGATCTAATTCGAATTGCTTCAATTAGAGAACAGCGGTGTCATTGTCTCTTCTTTTAGGTTTTATAACGCAATTAGCTAGCTGGCCTTCAAAGCTTTGGTTGCAAAGTTGTTCTTGAGTTTTATAGATCTGAATTGTGCTGTAGAACCCTACCATAGGGTTTCATGTATTGTGACAAGGTTTTGTCTGTGAAGAAAGTTCACAATTGCTTACTGCAATTTACCCAAAAAAAAAAGGTTGAGTACATGTGAACAATCTGAGGTAATATCTTACTGTCTTGACATTTTAGCTGAATCTCAATTCAGAATCATCATTTGCAGTTGCACTCAGGATGTAAAAACATGTGAGGGAATACTGTATGATATGTTTATGGTTTATGTCAACATGTTACTAGTCACGTGATTTTGTAGTTTTGAGTTGTGAATCTGTGATAACTTGAAATTCCAGATGTCTGCGAGTAGTGCTTCTAATAACATTTAGATTGCAATTCATCAAGCATTACTAAATTACAGAGAATAAGAAACCCCTGGTCGTTTGCTCCAACCCCCCACTTCTTGATCCATTTACTTTCGTTGTCTCATCCACTTTATCTAATTCTAGTTTCTCTGTTTCTTGTCATTAATTAGACCTGATTCCAGTGGCTGGTTGAGATATGGGCACATAATCATAATGATGATTGTGTGCATTGACATAGTAATTTGGTTTAGGCTAGCTTTGACTATTTCATGGTTCATCTGCCCTAAGAAATGCAATATTTTTGTTGCGAGACTTAGAGCTCTCAATAAGGTGTAGGATAGCATTCCTTTCTTCTAGGTATCATGCCTTGTCAAAGCCGAAGTAAGAATGTTTTTCTAGTATGAACTTTTCTGTTTTTATAAATACACAACATTGTTTCTACCCTATTTCAATTTGTGCTATCCTTGCAGCTAATCTTTTCTGTATTGTTCTAATTTTACCTGATGTCCTTGAAGGGAGTATGCATTTAGTATTGTTGCTGTTGCCTAACTTACAAATATTGGATTGATTGGAGCTTGAAAAGCTCAGCTTTAATTTGTTAAATATAGTGATCAGCATAAGGATATGTTTGATTAAATTAATCCAAGTTATAATTTTACTTTCCAGCCTGAGTTTCTGTTGGCTACCAGGCTATAGTTTGAATAATAGTATTCCCAGCCTTCTAGTCTGTAGCCTGAATAAATGTATTCCATCTTTCATAATTCTATATTTTGTCAACATTTATAAATTTGGCTCTTTTTATCTTGGGCTTTCATTTTTTGTATCGTCCCCATGTATTCCTTTATCTTATCTCATTGAAATTTGAATCTTTGTAAAAAAAAAAGCTGTATTCCCAGCTACAAGCCTCATACAATGATTACAGTGATGTAAGTCCAGTAGTTCACAATCAAGCATGCAAAGGGATTTGTTTTTATCGCCCATTTGGTGATGGGGATAGGAATCAAAATATTTGCATCTGTTTTGGCGGTTAAATTGATTAAAATTTTGCCTTAAAAACTGAGCTTATTGCAGACCATTAAAGCCTTTTTTGTAATCACATCTGCCAACATTTTGTACTAATTATATTGATGGAATGATGACATTTTTACTTGAATGTAGAGTCCATCTCTGGAGCAACTCGGTTGGCTCCGGTAGATACTGAGTTGGAAACTTCAAATGAGGTGGAGTTGGAGATTGAGGTGAAGACACCAACAAGTACAGATAACTCAAGCCAGCCCGAGGATTGAGAAAGAAGAACCTCATACCTCATCCACTAATGCAGTTGGGTGGGTAAATTTGGCATTATTAACAAGTCCAGATTGTTGAAGTATCTAATATATCAATATGCAGATGGTCTGGCAAGCAAGGGTACTGTTCTTAATATATATGGTTCACCTTTGCAGGTTCGTTAGATGGTTGTTGGAGATTCGAGAAACCGAATAGAGTGGAAAATGATGGTGACGAGAGGCCGGAGAGAAATGGGATGCTCTACAGATGGTTCCAGTTTGACTGCTGTGGTATACACTTCCATTTGCTTCGTCTAAACTGCCCTGTCTATTTAAAGCCCACTCTGCAACCCCTCCCCAAACTAATGGTTGTTTATGCTTTCGTTGTTTTTGGACTGATTACTTTAGGATCTCCAGATTCACCAGCTTGTTATTTAAATGAGGTGAATTATCAACCCCTGTCCTATCAAATCTATGCACAGCCACAATAAGAATTCTTCCTTATGTATGTATAAAGTAACTGTTAAATTGTTTTCCATTTCAAGTGCTTGAAGATCAATCTAAGTTCGTAGTTGCAATATTTTCTAGACTGGTTGGAACTTTTGTGCTATTGGCATACTGGTTTTATGTGTTGCTAGAACCTTGATGATCTGCCTCTTCTGCTCTGTTTATATATATATATATATATGTATTCGTGAGTGTTTGGGTTAGCTTGGTCGCATTTCAACTAATCTCACATGACAACTTGTTTTGACTCTATAACATTTGGGTGTCGAGAAAATTTATATGATATTAGATCTCTTATGTACTGTTATTTGGAAGAAAGTATGTATGATCTGTTAGACACAATTAAATGCATTATAGCAGGTCAATGACATTTAAGAATTGAATTCATAATTATAACGATGGCTATTACTTGTTTCCTTGATTGCTCTTGTTTGTTTCCCTTTTTTCTAAATCGAAAAAGAAGAAAGATTTAAGTCAATTTGATTCCATACTTTGAAGGATTTTGATTTTGTACTTTCATTTAAATAGTGACGGTTGTTGATGGGATTAATAAGATTAAGAGGTTTGTGGTTTGAATCTCTCGTCCAACTAAAAAGCGGTAATTTAGTAAGAAAATATCAAATTTAAATAAATATATAATGCTCTAATTGAGCTCCTCCTCCTCTTCTCCACAAGCAATCACATATTATCCTCTCTCTAAATATTCAGATATTCACTAAATTTAGATATTCACTAAATTATAACAAATATTTGTGAATTTTGTTTTTTATATAAGTTGCAATATTACTTATGAACTTTTATAAATTTTTTAGAATTTCAAACCGTAATTGAGACTTAAAATTGTGTGATGAAAAATAAAAAATGATACAGTGATCTAAATTTTCTTTTTAGGTCACAGTCACACTAAAATATTTCAATTCTGGTCTGAAATATTAAGCAATTTCTACTCTAAAAATATTTAAAAATGTTTAAATTTCTACTTTTAAAACATTTGTAGAAGTTCATGAATTATAATGATATTTTTGAGAGTATAAGGGTATCTTTTCAGACAAGTAACAAAGTTTAAGGGGATTTTTATATAAATAGTTTAATACTGCGTGCAATCCATTGAACGTGGTTTGTAAAATTTATGTATTAGAGAGTTTAAATTAAATTGATTGAAGAGAATGAGTTTGGATTAAATTTTAGTTTATATGTAAATAATTAATTAATTATTATTGTAAATCAACCATGAATAGCTAAAATATATTATATTATTAAAATAATATAATAAATCCTTGCAAAAAAAAAAAAAAAAAAAGGACAAACCTAAACCTTCAAATTAGTCCTTTTTATTTTGATTATCTACTTAATTTCAAATTTTTATTTTATTTTATATCATTTGATTACTCACTTATTTTAAGATTCAATTTAAACCAACCAAGTATTTAAAAAAAATTTGAATTAATTATTTGATAATTAATTATATATGGAAAAAAAATTTTAAAATAGAAAAATAAGGGAAACTATTTACACTAATAGACCACCTAGACCATAAAAATCTATCGGCGATAGAAGTCTATCACTTATAGATAGACTTTGCTAGATTTGCAATTTTTTAAAAGTGTTGTTGTACACTTGGTTATTATCCTTAAAATTGCTACTCATTACAATTACCCTTCAAGATTATTGAATCAAATCGAGTCCAATCCACTTCTAAGTTTTCATGAGGTAGATTCCTTCAATTTCAGTTCTCTTCAAAAGATTTTGGCCGAAGATGATAAATGATTTTATGAACATAATTGATCAGAGAAGGTTTTAAACTTAATGGGAATATAATATAAATGACAAACATTTTAACCGATTAAAAAGACATAAAAATGTTTATTTATTAATTTAAACATTTTTAATTTTTAATTTTTATAAATTTTCAGAAATATCTATCAATACTGGTATTTTGTAAGATTGAGATGACATTGGTATTTTAAACATGAGAGATGCAAATGCATAAATTTAAGAAAAGCAAGAGTAGGAAATGAAGGAGCAAATAATGCTTGTGGAGGACTTGATTGGATTATAGTGCAAAAAATAATTCCAGTATTTAAAATTTAATCCAATGAACAAATGAAAATACTTGAGTGACTTCAATTTAATTAAAAAAAGAAAATTTGAGCCAGGCTACCTAAGCAACATTGAACTATAAAATTCATTAAGAATATATGTGATTATCTGAGTTAGATAGAATTAGCCCATGTTTTAATTTTTCTAATCATACTCTGAAAAGCTTGTTAAATGTTTAAAATGAATGGAACAACTTAGCAATAGAAATAAATAATGTTACTTTACATAAATAAGGTGAGGTTATGCAAGTTGTTTAATATAAGATCATAGTTCTCTTAGTGAAGTATATGTAATATTCTCCGCAAAAGGATAAAGAAATCATCATGGCAAAAATTTAAATCAGTTGTATGTAAAATGGAAAAAAATAAAACATAAAAGCGTCGACTGAGTGAAAATTTTAAAATCACTTATCTCATGTTTAAAATCATTTTAAAATATAACTTTAATCACTCAAAATTAATTTATTATTTAATTTTACCGTTTTAAATGCAAGTTTATATCGTCAAAGTTGGTTTTGAAGGATTAAAAACATGTTTAAGAGTAATTTTAAAAATGACAAACGTGATTCTAGCTATTTTAGAATCACTCTCAGACATAACTTAAAGTTTTAATCTTTTAGATATTAAACTTTATCTTTGCCTCATCAAAATAATTGTTATTAAAAAAAACTATAGACTTAACATAAACATGACATAATTTAGTAGATTAAACACAAATTACTGTTTTAAAGGTTGATGGTTCAATCTCCCACACCTTGCAATTATTGGATCAAAAAAAGAGAAAAATTAAAGAAAACACTCATTCATTCATGTTCATTTGGGTACAATAAAAGCTGATTTTTTTTCTTTTTTCTTTTTAAAATCTAAATGGCCTAATTTACGTTACGTTAATATCGAATAACCCAAGTTTTGAAAACAATCAATTCTAACCTTTTGCTTATGTCACATACCACTTAGAACGCAATGACTATTTTCTCTATCTCTCTTCACTCGCGTTTTTCCCTCAGATGCTCGCACTCATAATAAATGGTTGAAAGAATGGCTAGAAGCATGAGTGCAAGGATTCGTCGAAGTAGGTGATGAACAGTTGATTGATGGCATGAAGTGTGAGCATGAGCATTGGTCGAAGCGAGTGATGAACGATCAGACGGTGGCCACAAGCGCAAGCGATTGAGAGAAGGAAAAAGACAATACAAATTTGAAGGGGAGAAAGAAGTGCAAGCAGAGGGAGAGAGAAAATAGCGAACTCAATCTAAGTGACATGTGAAACAAGCAAAAAATTAGTATTTATTCTTATCAAAAATTTCGAGTCATTAGATATTAACGCAACACAGATTAGGTCATTCTTAAATATTTTTTTTTAAAAAAAAAAATAAAAAAATAAAAAGGCTAATCCATGGGGTAATATGGAGGCCACCTGTTTTCTTTTCACGGCATACTAAAAAAAACTTAAAAAAAAGAAAAAGAAAAAAGATTGTTATTTCATAAGTGTAAAGTTGATGCTGACGTGGCGCATTTCAATTGGCGAGGACACGAATGTCGCACAATAAAGCAATTTGCCTATTCTCCCTCCGTTAGTTTCTTCCGAAGGCATTCGATTGTCAATTCAATTGAGAGTTTAATAATTTTTGTTAGTTGAATGGAAAAGAGAGTGTGCTAATTGCTAAACAAAAGTATTTTGAATTTGATTTGATTTACTTCCAATGGCGGAAGGACCAGAAGCGATCCCTTCAAGCTCTCAATCCTCTTCTGCTTTGAAATGGCAGAACGACAATCTTGAACAGACCCAGGTGAAGGTTTTTTTTTCCAATTTTTTTTTTCTATTTTCGTTGATTTTATGCGAATTCGTTTTATTTCGACTCGGGAATTTCAATTTCAGACGAATTTCCATTTTCTGGCTGTGTTTAATGGAGGTTTCTTCTTAATGTTCTTCCTTAGGGTTTGCTTACCGTTTTAATTGACCTGCTATCTATGTGGGTTTATTTATTGACACCTCTGTTGGATTAGCTTTTGAATTGAATGTGGGAAACGTGTGAATTTTAGCCAACTCATACATTTGCGATTTGCTCTAGAAAGTAATTGATTGTAATTTAGTGGGAAAGGTTTTTAAGAGTATGAATTACATGAATTTGGGAATGAACAAATCCCTTCACAATGGGCTGGTGGAGGCATTTCAGGTCAGAGTGGCTCTTGTATAATAGTTCGTATTGCGCTTTAAATGTTGATAATAAGATGAGTTTGGTAAGTCTTGCGGAAATTCTTTGAAGGTTTGGACCGAATTGAGTTATAGAATCTTTTAGGGTCCATCCCTGTTCTGAGTTTACTGTTAAATAAGAGTTGTTTAGGAATGTTCTGAAATCATCAAGACGGTTTGATGTTTGCACACAAATGAATTAAATTTGGCGTTGAGTTGTTCCGGGATGGATCTAAAAGAGTTATGGTGATTGAGTGTTTCCTAGGTAGAATGCTGGTTTTTGGCCGAAGTTCTTT
The DNA here is from genome assembly GCA_002890555.2 of Lagenaria siceraria. Classification (NCBI taxonomy): domain Eukaryota; kingdom Viridiplantae; phylum Streptophyta; class Magnoliopsida; order Cucurbitales; family Cucurbitaceae; genus Lagenaria; species Lagenaria siceraria. The sequence continues at coordinate 21,759,068 of CM016492.1, read as the reverse complement.
CAATTTGCAGGAGATGAATCTTCATGCCTTCTATTTTCTCTATAGAGGATCTACTCGACCAACTTACACAATTGTTTTGGATAAATGCTTCCAAATACTTATCACAGCATCATGTGTTATATCTTTATGCCTTCAATTTTATTTACGGAGGATGTACTGGACCAACTAACACAATTGTTTTGGATATATTGCTGCTAAATATTGAACTCAACATCGTGAAGCTCAACCTCTGTTAGTAGGGACATTTTGTTCAGTTTGTTGCAGCCATCAGTCCAAGCAAGAACCTTGCTTTGGTAGTAAATGATGTCGAGCTTGGAAGAAAATAATAGCTACTATGGGGGAATTGAGTAATTTGTCAGAAAATGATTGATACAGCAGCAAATTAATTCATTATACGGAAGTCCTATCTAACATAAAGGCATAAACTGTAAACTTTAGTATAGTACAAGTAACACAATGAGTTTGACTACTAAGTTTAAGTACATGTGGTTCCATTGAAACTTCCTTACATTGGCTTCTCACTTGTGATATGGTGCTATTTAAAATTTTAAGATATCTAATCAAAAAGTGTTTTTTTGATTTGTTTCTAGCAATCTGAACTAGAAGAGAGTGCTCATGCAAATGTTTACTTTAGTTTTTTATTAATGCTTTTTACTTGGAGAGACTCTATTCCTTCTGAATTCTTTTTTTGATTTCAGGTTCCTAAAATTTCTAGTTTCCCAACTTTTCCAAATGGTAATGTGCAAATGATTCCAATCATGTATCCTGCACTTGTTCCTGGATCAGCTGCTTCGGAAAATCAAAATCGTGGAGCTGGTATTTATGCGGTTCCTTCTTTTCCATCAATGGGGGGGTCCATTATTGGAATGACGACTAACAATCTTATTCCTCTGACTTACAGCATACCCACGTCAGTATCTCTATCATTATTCTATAAAATGAATTGAAAAAAAGTAATTTATAGAATGGCATTTTGATGTTTGTCATAGATTCGAGATTGGCATTTTTAGGTTTCAATAGGGATTTGATTGAGTGATGTTTTTCATGTAAATTTCATGTGTCCCATACAAGTTACTCTTACAATGATCTTGAGACTCAACAACTATTACTGAAGACGTTTTTTTTTCCTCCATATTTTGATATAATGTCCAGGAACAACACATCATATATCATTTTGAATGTCAACCTCCTGTTAGGAACCAAGGTAGTATGGGCTACCTTTGTCCCACATTGGTTAGAATGGGATGACTAATGTGGTACTTAAGTGGCTTGGCCCTCCTACCTCAATAGCTAGCTTTTGGGGTGTGGTTCTCCAAGGTGCTTAAGTACCTAACAATGGTATCAGAGCCGGTTGTTAACGTTCCGAAGTGGAACCGGCGGAGGGTTCTGACCGGGTATGGCCGAGTGAAGTACCGTCGGAGTAGTCGTCGGGACGTCGACTTTCCGGGGATGGGGTATTGTTAGGAACCAAGGTAGTATGGGCTACCTTTGTCCCACATTGGTTAGAATGGGATGACTAATGTGGTACTTAAGTGGCTTGGCCCTCCTACCTCAATAGCTAGCTTTTGGGGTGTGGTTCTCCAAGGTGCTTAAGTACCTAACACCTCCCATCTTTTTTCACCAACAAAAATGCATAACAAGCTGAGACTTGTTGACTTCTTTCAATTTGTAGTTTTCAAGTAGTTGGTTCTTAGTGATGATGATTTATTTACTTAGAACCAGAGATTTTGTTTGTGTATGTTCACACATATCTTTTATATTTAACTGTAGCAGATCTGATACCAGTAATAGAACAAGTCCTGAGGGTGGCGCAGCCGTTGAAGAGAATGGGCGAGTAGAAGGACAACAACAGCAACAGCAGCAGCAACCAGCACCCCAAAGACAAGTTGTTGTCAGAAGATTTCAAATTGCAATACAGATTGATTTGTTGCTCATACTGAAGCTCGCTGCTGTTATTTTTCTTGTTCATCAAGATGGTTCAAGACAAAGGCTTATTGTTCTGGTGATTTGTGCTTCACTAGTCTATCTGTAAGCATTCATATCCTTTAACTATTACTAGTTCCTTTTTTATTTGTGGGTTCGATTCCCACAAATAAAATTAGAAAGAACAAAAAACAAAAAAACTATTACTAGTTCCTTATTTGCATGGATCTAGTCATAGGTGCAGCTATTACTAGCCGTTCATAAGTATTCGTAAACTTTCTGATAAACATAACATAAAATGGCTGGTCATTTGCTTCTACCCTTATCCAGGTTTCGGTATTACTTAATGGAAGTGTTTGACGAATCTTGTTATAAATTTATATCCTCTTTTCCGAATTGACATTTCATTTCTTTATATCAGTGAAGTTATGTATCTAGCTGATCCTCTCTTGGATATGTCACAGATATCAAACTGGAGCACTAACACCACTGATACGATGGCTTTCACAAGGCATGCAAAGGGCAGCTGCACCTCCCCATCCACCGAGACCAGGAGTTAGGGCAGAGAATGCTCCGGTAGCTCCTCCAGCTGCAAGGCCAGAAGCTCAGAACGCTGCTTTTGCAGGTATATTTTGCTTAATAGCATATTTCAAGACCAAGTAATGCAGGTTGACCTCATAATGAGATTCTGAGTTGCAAGATTTGGTTAACAACGGTTTTATGAGTCTCATTTGAGCCTTTGTCGATCTAATAAAGTCACTAACTTTTGCGAAAATTTTCTTACAAACAATGGCAGAGGGACAACCGGGGGTGGAGGTCGAGAACCAACCTGCGAATGAAGGTAACCGAGCTGTTGAAAATGAGAATGTGGCAGAGCCTGGTGCTGGAAATGGTGGTCTCAACTGGTGGGGAGTGGTGAAGGAAATCCAGATGATAGTCTTTGGCTTTATTACTTCCCTGCTCCCAGGCTTCCATAACCACATGGACTAGAACATTACTGAAAGCTCATGAAGCAATCTGAAGCTGGAAACAATTTTTCTTTTTCTTTTTCTTTTTCTTTTCCTTTGAACAAACAACTTAAAAAGTTATGAAGTATGTTGGACAAATCTGTCTATATAGACTGAAACAACGAAATTTAGCAAGTGAATTATGGGTTTAGCTTCATGTTAAAAGGACTTTGTTGTCTTTCTCTTTCCCTCATTCCTAGGAGGTTTCTTTGTAAATGAATGCCCCCCTTTAAAGTATAACACTTTCTTTGTATTTTAAACATCTTAGAATTTGAGTTTTGATTTGTGCTTTTCCATTGGAGAAGATGTTGAGAAAGAAGCTGAATTACTCCAAATAGGAGCCTGTTACCAATCGAGAGAAAATATCCATATTGATGATTCATATTTGGCTTAACATTGGGCTTTTCATTTACGCCTCAACTTTATAGAAAAAATTGTAAATATGTGTTTTGTTTTGTTTTTCCCTTGCTTAGGGTAGTTTTCCCGAGAAGACTTTTATCATTTCTATCACCGATAGATTTTGATAGACTTCTATCAACGTCTATTACAATTATCTAAAAATTTTTCTATTTTGTGTAAATAGTTCTTTATTTTTCTATTTTTTAAAATTTTCCATAAATTTATTTATGTATTAGAAAAGTATTTTATTAGAGGAAAAAAGATTATAAAAAAGAGTTAAATTTTAGAATATGAACTTCGAGGTTTATGTCAAATTGGTCTATGAACTGAGTGTTTAATAAATTTCTAAACTTTTAATTTTGTGTTTAATTGGTCTATAAACTTTAAATCGTTTATAATAGATTCTTAAACTTTCAATTTTATATCAAATAGATATGAAAAAAAATATATGAATCTATTGGGTAGACATAAAATTATAATTTTTTTTTTTAAATGTCAAATGTCAATAACCTATTAAATACAATTCTGAAAGTTAAAAAACTTAACATTTTCCAAATTGTGGGTTCTATTTGACAAAAGATTGAAAGTTAAAAGATATGTTAGATCCTTTTAAATATTTTTTTTTAATATAACAACAGTGGAAAATGGGAGACCAAACCTTAACCTCTAAAAGAGGAAGGTCATGCCAATTACCGTTGAGCTAAGCTCACTTTGTACTTTTTAAATTTCAAGTACTTATAGACATAAGTATGAAAGTTATGGACTAAACTAAAAATTTAACTTTAAGAAACAGTTTTAAACAAGCATATCAAATTAGACCGGATTAAAAAAGAAAAAAAAATTGTATGATTGGTCTCTATGGTTAAATTACAAATTTAGTCTCTATAGTTTAGAGAAATTAATGTTTTAACCGTTATAACTTTATAATTAAGAATTTATTTCTGAATTTTATCAAACTATATGAACTAAATTCTTATTATAAATTATAGGGATTAAATTTTAATTTTTTTAAAATTATAGAGACTAAATTTATAATTAAACTGAAATATTCACGATTTTAAAAATGGCTTCTGTTAGATATAAGAATACACTCTTGAAATATCAACATCAGCAATACAACAAAATAGTTTGTTAATACGCTTTTTCTTTTTTAAAGTACCAATAATAATATTAACACATGTTAATAAGACACATTTGCTTAAGTAATAATAAACTGCTCCTTGAAAACGTACACTTAAACATCTTCTTTTACTTTTTTAATATAAAAAACTGCTACCTAAATTACAACCAAAATTAAATATTTTATTTAAAAAATCTTTTTAGTTATGTGAGAGAGTGCTTTCCATTTAAATATTAAAAAAAATAGTCAAATTTATCGAAGATTATCGCTCAAGTGATATAATTTTATCGTAGTTTATTGCTGATAGACAGAAGAATTTTTCTATATTTTTAAATAGTTCGATAATTTTTTTCTTTTAACAAAACCCTCAAATATATATCCTGCATATAATATAGTTAAATGCATTTTTATCAGAATTAACATACAAAAACAATCTTTAAATAAAAATATATAAGAAATTTATTACCACTCGTTCAACTAAAAAACGATTTATTCTTCTTTTCCTTTTCATTTCTTTTCCTTCTCATGACACACTTTATAAAAGAAATCTATTGATCGTCTTAATTTGTCAATTTAAAAATCACTCTTAAACACGTTTTAATCAAAATTGCATTCAGAAGTGTAAAATTAAATATTAAATTAATTTTAAGTGATTAAAATTATATATTAAAGTGATTTTAACAATTTTAAAATCACTCCTAAACATACCCTTACTATTAGTATATGAATACAAACTGTTAATACTCGTTTAAAAAATATTCTTAAACTTTCAAAAGTTGCATTAATACTCTTAGTCATACAAAAAAATAAATTTTAAAAATGCTTCTACCTTTAGTATAGCGATCAATTTGTTTAGAGCTTTCTTGGCTTCGAAAAGCACCAATTTTAAATCAAATTATATAGATATTTGCTTTTTTTTTTTCTTTTCAAAATGATACTCACATTTTTCCCTATTTGTCCAATTCTCACACCAATTTTCTCATAACAAAATATACACCAAAAATTCAAGTTAGAATACATAATCTCACAAAATTCCAAAATAAAAATCTCCCCTCAAAATTAACAAAAAAGATCAATAACTCAAAATAAAAATGATGTATTTGACTATTAAGGCACACTCAACTACTAATGTACAACCTTATTAAAACATTTAAGTCCTAAGGTTTCATGTGTGCTTTCATTATTCTCTCTCTGTTTTTTTTTTTTTTTTTTTTTGTTATAATCTATATACCTTAAGTGGAAGAAACTATTTTTTTTTTAAAAAAATATTTTTTAATGAGATAAACAAATGCCAAAACAATTAATAAGAATGAGCCAAAGGGGCATGACCCTTCTCCCTAGAGGTCAAAGGGTGTAGATAAACAATAAGAATATGTTTAACTTTTTTTTTTTAAGGTAAGAGTACTAATGTAACTTTTGAAAGTTTAGACGTACTTTTGCAACAAAGTATATGAATGGTTTCTGTTCATATATTAACATCAAGGGTATTTTTGAAATTTTCTTTAAGTTTAAGAGTATTTTTGAAACTTTTAAAAGTTCAAAGGTATTTTTTAAACAAAACTTTCCATTCAAAAGTAACAGTAAATGTATTTTTTTTTTCAAAGTTTAAGTATATTTTTGAAATTTTTAAAAGTTTAGGTATATTTTTTTTACACAAAATACAAACTTTCAGGAAATTTTTCATAATTTAGCCAAGAAAAAAATAGAAAATTGAAATTTTGTTAGGAAGTAAATGTTGATTTTACAAGAATCTACTTTTAAAAGCTAATAAACTGTAAAAAAAATGTGACAATAATGAACATATGATCAAGAAATAAGTGATTATTCTAATAAATTTATGCATAAACAATCTTTCCAAACACTTAAAATCGTTAAGATTTTTACGTAATCACTTTCAACACTTTCAAAAGTAATTTCAAAATTCTTATAAATAACAATAAGTATTTTTATCGTCAAGCTATGTTAAAATTTACAATTAATTTTTTTTTATTGTTGTTATTATATTTGGTGGGGGTTGAGGGCTATTATTGTTTTTTTTTTTTTTTTTTTTTTTTTTTTTTTTTGACTTCAAAGGCTAATATTAAGTGTGTTAATGTTAATGTTGGTTTGCATGGACTCCTTCAAAATTCACATGGCACGACTTTTTAATAATAATAATACTTGTAGTAAAGTGACTCCTTGGCCCATTCGTACCCAATGTTCGGTCCACATCAACTAGCCTAACAATTAGTCAAAAATTCACATATCAATCATAAATAACCAATCATAACTCATCGATTAAGACACCTATACTTTTAAAGTCGGATATTTATTTTAAAATTATGTTATTCATATTGTCTAACTACTGTTAAAGGAAAGAGACTCACAATACAACTATCTGCGACTTCTTCAAGTAGATCATCGCCAAGATCCACTACACCAAAATTGACTTTCCGTGACACAAAATGGTTGTCAAATTGAGGAGGGAGAGATAATTTGTCATAATTTTTTTTGAAAAAAAATCACAAGCAGGAAAAAAACAAAGATTTCAAATTTTAATAAATTTACGACAAATTTTGTCATTAAAAATTCAGTTATGACATTTTTCAAAAGTGCCATTGATACTCATATGTGTGAGGCAATGATTGAAAATAATTGTCACTGATTTTTGTCACACCTACATGTTTTGACGATATAGTTATGTAAAGTAATTAATTTAGCATATGTTTTAATATTTAAAATAGATAATATAAAAGGTAATTGTTTTAAATGGAAAAACTGCTGGAAATATTTTCAAATATAATAAAATGTAATGGTCTATTATTGATAGGCACTTATCGTACACATATAGACAATGATAAATGATAATAGTTTATCAGTATCTATCACTAATAGACAATGACATTTTGCTATATATGTAAATATTTTAGCTCTTTTTTGCTATATTTGAAAATAGCCCTACAACGTTTTCAACTCGACTAAAACTATATATATAGGTCGGATTAAATTGAACAAAAAAAAAAATTAAAGACTTTGTAGGTCTATTTAGATCATATGGGTTTTAATTATTCAAGTCAAACTGAAACTCATAATTATTATTTAAAAGAATGTCCTTTTTTCCTGCAACATATATATTTTTTAATTTTATTTCTTTAAATATTATTTTCAAAAGAAACTACTTCCCCCAACAACTTTGGAAAAAATAAGGTATTTTGTTGCATAATTTCTCATAATGCAAAAATCGTCACTAAATTACAATATTAACTTAACATTTGAAACCAATAAATGAATAATGTTCAATGTCCAATCTAAACATGCTAGACTTATTGACCATTATAATAGGTTAAATTGTATTTAAAAAAATGTCATTAAAACTTTACCACTATTTCAAAAATAGCCCATATACTTTCAAAACTAACAGTATTACTCGTCAACTTTCATAAACATTTCAAAAATTTCTTTAGAATAGAAATTTCTTAGAACTTTTAACATAATTTGAGATATGATGAAATGATATGTCATTGATCTAAAATGAAAATTTAGATTACCACATAGTTATCAGTCTCGACTTTTGTTCAAAATTCATAATGATTTCTATTTTAGTGGTAGTTTTGAAACATTTACGAAAGTTTAATGGTAATATTGCAACCTTTGAAAGTAGAGAGATATTTTTAAACAAAGGACAAAATTCAAGAGTATTTGTTATAATTTAACCTTTATTTATTCTAAAGTTCATTTAAATATTCGAATATCCATTCTACATATATTGAACTAAAACAAAAAATAAAGAAGAAAAATAATTATGAACTCTATTGAATATGTAAAAAGCCTCTTATAAATACGCTAAAGTAAATTTAATTCAACGATAATTAACTTACGTTCTCTCGTTTCAAGTCAGAAATTCGATCCTCCCCTTCCATTATTATAGTGAAAGACCATATTGAATAGCAATGTTGATAAGGTAGTTTGACCTCTACTATGGGGCACCCAAGTGGGTTGGGTCCAATTAATAATTGGTTGGGACTTTTGTCAGAACCCAACCCAACCCTTATTTCCCATTAATATTCATCCATGAACCCATACAACTCATTTACTATACTATCTTAAATAACCAATAAAATAAAATAAAATATTATTTTGGTCCCAATAGTTTGAGTTTTATTTAATTTTAGTCCTTAAGGTACGTTGTGCTAGTTTATTGTGAATTAAAAAATAAAGTTTGGAGAGATTTTGACCTAATAAATTTTCTTGCATGAATATTATTATTAGAGAAAAATACATTTTTGGTCCTTAGGATTTGAGTCTAGTTTTCATTTGGTCTCTAAGTCTCAAAATGTGGCACCTTTAGTTTTAAGGTCTTAGTTTGACTTCAATATTTAGTCTCTAGGTTTTAAAATATTACACTTTTAGTCATTAAATTAGAGTTCTGTTTCATTTTTGGTCTCTAAGTTTGAAGATTTATACTTTTAGCATTGATTTTTTTAGTGGTGTACTCACTTCAGCCTTTGGCGTTCATGTATATTGATTAATCTAAAATAATTATGAAGTAAAAATTTAAAATTAATTTGAATAGTGATGAAAAAAATAGTAAAACTTAAATAACTATGATTTCCTTAATTCTTTTAAATTAATGTTTGAAAGTGAGTATTTAGGAAAAAAATCGAGATTAAAAGTGTAAATCTCGAGATATAGGGACCAAATTGAACTAAAACTCAAACCTCAATGATAAAATTATAATATTTTGAAACCTAAGGACTAAATTAAAATCAAACTCAAAACTTAACGACTAAAAGTGTAATATTTTGAAATCTAGACAAACTAGACCCAAAACCTAGGGACCAAAAAGGTATTTTTCTTCTTGTTAATTTAACCAATTTTGATAAAATCTAATTTTGAAAGATTAAATTTAAGATTTATTGAAACTATGGTGATTAAATTTGAACGAATTTTAAAGTATGGAGACCAAAATGATATTTTGACACAAAAAGACCACATTTACTATACAATTCATACATTAAATAAATAAATAACTAATTAAAGTTGTCAACCTGAGCATAGTTGACATACATTCTCAACCAAGAGGTAAGGTTGGAATCCTCAACTCTCAAATTGTAGTACTCAGAAAATAAAATAAATAATTAAATAAAAGTTCTAAGGGCAAGTTTAATATTTTTATTTGATAAATCTTTGAATCGTAAAATTTGTTTAATATGTTTCTAAACTTTAAAATTTTATATCCTATAAAAACACAAAATAATAGTTGAATGCTATATATAATAGATTTATTAATTAAAGAAAAAAAAAATCTAACATCGTATGTGACAAAAGAATTAGACACAAACTTCAAAGTTCAATAACTTATTCAATCGAAAATTAAAAAGTTCGAGAACCTATAATTGACCCTTATTTAGGACCTGGTCTCTAAAGAAGTCTTTTCGATAAAGAGTTGGATGGATGGGTTGATTTGATCGATTTTTTTGATATAATACCAACCTACAATTGGATGGAATAGAGACAACGATAGGGTTTAGGGTTTAGTAGTCCATCCAAGTGGTGGGAGATCTCTTTATGAAGGCTGTCTTTTGAAAAAGGATGGAAACGGTCACAAGGGTGAAATCTCCTCTTATTGATAGAATTTAAAAGTTCTTTAATGCCACAAGAAAATCAAGTTTGTTTGTTTGTTTCTTCCTTCCTCATAGATACAATCTTCTACTTCTTGTTAAAGCTTTAGTCACAATTATTGTTAGGAGGAATACGGTTTAGCTTTTATTTGGTTTCTAAATTTCAAAATATTATACTTTTAGTATTTAAATTTTGAATTTAGCTTCAATTTAGTCTTTAGATTTCAAAATGTTACAATTTTACTTTTGATGTTTGAGTTTTGTTTCAATTTGGTCCATATATATATATCAAAATTTACACTATTAACCTTGATGTTTCATTAAATACTTACTTTCAGTCTTTGATGTACGTTAATGTCTACTAATTAATTTAAAACAATTATGAGAAGTGAAATTTTAGAACTAAGTTTAATAATGATGAAAAAAAAAATTTAACTCAATTACTTTTAATTCTTTTAAATTAATTAATATACATTAACATCGAAAGTGAGTATTTAATGAAAAGTTGGGGTTAAAAGTTTAAATCTTTTGAAATATAAAGACTTAAATTGAAACAAAACTCGAACCTTCAAGAATAAAATTGTAACATTATTTTGAAACATATGGACTAAATTGAAATTAAAATTTAAAATTTAATGACTAAAAGTGTAACTCTTTGAAACATAGAGACCAAATAAAAACTAAACTTGAAACCTAGGATAAAAAAAATATTATTTTCCTATTATTATTATTTTGTAATTATAACCTTTCTTCCATCATTGACAATTGGAAAGTTTTTTTCCCTTCTTTTGGGAGGGGGTGCCCACTGTCCTCTACCCCCAACCATTTGGTTGTTTCTATCTTTTCTATTAATACATTTTTTTTACATTTATCTCTATGCAACTCATTTTTCGTCACATGGAGAACTTTTCTTTTATAATTGAAAATGATATATAAAGATAGGTACAACCAAAGTTTAAAATGTCAATGTTGACTAAAATGTCGAAGTTTGAATTTTACAGAAATATCGATAAAACGTCAAAGTCAACGAATATATCTAAAAATTTATAAAAATAGATTTAAATTTGTAAAGAAACATTTTATGATTATCAAACAAGATAACATATCTATTATTTATACATTAGTTACATTTGTTGCTTATTCTTTTATGTTTCCTGAATTTTTCTACGATACAATGAAAAGAAAAATACTTAGGTGCATCTCGGGTAATACCTAACTTCGTACATACCACCAAATTCTTCAATCATAATTTACTATGTGACAGATTCTTTTTATTTCTTTTTTATGTGAGTAATGAGAGAGGATATATAAAGATGAGTGCATCTTAAGATGTACCTAAGTATTATTCTAATGGAAATATCGATATGTCCATAAAAATTTTATATTATGGGTACAACTTACCTATAATTTGAGCCCTATAAATAACTCATTTAATATAGCCGGAAAGCCGAAGTTACGTACATAAAGGGTCCGTTAAGAGTTGAACCAGCAGACTTTGCTTCTTTGTATTTATTTAGAGTCGGACCTACGAAAACATTTATAACATCACAAGGTACACTTTGGTAATTTCAACTTTTTAAACCAAAATTCAATGAGGAAATCTCCCTTGCCTATGGAATAAGTTCGATAGGTCGATATTTTATTTAATATTTTTACATATCTATGATTTCAATATCAACGATAAATAAACATTTCTATTCCATCGTTAAAAAAAATCATGAAACATACAAAATAATTAACAAAATCAAAATGTAACCTCAACATTTCTATCAGTATCAACATTTTAAACTTTTAATTAAGTTGAACCACACCCTTCAGTTGATTTAGATTTTCAGATTTTAAGATTGAAAATTTAGTGGGTCTGTTCATTTGTTTTTTGATTTGTATGTTTGTTTATCTTAAATCTGCATTATTGGTTTTTGATCTTACATCGTCAAGGTTACAGTGAATTTAATCAATAAATCAACTCGAACAAATGGATTATACTTCTAGAGTGTGTAGTTTGAATTATGATAAAAGTAATTTAAACTATTTTAAAATTAGGATTGGAAAATTATCGACCATAAAAGCAAAATTGTGTCAACCACTTCATAACATTTAAAAAATAATAATAATAATAAGGTTAATGGCAATTTTGTATCTGCCACTTTAAAGAATGTTAAATTTGCAATTACCTACCTCAAGAGTACCATAGAATCATAACCTTTTTTTTTTTTTTTTTTTTTTTTGCTAAAAATAAAATCATTACATTTGATTTAAAAAATATGACCCAGTTGACCAGTTCTCTATAATGTTCGATAATAGTACGTAGATGATAATTAATGGTACTTTCTTTATTTCTTTCGATAGTACAAGTTTTTTATTAAATATTTCTAAACTTTAGGATAATTTTACTCTTGATTTTGAAATTTATTATAAAAAAACTCTTTAAAAATTATTCTTAAAGATATTTTTCTGTTAAAATGAAGGATGCAATTTACGTGATAACTGATGTATAAAAATTAGATTATATAGAATATTAAGATTCGTTATTTACTATTTATTTCATCACAAACTAATTTATACAATCAATTTAAACATCACTTAGCACGCCAATTTACATGAATAATGTTGAAAATGATGTTACGTATGTTGTCCACTATTAACATGCTTGTCGTGTCTCAATTTACTATTTGTTCTGATAAAAAAACAAACAAACAAAAAACTGGTCAAAGATATTTTTGAAACAAGTTTCAAAGTTCTAGGGTAAAAAAAAAATTAATCTCAATCCACTACCTACATTTACTTTTTGAACTCATCATCTACTTTTTTTTTCTACTTTTTATGAATATTTTTTTTATAATTGTAAGTGAAATTAACTTTGATTAATTGTATAAGTTTTGATTTTAGATAAATTTTGGTACATATTATTTTAGAAATCTAGATAATAGTTACAATCAATAATGTGAATTTTATCAACTAACACCTATCCAATAATTAAGAAGAAGCATTGCAAGGTTTTTAGGGTTTATACGTCTACACAAAAAAAAGAAATAATACTAAAAATAGAAAAATAATAATAATAAGGACTCTTTTAAAATATAGAAAAATAAGTCAAACTATTTATAAATATAGAAAAATTTTACAGTCTATCACTGATAGATCGCGATAGAATTCTATCACTTTCTATCGCTCAGGCGATAGAATTTATTTGCTTGAGCGATAGAAAGCGATAGAACTCTATCGCGGTTAGACAGTGAAATTTTTCTATATTTGTAAATAGTTTGATATTTTTTCTATTTATAGTAATTTTCCTAATAATAATTTAGTTTAAAATAAAATTTAAAATTAGAAGATAATCACATCATCCAAATCTAAATTAAAAATAATTTTTTACTACGTGAATTATCACGAAATAAAAACATTAATAGAATTAAAAAGATAATCAAATCATCGAATTTCAAATAAATAAATAAATAAGGATTTTGAGTGAAAAAATTGTGTATTATTTTTTTAAAATTCGGAGAGTAATTATTTAATTAAAAAAAAAGAGAAATTTTCACAGATAGAAAAAATGTCAAACTTTTTACAGAAAATAGCAAAAAAAAAATATTGATAGACTTCTATCAGCATCTATCAATGATAGACTTCTATAATTTCTATCACTAATAGACCCTGATAGACTTCTATTAGCGTCTATCACAATTATCTAAAAATTTTGTTATTTTGTGTAAATAGTTTCCCTTATTTTTCTATTTTTAAAAATTTCTCACAAAAAAAATATTTTTTTAAACTAAGAGATGATTATTACAAATTTTAAGAAAAGAATGAATTTTTTTTTTTAAATGATAATCAAATCATTCAAATAAAAATAAAAAGAAATAATTTTAACTAAGAGACAATTATCACAAAATTTTAAAAAATATATATTATTAATTTAAATTTGTTTTGAGTGATAAAAAAAATTTAAAATATATATATATAAAGAAAAAATGATTATCAAATATTGGACTCTTATTTCAACTCATAAAATATGTGCAACACACGTAGTTTCACCCAAACTATAAAAGATGTGTTAGATTAATTTTGTTATTGGATTGGATTGAGTTAATTTTTGGAATTTCTACCTAAAAAGCCTTAATAATCCAGATATATAGATATATATTAAAAGTTTTAATTTTTAGGGTTTAGCATTATGTTGAATTTTTTTTTTATTTTTTTTTTTAATTTTGTAATAGATATTATGCATATTTGTTATCTAACCTTTTAATTTTATGAATTTTTTTAATTATTAGTAAGATGTTGTAGATAAATTTAAGCATTTTAAATTAATAAAAATAATAATAACCCAAAAACTCAATCTAATCCAATCTTAGGGTTAGGTTGGGTTGGAGACCCTCTTCGAGTCTTTCAGGTTGGTCCAAAAAATTTTCAACTCAATTTAACTCGTGTACACCCTTAATTCCAACTTAAGCACCCATTTATAAATTTTGATTCACAAAGATAATGTAATATTGGTCCTTTATATTTAGTCTAAAAAATAAATTAATGAATGAATAATAAATTTATTTATATGAGTTAAATTACAAGTTGAATTTTTTTAATTTATAGTGTTGTATTAGATAAAATGTTTATTTTATCTAATAAATTGTTTAATTTTAAAAAAAACTAACATATATTTATTAGACACAAAATCATAGTTTAATTTTTTTTTGGATGGAATTCCTTAAATTTATTTTGGATATATTTAATAATTGACACACACTCTAATTATTATTATTATTATTATTATTATTTTTGCTTGGCTCAGTGGTCATGCGCTTGGTAGATTACCCCATGAACTCCAACGGTTGAACATTTTTAATCTTAAAAAAAAAAACCTTTATAACTTTTTTTAATTGTATAATAATAATATTTATTATTATTATTTATTATTATTATTATTATTATTATTATTATTATTATGTTTCAGTTTTTCTTTTCATGTTCTTAGATTAGATTTTTATAATTTAGATAAATATTACTAATTTAAACACTCTATTTCTAGAATACAAAAATATTAAGAGGAATTGCATAAATTACTTTTAAACTATGAATTTTTTTATAATTACATCAATTAATTACTTTTATATTGGAATGCTTTATATTATAAATAAAGTGGTTTAATAATATTTATTTAAATAATAAAATAATAATAATAAGAGTGATATTAAAATGAATAAAAAATGGCAAAATTTTTCGAGTATAAGAATTGAACTTGGGCACCCGAACACATGAGTTATGCTTGACCATTAAGATAGGGACAACTCATAGTAATTGAAAAGTTAATGATTGGACATTTAAATAAACTAAATTTATATGGAATAAATGGAACGAAACCCAAAATTAAAATAAAGTATAGAACTAATTTTATATATTTTATTTAATGTTAAGTCATTATGATTTTTACTTTAGAAGTATAAAATGTGATTTTTTTTTTAACATGGTGATTTTAATTATTTGAAAATAAAGGAAACAAAATATTAAAATTGTGTATATATATTGAACCTATAAATTAACTACTATATAAAAATCATAAAAAAGGG
This sequence comes from Lagenaria siceraria, assembly GCA_002890555.2. NCBI lineage: Eukaryota > Viridiplantae > Streptophyta > Magnoliopsida > Cucurbitales > Cucurbitaceae > Lagenaria > Lagenaria siceraria. The sequence goes on along the minus strand of CM016492.1, from coordinate 21,743,455 downwards.
GAAAATAATTGAAATTCGTGTATCGCATGAATAAAATGAAATTTAAGCTCAAAATGCAAATACGAATAATTTTAAATCTCATCTAATTAAATGACTCCAAAATGAGACCATTTCATAGAATCTTCAATAACTACAAAGTCATATCTTTCCAAACACACACAATATATAAAAGAAAAAAAAAAGGAAAATACAAACTCATAAAGTTAACCTACCACATAAAAAAAAAAAAACCAAACTAATAAACTACTTCCATATTTCATTATTTTCTCGAGGTGGCGTCTCTGGATGTATTTGGTTTAACTTTTGAAGTGTTTAATTTAAAAAATAATTCATTTTAAAAAAAAATTGTAATGTTTGGCAATCACTCAAAATAAATTTTGAAACAATTTCAAAGTGTATTTTAAATAATTATGATATGAACCGCCCAAGGCATCAAATTATTATTTAATAATTTTGATGTAATTTAATAATTTCTAATTTTATCCTTTTTATGACATTTAAGTAGGGGTAATTTTGTTATTTTACTATGTTGCATTAAGTTGTTGGAACAATTTTTTGATGTTTTTAGAACTTTAGAGTTTTCTTGAATGAGAATTCTCTAGTAGATGACAGAGTTTGCAATTCTTGAATCAAGGTTGCATGCCAAGAACATTCAGCTAAGTCTGATCATCTTGCTTGTGCAGTGTTCGAACTTGGAGTAAGGAACTAGTTCTCCTTATCTCTTGGTCTTCGATCAAAAGGTAATCCAATTCTAATCTTTTCCTTTGGATTGACATAAATTGATTTGAAGATTTTGGGATTTGTTGTTAAGGGTTCAACAATTGAGTTCCTGATTATCAAATTGTTAGGGTTTTCATATCAAATTATTATCAAAAGAGTTTAAATAATAATGATTTTTTTGAAAAATATTTTTTTTTCTAGTGAATTCAAATGGGTCCCCTATCCTCAACTTTTTTTTGGTCTATAGTTTTATAGCTCTGTCTAGATGTTTTCCCTAATTCCAAATTCTATAATTTGAATACCAAGAGTTACTTTTTTTTTTTTCTTTTCTTTTTTCATCTCAATATGTATAAATGTAAAGTAATTATAATAATGTAAAGGAATCATTTTGAGATTATTTTAACCAATGAACAAATTTCAATTCACATTGAACTATTGACCAATCACAATATTTTCCTTTTAGATCAGAGAATCTCCTTTACAAAAAGAAATGTGAACAAATTTGATAAACTAATTATAAAACTTGGTTACGGTGGGAATAGTTAATATTAAAAAGAAAAACAGAAAATTGGGTCATTTATTCTCTACCAAACACACATATAAAATTCTTTTTTAAAAAAATTGAAGGAAAAGTGTGGCTATCAAATGAACGTACGATGTCACATCGTATGCCAATGTTTAAATTTTTGCAATTCACATTAGACAAATGGGTAATTATCAATTTTATATATTAGATCCTCCTTTATAATTCTTTTAAATTAATTAATAGACATTAAAATTAAAATATGGGAGAAATATTTACTAAAAAATCTAAATTAAAACTGTAAATTTAAAATTTAGAGACCAAATTAAAATAAAACTCAAATCTCGGATAAAATTGTAACATTTTGAAACATAAAAAACTAAATTGAAATAAAACTCAAAACTTAAAAGACTAAAATTGTAAGGTTTTGAAATTTAGAGACAGAATGAAAACTAAACTGAAAAATTTAGTCCCCATATGATAATCATTTAGTTTTTTTGTTTTTAGTTTTTGAAAATTAAGCCTATAAATACCCTCTCCACCTCTAATTTTTTTTGCTTTGACATCTACTTTTTACCCATGTTTTTAAAAACCAAGTCAATTTTTGAAAACTAAAAAAAAAGTAGTTTTTAAAAACTTGTTTTTGTTTTTTGAATTTAGCTAAGAATTCAACTTAAGATTGATACAAACGATGGTAAGAAAATGAGATGAAATAGGCTTAATTTTCAAAAACCAAAAATCAAAGACGAAAACGAAATGGTTACCAAACGGACCTTAAAGACAAAAAAAAATATATATATTTTTTTTCAAAAAAAAAATAAAAATAAAAATAAAAACTATTTTCTTATTTTTTTAGTTTTAGTTTTTAAAATTTGAAAATATTAAAGATATAAAATCACATCAATTTAGGTTGTATTTATAAGTTTAATTTTTTTAAAAAAAATATACACAAAAAAAAAATGATAATCAAGTAAGACCTACACTTTAATATCGCAAAAAATATAAGTGCATAACTCAACAAATATAAGTATAACTTAACCATTAAAGAATTTATACATTATTTAACGTTGAAAATTTAAATCTCTATTTTATATGGATTGTATTTAAAAAAAATATACGAATTTACCATTAAGGCACCAAAACCTTTTTCCAATTTTTTTTTAATCAACACAATTTCAATTGCATTATTGTATTGAAAAAGATATATATATATATATATATATATATATAAGAAAGAAAATAGAGGGTGGGAAAAGAGAAAAGGATTGACTCGTGGTCAAACAGGATTGGCTGTTTTTCAACAATTGTTGAAGGGTTCAAATAGTCAAATGATATGGGCTCCGACGCCGACAACGTCTAGCTTGTTCGGAAAAGACAAAGGCAAAAACTAAATGCACGCGTAATTCGGCATTCCCATAAGTATGCAACTTTTACTTTTATACAATACCTTCACATTCGTGTAGACTTTAATATCTTCGACTTTTCAAATCTACATTACAAAATTAACAACTCATATATATATATATATATATATTAATTTTATATATATATATATTAATTTTATATTTTAGGTTAAATTACAAGTCTAGTTTCAAAAACTTTTAAGATTGTGTTTGAGACTTTAAAGAATTATTAAATTTTCTAAAAGCTCTTTAATAAATCTTTAAGCTGTGAATTTTGTCTAATAAATTATTGAACTTTCAAATTATTTAATAAATCATTGAATTTTCAATTTTGTGTCTAATATACCTTTAAATTTTAAGAAAGTATTGAGAAAATAAAATGTTGTTTTGGTATGCAATTCATATTTTCTTTTTCTTTTTTCTAGTGGATATTTGCTTGGCAAAGTTTATTCATGTGAAAAACTATTTTTGGATCACGTGATTTTCAAATAGTGAAAATTTTGAAAAGATTATATATCTAGTTTTCGAGTTTGAAATTTTAAAAAATATAGAATTACACACAAAAAAATAATATTACAATTTCAAGTTATAAACATATATCATTTTTGTTAAAATTAAAATATGTATTTTTTTTAATATAATTTGTAGGAGGATTCAAACCACAAATCTCTCAATGTATATATCCGTTTGTCAGTTGAGTTATTTGACAAATTAAAACATGGGTAATATAATATAAATATTGTAAAATAATAGTTATACAAAATTTGTAAAATAAACATGTTCATAAAACTAACTAATATTCGTTGAGATTAAAAATTTATATAGTTGGTAGGGTACTATGACTATTTTTATTCTTTAATTATATATTACTAAATATTTTTTTTTTCTAAAATTCAGAAAAATATGGATGAAAACTACACCCACATAAATCTCAAGTGGGTTTTCTTGGGTGAAAATCAATCCATAAAAAAAAAAAAAATCAGAGATTTAAATTTTATTTTAAATCTATAAGGAAAGGTATAGGCACTGTAACCACTATTCACATGTCTGTTTTTTTAACCATTTAACTATTGAGTATAATAGTTTTTTTTTTTTTTTTTTTTTTTTTTTGGAAGTATGTAATAAATAAATAATAAAATTGATAAAGGCTTAAATTGATGTGTAGTTGAACTACTATAGAATATAAAAAAAAAATTGAAAGAGAAATATCATATATGCGTAAAAAAGGAAAGTTGATTTTATTGTCCTTAAGATGACTATTTTTGTCCCAATTCCTCAAGATTTATGACAAGACCATGTTGAGGTGTTGACGATAAGATAAGACTTTGTTAAACGTATTAAATTAAAGGGATACTACTATCAACAGAAAAATATCAAACTATTTACAAATATATAAAAAATTTACTGTCTATCAACGATAGACAACAATAGAATTCTAGTTTATCGCTCAAGGGATAGAATTCTATCGCGATCTATCGCTGATAGACAATAAAATTTTTCTATATTGGTAAATGATTTGACTCATTTTTCTATATTCGAAAATAGTTCCTAATTAAATACTATTTTTTCTACCATTTTCTCTAAATTCTTTGTAAAATATAGGTTAAATTATTATTTTGATACTTTAAAATTTGTTCAATTTTTACTCATATACTTTCAATTGTCTAATTTTAGTCTTCGTAATTTAAATAAATCTTCAATTTAGTCCTTCAAAATTAAATTTGACTGAAATTGGTTAAATAATAATAATAATTTTCATGAAAAAATATAATAGCTTAATATATTTCAAAATTTATTGTAAAAATGTTAGTAGATAACAAATTTTTTTAAACAATTAACAATAAACTAGCATTAGAGACTAAATTTAAAATTTATTGAAAGTACATGGATTAAAATTAGACAATTAAAAGTATAGGGATTAAAACTGAATAAATTTAAAAATATAGGGACGAAAATAATATTTTAACCTAAAATATTTCAATCAAATACTATATTCCCCCTCCTCTCTAAATTTGACAGGGACAAAGTACAATGTCACATCTTATTTATTTTTATGGTTGTTGATTAGTGATAATTAAACCAAGAAATATTAGTCAGTCTAGATAATTTTTAGGATTTAAATCTCTTCAACCTTCGTACATTTAAGAGTTAATTCAATGTTATTGTAATTTCTAATGTTGGCTAACTAATTTTGTGGTCTACTAATGATTTGATAATTAAGTTTGTTTACTTACAAACTTCTTAATTTTTTTTGTTTTGTTTTGTTTTATTTTTATTTTTTTTTTATGTTTTTAGGATCTAATAAATTTTTAATAAGAAATTGTATATTTAAGGATTCTTCGGAACTATAAGCAAAGTATTTTATTTTTTATAACAAAAGTTTATTGAAAAAAGTATTTGACTACTGTATTTTTAAAAATATTCCCCATTCTTTTATTTTAGTGTAATAAAGTTAAATAAGACTCGATAATTAATTAGACTATTTAATTATGTTTTTGGAAAATTTTTACCAATAAAAAAAATGTCAAACTATTTACAGAAAATAGCAAAAAAAAAAAAAAAAAAAAACCGATAGACATTGATAGACTTCTATTAGTGATAAACTTGTATCATTATCCGCGTCTATCACAACTATGTAAAATTTTTGCTATTTTGTATAAATAGTTTCCCTTAGTTTTCTATTTTAAAAAATTTCATTATTTTTTTACCACTTTTTTACGAAGATTTTCATTTTCTTAAAGAAATAGTTGAATTTTTAACCAAATTCAGAATCATAAATCAAATATATATATATATATATATATATATATATATATATATAGTTTTTAATTTTTAATTCTTTTAACTTTAAAAAATTGACTTATTTTTATAAACATAGAAATATAAAATGACTAACTAAACAAAGAAAATTATAGGTAAAAATAATATTTATAAACTTAATTTTTAAAAACTAAATATTTATCCAACATAGCCCAATAAATTATTTAAAATGCCTTATATAGTAATTTTTCAAATAAACAATCATCGTTCTTTTTTACAAACACCAATGGTAAGATGAACTTATCCATATTTAACTTTTTTTTCTTTTGAAACTAACGGTATAAGAAAAGCACAATTGATTTGAATCGATTATAAATTTAAGATAAATATATGTGACATTGATTAATACATGGGCTCCTTTATTAATGATTTTAAAGTATAGTTGACAAAAACAAATGGTTTTAAAAGATGACAGTTATGTTATATATCAATATAATTTGTTCTAAAATGGGGTGGACATAAAAAGGAAAAAAAAAAAAAAAATCCAATTTTTCTCTAGAAAGTGATGGCCTAAATTCAAATGCAAGTAATATTTCTAAGTTATTTATGGCTTTGGCTTTAATGAGTCCACTCGCAACAGGGGGGAAATTCTCCCAACTCTCTACTAGATAATGTTGATGAAAAGACAAATTATTATTCATTTTCTTTTACCTTATATTATAAAATAATAAGGGTAAAATATCTTTTTGGTCCTTAAATTTTAGGTGTAATTTTTATTTGGTCCTTAAGTTTCAAAATGTTACATATTTAGTTCTTAAGTTTTGATTTTGATTTCAATTTAGTCCTAAGTTTCAACATGTTACAATTTTACCTTTGAGATTTGATTTTTGTTTCAATTTGATCTCTAAGTTTCAAGATTTTATATTTTTAACCTCGATTTTTCACTAAATACTAATTTTTCATCTTTAGTGTTAAAGTATCTTAATAAATTTAAAAGAATTAAGAGAATTATAATTAATAATCAAGTTTCACTATTTTTGCCACTTTTAAAATTAAATTTAAAATTTCACTTCATAATATTTTAAATTAATTAATAAACATTGACGCTAATGATTGGACGTGAGTATTTAATAAAAAAATTGAGGTTAAAAATATAAAATCTTGAAATTTAGAGACCAAATTGAAATAAAAATCAAATCTTAAGGGTAAAATTGTAACATTTTAAAACTTTAAACCTAAAATGAAACCAAAATCAAAACTTAGAACTAAATGTGTAACATTTTGAAAACCACATAGAAACTAAACATAAAACCTACCGATCAAAAAAGTATTTTACCCAAAATTAAATTTTTTAGAATTAATTAGGACGTATTTATTGGCAATTTATTTTTAACCCTTTGCTTTTTAAATCCAAATTTGATTTTGTCTCGAGATTTTTAATTATAATCTATTTGTTAACAATTTTTTTTTTAAAAAAATATGACATTAGTTTTTAAAAATAATTGCTTTTAGGTGTTTATTAGTTACTGTTTTCTTGTAGTGTGTTTTAGTTTTAAGAACATGGCTAAATAATAAAGATACGTTTGGATAATTGACTTATAAATATTTGTGCAAACAAATTTTTATGAAGTGACTTGCATATAGAATAGAAGTGAAAATTGAGTGACCTTTAATTGGCCACATGGTAGCTAAATGACAAAAATTAAAGTTATGTATAAATAGACTAGGTTAAGTTCAAATATATCATGTACTAAATAAGACTAACACATTTCATCATTGTACCCAATTATTCTTTGAAGACAATAATAATAATAAAAAAAGTGGACATAAAATTAATGTTTTTATTTTTTTTTATTTTTTTTATATATACTTGGATAAAATTACAATCCCAAATATAAGTTTTAAGGAAAAGTTTTTTTTTTTTTTTTTTTTTTTCAACTTTAAATTTCCAAACTGAACTATTTTACCTTTGAAGTTTGCATTTTGTAGCATTCTTAGTCAACCTTTTTCTCTAAATTATTACTAAAAAACTTAGGTGACATCCCTATTAATAGTCTATAGAATGATGATGAGATATACTGGACTATTGAGAAGAAGTAAATTTTTATGGTCAAAAGTGCATATAAACTAGGGATCACTTTGGACTGTATGAGTCAGGCTTCTACTTTTAGCGGCAAGCCTCTCGCAGCGTTCTAGAAAAGTTTATGGTAGTGTCAGTTGCCTCCCAAAGTGAAGACTTGTGGCTTGTAATTGGAGGATTCTCAATGAATTATTCCCACGATGGTGAATTTGGCTTCAAGGGTATCAAGTTGGAAACATGGTAGTCGTTAGGCTCCAGCGAGGCGAAGATGACAACACATATTTGTTTTGAAAATGTCACGTGGCTAAGGTTATTTGACATAATTTTTTTCCTACTAATTTTGTATCTTTAATATGTGGCAGGAACATGTGTACAACGTTAGACCACTTTAATTGGGTGCAAGAGCATGAATAGTAGGATGCAATGGTGATATTCATTGTGGTCCTGTAGCGCATTTGGGAGGCTCGTAACCAAGTGGTCTTTTCATAGGGGTGGTGGCTTGATGGGATTCTTGATTGATTCAATCCAAAGATTCTTTTTAGAGTTTTGGAGAACGATGTGTGTGGTGGTTGGTTTGGCTGATGGAGCATGAGTCTTGAAGACCAGAAGGGTGCAAGGTGCTGAGGCTAGGGCTGTGTGGGTTTGTCCACCTGACCAATGGTTGGCTTTTTCATGTTATGCTATTTGGGACGTGACGGAGTGTTGAGGTAGGTTCGAATGGGTGCTTTGGGATCATAGGAGTGGGCTTATTGCAGTGGGTGGGAAGCTATTTAAGCATATCTTGATGTGTTATTTGTAGAGGTTCGTGTGGTAATAGTTGGATTACAGGAGGTGGTTTTAGCTATACATTTGCCTTTGGTGGTGGTGCCAAACAGTGTGACAACTATTCGATTATTGACAGGAGAGGAATATGTGTTAACTCTGGTGAAATCTGTGGTAGAGGATCTATTCACTAAAAAAAAAAGACCCTTTGTCGATACCAAAAAGCATCGGGATAGCCCTCCAAAGCATCGGCAAAAGAAAGAGTCAACAAAAACCATCGAGATAGGTCCATTGGGAGTCCTTATGTCAACATTTTTTTTTTCGTTAGCATTAGCATAGATAGTCTATGCTGACACAATCTAAATTGATGTCCACGGTCAGGTTTTGCTGACGATGACTATAGTGCATCGGCAAAACTGACGTCAGCAATGAGCTTTTCCAACGCCATATGTATGCGTTGGGATATGTCGTTTTATATGCATTAAACTTTTGCCGACGCTTTACATATGACTTCAGAATAGATGACTTTTGTGGATGCCGGTTAAGTGTCGACATTGCCTTTATTTAAAAAAAAACTTAATTTATTTTTAATTAAAAACAGTTTATTTCTCTTAGCTTCAATTATAGTTGAATATCTTGATAAAATATATAAATAGTTTGTATAAATCAAAATATTTTTTTTTAAAAAAAACCAAATTTCATTTAAATACTCATAAATATACTAAAGCAAATAAACTCGAATGCTAAATTTAAAACAAATAAACTTAAGCAAACAAACTCAAATTCTGAGCTAAACTATATACTTTGTTTGAAAACACATTTCGAACAAATTAAACTATAATACAATCAAATTGCTGGGATTAAAACCTTAACGCAGCGGAAACATATAAGAACCCTAACTTAAAATTAATTTTAAAATTTTGAAATACTTTTACATTGGTAAAATAAATCTAAAAAAATAGGTTAAGCATATTGAAAACAAAAATAGAGAGAAAAAAAAACTTACGTTGGATCACCACCTCTTGGAGTCCTTCCTTTTCTCTGAACGTTGAGGAAAGATTTGTGGGAACCTTTTTGGCAAGGAAAAATTGCACAGAACTTTTCTGAAAGGATTTTTGAAAGAGAACGAACGATTCAATTTTTTCGTTAAACGCTATATAAGGAAGCGAGAAAAAATGGGAAACGTGGGTGTTATCCCACGTATTAAGCGTGAGAGTTACAACAATATTAAATCTTATTTAATATTAATTAATTAATTACTTAATTAATTAAATTAATAATTAATAATTAATTAAATCTAATTTAATTAACCAATTCATTTAAATCATATTTAAATGAACATCTCTCACATAACCTATAGTTTTAATTCAATTAATTTAATTATATCAAATTTAATTAAATTAGATTAAATTAAATAATTAATTAATTCTCTAATTAATTAATTACCAAATTAAATATCAAATATTTAATTTTAACTTGCATTTGAATCAAATTCAATTACATTTTTTTCATAACCTATAGTTTTAATGTACATCTAATGTGCACTAATTTAACCTATAGTTTTAATATAAATCTAATTCATATTAAAATAATATTTGAACAATTTCAAATATTTAATTCTCTTACAAATTAACTTTGAATCATTTCCAAAATTATATTTATACTATAAAGTTTAATTTGTAAAATAAACTTTATATTATAATGTATCATTATACATTATACTTTTCCCTTAGTAAATTTGAATTTTTCAAATTTCATCCAAGAATAAATTTCTTCAATATTCTTTACCAGCTAGGAAGGGCACCTAATGGACCTACAGATCAGAAGCTCCAACGATATGAGATTAACGGGCTAAAATCATTAACCACATTAATCAATATTCGTTAACTGTGGGTACACTCCACCAAAGACCCACAGCTGCACTCTTCTCACTGTAGATATATTTCTGTGTCCACGGATATAGACCAATAACAGCAAGTTAGTCTTTCACAAGTGTTCGCAGCTGGGTCAAATTACCGTTATACCCCTGGGTTACTTCTAAATCCTTAAGTACCAGTGCTCCTCTAATGAACAATCTGTTTATGGTCCAACCATCAAATAGAAACCCTTCTCGGGCCAGTGAGAGGGTAGGGTCCTTTGTTCAAGTCCTGGAGACACCACTTAAGGGAACACTTATCTATTTACCCTAAAGTCGGGAAGGAGTGAAATCCATCTTGTATAATTATGTTCCCAGCTCTCCACTCAGTCTTGTCCCCAAAATGGTAGACATATCGAGTCGGCAAACGGGCCACTCTCACCCATACAAATCAAAGGACAATTGCTCGTGAACAGGAGTTCGTAATATACTCAATATTAAGACTAAGTTGCCTAGGTCAACCTATTGAAATAGAAACCTAACCAGACAACGGAGTTACATTTAGTGGTTACTATTTTGTGGTCTAGTCTTATGCAAACTCATTGCATATGATACCCCCACTCGCATGTCTCCTACACGAACGAGTTGGATCATTGCGTTTGTATCAAATACAAAGTGGGCCGTATCCATAGTGTTACAAGAATAAGGTACCCAGCTCTATCCTTATACTATAGACCTTTTAGGCTGTAACTTGAACATTGATCTCTATATGTCTGTACATATTGTTCAAGACTCATAAAACAACCTAGGATGTTAGTTTATTGGATTTTAGAGTTATTAAAACAAGATAAAATAATCAATAACACTTATTGAATAATAATGAATAACCATTTATTAATGACGGTCAAAATACAACATTTACTATCTACGAGTTTTAGGGCATAAAACCCAACAAAAAAAAACTTATTTTCTTTATTTTTTTAAAACTTTTACATACATGGTTTCAACAAATTATTTCAAGCAACCAAAAAGCTAATTTTAAACTAAACAAATCTATAGTTTTAACAAATTTCAAGTTAAAAAACATAAATGCTAAAAGGAAAAAAAGGAGGTGAGAAAAATTTTACCGACGTGAGAATGGGTGAATGGCGGCAAAGTGGAAGGGTGGTGAACGGGAGAGAGGGCTAAACGACGACGAACGGGAGATAAGGCTGGAAAAGAATAAAAAAGAATCGGGGGAAGGGGATCGCAGCGACCGGTTTCAAAAGTTAGAGAAGCAGAAAAAAGAGATAGATTTCGCAAAGGAGATTTAGAGCATTTAATTGGGTCTCTTTCCTGACGTCATAATAGGGCATCGGAGTAGGACGATTATCACAACTCCAACAGTAAAAGCGTTGGGGTAGGTTCTTTCTCTTGACGCCTAACTATTATGGCATCGGGATAGGCCCTATATGCCGACGCCAATTTTGGCGTCAGCGTAGAGATCCTATGCCGACGCTTTTGTAGACGTTGGCAATATTGCCATATGCAGAAACTGTCACATTTTGCAAGTTCAAAATTTGGTAGCTGATCGATAGTTCGTTAGACAACAAATGAAGGTGCTTCTCATTCTTTCTCCATTTGTCCGTTTTCTTAAAAAAAAAAAAAAAAAAAAAAAAAAAAAAAAAAAAAATCTAATTCTGATTTTATATTTTTGTTAAACCTCATAAATTGTTTCTATAAAATGCATTTTATTCATCCAACACATTCCTCAGTTTCTTTCTAACTTTTTAGTTTTTACTCAATCCTTAACTATTACAATCAACTAATATAATTAGTGAAGTAATAAAAACATTAGCCCATTGTATGTATAGTAGAAATATGTTAATAAAATACCAACAATATACTGTTTGTGAGATTTGCCTAAATTATTAAGTAGCAAATTGAAGTTATTTTAATTTTCAAACTCTTAGCTCATTTGTACTTAATACCAAATTGAAAGAAAAACTCAAACACTTAAATAAAAATAAAACTCATAGGAGCAAATTGAAAATATTTTAAACCATAAGGATATAATTTGCGATTTAACTATTTTTGAAATGAATATTACTTGGGTGCAGCCTAAACTGTACCCATCTCCATACATCTTCAATCATAAATAGGGGTGTTCACAAAACTCGATGACTAAAAAAACGCAATCAACCCAATCTATTATGTTCGGTTTGGGTTGGATTGAGTTCAAATAAATGAAAATTTTATGAATTGGGTTAAGTTGGTTCATCTGATCACCTAGAATAACTCAAACCCCATAAAAAATTATTATTAATTTTAAAAAGTATGTTCTTTACTCATGATACATTTATACATACATATATTTATTTAAATTTTATTTAATTTCATGATTCTCTTTGGATCTTTATTCTCTAATCACTCTTAAAAATAATTTTCTTAGCACTTTAGAGGAAAAAAATTTATAATATAAATTGAAATTGAATTGTTAATCTTATTTCAATATATGAAAAATAATTCAATAATATTTTTACTTATTGAAAAAATTAAATAAATAACCTGAGTAGTCCGAACCAACTCAACCCAAATGTTTCATAGATAGTTGGCTTGGGTTGGTTCATTATTTAATAAAGATTATCTCCAATAATTTTTTTTATATAAAAAATAAACAATTTACCACACGACAATTTGTGATTAGATACTTAGGTGGTGGGTCTTAAATCACCCGTTGACCTAAAAATTTAAGTGAAAACACATTTAATATTATATCACTAATACTTTCCCTTTAAAAAAAACTTAAATTAATAGATAAAGATAAATTTAATATTACATCAGTGGGTTGCTAAATTCAGTCCATTTTCAATTGAGATGACTTCAATGGTAATTATTTAAGTTGAAAAAGGAAAAGAAATAAACAAACCTAATCTTTGAAAATAAAAGATAAGGAAAAAAAGAAATAAATCGGAAATGGTTATGAAATAGATTCTAAATAGATGTAACTAAATTTCGAAAATTGGATATTCAAAAAATAAAAAATTGCTGTCGCAATAAATAAAATAGAATAATATAATATTGCAATGGCAAATCAACCAAAACCACCGCGCATTATATTGTTCCCTTCCCTTAGTCCTGAATTCTGATTGGCCAATCCCTTCTTTTTAAATCGCCAAAATTCTTATATTCTCTCTACGCACAAACAACAAACGCCTTCTCCCACTTTTTCCCCCTTCTCTCTATTTCGATTCCTTTTTTTTCATTTTTCTCTCCCAAACTAAATTCTTCCTCTTTCGCTCCAAGCTTCTACAGTCCTCTCTCTTCTCCGGCTCCGGCGATTCTTCAACCACTGCCGATCGTCGATTTCACTTATGGTATGTACCGCTTTCTCTTTCTCTAGATCTTAATTTTGAATCTGAATCGATTTAAAAAGAAAGAAATATCTCCTCGAATTGACGGCTGGAAACTGCTTTTTCAATCTCTCTGGTTTTGGAAAATTGATAGCGGTATTCCGGCCGGTTTCTCCGGAATCTTGGATTTGTCGTCAAATAGTTTAGTATTGACGATGATCGTTTCTTTGATTGAACCGCCGTTTTTGGCGGCATTGGAGTTCACGCGGCTGGCTGGCTCTACCTTTTTCTTTTTACATTATTAAAATATTGTGAGCGTTTTAAAATTTAGGTTTTGTTTATTTCGTTTTGATTTTTTTTTTCATTTCTTAATTTGTAGACTTGGTATGAAATTTATTATTTGCTTTACGATGATTATTATTATTATTATTATTATTATTATTTAAAAGAAAAGTTCTATAGATATAGTGTATTGCACTTAGGGGTCCGGTTAAGTTATATATATTTTAGGCCAAACAAAGCATAATAAAAATAATTTATTTTGAGTAAAAGTTCATATTCCCACGGGTTTAATTTCTAAGTTACTTATATTTGTAGCCAGTTTTAGTATAATTTGGTAGAGAAGAAATTCATTAATTTTTATTCATAGTTATACTTAACTAAAAAATATTTAAAAATTGCAAATATTTTATGGAAATAGATGTCTCATATATTTATGTTCAAAAACTAAAAAAATAGATTATTTTAAAAACTATTTTTAAATGTAGAAAAATGAGTCAAACTATTTATAGGAAGACTCTCAATTTGAAAATTTTCTATATTTTTTATTTATAATAATTTTTTTAATGAAATTAAATCCCATAAAGATTTTTTTTTTCAAATATAAGACTAAATATATATATATATATATATATATATATATATATATATAATAGACCAGATTTTTAATGGTTTTTTTTTAAAAAAAAATTACATCCCATGTGGACAACTTGGTGAAGAAATTAAAGATGTAATTATTGAGTTATGCTCAGTAAATTTATATTATTGCTTAAAAAGAACTTCTAAACACAAGTTTATGTCTTATATAGGAGATATTGACTTTTTTTTCTTTTAATTTACAAATTATGAAATATAAAGTTGGGAAACTTAAGTTTGTATAATATTATTGTGAAATGTGATATATATATATATATATATATATATGTATGTATATATAGTTTCTCATATTTTGGTTCAAGGTAAGATGATCTTGGCTAGTGATTTGTGGGTTAGCTTTTGTGTGTGTTTTTATGATAGGGTGAGATACATAAATTAATAATTTTAAATAAATAATTACCCAAACTTTAAGTGGCAAAACAAACCTTTTTATTTATTTAAAATTTTAGTTAAGTTTATGACATGATGTAGTCTAAAAATGGTTTTTAATTTTTTTAAATTAAGCCTATAAATTCATTTACCACCTTTTCTTATCTTCTTTTTACTCATGTTTTCAAAAACTAAACCAAATTTTAAAAACTAAAAAAACTAGTTTTTGTTTTTGGAATTTGACTAGGAATCCAATTCTTGTTCTCAAGAAATATGCAAACTATGGTAAGAATTTATGAGGAAATAAGCTTAATTTTCAAAAACCAGAAATAAAAAACAAAATAGTTACCAAATGGGGTCTTAGTTTTTTTTTTTTTTTAATTTTAAAAATTAAGTCTATAAATACCCTTTCTATCTTTAAATTTTTTGCTTTGTAATCTACTTTAAAAATCGAAACCATTTTTTAAAATTAGCTAAAGATTTAATTATTCTATTTAAGAAATATGATTTAAAAATCAAATAGTTATAAGACGGAGTAGATTTCTTAATTTGAAGTTAAGAAAAGACAAAAATGTCCCATGGATGGAGTTTTCGAAGTAAAGTAAGTATAGAATAAATTAAAAAGAAGTACCCAATAGTTCATAGCCTTTGGGATTGAATCTCACTCGCATAGGTATTGGTTGAATTAAGATAATACTAAAAGCACCCACTCTCTTGTACATTACAATAAATGTACAGCTCCACGTGACCTGCCTTGTTGCCTCAAGAACCACAGAAAATTTATAGTACTACTGTCCTATAAATTTTTCATTACAATATATATATATTTTGAAAGATATTTTTACATTTTTACCAAATTAAGCAAAAAAAAAGAGCTTCCGTAACTTTGAAATTTTGGGCAGACTACTAAAAATCAATGTCATGAAATTTATGGCTCTATAAATATGAAAAACAAAAGGAAAAAAATACAATTGGTCCATAAATTTTAAAATGTTATATTTTTAATCTTTAAATTTCGAGTGTGGTTTCGAAAAACAAAACCCATTTTTTTAATTAGTACAACAAATGGAGGATCGAATCTTCAATCTTCAACAAATGGAGCACACTTTTGGCAATAAACTCAAATCTTAAGGACTAAAAGTGTAACGTATGGATCAAATAGAAACTAGACCCAAAATTTAGAAACCAAAAAGGTATATTTTCCAAAACAAAAATATTTTTCATAGGGTGACCCCAAATAATTAAACTCTGGTGTCTATTTCACAAACACTAGTACATATTTTTCTTTACTTCCTTTAAACATCATAGCGTTATCTATAGTTGTTAGGGACATTCATCTAACTTTTATTTATATATTTATTATAGCTATTTTTATTTGTACATTAAAATGAGATCTAAGATCCTTCAATTGATAAGACCAGGTCACATTCCTTACTTTAGGTCTACATGTAGAATTTAATTTGGTTTTCTTTATTTAGTTATAAAACCGTAGACATATCTTTTTTTTTCTAAATACTTGTGTTTATTAGTTTGAATAGTATTAATGGATAGGTTTGTTCAATATGAACAGTTCATATTGGTAGACATAATTGAGTTAATTCCTATATAAATCTTATATTTAATTAAACTAAAATTTGGACAAAGACTCGAAGGGATGTCCTTATTCCAGCTATGTTCGAATTGACTAAGGAGTTTGAATTTGTTTAAATCAAACATGTAAAAAGAAAATATTACATTAATAGGCAAACTTGAGAAAAGTTAAAATACCAAAAAAAAAAAAAAAATCAAATAATTTCCAATTCCACAAAAATAATAATAATAAAATAATATTTAAAAAATAAAGAAAAAGCATACATGGATATGTCTATTTGAGACTATTAATGCTTCTGCCTTTGGTTGTTGTCTTGTTTATTTGATTGCAATTCCCAATAATCCATCCATACATGTCATGGTTTTGTCAATTGGGGAGATATATATCCCAATCACATAGCACCATTTATTAGCACAGCTTCTCCTTCCTTTTTTTTAGCAACAAAAAAATGTGGTAATTAATGTGAATTTTCAATTTAGTTCTTAAATTTTATTCAGATTTTCAATTTTACCTTTGATAGATAAAAGAGAGGGTCAATTAATACCCTAATGAAAATAAATATCTATTGAAGGGTGATAGTATAATTTTTTAAATCATTTTTTTATGTTATTTTATTAGTATATTTGAACATAGCGAGGGTGAATTAAATTTTGATGATAAAATATGGAAAAATTTTAAAAATAGAAAAATAAGTGAAACTATTTACAGAAAATAGCAAAATTTTTAGATAGTTGTCTATCACTTATCAATGTTTTTTTTTTTTTTTTGCTATTTTTTTTAAATAGTTTGACATTTTTTCTAACTGTGAAAAATTTCCATGAAATATTTGAATACATTTATTGTATTTAAATACATTAATACATTAATATATTAATATTATATATATATATATATATATATATATATATATTTTAATCGTAATGGAGATTTTAATATTGATGTATTTACTATTCAGTATTTATTAAATATAATCTAAATTGGCCTGAAAGTTAATAAAAGCTCCTAGTTAATTACCAGTCGATCCGCAATTTTTTCCTTCAAGTTTTAATTAGGTCAATGATTATCAATATTGTTTAGAATAAAATGAAATTTATTTGATTACTTTCTGCATTTGTTTTGTTTTGGTTTGAAGTTTTAAAATATTTTATTTTGTCCCTTTCATTTTAGTCCTCACATTTTGTAGAGCCTTTATTTATTTTATTTTAAAAAGAACCAACATTTACTTAGAAAATCCTACCTAGAGTATTTAGTTAAAACTTCAAAACAACAAGACATAAATTTTCAAAGAATCATACGTTTGATTACTCCACTTTCTCATAGGTTGTTGATTTTAAAAGAGAAGTTAGGTGATGTTATTTATGATACGAGTGGAGATAGCATAAAAATTATATTAAAGAAGTAACCAAACCAATTACAGAATTTTATCAAAATTATGAAGAAAGAGAGAAAACATATTCAATTCACATGAGATTTCAAATTTTCAATATCATTTTAATAAATTCTTTGAACTACTTTTTTTCAACGGTCAAAGGAGGTGCACGTGGGAAATGTTTTTGTTTTTGTTCTCTCTTTTTGGATGGAAGCAATGATTAATATATCGATGTTAATATTGATATCGACATTTCAATTTTACGGATATATCGACGGATATATCAACAAAATATCGATATCGACGGATATTTCTATAAATCACGAATTTTATAAAATTTATTTAAATTAATAATTAAGTTGTTTTTACTCAAATTGAGTTATGAATATTGTTATTAGTATTCTTGTTCATATTAGACTAAATAGATAACATTTTTATGTGTTATATAAGCATTAATAAAAAATGTTGAAGATATCCATGGATATTTAATATTGATATCGAATGTTTCGATTTATAGATATATCGATGGATATATCAACATATCTACGGATATTTTTACCATTAGATGAAAGAAATGCTTTTAGATTGGGGTGGGAGTGCGTAGATACAACGCTCCTAACAAGCTCGTGGGAGTTGGAAAGTAATTGGACTGACAAAATGCTTGAAATTTAATAGGGTGCGGGCGAGGACACGGAAAGGGAGGTGAGAAGGATTACTTTAACGAAACCATTGTCTTTGGAGGCAGGATCAGATGCGGCCGAGTATAGAGCGCCTAACTTACTCAGCCGCATCTTAAGCCTCTTTAAAGATATACGGCCAGGATCGGATCTATCTCACTTCAAGGTAACTCTCTCTCTCTTTTTCTTTTTTCTTTTTAAAATTTAATTTTTATTATTCTTTTTGTTAAATATACTTATCAACTGTCATTTGTTTCAAAAAAGTTGTAAAATAACCTTATGTCCTTCCATTAGAATTTTGTATGAAAATTTAGGTGTGAAATGCATATGGCAATGATCTAGAATAGTGTGACGATGTGCAACTTGCATCATTTTAGATCTCGATTTTAATCTAAAATTTTAACGAATTTTTATTACAAAAGTAGTTTTGAAATGTTTTACATTTATATAAAATGTCAATGAGAATATTACAACTTTTGAAAAAATAAAGAGTATTTAATAAAGGCTTCAAAAATATTTTCTGCAATATAGACTATATTGAAAAATTATTATAAATGAAAAAGAATATCAAACTATTTACAAATATAGATTTTTTTTTTCATCTAGTGATAGAAGTCTATTGCAGTCTATCGATAGACAATGAAATTTTTCTATATTTATAAATATTTTAAGGAGAATTTTTAGATAGTTGTGATAGACACCAAATCTATCAGTTAGAAATGATAGAAGTCTATCATTGATAGATGCTAATAGAAGTCTATCAATGTCTATCAGCATTTTTTTTTGTTATTTTTTTTGTAAATAGTTTGACATTTTTTCTATTTGTGAAAATTCTCATATTTTAACTTATTTTTCACTATTTGAAAATAACTCAGAAAATTTATGAAATGAAATAAAGTTATTATTCCTAACATATGTTTGATTAATTAGTTATATTTTTCATGACTATTTTAATGTCGAAAGTATGGAAAATTAAAGTGTTATTTTTAAATATAGAAAAATGAACTAAATTATTTACGAATATAGAAAAATTTGATAGGTAGTAAAAATTTTCTATATTTGTAAATAGTTTAATATTTTTTTTTTTAGTAATTTCCTAAAATTAAAGGTATTATCTAATTAATACAAACATGAGTATTATCCATGAAAGTATAACTTTGGTTTGTGTAAATGACTAAATTTCAGGTGCCCCCACAATTCAACATGCCAAAATCACAACTTCAATGTTATGGTGAATCTGTGTATTGCTTCAATGAAGACATGTTAAGGAAGTGCAACAATGGGAAGAACCCAATAGACAGATTTGTGGCTGTGGTAGCATGGAACATTTCTACTCTTCGTCCTTTAACTTTTGGTATTTCTCCTTTCAACCCAATTCTTGGGGAGACTCATCATGCTTCAGCAGGCTCCCTTAATGTTCTACTTGAACAGGTTCTTACTTAATCATCCACAACTTTTTCTTTTTTTTCCTTTGACAAAAACAACAGCAACCAAACCACCAATCTAATTAAAACAATATCGGAAAAAAATATCTTTTCAGATCAAAGAACACCCCCTCTGTCTCTTTACTGACTCTTTTCTTTGTATGAAAAATTGTGACAGATTTCACATCATCCACCAGTGAGTGCCCTCCATGCTACTGATGAAAAGGAAAACCTGGAAATGATATGGTATCAGCAGCCCATGGCCAAATTCTATGGTACCCAAAATCTCCATTTTTCTTTATATAATACATTATATCAGTGGCAAATACTCTCCCTTCCGCTGTTATTAATCCCCTCTGTGTGCTACTATTTGCCAGCATAGTGTATGAAACTAAAGAATTGTTTGGAGCGCTGAGTTGATTATTATAGTTTGTGGTTATTATATTCTATGAGTTATAATTAATCTATGGGCTATAATCATTTGTGTTTGGGATGCAAACTATTTTAGTCTGAGGAGAGATGATGGTCACAAAATAGTAACATGTTAGGAACCAAGGTAGTATGGGCTACTTTTGTCCCACATCGGTTAGAATCCGACCAATGTAGTACTTAAGTGGCTTGGCTCTCCCACCTCAATAGTTGACTTTTGGGGTGTGGATCTCCAACGTGCTTAAGTACCTAACAATAGTATCAGAGCCGGTTGTTAACGTTCTGGAGTGGAACCGACGGAAGGTTCTGACAGGGTGTGGCCGAGTGAAGTACCGTCGGCTTTCCGGGGATGGAGTATTGTTAGGAACAAAGGTAGTATGAACTACCTTTGTCCCACATCAGTTAGAATAGGATGACCAATGTGGTACTTAAGTGGCTTGGCTCTCTCAACTCAATAGCTAGCTTTTAGAGTGTGGTTCTCGAAGATGCTTAAGTACCTAACATAGCACTGTAGATAATAAGAATTTTTAAATAGTTTTATTAGATTATAATAATTGGGACCTTCAACTAGTCCAACCGAGCGCCCCTAGTAAAATCCAAATCAAAATTACAATGTATTGCCATATAAAAGATAAAAAGAGCTACAAAACAATCCAAGTATTCATGGTAGTTGGAATCTCCATTCTCTTGGGTTATACTAACTCAAGCTTAAAACCATCTAAACAATTCTCTTATCTCCTCTGTTTTCTCTCCCTCTATATAACTGGTACCATAACAACCTTCCTGTCTAATTAGGATATTCTAATAGCATTTTCCTATCATTACATCAACTTATACATCAACCAACATTTGTAGGTACATCTGTGGAGGTGGAAGTAAGTGGGAAGAGAGAGCTGAGACTTTCAAATCATAGAGAAACTTATGTTATGAATGCCCCAAATTTGATGTTCAAATTCCTTCCAACACCTGGGGCTGAATGGAGTGGTAATATAAGAATTGCATGCCAAGACAGTGGTCTTGAAGCTGAGTTACGTTGTAGAGGTCTTTCTTTCTTTAGTCTTGGAGGGAATGCCAGATCAATCAAAGGAAAGATTTTTGATAGCTTGTCATCAAAGCCTCTTTACGAGGTCAATGGTCAATGGGACAGGTAAACCAAGGCTCTATGCTAAGTATCCCTCTATAATTTTGGAATCATCACTTGTTTAATTTCCTACTTTCTAAGAGCAAATTTTATATATGGCATATTTCAAGAGTCCTATTCACAAAGGTGTATACAAACACAAAATATTGCTAGTAACTTCCTCTAAACTCATTCAACTTATATTGCAGAACTGTCACGGTGAAGAACATACAGAGCGGTGAAGTTGCAGTCATATACAACGCAAAAGAAAACATTTGGAGGTTGAGAACTACTACAGTTCAAGACCTAAGGGTATACTATTTTGAATTTTCCATAATCAACTTTTTTCATCATATTGTGCTTCAATAATCAATACCTGTCTTAACTCATTAAGCAAAACATGCCTATCAATTAACTAAAAAGCATAGATACTTTAGTTTGGCTAGCATATCTGACACGTGTTGGACACTTGAACACTCTGCCACTTGTTGGACACGCATTGGATACTTGTTAGTGTGATAGATAGTGTTTATCAGACATGCATTCAAATACTTGTTCAAAAATGTATGTTTCAATAAACATGTTCTTTCCGTGTCCGTGTCCGTGTCCGTGTCGTTTCATATCCGTGTCTTGTATTGGTAGTCCAACTTCTTAGTCAATTAGTATATACAACACACACATACCTGATTGTGAATTGAACATTTTCCACTCATACTCAACAGAGTGTGTGGCCAAGTGAATCAGCAGTGGTATGGAGTGAGGTGAGCCAAGGCATTCTGAGCAAGGACTGGGAGGCAGCAAAAAGAGGAAAGAGAGCTCTGGAGGAAAAACAAAGAGAGATTGCAAGAGAATTGGCATCCAGAGGTGAGACTTGGGTCCCTAAGCATTTTACTTTTTCTCATACTAAAGAAGGTGGTTGGGACTGCACACCTATCCACAAATCAGTCCCTCCATCCCCCATTGTTGTACCCAAATAAACATATTCCTTTCCTCTCAATTTTTTTGTACAATAACAAAACATCAATAGTTTATTGTAATGAAACTGTTATGGAGGAGTTATATATTGATTAAAAAAAAATAACCATCTAGTTGCTGAACCTATCCGCCTCAAATGAACCAAAATTGTAGAGAGATTTTTGTATGCATGACCCAATCCTAAAAACCAATGAAAACTAACCTTTTGCTGACGTCACAAAGCACTCTACTGTTGGAACTCCTCTCGACAAAGACGTCTCACCCATCATGAAATAGTCAGAGCCCTAACACGATGTTCATTTTAGACACGATGTTTTGAATTTTTTGACATTTCATGTGTTTACGTTCTTTAGGGCTATGTAAAGAATTTTTTTTTTTTTTCAAAATTGCGATAGAGCTCCACTATAAGATTGCAGTGGGAGGACGCTGTGACCCCAATCGGACGATTGTTGATTTAAAAAAAAACATCCCGATTGAAATGAATATCGTTTTAGGGCTCCAACTATTTTGCGATGGGAGAGAAGTTAGTTTTCATTAGTTTTTTGAGATTGAGTCATTTCACATTAGTGCCTCAAGGATTAGATCATACAAAAATCTCAATCATAAATCATCTCTATTATAGAATGTCATTCTAAACAGACCTTTTAGTCGTCGAGTAGTTCACAATCAATCCTCCGGAAGAACATTTTCATTTGTTCAAGATCAAAAGCCACATTGTAGTTCTGTTGAGCCAAAATCCCAATCACAGAGAGATTCAACATCTCAGAATTACTCGGCAAGATAGCCAAACAGAACCGATCCCCACCATGCTGCCGGAACAAACTTCCATATTCCAATACCAAATCAGCACCGCCGGCGAAATGAAACGTCACCGTCGGAAACCCAATCAAATCCCGACTCACAACTCCTTTAAAACACAGCCCTTCAAATTTCCTCTCAGTTGGGATTCGTTCCAACAAACCCTTCATCAAATCAAGAATCTCATCATAAACTAGTTCATACCCACCATTAGCGAGCTTAGTGTAAGTCATTCCAGAGTCGATTAGAACTCCGCCGTTGCCATTCCATGTCATTTCAAAGGCTTTTGGGTCAGTTTTTAGCCTCTTTGAGCCAACACTGATGCCTTGTAAAGTGACATAATAATGGCCAAAGTGAATCTGAAGAGGGGTGGAATCGCCTTCAATGTAAGCTCCATCGCCTAAAACGAGGTGATTGTGAGTGTAAAGAGGATTGTTGATATCGCCAATGCAATAAGAAAATTTGTTGCCTAACTGAGTGGCCATTGTTATGTAGGGATATGCGCCCAATCCAAATACGCCATTGTAGCTATCGTCATTGTTGGTTTTGAAGTTCATATGACCACACCCGAATGTTAAATTTGTCTTTTTTATTTTACCTGTTAAATCAAACGACCAGTGAATTGTGAGTTTGATTATTGTAGACACCCGAATGGTAGAGAAAATGAATTATGTTTTTATGTTTTCATATTAATCTAAGTTTGATAGACAATCTCGATTTCATTTTTGAAATCTATTTTCGGATTTTGTAATCTAAAAATTATAAATTTTGGAAATAAAATTTTCATGTTCTCAATATATCATAATTTTGAATTTGAAAATTTAAAATTAATATAGTTTCTTTTTTTGTTATAATCTCACTTTTTTTTAGTACAACAATTACAACCATGGAGATTGAGCTAAGCTCATTTTGGTTTGTTATAATTTCGCTTCTTTTTAGTTAAATTAAAATATGTATTATATAACGTAATATAAATTATATGATATAACAAAATAATAATTATGAAAAATGTTTGACATAAAATATGTTACTAAATTAATTAATAATAGTTTATAGTCAAACTAATGTTTAGTGAGGAAGTATAATTAGCTTATGGTTTAAATTGAAATCCAATTTTTACATTTGCTACCTAATACATGTTTGAGAATATGAAATACAACTTTGTTTTAATTGAATTATTTTCAGATTGTCTACCAAACAGACTCTTTTATTTTGTCTCATTTGATAACTTTTTTGTCTTTTTTTTTTTTGTATAACAAATGTGGAGTATTAGAAAACCTTTGCCCTCAAGAAAAATGGTATCGGTCAATTGTTGTTAATATGTGCTCATGTTGGCACAACCAATTCGTTTGTAAACAATCTACTTCTTTGAGCTGAATTTTGGTTTTAAAATTTGGCTTTGTTCAAATGTTATTTAAGAATGAAAAGAAGTATAGGCTAAATCATAAAAAAGGCCTTGAATTCCATACTTTGTGTTAAAGATACCTATAAACTTTCAAGAATTTTAAAAATATCTTTAAACTTTTGGATAGAAACCGTTAATGTTTTATTTTAAAAATACACCTAAACTCTCAAAAGTATTAAAATACCCTAAAATTTTAAAAAAGTTGAAAAATACTCTTATTGTTACTATATGAACAAAAATTGTTAATACCTCATTGTAAAAATAAGTCTAAAATTTTAAAACAAAAAAAAAAAGTTTAAAAATGCTTCTACTTTTAGTATAATGATCAACGATCAATTTGTTTGAAGTTTTTGAGCCAATTTTAAAACAAATTATATAGATATCAACATTTCTTTTCATATAAATATTCTCATTTTTCTCCTATTTATCTAATTTTTACACAAATTTTCTCAACCAAAATAAAACAAAAACTTTATTTTTTAAACAAGTTTTTGTTTTATTTTGGTTGAGAAAATTATTAACATACAACCTTGTATATAGTCAAATGCAAATATATATATATATAATTGGCCAATTATTAACACACTCAACTATTAACATACAACCTTATTAAAACATTTTAAGTCTAAAGATCCATTATGCTTCCATTATTCTTTTTTATATTATAGTCTATATACCTTAACTAAACTGAGAATTTTTTTTTTTTTTTGAGATAAACAAATGCCTAACAATTAACAAAAAAAGATGAGTAAAAGGTGTATTGAAGAAGAGAAGGGAGAAAAAAATATAGCATTAATTTTTTTTATATGAATTCATATACTAACAATAAAGGGATGTTTTCAAATATAGAAAAATGAAATTTTACTATCTATCATTATAGAATTATAAAATTCTATCATGATAGACAGTGAAATTTTTCTATATTTTTAAATAGTTTGATATTTTTTCTATTTATAATAATTGTATTTTTAATTTTAAAGATATTTTTTAATGTTTGAAAGTGAAAGAATATTTTTAGCACAAAATACTAACGCATCTAAAATTAACCGTAAGAGTATTTTTTTTAACTTTTTGGAAGTCAAAGCATTTTTTACACTTTTAAAAGTTCAAAAGTATTTTTAACACATTTAGAAATATTTTGTATAATTTAGAAAAAAATTCACAGATAGAAAAAATGTCAAACTACTTATAGAAAATAGCAAAAAAAAAAAAAAAAACTGATAGATCCTGATAGACTTCTATCAGTGTCTATGTCTATCACAACTATCTAAAAATTTTGTTATTTTGTGTAAATAGTTTTCTTTATTTTTCTATTTTTAAAAATTTCCCTATAATTTAACCAAAAATATACTTAAAAAAGTTATGAAAAAAGCAAACATAATATTGAAGAAAAAGAAATCCTTATCGAAGGGATCTTCCGTATTATTCCATGTTAGTTCAAAAGTTTCCATTTGACTTCAGAAAGCAAGTCATATGTGAACCAACAACACAACCTAATTCTTTAGATTGGGCTATTTTGAAAGGCTCTATTCTTCAGTTCTTCCTGGGAAAATAAGGGTAAAAGTTACTTTAATTAAATCTTTCCATTTTATTTATTTATTTATTTAATGAAAAACTGTACCTTCATCAGATGTCTCAAAGAGAAATGATTCCTTAGCAAGAACTCCTTGTGAGGTATCCCCGCCAAGGTATCTCAACTTATACTCAGCTTGATTGAAACCATTGCATTTGTAACCACTAATGTAGTTATACCCAGGAAATCCACAACCCAATATTTTGAAGCTTCTTGATTTCAAAGGATCAAACCATGGGCTCGATTGCCTAAAACAGTCGATACAAGGCAAACATTGAACCCACAGGAGGGAGCTACCAGTATCGACCACTACGAGCTGTGCCATGGGTGGTGAACCTATCGACAAATTAACAAGAAACCCGCTACCTTGATTGAAAGGGATGAGACTTGATCGAGCTTCATTACCAACAGACTTCAATTCTTTAATCTTTGACTCTAGATAGGCAAATCGTTCGATTGAGCTTGTCTCCTCTCTCTTCGATCGATCCTCAACTGTCTCATTTGGGTCATAGAGTGGATGTAGATATGAGTTGCGGTGGATCAGCTTGGTCACTAAACGTGAAGGCTTTGTCGTGATCGACGTGCATGAGATTATGGCTGTTGACAAATAAAATGCCAAGGTTAGGGAAGGTAACAGAATTTCCATGTTGATTCTTATGTCATGCAATGGAGAATGAAACCATGTTGATTTCTCAAAGCAGTTGTATGCAGAATAAATATCATGTAAAAGCCATGTAGAACCAGAAAGACTAGCAGGTAAAAGATGGGGGGGAAATATTAAAGTATCAGTTCATGACAAGGTCATGTGCAAAGGTATAAGGGGAACTAGCAAGAGTATAGAAATATTAATTCATAGATGAAATATGAGCGCCTAAAATACAAGTATCAAATGAATCCTGAAAAATTTAAACCACAGATCGGAAAATGCTGCACAGTGAAAAAGAAAATACTGATAATAAGACTTACATAACGTTGGTTTACTTGGGAATTAAAAGGATAGCATCTTCTGCGAAAGCGCCTGACGAACCCGGAAGTCGGTTTCTAATGAATTAGAAGCAGAGCAGGAAAATGTTCTGGACATCTCAAGTCAACAGACAAAGTAATGCAATTAGTCCATTTCCAAACCTTTTGAGATAAATTGACCTTTGTGTCCAACCTGTTTTCAGAGCTTTCTAATTGAAGTGCCGCACAGAAATGTGATACTTTGAAACTTAAAATATAATATATTTGTAAAAAATTGCAAGATGCAAATTCATATCCTCATGTTCACAAAATATTACTACAAGATCTAAAGAAATATTCTTCCTTGACAATCGTCTGTTTTCCGTTCTAAAGAAAGGGGAAAAAAAACCCTAAAAAATATAAAGTAAAAAATAGATAATATGCCCATCTCCGAGGAAGCAACACCAACATGTTAGCTTCCTTCAATCTCAGATCACCATAGGCACTCGGCAAGCAGCTCGATGCACTCAAGAATGGTGGTAGGTCACATTCAAACCTCCCAAGGCCATGAATTTACAACCTAGAACTGAATAAAAGACCAGATTGAACAAAAAACTGTGATGTTATTGATGCAGCAAAAGAATCTGAAAGGTAAAAAATAAATGTAAATTTAAAAACCTAACTCAAATTGTTGTATAGTTGGAGAAAAGATACAGCAACTTATCCAAAGCTTGGGGATAGAATTTTCTTGCAAATAGGTAACATGGCCGTTGTAAACCATTCCACAAGCAAGGCCACCTTTGTACTTCTTTCTGTAGAGGACCCAGAAAAACTACAATTAGATCAAGACATCAACGAGTTTCATTGTAATAACAGAACAACCGTACCTTCTCGTCACTTGTTACATGCACACTCACATCAATCGACTGCAAAGATAGCACCATTAAAACAATCAACATCCACAACACTTTTCCCCTTTAAATCACTTACCATACGGTAGGGCTGTGAGACAAGGGGTGAGTAGATGACAAACTGCAATTGGTAAGAAAAATGACTGGAAAAGGCTAACATTTTGGAGCTTCACTAATGGAAATCAGTAAAGTGAAAATATTGATATTATAAATAAATCATACCGTAATATTCTGCAAAAGCTCATAGGTAATATCCTCGGCTCTATATGATTTTGGATGCCACTTTCTTTCAGACCAATCGACGTGTGTTACTGACCAATTTGCAATTCCAGTCGGATCAACCATCTAAAGGATGTAGAAAGGGGAACTTTTTAGCCAGACATGCGAGAAATGCTCTGAGGTATGAGGTGTCTGGAAAAACTCTTACATTGAAAAAGGTTGGCAAGTAGTGCTCGTCGGCTATGCAATTGTGCCCTTCTAAACCTGGCTGTGGATGAGAATATACATATCAATACATGGCGGTGAGTCGGTATTTGGTAACCACAGACAGAGGATTTATCATAATTGACCGTTACAGCTGATCCGTTACATGAGAGAACCTCGCAGAATATTGGGAAACGGGGATTATGCTGCCTACTAAATAAAATAGAGTCTCATGTGCATTTGTCCAGGCAATGAAACATAAATTGCAGATAGTCCCCCCTACAGAGCTTCGAAAGGACAAGATCTTGAATGGAGATGGTTGAACATAAAAGAACTAGCATAAAACCTCAAACCCAATAAATGGGTTGTCAGTAGGATAAGTGTTTGCAGATGTTTGAGAACGCAGAAAAGGATTGACATGTGTGTACCAGGACACACCAACGAGATGAGAGAGAGTAAAAAATATTCTCAACTTTTTAGTCCTATTAAAGGTCAAACCCAAAGAAAATTGAGTAGATCCCAGTTTGGTTAGGAAGAATGGTGTCTGCATATTTGTGAGGTGTGAGCATTGAGAAAGGGCTATATAATCAAAGGAAAAATTGCTCAGGAAGTCAGGACGTACGGGAAAACGAGGAATATGAATTCAACTTATCGTCTAATCAAGTGTCTGGTATGTGCGTGAGAGAGAGAGAGTGAGCATTATAATATATCCTAAGATGTACAAAAATGTGCAAAAGAAAACTACATAAATTAGTCCTAATTTTGCACCAGAAATACAGAA
The DNA here is from genome assembly GCA_002890555.2 of Lagenaria siceraria. Taxonomy (NCBI): domain Eukaryota; kingdom Viridiplantae; phylum Streptophyta; class Magnoliopsida; order Cucurbitales; family Cucurbitaceae; genus Lagenaria; species Lagenaria siceraria. The sequence continues at coordinate 21,714,297 of CM016492.1, read as the reverse complement.
GACATAAGTTTATAATCACCTGGCAGTAATCGCGAAATTTGGAGTAATAGAGATTGTCGGCCAAAACTATTAAAGCATGCTGCCGCTTCATTGTGAACCACTGCATAAAATAAAGAAAATAGAGATTAAACTTGCATGCTATTTCGTTAATTGTCACATGCGCACATGGAAAAAATATCTCAATCTGAAATCTAAGCCTCAAGGTCAAAGATGACAAAAAAATAGGAATCAATACATCCTTTCAATCTAACCCATCAAACCCAATCTAAGGTTTTAAGTTTTGCGACATTTCAAATGACTAAAAATAATCAAGAGAACTATTAAAGTTTTGCATAGTTACAGTGACAACCCAGAGAAGCACAGAAGTTAACAAAAGAACCCAAGTACTCAATTCTTTCCGTCAGTGTACAAAAGGATTCTTCCACACACACACAACAACAACAAAAATCAAATTTTAAAAAAGTTGTATGAATGATCAAAATTTCCAGAGTGTACCTGTGCACCTTTTCTAAAGTGTTTCTCCTCCACTTCCGGTAACATGTGCTCTGAGTACCTGCCATTTCCATGTGGACCAGGATCCTTGAAGCTGAGAAAATTGGTATCTATTAGAGATATTCTACAAACAAATCAATATGCACAATTAAATTGTAGATGGTTCTGCAATCTGAGAAGCAACCAGCTGCTAGGAGTCGTGTGTGTGTGTGTATTTTCTCACAGAAAAGTTGAGATTAATAAATATTCCACGCAAGTCATATACTCATAGGGAAATGAACACGTGGAGAGGAAGCATGAAGGTATATAACTCACCAGTCTACAAAACTTATATTTGAATGCATCAGATACTTGTAGATATACTCAAAACTATACAAAGGCACACAACTGCAAAATAAAAGGAACATTATAATTTAAAGTTGAGGATAAGAACTAAATACAACTCATGAAAAGAAAAAAGAAAAAGGGTGAAATTTCAGTCACCTATCAGAAAGTAAAACAAAGTGGTGATTATCTGGATCTTGTAGAGCATTTGCCAACAATCTTCTCTCCGCATCAACCATGGTAATTTTACCCCACACTACCTGCAATAATTATCAATTAAGTGTCCCATATACATTCTCATCAGAAAGGGGATTCCGGAAAAGGATAAGATGGCAAAAAATGAGGCAAGAATGATACATATGACCTGAGTGAAATATAGTGTGAGGCTAGCTTATGCAGAGACATTGGGAATTTCATTCTGACACCATATAGACTAATAACTCTCTGAGCTTTTTAAGCATAACTTAAGGTACCTGATCACTATGAATATCCCGATTCAAGAAGTGGCTGCTGACATGAGTTGGTTTCTCCTTAGATGCATGGACATAAACAGTGAATTTGCCTTCATGACCCTACCAGGAGATATGAATGAGTTTTTGGTGAAAATCAGTCTGTAGATCAAGAAGTAATGAACAATGAAAGAATAACGAGCCAATAGTAAAACAACTAATTCCCCTTCTTCCAAGCCTTGATGGATATCATTATCACTAGCTCATGAAACTAATTTAAAAGAAATCAGATTTTTTTAATGTGCTATGCATGTAATAATTGAGTTTTTTTTTTTTTTTTTCAAGAGAGTGAAAAGCCATATACACCGTTAAGTTATTGCAGGGATATAAAGACAATGTAAAACGCAAGAAGAATAAAGGTTAAACAGCTTAGAATTAGATAAAAAAAAAAAAAAAAAAAAAAAAAAAAAAAAAAAAAAAAAAACTTACATTGAAAAATTTGTCCCACAGCTTCTCAAACGGCAAAGACCCAGGAGTCAAAAACATAAATGCTATCTTTGGAGTTTGTGATGGTACAATAGGTGAGTTCAAAATTTCTCGAATAACAACATGAGAAGCAACCTCTTCATCAGTACGTTCTCTAGCAGGAGAAGGCGGAAGCCAGTCCGTAATGACCTTACAACCTCTAGAAGAAAAAATGTAACAGGCACCACTACTTTGAGGTGGATACATGTATGCACAGATAAGGAAGACAATGATGAAGGAAACCAAGATGATAATCCATAAAGGCTTTTTCATATGAGTACGATGGCGAGGCCCATGCAAAATCTGCATCTCACCAGGACACCATGCCTGAGTAGTCTTCATCTTTAACAAAATGTACAGCAGCTATATTTCTAAACAATTTGCATTTTCATTGCTATCTACCAATATGCACTCCTCCAATGAGAGAAATGAATGTCAAAAGTTAGCAGAAAATCTGTAAATCGCCTGATGAAGGAAATCTGCAATTTGATAGCATACACAGAATTTTGTCAGAAGTTCTCAAGAATTTTCTAACTAGCTAAAATGGAAAACGTAAAGCTTCAAATGTTTATAGAACTCAATCGTATCATAATTCAAATTCCTGCTATGGTAACCACCTCATGAGCAGTACACAAGGTACACTGAAAGAAACTTTTCCAGTGAGTTATTTCCCAACAATCCCCCCCCCCCCCAAAAAAAAAAAAAAAAAAAAAAAAAGACTTGGCAACAACATCTGTATAAGTTATACATAAAAAAGAATAGTCCATTAAAAGCTCTGAAGCATCCCAACAACAAAAACCAATCAATACCGCCAAAGTAACTTGAGTAATCTACATTTCACACAAAAGTCAAGCCAACCCAACGCCTAAACACGTTAAAATTAGACCTACCCCGACCCTCCAAATGACAAGAATACTAATAATTCGAAAAAAACGCTATGAATTCAAATCAAAGACGCAAACACAGCAAAACCAGTAATCAACTAACGTGGGAAAAAACACAACACAATGACAATTAAAGAATAGAAAATCTAGAGGCAAGATTCCGACAATCGAGAACTACCAAACCAATCACGAAAATCTAGAAAATATAACGGAATCAGAACCAGAATCGGAATCGGAATCGGAATCCGAACACTCAATTCAGTGATGAAAAAGAAAACCAAATGAAATGAGGTAAGAAATCATACTCACAGAATAATGATCTGGAGCGAGAAACCAATGGTGGAGTAGCAGAAGTTGGGGGCGTGGCTTCCAAGATCCAAATCATGAAAAAAAAATGAAAAAAGAAATAGAAGAATCAGGCATTCATATACCCGCGTAGAGCCAGAAGAAATGGAGATAATTTAATAAGTCGTCTTTGTAAAGTTTATGATTTCCATTTCCATTTCCATGTGAGAAACGCTTCGTTGTCCTGCTCCTTCTCTCTCTTCTCTTCTCCTCTCTTCTCTCAAAATGGTCGGAGAGCCCAGCCTTGTTTGGACGGAGCAGCCCTGTAAAATGGCGTTCCGGTTTCAAATTCTCAACATTTTTCAGGACGTCGTTTTATTATTTTTACATTATATTTATATATATTAAAAATAAATATAAAAAAATCCTTTGAACTTCTTTTTTTTATTTTATATTTTATATTTTATTTTGAGAATGGCAAAAATCATTAGAACTTTAAAACGAAAACAATATTCGACTTTTCGGCAAAATTAGGCCCACACTCAGCGCTTTCTATATTCAAATGGAAAGTAATTAAATAAATCATCTAACATAATAAACGTATTTTAACAACTAAATCATTATTAAAACAAAAAAACCAAATCTGAATGGATTAAATTTGTTATCATAATTACAATATATGACTAGGAGGTCATGAGTTCAATTCATGATGGCCACCTACAGGAATAAATTTCCTACAAGTTTTTTTGACACTCAAATGTTATAGGGTCAGACGGGTTGTCCAGTGAAGTCTCTCCTTTAATACGATTCAATTATTTAAATTTAACTTATAAAATTATTTAAATAATTATCTAAATTTAACCTATATAACTTTGAGCATTTACTCCTAACTTCAAGATAGTGAATTGTTAATTTAAAAAAAAAAATCAAAATATCATTTTTGCCTATATACTATCAATAAATTTGATTTTTTTATCAAAATTAGTTCCATCATAATAATTTTAAGAGAAATTTTCTGGAATAGAAAAAATGTCAAACTATTATCGAAAATAGCAAAAAAAACACTGATAGACATTGATAGACTTCTATCAGCATCTATCAGTGATAGAATTTTATCATTTCTATAACTAATAGACTCTGATAGACTTCTATCAGTGTCTATCACAACTATCTAAAATTTTTGTTATTTTGTGTAATGAAATACAGTTGGACAATTATAAGAGTACTATACTAACTATAATTGAACATTCAAAGTATAAGGGCTAAAATGGTATTTTAAATTTTTTTTTATCACATTTTTTATTTAGTTGCTAAATGTATTTTTAAAGTATATTTTAAACCCTTTTTTTAAAAAAAAAAAAAAAGACTTTTTTTTAATAGTGAATCCAAACAAGAGTTGATATGTTGGAGTAACAATTATTTATTTCTTTCATGGTAGGAACTAATTTGTACTTGCAAATATAAAATTTGAATATTTATTGCTTTAAGAAAATTTTGGCAGATGTTCTTTAAATTTAATTTGGAAAAGGAAATACTTACTGTAGTGATTATTTCTGCCAACAAGTATACCTTTTCTGTGAGTCCCACATTTTTGTCATATTATATTGCTGGGATTTAATATAAGCTTTTCTAGGATAGAGATTTCCCTATTCTGAAATGCCTTTAATTAACAAATATTATTCTTAAGCAAATAATTTATTGATGGATGGTGTTTTTCCTTTTAAACAAATAAAATTATTTCATTTACTATTTGGTTAATTCTTCAAACTTCAAGAATATAAAATCAACCTTAATGATATACACTTATAAGAGCACAAGAATTAAACTTGAAATGCAATTTAACCTTAAAAGTTAAATCCTCCCTTCACAATTAAAAAGTTAATTAGCTCTAAAATTTAGATCCCCTACCCTCTCACTCAGATATTCTAACCCTACTTGAACTTCAAGAAAAGAAATCGTCAGTTAGTCGAACTAAAGCTAAAGGAAAAAAAAATGTTATAGTTTTAGTTTTTAAGTTTTGAGTTTCATTTCAATTAGGTTTTAGGTTTGAAAATGTTACAATTTTCCTCGTGTGATATTTGAGTTTTGTTTCAATTTGGTCTCTATAGATTTCAACTTCCAAGATTTACACTTCTTAAATACTTTGGTTTTCACAAAATACTCACTTTTCATCTTTAGTTTAAATTAATTAATGGACAATTAGAGATAATATCAATGACTGAAAGTGAGTATTTAGTGAAAAATCAAAGTTAGTGTAATATTTTAAAACATATGAACCAAATAGAAGGTAGACTCAAAATCTAGGGACAAAAGGACATTTTTTTCAATAAAAAATTCATGTGAGTTAAAAGTTAAGTAAAAAGGTCGGTTACTTGGTCATGCCTTTTGCACTCTAGATCGAGTGCTCCAATCACCTTTCTGGGGCCTCAATAATTGAATTGGAAATGTTGACCATGCACCAAAATGAGCTTAGCTCAACAGTAATTGACATGACCTTTCACAATTTATTAGGAAACACCAAATTATAGGGCGAGGCCGGGGGACTTTTTTCCCGTTTAATTATCTATCAAATTATTCATATATATAATCTAAATTTATTAAAATCCAAACATATCATTTTTTTTACACTAATTCAAACATATTCATTATTTTGACCATTAAACAATGAATCTTGAAAATTAAATATAATATTTATTAAATAAAAATAAATAACATAAATATAAGAAAAAAACTTAATGGGGCGGGGATGGGGAACGGGGTGGGGACAGGGAATGCATTCTCCGTCCCCGTTCCCATTTAGCTTTTGGAGAAACTTTTTTCACCACTCCCTCCTCCATTCCCCGCCCTGTTCGGGGCGGGTTCCTACGAGACCCTATCTCCGTGGAAAAATTGGACATCTCTACTTATTTCACCTTATCTCATGTGCACAAAAGTTGATCGTGGGATGTTTTCAACGACGCGTTAGTTTTGAGTACTTTGTCTGTCTAGCTATAAGTATTAAGGATTAATTTTTACTTAAGAGATCTGAAAATAATTAAAATGATAAAAATAGAAATCTACAATAATAATTATTATTGAGAGAGATTAAAGAGAGTGATAAGTAGAGAGAATTCTGAAAAGAAAGTGAGAGTATTGAAGAGTTAGTAATTAGAAAATGTGATTAGAGAAATCAAAGGTTAACTAAAGATCAGTGCATGCATATGTAAAAGTAATTAGAAAAATAAAATGTCATGATAGATAGAAAAACTTAGGTATATGAAATGTTATCATAGCAGTCAAATTAAGAGACCTAGCTAGCAACAACACCTGATGTAAAATGTTAGCTGCAACTTAGAACACAAAGTCATTTAATTCAAATAGATAGATCCATGTGATCATCATTCAACTGGGTCAATAACCTTAAGTAAAACCTGCAAATCTATTATATATATGCAGAAAAAAAACATTTCAAACTCAAAGGGGAGCAAACTTTTGGATTATGGATTGTATGTAATTTAATTCCGAAGTGTATATATATTTTCTGATTTTGCTCTTCAATTTTCTTTTAACTCTAGCAACGTCCTTGCGTATAACAGATTTGTACTGAATGAATAAAAATAGAAAGAAGTGCTGAGAAGAAAATCATCCTGAGCTGTGTCAATGTAATAATCAAGCACAAATGAGGAGAGCATTTTCAAATAGATCGCAACCTTGTTTGATTTCTCTTAAATGTTTTTTTCCATCTGTAAAATTAGTCTCTCTCGTTAATCTTTGATTCGCCACAAAAGAACACAAGAATGAAGAACAGCGAAAATCAGAGAAATGGAACTCAATTCAGGAATTGAACAGAACAGAAATTAAACAGAATGTTACACTGTCACAATCAACCGTAAACGAAAATTCTCCTGGGAGAGAAAAATGAAAGGTACTGTAGGATCCGGTCACTAAAACAAAAATGAAACGAAGAGGAAACAATGACGTAAAACTGACCAAGAAATGAGATCTTAGACTTCAGTAGCTGAAGCTCCGATGGTAAATGCAAGGCGTTGATCTTCAAGCGAATGATCTGCAGCAACTGTGGTTGAAATGAGAATCCATAAGAAAATAGAGAAACGAAACCCTAGAAAGATCTCAAAATCCGCCATCGAAGAAACCACGACTACAGAGACGTCGGACGCCTATAGCGGGGGCGGGAGGAGTCGTTTTTTCGTTCACTATTTCAATTGATGTTTGCCTTTTCCAGAGGAAAATTGCAAAGTAGTCCTTGTAATTTCTTGTAATATCAAATTGTCCCATAGCCTAATTTTCAATTTGATTAGGTCCAAAAATATAATTAGGGTCACAACTTGCAATATTAGAAAAAAAAAATCCATTTGCTATAGTGAGCTAGCACTCTCTTCCTTTAGGTTAGAGGTTCGAACTCCTATTCATGTAATTGTTGTATTAAAAAATAGTTAAAATGTCATTTTGGTTCCTATAATTTTATATTTATTTTATTTTAGTTTTTATACTTTCAATGGTTGAATTTTAATTCTTCTATTTTCAATAAATCTTAAATTCGATCTGTTAAATTTTATTAAAATTAGCTAAATAATAATAATAATATTCATTTCAAAATGTTTAGCTGTTAATAAATAACAAAAAAAAAAAAATCAACAATAAACTAGTATGGATAAAATTTTATATATTTTTTTAGACTATAAGAATAAGGATATTTAAAGATACAGCGATTAAACTTCAACTTACAAGGATTAGAATGACATTTAACACACAAAAAAATGAAGAAGAAAGAAAATCTCTAACAAATATTTGTTGATCTACATGGTTCTCAATTAATATTAATAATGTAAATTCTTTTTAAAAAAAAAATGTTAAAAAGAAAATTTACATCTTTTTTAAGGATGAAAAATTCGAATCTTAGCCTCCTAGTTGAGTGCAAATGTCACTACTTAAATTGTCTATTACTCGTTTTCTAATTAATAAGAATTTCACATAATTCCACACAATACATTTTCAAATATAGCCTAATAAACTAAATTAAAATTTTTACAAATATAATAAAATGTCACCGTCGGTTAATAATAGACAGTGGCATTTTACTATATTTATAAATATTTTCATCAGTTTTACCATATAATTTTTCTAAGTTATATACTTATATCTATATTTTGCTTAAAAAATTGATCTAAATTAAGTTTAGACAATACTTGATTGTTGTAATTAATTTCAATTCATAACCGATTATTTTCTATTAAAAGACCATTGTTTGAAATAATGCTATATTTACAATTACTTTTTAAACTATAATAATATATAGATAATTACTTATTATAAAAATACATTTTTTTTAAATATTTTTAAATTATATATAAATAATCTTCAATCCAAACATATACATTAGTAATTAAGACATCAATTATTATTTTAAAGGTCGAAGTTTGATCTCTCTCTACTTTTATTATTATATTTGAATAACTTAAAAAAAACAAAACAAAGACATGTGAAAATATGCTAATAATTCTGGTATCAACTCCAAATAAATTTATTTAATTTAGGAACAAAATTTTCTTTCAAACAATTTATTTTTGTTAGAATAAACGTTCAATAAAAACACACACACATAAATGTGAATCACAATTATCCGTTCTAATACATGATCCCATTAATTATTCCAATACCAATTAACAACATTAAAAATTAGGACTATTTTCAAGAATAGAAAAATAAGCCAAATTATTTACAAATATAGAAAAATTTTAATATCTATCAACGATAAACTGTGATAGAATTCTATCACTTGAGTGATAGACACGGTAAAAAAAATTATAATGGTAAATAGTTTGATATTTTTTTGTTTATAGTAATTAGTTTCTTAACGAATATCACTTGAAAGCAAGATTTCCAACATTTAAAACATAAAATTTCTCGTACAATATTTGATTTTGAATCCAACTAAACAATTTCACATATAACAAAACACGAGATAATGATGATCATAACTACTACATTATACCATATAACACTGAATGTTTATTAACAAATCGATGCTTGGTATAGGCAAAAAAAAAAAAAAAAAAAAAAGAGTCAAAAGAGGAAAAATGAGCCAAGGATGACTTCCCAAACAGATTTGGAAAGAAGATGCAATTAGTGAATAAAGTAAGTTTGCCTCTTTGAAGACAAGTCAGGCAAGTCATCCTTGGCTCATACTTACTCTCCAACTCAAAAATAATATATGAAAATAATTAAGCTTCAGAAATTTCACATATTTTTTTTTCCTTTTATTTTGCATTACACAAAATTGAACTGATCACAAAAAAAAGCCTCTCTCATTTGCTTTATTTATAGGCAGTTGAAAAGGAGGGCATTGTTTGTAATTTCACACATCATCTCAATCTCTCCTTATATTCTTCATTATCTTATCTGATTTTGAAGCTTCCACAAATTATATGCACCCACCTCCCAATCTCCTTTTTACAACCAAAATAAATAACCCATACAGAATTATTATAAATAGAAAAAATATCAAATTATTTACGAATATAGAAAAGTTTTACTTTCTATTACTTGAGCGATTGATCACTGTCTAACGCTGATAAAAAGTGAAAATTTTCTATATTTGTAAATAGTTTGACTCATTATTCTATATTTGAAAACAACCCAAAAAAAATCTTTTTTTTTTTAATATACTTATATAGAAAAAATTTCATAGATATTACTACAAATTGGGTATTACTTCCATTCATTGATTAACATGTTTTTATCATTGCCAATGTTCCCAAAAACTTAAGCGGGTGAGTTAGAGTAAAATTTAAGTTAAATTACAAATTTGATACTTTGGTTTGGAGAAAGTTAGAATTTAGTTCTTATGATTGGATAAAACTTTATAAATAGTCTTCATGGTTTGAAAAAACTTTAGGGACTATTTATGAAAGTGGACTAAATTCTAACTTTTTCGAAATTGTAGGGATCAAATCTGTAATTTAATCTAAAATAAGATTATATCAACAACTTAATATAATGATTTCTTCTTTTTTTATCTATAAATTTTTTTGTGGGAATCTTGGTTGTAAGAGATGGGTGAAAGGGGAATTTGTTCTTAGCATTCCTGAGTTGGAAGATAAGAGATTAGAGATTCATTGTAGTTTTGGGCTTGTGGCCATAAGGATGCTATTACTTTTCTTGCTCGAATGTTCTTTAATGTTTATCATGTGTTTAATTTTTACTTTTAATACTATACTTTCGAACAAATAACAAAACTCTTAAGGAATTATTTCTTGGCAAAAGATGAAGGATCCGTTTGAATTGACTTTCTAAAAGTTATAAATGTAAAAATATATATATATATTTATTAACACTTACAAAGTCGATCCAAACAGACCCAAAGTTGCTTAATTGTTCCATGCAAAAAAAAAAAAAAAAAAAGTTGTTAAATTCGTTGATCCATAGTGCAAAGAGTTAATAAGTCATAAAATTGATATTTGTAGTCTTGAGGCTTGCGATGGGATTAAGAACTCCTTGGTCAAACATATCCTTAACTATATCTTATTTGCTGGTTAAAATACTTTAAAATGAAATTCAATATTTAAGGCTCTGTTTGATAACCGTTTCATTTTTTGTTTTTGGATTTTTGAAAATTAAGCTCTAAACATTGTTTCCACTTCTAGGTTTTCTTGCTTTGTTATCTACTTTCTACCAATGTTTTCATAAACCAAGTCAAGTTTTGAAAACTAAAAAAAATAATTTTTAATTAAAAACTATTTTTTATAATGTTCTTATAAGAACATGTGTTTTTGTTTTGGAATTTAGCTAAGAATTCAACTCTTTTACTTAAGAAAGGTAAAAATCATTATAAGAAATTGAGAAAAAAAAACATAATTTTCAAAAACAAAAAAAATCAAATGGTTACCAAATGGGACTTAAGAATTTTTAGTTACTAAAAAAATATTTTATGTAATCGGGCATGATATATGCATTGATAAATTTTCAAAGAGCATTTCAATGCTGTCCATACTACTTTTTGGGCTAGACGCATATAGTAGCGCCTATTCGATGTGATCTTAAACTTTTTTTTCATCATCATATATATATATATTATCTTTTTGAACTTCTCTTTTCTTTTCTAAATTTCTTCTATCCCCATTCGATTGCTCATAATTTACTCGAGAAATCTTTTGAACTATCTGTCTTATTCCATTTGTTGGATTTCTATAAAACAAATCAAATATGTACGTAAAAAACCGATTAATTAAGCGTCAAAACTAACAATATTATAGATACTAAAATTTATCTCACAATGTGCACTATTAAATTCATGAAGTTGATAACAGTGCATTTGTTGTTTTCAAATATAGAAAAATAAGTCAAACTATTTACAAATATGGACACTTTTCATTGTCTATCAGCGATAGATAGTGAAATTTTTCTATATTTATAAATAGTTTGATATTTTTTCTGTTTATAAAAAAAAATTGTAATCCTAATTATTATATTATTATAATAATTAATTATGCCTTTCTATTTCCAATGATCGTAAGTTGTAGGAATAAAAGAGTAGAGAATTCTATTGGGATAAGGGGAATAATAACACACATGTACTTTTTGCATAAACAACCTTTAATTTATTGACAACTAGCTTGATGATCTATGGCTATATTTTGACTCCAAGAAAGAGGGGAAGGATGGAAGCCATGGGAAAATCTCCCAAGAATAAGAATTATTGGGTTGACATTATTGATTGAGACCAACCCAATAATACAAAAATTAAAATTATAAAATTAAAAATAGGTTTTTTTACAACTCTAGGACGTGAAAAAATGCTATGAAAAGTCATAGACTTTCAATAATATTATTATTGGCTACTACGAAATTTCACAAATATTATGGAAAGTGTACAATATTTGCTATAGATGTTATCATATGAGATATTTGTTGTATGTAGTAGCTCATTCTCTCCTTTTCTCCTTTTCTATCTGTCATGTTTTTTAGGTTAAAATATCATTTTGGTCCCTGTACTTTAAAGTTTGTTTAATTTCAATATGTGTGTACTTTCAAATGTTCAATTTTAGTCTCTGTGTTTTCAAGAAATCTAAAATTTAGTCTCTACTGTTTGTTAATGTTTAATTTTTTTTCTCTTTTTTTGGTTATTTATTAGCATTTTTTTACTCTAAATTTTGAAAACTTATTAACATATTATATGTCTTTGCCTAAAAATCATCATTATTATTTAGCCAATTTTTATCATAAAAAAAAACTGATTTTGAGGAACCAAATTTAAGATCTATTAAAAGTTCAAAGACTAAAATTTGACATTTGAAAGTAAATGAATCGAAATTGAACAAACCTTAAAGTATAGGAATATCAAAAGGGTATTTAATTTATTTTTTTGTGATAACTAGTTGGAGATTCGATTTGTAATAATAATAATAATAATTAATTAATAAATAAATAAATAAGAGAATTGTTTTGGGATAAGGGAATAAACACATGTGTACTTTTTTGCATAAACCTTAACAACTTGGGCAATGGGGCCATAATTTTGACTCCAAGAGAGAGGGGAGAGGGGAGAGGGTGTGGAAGCCATGAGACAATCTCATAAGAATAAGAATTATTGAGTTGACATTTGTGATTGGGACCAACCCAACATTGAAGAAGAAGGTCCTCCAACAAAAAAAATTTAAATCAATCCAAGTTAATCTTAATAGAAATATAATGATTAAATTGTTTATTTTCTATCCGTGAGTGTTCTAGCTAGGTTTACGTGCATCTCGAATAGTCTCTCCAAATATCCGTTCAACCCTACAACAATTTTACATGTCAAAGAAACCCTAGGATATTAAATCTTAGGTAGGTGGTCAGTATGAATTTTAAATTGTCAATGTTACAATATAATCCATTAGTTTTAGGTTAAAAATTAGTTTTAGTCCCTAAACTTTCATAGGAAATAAGTAATAATTTAGTCCATAAACTTTACTATATAACAATTTAGTCTTTCTACTTTAAAATTTGTAACGATTTAGTCCATATTGTAGAAATTATTTTTAAGGTTTAATGAGATTTCATGCATAAATAAACCGTTAAACTAATTAGAGACTCAATATTTTTACAAAATACAAAGTCTACATTATAAAATACTAAAAATTGACATCTACTTTTGATGAATGTTTTTACATTAGGGACTAAATTGATACCATTTTAAAGTACAAGGACTAAATTGTTACTTTTATGAAAGTTTAAGAACCAAAAGTGTTTTTTAACTTTTAATTATATATGCTCATTCATATAGTTTGGTTTCAGACTAATGGGAAAAATATATATTTTTTTTTTTTGCCTCTAAGTGATAAAGACTAGAATCTTGGAGTAATTCTTGAAGAGAAATCTTTATTAATTGTGTCAAATGAGGGTGGGGGATGTCCCTTAAATAGACCCAATGGACAAGGGTTTGTATACACCTAACCATCTAGTTAACTAACTAAACCTAGGCCCCCTTAAATAGACCCAAGGAGGAAGGGTTGGATTAGACCTAAACTAAAATAAATGCTTAAATTAAAATATTTAAAGACAATCTAAATAAATAGATTTTCCCAAAATGCCCCTTATCACTAAGTTTTGTCTAGTTTGGTTCTTAGGTTTCAAAATGTTACACATTTAGTCATTGAGTTTTGAGTTTAAATTTGGTCCATAGATTTTAAAATGTTACAGTTTTGTTTCAACTCGGTCTGTAGGTTTCAAGATTTACACTAATTTTAATCTCGATTTTTAATTAAATATTCACTTTCATTCATTAGCATTAATGTCTATTCATTAATTTAAAATAATTATGAAGTAAATTTTAAATTTAATTTTAATAGTGATAAAAATAGTGAAACATATTTAATTGAAACATATTTAATTTTAAGTCTTTTAATTTAATCAATAAGCATTGATACTAATAAGACGGAAAACAAGTATTTAGTAAAAAAAGCAAGGTTAAAGTGTAAATCAAAAAAATTAAGAACCAAATTGAAATTACAAAACTCAAATTTCAAGGTAAAATTATAACATTTTGAAATTTAATGACTAAATTAAAACCAAATTTACAACTTAAGCTAAAAGTATAACATTTTGAAACCTATAGTCCAAATAGAAATTACTAAACCCAAAATATTTTTTTTTTTTTGTCCTTAGACTAAATAAATGGTTGAAAAAAATAGTATAAAGAATATGGATTAGCTAAAAATATATCATAAAGTTTTTTTTTAGTACAAATATATCTTAAAAGTTAAAACATATAAAGTTGAGGTTATAGATACTTTTAGTCACTAATATTTAAGGCTTTTTTTTTTGAAAAAAAAATTAATTTAGTCTGTGTCGAATATTTAAAAAGCTTCAATATAATTTCTTTAGTATAAACATTTTTTAATTTAGTCGTTTCAGTCAATAAATTTTAAAATTGGTTGATGATTAATAACCTACGTGATAATTTAGAAAGATGTTGTTTTTAAATAAAAAAAAATGAGTCAAACAATTTATACCTATAAAAAAAATTTATTATCTATCAGCGATAGAATTAAAAAAAAAAAATTAGTATCTATCAGCGATAGAATTCTATCGCTCAGACGATAAAAGTCTAATGCAGCCTATCGCTGATAGATAGTGAAATTTTTCTATATTTGTAAATAGTTTGATATTTTTTCTATTTATAATAATTTCGATCAAATTTTTTAATTCGTCGCCCAAATTTATAAGAAGCCGGTAAAGATATCGAGTTATTATTTCTTAGATGAAAGTTTTCTCTTCTCAATTTTTGTTAATTTGAGATTTTTACCAATTTTTCTTATCTTAATGCATGCTATGTGTAAAATGAGAAGACGCTCCAAGAATTTTGATTTCTTCCAACGCAAAAAAAAAAAAAAAAAAAAAAAAAAAAAAAAAAAAAAAAAAATCGTTGGAAAATGATCTAATTTAATATTAAAAAATTTCCATATTTATAAATAGTTTGATATATATATATTTAGTAATTTCTCTTAATATTTATTATTTGGACCCAAACACAACGGATATATTTAATCATCCAAACTAAAAGTATATGTTACAGATTTATTTTAACATTATTAAGATATCACAATCAAAATATTCGTAGCTTATTTGCATCAATTATTTAAAATATTGGCATATATTTATTATTACGACGTGTCATTTAAATAGGGTGAGATTGATTATTAATTGGGTACTAAGCCCTACTAGCCTACAATTTTTTTTCCTTCAAATTTCAAACACCTAAATGAAACTTGAAGGAAAAAGTTGGGGCTTCTTCATATTTATGGCTAAAAGAAATTGTAAATAGCACGTGGAAGTTTTTATTTTATAAAACTAGTACTATCTGAAAAGTCGTTTAAATAGTTTTTTTCGGGTCAGATCGATCACCAAGATTTAGTTATAAAATTAATTTTTTTTCTAATTTATTGATTGTTTTGGACTTTCTGACAAACACTAAGATTCTAGTAATTTTTTCAAATATTAGGTAATCTACCCAAATCTTATATATTTTTAAATTTTCTCTAAATTTGGTTGTCTTTACCAAATATTATATCCAATTCTTACTTAATTTTTCAAAACTTTAGGCAGTTTCTATTTCCACGATTATATGAATTTCTAAATATCCAAATGAATTTACCAATTAGATTTTTTCATATGAATGATTGCATTTTGATTTTTAAATTTTGAAAAAGATTAAATTTTGCAAAAAAAATAAAAAATAAAAATAGGTAAGATATGGAAAATATATAAAATCTAGATATTAATCTACCAGAGAATTCACTGACGATTAATATCGAGATTTTATATATTTTCTATATCTTACCTAATTTTTTTTTTTTGAAAAAATTAATCTTTCTCAAAATTTAAAAATCAAGATGTAATCACCTGAAATTACTAGAATCTCAGTGTTTAATGTGCGTGAAATGTATCAAGAAGACTCAAAACAATTGATAAGTTAGAAAAAGTTAATTTTTTAACAAAATCTGAGATGGACCAAGAAAAACTATTTGAACTACTTTTTAAAAAGAGTGCTAGTTTTGTAAGATGAAAACTTCAACGTGATATTTCTGATAATTTTCCATGAAGATTCTATTTATTTATTTATTTTTATCAATCATGTGGAAAATTACTTATCTTTTATTTATTTGTTTTAATGTTTTAGTTATTGACCGTTTGATCGAAAGTATATGTGTCTAAAATTAACTGAGCTAACAACTTTTGTCCGTTCAACAATATGTATGGCAGGGATGAAGGTATGTAAAGAGGTGACTTTATTTGATATCAGAGTTGTTGCTCGTTTGAAAGGTGATGGTATTTATGAACTCACATTTTAATTAAATGATGAATAATATAATAAAGAAAGTTTTATATTTGATGTTGATTACTAATAATTTATTTATTGATTTTTTTTCTTTTTTGTCAAATCTCTTAAAGTATATTCGAGTTGGTATTCCATTCAAAAACATTCAATTGGATCATAACCAATTGCAGGGTGGAGAATTCAGCTATTGATCTTAGAAATCGTAATCAGTATCTTATATTTACTCAAACGCGAGAACAAAAAGAGAAATCCATCAAAGACATACTGCCTCGCTCGGGTTGTTGCCGAGGTAGGAGGAGAGTTAGATCCGAGGGGGTCTTCTTCTTGGAAGATCAAGAGATTTTTTAGTTGATCGTTTTCCTAGTTGGTTGGCCTCTACTTTAAATGAAGACTTTTATATATATATATATATATATATATATATATATATATATACCTTTAGAGAGAGATGATCTAGAATGCTAAAGCATGAAGAAAGATTTTAGCCACCTACCTACAGATTTTCTTGGCACCCAAATGTTATAAGGTCAGGTGGGTTGTCTCATGAGATTAGTCCAGGTGTACGTAAGCTGGCCCGAACACTCACGGATATAAAAAAAAGCATGAAGAAAAATTGAGAGGGAATAAGAATTGAAGAAGATTATTGAGTCGACAGAAAGACGCCTATAAAAACAGCCGGTTATTTATTGTTGGTGTAGATTTGTTGAGGGTTTAACGTTGAAAAGATAAAGAGACCTCACAATATTACTTCTTTTTTATTGTCGATTGGAGAAAGAAAATGTTGAAGATGATCGAGATTGAAGCATGAAAAAGATTGAGAGGGAACAAGAGCCGAAGAAGACCGTGCCGACGGTAAAGACGGCTGTCAAAAGTCAGCCGGCAAGTCATTCTTGGCTCATGTTCCACTCACAAATCTCTTCATGCATTATTCTTCGATCCAAATAATCCATCTCTTAGGACTCAGATCTATTCAGCTATAAGTTTAATACAAAGATGTGTGGATATAAGCAATGACACTATTTATAGGTTCCAAAAGAAAACTTGTTTTAGACTCTCCAAAATGCCTTGGAATCAAATGTCTGCAAAAGGAAGTTGAATGGAATCTGATTTGTTTTATTTGGGTTTTCAATGATGTGATAATTTATATTTATATATATATACATATTCCATTTTTCATCTAAAAACAAGGGGCGGACTGAATTGGTTTTTTAATTTGTAATTTTAATGGTTCAAAAGTTAAAATAAAAATACTTGAGGGTATCGGAGCTCTAGCCATCCAAGTGTTCGATAACAAGTTGTCACGTGACAAACTTTTCAATTAAAGAAGATGATGGGCAGCAAGTATTACTCAAATTAAATTTGTAATTTGACTAAAAAAAATTCTTTGTCAACTGCATACGGAGCCGATGATCGACTAGAATTCGGTTTTGAGCAGAGTCGTGGAGAATCTTATCCATGGAGAACAAATTCTTGAGTTGACATGGTCAAGAAAACCTGCAAAAAAAAAAAAAAAAAAAAAAAACCATCTATCCTTATAGTATCTTGTTAAAAAAAAAAAAAAAAAAAAAAAGTTGAAGCCAATCGTTTTTCCTTCACACCCATGAGATTCAGGTTCCCATTCCCATTATAATGCAAATTGGAAGGGGAAAATGGAATTTCCCATCATCTTGCATTCAGAATAATCCTTGTTCATCAACATTACCTAAAACATCATCTCCTTCCCCTCATTGAAACAGAGAGATTCTCATGCATCCACCAAAGTTATGAAAACATTTGCATTTTGATTATGAACAATTACATCATATTCATACACTAGCAATAACTAGTAATGATGCTTTCTCTGATCACATTTTCATTTACCATTGCCTAGTTTTGAATACAAATAATATTAATGAGAAAGCATAGTTACATAAGACTATTGGCAGAAATAATAAAACTTGCTACATAATCTATTCTATAATAATTTCGTTTAAGCCTCCTCGGACCGCCATTCTGATATCACCATGCTTCCTACAACACTCCTTCATGTAGCTCTTGCAACACCCACCCATTTCTCTCTTATCCAAACCAGCACAAGATTTTCCACTTTTGAGTTGTGAGCTTCCCCTTTTGCAGCTTTTACAGTTGTTTGTCCCTCTGTTTTCCAAAGCCTTATTACAAGTGTTGGGACGTTTTGGGTTTGAATGGTCTGCTTCGAGCTCGATATTTACGGTATGGTTGATTGCTCCATCATTATCTTCATTTGACGCCTTACAATGAGGATGGACCCCTTCATTTTGAAGACTCGGATGAGTATTGCAATGATGATCTTTCATCATGTGGTGCCTGTTTGCTTCAGCACAATCATCTATCATTTCAACCTTTTCCCAGCATTCATCTTCCGTGCACCCGCTTATTGATCTTGATTTACAAGGTTCACTGCAAGTTTTCCTGTGCTTTTCATGGGATTCCAAGACAAAATTGGAAGCCTCGAAGCTTCCTTGGTGGCAATGCTTATGGTCATGGAGGAGTTCTTGACTGCATTCAGGTGCTTGTTGCCTCTCAGTTGAGTCCACACATTTGGTTTTCCCACATGGACTCAAATTGTAGGTTTCAGAATGACACATTGGATGAGATAAAGAAACCTTCTGAGCGTTCTTTTGAGAGCAACAACCATTACCAATATGATGTTCAGGACTGGATGAGTGGCTGTCGTCCAAATCACATTTGGGAGTTTGGATGTCATGATCATGTTGAGCAGATTGGGTATTATGAGTACAACATCCACTTTCATGGAGCTCAACGATGACAGCAGAACCATCAAGGCTTGCGGGTAAGCTTGTGCACTTGATTTCCTCACATGAATTTGATGCACACTTCTGAAAGGAGCAAAACTCTTGTGTATTCTTTGGAGAGCAACGGTTGTCCTCAACATGATGATCAGCACAGGAAGAATAAGCATGATGATGATCATGATCAGCAGGCTGGTCGTTATGGACATGTCCATGTTCACACGGTTTTAGACTCCCTGCAGAATCATCTACTTTAGAACTTGAGTCCACAAGTTTACTTTTCTTGCATGAACTTGAAGTTTTCATCCCGGAATCACACTTGGAAGCACAGTTCTGAGGCAAGCAACCATCATGAGTTTTCTTGAGAGAGTCACAGTCCTCGTGCTCATGATGATGGTGGTGGTGATGGTGATGACGACTATGACTAGAAGAGTCGGAGCTGTCATTGTTGCACCCATGATCATGTTCACAGAGTATTACACTGCCGGTAGAACCATCTACCTTAGAACTTGAGTCCACAAGTTTACTTTTCTTGCATGAACTTGAATTTTTCAACTTGGAGTCACACTTGGAAGCATGGTTCTGAGGTAAACAACCATCATGAGTTTTCTTGAGAGAATCGCAATCCTCGTGCTCATGGTGATGGTGATGGTGACGATGTCTAGAAGAGTGGGAACTGTGATTGTCACACCCATGATCATGGGTGTGGCCACTATATTCATCTGAATGGCTACTAACATGACAGCATTTATGTTTGGAGGAACAGTGAGCAGCAGAAAACTTGCCAGCTTTTTTCCCCTTGGGTCCGTCAGTTCCTCGCAGCAGGAGCATACTGTTGAGGATAACTAGCACACAGGCACCAACATCAGCAAGAACTGCTGCCCAAACAAGTGGATGACCACCAAATGCTAAGCCGAGTATAGCAATCCTAGGAGCAACCGATAGAATCACATTTTCGATTACTTTACTATTAGCTCTTCTTGCAAGTCGAATGGCTTTTGGAACTTTCCTGATATCATTAGTCATTAGAATTACATCTCCAGTTTCTATTGCGAGGGCTGAGCCTGAGATTCCCATTGATATGCCAATATCAGCTGTGGCCAAGGCAGGGGCATCGTTTAGACCATCTCCAATCATAGCTGTTGCTCCCTCCCTTTTGAAGTCATTGATGAGTCTTGTCTTGTCTTCAGGTAGAAGTTCTGCATGGACTGTTTGCAAAGCCTTTCCCAACTGCACATAGGAACAGAGAAGCACTTATATTATCTTAGATGATATCTTATTTTTGGCCTTTTGTATATGGTAACAAGGACCATTACTTATTCTGAATAAATTTCCATCCAAGTTTGGATTTTATACTAGTAAATGCTAAAGGAATGAACAGAATAATAATTCAATATAACCAATACAGCTCAAATCGAATTGCTTAATAATGATCATGGACCGAAAATGTTTCCAAAGCAAATAACCAAATAAACCGATTGGTTCAGCTGAAATTTCTTGATGGATCTAAATGCTGAATTCTAAATCTGGGTGTGACACAAAAAATGTATATGTCGATGTTGCACATGCAAAGCTAGGGATAGAATGCTTACTTCTTTTTGTGCTTGCAAGGCTGCTGCTGAACTGTCTCCGGTGAGCATGGTTGTTTTTATACCGAGAGATCGAAGCTCATCCATGGCCTCCTTAGCTCCTGTTCTACAAGAATCTGATAGACTAAAGATTCCAGCTGCAGTAGTTCCACAGAATATGTATCCAACAGTCCTCCCATCCTTCGCTTCATCTTTGATCTCTGGGACTGTAAATATTTACATCCACCAGTCAGGATGATAAGAGAAAGATGGTGCTTGTTTGTTCTCCACTGTAACAGAAAACTCTTAAATTATTTATGAAGCACTTGTTTGACGTGAAAAATCCAACCTGTTTCGCAGTTGGCTCTTGTAGCCATTCTTCGATTTCCAATATAAATGTCTTTCCCATCAATTCTTCCATAAACACCTTCTCCAGGAATATTTTGAAAGTCATCCACATTTTCAGGTTTGGGATCAATGGATAGTGATCTTCCATGGTCAACAAGTGCAGTTGCCATTGGATGACTGGACTTGCTCTCAATGCTGGACACCCTGGGAAGTGAGAAGGCAAACATTGATACAAAAAGTGATTAGCTTCTAGAAACTGCATAAACCCTTCAAAATTGAAGAATGTCTCCAAAATCTTCAATAGAACTAGATGAAAAAACATTACTTTTTCACTTACCAGTATAGCAATGTGTCTAAGCTTATATTGTCCTTATCAAGAACTTGAAATTCAGTCACCATAAATTCACCTCTTGTTATTGTCCCAGTTTTATCAAAGGCCATGATCTTAATTTTCCCAAGAGTTTCAAGGTAGTCACCTCCTTTGATTAAAAGACCAGATGTTGCTGCCTTAGTAAGTGCACAGAAAGACGCAACAGGCGTGGAAAGAACAAGAGCACAGGGACATGCACTTACTAACACAACCAGGGCCAAGTGAAACCAATGGCTGCGATTGGGAAGTCTCAAAGCAACTGGAATCACTACTATGCAAGTTGATATGATTATAACAGCTGCATATTAGAAAAATCATGAGTTTCAATATCATATATGAGAAGAGGTTTGAGCTAAAGTTAACCTTCAAGATAATCCCTTACAAAAATCGAAATCATAATGAAGTTTCAGTTGATAGGTTAAGATATACATATTCTTTAATGTTCTTTTATATGTAATCCTAAATCCTAATATAAAGAGAGTTCAAATTCATGTCCTCTTGCTCTAACATCATTACCATTCAACCCGAAAACTTGAGTCGATTTAAACAATAGATAAAGTGGCACTAGGTTACTATTTGTTTTCCCTCCATAAGTTAGCTTTAAATTCTTTTTGGTATGCAACAGATAAAGTGGGTGAAAAAAAAAATGAATTTACTAGCCGTGGCTTTAACAGGACAATATTCAAACAGTTGGTGGACAAACCTGGAGTATAGAATTTGGCACATTTGTCAATGAACCTTTGAGTTCTAGATTTATTGTTCTGGGCCTCTTCAACCAGCTTAGCCATTTTGGCCACCACACAGTCTTCAGCAAGCGCAGTAGTCTTTACAGTAACATAACCTAAATAGAAAAGAACCCACAATCAAAAACTTCCCTAACTATCCAAAGCAGAAAAGAAATCATTAAAAAAAGAAGGAAAGATTACCATTTACATTAATGGTACCAGCCCAAACAGTGGAATTCTTTTGTTTGGGAACAGGGAAAGATTCACCAGTAAGTGTTTTCTCATCCACTTCACATTTTCCTTCCACAACGATTCCATCGATAGGTATGTCTTCACCGGCCTTCACAGCCAGCAGAGTCCCTAATTTGACCTCGTCGGCGCCAACAATTTCGCCGGTGTCGGCTAGAACCGCTTTCTGAGGAGCGATGCTTAGAAGGGATGACATGACGGCGTTCGCCTAAGCACATTTTTCCAGGTCCCATAATTTGGTTGAGTTTTAGAATTCTATAGTTTGAATGAATGCACAAAGCTAGTTGAATTGAATTGAAGCCATTGTAATGGCTGAGTATTTGTGCACAGTGGAGATTATTATAGAGAGAGATAGAGAGAGAAACCTTGTGGCCGGCTCTGGACTCGAGCCATTCGGCGATGGTGAAGAGGAAGACGATGGTCGCTGCTTCCAAATAATCCTTCAGCACAATCGTCCCGATCACTGTCATAATTTCAAAACCATCTTAATTTATTTATCATTTTATTTTTAAATAATAATAATAATAATTTGAAATATTGCTTATAATATATAATATATAATGCTGGTAATATAAGCTCATAGGTTCAATTCCTTCCCCTCATATATTACCAGAAAAAAAAAAAAGGAAAAAAAAGGAAAACGGAACTAAAATATTTTTTAATATTTTTCTGTTAAATTATAAATTTGGTTGTTATAATTAAAAAAAAAGTTGGATTTTAATCTCCATAGTATTGAGTTGTATATAGGTTTTTTTTTAATCCAACCATAAAAATTAAATTTTAACTTTTAACTTTTTTTCAAATAACAAGGGCCAAATGTACAATTTTAACCTCTTTTTTTCTTCTTCTCTCTTCAATCTTGTCTTTTTCCTTGGGCAATGACGATAATGTACAAATCTTTTACCCAACGAACCCAATAAATGAGAGGGGAAAATGTGGAAAAATGTTTGATGATGCCAACAAATTAAATATTAGAAAATTTTGTTTTCAAAATGTTAGTTAAATTTCATTCATTTAACCAAAAAAATTAGGTCATCCATACAAAAAAATTTCTCTTTTATCTATCGAGTTATGTTCCAACAAGACCTCGTCAAGTTGTGTTTTGATAAAAGAGCGTTTATTTAAGTGTTACAATTTTTATTTTTATTTTCTTTGGTTTAGGACAAAATGACATAAAATTGAATCCTTCGATCTTAGAAAAGTAATAGGAAAAAAAACCTCTTTTGGTCCCTAGGTTTTGATTCTAATTTTTATTTGGTTTTTAGGCTTTAAAATGTTACATTTTTAACTCTTAATTTTTGAGTTTTCTCACTTGGTCCCTATATTTCAAAATGTTTGAATATTTTACCTTTGAGTTTAGTTTTCATTTCGTCTCTGAATTTTGAGTTTAATTCTCATTTGGTCCTTATATTTCAAAATGTTGAATATTTTACCTTTGAGTCTTGAGTTTAGTTTTCATTTCGTCTCTAGGTTTCAATATATTACACTTTTGAATCAATGAAAACAAAACTTAAAACTCAAGAGTAAAAATGTAATATTTTGAAATTTAGGACCAAATAGAAATTAAACTCAAAATTCAAGAGTAAAAGGTTAACATTTTGAAACATAAAGACCAAATGAAAACCATAATCAAAACTTAAGGACCCAATTTTTCCTTCTAAAATAGTATGTGTATACTTGAAAAAAATTGAAATGGTTAAAATCACTCCTAAACTTTCTTTTAAAAAAATTACTTCTCAACATGTTTTTCAATAGTTTAAATAATCTATGATATATAAAAATTGCATTCAAAAGTATAAAATCAAACTAAATTTTATAACTAAGTACACGTTTTTAGAGTAATTTAAACTATTTAAATATTAAAAAACAAACAAACAAACAACTAACCGATTTGTAAATAAGTTGAAGATTTTCTGGTAAATAAATTTGCACACAACATAAAATAAAATAAAATCACCACGTGGTTCTTAAGTGACATGAATATAGGTAAAATATGTAGGTAATGTTGCCTTGTTAGATCGTATGAACCTAACTCAATTGTCATAAATTTATGGTACCAAATAATGTTAAATTTTTAAAAGTTGAGTTATTCGATATCAAGAAATTCAAAGTTCGAATTTCTCACTTTTAAATGTTGTTAACTAAGTGCATATATCAAATCAAATAATGGGGTTATAAACGATTTGATTTTGTCGGTTTTAGACCCAATCAAAAACCAAATCGAAGTTTATAAAGAAAGATTTAAATCGATGTTCAATATAAAGAATAAAACCAATACAAATTCATATTCTCTACGTCCATTAACAAAACCAATACTAAAAGATATCTAAGATTAGAATTTATTTTAAAAGATAAATATATATATTTTCGATTTGATTCAATTTTGATTAGTCTTTCCGGTCAAAGACTAATTCAAACCAATAATAATTGGTTGTTTCTTGTATTAAGATATCCAATTTTATACTAAACAGTCAAACTAAACCAGTAGATTGGATTGGTCTTTCCATTTTTTTTTATTGCATTCCCATCCTCCATTGTCCATTCCAAATAGTTGAAAAAAAATTATCAAAATCAATGACAGTTAAACTAAAATTGAAGGAAGTTGAAAATTACCTGCAATTAAAGCAAGAATGTTGATGTCGATTCTGAGATGGCGAACGGCGGAGAAGCTTTTCAGGAGAATGGGCCAGATTCCGGCGGCGACGGCGGCTAAAGCCACCCATCGGAAAATAGGATTCACATATTTGAGTAACGACAGCAGCAGCAACAGCCCACTCGCCACCGCATACGGACTTGGCCATTTTTTCCGGTGATCTTTCTGATCTCCGTACGCTCTAACGTTCGCTTCAAATCTTGCTTGGTTTAGGGCTTTAACTGTCAAATTTCCCAGTACCCAAAAAAATGGTGAAAACTGAAATATGATTTTTACTTTTAAAAAAAAAAAATCTGAAAAACTGATTTTTACTTTTAAAATTTTAATTTTAGTCTATTAAAAAAATACAACTATTTTTAAATATAGAAAAATGAACCAAATTATTTATAAATATATAAAAAATTTATTACAATATATTTATAAATAGTTTAATTTTTTTATAGTAATTTCTCTTTTTAATATCTATTTTAATACATCTTAAATTTAGTCTTTTAAGTTAATTAAATAATAATAACAATGATGTTTTAATTTTAAGTTTTCTTTTTTAAAAAAAACTTGTAGTAAATTGATTCGATAAATATTTTGTTAAAATAAATCTGAAAGGAAAAAGGGGAAGAAACGGAAGTGACGTGAAAAAAGAAAAATTATTCCCCTTTAAAAGAAAGCATTTCCACGTCACCAATCACTTAAAAACAGAATATATGATGGTGGGACCCGCCATATTTATTTTACATGTCATCTTTATTTAGTTGGGTTCCGCTCCCCTCCTTCTTCAACCAAACAAAATCCCATTTACAAAACAAATGGCAAAACAATTTTATCACAAGTTTGGTCATTTGTTAAAATATTTCACATTTTTAGTACTTTATGATGTGATTTTATAAATATTACGATTATTCTAAATCATTTATGAATATGTAGTTTTTTTTTTAATAAATAATTATCTCATATATTTTTAAATTTGAATATTCTGTTAATCTAAAATATAATCCACTAGTTAGGTATCTAATATATTTCTACTAGGATTCTTTGTATTTCCATCGCTTAAGACGTAATATTCTTTATAAATAAAATAAAATAAAAAAGGTAAATTGTGTTTTAGGATAATTAAATAATTTGAGAATTAATTTCTTCAAGCTTTTAATCAAAATTTACTACTTGAATTTGATATAAACATACTTTAGACATTTTATTTCGTTCTTTAATTTTAAAAAACAAGGTCGACACAAAACATTTTAGTTTTAGTACTTGAATTTAAATATTTTCCTTTTTAACAAACAGAGTCAAATATATGATATTTCGCTCACAAAATTTTACAAACTAAAAATGTAATTATATTTTTTGTCTGGAGCTCTAATTCCTTTATTCCACCCAAAAAAAAAAAACATTCCATGTCTTAATATAATACTTGATTTTTTTTAAAATGTTAATGTAGTTTAAATTTAACTAAAGATTATAGGCATGTAATATTTGATTTTTTTAAAATGTTAATGTAGTTTAAATTTAACTAAAGATTATAGGTTTGAATCTTTAACTGAAATCATAAATATATTATATAAATGAAAAAGAAAATTGATGAAGAGAGAGAAAGCATACCAATTTGTGCTTGAGAAACAAGAAGATTATCATGAAGAACAATGACAGTTCTTGTGGCAACAATCACACTAATCTCTTTAATCCCTTCAATCTCTTTTAATATATTCTCAATCACTGGAATTTCCGAAGAACAACAAATCCCCAGCACATCAAAATAACTTTTCTGCAACCCACGACCCTTCTTTCCGGCCACCTCCTCTTCTCCGGCCGCCATATTCCCCTCCCCACTCTCCTACAAATAAAAAATCATTCGCATGTTATTCCCTCAAAATCCAACTACCACACTTTCACAATTAAAACCATATAACAATAATAAGAATTTAAAAAATAATAATAATAAGATATGGCTGTTTGTGTGTTTTAGGGAAAGAGAAAGAGAGAAGTAACCAATGAAAAGGCTTAGTGAAAAATAGAAGAAGTTTCGTGTGGAAGATTGATGAAGTCCATTGGGAGGATAGGGAACCTTAAAATAATATGAAGGATTAAAGCTTGTGGGATGGCTTTTTATAAAGGAGAGATTGGGGTAAAGGGTGTGCAATTTTTAATTTCTTTTTTTTTTTTTTAAATTTGAAATTTTATAGTGGAGGGTGATTAAAACAATTGGAAAATTTAACTACGGGCGGGTCGAGGTCGAGAATGTTCTCTCCATATTTGATCTTATGATAATTTTTAATTAGAACATTCGCTTACTAAGGTCCTGTTTGGTAACCATTATTTTATTTTTAGTTTTTGGTTTTTGAAAATAAAATCTATTTTCTCACATTTTCTTACAATGGGTTTGCATCTTTTTTTAGTACAAGAGCTGAATTCTTAGCCAACAAATTCCAAAAACAAAACAAGTTTTTAAAAACTACTTTTTTTAGTTTTCAAAATTTGACTTGATTTTTAAAAACATGATTAGAAAGTAAATAAGAAAGTAACACATTTAGGAGTAAGAGAGATGTTTGTAAGTTTAATTTTCAACAAGTAAAACTAAAAAGTTAAAAAGTTATTAAACGAGGCCATTAATTATGACAAGAATATGAAAAGAACCTATTTCATTTGGTAAAAAAAAGTACGGTCAACTTTTTAACTGTGGTTAGATAATTTTGTTTAATTTTGAATCCTTGTTCATCCATAATTTCCGTTGTTTTTTTTTATTTTTTTATTTTTTTCATGTGAAGAATCAGAACTAATTCGCAAAAATTAAATGTTAAATATACATGCATAGGAATGTTTTGACTTTTGTTTTTGTATATCTATGTGAAGATCGACAGGATAAGTCTAATATTGGTGAAGAAAATGTTCTTTTAATTCGTAAAAATTAATATTATTTGTCCCTCTTTATTTTGAAATTTGTTATATTTTAATAATTGTAGATTGAAGTGTTCAAATTTAATGACTCTTTTAATAACTCTTAAAATTAGTCTCTAACAATATTAACAAATTTTAGTTTATAGTTAATTTTTTCTAACAAAAGTTGGATCTCTCTGTAAAATTGAAAAACATTCAAACTAATAAAAAAAATGGGTAAAATATCTTTTTGGTCTCTAAATTTTTTAGTCTAATTTCTATTTGGTTCTTATGTTTTAAAATATTACACATTTAGTCTTTAAGTTTTGATTTTGGTTTCAATTTAGTCCCTAAGTTTTAAAATGTTACATATTTACTCTTGAGATTTATTTTTTGTTTCAATTTGGTCCCTAAATTTCAAGATTTTATATTTTTAACTTTAGTTTTTCATTAAATACTCACTTCCAATCATTGGCGTCAATGTCTATTAATTAATTTAAAATATTATAAAATGAAATTTTAAATTTAATTTTAAAAGTGATGAAAAATAGTAAAACTTAACCAATTATAATTCTCTTAATTCTTGTAAATTTATTAAGATACTTTAACACTAGAGATGAAAAATGAGTATTTAGGGAAAAATCGACGTTAAAAATGTAAAATCTTGAAACTTAAAGGACTAAATTGAAACAAAAATCAAATCTCAATGGTAAAATTGTAACATTTTGAAACTTAGGGACTAAATTGAAACTAAAATCAAAACTTAAGGACTAAATGCGTAACATTTTGAAACTTAAGGACCAAATAGAAACTAGACTCAAAACCTAGGGACCAAAAAAGTATTTCACCCTAAAAAAATTACTAATTTTAAAGATTTATTGGAAGTGCATAGACTTAATCTAGACATAGGTAAGTACAAAACAGACTAGAATGAATAATGAGTCTTAAGATACATAATCTAAAATAATCGTATTTTCACCTCATTTTTTAAAAATTTTATTTACACTACGAAAATCGCGCAAGGGAAAAACACAAACAACTAACCTTCTCGCGATAGCAACAATAAATTTGTAATTTGAAAGAGAATGAGCAAGCAAAACAAAAAAAAAATGGACTTCAATGTTAAAATCAAATATAAAATTAACTTTCAATTCCAGTTCAAATTACTCATATGAAGTTATAATAATGTATTTATAGGGAGTGAAATTTACCTTATTTTTCACCTTTTAGAATTAGGATGAGATTGAATTTTTACTTATATTACCTAAGTTAGAATTAGATTAAATTTATTTATTTAAATTTAATTCCAACCTCTTTTTCTAATATTTTTTTTTTTGACATATTTCGTCATGTCTAAAATAACTTATAAGATACCACTTATGCAAATTTGTCATCCCAATATACTGAAATTAATTTATTAAAAAGATTTATCTTTAAAAAAAATGATCAACAGATTTGGTTTTATCTTTTAAAAAGAAAAAATTCCGGTGAATGTGAATGAGATTTGCATAAAACAGGCAATTTATCTGTTAAAGAATCAAAGGAAATTGGAATCCAGGTGGCCATCCACACAAATACATTTAATTATGCGTATTGAGTTAATTAATTACTAATAATATTAGCCTAACTCACGAGATTTCTTTTTAAAGTTGATAGTTTATTATTATTTAACATGCTTAGCATCTTTAAAAGGAAATGAAAAAAAAAAAAAGCATATTAAAACATTCTCTCCTTATCTCCATCACGGTTGTATTAATTTTTAAATTTTATATCTACGTATATAATGTACTTCTCAAAATTTATTTATCCAAAATTCATATCCCAGGAAGAAATATAATTAAATTACAAGTAAGTTCACGTATTAATTTTAAATTTGTGTCTATTTAGTCTTTGAATTTTTAAAAAAATTAATATGTTATTCAACTTTTAACTTTGTATCTGATTGGTCATTGAGATATTCAAAATTTTTAAAAATTAATTGATGTAATAGATATAAAATTGAATTTTGTGGGTTAAATTTTCAATTTTAGAACTTAAGAATTTTATTTTAAAAAAATCCATTTGTGAACGGTTTTCATGCATGAATTTCAATGTGAGTGACTTTCTATTTCAGTTTTTGAGTTTCTCCTGGGATTAATTAATGCCTAACTTTAGCCCATATTTTGGAAAGCTCAAATTATTGCCAAAAATATGATTTAAACTCAATGATTTTGACGAGTCAATAAAATCTACTTAAACAATTAATCCTTCAATAAATACTTAGTTGATTTTTTTATTTAAAAAATAGTAAATAATACAAAATTAATAAAAGAGAAAAGGTACCAATAATAGAAATATAATTGTACTAAGTAGTACTTATGGAGTTAATAATTAAGTGTATAATAATATTTTTAAATAATTATAAATATAGCAAAATTCATTAATTTTATTGATAGACTCCTACCATTGATATACTTTTGCTGATAAACTCCTATCATTGATGTAGTTTATCAATAATAGACTCTAAGAGTTGAATATAAATTTTGCTATATCTGTAAATTCTTTTGTATTGTATTATATTTGTGAATACTTTAGATCTGATTATTATATTTATAATTACTCTCAAATACAAATTCATATTCTTCAGAAAATTTGGTTTTTTTTTTTGTAAAAAAAAAAAGACAATTTTATATTCATTCAGTGTAGTTATTAATTGAATACTAACATGACTGACCCATTAATATAGGAAAAAAAAAATTATCTCAAACATTAGAATATCCATTTTTTTTATAAAGTTACTTCTAATAATAAAACTGAGTGGCCAAAATAAGGTTAGCTCGTTAATTTAGGCATTTTTTACCAGCACAAAAGTATTTGTTGTACATCTATCTTCATCATAGTATTAAATTTTCATCAATATGTCGATATTTTCATCGATATTTTTACGTTTTTATGAGTTCGATATCGAAATGAGGGGTGAATCGATATTTCCATTATATCGTAGAAAAATCCACGAAACACAAAAAAAAACATCAAAATACCACTAATATAAATAATAGACATGTTTACTTATTTAAAAATAATAAAATGTTTATTTATTAATTTAAATTTTTTTTTAATATTTTATTTTTATAATTTTTTCAAAAATATTCGTCGAAATTGACATTATTGATATTTTGGTAAAATAAAGACCTCGATATTTCCATCGATATCGATATTTTAAACATTGATCTTCATGCATCCTCTTCAATTAAAATAGAAAATAAATATTAAAATAATGTCTTTTAAAAAAAATTATACCCAATAGCTTGTGATTAGACATTTGAGTAGGATGCACAAGGATGAATATAGCCCACCCAAATATTTTTCTATTTTTACTACCACTAAGATGTTTGTTAAGTTTGAATCTTTTACCTCCACTTTATTTTAAACTTTATTAAAATTAGCAACATCTATTACGATTTAAGAAAAACGAGGTGCGTAGGGTGAGTTTTGTTTAACATACCTTCACATTTAAACATTTTTAAAAATAGTAGTTTTAAAAATATTTTTGAAAATTTAATTTATAACCTTTTAGTCAATGACATATACTTAGAGTAGTTAAGTTATGGGTAAGTCATAATTTTTAAAAGTTGTTTAGTTTATGATAACGATTTATGTCTCATATTTCTTATTTTGTTTTTTTTTTTAAAAAAACATAAACATGTTTGATAATTTGAAATTTTAACATGAAAATAAGTTTTTAAAATCAAATATAAAAATATTTATATTATATTTATTTTTAGATGTTTATTAAGCATTTTAGAAGTGAAAATAATGATTAAAAAAAAGCTGTTTATAAATGCTTCTATTTCCAAAAATGGAAACAAAACATTGTTGTCACACATAATTCTATTTTTCTTCATTGAAAATAGGGAATAAAAAAAATAAAAAAAGAATAAGAAACGTTACTAAACAAGACTTTAGTAATCAAAATATCGTTAAGAAATCACTTCGTTACATGTAAGTTTGTAAAGAAAGACATTAACTTTTTCTTACCATTCGTAATTTAATATCTTCTGAAAGATTCTAACTTTTTTATTTTTTTAAAAATATTTGTGAACTTTTAATTCAACGTTAAATGACATGTAATACTTCTCCTAAAGTCAGAATAATTTTCCATTCTAATAATTATTGTGCTGAGAAAAATAAAATTGTTTGTTGAATTCCAGGTTGCCCCATGTGTCTGAAAAATCTTAGTGCAAATAAAATTATTTAATCTTTAAATTATTGCAAGTGCAAAGTGGAAAAGTTCACACGTTTCTGTGCACGAGACATCCAAATTTGAATGTTGGGGAGAAAAGGAAAAAAAAAATAGTTTTTTTTTAAATTTATATAAATAAACTAAATTATTTCCTTTAAAATGTTTTGCTTGCAGATTTAATAATTACGAAACTTCATTTTGATTGTATTATAGAACTATATGAATTTGTGTGTAATATATATAAACTTAATTTAGATGACATCGATTTAAGTAAATTAAATTTATTCATAACTTTACAATAGATTAACTCAATATAATAAATTTAATGTACTAAAATGAGTATAGTTTAATTGAGATAAAATTTATATTATTGACTTATTCGAGGTTAGAGGTTCTCACATTTCTTCTAAAACTTTAATAGATTATTAAAAGGGGCGAAATTATTTTAAAAAAAAAAATCATAAAATGGTCCAAAAAGTGTGAAATATTTTTTTATTTATTATGTTTTTTTTTTCTTTTTTTCTTTTTTTTTTTTTTTGCAATGGGAAAAGAGATGGAACAAAATGTAGTGTGTGTTTGATTGAGCTTTTAGTCTTCCACCGAAGATAAACTTTATTACTTTAATAAAGAATTTGCTTGCAAATGGCCTATAATATGTTTGTTTTACATGTCATCAACCAAATAATAATAATAATAATAATAATAATAATAATAATAATAATAGTTTAGAATTTTCCCATTAGA
Source organism: Lagenaria siceraria (assembly GCA_002890555.2). Lineage (NCBI taxonomy): Eukaryota > Viridiplantae > Streptophyta > Magnoliopsida > Cucurbitales > Cucurbitaceae > Lagenaria > Lagenaria siceraria. The sequence continues at coordinate 21,681,505 of CM016492.1, read as the reverse complement.
AAAAAAACAAAATCATTTTGTAAAAATGACACTCATATCTAATTTATTAATTATATTAAAATTTTAATTAAGGTTTAAAAAATTGATGTCTACACAAATATTTATCGAAGTCTAAATTTTATGAAAATGTTAATATGGTTGTATACATTTCTTGAAAATTTAATACTTTGACTTAGTTTTGCACTATAAAACTAGGATTATAAATTGAAAAAAATTTATAGATAGAAAAAATGTCAAACTATTTATAGAAAATAGCAAAAAAAAAATACTGATAAACATTGATAGACTTCTATCATTTCTATCACTGATAGACCCTGATAGACTTCTATCAACGTCTATCACAACTATCTAAAAATTTTGCTATTTTGTGTAAATAGTTTTCCTGATTTTTCTATTTTTTAAAATTCCCTTTATAAATATATAGTGAATTTGTACATATCAATTTTCGTCTCCATGAATCAAAGTGCTAGCAAAAGCCAATTTTTATGACAAAATTAAAAATGTATCACTTTTTGCAAAGTAAGCTATGTCCAGAAGTTTACTACTTGGTGCCATCTTTTGACTCACATTGATAATAATTTAGCAACAACTAATACTCTTATGTTATTCAATTTAAAACTATTTATTTTAAAAGATTTTTATACTTTATTTTTATACTTTATTTTTATTGTTTTTAATAATAGGAGTTGTACCTTAGTTTAGAGTATGATCAAGTTAATTTGTAGGGCTAATAATTATATATATTGAAAATATTACTTGTCATGTATTTTAATTAGAATTTTTACCTTTAGGTAACTCAAATAAGAACTTTGTCTATAAAAAAAAATTATTCTTAATGATTACTTTATATTAATGGTAATTATAACGAATAACAATTTTAGAGATAATGACTAAGTGTATAGCAACATTTTTAAAAAATTGTAAATATGTCTATCAGTGATAGACCACTTAGACCATAAGAGTATCAGCGACAGTAGTCTATTACGGATGAAGTTTGCTATAGTTGCAATTTTTTTAAAATATTATTATATATGCTAATACTTTAAACCTAATTATTATATTTGTAACTGTTTCTTATATTAAAAAAAATAAATCACCTAGTTATCACAAACTAAATTTTATAACTTTTTTTAAAAAATTAAAATTTATAATGAAATTAAAAAGGAGCTTTTTTTATGTTATGAAATTAAATGATTGCTGGTCCCTAGAAAGATGGTCCTTTTCTTCTAACAAAATAAATAAATAAACAGAAAAAAAAGGTCCTTTTAAGATGCGTATAAATTTTAGTTTTGTGATAGGTTGATGGTTTCTTTTCACTTTTAAATTTAGTATATGCATGAGAATGATTTTAAAATTGTTAAATTTATTTTTGTTAAGTTATACATTTTTATTCTCTCAAAATAAATTTAATATTTAAATTTATACTTTTTAATGTAATTTATATCATCAAAATTGATTTTGAATTATTAAACAGTAATTTTGAAAAATGTCTAAAGCGATTTTAATCCTTCTCAGATATGCTTGAAAGTGACTTTGAAATTACTAAAATTATTAAATATTCTTTTAATTATTCAAATAATTTTTTTTCCTTTTTTTTTTTGAAATAGTCATCCAAGTGAATTTAATGTTTGATTTTCTATTTTCAAATAAATATAATTATTAAATATTCCATCTAAAATATTCCATCAATAAGATAAAGAAAAAGACATTATATATTTCTAAAAATGGTTAAAATGTAAAATCCTTTTTATCTTCTTCATCCTCGGCCCTAGCATTTGGAAGAAATATTTTATTTTATTATTAAATTGAGTAAATATAATAATATATTGGATGAAAATTTAAAACTCAAACTTTTCGATTGAAGGTAAATAATCTTAATTTAATTAAACTCAATTTGAATTGATGAGATAATCAACTATTTATTATAAGATTGATTTTATAATGAATAGAAATAGATTTAACGTGCTTATAATAAAAATTAATTATTTGATCCACCGCCTGATATAGTCATATAGCCCTCTTTTGAAAAGTGTACCATTTAGTCAACCTCTTGTTTTAATAAAATATGATTTTGTCTGTGTAAAGAATAATTTATTATTGCCCCTTTGTAAAAAAGATAAAATAGTAATAATAAAAATAAAAAATGGAAAAAGGAAAGAATAAAAAGAATAAAAAGTGTGAAAAAAGCAGCTTCTAATTATTTATATATATCTTCGTCAAAATAATAATAATTATTATTATAATTGTTTCTATATCAATAATACTAATAATTAAATCTCATATGAGCGTGGGGGAGGAAAAGCCACTTTGGACAAAGCCTTTTGTTTGATAGCAAATATACCTTAAAAATGTTTTTTTTTTAAATAATTTTTAAAAAAATAATGTGAAACAAATGACAAATACAAATTTTTAAAATTTAAAATTTTGTAATATTATATTATCAACCGACAAAGATATAAATCTACAAGTTTTCAGAATAAGTAAGAACGTCTTTAATTCATACATGGTTAACTTGATTCCATGCCCTATAATTATCTTTTTTTTTTTTATGATTTTTTAAAATCACACACGATAAATAGAGTTAGAGATTCAAATCTCTAGTGGAAGAATTATGCCTAAATTAACTAACTAATCATTAAATTGATGATAACATTTATAATTTTTATGTTTAAATGTTTTTTTTAAGACAAACAGAACATAAAATACAATAGACATCTAAAATTCTTAATTAATGAAGGAAAAATATTATTAAAAAAAATATCTTTTCAGATCAAATAACAACTTTAAGAGAAAGCCAAAACTGCAATGTGATAGAACAAAACTTTTTTTTTAAGATTATAATACCATTTTGGTTCTCATACTTTCAAGTTTGTTTAATTTTAGTCCTTATACTTTTAATTGTCTAATTTTAGGTCATGTACTTTCAATAAATCTTAAATTTATTCTCTACATACAACTAGTTTATTGTGGATTTTTTCATAACTCTTTATTTTTTATTAGCATTTTCACTGTGAATTTCGAAAACATATTCACATATTGTATTTCTTTGAATGAAAATTATTATGATTACTTAATCAATTTTGATAAAAATTAACTTCGAGTGATCAAATTTAAGATTTACTGAAAGTACTAAGATTAAAATTGTACATTTGAAATTACAGAGATTAAAATTAAACAAATTTTAAAGTATAGAGACTAAAATGGTATTTTTAATTATTTTTTTTAATGTTGAATTGTTGGTTATTATATATATATGTGGATTCTTTTTCATAAAAAATGTGTGGCAATAATTGATCCATAATGGGGGTAGAGGAATGGGAGGGATCCAGATGTCCAACTTTGTCAATTGAATAACCCTCCTATTTTGGTCTTAAGAAAAAAACTCTTGAATTTATTTGAAATGTGTACTAAAGTCTTAGAATTTTTTTTAGGAAAATTAATTTATATGACAAAATAATGAACTATTTATAAATATAGTAAAAAGAACATATTGTGATGGATAAACTTTTTGTCATTTTGCTATATTTATAAATATTTTTATTATTTTAAAATTTATGAAAAAAAAACTCCTTTTTTTTTTAATATTTTTTAGAGTAAACAAGTAAAAGAAAAAAGAAAAAAATAAAGGAAAAAAATAAAGAAAGAACCATTTTGAGTGAATGATGACTATGCAAAAGGAGTAAGATGATCTAAAAGAGACCAATGGGAGTCATAGAGATAAAATTATTTTAATTTTAATTACCTTTTTTTTATTCTAAATCTTATCCTTCAAAAAGAAAAGGAAAGAGTGTCCTTCTTTTCTTTCTCTCCTATGGTGAGAGAATTAGGTTATGAATCCTATGAAAAAAGCATATGCTTTATTTATTTATTTATTTTCTAGTATCCCTTTTATAATAAACATGTTTATTTGATTCAATCAAAATATATAATAATTAATGAATTTCTTTTTCCAAAAACATATATTTTATTGTATTTTGAAACCAATTTTACTAGATGAATATTGAGTCAGCTCTTCATAATTATATGTGAAGAAAAAATGATAATTGTTTTAAATAATAAAACTGCTGGAAATATTTTAAAATATAACAAAATATCATTGTTTATTAAGTAATAGATAATGATAAACTAATATCATCTATTAGTGTCTTTATCGGTATCTATCACTAATAAACAGTGATATTTTGTAATATTTGTAAATAAATCGACTCATTTTGTTATATTTGAAAATAACCCAATAATTTTTCTTTTTTATTATACAACTTTCACTATTTTATTTTATAACTTGGTAGGAAGTGAGAAACCTCAATTAATTCCGTATTAGTGGACAAATTTGTTTTAGTATGTATAATTGTTCTTTTGAAATAATTACGGGCAAAGATATATTATTTATAATAAAAGTTAATCTTTTAGTACGATAACGTGGAGAGTAGGAAAATTGAACCCTCGACCTTAAAAAAACATAATAAATATAATTTATTAAGTTTTTAAGAAAAATAAAAATACATTGGGAAATAAAGTTTTTTCTAATGAACTACTTATTATAAAAAAAAAATTATTTAAAAAAACTACTAATTATATCAAACCACTTTTAATTATCAACAATTTTTTCTCTCCTATCTATCATCAACTAAGAAGTGCCAATCAATTATGAATATAATGTATACATAATTCTCATATTAATTATTATATCCAACACCAAATTAAACTCATTACCTTTATTTAAAACATCAATATATATTTTAATTAGGGAACTCTCCTTTTCACAATTATGTAACTTTTGACCTATAAAATACCACCATTGACATCATTGTATTGGATGAATTCAATAATTTGCATCAAATTGGCACAAGATCAAATCTCCCTCTTTGTCCCACCCATTCTTTAATTGAAATGTTCGTATTTGATCCACTGCCTGTATGATTTCGAGGAAACATGTTTGTCTTTTTTCGAACATGTTTATTAAAGTATAATATATATATATATATATAAAAGATAAAGATATCCTAAAATGATTATTATTATTATAAATCTATATTATATTATTAGAAAGTATATCGATTTGATTTTACCACCTACACCAATTTTTAAATAAACAAACATAACTTGTTAAAAAAAAAAAAAAAAATAGGGAGAGATCGATAGTGCATGAAAAAGATCATGAGAGAGTTTTATATTATCATATGTCATATATCATGATATGTTATATTAACAATATTTAAGATTAATGTAGATCTATAAAATAAAATAATGCATCTACTAATTAGGCATCAAGGAAGGGAAATTATGTTAGAGAATGTTGAGGGAATATTTTTGCCTAACGGAACAAAGTCAAAAATCAAGATAATATAAAATAATATGAGATTTGATCCTAGCTGGCTAGGGATTAGGAAACTCGTATACTAAGCCTAGTAGGGTTAGAATAAAACTTTAGATCAAAAATCCTATAAATAGACCATCATGGCTCCATCAAAGTATTTAAAAACTTATGATTTCTTCTCCATTCTATAATTCTCTCGCTGACATAGACATCAGAGTCATTTTTCTTTATTTTGCAGATCCTTTCTTCCCCGAATTACAAATTTGATCGATGTCACGTGAGGGTTAGTTGCGTTTTTCACTGTTCTAAATTTTGCATCAACAAGGAATTTGTTTTTTTTTTTTTTTGAGTACTAAAATTGGGTTTTAATATGTGATTCACATACCAATTGGCTCAAGCTAAAAGACATAAGAAATTTGCCAAAACCACGAGATTGGGTTTGAAGTGGGAATGACAAGTGGGACTTAGTGCGTTTTGAATTAAGAGGTTTAATTGTTAGTTTTTATTATTTTTTATGTTTGGAATGGAAAAAAAACCTTTAGTTTTATCATATTCACAAAAATTATTAAAGAATTAAAAAGTTTGTTACTCTAGCTTAAATTTTAAAGCGTCCCTAAATTTTGGATATAATTTTTATTTGGTCTTTAGGTTTAAAAATATTACACTTTTAGTCCACACGTTTTGAGTTTGATTATTTCAATTTAGTTCTTAGGTTTCAAAATGTTACAATTTTACCTTTGAGATTTGAGTTTTGTATCAATTTAGTCTCTAGATTTCAAGATTAGTGTTAATGTTTATTAATTAATTTAAAAGAATTAATAGAATTATAATTAATTAAGTTTTCTTATTAAATTAATTAATAAGCATTAACACTAAAGATTGAAAATGAGTTTTTCACTTATTAACACTAAAGATTGAAAATAAGTATTTAGTGAAAAATCGAGATCAAATGTGTAAATATTGAAATGTAGGAATCAAATTGAAACAAAACTTAAATCTCATTAATAAAATTGTAATATTTTGAAACTCCTAAATAAAAATTAGAGATAGAAAATGTATTTTTTTTTCTATTTTAACTATCAAAATGAATATAATACAATAGTAATTGACATATGCTACGATTCAAATCGTCCTACACCTCACTTACGGTTTTTTTTTTAAAAATTATATTTTATATCTAATCATAATATCCCAAATTGGAAACGGGGCCCAGTGGTCACAGTTGATGTAAGAGGCCCAAGATGAAGCCCATGACTGTCTACTACAACTAATTTTCGTCCATCTCCTCATTACTAAGGCCCACTAAAATCTTCCTCCACTAATTGCCATTATATATATATATATATATATATATATATATTCATTTTATTTTAGTCCGGACCAAATATAGTTGTTTTAAGAGACCATTGAAATATAGCAATCAGATTCAAATTATTAGCATACATAGTAACATTTTAAAAAAATTGTATATACTAGCAAAGTCTATCAATGATAGACTTTTATGGTATAGTTGGTCCATCAGTGGTAGACCATAAGAGTCTATCAACGATAGAAGTTTATCATTAATAGACTTTGCTATATTTGCAATTTTTTTTAAAATGTTGCTATACACTTAGTTATTATTCTTAAAATTGCTATTTATTATAATTACCCTTGTTTTAATTTCAGTTAGTCTTAAAACTAGTTTTTTTTTTTTTTGTTAACATAAAGTCAATTTATGTAAATTAATAATATGATTCAAAAAATAATAGAAAGAGATCGCATAGAAACTAATTCTTTAAAAAATTATATATCTATAAATTAGTATTAGTTACTAATCCTAAGATTTACTAAAAGTTTCTATATAAAAAAAAAATTATTAAAAATGTCACAACTATAACATTTAAAAATAGAAAGGCTAAAATAAAGCAAGACTCAAAGTATATAAAACAAAATATTTAATATTTTTCAGCTTATTTTTATTTTTTTCCTAAAATATTACCCCAAAAAAAACTAAATTAATTTATTTTATGTAAATGAGTGACTATTACAATTATGATCCAACAATACCTAAATTTATCTTCAATAAAGAGGAGATGTTCGGAACATATTTAGGGTGATTTTCTAATTTTTTTTTTTAAACTTAAAAACACCATTTAAAGCACTTTATAAAGTTATTCTAAACATCTCCATTTATCCTAAACCTTAAACAATATATTTAGTTTCTTAATTTCAAATTAAACAAAGTAATTTATATGAGCTTAACACTCTTTTCCCCCCTTTTTGTATGCCCATAATATATAAAATAAAATAAAATAAAAACCACAAGAAAAACAATGAATTAAAAAAAAAATATATAATAATAGAAAAATAGAAGATTAGTTGGCTTTTCGAGACAACAAAAGGATGAGAAGATTTGGGCAACAGGTAGTGCTTGTTGTTTAAAACCTCACCAAAATTGGATGGGAAATAAAATATAATGCTGCATGATAATGACATATGATCTTCACTGTTCCTTATCACAAACCAACAAAATAGGAATTTTTTTTTTCTTTCATTTTTTCTATTTCTTTACTCTTTCTCTCCCTATATTTAGGTAAGTTTAAATAGTATTTTAGGCGGTTTTCAAATATAGAAAAATGAGTCAAACTATTTACAAATATAAAAAAAATTATTGTCTATTAGCGATACACTGTAATAGAATTCTATCACTTAAGTGGTAGACAACGATATAATTCTATCGCTTGAACTGTAGATTTCGGCTATTTTGGTTCTTTAAAAATGAAATCAAAATGAAATGCTCTTTTTTAGAAGTACAAGGATCAAAATAAATATTTTGAAAGTACGAAAACCAAAATGAATTAAAAATAAAAAAATAGAGAGATTAAAATAGTATTTAATATATAGGTATTAGCATGTGTGGATGTTTTTTTTTTCAATATAGTCCTTGTTATTTGAAAAGTTTTGATCCAGTCCTTTTATCTTTTAGTACTTCTTAATTATAATGTTTTCTTTGATGAGTGTTAAAATTGTCATCGAGTTGAATGAATTTTGGAGAATGAATTAGGTTTATCTTTCGTGGGTTAAGGCTTGTTTGGATTAACTTTTTAAGTGTTTATAAATATATTTTTTTCATTTATAAATACTTATTTAAACACTTATAAAGTCAGTCCAAACGCACCCTTAATTTCTCGTTTAAATATTTCAAAACCTTTTTCTCATATATGGGTAAAATTTCATTTAAATTTCTACTAACTTACTATGTATATTAAATAATAGAGGTCTTCATATGTTAGATTGGATTGGGCTAAAATACTTTTTAGACTCAACCTAATTGTCGGGCTATAAAGTTTTTTAAATCAAATAACACTTATTAAATAATGAACACAACCTAACCCAACCACAAAATATTTGAGTTGGGTTGGGTTGAGTTACTCTGGTCGTTTAGTTAAATTTTTTGTTCTAAAAATAAGTAAAATGTTAATATGTAAAAAATTTATTTAATTTTTTTACCATATATTAAATTAAGATTAATAGCTCAATTTCAATTTAAATGATGAATTTTTTTTTTCAAAGTACTAAAAAATTATTTTTAGGAGTTGTTGGACAATAAATTATCCAAAACTTCATGAAATTTATTAAAATAAAAATAAAAATATGTATATATAATTGTATCACAAGCAAAATATATATATATATATATATATATATATATATATATATATATATATATATATATATATACTTTTAAAAATCAATAATAATTTGGAATTTGTTCATAGATTTACCTGATAAGTTTGAGTTGGTTCATTGTTTCGAGTTCTTTTAGGTTGAATTCATGAACCAACTCAACCCAAAAGATTTTAACCCATAAGATTTTCATATATTTGAACCCAATCAAATCCAAATTGTACGGATTGGTTGGATTGATCAGATTTTTCGAGTCATCGAATTTTTTTTAACACCCGTAATAAATTTATTTATCAACAATAAAACCTACTAATATATTAATTTATCATCAATCATGTTTTAACATATTCACTCATACAAAGAATATAGTTGAACAATGTAACATGAAAAGGATAATTTTTAAAAATAGAAAAATAAGGGAAACTATTTACACAAAATAGCAAAAATTTTAGATAGTTGTGATAGACATTGATAGAAGTCTATTAGGGTCTATCAGTTATAGAAACGATAGAAGTCTATCACTGATAGATGCTAATAGAAGTCTATCAACATTTATCTGTGTTTTTTTGTTATTTTCTATAAATAGTTTGACATTTTTTCTATCTGTGAAATTTTTTTACATAAAAATATATAAAAAAATTATTTGGTTGAATTTTTTTTAGTACAGTTAAGAGTAAAAGAAATTTAAATTACAAACTTCGTAGGTACTAATACACTTGAATGTCAATTGAATTTGATTTAACATTAGTTGAAACTTTTTAAATAATGGAATTGAGAACTAAATTGAAAAAACATACTCGAATCTATGTTTAGTCTTCTCTTCTTCTAAAACACAAATTATTGCATGATTGAACTTTGAGACACGTCTCTATATTCTCTTCCTCTCTTGATCTTCTTCTCCATTTAAATCAATCAATGTTTTCTTTTTTTGTCACATGCTTTTCCACTAGTTTTTCTATTTGTGACATTACAAGAAGAATCCCACTTCATGTATAAGAGAAAAATATATATTTGAAAAAAAAAAATTAGAGTTTTTTTTAACAATATATGATAGAGGGGATCAAACATCAGACTTCGAAGTTAATAGTACAAGTTCATGCTAATGAACTGTATTTATATTGACAATAGAAAAAAAAATCTTTTAGTATTAATAACTGTGGGGTGGAGAATCGAACCTTCGACTTTAGAGAAGAAGGTCATGCTAATTACTATTGAGATAAACTTGCTTTGACACTAAAAAAAATGATTAATGGTTATGGAGATTATAATCATGATAATTGTAATTATAACTACAATGACTAACTTAATTATAAATTTTCTTCAAAATAATATTTGATTTAAAATGTGATTGGGAGAAAAAAAAGAAAATGGAAAGAAATTATTGGGACTTGTATGTTTTGTGGGTATTATTGACTTTATGGTCAATTATATGGATATTTTGCCCATTATTTTTTTATGGTGCCATTTTTAGTGCTATAGCAATTCCTCATTATTAAGCAACAAAATGATGATCTTTCCTTTTTTTTTTTTTCCTTTTCTTATATGCCTTTTCAATTGGTTGAAGAGAATGTGGTTTCCTTCTTTTCTCATAGCTTGAAAGTCAAATGAGATTTGATTTATTTTTTTTAATTTGATTTATTTATTATTTTTATTCTTATAATGGGACAAAATTTCAATCACTATGTTAATTGAGTTATATTCGTTCGAAAAAAAATATGAAAGATAATAACAATAACTCACGATGAATAATATTAAGATTCTAGGATTATTTCTATTAAACCAAGCATATTAGGAAAACAATTTATTAATTAAACATAATATAAATAAATTTCTCATTTCACTTGCAGTTCAACTATAGGTTTAAACTATTATAGAAAAATTACCCTTTTGTCCTTAAGTTCGGACCTATTTCTATTTATCTCTAGATTTTAAACCCTAAGTTTTAAAGTATTATACATTTAGCTCTTAAGTTTTGAATCTGGCTTCAATTTAGTTTCTAATTTTCAAAATGTTACAATTTTGTCTTGAGATTTGAGTTTTGTTTCAATTTGATCCATGGGTTTCAAGATTTATACTTATAACCTCAATTTTTCACTAAATACTCATTTTCCGTCCTTAGTGTTAATTCCTATTAAACAATTTAAAATAATTAAAAAATTATAATTAATTAAATTTCACTATTTTTCATCACTAAATTTAAATTTTTACTTCATAATTATTTTGAATTAATTAATAGACATTAATGCCAATAACTAAAAATGAGTATTTAATGAAGAAATAGGTTAAAAGTGTAAATCTTGAAACTTAGGGAACAAATTGAAATAAGATCAAAGATAAAATTGCAACATTTTGAGATACAGAGACTAAATTGAAATCAAATTCAAAACTTAAATATTAAATGCATACTATTTTAAAATTTAGAGACCAAATGAAAATTAGACCAAAACTTATGACAAAAATTAATTTTCCCAAACTCTTATTTAGTAGTAAGGATCTGTATTGTTTTTATTTTTAAAATATCTATTTTATTTCATTATTTCATTATATTTTCGATATAATTCACCATCATTTTTCATTGAAGATAAACCTCGTTTTATATATTTTTTTTTAGAAAAATCATTGGATAAACCATTTATAAGTTATTTATAAGTTGTATTTGTTTCTGATTTATTTACTAGCATTTAAATTATGTACAATACAATTTATGCCAATGTGATTAAGTTTTGAACTAACTTAAAAGTCTGTTTAAATTAATTTTGTGAGGGTTTAAAATAAGTATTTCAAAGTGAAAAAAATGGTTTAAACATTTAAAAAAGTTAATCCAAACCGATTTTAAATTTAATTCACCTATTATTAATAAATATGATATCATTTGTACCAAAAGTTATGTAAACAATAAATAAGCTTATCCGTCCTTTAAAAAAAAATAGTACAATTACAAATATAACAATCAGATTCAAAGTATTAGCATATATAACAATATTTTAAAAAAATTGCAAATATAACCAAAGTCTATAGTGATAGACTTCTATATACCATAGAGTCTATCAACAATAGAAGCCTATCACGGATAGATTTTGCTATATTTACAAATTTTTTTAAAATGTTGCTATATACTTAGTTATTATCCTAAAATTACTACTCATTACAATTATTTAAAAAAAAAAAATACATCATTCTTTCCTTCTTTATATTATCTTTTGCCACCTTAACTTAGTTTTATTTATTTAGATCTCTTAAGCTCAAGTTGGAGCCTATCCCAACATAACTTATCTTGAACTAAAAAAAGATGTTAAATTTAAATTTGGTCTCTATAGTTTAAAAAAAGTTAGAAATTAGTTCGTCTAATTTATAATTAGAATTTAGTCCCTATGATTTTGTAAATCCCACATAAAGAATCCCAAAGATAGAGACCATTAATAAAATTCTATCAAACTATAAACACTTACTTTTTTCTTTTTGTTTTTTAGTTGAAAAAACGAGGACTAACTTCTAATTTTTAAAATTATAGGGACTCAATTCTAACATTTTTCATATTATAGGAACCAAATTTACCATTTGATCCAAAAAAAAACTGTCACCAATTATTTCATAAAAATATACTCTATCATGATTCTTTCTTGAAAAACTTCTTAAATCTAGTAACAAATTTCCATTTCACATAGATCTAAATAATGTTCAATCATTTCATTAAAAAATAATTATAATAAAAGTGTTTCCACAACCATTTGAAGTATATATTATTCTACATACACAATACCAAAGTCTCATAAGTCAAATTGCTACGCTACACGTAGAAATTTGAAAGTTTAAATATAGCAAAATTTATAATTTACAAATATTTTTTTTCTTATAAAGATTAACTTTTTCTTTTTTCTTTTTTCTTTTTTCTTTTTTCTTTTTTCAGATAGAAGAATGACTTATTTAAGTAAAATATGCATAAAAAACCAAAGCTAATTAGTAGTTACTCATTCCCATGTGGAAGAAAAGAAAAAAGAATCACATCCTAAGAAATCTATTATCTTTCTTGATATGATATTATTCTTCTCTACATCTATAAGTAAGCAACAGAAAAATGGTAAACCTGAACATGACTCAATTGATTAAGGTGTTGCATCCAAGACCAATTGGTCAAATGTTCGACTTCTCACTCCCACATGTTTAAATTCATAAAAAAATGGAAGATTGATATTGTATTTGCGCTATTTCTTTTGCTTTTTAAATTGAATGTTGGGTTCGTGGAAAATATAGAGGGTATGATAAGAATTCAAATTCAAGGTCGAGCTATAGAATAACAACTTCTCAATTTATGCATGTCATGCTTATAGAAACCATGCTCAACACCATGCTAATCTTCGACAAATCGTTCCGTAAAGTGATAGCTTATATAATGTCAAATAAATATGTATTTACATTGATGGGTCTTGAGGGAGCTGATATGTCAGAAGTTATAAAGATGTTACATGTTACATAATCCACCATAGCAAGCACTCTTGAAGTTTATACATTTATCGAGTAACTCTATCTTCCTATCTTTTTCTACTTTTTCACATTTATCAATAAACTTCATCTTCTCCTCTATCTTCCCATCTTTTTCTACTTTTCACATTTATCAATAAACTTCATCTTCCTCTCTATCTCTACTTTTCACATTTATCGAGTAACTACATCTTCTCATCTTAAATCTATTTTCACAATTATTTTCACAATTATTTTCACAATTATTGAAGAACTTCATCTCAAACACAAACTTATTAACTCCATACTTATTAACCTCACCCACTAGGTCAAACGCCCCCTTTTATAAGTATTTAATTTCAGAATGTAAATTATTATTAAATATATATACACACACCCCATAAAGGTTCTTAATAGCAGTTTTTAAAATTGTCAAAAAAAAAAAAAAAAAGAGGCAGTTTTTAAAGAACTTAAAGAACAGAAAACAAAAGGCAAGAACATTGGGCTTAATCTTTTTTCACTTGAGTAGAACTGCAAAAACAGAGTTATTGAAATGAATCAACTAATGAAAACAGTTCTTTAGAATCTGACAAATTATCAGAAGAGCTCTTCAAAATTTTAAGAAAGGCAAACAACTTTTGTACCAAAGAAGCAACTTCTCTTCCATTTACAATATGTTGAGGTCAGCTACCAAAATGTTTGGTGAGTAAAAAATGAAAGAAAAAGTTACTGCCTTTGTCATCACTTCCAAAAATGTAGATATTGAAGAATTCTTCATTCACTATAATCATACCCTTCATCATCATCGTCCAGCTCCACTTCAGCATCATCACCTCTCCCCATGAGGGTGAGAAAAAGTAGAACTGCCACAAGCTGTGCGCCCACGAAATACTTGGCTCTCCTTTTAAATGTTTTCTCCTCGTTCGTCTTTTCTCTTTTCGGTTTCGGCTTCGGCTTCGAGCCTGATGAACAATGCATCAAATATGTTGAGAAAATAGCAGATTTAGAATGAGTTGAAAGTAATTTCAGACAGTAGTTTCTACGGTCTTATTCAGAAACATACAGGTCTATGCAACTAAGGGAATGTTTTTTTTGGATAAGATATGCAACTAAGGCATTCAATGCTCAGAAACTTGAAATATAGAAAAATTTTCTCATTATCCAAAGTAAAAACTAAAAGAACTTTCAAGACTTAGATTTTAACGACTGGATTTCACAAGTTGAGATAAAAGAAGGCTATGATAAAAGGTGAATTAACTACTGCAAAACATGCACATTATAATCACGGTCCATCATCTTGAGATGACAACATGATCTAGAAGAGTATATAGTACCCATTCAATAGGACTACAGCTTATGTGGGTTTAGATTACTGAATCGGTATAATGTTCTCAGTGAGATATCATCATAAAAAGGGGGAAAAAAGGATTTGAAAAATATATGCAACTATCTTCTTCATTCCACATTACAATTCTCGCTACAAAAGAAGAAAGAGAAGGGTGATAGCAACACCAGAAACAACAACAGAGATGATGAACATAAGTACCGAATACTTCTAAAGTTAACTTCAATGCACATGCAATCCATGGCAAAGAAGAACAAGAACTACAAAAATGAATTAAAATATAAGGACTATAGAAAATGCTTTAGCAATATAACATCATGGTCCCAATAAACTAATTTCATCAAGTGAAAAGAAAAGAGCATTTGATAACGTCTATAAAAAAAATAACTAACAGTAAAAAAAAATCTTACTCCAATTATAAGGACCCCTTCTTGGTGTTGATGATGAAGCCCCTGAACTGGAACGTGCGGAAGAAGATGGTGGTGACGATGATGTACCAACTTCTACCAACTCTGTCATGTATTTCTCAGCATATCGTACAAGATTACTATGCTCTAAAAGTTTACTGCGAAGAACTGATGTTTCCTAAAAAGTAGATAATATCAACAAGGTCCAAAGTGAGAACTCCATTTCAATTGAGAAGAAAGAAAGAAAGAAAGCAGTGTTTGGAATAATGTACAGTCTATCATACAAAGATCAAAGTCCATTAAGCGGGGTATTTTAATAAGAGAAGTGTGAAGGCTAATGCAGTAGGAAATCAATTTGTCATTATTTTTTTCAATGGATAAGACAATTAATTAGTGAAAGACAAGATTCAAGAGGAAAGAAAATCTTTGCTACCATAACTACAAGAAATCACTTTATGATTTATAAACATATTATACATGGTATAACTTCTCAATATGCTCATTTCTCTTAAACTCTAACAAAGTTCATTCCTCTTCATAGCATATACATCTATGCACAAAAGTACTAATTGCTGTATTACAATATATGTCATGGATCCATCCATATATAGATGTGAACAAAAATCAAGATCAAGGTATGGATGTAAATTATATGGAAAAAATCATATGACTAACTACAAATAAATTTTCTAACAGCCTATATTTTTCATAAGTTAAGAAAGCAACTATTACTGAACAGTTAACATTTGGAAATAATAAGAAGCTTCATATTACTACAAACAAAGAATGATCCAAAAATAACTCACAGGTAGTACTTGAAGAGTGAATAGTAGATGTCCTAGAACAAGTGCATCTAAACTAGATGGCCTGCAATGTGACAAAGTGATGCATCATCAAATTATTAGGATGGTTAAAAAAGTATATAATATACAACAAGATATCCAGAGCCCAAGAGATTCACCTGTTCTCAAATAAGAAGTTCTGCTCTCCTAACCTAGTTGACAAAGCTCCATAAGCAAGATTTGCATTTCTATAAATCTGTCAGTATCAGCCAATAATTTGAATTAATCGACCAATTACTAAGGAAAAGAAGATTGATGAGAGCTCAACCCCAAAGAATTACGGTGTTACAAAACCTGCTCTTCTCTTCGCTCAGCATTTTCTTTGTCAATCCCAAGTTGGTGCTTCACAGAGTATACTTTCTTTAAAAACAAAACCTTTCCAATTGGCCAGGGTAGTTCAGAATAATAGACCTTTTGAGCAGAACCACCATCAGTTCCCAACCAAAGTTCGTACAAGACTGCATCTGCAAGCCATGAACTAACCATAGATTTTGCAGATACCCATTCTGGAATCGACAAAAACTCGGAATCGAGATCAAGAATACCATCTTGTCTTAAACATTCAATGACCCCGCCCCTTTCGTTATTGTACGCCACATAGTTACCAGTTTCAACATAAGGAATTATATCTGCCAGAGAAAAGTTAAAACAGATGCCATACTTGTTAATTCGGTGGAAAAGGCAAAGGTATCTCAACCCTAATCTCACACAAGTAACTACAGAAACGCTAATTGAACCAGAATCAGAACCAGTGCATGCAGCTCCAAGCATAAAATCGGAACTGCAAGTAACTACAATAAGGCAAGAAGGAAGGAAATAAAGCAAAGACATGGGAGATTACCAGATTCAGGGTAGATGAGATTGAAATCCAAGTGGAAATGAAGATTGGCCAATTTAAGATAGATATAAACGGGCAAGCAATCTGGGCATCCAGTGGGCAAATTGAAACACGGCTTCCTCACAACAAGAGTCAACCCTTCTTCTCCTCTTCCACTCATTTGCTCCAGAAACTGAGAATCTCTGCAACTATTGTAAATTAGGTTCAGGTCGAAGGGTTTTAGGAGGGCCGATGTTGTAGAAGAAGGGGCTTCTATGTTCTTCACTAAACAAAAAGATGCTTTCTCTAATATTCTTTATTTATTTATTTTCCTATTTTTATTTTTATTTTTATTTGTTTCAAGAAAATTGTACAGAGGGCCTAGAATGAAAATTAGTCCTAAGTTTGAAAATAAGAGAGTTTTAGTCTTCTACTTACGTAAATGTCATATAAATTTACCACTTTGACCTCAAGTATACGCTTCTTCCTTCTTTTTTATTTGCACTTTTCTTTTTTTTTTTTTAAAAATATAATATTATTCTTCTTCATCTTCTTTAATTAATTCCTTCGATTCTTCTTTGGCTCAATCTACAATTCTTTTTTTTTAGAATTTCACATGGCGCTAATATAATCAAAAAAGCGAATTGAGAGGGAGAACAAAAGGAACAAGAAGGGAGAAGATTTCTAACTATAGAAAAGCGAATAGAGAAGAAGAATAGAAAAAGTGAGACGAGAGAAAGTGAAAATCTTGAAGCCTGCCGTCTTGAGTTAAAATAATAATTTCACATGGCGTTAATGTAATCAAAAGCAAAAATTCGTTGATTTTTAAATCTTGAGCTAATTTTTATAGTACAAGTTTCACAAAATAATAATAATAGGAATAATAACACGAATCACAATAATTGGAAATTGTCATGTAAAGTTGTAGGTTCTCTATATTTGTTTAATTAGTCATGGATTTAGACTTTCTTTTTTTTCTCTGGTGTACCATAAAGGAATATTAGAAAATCATTTAATTAAAACTACTAAAATAAAAATTTTCAAAAAAAAAAATTGTTATTTAACGAAAAAAAGTTTTGAGAATTAATTTCATGAATCACTTTATATCAAATCAACCTAAATAAATAACTGTTTTAAGCATTTACTGTCAAAGAATATAATTAATTTTTAAAATCAACTTGTATATTTCTATTAATTTTATGAAAGTATAAGAAAGTGTTTCAGCCTCCTAATTTCAAGTGGGCTATTATAAGACACTCCATGTTTGCAGCTCCAATTATAATGGTTGGTGTTTCTAACTATTATCACCTCCAATTAACTATAATATTAATATATTTCAAAATTACCGGGTTGACTATTTTCTACTCATCATCGCTTTTTGAGAATAGAGCAGGGATGAGGATTACAAATCCCCACGGAGATAGAGATGGAAAGTGCATCCCTGACCCTGCCTCGCCCCGTTGTCAACTCTAACTTGCTTTCTTTGTTATCATATTTACTATTTAAACACAAACTATTATAATCTAGAGAGCACCCATTTAAATGTCTAAATGAATTCAATTTCAAGTTTACTATTTTTCAAAGTAGTTTCAAGTTTAGTTTTAGAAAAATATTATAATGTATATTGAATTTGATTTAAATAAAAAAAAAATGAATTGTATTTTTAAGAATATTTTTTAAAGATATTCTCCGAAAATATAAAATTTTATTTATGTTTAATTAATAAACAAGTTGTATTTGAACCCTTATTAGATATGTCCATAATATTCAATGGTCAGCTTCTTCATTATGTACTCCTTAGAAAAATTAATAACAAAACTATTGATAACAGATAATAATGAATTACTAATAGCAATGTATCATTAATATACAATATTAGAGAAAAATACAAAAATAATAATAAATGATACATTTTTAATAATAGTATATAAATGATAGACTTTTATTAGAGAAAAATACATTTTTGTCCCTAAATTTTGAGTTTAATTTCTATAATTTCTAGGTATTAAACTCTTAACACAAATCTAATGGCTAAGAGGTCATGGTTTGGCCTGGTGTAAAAAATGAGATAAAGTCAATATCGATATTGATATCAATATCAATACTGAGATTTCAATTTTACAGATATATCGATATCGATAGATATTTCTATTAAGTCATAAAATTTATAAAATTTATTTAGATATTAATAATTAAGTTGTTTTTATTCCATAACTAAGTTATGGATATTGTTATTAATAATCATATTTATATTAGACTAAATATATGATATTTTTTTAATGTTTTTCTAGCATCTATAAAAGATATTGAAGATATCCATAAATATTTAATATCGATATTGAACGCTTTAATTTACGGATATATCGATATATCCACCAATATTTTCATCCTAGGATATAATTAATTTTATTTTTCTAATATACAAACCATCCTTTAAGTTTAGGATTCAATCAAAATCGTAGAAGAAGGATTAAAAAAAAAGAAAGAAAAAAGATGTGTATGGCCCACCATATAATTATAATTAATTAGCTAAATATCCAAATGAAAACCGTATTAGTCATATGACTCGTTATCTTAAAAACAATCTCAAAATATTTATTTTCCTTTTCCTTTTTCTTTTCATAAAAGGAATAAAATAAAATAAAATTCCATAAAAATTCTCAAAAAGTGTATATATAGGAATTTGGGAATAAAACCCAGTGTGCCGCTCCTCTCACAGAACGCATTCGCAAGAACAGAGAGTATTCCAGTTGCCGACTTTCTCCGCCGCTCACCGGTTGCTTAGAGCTTCAAAGATTAAGAGGATGAGTATGGACATAAATCAGATTCTTGCACCGCAAATTTTTCCGGTAATATTTTCTAAACTCCCAGTCCCATTCCTCAATTTGCCCGTCTGCAGACTCGTCTGTAAATCTTGGAATGATCTGATTTCAAATCAAACTTCAATTCATAAAACCATTCCACTAACTTTCTTTCTCTATTCGCAACCTACACTCAAAATTCACTATATACACTTTGACACAAAATATTTGGAAGGGATGAATTTTGCTGCCTCAGCTGCATTTCAGGGAAATTTGCAGAATGCCTTTATTATGAAATACTGCAATGGATTGCTGTTAATTTCAAAATTTTGACTCGTATGGATCATCATGGTATATTAAATCCAATGACAAATGCATACGTCCAACTTCCTAGTGAAAATGATTTCGATAAACCTTTATATTGTCGTAAATTTTACAGTTACGGATTAGGTTTTAGCCCTAAAACGAAGCTTTACAAATTAGTTAAAGTTTATCGTGCAATGTGTTAAGACATGATGTATTTCTGTTGATTGTACTTGCTGCTTTTGTTCATCTTTTCTGCAGTTTTATCTTTTACGTTTTTTGGCTTGATCTTTGCTCCATTCTTTAGGCAAGATTTTGCTCACCTAATCAGCCCGTAAATCTCTCTGATTAGGTAAGCAAGATCTTTTCCTCTTCCTTTTTAAGGAATGTTCTCTCTTCTCTTTCGATAATGAGAAATACCAAAACATAGAAGATAATAAGAAAAAACTTCTTCTGGCCACCTCTGTTTTTTCTCTTCTCTACTCTCTGTGTGCATCTCTTAAATCAAACTTGGTATCAGAGCTGCAATGGCCGACGCTGTAAACAACGATCCGCCTGTAGACCCAAGTTCCATTACTCCAGCATCATCGTCCATTCGGATTGAGCCCACTCGCAAAACCAACTCAGAAATCCTTCTTGATCCCAACAGGTATCAAGTGCGATCTGGAACTATGCCCGTTGGAACCCCTGCGTTCACCAATCTTCTCAACCAGGTAACTTCCATAAAACTCGACAAGAACAATTTTCTCTTATGGCAGAACATTGTGTTACCCATTTTGAGAAGTTATAAACTGGAAGGTCATCTGACTGGAAAGACTCCACCTCCTGACCATTCTATCATTATTCCACTTGGAGAAGATGAACCACAAGGGCTTGTTCTTCCAAACCCTGAATTTGATATATGGTGGGTTGGCTCTACAACTCAATGACTCCAACTGTTGCAGCTCAAGTGATGGGTCATGATGAAGCTAAAATGCTGTGGGATTCTATTTCAGAATACTATGGAGTCCATTCAAGGTCTCAAGAAGACTTTAATCGCCAGATGCTACAGCAAACAAGGAAGGAAAATACCAAAATGGAGGACTACCTGACCACAATGAAGAGTTATTTCGACAATCTTCAGTTAGCTGGCTACCCAATGGACATACGAACCTTCACCTCATATATTCTTGCTAGACTGGATGAAGAGTATACACCAATAGTATGTGTTGTGAGAAGCATGAAACTTACGTGGAGTGAGCTTCAATTCGAATTGCTAGCCTATGAACAGAGGATGGAACATCTTCAAAACCACAAGGGAGCTGTTACTGTTAACCAAGCTTCCGTTAACTATGCTAATTTAGAAGGACAGAAGAACTCTTCTCCTTCGAACCAGAATCAAAACAACCGAGGAAATTCTCAGGCTCAGCAGAGAGGTGGGAAGTTTAAAGGCAAAGGAAGACCTTTTTCCACTCGTCCTACTTGTCAAGTGTGTGGAAAAATAGGTCACACCGCCCTAGCCTGTTATCAATTGTATAAGAAGACTGACAGTGCCTCTCCTTTCTCTCCAAAGAATTCAGACTCATCTCAGTCAAATCAGGAACCAAGTTCGCCACTGCCCCTGTTTCTTCATGTTCCCCGCATGAAGCTGATTTTCCTTCAAGTTCCACCACCATACCCTCTATCAGCTCTCCAGCCCCTCAGCCCTCCAACCTTCACTGTGACCCTTCTACCCCTACCTCTCCTCTTCCTCTAAATACCCATACCATGGTCACTCGCGCCAAGGCTGGCATTCACAAGCCTAAACATCCCTTTACTGGCATTACTCAGGTGTCTTCCTTTCCCGATTGGTCTAACACCGAGCCCTCTACCTTCAATGATGCTGTTCAGTGTACAGAATGGACACAAGCTATGAATGAGGAAATGGATGCTCTTCATCGAAATCACATTTGGGATCTTGTGCCTTCATCTCCTCATCATAAACTTGTTGGCACTAAATGGATTTATAAAATAAAAAGGGATGCTGCTGGTCTAGTTCTACGTTACAAGGCACGACTTGTGGCTAAAGGGTATCTTCAAACTCCTGGTGTTGATTATGGTGAGACCTTCAGTCCTGTCATTAAACCCTCTACCATTCGAGTTGTTCTCACTCTTGCCCTTACATGGCATTGGCCTATACGTTAGCTGGATGTTAGTAATGCATTTCTCCATGGGACACTCAAAGAGGATGTATTCACTGCTCAGCCTCTAGGTTATGTTGATACTCGGTTTCCCTCTCATGTATGCAAACTTCGCAAGGCTCTTTATGGTCTTAAACAGGCCCCTCGAGCGTGGTATGATCAGCTTAAACATGTTCTTCTCCAATGGGGGTTCTCTCAGTCCAAAGCTGATATGTCTCTGTTCACGTTTTACTCTCCTCGCGGGATCCTCTTCCTGCTTGTTTATGTGGATGACTTAATTCTCACAGGCTCAAGCACTCAGCTGATGGACCAGTTTATTCATCATCTTTAGGCTGTGTTTGCTCTTAAAGATCTTGGACCTCTTCATTACTTCCTTGGCATCCAAGTTCACAAATCCTCTAATGGTTTAGTTCTTACATAGACCAAACATATTCGGGATCTCCTCCATCGGCTTCAGCTTCATCATTTGAAGCCTGCTCCTTCCCCCATGGTCTCTGGGAAGCAACTTAGTCTTCATGATGGGCCTCTTTTGCCAGACCCTCAGCTTTACTGTAGTACATTGGACTCTCTTCAATACTTACTTCACACTCGCCCGGATATTGCTTTCGCTGTCAACAAATTAAGCCAATTCAATCAGTCTCCTACCATTACTCATTGGCAAGCTCTCAAGCGTGTCCTCAGGTATCTTCAGGGCACCCTCCATTTGGGAATTCACATCCAGCCCGCCCTGCATCTTTCCCTTACTGGGTTCTCCGATGATGATTGGGCGGCCTCACCCGATGATCGTAAGTCGGTTGGTGGTTATTGTGTTTTCCTTGGCCCTACTCTGATTTCCTGGTCATCGAAAAAGCAGGCTGTGGTTACGCGATCTAGTACCGAGTCTGAGTATCGGGCTCTCTCTCACGTCGCGTGTGAACTCTTGTGGCTTAGCTCCCTTCTACAGGAGCTTCATGTGTCTCTTCCATCTACACCCGTCACCTGGTGTGACAATATCTCCGCTGCTGCTCTTGCCCACAATCCGGTGTTTCACGCTCGTACAAAGCACATCGAGATTGATGCTCATTTTGTTCGTGATCAGGTGTTGGCGAATCTTCTCCACATTCGTCACATTGCATCTCATGAACAGATTGCTGATTGCCTCACTAAACCGTTACCTCAACATCAACATCAATTTCTACGTGACAAACTCGGCCTCCGGTTTATTCCCTCGCCTAGTTTGAGGGGGGATGTTAAGACATGATGTATTTCTGTTGATTGTACTTGCTGCTTCTGTTCATCTTTTCTGCAGTTTTATCTTTTACGTTTTTTGGCTTGATCTTTGCTCCATTCTTTAGGCAAGATTTTGCTCACCTAATCAGCCCGTAAATCTCTCTGATTAGGTAAGCAAGATCTTTTCCTCTTCCTTTTTAAGGAATGTTCTCTCTTCTCTTTCGATAATGAGAAATACCAAAACATAGAAGATAATAAGAAAAAACTTGTTCTGGCCACCTCTGTTTTTTCTCTTCTCTACTCTCTGTGTGCATCTCTTCAATCAAACTCAATGAGAAAAATCGATACTAGTGTTTTTGATATTTCCACATTTGGTGGAAGCAAGAACAATCAATGGAGACGGGTTGATTCGGTAGCTATGAACATTCAATGTGGTGGTGTTTACTTGAATGGAATTCTGTATTGGATTGGTGTAGATCTAACAAATAAGTACGTCGTATGTTGTTTGGATGTTGAAACTGAAAAACTTGAAACAATTATTTCTCTATCGGAAGTTGGTTATTCTAAATGGATGAACATTCAGATCTTTAATGGCGATGTTTATGCAGTTTTTTGCTTATACGATGCACCTCATTGGATTGAAGTATGGAGGTTGCAAAATTTTGGAGGTAAAGATTCATGTACAATAGAATTTGTTATTAGTAACATGTCATATTGGTTGTCCGAACGATTGATGCCTTCTTTTGAACTCATCAAAAGCTATGAAGATGAAGAGATAGTGTGTCTTGTCAATCGTTTATGTTTTATTTCGTACAATCCAAAGTCTGGAAGGATCAAGAAGATGAAACAATTTGAACGAAGCTCCCAGTTCTTTAGTTTTTGTAGTGTAGATTCCTTCCATTTTGGTTCGCTCCAAAGGATACTAAGTGGAGAACAGTAGATGATTGACAAACCTACTTCATCTTGACTTGTGCTTTAAATTCAATTATAATGGTCTATTTTGTTATTTATTTTAAAATCCATATTTTTATCCTTATACATTCTTTGTTTAGAATTAGTTTTTTTTTTTTCTTTTTGATGATATGTAACATGGAAAGATTGAGATTGATAATATAAATTCATGTTGGTTGAACCATTGACTTTTATTTAGAATTGTTATTAAAATAAAAATTTTGAGAATTTGATTTCATGGATCACTTTATATAAATCATTCTAAATAAATAACTTCCTATTTTAAATCTTTTTCAAAGAATATATTTTAATTTCAAGTTTAGTTTTAGACACTTGTTATAATATATTGGATTGTTTTTAAATATAGCAAAATAAACTAGAATATTTATAAATATAGAAAAATTTCACTATCTATCAATAATAAATATTTTGTTGATAGACTGTGATAGCATTTATCACAACTATCTAAAAATTTTGCTATTTTGTGTAAATAGTTTCTCTTATTTTTCTATTTTTAAAAATATCCCAAAAAATTAATTACCATAATATATATTGAATTTAATTTAGATAAAGAAAGAAATTGTATTTCAATGCAATTTATTTTAAAGACATTCTTCAAAAATATAAAATTTTATTTGTATTTAATTAATAAACAAAAGATAACATAGTTTAGATAAATTCTAATATCTAACTCCACCCCAATTGGAGATGTGTAGACAACACGTGGAACCTTGTTAGAAGATATATCTATAATATTTATGGTATGTTTGAAATATATTTTTAAGTGTTTAATTTAAAAATAAATAGTTTAGAAAAAGTTAAAGTGTTTGGCAACCATAAATAAGGTCTGAAGTGTATTTTAAAAAGTTTTTATTAAAAGAGTTTTAAATAAAAATAAGTTTTTTGAAAAATAATTTTTTTTTTAAGTCAATCTAAACGGGGTCCTTAATGGTCAATAAAATATCAAAGACTAACGTAAAAAATGAAGATCTCAACGTACTTGAAGTTGAATTACAAAAAGAATTGTTCAAAACTTTAAATATTACTACTAAATATTAGTTGTTACAGAAATAATTTAGGTAATTGCTCTATTTGAAAACAGCTCAATTTTTAAATGGGTCTTGTTTTGATTATTATGTTATATATTTATTATTAAATTTTATAATTTTATAATTATTTGTTGTTTTTTAGTTTAAAAAAAAGGTGATTGGTAACGATATAATGATTTATATTTTATACAAACTCAAATCTACGCCGCATTTAGGTACCTCGTTTTTTTATTTCAACATTTTTTTTATTATTTTGTTATCTATTTAGTATTAAAAATCTTTAATTTTATAATTATTTAGATAAAATAATAGATATTCAATAACTTTTTATATTTAATATTTATTTCTTTATTGTTCAAGGTTCTGTTTTAATATTTGTATTTCAAATCTAAGTTCATGATTTTACAAGTTTGGACAACAATATTTTGTGGTTTCTAAATTTTTGTTTTTGGAAGATTGAAGTAAAAAAAAATATTATATTTTGGAAAGATTTCAATTTGTTCTCTCTTTTTCTTAAAAAAAATTGTTTAGTTACCTTTGGTATTTAAATTTATAATCAATAGTTTAAGATTCACTTAAACTAAAAAAAGAAAATCTTTCATCTAATTTCAAGAAATTTTCTTTTAGAAAGTTTATATAAATAAAAATTAGATTAAAAACTAATATTTTAAAATTTATAAAATAAAATTATATTATAATTAAGTTTATAAAATAAAATTATATTATAATTTTATACTACTTTATAATTTAAATTAAAACCGCATTGTATAGGTTTGATTAGTAAATGTGATACAAAAGTAATTTAGTTACATTTTCAATTGTGGCTCATTACAATTAATCTATCAATAGAATTCTATTATAATTACACTAATTTTTATTACGAATTAGTAAGCATGACCTAAATTCAATTTATTTGTAGGATTTGTAATTCTCTGTATTTGCAATGCTTGGTTTATTCATTAATATTATTTGTTTGCATTTTATATTAGATTTGATTTAAATATCAAGTACACATTTTTATTGTGAATAAACGTTAAATCTTCGTAAATTGAACAAATTAATATTTTGTTTTAAGGTGGATTATTATTCTATAAAATTCCATAAATGCATGAAATGTTGACTAAAATTAATTTTGTAATTTTACAAAGTAAAAAGAATTGAATTTTAGAATTAGTAGTGTTCTCTTGTGAATTTCCCCAATTCATAAATACATGAAATTTTCTATATCTTCTTTTAAGAAAAAAATTGTCTTACTTCATGGTTTTTTTTTTTTTTTTTGGGTTAAAATTCCATAAATACATGAAATATCATCCTAATTTAAAATTCTAAATTTGAAATAACTTTTATAAACTTAACCATTTGAATTTCAACAATCAATAACAATTCTTACTTTAACTTTTTTTAATTTATTAATTCTTTAATTTTGAAATTTCTTATCAACACAAAAGACGGAGATTAGAAATATCAAAGTCTGATGCTCTAATATTCTTGAGGGGAAGGAAGCTCCAAAACTCACTATTTTAAGAGACCCTTAAAAGAAGGTATCGGACGCTCATGCATTCATGGGTGCTAAGGAAGATTGGAAGAAAAATCATATCTCGACTCTCTCAAAGAAGTACGAAAGTCTCCCTTTCAACTATAGATTAAAAACCTAATATTGACAAAATCTAAACAACCAAATTTGTAATTTGAGCCCAAATACGTTGTAGTATGCTCCATTAGAGGACGGTCGGTCTCGGCCTCATCCTTAGTCGAGTTTCGTGCTCTTCAAAAGAAGCATCTAGAAATGTCTAAATGTATTTAATTAATTTTATTTTAATTTCAAATTTACAATTTTTCTAAGTAAAATTTCAAGTTTTGTTTTAGAGAAATATTATAATATATATTGAATTAAATTTAGATAAAGAAAAAATAATTGCATTTCAAGGAAAGAATTTTTAGAGATATTCTTCAAAAATATAAAAATTTAATTAAAAAATAGAATAAATTATCTAACCCCAACACAATTGGAGATGTTTAGACAACGTATACTTGGACCTTGTTAGATACATTTATTAATGAGTAACTTTACATTTTATAAAGGCTTCCCACGATATGACAATTTTAAAGAAGCAAAAAATCAAAGACAAACAAAAGGCGAAGAGGTACCGATCAAACACTTATCTAGTATTGGTCACACTACAATATTTTTTACGTATTGTATTTTTGTTGATTCATTTATAGCATTTAATAGATAGCCAACTTTTGAGCTACTAAAATGATATCAATGTACTTGAAGTTGATTATAAAAAGAATTGCTCAAACTCTAATTATTACCGCTAAACATTAGTTGTTACAAAATATGATTCAGTTAATTGGAATCATAATGTTATTTGAAAATTTAAACCTACATAAACCTTAGTTTCTTCCTCAACTTTTACACTGAACATAAAGATTCTCTCCAGCTAACATAAAATAGACAAGTTAGTACATCAGAGCAAGTAGTGAACCTGCGCTAATTGGTAATTTGAAACCATTATGTAAATTCTTATCCAATCCTACAAAACACTAAGAAAACTTAAACAAATTCCCATTATGGTACAAGCACGTGAGAAAAACAAAACAAAAAAACGAACGAACGAAAAAAAAAGGACCCTGAATCACAAGAGTTGAGAACCGTCGTACAAAGTTGTAAGTTCCCTATATTTTTGTTTAACTAGCCATGGATTTAGATTTTCTTCCCTCTCTCTTATACAAGAGAGGAATTCTAGAAGATCATAAACGGTTTATTCTTCATGTGAAATTTAAAACTAATAAAATAAAAGGAACAAGAATCTCATTGCAATTATCAGCAATAGCATAATATATATTAGGGGTGAATATTAGAACCGACCAAACCGAACCAAATGACAAAACCAAACTGAACGAACCAAAACTTGTTTTATACTAGCTTCAGTTTTGTGTAGAATCATAAGGAAACTGAATTTTTCAGTAAGGTCCGGTTTTTTATTGTTAAACCGAATTAAAAACCAAAATAAACCAAACAGAATATTTGCGGTTCGGTTCGATATATATCCAAAACCAAATTTTTGGGTACGGTTCGGGACACCCCTAATGTATATGGCACATTAAGATGGCAATGCATCTTAAACAAAAACACAAAAAACTTTGATTTGTAAAAGAGTTCTTACAATCAACCTCAAACAAGTTCTAATACAACAGCACAGAGAAACACTTACCCGAAGCTGATCAAAAGGAGAAAATAGAACTCTGCATGTCATGTTCTGGGATTCATCAAGCATATTTACAATCTGAAGAATTGGGGTGAGACTGTCATAATTAACTCAAAAATATGGTGGAACGTAATATTAACAATTAGTTTGGTAGACCATCATTGTGATTACCTCGGGGTAAAACTCTTTCCTCTCCGGAGGGGAATACATTATTAAGTTTTGTATGCCACGAATCTAAAGATCAAGAGGAAAATAGCATGGTTAACGATAACAATTTGTATTACCAAGGACCACAAGTAATGGAAACTACTAAAATCAATGACTAATGAACAAATTAAGTCGGGTAAAATATAAAACACAAAATTTTCCATACAATTTGGCGTTTTTGAGCAAAAATAACCAAACTAAAACAATCTCTTCTATGAGATGTTGGGATAAAATTTTTAATGAATTTAGTTTCTATTGACCCTTCCCAAGAAATTATTTGAACTGCTTTGAGCAACTTCTATGCCGGCATCCCTTTAAATCTGAAGTTTTTTTTTTTTTTTGTTTTTTTTTTTTTCTATTATCTTTAAATATAAAGTTAAATGAGCCTACACTTCAAATCTCATTCAATTCTCATGGTCTAGTGCAATTAAGGTTGTGATTCTGAAATTCTAAGTGGAGTGATTTAAAGGGTGTAAGGGAGATGGTTAAAATTTAAAGTTGTTCTTAATGTACCTTTTCGTCTTCGTTATTTTCTAATTATAATTCTATAGGACCACAGCCAACAAGAGGAACCTTTTACAACCCAGTAGAGTTTAGAGTGGCTAAATATCTAATCTCCTAGTCTTCCTTTTCTTTTTTTTTTTCAAACAACTGATCTTTCTTTTATATTCTCTCATTCTGGTAAATGAAAGTTAATTCTTATCGAAACACACCAAACGGATACATACACGAATGTTTCTCAGTGGCAGATAACAAATATACACTAATGCAAGCGAAATTGAGCTTTTGAGAAAAGTACACGTCCTTAAAAATAACCTTATATCTGTGATAAAAATGAGCTCTCTCTGTGTATAACATGATCTTCCGCTTTCCCTCAAAAAACCAATTTCGCGCCCGTGAGATATCACTTTGCTTTGTATACCTAAAGAACAAAACAAGATCGTTATGCATGACAACACTAGCAATCAAGGATGCAGCAAAAAAAAAAAAAAAAAAAAAAAAAAATTATGCATCAATTTAGAAGTAAAACGATGGGCTACTTACTCCCCAAGGAGACAGAATGAAGCGTTCTGTGCCTTCAAAAAGTTCCGAACTCGGACAAACTCCAAGTAAGAACTAATGAATAGCATGACTCCACCCTGAGTGCCAATTTCACGGTAAGATAAGGCAAAAAAATATATAATATATAGGCTTCGACAATCTCACAAGTAGACTCATCTTCCAACATCTAAGATATCATCATTACAAGTAAAATATTGTTACCTGACTAGATTCATTTATCTTTGGAAACACCTGAAGAAGAAACCCTTTAAATCATCAAATCGATATTCAATATTAAAGATATTTAATCTTGCTTCTGCTAACTTTTTTCTAGAAATACAAGAAACGAACCTTCTTGGAAAAGTACTCAAGACGAGCATCATCAACATCAGCTATAGAGTCTGCATCAAATCTCTCATACACCTGAATTAAATGTATACATACAAGAAAAGTACCCAAGATGAACTTCATGAACATCAACTTTCATGATGTTTGGCTACATATTAAATTTTCAAAAATGCTTTAAACAACTTTAAGGTGCTTTTGTAGGAAGCCGTTCAGTATTCTTTCTAAAGTTCTTAATAAAAAAAACATTTCACTTGAAAATTAACATGAGAAAGATACCACCATCTTATAAAAAAAAAAAAACTGCTGCAAGAGGAACAATGAAAAGAGAAGGCATAATGAAGTACACAAACCTGACGGACTTGGAGCACAACTTTTGGAAGAATGCCTTTGTATTCACATAACAACCTCGCCTACCAAATGTCACATTGAACATTGAGGAATACAGTAAATAGAGACAAATCCATTCAAAGTCAAAGAGAATCAGTAAAACAAAAGATCTCTTGGCTCGTCTTAAGAAATGAATGGCCTTCTCCAGCTAGCTAATTTTTTCTTTCTTCTTTTGCGATAAGAAACAATTTTATTGATCAAATGAAATATCCAAGGATATACAAAAAGAGCCCATTTGATAGGGCATACAAAAGATGTTTCCAGCTATCCAATTTTTAATAGTATGTATTGTAATAGGTTTAAAAAAGAAAAAAAGAAGAAAAAAAAAAGGCCAAATTTATGGTGATTCTCTGAAGCCAAGCCAAGTTACAATGTAGGAAAGAAGAAAGTGAGAAAGCATAAATAACTGCGACATGATAGAAAAGGAGAATTTCATTTACTGTTTCTATTATTATATCTTGTACAATTTTCAATTCTACTCTAATGCCTAAAGGATCTCTGACATTTTTATGATTCAATTTCAAAATAACTATTTAAGAAATTATTTATATTCAATGGTAAGGAGAAAATTAAAATAAAATGAAAATGAAAAGATGCTTATAAGAACAACAGGTCAATCGGGAAACTGGCATCAGGCATGCTTAACCAATGTACAGAGATTCATAAAGTAGGAAGGAAAGAAATTCTAAGGAAAAAAAAAGGAAAAAAAATTAAAAATCAAAGAGTCCAAGTATAACTAGGCCAAACGACACCTATTTAATGGGATTACATGCATTTTCTGACATGCACAAGCAGCAAATTTTCAGCAAATTTTTAAAATGCAATTCAGATTTGGCATGAAAAGAGCCTTTGACTCCTCAAATTGGTCTGTATTATTCTTGTCTAACACTCAAAAAACTATCCACTATCCATGAAATCAAATAAGAATTAAGACAACAAAATCGATTAGAGAGAGAGAAATGAAGTTTCTGCGATACAATAATGTAACAAGGAAAAGGGATGCACCTTTCCTTCGAAGTTGTTACAGTAGCGATTGAAAAACCCATTTATATCTGGCAAAAAAAAGGTATGGAAAAAGTTAAATACTTCATCGCAATCATGAGGAGTATGATAAAAGAACCAATGCTGTATGACTACTTTATTCGTGCAAGATCTGAACATCAGAAAACTACTTAATTTCCCATAGAATAAACCAATAATTCATAAAAGGGAAAAATCTAAAACACCATTTTGGGATAATTGCACAGTACGACGTGGTACTGTAATGCAATTGTATTTGCAGATACCATTACTTGATCCAATACATTTACTTTCTTTCTTAAATTACCTTTTATTCATTACTTATCCTTTATTCATTACTTATTTGTGTTACTATTTTATTCTTAACTATTATCTTTTGCGGCTTTGCCAAATTTGTAATTCTTAATCCTAATATGTTGCCTAAAAATGTGAATTAGTTGATGTCAACTGTTAAAACTAAACAAAATGGGATTTTTCAAGACCATTATTATTATTATTAGCATAGATATCAAGATATAATAGGGTACATTTTTTAAGTGTTTATATTATGTGTGCGAACACTTTCCCTGCTCATAATTGTCCATGACGTAAACAAACTTATTATTATTAGGCGACTAATAACCATGATTCACACCCAGTATTGTTGTTGATGACTCTTAAACTTTTCTTCCACAAAAGACATCCTCATGGGAGGACATGAGTCACTCATTGCAACAGAAATTACACCTTGCATGGTTTAAAATGAATTGTTTATACGTGGTTCAACAATTTACACAGGAGAACCCTCTTGCTCAAGTGATATCAAATCAAAGACCCCACTTTTGCAACTTTGTCAAGCCATATTGGTCTGTAGTAATCTCTAGTTTTCTGTATTGGCCGATAGTAATCTCTAGTTTTCACATATATTTAAAAATTTGAATTTTGGACCCAACAAGAGAATTCTCTCACTCACATGGCATTAAATCGAGTTAGAAACTTACTTAAAAACCCAAAATTATTTAGAGATTCAAGAAATTGAGCTACGTGGATTGGATTGTATACAAACATGTAGACACCTTACCTGGGTTTGAGTGGAAACCCAAAACTATCGACTGCCTATATAACCTCGCATATCCATCAAGATACCTACAATATGAAAGAGATTTTATACATTTAGATGATGGGATAAAATTTTCAGTCATGTATACCTAATGGAATCAGGTAGAGTAAAATAATGTGATGGGTGGACAGTAAACCAGGAACCCTACCCAAGGAACCTTAGAACTACAAACAATTTCAAAACAATGAACTTTATCATCTCAAAAACATTGCATGTTAAATTACCAATAAACCTAAAAGCTTAAGTTGATGGATCAAGGTAAATTTAATTATATCAATACTCTAACACTACACACTATAGTAGACCAAAGAAAAATAAAAATTACAGACTTTCCATTTTCAAAGCAATCGTCAAAGTTTATAAATGAAAATTGGAATGAAATGTAAAATTGTGGAAAACAAGCTTACAAAAATAATAAAGAAAAGAGAAAAATGATGAAAAGGTTACTGAGTGGAGTACAGTTTCCCCTAGGAAATATATATCTGAACAAAGACAATCTGGAACATACCACTGCCTTATCCGCATCACATCAGTTCCATGCTGCTTCGACGGTATCTTATTCATGTGTTCAATGACAGTATTCACATGGGACCAGTTCTAGTTTCATTAGAGAGGGCTCCAGGTTATTACGCAGCATAAAGCCTATAAACAAAGTTTCTAATAAAGTTGAAAAGCAAAGTACCTGCATTGCTATAATATCTGCATGATCAATGATTAGAACCTGTTCAGTGAAGCACAATATTCATATAAGTCTCATATACAGGAAAAGAGGAGCTTCACAAGAACACACTTGTAGCACAGATATAATACCTCAATGGAAGAAAGATAATCGACGTCTTTCTCCTTGTTTTTCTCTATTTCGCCAAGTTTCTGACATAAAATGTCGTCATTGCACATTGAGTCAAAATATGCAAATGTACCAGCCAGCAATAAATATCTATCAGAAATTAATTCTAGTGCTATGATAAAATTAAAAATAAAAATAAAAATCGAGTAATTCATATCCATGCAAAAAAAAATCATAGGAATATCTGTACAAACAAACAAAAAGAAAAGTGATCCTTGAGAAACAAAAAAACAAAGCCAATTTCTCGATTAGAAAGTAATTTAAAAATAAAATTTATTTAACACTGAACAGGCCAATAGCATCATTAATGCAGACATAAGACAGTGGTAAATAAAATTTCAGCAGACACGAAACCACATTAAGTCTCCAAAATCCTCATATTGAACACTAAACTGTTTCCAGCTAAAATAATTACAACAGTCTTGCAAGTTGCCATTGCATGATAAAGGATCACTAACCCCTAAACCTATATCACAACTAGACAGTAATTATGTGCCTATGGAATACGATTCCCCAGAAATTTGAGGGATTAAGGAAAGAAACTTTCTTAGATACAAGAAAATGCCTTCGCAGCATAAAATCTGAATACTTATGAAATTATTATAGAAGATGCCAAAACATATTCAACCGCACCATAAGTAAATATATCAACCAATAATACTTAATGGCTCATTGACTTCTACATAATTGACAAGAGCATAGTTGATGGGGTCCATTTTCACGTCAAATATTTGATACTTGGCAGATACTCGTATTATGAGCCAGAATATCATTATCGAGAACATTTGAAAATTTCATAATACTGCAAATAATCAAAGTACAAGAATATTGCCTCACATATAGTGGAAATATAAATTTATGGGGTAAAGAAAGGCTTCTTAAAGTTGACGAAGAAAATAACTCACTGTTATCAGACCAAGGGGAGAAGCAACAATGATGTCCGATGAATAGAAATCACTGAACAACTTAATGCTCTTCCTACAAAAAAAAATGGTACAAATAAGTCGAAAAATTAAATTTATGTTGATTGGATGAAAAAAAAAAGTATCAATAAACAAATTTATTTATTTTTAAGAAAAACAACAACAACAAACAAAGGAGCAAATCCAAAAACAAAATACACAAAACTTACAAATCGTATCCAAAAAAAAAAAGGTGTTTAAGCATATCAATGTTGCGGACATATCCTTTTTGTGGAAATCAAAACTACAAATTTTTTTTTTGAAAACCCCTATACCTTAGCCGCAAGCAAAAGAAATAGTAAAAAATTGACAAACCTATAATTAATTGTTGAGAAAAGAGAGTAAAAAGCCTATGGCACTTTCAGATCATATGTAAAATAAACATTTCATGAAACTACCATATTAGCGGTCTTGACTTCTTCTCTGCCAAAGAAATGAATTTGAATAGAACTATAATGCATGTGTAATTCACCTGGTGAACTTGATACCGATCATAAAGAGATCCTCATTATTCCCACCAAAGAGTGCTTGAAAGTCAGAAGGTTTTGAAGATTTTTTAGAGCTGGAATTCTGGTCATTAAGAGATAATTCAACCATATCTTCGTTCTTCCCAACATCCCCAGTTCCAAAATCTTTGTATAGACGGTCAAGATGCTCCACTGTAACCTAAAAATCAAAGGCAAAAGGTTAAAGTTGGAGCCCGGTACCTTGGTTATGGTTGAACATCCAATCAGTTCTTTTTTGGGGTGTTCCTCATTGCTAAACATGACATGCAGTGCCTGTAATGTATGATTTTGTATAGCTAGAGTCCCTTCTTATAGAGGGAGTCCCCTTTTTTTGTGGCTGGATTTTTGTATATCCGTGTATTCTTTCATTTCTTTCTCAATGAAAGCTATTGTTCTTATCCCACAAAAAAAAATGTATGTTGCCGGTTGATTCTGACTAGTAAAATTGCATGTGTTCATAACCCCATTTACATGTGTTCATATTCATACAAGTGCACATGAACGAAAACGACCCATTTGGGATCAAAGGTGAATGAAATGAAGAGATACTGCAAAAGACATATTGTTCCTATCCCCACCACATGTCCAATATGACTCAAATGATATAAATGGTTTTTTCCGCATACATATATGATTATTGTCAACTAATACAGCAATTTTGACATAGATTAAATCTGAGGACAACCTAAGTAGATGCCTTCAAAGTCAGTAACATATTACGTTCTACAAAATAACCTAGCACATATATCCTACAAAATTTACTCTAATGTACCAACTGAGATCATGTGAGCATGGAATGTAGTAGCAATGTGCTAAAAATGCACAGGTAAGCTAGTTCTTCAAGTTATATAGTTAATCACAAACATAATCCTTCCGTTAAAAGAATTGTACCTTGTTTGCTGACGGGGTAAGATGCAAAAGCCTTTTAATTACACTAAGTGCGATGCTTGCAAGAGGCAATAAAATTAGAACCTGAAACAAATCGTTGCAACAAAGAATTTAACTTTTTTTTTGACAAAGCAAACAAAACTTTTGAGTTAATTACAAGCCAAAGCATAAGTCTCCCCAATAAACGTTCAGCAAACATGCCCCTTGAGCTAATTACAATGGGATTTGAAAGTTAACAACAAATCTAAATAATGTAAAAAATTGGAACGAAAATAGATAAAACTGCCTCCAGCCTAACAAAAAATTCATTAGATAAGGGGCCAAAACATTAGTTTGTGGTGATATTTAAAGCTTTTTCAGTATAGCGAATAAAAATAATATGAAAAGGGGCCACTGTTCCAACCTTTGGACGAGTAAATCCGTGATCAAGAAATTTCTCTCCACTAAGAATCTCAGCACAGTCTTGATGCTTGGCTACTTTAGAATCATTCTTCGTTATGAGGTCTCTAGTTTTGAAAACATGATTCAACTGCAAAACATCTTTTTCCTGTAATCATTCACCAGAACAAACAAATATTCTAAATGAAGTTTGATAAGGAGAGTGATAGAGGCCTGCACGTACGGAATGCATAATATATGAATCCATGATACTCGAGTCCTCTTCAAGACCTTTCAAATAAAAGGGCTTCTTGTTGCAGTACAGTACATCCCGGTAGCTGTTGCCTGAAAGAAAATTAGAAGGATAAGCAAAGTATATCCGCACACGCACGCACATACACAAACAAACAATTACGAGACCAAATCCACAAACACAAATATTTCACCACTCTTGACAGCCAAACCTACTAATTTAGCAATCCAGCAAAATCTATAACTCCATAGATAAATTTGCACTAGAGACCAAATCTCACTAGGATCCCTCTTAATGCCCCTAAAAACTTTAATATTTCTCTCACTCCACAAGTCCCATAACATTGCACACACCCCTGCAAGCCATAAAAACGACCCTTCTCCCAAAGAAGGCGATCCATATCTTCCTCCGCCTTCCGATGGAGAAAACAGCAAAACAGCCCAACTAACAAGGGCAACTTTCGTGAGCATCGATCCAAGGTGATCACACGATCGAGTACAACTTGCCAAGTAAGAACTTAATCTTCTTTAGTGGGTTTTTGGGGCTTGGCTTTTGGTATGTCGTATACTTTTCTCCTTTTTTCTTAATGAAAGCAATTCTTTTCTATATATAAAAGCTTAATCTTCTTTGGAATCTTAATCTTCCAAAGAGCGTCAAACACGAACTCACTACTGGAAGAATGAAGAAGGGTCCAATAAAATACGAAAGGACGATTTACAAGAGTCCAACTATACAAGATAGTGCCCATAGAATAATAGTGCCCATAGAATAATTACAAAAGGTCTTCAAAATCTAACGAGCCCAAACATCACTAGGATCTCTCTCCAACACTCTGTTATCCCACTCACCCCAAAGATCCCATAAAATTGCGCATACATCAGCAAGTCATAAGAAACCACCCTTCTTTCTAAGGGGCAGATAGGGGAAGAACTCCCTATTCATATATTTGGCTTGTTTGGCTATCCAATCCCTATTACACACCACACCAACCCTGAATACCTAAGTACCCTAAAAAACTTACTCCACGAGGAATAAGCAAACTGGCAACCCCACAAGAGATGCTAAGATCCTACTGCTACACATGATAAAAGATACACTACTACAGACGTGCAACTAAGGAAAAATGCCAGTGGATACAATCCGCGGTGTCACTTCAACATGTAACACTTGCCAAGCAAAGAACTTCACTTAGGAACTTTCACCTTTCAAAGAGATGAAAAGACGGAGGCCCTTGGATGGGAGAAAGGGAACAAAGAATGTGGAAAACGAAGCAACAAGAAAATCCTTCAAACAATTTGGTTTTGTAGTAAAAAAGCATCATGTAAATAAGAAAGAGCCTAAAAGATTAAGTCAATATAACTACTTCACTTTTTTATGGGTTGGATAGGATCCTGGGTGTTCACTCTACCGCATAAGACTTGTCGAGCACAGAACTTCATTTTCTTAGGAACTTTCACCTTCCAAAGCAAGGAAAAAACCAGAGCCCCCTAAATGGGAGAAAGGGAACAAAAAATGAAGAAAAAATAGCGACATGATCATCCTTCAAACGAGTTGGCCTAGTGTAACAAGGGTCATGTAAATAATAAAGGGTTTAGACTCTAGAGAGAATGGGTTCATGTCATAGTGGTTACCTATCTAGTGTTTAATACCCTATGTCTACGAGTTACCTTGACAACCACATGTAGTAGGTGTTGTCCAATGAAAATAGTCAAAGTGGTGTAAGCTAGCCCAATTACTCACATATATCAAATATATATATATACACATATATATATAACTTCTCTACTTATCAGCGGCTAGCACTTTTCACAGGTCCACTAAACATCACAACAACTAATGCAAAGCTTGAAACTTCCAGTATCAAAATTTCATGAAGCAGTTTTTTTCTCTTACGAGGACATATTTAAATGAAGAGATTGAGTTAGAGAGAAACATGATAGTAAGTTGGGAAGGGAGAACCCTTTTGAGATAACAATTTTCCAAAGATCCAACTCGTTACACAACGTTCAGAATTGGTCCTTGGATGAGTTGGTCATATCAAGGGACTATAAATGTGGTCTCTACACTCTGGGGAAAGAACAAAGAGATTGAGTTAGAGAGAAACATGATAGTAAGTTGGGAAGGGAGAACCCTTTTGAGATAACAATTTTCCAAAGATCCAACTCGTTACACAACGTTCAGAATTGGTCCTTGGATGAGTTGGTCATATCAAGGGACTATAAATGTAGGTCTCTACACTCTGGGGAAAGAACACAGATTGGAAAGACAACAAAGAAGCTAACGTCTCTGCCTCTTGACTAGAATACTAAGAAATACTGTAGATCACTTGTGATCTCAGAGAGGCCAGGCTCTCAACTCCAACTGAGAATTTTTGTTTAAGATCAATGCTTACTCCTGCATCATACCTATGTTATCTTTTTATATTTCATCCACTTGGAGTCTAATTAAACGCAAATACCTCATTCTAACCTATATTTACAAATATATTTATGGGAAAAAATGAACTAGAATATGTTAATGAAATATTCACTTTTTATCCCATAAACGAAACCTTTCAACAGGGAAGGACCTGAAAGCTTGTGACAGTATGCAGCAATATATCTAAAACCATGTGTATGCATGACCATATATGCATATATATACCCAAAAAAACAAACAAAACTCACAAAGAGAAAAGAAAAATCTTTGTCTCGATGAATGGAAGTCAGTGCCTCCAGATGTCTTGTATGTATCCAACCAGTGCTCATATAACCTTAGCTTAAGATCATAATTACTAGATTTAATGTCCAGTTCCTGAAACATAAAGATTAAAAATATTTAACATTAAACAATCATAAGAACTTGAGAATTTTCTTCTCGGAGGGCAAAAATAAATCAAATTGCAAAACTCTACAGATATTAAAATACCTTTAAAAGGCACTCTCCGGTACCTGACCACTTGCAGTTTGACATTCCTACTGCAGGAACCGCCCATGTGTATTTCCATTTCATTTTAAGGAAATTCTCAACCTCTTCTTTAGATAACTTGTGCTCCATGTGTTTGTTAAAAGAACTGCATAAATGGCAGTATAAAAAATAAATCATGATCTCTACAGCCACAGAGTTTCCCTAATCCTTAGTTTTCTTTTTAAAGAAACAAAACTTTTCACAAGAAAAAAATTCTTATATTAATAATAATAATAAGGGATTGAAAGTCCACAACCACGCTCTTCCACTCCTACCAAACCAACATCCTTTCACTTACCTTATGTCCATACCAACCTCTCCTATCAAAAACACCCAACGAAAATTGTCCTCATCTAATCGCCAAAACCTAACTATCCAACCCAGCACCAATTAGTTGAGTTGAGATAATCAGTCTTATAAAATTGATTTGGGTACAACCAGAACAACTTGAAATCTCTAGTTAACAAAATATTGCATTCTACTGTGGTAAAGTATTGGAGTTCATATTTCCTATTTCTTTTAGGAAACAGAAAATATATTCATATAGCAAGGCTGGGAGATGAGTTATCCATCCCCCAAAAAGCCACGGACTATAAAATGCATATAGGGAAGCCAATATGATCTCCACGTGTTTGACTTTTCCCGTCACAATTAATAAACATTCGACTTATAACTTTTAAATATTAAAAAAAATAGTTCACATATTAAATTTTATTCATCAAAATAGGCAAATAAGCTCACAAAGTATTAGTGGTTTACTATCTTTCAAGTACTTTCTAAAATAAACTAAACCAACTCAACCAGATAGAGACCATAATCTATCTAGAGCCATTGAGATTCAAAACGCCACCTAATCCAACCAACAAACACCCTGAATTTAGAATAAAAAAATCCAAATAATACAGTTTCATAACCAAACAAGCAACTATAATCACTGACTTCGTGGTTCCAATTTAAGAAAGGGAACATTGAATATTTGAAGAGACTTCTATTACATGAGCTTAGATTTCAAAAATAAGTAGATTTCAAAAATAAGGACATCATTTATGTGATGCACCAAAAGTTATGGACTAACCTAGTTTTCTCTGATGTAGAAGGGCCACTGTGAGAACCAACTTCAAGTTCATTCTCCTGATCAGTGTCGGAGCTATCAGTATCATCTTCAGTTTCAACATTTAGCACTGGCTCATACATATTGTTCCCCAAAGATGGACTTCTAGGGGACTCATCATCAGTCACTACAATATTGAGAGTTCATGTAAATCAAAATAAAAAACAACAATTTAATATGGGATGAATCAAAAAAGATAATATAAAAAATAAGGTCAGGATATGTAAGTTTTATACAGAAAAGACAATATAAACAATGTGTTAGGTACTTAAGCACCTTGGAGAACCACACCCAAAAAGCTAGCTATTGAGGTGGGAGAGTCAAGCTACTTATGTACCACATTGGTCATCCCATTCTAACCAATGTGGGACAAAGGTAGCTCATCCTACCTTGGTTCCTAACACAATGGTCAAATTATATACAAAAAAGAACAGTGAGAACTAATTAAAAGAACTTTTTTCGACACTAAATTTCTATTTTATTTCCATGGAACCATTTTCTAAGAAGAACGAAATATTACAAAACTAGCCTATACGAAAGCAGAGGCTCAAGCACACAAGGGAGGCACCAAAAGAAAACTAGAAGAAGAAGCTCCAA
Organism: Lagenaria siceraria; assembly: GCA_002890555.2. NCBI lineage: Eukaryota > Viridiplantae > Streptophyta > Magnoliopsida > Cucurbitales > Cucurbitaceae > Lagenaria > Lagenaria siceraria. The sequence continues at coordinate 21,640,376 of CM016492.1, read as the reverse complement.
CTATTGAGAATTTCAAACATTCTTACACATAAAAGTAGATCATTTTAGGGTCATATTGTCAATTCTGAATATTCTTAAGCGACATACATCTTCAATGAAATTTTGAATGATATTCTAATTGCAAATGACTAAAAGCATAATGCTCAAACTTCTCATTACAAAATTGTACGTAAACCCTAGTAAAGTACAGTGTGCTTCACCACAATTTTAAGGTCTATCCGCATTAACGAGACAACCTCAATATTTCAAAAAGGACCAAGAAAGAAATGGATGAAGCATGAGAAGAATTTCCACAATGTGTAATTTTGGATAATGGGCACCGTTTTCATAGTTTAACATACTAAAGGGGCTCCTAGCACATAACATAATAGGGGTAGGTCAATGAAGAGGTCATGGTCACAACTCAATTTTCCCCATATTTTTTTATTTGGAGGTAGAAAAACAGTGAAAAAAAATCATTTTTTTTTCTTCTTTTATATTTCTCCCTTCTAAAAAAAATACATTTTTTAGCAATCAAACATCAAATGCACTACTGCTAAACACATGGACAAGGCCATGAAAGCATATACATGTAACAAGAAGAAAAATTAAAAACCAATAATGAAACACGTCATTAGTGTCTTGAGGAACAAAGGATTATTCTGATTACAAGAAGTTCTAAAACCAAGCCAAAATATTAGAAATCAAACATCAAAAAAAGATACTGAAACATAAATAGCAATGCACGAGATGCCCACATAACTCTTACCTTCTTCTTCTTCCTCCTCCTCCTCCTCCTCCTCCTCCTCTAATGCACTAGAAGATTCAGAACAGTCATCCTCATCATCCTCTGTGTCACTTTTTCCTTCTTCTTGTCTTTGTCTAGAGAAATACATGGACAAGGCAATGCATAAAAGAGTAAGTTCAAAAGGCAACTATAATTTAGGCATATTAGCTACTTGCAGAAAGTACTGATAAAAGAATATTTTTTTAGTTATGATTCCACAAGCTAATTAGTACAGAAGGAAATATTGTGCTGCCCAACTTGTATATTTAGCAAACATGTCACTCATGGTAATTTACAGACAGCGGCTAATTTGTGGGACCCACACACGGCTTCTAGGAATATATGCCTAGAAGAAACATGAAGGACAGGACAGGGGGATAGAGGAATGGGCTGGCCTTCTGGACACACTTGAGGCAAGTACTCTTACTGGGCCCTCTGATGTGAGGAGTTGGAAACTGGAAAATTCTGGAACCTCTACCTCGAGATCTCTCACTGCTGCTCTTCATTAACTATGGTGAATCCAAGATCGTCAGGATCAATTTTTATATTTATTCTTTTGTTGGCCTTGCTTCTAGTTTTTTTATGCAAGATTAGTTTTTTTTTAAATTGAATCACTGGCTTTCATTGAGAAAAAATGAAAGATTATAGTCATACAAAAAAAACCCAGCCCACAAAAAAGGCACCTCCCCCTACCGGAAGGGACTCCAACTATGCAAAATAACGCCTATAGAATAATTACAGGGGAAAAAAATAGTTACAAAAGGTCTTCGAAACCAAAGCCCACAAAAGATCAAGATTGGTTATTGGTCCAACTCTTACTTTAGGCTTTCTCTAAATGCCAAGCATCATGATAGAAACATGGACAGTTCAAAAATAAATCATGCTTATTCATGTCATGTAACCCCAACAAATGGTAACACTATTGATTTCATATTTGTGACAAACTAAATGATAAAGGTATCAAACACAATTGGACAAACTAAAGCTTGTAAATACTCTCCATGTTTTTTTTTCGTATAAGAAACTTCAAAAGAATTATTGAAAAGGGAAAAGAACATCCTAAGGGTCAAGAGTAGAGGGAACCCCTGCCTGGGAAACTACTTGCTAGTCTTCCAATCATTTGATAGATTATTTACAAAAGAATTTAGAATATAAGGAAATCCACCAAGAAGTCATTTATACAAAGCAACAAAAATAATCAAACTTTAAATACTTGAAAATTGGAAAAAACCACATACACAAGAAATCACATTTTTAATAATAATAATTCATATTCAAAATCCAGTTAAAGAATACTACCTTTTCATACATGAAGCAGCAACATCCTTATTACATGATTGTAATTGCATTAACAAATTTTCATAGTTTGATTGCTCCGTGAAAACTTCAAGGTCCTCAGCCTCACTGACTCCTACAGAGAAATAGTCATTTCAGAACTGTATTTCTTATGAACAAGCTAAGCAACCAAGCCATAGTCCCAACAAAAGAAGAAAGAGAAAATGAAACAAGAATCCTCACCTCGTTTACGAACTAATTGCTTCACCATTAGAATATTGTTGAATATTTTCAATGGAAAAATTGAAAAGATGCCCAGCTTCTATGTTCAAGTCACGTTCCAATGTTATCTTGAGACATATAAACAGAAATGTGGTCAATATAAGTTAATATTTATAACTAAAAGCTGACCCTTTTTTATGACACGCTGTTTTGGACAACGTACCTATTTAATCTCTAAAATTTTAATTGTGTTCTACAACCTTAAATTGCAATTCAATCCTTATCATTCATATTTTGACTAAATAATGATATAGCAGATCTATTGGATAAATATTGGCTGATTTGGCACCAAGTTGCACACAAAATGGATAACAAAGCATGCAGCTTCCATCTGGTGTGGGATTGTAATTATATCAAAGAGAAGATGGCTCGCATGGTCAAGTTGTGGGATTATATTAAGATTTTTCCCTCTATCTGGTGTTCTCTCTCTAGCTCTTTTTGTAATTTCAATTTTGTACATATTGTGGCTGATTGGGGGTCTTTTCTATAGCCCTTTGGCCTTGTAGGGATATCTCATCTCCCCTTTCCTATCTCTTTCTCTCATTTGATAAATTGCTCTCAAAACAAGAATGCATGTTTCAAACAACATTTACATCACCGTCAATCTACCACATTGTGTCAAATCAATCAATTCTTATTCAATACTAACAGACACATCATGTCATCATTAAATTAACAATATAAGCACTATGGATTCTATATGATCTGATCACAATTCAAAGTTCAAAGACATGTTGAAACTTCTTGAAGTTTACGGTAAATAGACACAACCATCAAAGTTGATGCATCATATTCATTAGTTAACCTTCAGTCTATGATCAACATTCAACAATTGGTGAAACCTATTCTGCTATCCCCGAACCCAATTTCAAACTCTTAACCTAGAGAGGGCCTAGAGAGGGATACCGAGTAGTTCTAGTAAAAATATTAATTTGAAAAATAATAAGATGGTTCAATGCCCTATGTTTCCTGGGAACACAGAAGCCAGAAAATACAACTCAATTTCAATAATCTACCACCAAAGATTTTCAAACAGTCCTCAATAAAAACTCTATAATACTCGTACAAATATAATAGAGTTGCAATAGTCGGGACCTATATGCAGCAAAGAGATAGCAATTGCAAACAACTTTTCCCATTGTCTTAAATGGGTGCATGAAATACAAAGCATATAGATGGGTCTTACTTCAACCAAAAAAATGTGTACTATGTACTCATTGTGTTCTCCCAACTAAATATGGTCGAAGTTGTTCAGTCAATCAAAATAGCAACTACAAGCTAGGAATTAAAAGAGAATTGGATGAATGATTCTCTAATAAATAAAGAATAAGGGAGATGCTGAAAAATCCATGGTAGCAGAAACAAGTAAATTTTCAGTCGAGACCAAAGAGATAAAGAGATGATCAAAGCCTCAATTGATAGACATATGCAACAAAAACAAGTCCAAATGAAACATCCAAACACAAACCATGTCCCAGTTTGCCGCAAGGCTGTTTATTTTTCTTTTCTTTTTCTTTCTCTGTTAACATTCGGCTATTTTTATTTTAAAATTTTTAAAATAAATCAAACAACTGCTCCATTCTTTCATTAGGGAAATCCTAGTTTGTGTTTTTCGTGAGATGAAAGACGTAATGGAGAATGGGAGAATACCAGTAACAGCAAGAGAGTAGAAAAGCAGTGCACGCCCGCTAGGATGGAGGCTGCGGCCGCACGAGCGGAAAAAATACGACGGCGGCGGAGGCAGCGACACTGAGCTGTGGAGAGGGGGGACGAGCAGACGTGAAGAAGAAGAAGAATAAGTGGCGCGTGGAGCACGTGAGGGCGAGAGGAAGATGAAAGGTTTTTAGGGTTTTTCTCTCTTTTATTTATCTTTATTTTTTCCTCAAATATATATATATATTATTGTTATTATTTTATTTTATAAACGTGGGCTTAAAGGAAAAAGACGCTTGAGTTTTTAATTTCGGATAAACTATATTTTGTAGTTTCCCTCTTCATTTTTTTGGAGTTTTTTTTTTTTAACAGCTATTCACAAGTGATAATTATATATGATATCTATCATTTTATTTACATTAGATGGTCATGTCTATGAAGTGCACTCTATACGTAAAATATTCGATTTCATAGGTTTGTGGAGGTAGATCATTAATAATAAAATTGTTCGTAAAAAAGTCATTCGTACAAAAATCTTTTATTTTACTTTTTATTATTTTAATCATTTGTAGTTTCTTGTATTTATTATTTTCAGTTTCTTACATTTAATCGATAACAAAATTGTTTGGTGATTTGAAAATAATATATTTGTATTTATTGTATTTCTTATTTCCTGGACAGTAGACTTAGGGTCTGAATATGTATTTTGCAAACAGCTCGGACTCTGTTTCCAAGAACTATTTTCAAATTATGTAATTCGGTACTAATTTTAATAACAATACTTTTGTGTTTTCATTATATCCATATTTTGAGTTTTAAAATTTAAAATGTAGAATTATATTATAAAGTAAAATATTTAGAAATACAATATGTCATGTTATAAACTCAAGTCATTTGAAAAAATATATATATATAATATGTATTAGATAATGTATTATAAAATATATAATGTTACAAAATAATAATTATTATATAATTTTTTTAACATAAATCATATTTATAAATAAATTAATAATAGTTTATTGTCAACTAATTGTGTGTGTCAATTTAAGCATAACTCAATTGACATATGAATGTGGTAGGGAACAAAAGATCTATGGTTCGAATCTTCTGTCTCCTATTTGTACTAAAAAATGATAGAATTAAAATTAACATTAAAAAAATGTATATGGTATATGTTAGAGACTTAATACGATAAAGGAACTACCTCAATCACGTTTGAGAACTCCCCTATTCCAGGTGAACCCCCACAACGAAATGATAACTTGTTCCTAACTTCAAGATTTTGAATTTTCCACAATTTAATTGATCATACTAGATTGAAAGTTCTAAAACATGCATTCTAACACAACCTTTCACCAAATTGTCTAAATTCATTTACACATTTTCAACGTGGATGAATATAAATTTCTAGATTCACGAAATCTCTTGGATGACTTTGAAACTTGAAAGGTTGCAACTCTTCACCATATCTTGACGACTTTACTTGGAAGTAAACATTTAATACTTCAAGAAGGCCTTCAGCCACCATATCTTGAAGACTTTACTTGGAAGTAAACATTTAATACTTCAAGAAGGCCTTCAGCCCTAGCTCTTATTATTCTCAACTATTTACTTATATATGGATCGAAACCTTTAACCCATATCTTGAGTTGTCAAATTCAAGTCATTGTAGAAAGTATAAGCTTGAATATAGAAAGCAAATCCATGATGAGAATACTTTCTCATCAATTAAAGGAGACCATTTCAACTATCGATTTAACACATTTCTAGGGGCACATTTTTTAATACCTAGTTAGAAACTTATCAACTAGAGTAAGTGGAACATTTGTTGCATCTCTCAGCAAATCAAGGGAAATAATGTCATCCTAGAAGTATATTTGAAACTGACCAAACATGATTTCAAATGCACGTGTGGAGCTTCAAATGGTAACCTGTGAAATTGACCAATAGTTTTTTTTAAACATTTCATGTTTCAACTCAAAGTGTATGGCTTCTATATTTGGCCTAACAATCCTTGGATTCCATTCTTCAAATTAGGGAACTACATAGGTTCTTAGGGTTCTTTCTCTATCATTAGTCGTTAAGACAGGGTTCTTGCACATTTTATTAAATGTCTAATTAAATGCTTGATATTCGAAACAATAACGACATCACATTTTATTAACCCCTTCATCAATTGCACATTTGAAAACTCATGGCAATTATGAATCTTGATGAGGAGAAACTGCAGGTCCATTACAAATGAATTCAAATAATGAACTTGAATAATACTTATCTACTAGTTCGGGTCGCACCATTTTAGTCAAGTAATATATCGTTTATAGTGTCATTTTTTACAACAGGTGTTGTGATATTATTAAACAAGGTATTATTTTGAATTGTTAAGAGAAGTTAGAAACCACTGTAAGATGTATTTTTATATTGTCCATTTGTATGTATCTTTTTTGGGATTCAAATTTTTTATAAAAGTGTATTGTTTTTATTCTAAATTAAACTTTTAATTTTATATCAAATAAAAATCCTAAAATGCATCCCTAACAAAAACTCCCTTAAAGGGAGTCTTTGGCTCACCAAAATGAGTTGGGTTGAGTTGGTAAAAGTTACAACTCAATGTTTACCCCCACAAACTTTAAGTGTTGGTGTAGTTGAGTTGATTATTTTTACCAACTCACCCAGCTCTCCCTCCCTCCAATGTTTTCAATAGCTTCACTCGTCGATCATGCAATGATCAACTTCAATGACGACCACCTCCAACGGTCAACTTCGATGATTACCTCGGGCGACCAACTCCAACCATCAACTTTGTTGTTTATCTCCAATGAAAAACTCTAATAACCAATTCAACCGATCATACACTTGAAAAAAAAACTCAATTGCCAAAAGTGTTTTAACATACAAATTTGAAATTATTAGTTTATAGCAATTATCATTGTTAGCTTAGAGGTAAATAGGGGGACATGACTTTGATAAATGGCTAAGAGAGAGGTCATGGGTTCAATCAATGGTGGTCACCTATCTAAGATTAATATCTTGCAAGTTTTCTTTGCACCCAAATGTTGTAGGGTAAAAAGGCAAAAAAATAAGACAAAAACACAATGAACATGCAAGAAAAAATTCGTACAACTCAATGAAAAAGGGTCCCAACTACAAGATCCAATCCAACATAAATCCTTTCAATGGAAGTGCAAAACCACCTAGAACAATGGAAAGGAACCTGCACAAACTGACTGATCACCTAGAGAGGATATAGAGTAACTCTATTAAGACAGATATTATACTTCATCCAAATATGATAAATAACAACACACCAAGTAGCTCTTTAGACCCTACTCACTACTATTTTCCCGCCCTCACATTTTATTAAACATTGCAATAAAACTTTGATAGACAAATTCTGAGAAATAATATAGCTAGACAAAGTAAAAAAACTTAGTCTCAGATATATGATTCAGGCTTAATTTCATTTTAGTTCTTATAGTTTAGTTAAGTCTCATATTTGGTGTCTCAATTTTGTTTTAGTTTTTATTTTACCAACTTTAAAAACGATTTCATACCTATACATATACATATATTTTTACTTTTTTTCACTTATTTTCTTCTATTTTTTTACTTAACTTTAAATTTTAATGTGGTCCACTAACAAACGTACAAAATATAGAAAATTACGACATTAAATAAAACTAATATTGTCTATACTTCGAGTTTGAAACTCTAGTCAATTGATTTTACCAACATTAAATTCGCATAAATAATTTTGCATATCTATAATGTTCTACTTTTTTTTTTGTTACGTGTATATTTTCATCAATGATATAACGACCCTATTCCCTCGAACTCTTTTCAACCCTCTTGTGGATGGCCTTCCTCTTTGAGTTTATATATATATATATATATATAACTAATTTTTCTTGTCTTATATAAAAACTATAGATTGAAAGACCAACCAAGATAATAACATAATAAAACTTTTATTATACAAATACAGTTTTCAAAACAAAACCAACAAATAAAGTTGTTATTGTACTAAAAAATAAAGTCGTTATTTTTATTAGGCGAGTTTAAAAGATTATTTAACAAATTGTTCTAGAATGTAATCACAAATTATAAAATACTAAGTAAAAAAAATGAATTTTTTTTTTAAAAAAGGTCTAATTCTTCTCATATCGTATTAATATTATTGAAGAATAGCACAAATTTTGACAAGTCTCATCTTAAATAAATAAAAATTTTGTATTTGAAAAATCAAGAATGAATAATCCTACCATATTCGAACAGAATCTTCCACAGTTTCTATAAAAAAGGGAATTACTTTTGTGCTGGAACTGTACTGTCAAGCGTTAACATAACATAAGCAAATTGAATTAGCATACCGATTTAGACTAATGGATTTCAAAACTGATTCAAAAATGGGGGAAACAAAAAAAAGAAAAACCCCCCAAAAAGCAAAAGGAAAAAGCGGAGAGAGAATTGCTTCCTATCGCAAAGCCCCACCGTAGGCTTTTTGGTTGTGCTTGAATAATGGACGGTGACCGACCTTTCTCTCTCTTTCTTAGCAGCCAATCCTCACACCGCGGAAGTCAGCCAACCCATTTGCCAATTGCAATCCCCTGCCCAACCAATTTCATCCCTTTTCATGCTTTAATTTCTTGTCCATCTCAAATGCAGAACAAATTAACTAATTCTGTGAAGAAACAAGGGATTTCACCGTAAAGAGTAAACCCCACCATTCTTAATTACATTTTACAGGTACCCATCTGGATAATTTTGTTTTTTTCTCTTGTTTGATGGTTATTTGTTTATGTATTTTCAGTATGATACTGTTCATTTCATCTAATTTTACCCTTTACTGTTGTGAATTTGAGATGTGATTAATTGGGTCCAGACTTCATTGATTAAAGAACAGAAAATTTCAAATAAAAATTCATCTGGGTAATGTGGGTTAGCGGTGAAAAGGCTAATTCCTGTTCAATTTATCTCGTGGGGTGGCTTTTTTTGTTGTTGTAGTTAGTGATATGCACGCCTGTCCTTAATCATTCCCTCCATATTCTCTCTCTGAATTTGTTATTACGATTATTTATTCTTCTTCTTCTCCTTCTTCCGCCCCGCTTTTCTCTCTTTGTTTTCGCCTTCTTCCTCTCTCGTACGTTCTCTCTACTGGGTTGTGAAGATTGTACAAATTCCATAAGCTTCTACAAGCTGGGATTGGATCTGGGTGCTTGTCCTTTTTCCTGTAATTCATCTCCTCGACGTTTTATTCAACCAGGTACTTAAATATTTCGGCCATTTCATTCCTCTTTATCTTCCTCTTATTCATCTGGTGCATTAATTATGTTTATCCTCGGGAGTTCCGTAATCAACCTTTCAGTTCCTTAAATCCAATAAGATATCCCGTTTTCACTTGTTTTGTTCATTGGTACCATTGGCTTCGTGGGATATGCTTGTCAAAGAGAAGTATATAGTCTTTTCTTTGTTGAGCCTGAAAATTTTGTTAATAAAATGTTTGCTCCGTTATGGTATATATCAAATTGAGGAATGAATTATCCAGTCGCTAGTTGCATAATTGACCGGATATTCATGCTGCAAAGAGCACGTTCAGCTTCTATTTCAAAATTCGAATGTTGAGAGATCTTACCATGTGCTGTTGAGAATTGTATATGCATGTCACCTTTTATTTTTCTGGGTACAGCAAATTCGTTTCTAACTTCTGAGTGTTTGAGTCTCACGGTCATGTCCTTACATTGATAGGGCATTATATTCAAAAGCGTCATTGGCATGTCTGCTTCGTTTGAACATTATTTTTGCCAATGCAATTAAATTTTTTGGTCTTAAGAATGTATATTTCATGTATTGTTTTGGTAAATAATGATGAGCTTTAATTAACCGAAGAAGTTTTTTTTTTCTCCCCATGTTTAATCCTTCAACAGTTTGCCCTAAACTGGTTTAATGTTTCTAATATTTTTTAAAAGAAGCTCTTTTATTACTTAAAATGCTTTATATCGATTATTATTTACTTAGGAGACTTCATTCAATTAATTCATGTTGTGTCTTGGTATTAGCATCAAATCATTTAAACTGAGCCATACTACTCAGGTCTTATGCTTGAGAACATATATGCTTACATTCAGAAGTAGGAGGAATGTTGGTAGACGAGATTGGTGAGAAAGGAAAGCATAAAAGATAATGTTTTGCCTATGCTGCAATAATTTACCTCATTAGATTGACAGATTACAAGAATATGCAAAGGAAGGGTGAATTCTCAGAGTGAGCTATGTGACTGGTCTAGGATTTTGTAGATGCTGGCTTGCCCTGCATCAAAGGAAGAAACCTTTGTGAAAGCATAATATAGAGTGCTAAGCTCTAGTTGGATGATACGTTTTTATTTGTGCAAAAGAGGAGTGGAAGAAAATTGGGCGAGCTCTATTCTTTGAAATGGCGTTGATTTTGTAGATGCTGGCTGCCCGCATCAAGGAGAGAAACCTTTGTGAAAGCATAATATAGAGTGCTAAGCTCTAGTTGGATGATACGTTTTTATTTGTGCAAAAGAGGAGTGGAAGAAAATTGGGCGAGCTCTATTCTTTGAAATGGCGTTTGTTGCAATTTGGAAAGAAACTAGTGATGCGAGTGAAGACGGAGAATATACTCGGATAGGCAAGAGAATGAAGGAGATCTATTAGGGATGCACCTCTTTGAAACACACTAAGTCACTAACTTATTTAATTCTAGATTTGGTTACTGGTTAATGAAAATGGAAAATAATTTTTTCTCTTCATAGTGAGACAAGTAGAACTGTCTCATTACTTCAATCAACATTTTTGGGATGTTTTGTCTGAATTATTTAATCTTTAGTCAGTAGTTGCAGAGAGCTGAATGTCAAAACTAGTTTAGTGTTGCTTATCGTTGTCCCAGGAGCAAGTCAATGTGACTTCAAAATGTATTTTGCATTTTCTGAGCCTCTTTTAAAATTCAGCTACTTTACATCACAGTTGAATTGATTGCAACTGTTTACGCCAATTTAATGACTCACGGAGGTAATTATACCTCAACAGTTGTACAACTAATGTCACTTGTGATAATTTTTTGGTAAATGAATTTTTTTGGTTGTAAAATGGGGACTCCAACTTGTGATAAGATTAATTTTGATTCGTAGCTTGTCTCAGTTCAATGACCTGTTACATTTGAAACCACTTCACACTGACTTTATGTGCCCAAAAGTGGCAGGTAATAACAGAGTTGCCTATATAACATGGCTGTCTCCATGAGAGATTTGGACCAAGCTTTTCAGGGTGCTGGCCAGAAAGCGTATCCTTAAGTAATGTGACTTAAAGCATGCTTATTATTAGTACTTTTCTGGTTTATATTTTATATTTTCTAGTAAATTTAGCTTATGAGGTAAATACTTTTCCTATGGCAATTGATAACATTTTCCAATATATCAAGTTTACACAGTTGAGTAAATATACTAAAATTTCATTGCAACAGTCAATAAAATCTATCTTCAATTACTTTATAATATGCTTTATTACAATTGCTTCATCTCTTGCATCTGGAAGTTTCTATATCATTTTCCTTGACAATACATAGTGGGCTTGAAGTATGGCGTATCGAGAATTTCTCCTCAAGGCAAGTGGTTTTGGTTTGGTTTTTTACTATTTGCTTTGACAAATTTTGTCTCGACACTAGACATTTTATTTTAATAATTAATGGGTATCCTTAATCAAACATATTGCAGAACATTATTTTATGATAAATAAGGCGGAACCCTATCTTTCTGCACCAATGCAGTAGATGTAGATGTGCTTCCTTTATGAAATTCAAACGTTAGCTTCTCATATCTTCTTTTGGCCTTTAGTTTTTAAATTAGTTGTCACGTGATCTATCTCCTTGCATCTAATTCAATAAAGGTTAGATCCTAAAAGGATGAAGGTAAGAGACTGGAGGTGCTTATTTAAAAACCATAGGAAGAGATGGGATTTTGTTGCATTATTGACTTTATTAATCTGTTGTGGGCTTTTAGCAGACCTGGATTTGAGGACATAAAACCTGTTATGGTTATCCTATCCCCATTCTGTTTCTTTTTTAAAATGTGTTATCCCTCTGCGTTCTATCTTATAAGGAATTGCAATCATTTTGATGAACTAACTGCAACCTGCTATTACAGCAGCATGCCAGCATTAAAAGAAGAGGGGAAAAAAGTCCCCTTTTTGTTCTTGGTACCTCCATTGATTCCTATATTTCGTTTGTTCTTTGCAGACCTTATCCTTAAAAAGTGGTGCTTTGCGGCATGATATTCATTATTGGCTTGGTAAGGATACCACTCAGGTAAGCTCAAATCAATCAGTTCTTGTCTGGTGGTTATTTCTTGGTTTTCAAATTGAATTTTTAAGACCTGTCAATTTAGGATGAAGCTGGTACTGCAGCCATCAAAACGGTTGAATTGGATGCAGCTCTTGGAGGACGTGCTGTCCAGTACCGTGAAGTGCAAGGTCATGAGACAGAGAAGTTCTTATCATATTTCAAACCGTGCATTATACCACAAGAAGGTGGAGTTTCCTCTGGGTTCAAACATGCAGAGGCTGAAGAACACAAGATTACGTTGTATGTTTGCAAAGGAAAACGTGTTGTTCATGTTAAAGAGGCAAGTCTAACCTCAGATGCGCAAGCTGATAAGGAATTAGCTTTTCCATTTGCTAAGTTTTTCATTCTGTTGGCAGGTTCCTTTTGCTCGATCTTCACTTAACCATGATGATATTTTCATTCTTGATACCAAGTCTAAAATATTCCAATTTAATGGTTCCAACTCATCCATTCAAGAGAGAGCAAAAGCATTGGAAGTAGTTCAATACATTAAAGATACATATCATGATGGAAAATGTGAGGTAGCCGCCATTGGTAAGTAACACAGAAACTAGTAGTCCTGCGCTTTTTTGGTTTTTGTTTTTTATTTATTTGATTAATTTTGTTATTATGAGTTTGGTTTACAACGTTTGGAAGCTTATAGTTTCTACGTTTTTGTCACTAATAATCCAGCTTTGTCTATTGTCATACAGAGGACGGCAAATTGATGGCAGATGTTGAAACTGGGGAATTTTGGGGTTTATTTGGTGGGTTTGCTCCACTTCCAAGAAAAGTGGTCAGTGAAGGTGATAAAACGGTCGATTCGCATCCAACTAAAATACTGTGGTAATATATTACCCTGTTGTTTTTTTTTTTTTTTTTTTTTTTTTTTTTTTTTTTTTTTTTTTTTTTTTTTTTTTTTACATTTCACTAGTTACTTGCTACATTTTCAGTTTATCCCTTCACAATAATGAATATATTGTGGTGGAAAATAATCGTATTTGCTTCCAAGTTCTATAATTCTTGCTCATTTTAGTATTTTATTCAACTAATTAATGACGTATTTCTGATAGTAGTTTGTATGTCTTTGAAGTGTTGAGAAGGGCAATAGAGAACCTGTTGAGGCTGATTCTATAACTAGGGAGCTGTTAGAGACAAATAAATGCTACATTCTGGATTGCTGGATGGAAGTTTTTATATGGATGGGAAGACATACCTCTCTTGATGGAAGAAAAAATGCCAGCAGAGCTGCAGAAGTAATTCCATAGACCTCCCTAGTTTATTTATTTTAGTTCTTTTTGAAGACTTGAGATTTTTACATCTCTCCTTGTTGACAGGAGTTAGTTAGTGGTCCTGATCGTCCACAATCACATATAATGCGTGTGATTGAAGGCTTTGAACCTCTTATCTTCCGAGCTAAGTTTGATTCATGGCCTGAAACAGCTGCTGTAGCTGTGTCGGAGGATGGTAGAGGCAAGGTTGCAGGTTAGTAAGAAGAAATTCTCTGATTTATGGTTCTTTTAGTAAATCTTTTGGTTTTCAATTTCCCGTTTTTTCATTGTAATGTTGACATTTCTCCTGCTATTGTGTGATGTTCTCATTTTTCTTTTGGGGTTATCTTTTAGCACTTTTGAAACGCCAAGGAATTAATGTGAAGGGTCTTTTGAAAGCTGATCCTGTAAAAGAGGAACCTCAACCTTACATCGATTGTACAGGAAATCTACAGGTAAAATTTCTAAAACTATCTAAAATTGGCTATTATTATTTATTTTTTTTTTTTCCTTTTCTTTTCAAGATAAGCTTCTGCAGTTGCAGTACCTTCAATTTTCTCTTAGGGGAATCCAATTCTAGAAAATGTATGCCACTTCCTTCTCTTCTCTACAAGGTTCGATGAACCATTCTAGAAATTATGATACAATACATAACGATATGGCAGAAGAAGGAACTGACAACCTGGGATGTTAGAAATAAATGAATATTTGCTTCGCAATCAGTTTGAATGTAGGAAGACAAACATGATGACGGATGTCTTGGAAAATCAATGGAAACTAACCAGAAATTTATGGATTAATAGACACATGATTCAAGAAGTTGGTCTATTTTATTATGCATCAGCAGCGTTTCAATATGAAATAAGTTGAAATTTCTATACCTGTCCTTAACATAGAGATATTGGTAAACATGGTTAGATAATTACTACGTAGTAGCCTATTAATAATCTGCATACATGATTTATCCAATGATGAAAACTCCCTAATTTTTCAGGTTTGGCATGTCAGTGGCCAGGAAAAGATTCTACTTCCCGTCTCTGATCAATCAAAATTTTACACTGGAGATTGCTATATTTTCCAATATTCATACTCGGGAGAAGACAAGGAAGAATATCTCGTTGGAACATGGTTTGGTAAACAAAGTGTCGAGGTAGTTAACTTTTCATTCCCAATTGCCAATTCTTTATAGGGGCTGTTTGGGAGGTTGAAATGTGATCATGATTACTGGGAATCAAAGGAGTGTGGGAATGTGAGGAATCGAAGGCATAATGGAAATGGGGTCGTGAAGCGTGAAAACGGTGGAAAAGAGGTGGAAACGTTGGGAATAGAATGAGTTTTGTATTACAAATCAGACCCAAAACGTTCAATCCAAACATGAATTTTGGATTACATTACAACCCAGTCCCATTTCAAACTTGGCCCCCTTACAGTCACCACCTCAACACCCTTGTGTGGACAAATAATAATGGATTATATTGAAGTAGGAGTAGTGATATTCCAATTTTGTCATGTTTGAAGCATCAAAATATTTGAATAATGATAAGTGGGAAGTTGTTAAAGGTAACACTCTATAGGAAAAGTTGTAAGCGTAGAGAGATTTTTTATGGCACGTCCGGGTTTGGTTCTATTTATTTATTATTTGTTTTCTGACGAATATCTTATTAGTTCATTTCTTTTGAAACAGGGAGAAAGAGCTGCTGCTCTATCGCTGGCCAGCAAGATGGTGGAATCACTGAAGTTCCTGCCTGTACAGGTAGCTTCCACGATTTAAATTGTCCGCTTAATAAAGGGTAAAGACAATTACTCTAAATTCTTTGCGGTTTCTAATTGAGGATATCATCTCCATTTCGAATTGCTAGGCTCGTATTTATGAAGGATATGAACCAATCCAGTTCTATTCGATTTTCCAGAGCTTTATTGTTTTTAAGGTATGTGTGGGTTACTTTATGGAAATGCATATAATTGTTCTATATTAAATGTTTGCTTCTGGAGATAAATCTCTCTTTTTATTTTTAAAGTTGAATTATTCCCTAAAGTTGAATGATAAAAAATTTTGCAGGGTGGGTTGAGTGATGGATACAAGAATTACATCACAGAAAATGAAATTCCAGACGTGACAAATTCAGAAGACTGTGTTGCATTGTTTCGAGTCCAGGGTTCCGGCCCTGAGAATATGCAAGCAATTCAAGTTGAAGCAGTACGTTGCTCTCGCCCCATGGTCTTTTGCAGTTTCGCCCTGTGCATACTTCACACTAATATACACATTATCGTTTTTTCTTCTTTTGTTTCCATCAGGTCGGATCTCTTTTGAATTCCTCTTATTGTTACATTTTACATAGTGGCTCTACTGTTTTTACTTGGTGTGGAAGTCTTACCAACACAGATGACCAGGAGCTTGTTGAAAGATTTCTGGATGTGATAAAGGTGTAGTTATATGTTTCAATGAACACAATATTGTCATATTGGTGGATTGAGTTCCTAAAAACTTGATGATCAGTTCAATTGGACATAGAATATTTCTCAACTATGCATTCCTTTGAATGTTCTTTTCTACTTTTGTTCAGTACATTCTGTCTTCGAAGTTCATCTCTGGAAATGTCTTCTCATATAATTCTCATTTTCTGCAGCAAAACTGTCAATCCAAGCCGCACAAGGAAGGTGCAGAGTCTGAACAATTCTGGGATCTGTTGGGAGGAAAATTGGAATACCCTAGTCAGAAAATTGCACGGAATAATGAGAGTGATCCACACTTATTTTCTTGCACTTTTGCAAAAGGTGCGTACAATTATATTTTGATTGTAAACTGTGCTATACTCTTTCATCATTATAGTTTTCTTTTTAGTTTCTTAGTCTAACTTTGTTCATGGCATTGATTTTGCTGCGGAAACGGTGGCATCATGCAGAAAATTTGAAGGTATTCTCTTGATTATTTCTTGAAATCTCAAAAAGAATAGGCATCAATCAATTCTATCTTGAAACTTAAACGGGGGTTCTTAATTTCCTGTTTGAAAAAGAAGTAATGCACCAAAGTTTCTGTGTTCTGTGTTCTGTAAAAATGTCTAATAGTTCAGGTCAAGGGTCAATACCTTATTTTTCAGCGTGGTTTCATATATGCTGTAAAGGAATTCTACAACCAGTTATTTCCTAAATCTTCTTCAAAACTTTATGTTATTGCAGGTTGCTGAAATATACAACTTTGGTCAAGATGATCTGATGACAGAAGATATCAACATTCTTAGTTGTCACTCTGAGATCTTTGTTTGGGTTGGCCAACAGGTTGACCCCAAGACTAAAGTGCATGCTTTAAAAATTGGCGAGGTATGTTTTATCACTGTCCATCTTGGGGATTCCTTTTTTGCTCTCAACTTCTTTCTTCCACCAATCATCAGGAGATTGAATCTTTGTCAAAACTTGCAAGCCATCATTTACTCTTATGTGTGCTATAATGTCTTTTACTCGTGGTTTTCTGGGCATATCTTCTTATTTTGGTTTTTTTTTTTTTCTAATTCTTGACAGAAATTTCTTGCGATTGATATTTTCCTTGAAAAATTGTCACGCGTAACGCCGATGTATATTGTCATGGAAGGAAGTGAGCCACCTTTCTTCACACGTTTCTTCTCATGGGATTCTGCAAAATCTGCAGTAAGAATTATATGTTTATTTAGTTACAATTACCTGTATTCCAAAATTCTGACAATAATCTGATTGCTTATTTTATTTGGATTTCCTTTTTGTTTCTTTTAATTATTTGAATACAGATGCACGGAAATTCATTTCAGAGAAAGCTTGCATTAGTCAGAAATGGCGGTACTCCTACTGTAGATGTAAGTCATTTTCTGGTTCTTTTATCCATTTATTGTCACTTTTCAGAGTTAACTACTGCTCTGAAACAAGGTTTTTAAAAGTAAGTTAATTGAACCATTTGATCATGACCTCTTGGGATTAATGATAATTAATACAATATTATGAGAGGTCCTTAAACATCTTGAAAAGGGGTATTTGAGAAGGTTATTCAGTATTCAGCTACTAATGTGGTTAGAAATTGTTAAATGTTTGTAGTTAGCATTCTTTTTTGATGGCTCCCTGACATGTAACCAGAAACCGAAGCGGAGAACTCCTGTAATGTATGGTGGAAGGTCCAGTAGTGTGCCAGAAAAATCACAGCGCTCAAGGAGTGTGTCGTTTAGTCCCGATCGAGTCCGTGTGAGAGGAAGGTCGCCGGCTTTCAATGCATTAGCTGCAAACTTTGAGAACCCAAATGCTAGAAATCTTTCTACTCCTCCTCCAATGGTTAGAAGATTATACCCAAAATCTGTTACTCCTGATACATCAAGGCTGGCTTCTAAAAATGCAGCCATAGCAGCACTTACTGCAAGTTTCGAACAGCCACCGCCTGCCCGAGAAGCTATTATACCTCGCTCTTTGAGGGGTATGAGCTCATCTAAGTTTCACCCACAGTTCGTTTACACAACCATCATGATTACCTAGTTTAATAGAATTCCCCTTCGTTTGTATTTTTTAAGGGAGCCTAGGTGCCTTGAAGCCGAAACCAGAGTCGGACAATAAGGAGAACTCCATGAGCAACAGAATAGAATCTCTTACTATAGAGGAGGATGCGAAGGAGGGTGAAGTTGAAGATGAGGAAGGTCTCACAGTACATCCATACGAATCCCTTACAACAAATTCAAGTAATCCAGTTTCAGATATCGATGTGACGAAGCGAGAGGTAAGAATTCGTCGATGAAACCATTGGATTAAAACTAGCCATATCTTTAATCAACATCGAGTTCTGATGTGTAGAATTTGAAACGTGCAGACATACCTGTCATCGGCGGAATTCAGGGAGAAATTTGGAATGGCAAAGGATGCTTTCTATAAGCTACCTAAATGGAAGCAGAACAAACTTAAAATGGCCTTGCATCTGTTCTAGATCTTCTTGCTAACAATGCCTTTGATTGCTCGTCGTCAAGTTTTGGTTGCTGGGTAGGTAACGATTTGCCTTGCAACAGTATCGATTCGTTTTTTTTGGCATTCTATAAGATTGATACTAATTGATTGCAGCAATACTATTCTTTGGCAGATGTGCAACTCAGAGTTCTTAATGGAGAGCGTCAGTGCATTTTAAGCTGTTTCTGCTCCCAAACTCAGAGCTGTTCTTAATTGGTTTGAATGCTTTCACTAGCAGTTGAGTTAGTTGTGCGATATATTCTTTGAAAACTGGTTTGATGTGAGCAATTTTGGTTTCTGTTATCTAATTCTTTTCTTGTTCATTGGGTTTTGTTTTTTTAAACTGAAAAAAGGAGAGGAAAAAAAGAAAAAGAAAAAGAAAAAGAAAAAAAAAACAGAGAGATAGCAGTTTACTTTTAGTTGTATTGATTGATGATTGAGGATGGAACCATGTACAGCATTGTAAAAATTAGTCCTCATTTTTGTTCATTTTTAAAATAAAAAGTGATTTTTTTAAATAGTATTTCCTTCATTTTCTTCCTTATGTGGGTTGTTTGTTTCACATTTTTCTAAAAAAATAGTTTGTTTCACATTTTTCTAAAAAAATAGTTGTTTTTGTTTATTGTTCTTTGCTAATAATTTGTATCTGACTTATTATATTATTATTTTTTATTATAATTTTTTTTAATGAATACTAGTCTGTAAATTTCAACTCTCTCTCTCTCTCTCTCTCTCTCTATATATATATATATATCATAAGGAAAAAAAAATCGATTTTGACCCTAAGAAATGTTGCAACTTTAAACTCCTAACAAGTTTTTACTCTAAATTTTGTTTTAAAAAACTTGTCTCTTTATGTGTTTAATGAATTAGTAAACATAAATACGATGTGAATTGATAAAATTTTAGAAAAATGACACTAGAGATAGATGTTTTGTTGGAATTTATAAATCATGCTAAAGTTATTTAATAGTTAATATGTTCATTTATTTAGAAAATTATAAGGGGAAATTTCACAAATAGAAAAAATGTCAAACTATTTTCAGAAAATAGCAAAAAAAAAATATTGATAGACGTTGATAGACTTCTATCATAGCGTCTATTACAACTATCTAAAAATTTTGCTATTTTATGTAAATAGTTTTCTTTATTTTTTTTACTTTTAAAAATTCTCCAAATTATAATGGGTAGAAAAAAAAATACAAGGGTATTTGCACATCTAGCATTGTTTTTTAAAATTGCAAATATAGTAAAAATTTTAAATATAAATTTTGTTTTTCTTATTGTTCCAAATTTGTGTATAAATGAGTATATTTAATATACTTTATATTTGGTATATTTGTAAATTTTAAAAATCTATTGCTAAATTTATAATTTTGATTTTTTTTTTCTATTCTTGAATCTGCTCCCATTTATTTTTGTACAAAATTTATTTTAATGGAATAATAAGTTTATGAAGATTTTTACCATCCTTTTTGTTAAACTTAGTGGGTGAATTGAAAATTGAATTGAGAGTAAAAATTATTACACTTAATTAAATTTAGGGTGAAGTTTGATGAAGGCGAAAGTTTTGGTTCGAAATCGATGCAACTCACAAGTTATAATTAAAAAGGAAATTTTCACATATAGAAAAAATATCAAACTATTTACAGAAAATAGAAAAAAAAAACACCGATAGACATTGATAGACTTCTATCTACATCTATCAATGATACACTTCTAATAGACCCTGATAAACTCCTATCAGGTCTATCACAACTATTTACAAATTATGCTATTTTGTGTAAATAGTTTCTCTTATTTTTCTATTTTAAAAAAATTTCCAAATTAAAATTGATTTTCTCTCTTAAATTATATTATTCATGTTTATTAAAAGTTTTGTCTGGTTTTTTTGTTGAGATATTATTATATACGTTTTGTTGATATTATTTCATTTGTAGGATAGTTCGAATAGTTGATATTATAAAACTGAAAAAACGCAGCATCTTTTGTTTTTTCTTTAAATTATTTTTTTTCAAACGTTCTCTACATTTAAATTTTTTTTAATTATTGGCCAAATTCTAATATTATTTCAGTTTCTAACTATTGACTGATCCTTCAATAAAACTAACAAAGCTAAAAAGTAAATTTAACTAAAAACACTTTTTTGTTAATGCCAAGTTGCTGACAACACTGTTTTGTATAGTTGAATTTCTTACGATACAAAATGTTAAAAATATATAGGTTTAAATACTACTTTGGTCCCCGTATTTTTGTTTTTGGTTCATTTTGGTCTTTGTATTTTCAAATTGTTCATTTTGGTCCTTATACTTTCAACTTTGGTTCATTTTGATCCCTATACTTTCATAATGTTCATTTTGGTTCTTGTACTTTCAAAGAGTGACTATTTTGGTCCCTCCATTTTCATTTTCACTTCATTTTTAAGATATTAAAATAGTCACTTTTTAAAAGTCCAAAGACTAAAATGAACAAAAGTTCAAAGTTCAAAGACTAAAATGAACCAAAGTTGAAAGTTCAAGGACCAAAATGAACATTTTGAAAGTACAGGGACCAAAATGAACCAAAGCTAAAAGTATAGGGATCATAATGAACATTTTAAAAGTACAGGGACCAAAATGAACCAAAGCTAAAAGTACAGGGACCAAAGTAGTATTTAAACCAAATATATATATATTTTGAGGGGAAATTCTTATAAATAGAAAAAATATGAAACTATTTATACATGTAGCAAAAAAATTTTAAAATTGGGACCACCATTTTATTCCTTCATAATACCCAAACTACCCTTTTTTATTTCAAGTTAGCGCGCACTTTTCATGTTTCTTCTTCGCCGATTTCTTTTAGATTATCAATTATACAAGCACACAGAAGAAAATTGATTTCAAGAGGTCGTATGATTTCCAGATACCGATGTCCTTCTTCTTCTTCTTCCTCTTCTTCCTCTTTCCCAATTGAAATTCATCTCAAGAAGCTGTGCGCATAATAGATATGCAGACGATATTCTCAAATACCATGTTCTTCTTCTTTTAGGGCTTGAATTTACTCTATCTATATTGCCTCTATAATTGTTATTTTTCTCTTATTGTTCTTAAATTTAATGTAGTAAATTTTCTTGGTAGATGTAGTAGACTGGTGATTATAACAAAAGACTCAAAAGTATTCAAGTTGGGAAATTCATTTCACAAGTACTGAAGGATATAAATTATGTCAGGTTTGATTGAAAGGAAACAAACTAAGGAAAGTGAATTTCTAATTGGCATTTCTCACAAATTGGAGGGAGTACTAATTGAAATGAACGTTGTTGGCAAAGTTGGGAGTCTCATTTCTCATGGAGTTTATTCAGACACGCCATTTCATTCATTTGGTGAGGCAGTCGATATAATGATTGTTCAACAACAGGATGGGATTTTATTATTATTCATGATCGGTTTAGCTTCTTCTTCTTCAATTGACAATTTCCTGCTTCTTTTTAGTTTCTACATCTTTTTATTCTTCAATTGTGACAATGATAGATAGTGATAGAAATCTATCATTGTTTATCATATCTTCTTATTCTTTTTAGCTTTTTCTTCTTTTCCTTCTCCAACTAATTGGATTTTAATTTTAGCTCAAATTCAATTGGTTATAATTTAACACTATAGAATGTGATAGATAGAGATAAAACTCTATTTTTGTTTACACTGATAGACGAAGATAAAAATCTATATGTATTTATCTATTGATAGACAGTGATAGAGTTCTATTTCTATTTATCTGATAGACACATTGATATCCATGTCTATTTGTAATGTATATGGCTAATTGGAATTCAAATGGGTCTACAGAATGTGGTTAATTGGAATTCAAACGGAATAGATTGTGATAAAGTTCTATCACTGTCTATCATTTTTCAATATGCTTGTTGTGTGTGTTCTTTTCATTGTTTTATCAATTTTCTTGTTGTGTCAGTTTTCTTTTCATTTTCTTCTCTGATAGACACAGATAGACTAAGTCTATCTGAGATAGATAGTGTAGATTTTTATCAGTATCTATCTTTGATAGACTATTATCATGGACTGTTGGAGTTCATTTAGATTGGAGGGCTGAAGATGACATCATGAAAGCATTACCTCCTATTGCGAAACATCAAGCTAGAAGACCTAGAAAACAAAGGATTCTATCTATAGGTGAATTTAAAAACTCATCAAAATGTAGTTGTCGTAATCTCAAAGGTCACAATAGTAGGACTTGCAAACTTGTACCAATTAATCAATAATGTAATCATTATATTTGTGATTATTTTTTACATGTATTGACAAATGGATTGATATTAGAGTTTATGAAAGTTATTTTTTTGATTTATTCTGTTTTTGAGTTGTTAAACTAATGGAATAGTAACTTCATTTTTTAATGGGATCGGAGGAAACACAACAAACTAACAGATAGACACTAATAGATATTTGTTTGTGTCTATTTGCTGATAATTGTTTATCATTGATAGCGTTTATCATTGATAGCTAATGATAGTTGTCTATCACTGTCTATAGTCAACTTCCATCAACTATCAACTATCACTGGCCATAGAGTTTCGCCATGGGCTTAATTTTGAAAATTTTCCAACTGTCTATAGTAACTTGCATCCCGTTGAATAACACACGACCGATGCACTGATTTTAAAGTTTTCAATATGGATTAAAATGCACAATGACGTTTCCAATGGATTAAAATGTAGCAGATATCAACATTCTATCGGCAACTATATACAAGCCATGGGTATGTGAACTTTTATCACGATAATAGACACTGATAGATCTCTCTATCTGTGTCTATCTACTGATAATAGTTTATCATTGTCTATCAGTAGATAAACACAGATAGACAACTACTTCCAAATTAGACTTAAAGATAGAATCCTATTTGTTGTGTGTTTTGAAAACTCTTTATCCTTAATAGAAATTCTAGTTTTGTCTATAGCAAATAGATAGAGATCTCTGTCTATCTTTGTTAAATTTCATACAAAGTAGTATCTTTAATAGAAATTTCAGCTGTATCTATTGCAAATAGACATAAATAGAATTCTATCTCTATCTATCTTTGATAGATTTCATACAGGTTGAATACTCTTATTTGTGATAGAAGTTCTAGTTTTGTCTGTTGCAGATAGACACAAATAGAATTCTATCTCTAAATCAAAGTTTTAAGACTCTGATTCTAGTTGTGTGTATAGCAGATAGACATAGAATTTTATCTATGTCTATCTTTGATAGATTTCATATAAAATTACTTTGATAGAAATACTAGTTGTGTCTATAGCATATAGACACAAATAGAGTTCTATCTCTGTCTATTTTGATAGAATTTCATACAATGTTTTAGACTCTCTTTGATAGAATGTGATAGACACAAATAGAATTCTATCTCTAAATCAAAGTTTGAAGATAGACAAAGATAAAATTCTATCTCTTTCTGTCCTTGATAGATTTTATACAAACTTTGAAGATTCTAATAGTCCTTTTTGATAGATTTCATATTTCATACAAAGTTTGAAGACTCTTTATCTTGATAGAAATTCTAGTTGTGTCTATAGCAGATAGACAGAGATATGATAGACATAGGATAGAGTTCTATCTCGGCCTATCTTTGATAAAAATTCTAGCGATGAGAGATATATAGAATTCTATCTCTTTCTATCTTTGATAGATTTTATACAAAGTTCTTCGATAGATTTCATATAAAGTTTAAAGACTCCTTATCTTTGATAGAAATTCTAGTTGTGTCTATATGTATAGACACAAATAGAGTTCTATCTCTATCTATTTTTGATAGAACTCTTTCTATCTTTTGATAGATTTCATACAAAGTTTGAAGCATTTAATAGTTTTCTAGTTGTGTTTATAGCATATAAACACAGATAGAGTTCTATATCTCTGTCTATCTTTGATAGAATTCTATCTATGTTTATTGCAGATGAACACGGATAGAATTTTATCTCCATCTATCTTCAGAAATTTGGAAGAGGAAAAGCTTCAATTCACGCGATTTTTTTAAGATGTTTTTTTGACGATTCATTCTCACGAGGTGAGTTTTTTGAGTGATGGCTGGGCTGGGCTGGGCTTTTGATCATTTCATGTTATTTTATTATTTAATTTAATTTAATTTAGTTTGGGCTGGATTTA
Source organism: Lagenaria siceraria (assembly GCA_002890555.2). Classification (NCBI taxonomy): domain Eukaryota; kingdom Viridiplantae; phylum Streptophyta; class Magnoliopsida; order Cucurbitales; family Cucurbitaceae; genus Lagenaria; species Lagenaria siceraria. The sequence goes on along the minus strand of CM016492.1, from coordinate 21,615,690 downwards.
AATTTTGATATTTGTGTCTATCTTTGATAGAATTCTATATGTGTCTATCTGTTTCTTTTTCCATTTTTGATAAATTTCGTACAATGTTTGAAGACTATTTATTTTTTATAGAAATTCTAGTTTTGTCCACCGCAGATAGACACAGATAGAGTTACATAGATAGGGTTCTATCTCTATCTATCTTTGGTAGAATTCTATCTTTGTCTATTGCAAATATACACGGATAGAATTTTATCTTCATCCATCTTCAGAAGTCTAGAAGAGGAAGAGCTTCAATTCGCGAGATTTTTTTTAGATTTTTTTTTTTTTGACGTTGCACAAGCTGGGTTTTTTTGCGTGATGGTTGGGCTGGGTTGGGCTTTTGGTCATTTCATGTTATTTTTATTATTTTATTTAATTTAGTTTGGGCTGGATTTAAATTTTGCTCTTGTTGTAAATAGTTTGAACTTTTTTATTATATTTAAAAGAAACCCTTTAATTAGGGATAATAATCAATAATCAACCATCTTTTAATTGTATTCTTTTAATTTTATTTTTACAATAGTAGAAATAGTTCAATATAGTAGTGTGATCACCATGAAACATTTAAAATTTTTTTTAATAAAAAAAAAAAAATAGAAGTGAGTTAATAATTATAAAAAAAGTTTTGACCAAGGCCCCAAATATAGCGTTGATCCTGTTTGCATGGGATTATAGCTCTTAAACCGGAAAAGCCTATGAGTGAGAGTGATTCTCGCTTATAAATTGCATTGGAAGAAGAATGATCATTACTGTGATTCACATTCAAAATCATCAGAGTTAGTCGAAGCAAAGATGAAGAAGTCCGATATTGGTGAATCATCGTCTTCTTCCTCATCTTCGTCAGATGCCGCTGCCGCTGCACTTGCTACCTCTGTGATAGGCAGCGTCGAATTTACCACTGATAATAATGGTTTAGAGAAGGTTATTCTTCGTGGTCCTCGTCGTAGTTCCGCTGAGGTATATATCTCCTTAATTAATTAATTAACTCAAGAAGGATCAGATTTTCATTCTTTCTAATTTGGATTAATTTGTCATTAATTACGATGAATTCTCCGAAATCTCCATTCAATGCCGGACCGATTTTCTTTATTCTTGTATACATTAATCAAGAAAAATTAAGAAAAATGAAATTGATTTTAATGTTTATTTTATGTGAATGTGTTTATTTTGGTTAGGTGTTTTTATACGGAGCTCAAGTGATTTCTTGGAAGAATAAATTGGGGGAGGAATTGCTCTTCGTGAGCACAAAGGTAATGAATGAATGAATGAATGAATTAATCAATTCAATTATTAGGATAAGTGAGATATTTATATTTGGGTGCGACGAGTGCAGGCTGTGTTTGCGCCTCCGAAGCCAATTCGCGGAGGAATTCCTATATGCTTTCCTCAAGTAGGTGTTTAAATCAATAAATTGAAAAAAAAAAATGATGGGTTTAGTTTAGGGTTTTGGGTTGTGAAAAAGTGAGTGTAATTTGGGTACAGTTTTTGAACAATGGAATGATCGAGAGGCATGGATTTGTAAGAACAAGATTTTGGAGAATCGATTTGGATCCTCCTCCACTTCCGACGGCGGCCCCTTGCAGCGCCGTCATCGACTTGATTCTGGACGAACAAGATCGCTGGACTTGGCCTCACAAGTAAGTAATTAATAATATAATGAATTTGGGATGATTAAATAAGTTGATATAATTGAATGGATATTAAAATTTTTCAGATATGAATTTCGTCATAGAGTTGCTTTGGGATACGAAGGGGAACTGAGATTGACGTCGCGTATTAGAAATATAAGGCCTGATGGGAAGCCGTTTTCGTTTACATTTGCTTATCATCCATATTTGTTTGTTTCGGATATAAGGTTTGAATAATTAGGGGATTTTGCAAAGCAGTCTATGTGTTTGTTGAAATGATTTTGCATTTTTGAATGCAGTCTATGATTTTGAATGCAGTGAAGTGCGTGTGGAGGGTGTGGAAACGCTCAACTATCTTGATCACTTGCGGGAAAAGGAGCGTGTTACTGAACAAGCCGATGCTATCACTTTTGAATCCGAGGTAAACTGTATTCTTTTTATATATATATATATAAACTATTTATAAATGTAGTGTATGTGTAACTAGCCTAGTACAAATTACTACTTATATGCCTATTTTATTTTCTTTCCTTCTGGGTTTATGTGATATTGAATAGAGAAAATTGTGATCAACCATTTTGGAATAATTATGTTTTTGTAAACTCTTTATTTTACAAAAAGAAAATCTAGGTGACACACTTAATTTGCTTCGAAGTGGGTTTATTCCAAAAAAAAAAAAAAAAAAATACTTAAGTGCGTCCCGTGTAGTACTTATCTTTGTGCATCCCATCAAATTCTCTCATCATAATTTAACATGTAGCAAATTGTTCTGGTTTATTTTAATAATCTTTTTATGTGAGTGATGAAAGTGGAGATGCATCAAGATGAGTTCTATCCAGGATGCAACTAAGTATTACTCTTATCCCGAATATTAAAAAGAAAAAAAAGAAAAAAAAGGGATTTATCCCAAATTCATATCACCTTTGCATGTATTTCTAGAATTTTCAGAAACTACCCTCTTCATTATTGGGCAACAATTTGTTTTTTTTTTTTTTTTTTATTTTGTTTTCGAAAATTAAGTTTATAAACATCTATTCATTCTCTAGGTTTCATGCTTTATTATCTACTTTCTATCAATGTTTTTGAAAAATCAAGTCAAGTTTTAAAAACTAAAAAAAAAAAAAAAAAAAAAAAAAATCATTTTTAAAAAAACCTATTTTTTGTTTTAAGAAATTGATACTAAACAAGCTCAATTTTCAAAAACTAAAAATAAAAAATCAAATAGTTACCAAATGAAACCTTAATATTTAGTTTTTGAAAATTAAGCTTCTAATGGTATAATTTTCTTGTTTTGTTCATCATATTCTAACCATATATGCTTTCAAAATTCATGTTCTTAAATGTAGATAGAGTAGTTTCCATTTTGTTTTAAAAAAAAAAAAAATTAATTTGATTTAAAATACTTTTAATAACCCATAACCCAGTGGGTAGTTAATTAAAAATGAGAGAATTATGAAAAAGTAAAATTAAAAATACTTTTGACGTCTGTGTTTTTTGGTTGTTTGTTTAGGTGGACAAGGTGTATGTACTAACCCCAACAAAGATAGCAATATTGGATCACGAGAGAAAGAAAACTATTGAGCTCCGGAAAGATGGGCTTTTAGATGCGAGTAATTAAAATAGTTAATTTGTTGATATATAGTTGTATAGATCATATTTAATGAAGAAATTAAAAGGTAAAATAATTTGATATATAGTTGTATGGAATCCATGGGACAAGAAGGCAAAGGCAATAGAAGACTTTGGGAACCAAGATTACAAGCGAATGGTTTGTGTAGGAGCTGCTGCTATTGAGAATTACATCACACTTAAACCTGGTGAAGAGTGGAAAGGAAGAATGGAACTTAATTTTGTTCCTTCTAGCTACTGTAGCGGCCAACTCGATCCCCTTAAAGCCCTTCTTGGACCCTAATTCCTCACTCTCTTTTCATCAACCCGTGAGTTTTCTCCTCCAATCTCTTTCTTTTTTTCTTTCCTTCATTTATATATTTTAGGATTATTATCCTTTTTTAAATGATAAATTAAGCCCCAACTTAACTTAATAGATTTTCTTCAATTTAATCATTAAATACTCACTTTCACTTATCTGCATTAATTCAAACCAAACTCAAAACTGGTAATAGGTAATATTTTGAAGCTTTAATTAGAAGGAAAATTTTTTAAAATAGAAAAATAAGGGAAGTGATGAAATTTTTTAGGATTTCTTCTGTTTGTTTTTAGTGTTTTAGGAAAAACAATAATAAAGAGATGGAAAATGAAAAATAATAACACAGAATATATTCAAATTAATCACGTGTAGTTTTGAGATTTCTCCTCTCTTTTTCTTTGCATTCTTTTATGGTTTTTCCGGCAAGCAGAATTATTAAGGGATTATAATAAAATATAATGAAAAATCAAATCGTTTTCATTTTCAAAATATCTAAAAAGTGAATGTGTTTTGATTTATTTGTTTGTTTTATTTTATTTTATTTTTCATTTTTCAATACAACATCATATTATGAATAGATATTCTAAAGGAGGATCAAAATAAGATTTAAACTCGATCAATTTTCACATTTGTTAAAATAAATTCCATATTCTAAATGTTAGTGCATTATTATCCTTAACATTCTATAAGTGTTTCAAAACCATTATTGAAGTAGAAATTCGTTAGGATATTGGATGAAAATTGAACTTTGGAACGTGTTTATTGTTGTTAGGTCCCAATGCCTCTAAGTCACCATCCCATCATTTCATGTCTAAAATTTTGTTTACTCGACGATAAATTTGAAATATTTATGAAATTTGAAAAATAGCATGAAATAAAGTTATTTTAAAAAAGAAAATAAAATGAATATGTGTGGTTAATTATAAAGAAAAGTAGTTAAGAGTTAGAAAAATAAAAAAGTTTAGGTGGGGGAAAAGACAATGACATCCCACAAGACAAAATGGGTTACGTACGGAGCAGCACGCACGTTGAGTAGTGATCGCATTAACTTTAAGCATAATCATATCATCTCTGTCTCTCCCTATTTCCTCTATCTGGTCAATAAGGAAAAACCACTTTTTTCAATTTTCAACTGCTTCTGTCGTTATCATATAATATTAAATTTATCTTTAACCTATCAACTTAAGCTTTCGAATATCATAGTGGAAGTTTACTTAAATGTATTACATTCTAACAACCCAGTAAAGCTGCAAACAGATATGTAGAGGATACAGTACAACAGAGTTTGAAAGCCACCAAATTAAAAACTATATATTATATATATTCTAAAACAGAAACTTTGAACTGCATCAACTCCAATGTTGTTAAAATTCTTTTGTTCTCTTTGTCCCACTTGATTAGTATCTGTGAATGTGGCCAATCCCTTTTTTTGAAGTTATTTTATTTCAAGTTTAGGCCATTTACAGAGTTCTCTGCTTTCAGTTTTTTTGTTTTTTTTTAAAATCTTTTGTTGGGTTTGATCTTATTAGCTTGAAATTAATTCTAGATGAATAAGGTAGTAAAAATTTCTTATATAGTAGGACTGGAGGAGGAGAAAGAAATGGAGTAAAAATGTAGAAGAAGAACAATTTTATGCTCCTGAAAATGGGCATCTATCTCAAACATTAACTTTATTAGAGTGAAGGTGCCAACTAATATTAGAATCTCAATTGGAGAAAATGTGTTAATAATAATAATAATAATAATAATAATATGAACCTGTTTTTTTTTGTTCTTTTTGCAAGTTTTGGAAAATGATCTGATGAACAAAACTTGTGTTCAGCATTTCTATTTGAGCTTTAAACTTTGGAAAAGCCAATGTGGCCTTTTTGTTTCTTGATCACATGTTGCACTTGAGCTGCTCATGGGAGTTGTTGGATCACTGCATTCTTGATCTCCTCTTTCTGATTTGAATGACAGAGATGAATCAATCTCTCTTTTCTTTTGAGTAAGTGGAGGAAAGGATTTTGATCTTTTCTTGCTAAGACTACCACCAATACTTAAAGTAAGCTCAATATCATTGTCTTCATCTTCACACCCATCTATACTCATCTTCTTACTAACTATTTTCTCGACAATCGGAGTACTCGGCCCGGCTTGGTCTTCGTCGACTGTGCTAACTCCGGTCGACATATCCTCATCTGCAGCAGGCCTTTCAAGATCAAACCCTCTTGACATTATTCTCATATTGTCTCCAGAACAGCTACCACTTCTCTCCCTACTGCTTGGATCATCCGATCTCAAGCTTTCAAGATTGAAAATCAGCCCCCCTCCAATGGTTTGTGCTGTTTGATTTTCCTGGTTGTTGAACTGCAAATGGTTAATTCCTGAATTAATTGCCATTGGACACCATAATGCATTTTGCTTGCTTTCTTTCCTCAGCTCTTCCATCAACATCTTCTGTACACTATACACCCTATGGAGTTCCTTTACCTGCAAAAAAAAGAAAAAGAAAACATATATTCATTCAATCCAATCTTATATGAAAAGGACTATAAAACTGTCCTGATCATCAGGAAGAGAAAGTTGGGTAAAGGTTGTGTCTTACTTGGTTCTTGAAGGCATTTTCATGGTCCTGCATTGTCTTTCGAATGGCGTCGACGTCTCCTTTTTGAAGCATCTTGTTAATTGCTTCTTGAAACTTATCAAGTGATCCAGTCATGGCAGAAAATGTATAGATCAATTTAGGGGGAAGACTTGTTGTTGAGTCTTGGAAATGTTGCCAAGCATTCAGTCTTTGAATTGTGAATGTGTTGCTGCTATGGGCAGAGTTGGCTAAAGGATTGAAAGTGGGTTCAAGTCTTGTTCCCATGCCTGAAACCAAATTTGGGTGTCAAAAAATAATGTTGGACAACAAAGACACACTTTCAAAAGATAAGAAAAAAAAAGTAAAAACATTCTTGAAAACCCACAAAGAAAAATTTAGACAAAAGTCATCTTTGACAATTAAACAGAAAGAAAGCTTTGCCTTTCTCTTTCCACAAGTGGGGTGGTTGTGAATTTGTGTACAGCCACTGAGATTTAGATGGAGACAGAGTCTACTTGACCAATTTCTACTGTCTCTAATGCAAAATTTAGGCATGCATCAAGGAGCAATGAGTTCAAACTTATATGCTTCTGTTGAGATGGTAAAGGAAAGAGAGAGAGAAAGAGAGAGAGATTTACTTGTAATGGGGACAATTATACTAAGCCAAAAGTCAAATTTATAAGTCAATCTAAATAAATATAGATGGGAGAAACTGATTTCCAAATACATCAGATACTTTGCTTCTTAATATCATCATCAATTTCAGTGGTCCCTGAGAAGATTATACATATGTATAGGCTAGACTGACTAGTCTAAAAGAAAAGTGATTTCAGGGATCTTGTGGTTTCTTGATCTTGGAAAGGCATAATCAAACAGTGAAGAAACAATGCAGAAAGAAAATGGGATCATGTAGATCTTTCTCTCAATATCTGGTGGCATAAAAAACTGTCCACTTCTTCTGTTTCTTCCTAGCCCTTTAAATTGTGCTTCCTATATAAGATCAAACATCTCAAATCTATTTGATGAATTTCTCAAAAAGGTTAAGAGAAAGAAAACAGAAAAAAAAAAAAAAAAAAACATTCAGAGAGAGACAGAGAGGAGAGAGAGTTTATTCTATATTGGAATTGGAGGACTCAAGTACAGAATTGGAAAAAGGCAAGCCATTGGGAAAAACTGTTTTCAGTTCAAAGTTTCAAGAGAAATTTGAGCAATCCCACACAATATGGAGAAGTTTTTAGGAGCATTTTTATTTGAATTTCTCCAAAAGTTTCTCAAGAACCCCCCAAAAAGAATTTAATCAAAACAAAAAGAAAAAACCCATCATCAGAGAGAGAAAAAATCAGCAACAAAAGTAAGAATTACAGAAGAAAGAAAAGTTTGAGGATTGATTGACCTGATATAGAAAGAACAGCCAGGATTTTGTTGATTGTTTCTTATGAGACTCATTGAACATCTTCTGCCTTCCTCATACCAATGCTTTGTTGATCATCAAAACAAATTCAGTTCCCAAATTCCCTCATGAATTATAATGCCTCCAATCACCCCACCAAGAAAAAAAGAAAAGAAAATCCCTTATTGCCTTTCCTTTGAAAGGACAAAACCTCTCAGTAGTCTTCTTTGCTTTAGTTTGAGGAAGAAACAATAAAGCAAACAGCTTCTGACTATAAAATTATAATCCCTGCTGTTAATAATTCAGGTTTGACAGGCTGTGTGTAGGAGGGAGAGGCAATAAGAAAGCTGGTTTGGAATGTGTTCTTTTGTGTGTATTTCTTTATATATATATATATATAAAGGAAATGGTATAAATTTTGTATTGGCTATCAAACTATGTACTTAAAATGTATTATTGTACAAGAAGCTAAGAATGGTCCTGTTTGGGATGTTGAAGAAGATCAAAGAAAAGAGAGGGGGCCACTAAAATATTTATAATAAAGACAAATGACAGTCCTAAACAATAAACATAAGCCAGTTTGTATGCATGCCTGTGAACAAGATATTCCAGACAGCTCTTGGAAGCTTTCAAGAGATATGCATCAATGCTGGAGAGTTTATGCTTCTTTAATTTTCCACACAAAAAAAAAAAAAAAAAAAAAAAAAAAAAAAAACCTACACACACTCTCTCTCTCTGTTTTCTTCAAACAAATTCTTATTCTTTCACCCCCTTTTTTTATGGACACTAAAAAATTCCAACCTGTTTTCCTTGATTCCTCTCTCTCTCCCTCGTATGTTTGGGTGTAGCTCGGACTGCACTCATCTCTATGTATCCTATTCAATCATAAAGAAAAAAGATTTGTTACATGACGACTTGTGATTGAGGTATACAAATAAAATACTAGTTTATTTCAAATGTTTAGCGTATTACGGTGAAAAAATAGATCATTTTTTAATTAGTTGACGTTATAAAAGTCTATAAAATTTTATTTCATAATAGAATTAAAATATCAAATTATTAAAACAATAAATTAAATTAAATTATAATTTTAGTCAAAATCACTATTTCAAAATTAAAAAATATTATTTATTTTAAAGAAAAATTTTCACACCTATCTAAAAATTTTGCTATTTTGTGTAAATAGTTTTGCTTATTTTTTTATTTTTAAAAATTCTCCTATTTTAAACTTAACTATATTAAAATAATTAAGGTGACAAATTTAAACTAATATAAAATCTAACCACTGATTAGATATAAGAAAATATTTCACAAACTCAAGACTTATAAAACTGCACTTCATTTCCAAACTTCTTAAGCCTGCACTTCAAACACAATTTTCTTAAACCTAGGCTATCCAAACCTCCCAGCTTATAACCCTCAAGCTTAATATTTTCAGGTTTAAGATTTCAAACCCTGCACGGAAACGCTCCTTAAGTGTTTGTTCTTAAATTATTCACATATATCAAAACTTTGGATGATTTGAATTGAATCACTGTAGACAGAAGACTTTGACCTTACATTCCTTTTAGCTATAAATTCCTAATTCAATTATCTAAGTTATTATACACTTTAATTTCTGTTTCACTCTACTGTGTAAATTGTACCATATTCTTCCCTTTGAAAAAATATCTAGACAATTTGAGGTGGGGGAAGAGAGAGAGGAAAAATAATAAACTTTTTAACACTATTTCTCTCTGTCTAGTAATAATATATATTTAAAAAGCTATGAATTATTCTTTTTTTTTTTTTTTTTGGAGTTTTAAGTTAGAGAGTTATGATTACACTTTTGAGGGGTTTCTTACTCTCCCTCCCTCCTTAAAGAATGAGAAAACAAAAAAGAGTGTTATATGTTATAATTGTAAAGAGAAAATGATTATGATTTTTTATATAATGTGTTACCAATAAATGTATGTGAAAATTAAGCAACTCATAGGTAGAGATTTGGGATTGGAAAAAGGGAAACTTCCTCTCACATCACTTTCCTACAAAAGCTACTTATAAAATATCCCTAAACCTAAGAAAATCCATCTTCACAAATCATACCCACATGCCTCACTCTCTCTTCATTATTAAACAAAATAATTCACATAATATATGAATTTGAGTTTTTTTTTTTTTTTTTTTTTTTTCCATTTTATATGTTGGCGTGCCTGATTTTGTCTTTTATTTGTTTTGTACTATTCACACGATATGTTACGATAATTTAAGAGTTTTTTTTTTTTTTTTTTTTTTTTTTTTTTTTTTTTTAAAATTTTAATCCTTTCTATATTGAGGGTTGAGTTAACAAAGTTAAGATGATTCAACATGTTACTTCATTGATTCTTAATCTTCTCAATCTAATGATATTTTTCTGTCTTGAGCCAGAAGATGAACTCTCAAGTAGCTGCATTTGTTGTATTAAGTGTGATAATATAGTATAAAAATTAGGATTGTTTTCAAATATAGAAAAATGAGTCAAATTATTTATAAATATAGAAGTCTATCGCGTTTTATCACTTATAGATAGTGAAATCTTTATATATTTGTAAATAGTTTGATTTTTTTTTTCTTCTCATAGTAATTTCCTTAAAAATTACTCATTTCTAATATATGACAAATATATTAAGTGCTCGAAATATTGTTGAAACAATTATTATTATTTTTTAATTTTTAATTTTTTGTGAGTGCATTTTTCTTGGAAGAGGACCCACTGAGAATATTTATGGTTGAATTGCTAAAGTTTTGATGGTATCATACAAAGTACATAAATTATTAAAAAAAGAAAAAAAGAAAAAAAGAAAGAAAAAAAAAAAAAAAGAGTTACTTGGTTAGAAAGCTCTGATGAGGCAGTGGGAATTTTTAATGGGAACTTACCAATAGTTTGATAGATTCTATTTCTTAAAAAGAAAGAAGGGAAGAAGATGACAATATTAATAAAGAGAGGGAAAAAATGGAAACAACAAAAAGAAAAAAATATATATTGATGGGATTGGAGAAATATCTATAAAAAAAAGTTTATTCTTTAAATACAAATTGGATAGTCCCTTTCAATAAGTGTTACAAATATTATTCTCCCTTTTTTAAACCAATTAAGTTGTTATTAAGTATCTCATTCGTCTTATTATCCATTTTTTTTATTATATATATTATTATTTGAATTGAACTAAAAAGTTTGATTCCAAAATCCAGTTGTTTCTCTCTAGCTGTCTTATGTCTAAGTTGATAATCAAATTCATCCTCCGTTATCGACGATGTCAGGTAATTTTTAATTTTAAATATCGTGACACACAACATCGTTATAACATCTTAGCATATTTTCTTACTTAAAAAGTTGGAATGAAAAGTCGTATATAGATCTTCTCCATATTCTTTATTCTGAGTGGTTTGTTATAGGGGTGAGCAAACCAAATCGAAAAATTGAGAAACCGACCAAAATTCGACCGAACCTCCTCCGGCCGGCCAATTTTAAAGACTTTCCAGTCGACGGCATTTTTTTGTTTTGAAAAAACCGAACATCGGCAGACCGGAGTATCTACCAAGCATATCTTTGATTGACCGGCACCTCCAACATTTTCACAATTGTCGGTAACTGACCAATGAAAACCGAACCATTAGTGATCGGCGTTTGTTTTTGTCCAAAACTGACTTCGACCGACCAATGCTCACCCCTAGTTTGTCAAGATAGTATCGAAATGACGTAATTTTGTAATTCTATTTTATTTTTGTTATCCTAAAAAAATAAAAAGATTTTTTTTGTTAAAACAATATATAGAATACGAAAATTTAAACTTCTAACTTTATGGTCGATAACACATACCTTAACAGATAGAGCTACTATTCAACCTATTTTTGAAAATTTGGAAATGCTAAGGATTAATGAAAATTTTATGATATACATGATTTAATTATTCTTTATAAAAGAACATGTATTAATAATATTATAATTAATTAAGGTCTTATCTCAAATCATATTTTTTTAATGTCCTTGTGACATGGCATGCATGGGTTGTCCATGTGATCTATGCACATGCCATATTTTCCCATTGACCCTTAGAAAGAGAGAGAGAGAGATCAAATTTAGATTCACAAACAATAAATTAAACAATATATTAATGTATTTTAATGACAATTAGTTTAGATAATTATGAGGGAAGTGGTTGCTTTTCCAAAATTAATGATAATTACATCATAATATTGACGTTATGCATTTGTAACACACAATTTTTAACATTATTTTATATAAATTTTTATGTTAATTTAATTATCTCCAATTTTATAATTGTCTATTTTGAAGATTGTGTCAAGTACTTGTGTATGTTTTTTTTAAGCTACCAAAAGTGTCCATTGATGATGTAATTCGTCAATTGGTTAAAAGAAATCTATTTTTATTTGCAATTAATTTTGTAAAACATGAACTTAAATCATTGGTGAAATTATTACTATTTATACTAATGGTTTTATCCAAACTTTTTCTTAGTATTTGTTTTTTTTAATGAAAAATATTTGGATGCGGGCGATGACCCATATTTATATGCATCTCTCACTCAAGTGTCTAATCACAAATTGTCATGTGACAAACTTTTCTTTTTCTTAAAAGAAATATTTTTAAAATTTTTTCCCCTTTGTAATTGAAGGGGATCTATAAAGATGAGTACAGTCCAGGCTGCATTCAGGTATTGTTTGTTTTTTTTTTTTATTATTATTTTAATAAAGAAATTTGTTGACGTTATTTCAACCATTCAAATCAACGGTAGAGGACGAAAGGGCTTGCTTGACATTAAAAAGAGCCATTATAAGTTACAACGACAGTTGATACGATGATGGACATGCGTCTGACAACGTTTCCTTTTTAAATTTGTTCGAGTGTATTTATTTCGTCTAAGATGAAAGTTCAATTTTTATATGGACATCTTTTTGGGTCTAGACGTACAAATCTTTGCATAAGAGATCTAGACATACAACGAGATTTTTGCATGTAACTACAATGTAACTTTAACCAATCCATGAGCTAAATATATAGCTCGATTTCATTTCAAATTCGATTCAAAGATCTCTTGCATGTGCAACTCCAAACTCAATAAAAGAGATTCTAAAAAAAAAGTAGTTTGGTTGAAGAAATGAATCTTTAAGCTATACAACATTCATATATTAAAGTGAAATATATGAAGTGGGACCTTGGAGAATCTTAATAGAGACTTGACAAATATCAACAAATTCATCGCATATTGAATTGTCGATTGGTATAAATTAGAATTAAAATCGGTTGGTACATCCAATATATTGTTTTGGAATTAATTTTGATATTCATAATTTTCCAACCATTGTCCAATGTCACGTATTACATAAATATATATATATATATAAATACTTTAAGTGATGTGAAAGGCAACTTAGCCTTATCCCATTTAATTCATATACCAAAATTGAAAAAAAAAAAAAAGTCCAATTGAGTGGCATACAACCCTCCATTTATACTAGTATTTATTTATTTTTCCTAAATATATATTTTCATTTTTTAGTCTTTTAAATGTTTCAATTTTATCGTGAGTAATTGTAACGAGTAGCAATTTTAGAGATAATAATTAAGTGTATAACAATATTTTAAAAAAATTGCAAATATAGCAAAGTCTATCAGTGATAGACTTCTATCGCTGATAGACTTTTATGGTATTAGTGGTCTATCATTGATAGAGTTTGCTATATTTATAATTTTTTTAAAAAATGTTGCTATATATGCTAATACTTTGAATCTGATTGCTATATTTGTAAATGCTTATTTTATCATTTATATTATTTATACTATTAAAAAATGTTAAAAATTATCAACTAAATGTGTGGATGGATTATTTAAAAATCTTTTATTAATTAATTGAATAAAAAATACCTCAATTTTAATTTAATGAGTTTTGACATGTCCAAGTTCCGTTAAGTAATCATACCAATTAACATTGCTAATTTATTATTATACTTAAAAAAGGTTAATCAATTAGCATAATTATCAATTATTGATATCTCTTATACTCTAATTATATATCTACAATAATTTTAAAAGTTATAATTTGTATATAATATTTTATTATACTTTTGCTAGATTTAGAACGACTCAAAAAAATAATATAAATAGAGGAATTAAATTATAGCTAGGTGGCAATAAATGGATGGAAGTTAGAGTGGGACAATAAGGGAACTAATTTAGAGGTGCCACTTGTTGAAATGGGGATGGAGAAACAAAAATTTATTTAATTAATTAAAAATGAAATCATCCTCTTTGCTTTTTTACTTTTGTTTCCACTTCAAGTCATATCCTTTAGTTGTCACATTTCATATCCCACCTAGCTACCACTCTATTTACAAAAAAAAAAAAAAAAAAAAAAAAAAACAATAAAAAACAATAAAATTAAAAAAATTAAAAAAAAAAAGGGTAAAGTAAAGCCTAAATAAAGAAACAATTACCATTTTTATACCTACCATCAATTTCTAAATTATACCCTTTTGGTATAATAATAATAATTATTCAATGATGTCAAAATATATTTATTTACTAAAAGAGTCCGTCTATTTTTTTAGATTTAAAAATATACAATAAAAAAAAGTTGTTTTCAAATATAAAAAATGAGCTAGACTATTTATAAATATAGAAAAAAATTTACTGTCTATCAGCAACAGATCGCAATAGACAACTATAGAAGTCTATCACTCAACAGAGAAATTTTTCTATATTTGTAAATAGTTTGATATTTTTCCTGTTTTATAGTAATTTTTCTTAAAAAAAATAGTAAGATAGAAAATTAATTATGATATATATTTTTGCATTATGAATGAGATTTGAAGACGAGAAAGAAAATGATAAGCATTGGAAGAGTAAAAAAAGGATGGGAGGAAAAGAAGAGAGAAAAAACTTACATTTGAAATGACTAAATATATCAAAATAGTCTTTAATCTTTTAGAAAATTCTCCATTTAGCCTTTAATTTTTTAAAAATCTTAATTTCACCTTTAATGTATTGAAATTTCTCAATTAAGACCCTTTTTTTTAATGTATTTTACAAAAAAATTATCTCTGATCACATTATTGTTTTATTAAAAATATTTAGACATTAACATATCACACACAAAAAGATAGATGTAATTCATAAATGGATGAGTTGAATTTTGGTTATGAACAAATTAAACCTCACGCATCAAATAGCATATGAGCGTGTGACACGCCTACGTATTAATTCAAATATATTACTAAAACAATATACTATTGAATAATCAGCTTTTTTGTGAAGAAATTTTTTTAACAAATGATGAGATGGTTTAGAATATCAAAAGTAAAATTTGGAATTTTAAAGGATTAAGGATTAAATAAATAAATAACCAAAAGATTAAGGACTATAGTGTAAATTTTGGTATTTGAAGGAGAGAGAGAGAAAGAGATGAAGAGGGACAAGGGACATACATAGATGAGAGAATGTGTTTGAGATTGAATGAGAAAATCTTAGGAAAGAAAGACAAAAAGTGGTGGGGAAAAAGAAAAGAGGGAAAAAGAAGACAAATAATAATGAGCAAATAAATAATTTATTTATTTATTTTTTCCAAAAAAGAATTAAAAAGAAAAGGAAAAAAAAAAAAAAAAAAAAAAAGACAGCAAGCATTATAAGTGGAGTGGTGGGCAGTGGATTGGATTAGAAACAAGCACGCTTTGTAGGCTAAGCAAGGCACATCCCTTAACCTTAGTGGGTCCCACTCTCCCTTCTCTTTCTCTCTCTAAAACTCTCTCTCTCCAATTATCATCTTTATTTTATTTTATTTTATTTTTTCTCTTTTCTTTTGCCTTCATCCTTATCTCCCTAAGATTCCCTTTACCTAATTTCTTTTAATAAAAAGGTTTCAACACCATTCTGTCTAGTTATTTTGTTGAATTTTACCCTATGTATTTTTAATAAATCTCAAATTTAACTTTTAAAAATTATTTTTTATAAAAATTAGTTAAATAATGATAATAACAATAATTTTCATACAAGGGAATACAATATGTCACTGTGTATTAAAAAATTATAGTAAAAATATTAATAGATAACTAGAAGTTTTTTAAGAAATTAACAATAAACTAGCATTGTTGACTAAATTTAAGATCTATTGAAAGTATAGGGACTAAAAGTAAATAATTAAAAGTACGTGGATTAAAATTGAACAAACTTCAAAATATAAGGGCCAAAATGATATTTTAACCTAATAAGAATTTTCTTTTAGATAAATTATGTTTAGAAAAAAAAAAAGTTAAATTACAAATTTAGTCTATCAATTTTTGTGTCGATTTGATTTATGAATTTAGTCTTTGGAGTTTTCGAAATTGAAAATTTAAATTTCTATTGTAAACTTTAAATATATATAACAAACCAAAATTAAATTTTTGTTGGAGACCTTATTGACGTAAAATTAAAAGTTAGTTCACTAGATGCAAAATTAAAATTTTAAAGACCTCATAGATATTTTTTTTAGAAATTCAAAAGGGTTGTTTTCAAATATAAAAGAATGAGTCAAACTATTTATAAATACAGAAAAATTTTACTGTCTATCAACAATAGAAGTAAAAAAAATTTATATTTGTAAATAGTTTGATATTTTTTTTATTTAAAGTAATTTTCCAATTCAAAAACTAAATTTATAATTAAAAAAATTCTTAGTCCCTTTTTTCCTCTCATAAAATTCCACAACTATGTAGAATTTGTTTCTTTCTTCTTTCATTAATGGAGGAAAAAGAAATACTATATTTAGGAGGGCTTGGGGGAAAAAAGGGAGAGAGATAAGGTTTAAATTGCAAATGAGTGAGCAAGTAGAACAAGTAGGACAAAAAAATGTTTGATAGATTATAATGGGTTAGGAATCACTTTTTTATATTAAAAAAAAATGTCTTCTAGTGTAGAAGTACTCCTACTTTTGCACCACTCAAAATTTTTATTTTCCTTTTTTACTTGCTTGAAATTTTATTTATGATTAAAAATAATGTGTTTTTAAACTTTAAAATTATTCACATGTAAGATAATTAATATTGCGGCTATCCGTTTCACCTATGTTCACACTTAAATATAAACTACAAAAAAAAAAAAAAAAAAAAAAAAAAAAAAAAAAAAAGCCTTTAATAACATGAAAGATTATATATATATATATAAATTAAGCTTAAAGTAAAGATGGCTGAGAAGACAATGTTTATTTCAAAGTTAATTGAACAAGTAAACTTGCTTATAGCTTTAATTAAACTAAAAGGATTGGTTATGATCAATACTTAATTTGATAAAAGAATTAAGCTATGTTGACCTTTATAAAATCTCAATTTAATATTGTCATATTTACAACTAAGAAAAAGAATAAAAAGAATTAATATTACATATAAAGTTTTGTCATATATATTTATTATTTTTCTTTAAAGAAGATTCAAATCACTAATTTAATTTTAATACGTTACTTTGATGGAATCATATAGCTTTAAGTCTATTAATACAAACTAAAAACTATCTTTCTCAAAAAACTTCTTTAAGAAAAAAAAAATGTATTAAAGAAGAACACAAAGCTGATCTAAAAGATTGTCTTTATAAACATTTGGATAAAAAAAGAAAGAAAGAAGTATTGTTGGCATGCATATGTCATATGCCTTAAAAAGTTTTATTTGTTCCTTTTTTCTTTTTCTTTTTTTTTTTTTTAATTAATGTAGAAACTAACCATTGAAATTATTATTATTATTTTTTTTTTTTTTAGGTTTAAGATGTGACCCAAAATCTCTAGCAATATATACTTTGAGTTAGATCCACCATCTTTTAAATTCTCTTATTATAATTTGAAGGATAAATTAAAAAAAAAAAATCCATAAACTTTTAAAAAGTTATATAATATATATATATATTTGACCTTTAATTTTATTTATGTTTAGACTTTTAAAAAGTTATATATATATATATATATATATTTGACCTTTAAAATTTGTTTTAAAAAAAATATGTTTGATGTTTTTTTTCTCTCGTTAAAATAAGATAAAAATTGATACGATAAATTATGTATAAGAATTGGAAGACATATATGACATCCAACATCATTCACGTAAATTGGGTATGACAACTTATATGTGTAAACTGATTAAGTAAATGATTTTAACAATGTTTATTTAGATAAAATAAATAGTAACGATAATGATTTAAACTTTCTATATAGTTGCAAAATAATACCACGTGCACTTTCTAATTTTTTACACCATAATTGTTAAAATATTTGTTGGAACAATTTCAATATTCAAAAAGAATTTTTTTTTTTTTTTTTTTATAGAAAATGAATTTCGAAATTTGATGTCATAATTGAAACCCATCTCTAAAGTCGATTTGAAAAGAGTAATGTTTTATGGCATGAAGACTATATTTTTGTCTCTGTGTTGTCATATTCTAGTTGTTTCTATAATTTCAAAATTTTAATGTATTGTTGATTAGAATAGTCATAACCCATTAATAAATAATAATAAATATAATAAGAAATTTATGTGACATAAATGTGAATTGAAGTAATGTTAATGAACTTAATTTGATTAAGGACAAGATGTCAAAATTCACATTAAAAATTAAGCATATAAAGTCATTCAGTCTAGGAATAGACATCTTTGTCATATATATCTAATTTATTTGTTGAATTTAAATAAACATCTTTTGACTTTTATTCACATCGTTCAAAGCTAATCCTCATAATAGAAGCTTCTTAATTCTTATATATTCTTATCGAATAAATAGTTATATTATCAACTATATTTATTAGAAAAATAAAGACGTACCAAATATAATGATTTATATAGTATGGAACCATGTCTAATAAATATTTTTCAAAAATTTAGGAAAATGGGGAGAGGGGACCATACAAAACATGTCATGTGATTTATTTATTTTTTTGGTCAATCAACATTTTTTTTTTCCTTCAAATTGAATGCAAAAGTTTATTAGACAATTTGCATTTCTTTTGAAATACAAGGCATTGAATTGACTAGTTGTGAATGGGAGAGAATAAATCAAGCATTTTATTCTAGTTGATTTAAATGGTATAAGTATTAATTAAATTAGTAAATTAATAAATTCAATGAAAATTTAAGAAATTACTATAAAAATATCAAATTATTTATAAATATAAAAAAAATTTAGATTTCTATCGCTGTATATCGCTCAAACGGTGAAATTCTATCGCGGTCTATAATTGATAGATAATAAAAAATTTCTATATTTATAAATAGTTTGTTTGAATTCAAAACATAAAATAAAATAGTATCTCCTTAGGTGTTAAATGAATTTCCAAACTAGGCTAGCCAATGAATAATAGGCAATTTATTTTTTCTTTTTCTAGAGTTGCCCTATTTAAAAAAAAAACAAAAAAAAGTCCCATGAATGAAATGCTTAAATATGAGATATTAGAGGTGTGGAAGTGACACGTGGCAATCACCCTATCCAAGGAAGTGGGAGAGGGTCAAATGATTCTTTTCTTATCAAAGGTTGTGTTTATCCATTAATTCAATGAGATCTAATTGTCCACTTTGTGATATGACTTGTTTTGTTTGGGTGATGTGCTTTTTTATTCTTCTTTCACTTCACTATTAGGTGGTGATTCAACAACCAAGGATTTTAAAATTTAAAAAAAAAAAAAAAAAAACTATTTTCAAATATAAAAAAATAAGCCAAATTTTTTTTACTATCTATCCGGATAGCGATAGAATTCTATTGTGGTTTATCGCTAATAAATAGTGAAATTTTTCTATATTTGTAAATAGTAGTATTTCTTCTATTTATAGTAATTTTCCAAAATTTTTTTACTATCTATGAGTGATAGATAGCGATAGAATTCTATCGTGGTTTATCTGTAATAGATAATGAAATTTTTCTATATTTATAAATAGTTTGATATTTTTTCTATTTATAGTAATTTTCTAAAAAAAATGTTTCTTTCCATCCTTAAAACTTTCAATTTTGTTTTGGATGAAAATATCATTTTAGTTTTTATGTTTTAAAATTTGTTTAATTTTAGTCTTTATGTTTTCAAATATTTATTTTTAGCTTATGTACTTTTATTAAATCTTAAATTTAGTTCCAATTACTTGTTTGTTATTGTTTTTTTAATTATCAGTTAACATTTTGACGGTAAAATTTGATAACATATATTCACATATTATATTTCATTTCATGAAAATTATTATTATTGTTTAGTCAATTTCAATAAAAATTAACTTTAAGGGATTGAATTTAAATTTTATTGAAAATACGAATGCTAAAATTGAACAAACTTTAAAATATAGAGACCAAAATGGTATTTTAACTTTTGTTTTTATTTTAGTCATTAAACTTTTAATATACCTATTTTAATCTTTAAAGATTTAAAAGAGTAACCATATTAGTATTTGGTTTATTACTTTGTCACCTAATTTTCACTTTATCTCAAGATTAAGATAAAACAAACTTACAAGTTCAAGATCAACCTAAAAAATTATGAAAGTTTAAGGATCAAAATCAAAATCTTAAGGACGAAAATGAAATTGAAATTAAGGATAATTCTTTGAGATTTTAAAAATTACTGGTCATAAAAAAGAAAATCACTGGTCCTATGAGGATATTTATCACTGTCTCTCCTCATTCCTTTATTTTAGGAAATCTAAGATGGGTTCAAGGAATCTCTAAATTTTGATTGGATTTCATGCATGATAATGTAGTATTTTTTTTAAAAAAAAAAAAAAATATATATTTTATAATTAGAAATATTTAAAATTTAGAAAATCAATATTTTATTAATTATTTACTAGGCCAAGAAAACAATATTATTGAATATTTTTATACATGACGTAATGAAAGGTTAACTTAAATTCAACTTAATAATTATAATAGTTGAGATGATTGGATTTTTCTTAGATTTATATCTTATTCTTATCTTCTAGAAAAATTCAGATAATTTCTTTCCATCTTTCACATTTATTTCAAAAAGAACAAATTAAAGCACCGGGATTTTCTCTTCTTGTACTCAATCTATTCTATATATCAATAGAATACGAAAATTAAATGTGGAACCCAAAAATAATAATAATTGTTCATTTAAATCAGTCTATACTCTATTTAAATAATTGAAAATAAAAAAGACAAACTTTACAGAGTAGACTAAAAAAACAGTCATTCAATTTTTATTTGGGACAGTTGTAAAATTAGAAAGAAAAAAAATTCTTAAAATTTTAAATTTACAATTTCAAAATTTACAAATATAAAAAAATAATAATAATAAATAATAATTTATGTTTTTTATTATTCCAATTTTACATTGGTTAGTGTATCAACATGTATATCAGATATCAACTAATATATATTTGATATATCGGTTGATTAATACATCAAATATAAAGTAAAATTGATATATACCAAATTTATCAATCAACAAGTACTTGTTGTATTTACTATTATATATGGGCTTTGACTTGTACTAAGTACAAAGTATGTCAGCGTTAAACAATTGTTATACACGAAATTTACAATTCATATACCAAAGTTATTGGTCAATAAGTACTTGTGCATTTTCTATCAATATTCATTGACTTAATTTGGATCCTTATTCATTTGTTTTAGAGTATTGTTTTTCTAGTATATTATCATGAACTTCTAATAGTTCAATCTGTATAGTTGGTTAACATTTTAAATTAATATTGATACACTATTGTTACAATAATGTTACATTTGAAATTGAGTTTTGAACAAATGCATTTTTAAGTACTGATACACTAATAAATAATGATACACCAATGTTATACTTGAAATGAATTTTGAGTTGATGTTGGATATAATATTAATACACCAACGTTATACTTAAAGTTTTATTTTATTTTTTTTATCTCTAAATCAGATATATCAATCAACTAATTTACAAAATATGAAATATATCTGTTATACAATTGATATACCAAATTAAATGTAACTTATATACAACCAAAATTATATCAAACTTTTGAAAATAAAAAATATTAATTTTTATATTTTATATTTAATATATTAGTTAACAAAATTAATGCAATTAAGATATACCATCAAAATCAATTTGGAAAACACAACACAATTAATCCTAAAACCTAAACCAAAACTATCAAAATTGAATTAATTGAATGAAAATAGCTCTATCAAAATGAAACAAAAAATAAAAATAGTATTCACCATAATCAAATAAACAACGTCCACTATAACACAATTAAAATCATGGTATATCAGTTGCATAAATGATATATTTTATATAAAATATATTAGCAAATTGACATACCAAATATAAAATATATCAGTTGATTGATGTACCAAAATATAAAGTATATCAGATATACATGCTAATAGATAAATGAGTGTAAAATCAAAATATTAAAAAAACTAAAAATTAGGTAAACTTTTTTTTTGCTACATTTACAATTTTATAAAACCATGGTTAAATTTTCAAATACCTATTATATATATATATATATATTATATATATATATATATATATTACCTTTCATGTTATAATTTCCCTTTGTATTTTCAATAAATTTAAGATAAAGTAAAAGACAAATTACAAAAAATCCATCATTGGAGTATGGTGGTAGTTGTAATTATAACATCAAACTTTCAATTGTAAAAGTTGGGCTCTCAATTTCTTAAACGCGTTAAAATTAGATCCTTAAATTTACAATAATTATAGAAATTGAACTATTCAATGATAAAAATTGAATCATCAAACTTATACAATTATTACAATTTCTACAATTATATAAGTTTAAAAGTCAAATTTTAACACTCGTATGAATTTGAGAACTCAATTTTTACCATGAGGGTATAAGTGTAACTACCACAATACTATATTTTAGAGTGATTTTTTTGCAACTTGTCCTAAAATAAAATAAAAATAAAGATAATTGAAAATTATAAATGGAATTTAAAAAAAGTAAGCCGTATGGAAAAGGAAAGAGAAGAAAAAGAAAAAATCTTTAGCGTACTGATGAGAAGAAAGTTCCAACAAGAAAATAGGCAATTGTGAAAACAAACTAAAGTTCTTAAAAGGAAAATTAAAATAAAATAAAATAAAAATAAAACTGATGGATCAATTTTGGTTCCTCGTTCATTGCATCAGATTCGAGGTATGACTTCCCAATCAATCAGGACAAATTTAAAAAAGCAAAAATAATAATAATAATAAATATTATATTTTAAAATTGACCAATAAAAAACAGAAAGCATGGGAAAATGGGACCAGAGGAATCTCTCTCTCAAAAAAAATAATAATTAAAAAAAATTCTTTTTTTTTTTTCTTTTCTTTTTCCTTTTTTGAGTTGGGATGGGACCAAAGCTTATCACTTCTGGATCCAATACCTCATCCTCCATTTTCTTACAATATCCTCTCCACACACGTTGTCTAAATGTTTTTTTAAAAAATAAAATAAAATAAAATCTCTCAATTATTGTCTATTTTTATTAATTTATTTAGTCTGATTTTGAATTTTCTTTAGTTTTGGGGTGATATTTATAAAGATTGGAATATTAATTTTTTTTTTTTTTTTTTTTTTTTTTTTTTTTTTTTTTTTTTTTTTTTAAAATGGTGTGATCCTTAGAAGTTGGTGATTGAATCTGTGGAACATGGGAAGACAAAGGTTATGGTTGGTCATTATCAGCTTAGAAGAGGAGACACAAAATCTCAACTTGATACCATTTGCCCTTAAGGAAGATCTGTTTGGTTCATGGGAAAAAACCTTTTTTTTTTTTTTTTTTTGGTAATTAATCAATATTATTGTGATTGTGAGATGTTGGGATCTGAAATAAAGTAGAAAGTTTTTAAAGTTGTGTAGGCAATGTGATTTGTCTTAAATCATTCCTCAAGTTATTAATATCTTATTATTGATCAATATAAGAATGAAGAATTATTTGATTCTTTCCTTTTTTGAAGTAGTTGAGCTTATGGATTGTGAATTATCATCATAGGCCTTTTATGTTTGGGCTTTTCATAAATATATATCATTTGCTTATGATGCTTTCGAGTGGAGAAATCAATGAAAGTGCAAACAGTAGAGAAATCAACACAAATTCATTAATAATGTGTTAGTTACGTCTCCGGACAGAAAAAAAGATCAGATCTTATAAGAGAGAAAATATAACAGACCCCTCTAAACACTAGGGCTAAAATCGTGAATGACATAAATACGATTATAAATTAGGTTTCGGGGGTTGTCGTGCTTCGTTATTAAAAGTGCAAATAAGAGATTCAAGGCGTTTTAACACGACCTACTAGATACCAAATATAATTGCATTATTCTCATTCACTTCTATCAGATATTGATTTCCATTCCATTAAGAAAACACTTGAGAAGATACCAAATATAATTGCATTATTCTCATTCACTTCTATCAGATATTGATTTCCATTCCATTAAGAAAACACTTGAGAGAGAAAGTAAGATGCAAAAGCAAAGAGCAAAAACATGGGGAAAAGGAAAGGTCAAACCAAACATGACCTATTAATTCTTATGATAACAAATCTACATAAGTGGAAAGAAAGAAAAAGCAGAGAACAGATAGCATTGATGCTCTTCTTTCTTTAAACTGATTCTTCTAACAGAACCTTCTTCCTTCTCTCAGCCTTTTATCTCTTTATGCAACAACTTTTTATGACAGTTTTTAAACTGTGTAATGTTGTTGGATTGTATCAATATCCAGTCCTTTCAATTTCACTACTGATTCAACATGACCCTTCAGAGTATTCAGCTCCCTAAGCCTGTAATAATAAAAACACAAGAAAAATGGTTATAGATCATCAGTGAACAAGTTAATTCTGTAAACTTTTAATGTTAGTAATGAGCTAGCTCTTGTGTGTTACCTAGCTATCTCTGCTCGTCTTTTGGCTTGCTCGGCGATTTCGGAAAGCTCTCTGTAGCTATTCTTTTCAAGGAAGAGACTGGTTTTTTCTGGTGCTGGTTGAAGGCCATGTAAGGTTCTTTGAGTAGCAGCCCATTGAGCTTCTCTTTCCTCCCTTCCATAGTCTTTCTTCGTCGTAAACGCGGTCTGGTTTTGAAAAGAGAAAACATATTTGCAATTGAAACTAGTTAGCAAAAGGGGAATGAGAGTTGTAGTGGTAAGGCATCTGTGAGGTAAATGTTGATAAACTTTTAAGTGTATATATATTATATACCTTGTTTTCTAGTAAGTTAAGCCAAGCCTTGCCACTTAAGATATAGCGAATTGCAAACTTGATAAAGTCTAATGGAATGTAGAAAATAACACTGTAGATCCAAACTACACCAGCCCATCCCCATCCAGCTCCTTTTATCTTTGCAAATTCCCAATTTGCATATACTGCTATGAGTGTTGCTACCTGCAAACCCAAACAATCATTTAAAAGAATGGATGGTACTTTTGAATATCAATATAATGTTGTAAACTCGATTACTTAGACCCCGTTTGGTAATCATTTTGTTTTCGGTTTTTGCTTTTTGAAAACAAGTTTTTTAAAACTACTTTTTTCAGTTTTCAAAACATTAGTAGATAAGAAAGTATTTATAGGCTTAATTTTAAAAAACCAAATGGTTACCAAATGGGGTCTTAACAATCTTCTTTCCTTACCAATTGTGCAATGACGAAAGCACCCATCAGTAGCAACCCCGGGCGTTCGACGTAGGACCAGCTACGAGATCGAGTTACAAAGATCAAAGCCTGGCTGACAATACTCACTTGTAGGTAAAGAGCAGCCATCATTTCTTTAGGACTGTCCTTAATAGATCTTACACCAAATTTCTCCTGCATTGTACCATCATTTGATAAATAATAAAGACAAAAAGCGAGAGCGGAGCGGGGCCGGGAAAAGGATCGAAAAGAATCTTACTGGGAAGAAATCTGTCTCTTTCATTATCCAGAAGAATATGACAGTCATCAATGCTAAGTAACCTCCAAGCATAATGCCTGTTGCAAATATCTCTTTCAATTTCCAACTATCAGGTAATGGAGATGGCTTCACTCTATCCTTTGAAATGGTCATGATTGTACCTGTATGAGGAACCATTTTTGAGAGATTAGTAAACTAAAGAGATTGATAAAGAGTATCAAATTCCCATTGAAGAACAGAATACTGACCATCATTTAGAATGGCAATGATCAAAACCATGAATGGGGAGAAGTCAAATTTCCATATGAGGGCAATGAGCAAGAAACCAAACTGTTTATTGGCAATTAAAAGCAAAAACTCAGTAATTAAGAGATCCATTGTATAGATAGTATAAAAATCTATGCTTCTTTGTATGTATACAAACATGTTTATTTACATACCACGATACGTATTGTGATTGAAACTGCATAAATCTGCAAAAAGAGAAAAAAAAAGTGTACTTGTTAAATTCAATCATAAGATAAAATATTGGAATACCTTGAATTTGTTATTTGACGTTCTGTAGTTATGTTATTTAGCACCATATAAACTCTCTAACTCTACCAACGCCTCTAAATCTGTAATCTAATATTTTCTCTCTAATAATAAACTACTTTCTTACTTTGCTCTGGACATAGCTAGCACACTAAACTACGTAAATCTGTGTGTCGATTTTTTATTGTTTACGGTTTGTGTTTATCTTTGAAAAATGGTATGTATGTTGTATAAGACTCACTGTGTAATTCTTCATTCTCTGGAAGATAGCTCTACTTGTAAGGACAGCACTGATGATAACACTCAAGCCTGGCTCTGTGAGAACAATATCAGAAGCACCTCTAGCAGCCTCAGTAGCATCAGCAACTGCAATTCCAATGTCAGCCTTCTTCAGTGCAGGAGCATCGTTCACACCGTCTCCGGTCATTCCACAAATATGTTTACTCTCTTGCAGCTTCTTTACGATCTCGTATTTGTGCTCTAAACATCCAACAATAGAGATTTTAGGTACATAGTTATACAAATGAAAGTTTCATATCAGTTTATTTCAATAACTGGTAATTGAATATCAATCTCACCTGGAAAAACTCCAGCAAAACCATCTGCCTTTTCAATTAGCTCTTCTATAGGAATGCCAGCAAGGCTTTCATCCTTGTGTTGACCAAGTAATGATGCAGATGGGTACATGTTAGTCCCCATTCCAAGTCTTCTACCAGTTTCTTTGGCAATGGCTAGCTGATCACCTGCATATTATTAAACACGATAAGTCAATCAGTTGTGTTGCAACGCCCCCGAAACCTTTCGTTTATGCGTTATTTACGATTTTGGGCTTACGGTTTAGAGAGGTGCCATATATAAATCCTCTAACCCTATTGGCGCCTCTTGCAATCTATATTATCTTATATTATTTCTAATAATAAACTGTTCTCTCCCTCTGTCTGTGAATGTAGCTAACACATTGTTAATGAACCACGTAAATCTCTGTGTTGATCTTTACTGTTTACGTATTTCATAACAAGTTGAATTACCAGTAATCATCTTGACATTCACTCCTAGATTGAGAGCTCTTTTGATGGTTTCTCCACTGTCATGCCTTGGTGGATCAAACAGAGGCAATAATCCAACAAACTGCCATGGACTTCCAGGACTTTCTTTTCTTTTCTCAGGTACTTCCTGATGCAGCAATATTACACAACAATGATTAGAAAATTTTTCCCAAATTAAGTTTAATTCAGATTCATTGAACATGATTATAACCTGTCTCGCAACGGCCAGCGAGCGAAGACCGCGTTCTGCAAATTTATCAATAACAGCATGAGCCTTCTTCTTGACATCCTCCTTGCAGTTGCAAAGTGTTAAGATCTGCACACAGAAATTGATCATAAGAAAACACCATAGTTAGTAAACATTTGACTTGTTCAATGATCTTCGATGAAACAAACTAGTGGAAAAATTACGAATACCTGCTCGGGCGCGCCTTTGCTTGCTCGGTGCCAATTACCATCAGAATCAATGTAAGTTAGTGCTGTTCTCTTATCCACAGGATTGAATGGGAAGAAATGCACTTCTCTTATGGCTGCTCGTGCCTACATCGTTACGAACACGATGAATACCGATAGTATATATTATTATAATGATGTAACAAATAGTAATCAGGAAGAAGAAAAGCTACCTCTTTAGGATCAGCAAGCATTCCTACAATAGCAGCATCAATTGCATCTTGATTTTCGGTTCGAGAAGCTCTTGCAGCGAGCAAAATGACATGTTGTTTATCCACACCCTTAGTAAAAACCTCAACCAAATTTACATCAACACTAAGCTTGTTTAGAGTCAATGTTCCTGTTTTATCACTGCAAAGGACATCCATACCAGCCATTTCTTCAATGGCAGTCATACGCTTGGTGATGGCACCTTGTTGGGATAGCTTATGAGATCCAATAGCCATTGTCACAGACAAGACAGTAGGCATAGCAATTGGTATTCCACCAATCAAGAGAACAAGAAGATTGTCGATTCCGTCGCGGTATTTACGATGTTGAATTGGGTACATGACAATGATCTCAATAAGCATTCCTAACGCAATGGAACAAATACAAAAATTCCCAATTGCTGTAAGCACTTTTTGGAAATGACCAAATTGGTGAGTGCTGTCTACAAGATGTGCTGCTTTTCCAAAGAAAGTATGAACACCAGTGGCAATTACAACAGCTTCAATTTCACCTTGTTTGCAAGTTGAACCAGAGAAGATTTCATCCCCTGGATTTTTAGTAACAGGAAGTGATTCTCCAGTCAATGCAGATTGATCAACTTTCAAAGGATCGCCCTCGAGGAAGCGAGCATCGGCCGGGATAATATCTCCCAACTTTACACTAATTATATCTCCTGGAACCAAAATTGCTGCATCTTGCTCACTCCATTTACCATCTCTCAGCACCTGCAAATTCATCACATATAAGCTTGAACTTCAAGTGCTAAAACAGAATTTTCCCCAACTTCCCATTTGAAGGATCAACTCTAATCATATTCCAAGACAAGATAATGGAATCATAAGTATGATTAATTATCTTAAGCTTTATTAGTTCTAACCTTAGTTTTAGGGGCAAGACCAGCCATGAGAGCAGCAGCAGCATTACCAGCATTATTTTCCTCAATGAAACTGATTGTGGAGTGGATCACCAATAAACATATAATTACCACAAAATCTTCCCAATCTGGAGGCTTTCCACCACCATTTGCCAAAGCAATTGCCATAATAGCTGCAGCTTCCATAACCCATGACAAGGGATTCCACATGAACCCCAAAAATTTTAGTATTTTGCTTTCCTGTTCACAAATTAATCAAATTCATTAACACTAATTATAATTGGGGACATTATTTTAAACGACAAAATAAAATATTTACAAATATAACAAAATTTCACTATTAATCTGTCATAGACTGTGATAGACTGCGATTTACTACTATCTGTGTCACAACAAACTACAGATAGACATAGGTAGTAGTCTTTTGTTGTCTATTACCGTCTATCATAGATAGATAAAAAAATTTTGCTATATTGATAAATATTTTGGTTAATTTTCCAAACAAATAACTCTTGAAATTACATTTCAATAATGGATATTTTTTTCCCTCTTCAGTGAATTAGAAATTACCTTTTTCTCTTCTAATTTGTTGGGACCAAATAATTGGAGTCTGTTTTCTCCTTCTTGAGTTGAGAGACCTTCTGGGCCACATTTCAATTGTTCAAACACTTCTGCAACTGGTATTTTCTCCTGTATTTACATTTAAATGCATTTGATTTTAGAAAAAAAAACTATTTATACTAAAATTGATTTTCATACAAGCATATTCATGTATTTGGTTTCAAGCTTTTAAAAATGATTTTAAATTATTAAATTTGATTTCAAAAGTCACTTTAGAATTATCAAATTACTGAAAATAATTTTTATCATACTAAAATCACTCCAAAACATAATCTTAGCAAAATTGCATTTTTTTTTTTTTAATGATTGGATAATTATAAACAGGAAACAAGATCTTTGCTTGTTTATTTATTAATTTAGCTACATATTGAAATAAACTAAGCAAAATGATTATAATTGCAAAGTCCAAGTGTTTCCCCAGTTCAAATAAAAAGGTTCTATTTGGAAGATGGAGCAGGCATATATGGTACACAAAGGTATATCCTTCTTCTTCAATAACACATTGGATATCCAACAGCATATTAAATATAAGGTTAAAAATATAATTTTCATCCTAATACTTGGTGTTTTCAATAAATTTTAAATTTAATCCAATTTTTATTGAAATTGATTCAGTAATAATAATAATTTTCAGGTAAAAAATAATATGTGAATATATTTTTAAAATTTATAGTAAAAATGTTAATAAAATAATAAAAAAAATAATAGTGGAGAGTAAATTTAAGATTTATTTGTATCTGAAAATATAAAAACTAAGTTAAACAAATCTAAAAATAGAAGAATAAAAAATATTTTAATCTAATTATAAATAACATGAGGTGGGAGGGCAATAGAGGGAAAAAAAAATAGTCCATCCATAATTGTATTAAATTGTACTGAATATATTTATTGTAACCCTTTTATTCTTCTTTCACTAACTAATTATTTATAGATAAATTGATAAAAACATCTACCTGTTGGAGGTTTAAATCCCCATTGACCTTAAAAACTCATTTATTATATATTCGATAGCTCCCCCATCCAATATGAATTTCTTAAGTCAATTGAAACACAATTTATTAGTGGTCACTATATATATATATATATATATATTGATAGCTCCCCATCCAATATTAATTTTTTGAGGTCATTTATTATTATATTATTATTATATTATTATTATTATTATTATTATTATTATATATATATATATATATTTTCCTATTTTATTTTGATTTATGTAATTTTAAATGTCCAATTTGAGTTCTCTTAGGTAAAAAAATATAACGTAATCCTAATGGTTATTTTTGAGTTTTTTTTAATTTAATAAATAATTATAATAATTTTTGAATATATTTGACAAACAACTAATAGAATTTCATTTTTTTTTGGAAAAGTTAACAAGAAAAAAAAAAAATATATATATATAGACTAATTTTAAGATTTATTAAAAGTATATAAAGTAAAATTAACTTTTGAAAATCGAAGATCAAAATAGTATCTAATTATACAAAAAAAAAAAAAATTGCTAGGGAATTTTTCACAAATAAAAAAATGTCAAATTATTTACAGAAAATATAAAAAAAAATACTGATAGACATTGATAAACTTCTATCAACATCTATCAGTAATATACTTCTATCATTTCTATCACTGATAGACCCTTATCAGTGTATATTACAACTATCTAAAAAAATTTCTATTTTGTGTAAACAGTTTTTCTTATTTTTCTATTTTTAAAAATTCTCCAAATTACTATAAAAAAATATCAAACTATCTATAAATATAGAAAAATTTCACCGTCTATGTCTATTAAAATTTTTCTATATTTGTAGATAGTTTGACTCATTTTTCTATATTTGAAAACAAAAAAAAAATTACAAATTTAGTCGTTTTGAGAAAGTTAGAATTTAGTTTATAAATTTTATAATTAGAATTTACTTTCTACTAGTTCATAAAATTCTCCTAAATAATTTCCACGGCTATTTATGAGAATTTTATAAAAATATAAAGAAAAAAAGCTTATGAAATCACAGTTATATTGACCACTTTCGTACTGTTACATGCATGCAAATGCATGATATGATGATTGCTTTTATTCCAAAATTTCAATAATTTTCAAACTTAAAGACAAGAAAAACCAATTAGGTCGAATTAAAATCAAAGAAATTATATATGAGATAGAAAATTAATAAAAAAAAATAAAAAAGTATTATAAAATTGGTAAGATTGAATCGATTAATTTCAGAAAATTAATTTGAGGATGAAGAGAAATTAGAGGGAGATTAAAAGGTAAGTACCAGGTCAACAGTTTCGTTCTTGATCTCCTCCAGACTCAGTTTTCCGGCCATTTTTCTTCACTGCTTAATTAACAGACACAAACTTAATTAATTAATTATACCAGAAATCGCCCGCAGAAGCTTTTTTCAGTGGAAATTAAGAGAAATAAAAGTAGAGAAGAGCCATTGACTTTAAGAACAAACTTATAAAGACGTTCTGATTTTCTTCACTCACTCTGCATCTCCTTTTATACCATCATCATCATCATCATTATTATAATTAATTTTCAGTCCAACAATTGAAGTTTCAATGGCAATTTGCAAACCGATATATTAAAAAAAAAAAAAAAAAAAAAAAAAAAAAAAAAAAGGGTTGGTTAAGACTTTTCAATATTGATGATGCAAAAATAGAAAATGCACTGACCTTTGAGAACTATAAAATAAAGAAAGGTCAGAAGTTTGAGTTAAAAATGAGTTATAATTTAATTGGAAAATTATCATAAACGAACAAAATATTAAATTATTTACAAATATGGAAAAATTTAATTGTCTATCATCAATAATAGAAGTCTATAGCTTTTTATTGTTCGATATAATTCTATCGTGGTTTATAGACAGTAAAATTTTTCTATATGTGTAAATAGTTTGACTCATTTTTCTATATTTAAAAACAACCCTAATTAATATGTATTTATTTTCTTGGATGGAGGAGAGGGCAGTTGGCTTTGAAGTTCTCAATATGAGAACTATAGAATAAAAAATAAGTCAAAAGTTTAAATTATGAGCCATAATGATGTATTTAAAGGGGAGGTTTAACTTAACCCTCCTCCTATTAGGATATCGGTTTTTTCCTAATCTCACACAAGCTAGAGAAAATCTTTATTTTATTATGTCAAAAAAAAATTACTTTATTTTATTATGTCAAAATTATTCACCCATAACATAAATAATAAAATGGACATTTTGAAGGTTGAAGAATAAAAATAAAACAAATTTTGAAGTTCGAAAAAAAAACATGAATTTGAATTTATTATATCAAAATATCTCCCTTTTTACAAATATTATTTTTTTTTCATACAAAAAATTATCTTAATTCTCATGGTCTACTTAATAATTCTTCAAAAAAAAAAAAAATCTCTACTTACTTTCTGTTACATGTAATAAGATTTCTCTATTAGATAATGTATATAAAATTATTAAATTGATTGAGATAGCTTATTCAATGCCAATACAACGATGGAAAATTTAGAGTCGAAAACAAAATAATATAAGAGTTCAAAGTAAAAAATATATATTTTAAACTATTAATTTATTTTTATGTTCAATATTTTAGAGTAATTTCAACTTGTTTTCCCTTTCCCAAACCGGTGAAGTCATGAATACTTTTACTAAAGTTTAAATATTACTTTAGTATTTGTATTTTTGGCTTTATTTATTTTTATTTTCGTATTTTTAAAATATTTATTTTCATCTTTGTACTTTTAAAAAAGGACTATCTTGGTTCATTTATTTTCATTTTTATTTCATTTTTAAATAATCAAAATAAATCAAAATTGAAAGTATAAGGATGAGAATGAACCTTTTGAAAGTACAAATAACAAAATAACACAAATTAAAATATAAAAATTAAAGTAGTATTTAAATTTTAAACAAAAGAATACAATTATAATTTTTTTTTTCTTCTTTTTTAAAGAAAAACATCAAATTGTTGTTTATAATAATTAAGAAGACAAAAAAAATATATATATATTTTTGATACGAACTGCCAAAAACAACCCGTTTGCAAACAATAAACAACACTAAAACGTGAGCGTGATCGAATGACAACAGCAAAGCCATGACGAAGCCTTCTCTAGTTTTCTTTCTTCTTAGGGATGTCAACTCTAATAATTGCTCTAACAACATTATTTTTAAAAAAAAATTAAGAAAAAATTACTATTTTAGTCCATAATTTTGAATAATATATGCCTTTAGTAAATGAGTTTTTGAAACATATCTTTCTAGTCTCAAATTCTTTTTAGAATAGATGCATTTTGCTCCTAAAATTTTAAAATATACCTTTTAAGTGTCTGAATTTTTAAAAATGGATTTAAAATATTGTTGCAGTAATTTTTTATTATTAAATTATTTTTATTTTTGTAATTCAAAATGTCATATAATTATATAAATAATAAGAAAAATTTTAAAATAGAAAAAATAAGGAAAACTATTTACACAAAATAGCAAAATTTTTAGATAGTTGTGATAGACGCTGATAGAAGTTTATCATTGATAGATATTGATAGAAGTCTATCAATATCTATCAATGCTTTTTTTGCTATTTTCTGTAAATAGTTTTACATTTTTTTTATGTCTAAAAATTTTCCTAAATAATAATAAAAAAAAGTTAAGGACATTTTAAATATGTTCTTAAAAACTTGAGGACTTTATTTTGAAAACTCAAAAACCAAATACATTTATTTTAAAAAATTTGTAGACTAAAGAATGTAGTTTTTTTTCAAAAAAAAAAAAAAAAAAAAAAAAACTCAACACAGCCAATTAAAATTTATGATAATGAATTATTGAGGTGTATCTTTGTTACACATGTGCCAAAGATACTTTAAAAAAATGATTTAATCAATGACTGTTTATTGAAACTTTTAAATTTTAATTTTTTGTTTACTTTAGTATCTGACTTTTATAATATACCTATACTTTTCTAGATTTTTTAGTCTTATAATATATTTTTAAAAAAATTATATTTCGCTATCTCCTAATTGATTGTTATAGGGTTTTGAGTGGAATGCCTATACATTGATTGTTTATTTATTTTGGAGAAAGTGACTAATTAATATAAAACAGGAAAATTTGAGAATAAATGACATTCAATTTATTTGGTATTTTAATTTATTTTTTTTTAGAAAAATACATTATCAAATTAACACAAATCGCATACTTGTCAATGTCCTCAAACAGAAAAATCATCAGACAAAAAACCGCTCTCTTCTTCAAAAAAGTCATATACAAAGTGCATACAAAAATTTTGAAAATGAGAAGCACAACGAACAAAGCTGTTTGCAACAAAATTACAAATTCGAACATATTTGGAGAAGGTAACATCACCCAATTGAAAAGTCATGACTTCCACAAACATTTGATAGTTTGAATTAAAAATTAAATATTATTTAATTTTTATTTATGAATCAAATAGTCTTCAAAATTATTATTATTTATTATAATACTAATAGAAGTTAGATTTTGAAGGTATGCATTCACAATTAATTATGAAATTAGTCTTTGCAAAAAAAAATAATTATGAAATTAGCTGTTTAATTGATTTTTCTCAAATATATATAGAGATAAAGATATATATTTAATTTAATGAGCATTGACAAGTAATAAAACATGACTCATGATTAATGTATAACCAATTATATTTTTATTCTCAACTCTAGGCAATATTTATGCCTGGGATGATACTTTAATTTTAGGATAAGAAATGTGTGACACAACCTTTTTTTTTTTTGTAATAATTAATTTTTGTAATTATTTTTATTTTTTCTTAATTATAGTTTATTCTCGCCCATAATATGAAGTCACACAAAACAATAATGTGAGTATTTAAATCAAATTTTACATTTGAAAACTATTTTAATAAAAGTCAACTAAAAAAATGATTGAGAAGTTTTCAAGTTTTTAATATGTTTATTTATTGGAAAGTTGACATTAAAAAAATTAAGTAAGTTTTGCCTAACTTGCCTAACCTTAGAAGATAAACAGGAATAGTCAATCTCAATAGCATTGACTTAAATTGAATTTTCAAGATAAAACTATAATATAATTAATTAAAACTTAGTACATAAATTAATTTACATGCACAAATCGCAACTTTTCTTCCATGGTGATGTGTAATTTTTGTTTCATTTAAATAAATATGTAAAGATTGAATTTTGAGTCCGAAATTGAGAGTGAGTGCAAGACAAAATAAATAAATAAACGGCGTGAGAAGTTAGCCATATTTGTTGACTTTTTTTTTTTTTTGGTATTTTGCTATAACTATAGGCCATATTTTCGTTGTATTCAAAGTTCTTTAGATTTTCTATTTTCTTTGCTGTTATTATTATTATTATTATTATGGGGAAATTTTGATAGATAGAAAAAATGTCAAATTATTTATAGAAAGTAGCAAAAAAAAATATGGGTAAACATTGATATCTTTCTATTAGCATCTGTCAGGGATAGACTTCTATCATTTCTATCACTGATAGACGACTTCTATCAGCGTCTATCACAACTATCTAAAACTTTTGTTATTTTGTGTTAATAGTTTCTTATTTTTCTATTTTTAAAAATTTTCCTTATTATTATTATTTTCTCGTGGTCTTTTTTCTCTGAAAAAAGGAGAAAAATATACGTGGCATGTGCGAGTTGATTTTAAATATATTTGGGAATAGCTTTTGTATCACTATTTAAATTTAGAAAAAAATGAATCTTTTGTAATAATTTTATGAGTGATAGATGATAATAGTCTATCAATTTCTATCACTAATAGACGGTACAATTTATTATATTTGTAAATAAGTTGACTCATTTTACTATCTTTGAAAATAATCCTAATTTTATTGTTTAATTTTCTAAATATTTTAAAACTTTTGCTGAACATTTTTTTTACTTAGTTTAACAAACATATCAAATTTTTGACAAAAAGATAAGTAATAGAATAGATACCTTATTTATTGAGCTAGGTTCAAACTAATAATTTTTTGTATTATTTTATTTAGAAAAATACTTGAGTGGCATCCATCTTTTCATAAGACTTAGCAACTCACGGGAAAATTTTCTATACTACAGCAGTATAAACAATTTTCTATACTACCTTCACTTGTTGTGTGTCACATCAACGTGCTTTAAAAAATAAGGTGGGACTCATTGACATTAATGTGAAATCCATGAGTATTTATGAAAGTAAATTTATAGTGTGAACAAGGAGAGTATGATACTCCTGTAGTACTAGAAAAATTCATACATCTCACTTAGACAGTATGTCATGTTGCATATTTTTCTCTTTTTTCTTTTATAATATTTTTTTTTCTTACTTTGTGATTAGAGTGGACACTATAAAAAAGAGGTATAACCCAACATGTAACTAAGTATTAATGATTTTTTATCTATTTCTCTTTGACTTTTTTCCCTCAAGGAGAAAAGTATACGTGTGATTTGTTGCGTTTAAAATCAATATTCGATTGAATATTTTCTTTTTGGTAGAAATCTATTACAAAAAAATATTTTAATTTTGAACCAAAGAAAAGCAGAGTTTTACTCATCCATGCCTCTACATGTCACTTTGTAATTAGTGAGTTTTGATGATTAAGCTCCTACATCATTTCTATGTGTATTTTTTTTCAAATTTGTTTTCACCAAGGATGAAAATATCTGTAGATATGTCGATATATCCGTAAATCGAAGAGTTACGTTTGATATTGATATTAAATATCTATAGATATCTCCAACATCTTTTGTTATGCTTGTAACACATAAAAATGTCACTTATTTAGTCCAATATGAACAAGAATACTAATAACAATATTCATAACTTAATTAGTTTAGGAGTAAAAATAACTTAATTATTAATCTAAATAATTTTTATAAAATTCGTGATTTATATAAATATTTGTCGATATAGATATTTTGTCGATATATCCGTAAAATTGAAATGTCGATATCAATATCGACATTGATATTTTAATCCTTGGTTTTGACTATATCTCTTCATCTTAAACTTCGATTTGGGTGATTCAAAGGCGTTAGAACCGTTGTTTTCAGCTCTTTACGCTATGGACTCTTCAAATACCAAAATTGTTTGCAAATAACTTGTTAGCTCTTTAGTAGTTTTTTTTCTTTACCTAAAATATTTGTAATTTTTCCACTTTAAAAAATAGAACATAATGTTAGATTTTTTGACAAAATATTAGAAGTGCAGTTGTCTCACATAAAAAAAAAGTTTAGGAAAGTCATGGACTTGTCCTACATTGAAAATGTTTTGAAAAGTCATGAGCTTTAAGCATTCTAAAAGGAGTCTATGCCTTTGGTTTTTCAATTACTCCAGTTATAAACACTTTAAACTTAGTGTGTTAATTCTAGTTAAATTCATTTTATATATTCTCTAATTTGAGAGTAAGAAAGGGTATAACTAGTATGAAAGCTTTGAGAGAGTGCTCTTATAATTGAGGTCGGGAGAGAGAATTATTCGCTATGATTGTAACAATTTTTCACATAGTGGATTTTATTTCTTGTTTATGATTTTTTTCCGAATTAAGAGTTTTCTACATTAATTCTTATGTTTCTAGTTTTACTGCTTTCTTTTAATTTTTCTATTATTTTTCTACTTATTTTTACTATGGGAGATTTTTCCCAACACATAATTGACGCACTTGAACCTCAGTGCAATATATAACTTTCTTTTTCAGTTCTCTCCATTTTGTTGTTTTCCGTTATAATATATTCTTCTTTTCTTCCCGCCACCGTCACTGCATTCTTTTTGCCTTTGCTCTCCGTGCAAATATATATATATGTTTTCTTTATGTATCTTAACTCAAAATCCATATCTTACATGACGTACTTTTCCATTTGAGCTTTATAATCCGCACTGCATTTTTCACCAATTTCAAGGATTCATTGACTTTTCATATATTTCTAAAGAATGTTAGTACCTTGACGTTACTTGTAATGAGAAAGGTGTTGGAAATTCCATTTTTGTATATGTTAGTCCTTTTTTTTTAGAGAATACTCACTGGTTATTCATTTCACATATGATGGGAGAATTACAATTAACAGAAGAAAATAGAATAAATATTGAAAAACAGACACGTAAATAATTAGGTTTAAGCGCATATATTTCACTCTCTTTTAAGAGATTCAAGCCTTTTGCGGTGTGTATTGAAATTCTTAATATCAACCACCAGTGTAACCGATATTTTCTGGCATGTCCCCTCCAGGATACAATAATCCAACTAAAACGTTGTGTAGCTCAAATCACTCTACACTGAAAGATTGAGGTCAAAACTCCACAACTAAAACACCCTTCTTTTGGCCAATTGCTCTTTTGAGAGCTAAAGAGAGAAAGATATACTGATTATTAACTGGTGTATTTTTTAGAGCAAAGTAAGGACCTATTTATAGTAAAACTAGATCTAAAATTTATTATGCAATTTATTTAACATTCACCAAATATGTTTTTTCATATTTGAAAACTCTCTTATTAAATCTCAAATTGAAATTTCATAAGCAAACCTATTAAACATTAAAAAATGTAACAACAAAACATGTATTACTTTGGTTGATTCAAGTGGTGCACAATATGATTTAAAGATATGAAATGTTTATAGATAGAAGTGCCAAGGTTTGTGATGGTTTCTGAATGTTATTTAGTAGTTATTTAAATTCTATATCTTATAACGGTTGAATATTCCAATTATTATGCTAAAGTGAGCATAACTTAAAAGTAATTGT
This sequence comes from Lagenaria siceraria, assembly GCA_002890555.2. Taxonomy (NCBI): domain Eukaryota; kingdom Viridiplantae; phylum Streptophyta; class Magnoliopsida; order Cucurbitales; family Cucurbitaceae; genus Lagenaria; species Lagenaria siceraria. The sequence continues at coordinate 21,576,789 of CM016492.1, read as the reverse complement.
TCAAATCAGAGGTTCAAATCTTCACAGAACATTCAAATCTTCACAGAACATTCAAATCATCGATGGTGCAACTAGAATGAGAAAGATGAAAAGGATTCTAAAATTTTGCTCTTCTTTTACAATTCAAAGACTTGAAAGTCAACATGTGTACGAAAAATGGAAAAAAAAAAAAAAAAAAGAGCGATGAGATTGAGAAGAAAAAAATTATATTCTGAATACATAAGACGTATTGAGCAAAAGGAAGTTCTATATGAGAAAATAACTCCATTTAATTAATTAAAAGTATAAATTAAAGGCCCTTTAAATAAGGTCAAACAAAGAAACAAACTAATTCAACATAATAGCAAGATATCAACTGATTTACAACTATTGTACATTAGAGTTTACAAGTCTCTTAATAAAGAGTCTGTGTTTGCTTCTTTTTTAAGCTTGCTTATAGTATCTCTTTGTGGTTAAACCCATCGAGCAAGCATGAAGAGGTGATATATACATCAAAGGAAAGTAAAGTGTCATGGAAGGCCCGTCATGATACAAGCTTGTCCAGCCGCTAAGTATTGATTTGGCCTCACATTCTCAAGGATCAATATGGCTTTTTGGTGAGCTAGTCTCTTCTGTTCATGTTGAGGTTAGACTTTTTGTTGAGTTTTGGACAAGTTTGAATTTTGATATTATTTAGATTGCCCTCAGTTCAGCTACTCATACTCATATTACATTAGAGGAATATCATGTTTCTTTCCTTGCATGTTTTAAAGTTGATTATAGCACCCTTTGTGTTATCTTTCGATTGATCTATGCTAATTGCTATTTATGTGCTACTTTTGGTTTTACTACCATCTTCTTTTCCTTAAATCTTTCTCGCTTGAACTCTAATTCAAAATGCATTGGAATAATCGTCTTTCCGAGCTCTACATGATGAACATACTTTTGAAACATTAAAAATATGAGTACAAAAAATTGAGCTTGTTATCATTAAAATATTTGGTTTGATTGAAGCCCTAAAGTTAACAAACACTTTAGAATAGTCTACGCACTAATCAATGCCAATAACTTTGAGATCAAAATAAGTCTCGTTCAGATGGCTAAGCCTGTTTGACGAGAGGAACGTCTAGATCGTTTTTCGTCATCTTGATAAGAGGAATATTCAGGTATGAAATGTTCAAGTCATTTTAGCCTATTCAACAAGCAAAACATTTAGGTTTTGAACATTCATATCGTTATTAGTTGACTCCAACAAGAGGAATGTTCCAAATTAACAAATAACTTCACAGCTCTCTTTGGTGGCATTCCAGTGCATGCTTTGATTGGAATCGTCCTGTCGAGCAGCATCTTGACCTTCCTCTTCCGATCAACGATCCACATCTCGACCTAGCAAAATTCAATTAAAATTACAGACCCAACAAGCAGCTCAACTTGAAGAATAATATAAAGTTCCACTAAATTAATTAATCGTTCCTTATAATATTTCATAAATATATATAAAAAAAACATAAATATTGGAAAGGTTAAAAAATAATAATAATAAAATACATACCAACTTTGCCTTCAGTTACAATATTACCTTTGACATTTTATAAATATTTCGAGACTACCACTAGCGTAGGAATCCTTTCAATTTTCAAAGGATAGTTAGGACTTGAAATGCTATTTATTACACAAAATTTTAAGCTAATTCCACTTGAGACCCCAACTTTTAATTTTGTTTGATTTAACTTCTTAAATTTAAATTTAAACTTACTATTTGTATTGAATAGCTTTCAATTTTGTGTTTAATAGATCATTGACCTATTTACCATTTTTGAAAAAAAAAAAATTTAAATAGCAATATGTAGAGTAGGAGATTCTAACATCTAAGTTCTTGGACCATAGTATTTGTTTCATGTTGGTTGAAATATGTTTGTGTTGGTAAATACACGAATCTATTGTTGTGACCTTATATCTAATAAATTTGTTAACTATAAAAGGAAAAAAAATATTGATTATTTCAATAGATATCTATTGAATACAAAAACTAAAAGTTTAAGATTTATCTAACATTTTTAAAATTCATAAGAAACTAATAGATAGTTAATAAAATTGGATTATTAGATATAAACATAATAGTTTAGACACTATTAAACACATATTTATTAGATGTGGCCATAAAAGTTTAAATGTCAAATGCATAATTTAACAAAATTGTAAATTTTTTATTTTAGTTATGATTTATGAATACCCAAAAAGAAATTTTTTTAGGGAACAAAAAGAAATATAGTTGATAATTATAACAAAAATTATTTTAGAATATGATTGAAAGCGAATATTGTTCCTTATCTTCTAAAGTTGAAAAGTTTGGACCAAAGTGAACTTCGTAGAGAAATTAGAGTTTAGTCACCATGGTTTAAAAGTTAAAATTTAGTTTATTTAGTTTGATAAAATCTTATAAATAGTTCCTAAAGTTTAATAAAGTTTTCATAAATAGTCCGGATGAATTTTATCTAATTATATACCATAAGGATTAATTTATAACTTTTTTTTCAAACTATGGAGACTAAATTTATAATTTAATCGAATATTAAAAAAATTGTTTTGAAATCTTTTGAGATTTTTAATTGGCATCGCTTGCCTCTAGGAGGTCGGAGTTTCGATCTAAGTCACGGTTGGACTCTCAAATCCCAAAATTGGGCCGTAGAACTGAAGTGAATTTGGGCCTGGAAATTGATTGTGAAAGCGACAAAATTCAAAAGTGAGGAAGCTTAATGGGCCGTGGGGGCACAATCGTAGAAATGGGCCCATGGGCAAAGGAGAAGAGATTTTAAACCCAAGAGGAACGATTGAGAAATGGAGGATTGTTTTACGGCGTGTTTAGATTTACTTTTTAATTACTTATAATTTTTTTCTTGACTAATAAATAGGGAAATTGCTATAAACAGAAAAAATATCAAACTATTTACAAATATAGAAAAATTTTACTGTCTATCCGTGATAGACCGCGATAGAATTCTATCGCTCAAGCAAATAAATTCTATCGCTTGAGCGATAGAAAGCGATAAAATTCTATCGCTGTCTATCTGTAAATTTTTTCTATATTTATAAATAGTTTGACTCATTTTTCTATATTTGAAAACATCCCTAATAAATACTTATTTAAACACTTAGAAAATCAATTGTAATAGTCTCTTAATATTTTTAGTAAAGATAGAAGTGGAGCATTGTTTTTGCTTTGAAAGAATGAAGGAGGAGTCAGAAATAACCCTTTTAAATTTTACTTTTCAAAACTAGCACGCTTTTTGCAAACTCGTTAAAATAATTTTTTTCGGTGTTTTTGATAGACCATCGAAATTTGTATAGAAAGTTTATTTTTTAAACTTAAATCAAAACTATCGATTCTTTAGAATCTGGACCAATATGATGATTGAGATTCATATAATTTTCCCAAATCTTAATTTTTACTACCAAATATTACAAGATTTAGAGAAAATTAAAAAAGATAATTGGTAAATCATTTAGATAATCGGTACATCAATTTAGAAATTTGTGTAAACATAATTGGATATAAGATTTGCAAAGATTTTTATATAAGATTTGTAAAGATGAGAAAATTTGAAAAAGATAAGAGTTGGTATAAGATTTGGAGAGATTGCACATAATTTGAAAGAATTATGTGGATCCCAGTGTTAATCCCTAATAAAATAACATTGAGATTCTATATATTTGGGCTTTCTCGGTGAAATCTCAGCCAAGACTAATAACAAGATTCTATATATTTCTCAAATCATATCCAAATTTTTACAAAATTTGACCTTTCCCAAAATTTAAAAATGAAAGTACAATCATCTACTATCTATTTTGATAATTAGTAAATTCATTTGAAAATTTAGAAATTCAGATAATTGTGAAAAAAAAATGGGTGAAAATTTTGAAAAATTACGAAGATTTGATATAATATTTGTTAAAAATAAGAGAAAATTTGAAAAGAAATAAGATTTGATATAAGGTTTGAAAAGATTAAATAACATTTGAAAAAATTAGTAGAATTTTGGTGTTAATATTGAGTAGATTTCAAAACAATCTATAAGATGAAAAAGTTAATTTTTTATCAAAATTTCGGTAGTCGATCTCGGTCGAGATTGACGAAGAAAAATTATAACAATTTAAAAAAAGTACATGAAAACTTTAGAAGGTTAATTGTAACCATTTTGGAAGGATGAGGTTTCTATTGAGATTTTGTTGTCTTGCGATGGGTCATATTGACGAGCTGGTAAGGGAGGGAAGATGCAAAGTGGAGAAAAGATTATTCTTGGAAGCTCCTAAATCTCGTCTTGCGGAGGTTGGCAACTTTCTATGGTTGGTGGGAGGAGATATGAATGAGATAATTAGCTAGCTCCTTCTCTAAAAAGGATAGGTATGTCATAGAATTGAGTACTAGATCATAAAGGAGTTTCGAGATGCCCTCGATTATTGCCAGTTACAGGAGATGGGGTTTGAAGGTATGATAGTTTCACATGGATTAATCGGAGATATGAAAGAAAAATGGAAAAAACAAATCGAGGGCTGTAGAGATGTTGTTAAACAAGTATGGCAAAGCAGATGCTCAAGAAGCTTTTAAGGGAGTGTTTGGAGGCACGTAATAGAATGAGATTGGATCGATTGTAATGATTTAAAATTCATGTTTGGATTGAGCATTTTGGATCCCATTTCTAATATTAAACTTATTTAGTTGCAACCATTTTTAACCAAACCCGTTTTCATGAAACGTATTCCAACACTTCTCTGATTTTTTGTAATCCTCGTTACATTTCAACCTTCCAAACAACTCCTAGAAGTAGGAGTGTTACAAAAAAAAAAATATTGGTTCAGATCGAATTTTGATTGGAAAAATCGAACCAAATTGATGGTATACTCTTAAAAATAAATTCTTAACAATATTAGGTATGTTTTAGTGTTTTAATTATTATGGTGCATATATATTTATTGTTTAGAGAAAAGATCAATTATTATAGAGTGTGTATAATATTTATTTAGAAAGTATCCAGAGAAGAATTTAACCCAATTTTAATTTAAAATTAATAAAAAATGACCAATTCAAAACAAAATTAGAAATAAAAATTAAATTTTGGAAGAGAAAAAAAAAGTCAAAGTCAAAAACCAAACCGATAATAAACCGAACCAAATAAAAATCAATCCATTGGTTTTGTTCTTTATTGGACGTCAATTTGGATCTTTTCTTTATAAAACCAATTGATTTGGTTTGATTTTTGGTTAGACTCCAAAACTGACCAAACTGAATCGACTATCACCCCTACTCAGAAGTCTTGAGATGTGGGATAAAACTAAGGTTAGTGGGTCTCTCAAAAGGGCACTCGAGAAAAAAGAAGAGGAAATAGGATTTCTTTATCAAAGAATGGAGCCTAACTAGAGAATAAGAGTCACTAAAGTCGAGAAGGATCTTTAAGATGCTACGTGATGAAGAAGAGATATATTAGAGAGCTAGAGTTGAGGAAGGTTAGATTTATTGAGGTGACTGTGATGCCAAGTAGTCTCATTAAAGAGCCTAATATTTTGAAACTTAAAAACTAGATTGAAACCAAACTAAAAAATTAAGGACTAAATGGAAATTAATCTCAAAACTAAAGGACCAAACAATGTAATTTTCCAAAAAAAAAAAAATAATAATAAAGGGACAAGAGCATGTATTCAATCAGAAAAAATGAAAGGAGCCCATGTACTAAAACAACAATATAATGAAGGGGCAGTGGCGGATCCATAAATTCAAGTGAGAAGGGGCACAAATGTATATAATGTTTAACCGTTTAGCTCGTTAATTTATAGTCTTGTGTTTATATATAATCCATAAACTTAAAAATTGTCTGACAGATTTCTTAATTTTCATTTTTGGTGTTTAATAGATTCTTAAAATTAAATGTTATATTAGACATTACATTTAATTTGTGCTTAATAGATATGATTAGACATCTTTTTAAAATTATTGTATTAATTAGCTATAAGAATTTTAAATTTAAGGTTCAAATGGACACAATTTTATTGTCTTATAAAATAGTTACCCTGGTCTGATGGATGTAAATATGCCCCTTAACTGCTGCAACATCAAAGTTGTTTTGATACATACTGGCAAACATTTTATTTAATATCTAAATAAATACATTTTTTTATTTATAATTAAAAACAATATATACAAATATAAAACGTCACCCGTTGAGGGGGGCACGTGCCCCTGGCCCCTTCATAGATCTGCTCCGTGAAGGAGTCTTTTCTATAATTTAGGTCTTGTTTGATAACTATTTGATTTTTTATTTTTGGTTTTTTAAAAATTAAGTCTATTCCTCTAAATTTCTTACCATGTGTTTAATCTATTTTACGTAAAATAGTTAAGTTCTAGGGAAATTGTTGTGTATAGAAAAAAAAACAAAACTAATTATACATATAGAAAAAAACTCAACCCATGCTTTTCTATTTCCTACTGTTTTTTTTGTATATGTGTAATTAGTTTTGATTTTTTTCTATTTTTGAAAAGACCCCTAAGTTCTAAGCTAAATTCCAAAAACAAAAACAATATGACCCTATTTAATAACTATTTAGTATTTGATATTTAGTTTTTGAAAATTAAGCCTATAAATATCATTTCTATCTCTAAATTTATTGCTTTGTTACTTACGTTTTAATATATTTTTTCTCCTATCTTCTTCTTTTTTACCCAAATTTTGGAAAGAATACACTTTAGTCTATAAGTTTTGGATTTGGTTGTATTTAGATTCCTCAGTTTTCAAACTCAGCAAGTTTACACTTGAAGTTTGCTTTTAGTCCGCAGGTGATTGCTATTTTTTTTTTCTTCCAGTTTTTCTTCTCTTCTCTTTTCACCATAATCTTCTTCTTTCTCCTCCTCCTCCTCCATCGCTAGACGTTGTTGGCCGCCATAATTTTTCTCTTGTTGTTCCTTACCTTTCCATCCTCATTTCAAACAAAAAGGGAAAAGGAAAGAAAATAAAAGAAAAGAAATACAGATATGGATTTGGACGACAAGCTACGATCGACCAGATCTACGACGTGGAGGAGGGAGGGACAAGAGAAGGAGAAAGAAGAAGATGATGGAGAAAAGAGAAGAAAGAGGAAGGAGAAGAGAAGGAAACAGAAAAAAAAAAACCAACGATCATTGGTGGTCGTGTGATGAGTGGCGACCATCGGTGGTCGACGGTGAGTGGCTGTTGGCAGTGGTGGGAGCCATGTGAGGAAGCGAAGGTTTGAAAGGAAGGAAAAAAAAAAGGGAAAATTTTTTAAAAATATATAAAAAATTAGAGAAAAGTTTGCCAATTTAATTCCTAAGTTTTCAAGAATAAGTTTAAAACGTCCCACTAATTAAAAAAATGTTTATATGCTTAAGTGATGAGTTAGATAATAATACTATTTTTTTCTCTCATCTCTCTTCTTTCTTTCTCTCTCCACTATATGCTAAACTTATAAAAAAAAAAAAAAAAAAAATTAAAACAAACTTAAGAAAAAAAAAAAAAAATCTAGATATGGTTATTATGAATTGTTGTAACTTATCCTTAATTTTAGGCTAATTTAGAGGCGGCTAATTTAGAAGTTTAGACATAGACTTTCCAAGATTATTTTTACTGTTTGTGTATATATTTAACCATGTATTCTTCATTGTAAAAGGTGAGATTATCAATAAAATATCATTACATTAATAAATAAAAAACGAAAGAAAAAAAAACAAAAAATATTTAAGTGTTGTTTGAAAGATTTTTTAGATTTAGAATATGAAACCAAATATTATATTAGTATATGAGATTTTTGTTTCTCTTTTCACCAAGATTTTTATGGTTTTTGAGAGGTTAGTTTTTTAAATCTTTTTTGTCTGTAGTTTTAGTTAGAACATTTTTATGGTTTTTCAAAACAGATTTGGTGTGATCTTTTATATCCAATAAAATTGAAAAAATGGAATTGGAACCTATTTTTCAAGGTTTATGTTTTTTCTTTCTTTAATTTCACGAGATTGTGCATAAATTTTTCCTAACTCTCTTCTAATTCATTTGAGTTGACTGTTAGATGTAATAAAATTTTATTGTGATCCATTAAAAACGCTTTTAGTTTTAAAACTATGATTAAACAATTAGATTAGATTTTCAAAATTTGCAAGAGAGAATAATAAGGAACTTATATGGGATTGCAATCAAAATGTTGGATATTAGCTAACATGGGAATAAAAATTAACACTTAAAAAATGTTTAAAACATACTTTTTTTTTAATTAAAAAAATATTTAAATCTATTCTTGAAAATTCATGAACTAAATTGGCTAATTTAAAATCTGAGGGACTAAATGTATCCATTTTTAAAAATTCAAGATAGTTTTTCTAAAAAATTATTAATTAAAGAATTAAGGAAAATATATTATTTTAATAAAAAGTAAGTTCATGTCAATCTGTTAGTGATTAATAAAAAAATTGATTGAATGAAGTTAAGGTACTACGAAAAGTAAACTCCAATAATAAAATTGTTGAGTTTAAAACTCAACGACCTAAATGCAACTAAGGCCACATTTAATTAATCAATATAATATAAAAATTGGGGCTCATTTAAATACGTTTCTAATAAAATCAATTAACACTATTATGCAAATTATGAATAATAAAAAGAAATCATTATGATTCCAACAATTTTGATTACGAATGGTAAACATATTCTAAATTCAAAATCTACGGATTTTCTCGTCATATCATTTAGGGGAATTTTTAAAAATAGAAAAATAAGGAAAACTATTTACACAAAATAACAAAATTTTTAGATAGTTGTGATAGATGCTGATATAAGTCTATTAAGATGTATCAGTGATAGAAATGATATAAGACTATCACTAATAGAAGTTTTTTTTAATACTTTGATTTTTTTTTATTTGTGAAAATTTTTCAAAAAAAGAAAAAAAAAAATGGTAGAAGGGTAAATGGGATATTTAAGTGAAAGAGGAGGGGCAAATGAAGAGAAGAGTAGGAAGAAAGACAAAGATCCAACGAGTTTACACACTGAACTCGGGTTGCGTGCGATCCGTTCTCCAGTCTTTGAACACTGTGTGTTAGTGTTCATTCAGTGGCCAAAAAATCAAAATACCCTCTCCAATTAAAGCTAAGGTAAAGCGAAATTCCTTCTCCAACTTTCTCTGCAACTCCAAAAAGCTCCTTCTTCTTTCTTCTTCATCTTCGCCCTCAAGATTTTTCCCTTCTTCTTCCATTTCCGTTTCCATTTCCCTTTGCATTCACTCTTCTTCTTGCTTTCCCCCCCTTTTCTTTTCCAATCACCACAATGCCCATCAATAGCGAATCTACACCGCCTCCTTTGATCGGAAAAATTGGGCCCTATACCGTCTTCATGACCCCACCGGCCACTCCTTCACCGGTCTCTCAGCCTCAGCCGGTCTTCGACTCTCCTAAGAAGGTCATTCAGCCGCCTCCGGTTCAGCCTCCGCCTCACCAGTTCGATAAGTCTGTTTCTGTTGCTGCTGTGCCTAATGGGAATGCATCCGTCTCTGGATTCTTTAGAAATGCAGTCACTAAAGTGCAAAATGGTAATTCTTATGATGCGATGTCTTGTTCTGGAAAATGGCTTTGTGCTTTGAGTTTTTTCTTTGTTTTGCTTTATTTGAATTTAATGCTGGGATATTGGGGTTTCAGGAAACAGATACGAAACTGGGTTTCTATTATTTTTTTTGTTTTTGCTGATAGAGGTAGAGAAAATTCTATCTTGGGAAACTGATGAGTTCGAAAATTACGAAACTCCATGATTTTATTTTGTGTAGCTACAGGGGGTTTGGCATTGTTTAGCCCTATTGCTTGATGTGTAATTAGATCAGGATTCTCATGGAATAGTCTTATTTTTCTTTTTCTTTTTCCTTTTGTTGTTGCCATTATTACTAATTAGGGGAGACATGTTTGTGAATGTTAGTTCTTCTCCCTGTATTATCTTGTGAATTTCCTCTGCCATATCTTGTTCTCATGTATTTGATACTTTTTATCTTTTTTTGGAAATTTTTGTATTTGATACTTTAAAGTTGGTTTTCTTGTAAAATTTGATGGAGGATCTCGTTTGTTTAAGCTCCACTTTAGCTTGTGCTAAATGTGTGCTAATTTGTTAGTAAGAATTCTCTTATTGTTTCGGAAATTGGGGGAAAGAAGAGAACAAGAAACTGAAGAAATTTAGTGGTGAAACTTTGCTTCATAATTCAACTATTTTCTACCATGCTGTTATTTTTGTAAATTATCAAAACATAAAGGTTTTGGGCAATTTTGCAGCACATTCAAGCTTGGATGACCATTTGGCACGCTGGTTCGGGTTAAATCAATCTAAATACCAGTGGGCACTAGATGATTACTACGAGAGCAAGGGAATGGTATGCGTCTAGTCAAATTTATTTTTAGTACAATTACATATTCTTGTGTATTGTTTTCTGAAATTTAGTGTTGTTATTTGTCCTTAATCTTAGAATTGATTGTTCATTTCACTTATCCTTTCTCATCCATAGTCTATAATTTTGGCCTATTCATAATTGAAATAATAATAGTTATTGGTTGAAACTCCATACACGAAGTAACATTGAAGCAAACTTGCACTACTTATATGTGAAGTAACTTCGAAGTCAAGTGTCTCTCTAACTTGTTCTACTTTTCCATTTAGTATTTCATTTATTTTCATTGAATGCATAAGGCTAAGTGGTTAACTAGTGGAACTTATCTGCTTTCCGCTCTTGTTTTTTTGAGAAAGATAAGTAGGATGAAGAGGCTAATCGTGTTTCAGATGTGTGGTCGAAGTTAACCCGTATATTTCTATAGAGTAAAGGGAAACAATAAGATGGACATTTCTTGCTTGCCTTTGATAAATGATATAATTTGGTGCATGAATAAGAAACAAGCAATTAAATACATGAGATGGTTATCCTTCAAGATTAAGTCTTCTCTTTATTTTATTTTATTTTATTTTATTTTCTATATGTAGTTATAATGTCATCGTTGATATACCCGTAAAGTATCCTTTCTCTATTTGCAATAGCAGGAACTATAATTGCTTTACCTAAGATATTATTTACACGAATGATTGCCAAATATAAAAAAGATATTCCCTAAATGCATGGATTGTAGTTTTTTTCCCCCTAATGATTTGGTTAATCTGTTTGCATTTTATTTTCAATTTTTCATCGGTTATGATTAGATGTTGTACTTATACCTAAGCTTTTACTCTGACTTCGTTGTTCTATAATATAGCAAAATCTCAATAAACCTTCAAAGCTTGTGCTACACAATTCCAAAACTCGATAAACCATTTATGGTATGGTTAGTCATGGGTCTGGGCATTTCCCAAAGTTCAGTTGTCTAGTTTGTCCTTCTGTATTCTTTCATATTATCTCAATCAGGTTTTCTGATTAAAAAAATGCCAAAAAGCAATTATGTTTTCAACCCTAAAATAATTGGACACATTCATACAAAACCTCAAACCTGTCTTAAATTGCACTTCCAACTTCTGGTAGTTTGGTAGAAAGGTTGACTAAATTTTTTTCCGATGAAGTAACAGTTTCATCGAAAACAAATGAAAGAAGAACACAAAAGGGCGTACAAGAAAACAGCACAGCGAAGTAAAATGCCCCTAACCCAAAAAACTATACGAAAAAGGGGTCCAATCTAAGAGAATGATCACAAAAAGCCTTAGTTACCGACACCCAAAGAAAGATGTTTAACGTAACAAGAGCTATACCTCTTCTCAAAATTTCTTAAGCTCCCAAATTTTTTTCTTGTTTCTCTTCAACCACAACCCTCAAATAACAGCGTTAAAAGAAAACTGCCATCACCAACGAACACTTGCAATTTCAGACCCAACTAACACCAAAAGTCTGAAGGAAACAGGACCAAATCAAAGAAGCATAGGGACAACTTGGAAGGTTGAATCGATTTCAACTCTTAACTCAGACCATCTGTCCAAAATTGTTGAAGCATCATGTTTTAGTTTCCATGAACAATTGGTACATCCACAATTAGAGTGAGAAACCATGGATGGTGGCCATTGGCCAAGAATTTAGAGTCCTACAAGCTTCCTTTACAACCAAATTTAATAGAGTTAGATAGTTGTCCATGAGATTTGTCAAGGTGTGCACAAGTTGGCATGGACACTTTTGATATTAGAAAAAGGAAATGATAAAAAAAAATAATTAAAAACTTGATTTTTTTAAAAAATCTTGGGCTGTTTCAAACCAATCTCATTAAGAACCCAATTGACTTCATATTGCTTGTTTACAACAAGCTTTGAAACATTTTCATAAAAGAAAAAATTTCAAATATTTTCCCTCATCGGACAATTCCAACAGATTATACTTTCCATGTCAAATCTTTTCAAGTTACTTCAATACATAGTCTGAGTAATAAATGATTCAAATTTTGATTTGAGTGACTAGCAAAATAAGGGTGTTTATTTATGTCTTTGGAGGTGAACCAGATCATGATCAATATTGTCATAAATCCAACTGAAATGATAAGGTTTGTTTAATTCTATATCAAATTCAACTTCTTATGTCTGTATATATATGTTTGTATAATACAGGAAAATGGGGACATGAAATCAAAGGAACCGTCGAGCAAAGCCCAGAGCGTGTAACAGGTGCTAAAATTTGTTACTTTGTGTGCATAACTAAGCCCCTCAATAACTTCTTCGTGCCAACATGTTTGGTTTTGTTTTGATATCACCTTTTGTATGCTTCCAGAATCAAACTTGTTATATGTTTGTAGGAACTCCCCATCTTTGGACAGTAGAGAAACTATTTATACCTATCTATGCAATGACTGAAGTGGATCTGATTGTTTATACAATGCTGATGAAGTCGCCAGCCATCTTGGAATGTGAATTCCATCTACCTTATACAGAAATCGACAGAATTTGGTCGTGTTGTAGTTGTAAGCCATGTAATGTTATGTACCGTCATCGTCTTCTTTTTCCCCCTCATTGATCTCTCTTTTGTTCTCTTGAAGCTGAACCTTTGGCTTATGTATTTTGAGCTACCTTTTTGGTTTATTTGTGTCATTATAATGAAGGTAATGTTTGAAGGCAATGTTTGGTTCCATCCATCCAAGACATTTGAGATTTCATCAAATAGGCAATTCCTCTCTTAAATTTTTTTAAGTCATTGTTATGGTTTATAGAAATAATGGATTGCCACTACAACAGATGGCAGTGGAAATTCCTTTTATACGGAGGCAGCACATTCCTTTTATTGACAATAATTGAATTGTGAACTGTAGTATTTCTTGAGATGGAAAATGAAGAGAGAAAATTGATTATTCCATTTCATGCTTTAAGTTACCTTGTTTTTAAAATTTTGCTTGCTTTTTTCAATTTTTTTTTACAATGTTTTCATCATTCTTAAGGAAATATTTGAATTTTGGGATGAATTTCATTAAAAAAAAGTTTTTATAAATTTAAAAAAAAAAAAAAAAAAAAAAAAAAAAAAAAAAACTTGACTTGATTTTTTAAAACATTTGTCGGAAGTTTGATTTTCTAAAACAAAAAATTAATGATCAAATGAAACCTTATTTTTCTTTTAACGTCAAATACGATGTAAACAACTCTTTGATTTAAACCATAAAATGTTTTGAAGCAATAGGATGTAAGATTTCATTTAGTATAATGATTAAACCAAGTTTGATTTACTATCATGAAAAGTATATATCAAATCATCTCGAATCTTTTAGATAATTTTTAATTTTCTCCAAAGTCTTTGGAAAATCTCAGATTTATTGTGGATATTAAAAATTTTCAATTTATTTTGTTACACAAACAAATTAATATTCACCAATAAAAATACTGATATGTCATTATGTGGGAGGGATAAATAGGTTTTATTGATAGATGATCTTTTCTTTTCTTTTTGCCATAAATTGAGTTTCATGCGTTAAATAGCATTATAGTGATATGCTCACTTCCAAATATAAAGTACATCTATGTAATGATACATTATTTTCTCCCTTTTATATATATATAATTCGGATAAATTTGAGAAATGTCAAAGATTACTATCTTTTTTTAGTACAATAAAAGGTGAGGGATCTAAATCACAAAATTCTTGGGTGGCTAACACATTGTATGTTACTTCTGATTTAGTATAGTATGTTTAGCTAAATATAATATAATATACCACTATTAAAGAAAATAAATTTAAATTGCGCTTAATAAATGAATGGAGGTATAGAATTACTAATTCTTCCAATGTCTTAATAGGTTACTCATGATCAAAGGACCTGTTCCCAGCATATATAGGAGAGTTCTGATAGTCACAAACCACCTAATACAACCCTTGTACTTTCCTTTCGCTACTCCATGAGGCGCCCACATTAAGCTTCTAGGAACCACTTCTAGGGAGACCACTGATCCTAACTCCTGCGACTCTTGAATTTCAATAGGTTCAAGAATCTTTTTGCACTAAGCTTAGTGGATATCATTTGCGCTCTCAACGAGTTGTCTGTTGAACTGTCTGAGATTAAAAGTGTGGTTGAAGCTTATTTGGAGATCACTAATAGCTTGGGTGTTATTAATTTTGTTCATTGTAAGTTTACGTGTAATTTTGTCGTCCACTCTCTAAAGCGAGATGCAATTGTTTGTTTGGATTCCATGGCTCCAGCCTCTGAAGAGGTTGTTAGCATGTTGGGATTTTATTTATCTTGATTGAGTGTCCTCTGTTATTAATGAAGACTTTGCTTTTAGGCTTTTAAAAAAATTTATTAAAAAGGACCTTGTTTGTAGTTTTTGTAGCACAACAACTACGAGGATGGAGGATTCAACCTCTAACTTTTAGGGGAGAATGTCGTGTCAATTATCGTTGAGTTAAAGCTCACTTAGGCAAACCTTGTTTGTAATTACTTATTGGTTAATGAAATTATTATTATTATTAAAAAAATAGTATAGAATGAAAAATATCACACATCCCAATCTACACCTATATTTGTACATTCGTCAAATTGTCAAATCATAATTTGGCACGTGACAATTTTTTCTTACATCTTTCTTTAAATATTTTTATTTTTTTATGTGTGTTGAGACTCCTATGCATGAAAATAGATACATCCTTAGTATAGAATTACTAGAAAATATAGGAGGGAGAGAAAACAATAGATTACTAAAAAGGGTTTCTTTTGTAAATTTGAAAAAGAGGGCATCGTTCAACAGAAACTTCTCATCAACGGCGGCTGAAGAGAAAACAGAGAGAGGGGTTTAACAGACGCTTTAGGGCTTTGGCGGAGGAAGAGGAAAACTCACCAACCGCCACTCTTGCAGCTTCTCTCTCTCCGTACAATGATAACCGGCGGGAAGAGCTACGTTTCAGCACCTCCAGCTTTCTCCAATGATGCCAAGCGGCTTCTTGTCTGCACCGCCAACTCTGTCTCCATTTTCAGTACCTCCACTGGCTTGCAGGTGAATGGCTTGTTCCTTGCTTCTGTACTCAATTTCTTTGCCTTATGTCGATTCTTCTAACACTCCATTTGTTTTGGGACCCTTTTGCTTCTGCTTAAGATTACATCATTGGAGGGTCACAAGGCCTTGGTGACATCGGTCACCGTGGTGCCGGCGTCTAGTCCGGCAAGTAAGATCTTGTGCTTCTGTTGGACTACCTCACTCGATGGAACTATTCGCTATTGGGATTTCTCGGTGCCAGAGCTCATGAAGACCGTAGATATTCGGCTACCGATTTACTCCATGGTTAGCTAGTTCCTTATTTGATAAGTCTTAATGTTGTGTATGAAAAAGGTCTAAGAAAACATTACGTCTAGGTTTTGAAATTATTTAGTGCATTTTCAACTGCTTGTTGGGGAATGAATTTCTCAGCTTTCCCTTTTCATTGTGCAACAGTGCTGCTTTTAGACTTTAAACTCCGTGAAATTAGAAGATAATGAAACTTGTTTCACAGACGGTTTTTCCCCCCTAATATCTAAAGGGAAGTGATGTTATTCGTTTCATGTCGCTTATGATATGGAATATTTTTGGGTCAGTTTTCACCTAATATCTTATAGGAAGTTGGAACAAGTAATGGAACTTTGTTAATTTAAAATTTTAGTACTTTTTAGTTGGCGTTTATTCCAAAATTAGAGGTGGAACATGGAATCAATATGTAGTTCAATGAACTGTGACATGGGATGGTAATATCAGTTCAATGAAGTGGGGAATGGAACAATGATGTGTGTGTTGCTCAATACTCTGTTTTGCAACGAATTGTGTAGGTTCTTTGAGTTACTAAATACTAAATAGTTTATTTTGCATGCTTTCTTTTCCTCAGGTCATCCCTTCTTTGCTAGGCCAGCCGTTGGAGAGGGATGCAAAGTCTAAAGACCTTTTTGCGTATGTATCAGTGGAAAACATACAAGTGAAGGATAACAAGCCAATGCCTGTGAGAGGACAAATCCTTAAATGTAACTTAACCAAGTCTCGCTTGGCTGCTGGGGTCATTTTGGTTGAGGTGCAATTGACTAAGATTCTCTTCATTATCCCTAATGCTTTCATAGTTGCTTATTTGAAAACAAATATTTATTCACTGAAATATTATGTTTTGTATGTGTTACTCTATATGTTTAAGTACAAGGCTATTGGCTCGGGAAGTATTGGGACAAATATGATAGGGTTGGGTGGTTGTTCTGTGAAATCCATTGAAGCGTGCTTATATTGGGTTAAACATCCATAAGTATATTTGGGGTGTAAAACATAGTAGTTGTGCATAAAGTTCTAGAGTGCTATGGATATTTTCGAAAGGTTTGGAACTATTTTAACACATCATTACTTTCCACTTGGAGTAAATTAGTAATGTGTTCTCACTCTTAACAGACTCAACAACCTGAGTATATAACTATTAGCTCGTCAGGGAGTTTCTTTGGCATCCGAAATAAGCGCAAAATCCATGTATGGAAAGTGCCAAAAGCAGAGACTGAAACTTTAGCTAAAAGAATTACTTTGCATCATACAAAAGACTTGATGGTTCTTGCATTTCACCCAACCCAAAGAATGGTAGCTGCAGGTGATGTGACTGGGAGAATTTTAATATGGAGGGGGTTCGGTAATCGGACATTTCCCGTCTCTGGTGAAGAAGCTGGCAAAAAATCCTTTGACAGTGATGAAGATAAACCAGGAGTAAGAGGAAATGATGATGCCGATTCTTGCTCCACACGGCACTGGCATCCTTCTGAAGTGAATGTTCTCTCTTTCTCTTCTGATGGGGCATATCTTTATTCAGGTAAAATGTTAACAAATAAAAATTGCAAATGGGAATACATCCTGGAACTTTTAATAGAAAGTGTGATTTTATTTACAAGTTTGACAATGAGATCTTGGGAGGAAGTCATTTGGGAGAGTAGTAGATTTAGTACATCTGTGTGTGTGTGTGTACCAAGTTGCATAAGGGTTGATGATGGTACGAGTTGCATCATATGAACCTAGTCTAGAGGAGAATGAAATGTATTGCTTGTTCATGTTCTTCAGTGGTGACATGTAGTAATTTAGCAAGTCTTCAGTTAATCACTACCATCTTCCTCATTTTGATAATCGTGTGACGATCTAGAATTAATCTAAGTAGACATATTATGTTACTCTTAATGTCACTATTCTTATCTGTCCACAATGGTTGTTTATTACTTCCTATCATTATTAGATTTGATCTTCATGACTCTTAAATCTTATTTAAGGTGGGAAGGAGGGTGTTCTCGTGGTTTGGCAACTTGACACAGAAAAGAAAAAATTCTTGCCACGAATTGGGTCACCACTATTGTATTTTACTGATTCTCCAGACCCGCTGCTTACCTCTGTAAGTAGATCTTTATTTTCATAACCAAGTATATTTCACCACAGTTTTTGTAGTCCCTTTGTTTAAAACTGAAACTAGGTTTTCAGGTATCTTGTGCAGACAACCAAATTCATTTACTGAAAATGCCTTCTATGGAAATCTTGAAGTCCATATCTGGAATCAAGGTTTGTTTCAGCAATCTTTTATTCTTTTTACAAATTTTCTCTTTTTATTGAAGCGGCCTTGATAGTTCATAGTGTGTGTGGTTAACAAATGTTAGAACGGATGAGACTCTTTGAGTTAGAGATGTGGACTATGCCACCTTGCATGTCATGGAGATATGTTTAGGAGAATGGTATACACTCTAGAAGCCCCCAAATAGAAAAGCTATACAATATAAAAATTTTCTTTCAAGTCTGGGTCTTTTTGTAAAAAACTGTTGTTTATTCGACATTTTCTTTTTATAAGCATCTTCTCAGTATAATATGTAGTTTTCCTCGTGTACATTATGGTTTTATATGTCCAATAATGTGGCCCTTCCCCTTCCTATAAGAATGTAGCTTTCCTGGTTCATTGTTGTCTTATATAGTGACTGTCGACATTTGATATTACTGTCATGCTGGCTTCAAGTAGGTTAAGGAAATCTTTTCACTCTTCTATAAGGTTTGTTAGATGCATTTATGTTATTGCCTTATTCTGTTCCTTCAAGCATATAAAGTTTGATGATTGCACAACTATATCTAATTTCAACTCTTACCATTATCTATAAGTCTTATTAGAAAATAATGGCTGTTCTAATTTTGTTTATAAATGTTCTTCAAGCCTTATTCTACTGCAACTTCTTGTGTTGTATTCTTTTCAGCTTCCTTGTTCATTTCCGGATGTCTGTCAAGGCTCTAATAATGGATTTGCCTTCGATCAAAATGGTGGTCTAGTTGCCCTTCGTTCAGAAAACTATAGTATCCAGTTGTACAGTTTGTTTGATGACTGTGGAATTTGTGAGGTGAGAATGTACTGATTACTTAATTTGCTAATTAACTGGGGTAATATCATATACTTGTTTG
Source organism: Lagenaria siceraria (assembly GCA_002890555.2). Lineage (NCBI taxonomy): Eukaryota > Viridiplantae > Streptophyta > Magnoliopsida > Cucurbitales > Cucurbitaceae > Lagenaria > Lagenaria siceraria. The sequence continues at coordinate 21,557,935 of CM016492.1, read as the reverse complement.
TATCCCTTTTGTGATGTGGCGTTATAAATATCTAGTTTGACATGAGTTTCATTAGGCCATGATATGTCCTTCAATGTTATTTATAGTATGCTTGTCAGACTTTCTTAGACCAAAAATGCTATTTTTATTAGGTTGATGTTCTAGTTGTCTCAAAATCACATTTTCATTAAGACTAGCAAAAGTAGAAAAAGGTTCCATATAAAAAGGACCAAAGCAGTTAAAATTTACCTTGATCCACCGGTGCCAAAGAAGACACGAAAAGGAGATCCCAGTTATCAAAGCCCGAAAGAGAGGGGAAGCAAAATATTGAGAAATAGAACTATCAACACAGTTTGAAAAATGTATTTCTCTTTTTGAAAGTGTTATCTTAGTGTTAATTTTGCCCTTATTTACCAAAGTGAGGAGTCACCTAACTAACAGCACTTCAGATATTTGTGCCATTATGTACAGAGTTTTGACTTCAAATGTTGTAGATATTGAGCAGGATGTGGCTCTTTTTGCATAGATATGTTTATACATGGCTTCATGTTTAGACACAAATTCAGATCTTAAAGCATTCAGTTTTTGTCGCAGTATGTTAAGTGAATCTAAGTCTTAACTGTTCTACATATAATGTCAGCAGGTTCAAATTTGTGAGAGGAACCATCAACCCGGTGAAGAGCTCACTGTATGTGAACTTATATATTCGTTTCATTTTATGTAAATGGTGTCTTATAAAAAATGTAAATAATGTCTGTAGGAAATTAGGAATTATGTGTCTGATGTTATCATTATACTTGAATATTGGGCGGCAGGTTGTTGTTGCTATAGTGGCTCTCTCCCTAGATGGCTCTTTAATGAGTACTGCTGAAGTTAGAAGTCCTGAGGGTGGTGGAATTGGAGGTTTCATCTGTCTCAAGTTTTGGGACTCAGAGTTGGAAAACAAAAAGTTTAGTTTGTCAACCGTTGTATATGAGCCACACAGGTTTGTTTTTGGTCCTTTTCCGAAATCACAATGAAACTTTATTTCAAAGGTTATTATATAAGTTAATAACTGGCTAGTACAGCTTAATGATGGTAAGACCGTAAGAGTTAAGTTCTTGTGATCATAATTTGATAGCACTAGTTTGTATTTAATGCTGGATGCAGAAAATGCTGTTTTTGTCTTTAATCTGAATGAAAAATTCCCCTGCCATCTGACAGGGATGCTGGTATTTCTGCTCTCACTTTTCACCCTAATCGCCGAATGGCTGTCAGTACATCATATGGTGGAGACTTTAAGGTACTGTTGGAAAAAAGGATAATTTTATACAAAAGTATTTTCTGCAATGAAATTCATTTTATTTTACTTTTATTTTTATGTTTAGATATGGGTTTGCAATGATGGACTTCAGAAAGTTCAGGGAGAGAAAAATTCAAGTTGGATGTGCCATTCAGTTGGGTCTTACAAGTATGCATCCGTTTCATTTCTTTCAAATTTTCTGTTTTCTGAATGATGGGGGGAAATATTTATTTTACTTATTTGTAAAAATGTAGGCTTAAGTTGGATTTAGAAATTGTTTTCTTCCTTAAAAAAGTCATTAAATTGTAACATAAATGTTACTCTGGTGTTTGCAAGTGATGGTTTATTGTTCCTTTTCCAATTCTCATATAAGATTCTGCTTAACAGAAAGAAGTCGATGACTGCTGCCACATTTTCTGCCGATGGTTCTGTTTTGGCCGTTGCTGCAGAAACTGTCATTACATTATGGGATCCTGAGCAAAATATTCTCGTTGCTGTAATTGGAGAGACTCTTACGGTACATAAAGTTCTCGCGTATTTGCCAATATTCCCTCTAAAATAACAAAGTGAATCTCAATAAGAACTGGTAAATTTGACTTAGTCCAGCGGCATTTCAATTAGAGGAAATTTAGCATGCTTCTTTTCTACATAAATGGTTGTGCTTAGTTTCTTTTGAAAGCTCTGAAGGTGAATCCATAATGTGCTTGATCACTTCTTTTTTGTTATTTTCATCTTGTGACAAGTATGTAATGCATTTGGTGGTGGGTCTGAAGCTTCTCTCAATCAAGTCTGTCATTGAAGCTTGAATACTGTATTTGAACAATCAATTTTTTTTCTTTTAAAAAGAACTTTCTTAGTTAATGATAAAAGAAAGAAACGGAAGTAAAACTGTCGATATGCTCTGCCATGTTATTAACTTGAAAAATTTCTCTGATGTTATTATCTGCATTCATCTCTCATGAATTCAAGTTTTTTCAATTTGGACAGCCAATTGTGAATCTTTCCTTTGCTGGAGACTCTGAGTTCCTTGTATCTGTGTCACAAGGTTCAAGACCACAACTGTCTGTCTGGAGTGTGTCGAAACTATCAATATCTTGGTCGTACAAACTTCATATAGAAGGTTTAATGCTCTCATCTCCTTTCTCCTTTAACTTAAATTAGGTATTGACATAATTCAACTCGAACATGGTTGATTGATTCACTTCTTTACAGCAGAAGACTAATTTCACAAATTAGCAAGGGAAAAAAAATTATCACTTAAACTTCTTGATGAAGATAGGATATTGATAATGTCAAAACGACATGTTCTAATTTTTGTTTTATGTTAATTAGTTCTAGGACTCCAAAGGCTAAGTCTTAATAGTGTAAGCATCTGCAATGAGTGAAGGCTACTTTTCTTTTTAAGAATTCAAATAGATTAACTTATGACAGCTAATTGACTAACTGCGTGCTTTTGGGATTATAAACATGCTGGTTTGATAGAACCTAACTGCCACTGGGAGTGATTCAAGTTTTTCTTGAGCAATTTGAAATATTTGGCTCCTGATAAAATACCCAAGCACTTCCTTGAGGCCTTATTAGTGTGTATTCTGTAAAATTAATGAGGAAAGTATATGGGTCCTGATAAATGACGATTCATTTCTTTCAGTTAGCTCCTTCATTGGAATGTTGATCATTTCATGAATTATTAGCTTTTATCTAATTAAAAATATACTTCTGTTTATGGTTAAAGGACATTTGAGCCATGACCATAGAATTTGTTCTAAATTCTAATCTTGGCTGTCCATGATTTGCTTCTACAGCTTTGGCCTGTGCTGTGGATATGACTTCTTTTGCTGTACTTGCCCGTATCCCCGAATCTGTACAGTTGCAATTTAGTGACTCAACATTCCAAGGGAGAGATGGAGTGATATTGCATTTTAATGCCAATGATCCTGTTCCCCAGAGTACCTGGTCTGTTAGGAAGGTATAGTATTTATTACATCCTTTTTCCCCCCACTCTCTTATTAATTATTACTTATTTATAACTAATAATTAATTAGTGTTGACGTACACCGCAGGCTCAGGGAGGGGGACTTGCTTTTCTTCGATCCAAAAAATCTTACAATAGTTCAGATGGGAAATTTGACCATCCATGGCTTGTCTATATCAATGGTGACCACGAGTATACTCTATTTGACCCATCTGGCAAAGAAGCACAAGAGCTTAGTTTGACCAAGCAGGGAAGTTATCACGCCCTTGAAGAAACAGGAGGTACATTATTTTCTATTTTAATCGTATCAACAATGTGATTCTCTATAGCTGTACTGCCTACTTTTCTCATCTAGGTCTGCTTCACAATATCCACGTTTTCTCTAGTAAAAAATCCTACCCCGCATTGATGTGATATTGTTTTTTGTTTGTTTATTTTATGTAAATGTGCATGCGTAATGTATAATCTATATATTTTTTTTGGGGAAAAGGGGACCTTTGAATTCCTAATATTAAGGTGGCTCAAGAGTAATTCTGGTTATGACTGTTGAGGAGATCTCATGTGCCATTTTCATTCTTGTGGTTTGCATAAGTGATTTTTTTTTAAAACTCCGCATTTTATCCCATTGTTTGCAGATTAGATTTTACTCGCATTCATTTCATTAAGAAAACTCATGTCAATCCAATGATTATTTATGTGTCAAATTACTACAGGGAAATTTGGATATCAAGCTATCTATGGCGAACTACCAGAATTTGATTCAAAGATGGACCAGACCTTGTCTGCCCCATCTGTTCCATCACAGAGGCCTTGGGAGACCATCTTCAGTGGCTCATCACATGAACTTCCACCTCTGAGTAAGCTTTGTTCAGCATGTTTAGAATCATTATTGGAGAGGAGGACCGTTTCTGCCGAGTAATTTAAAGTCAGAAATCTTATAACTGAAACATGTCACATTATATATGCTTCTTGAGTTCCTGGATTTGACTCGATTGTACCGAAGATAGAATCGGTTGACATCAAATCAAAGGCTAATTTCTATTCGAGTACACAACATGAATAGCTGTCTTCAGGGTGAAACAATCCGAAAGAAGCATCTTCTCTGGCTTATGTTGAAGATCTTCAAAACAAAAGATTGGACTTGTTTCCAAAAGAGCTCGGAAATTTTTGTTAGTTAGGTCAATTTTGATTGTGTGTAATTTGGATTTTGAAAGAGATAATGGGAAAATTTTGTAAATTATTATGAGCTGTGTTTTTAATTTGGGAATTTATCCCTTTATTAGATTATCGGGAATCTTATCTTACAGTTATATAATATAGACCATAGCTATAGTGGTAATATTAACTATTTTATACAAAGTTTGGTGATGATTATTAACACATTATTCAGATATATGTTACATATGTTTATGTGGTTGACTTCCATTATAAGATTAACCTAAAAAAATAAATTTCGTAAGCAATTAAAAACAATAGAAGGAATCGTTGGAATCCCAATAATCAATGAGTCATCAAAACCCAATTTTAAAAATCAGATTACACGTAGTAGTTCAACTTAGTATACTGAATTGCATTGAATTATGAACAAAGGAATTTCCCACTATTGTTGTAAGTGCAATCTCTTTGTATTTTATAATTTTATGTTGTTATGTAGCCGTTGAACCAGCCGCCCTCAAGGTCTTTTTAGGTTAAACTACTCCCATGCCCTTTCATTTCTAAAAGATCTCCCTCCCCCACTTTTTTAATTGCAATTTCTCTCTCTCTCTCTCTTCTTTTTTTTTTTTTTTTTTTTTTTTTTTTTTTTTTTTTTTTTTTTGGTAAACAACTAATAATTTAATCTAATTGTTGAAGATCAAGGGAAAATAAAGTTTGGTAATGACTTAATTTAATTTCTAAAGGTTGGTTAAATAGTTTTCTAAAAAAAATAATTAAATGTATATAAAATTTGTACTATCAACTTTAAGATTAGAGGTTCGATTTCTTACTCGAATATATTGTAAAAAAAAAAAAGATTTTTTTTGTTATGTGTGAGTGAGATTTTCTTACCCATATAATTATTTTTTTAATTTTGTGATAGTGAATTTAGAAGTTGATTTTTTTTCCTTCCCTTTTTTTTTAAAAAAAAACGTGAAAGTAAAAATTTAAATTCAACCTCAAAACGAGGAGTAGGTAATTTAACAATCAAGTTATGCTCGTATTAAGGTTTGTTTAAACTTTTGTAGCTCATGAAGTTAGCAAATTCACAAAGCTAAGCAAACCATCTTTACTAAAAGTAGGTTCAATTTCTCAATTTAAGGTACGTTTAGATTCACTTTCTAAGTATTTAAATAAGTGTTTATAAATGCAAAAAAATGCTTATAAATACTTAGAAAGTCAACCCATATTTAAATACTTAAAAAGTCAATTCAAACAGACCTTTAATGACATGCAAAAATAAATTCTTGCCCAAACTCTCTCTCTTATAATCACATATTATTTAATTAAAATTTTTGCCATATTGAATAAGAATCTTTATTCATTTCCTCTCATATAAAAACACATTATTTAGCAAACATTTGCTTGTGATTATAACTATTATAACTGACATTTGACACCAAAAAAAAAAAAAGTGCAACTACTAAAAAAAAACATATAAAAATCCTCCCTTTTCAAGCAATTATTTAATACCAAAGTTTTTGTGAGTGTATTTAATACAATTTATAAAAATAAACAATATACATATATATATATATATATATATAATATATAATATATATATATATATATTATAATATATAAACTATCAAAATCTTTGTCCACAAATAACTTGAGGCCATAACCATCCAACTTTGGAGCTGCTTTGTATTTATTTAATAAATACCATAAACTCTGAGTTGTTGAGTTGGCTAGGGCTACCCTTATCATGTCACCTCCACCCATTGCCTTTTCATCCTTTTTCCCCTTTATAATTATTATTATTATTTTCTCATTTATCCATAATTATTTAAATTTCCTTATTTTATATATGTGAGAAGTCTCTATATATAGTTACATTTGGTAATCCATCACACTCCCAATTTTGACACATTTTAGTGAATTCATTTTGATGATTTAACATCAACTGGGTCAGTTTTGATTTTGACACCTCAATTTAATTTTAGTTAATTAATGAGTTGAAAAAAAAATTAGTATGAGCTAAAAAATTGAATAAGATGGGTCATGATGAGTTTGGTTTATTTCTCTATCCTTATTGTATTATTGTTCAAAATCCATAATTAAGTTAGTTCCTTTGGATTAGTCATGATAGTAATATTTTAATTTGAGAAAATTTTCAATTGTACTATTATTTATGGGTCAATAATTCAATGAGTGTGTTAATTAATTTACCAAATGATAGAATAATATTGAGGAGTATTGAGAAAGAAATTTATTAAACATTAATATGATTTAAAGTTGAACTAATAGGTCTTAAAATTTAATTGGTTATAATATTTTATATTGGATTTAGGTACAAGCTAGATAAAATAAATTATATAATGAATTAAAAAAACAAAGAAAATCATAACACCATCTTATGTAGAAGAAGCAAACAAATTTACAATTCTCAAATTGTGTAAAGTAGGGCCCTAAACCTTGCTCACAGGAATAACAGTACATCACAATTAATTAATTATAATATATATATATATATATAATATATATATATATATAATATATATTTTTAAAGCTCTTTTCAAATATATAAAAATGAGCCCAATTATTTATAAATACAGAAAAATTTATATTCTATCAGTGATAGATCGCAATAGAATTTATTTGCTTGAGCGATAGAAAGCGATAGAATTCTATCACGGTCTATCACTGATAGACAGTGAAATTTTTCTATATTTGTAAATTGTTTGATATTTTTTCTGTTTATAGTAATTTCCCTTTTTTTATGGTTGGAATGCAAAAATTCTAAACAAAATCGAGAAAAAAGGAAAATTTTTTAAAAATAGAAAAATAAGGGGAACTATTTACACAAAATAGCAAAATTTTTAAATAGTTGTGATAGACGTTGAGAAGTCTATCAGGGTCTATCACTGTTTTTTTTGCTATTTTCTGTAAATAGTTTGACATTTTTTCTATTTGTGAAAATTTCCAAAAAAAACAAAAAAAAAAAAAAACCCTAAAGTAGGGTGATAATTGTAATTATATTCTCAAACTTTCAATTGTAGAAATTGAGCCCTGAAATTTATACAAATGTTAAAATTAAACCCTCAAAACTTACATAATTGTAGGAATCGTAACAATTATATAAGTTTGAGGGTTCAATGTTTATTATTTAGGAGTCTAATTTCTACATTATTGCAAATTTGAAGGTCCAATTTTAATATTTTTATAAATTGGAGAACTTAATTTTTACACTTGAAAGTTTGAGGGTATAATTGCGACGACCAACGTATTTCAGAATTATTTTTACAATTACCCAAAAGAAGATTTTTTTTTCCCTTTTCAAAATGTTCAGAATCCAGCCAGCCATTCTGGGTCATGGGGCAAAAGCACATCAATTATATGAAAAATGTACTTGTTCCATGAACCCCACCGCTCAATTATTATTGACTTAAATGCTTTATTTGTACTGTAGCTCAACTGTCATAAAACATGTATCTCAATCTTCCAGTTTGAAAAATATCGATGTTCAATCTCGGGAATCGATCCACGTACCAACGGGTTCAAGTCGATGTTCAATCTCGGGAATCGATCCACGTACCAACGGGTTCAAGTCGTGTCATCAAAATTAACCATTTCTAAATTTAGAATAGGGTGTGACATGTTTGGTCCTAGTTGGAATCTAAATAATACATGGCAGATCAAGTTGGCAGGTACTCAATTTTTTTTTTTTTATTTTAAAAAAAAATAAATAGAAGATTTGCATTATTAGCAGTTCAATCTACCTTCATATGTACACAATTTACTGTCTCTATTGTGTAATTTGGACATTTTTTAATCAAATTTCAAGCTCTGAATGGACTTCAATTCTGGCCTCTACATTGAATTATGGGGACTGAATAGAGAAGGAACTGTCCCATTCATATTCCAAGTCCTCAAACCCCCAGAAATCATCCTTCTCTTCTACTTCTTCCTCTGGCATTTTCCACCTCTCCGTATCGACATACCGATCCTCCATAATATCGAGTACCTGTTAATACGAAAAACAGTTTTCTGCTTAGCTTCATCTTCGCTGGCACAGCCACGGAAACAAGGTTTAGGGGAGGCTATTCAATTTCTTATGTACTGAAATTTTAATGGTCCATGCTAACGTGACGAAACTACGATTAGCCTAACGAAAAGCATTGTCGTTTTTTTTTTCTCTTTTTTTGGGCTGCTTGGAGATCACATTTACTAATGAACAGTTGAAAGAGAAAGAAAGTCAAGATCAGATCCTTCATTAATGTGATATTAATTTTTAGGCATTCTTTTATTAAGCTAGTTGCCAATATTAATCACTTGTGATTGCCATATTCTGTCTTCTTTTTCTTTCTTAGCCTATAAATTCAAGTTAGGTAGGATAGTTGAAACATTGCTTGGGGTAATTTCATTTCTTCAAAATCATCACTACAAGGAATCCAATTTTTTGACTTCTACTGTCAATGAAGATTGAAGGCTAAAAGAGAAATTCTAATAATAACATCTAACTACTTCACTTTCGGGACGATATAATATAGAGAATTTCAATGTTATCTAGAGAAGGATGATGATTTTAGTTCCATGATTAGAAAGCTTTATGACTATAATACAAAAAAGACAAGCTTGCAAATAAATAGATTATTCTTGCAAGGAGATGATTCCATAAAAGTTTGATAATAGATACAAGGAAAGAGTTAGCTACCTCGGTCATGGTGGGTCGCCACAATGAAGACTCCCGAATGCATAGAGAAGCTGCAAGGGAAAAATTTTTCAGCTGCATAACGTCGTAGGCCCCCCCGAGTCGTGGATCTACCAGCTTTTCATACTCTCCTCGGTTTAAAATCGGTTTGGCCTGTGTTTGTTTAGAATTAGTTTCTGATTATAGCAGCACAACCATATGACCAACATGTCAAATTATCAACAACTTGATATAAGCTTAACTCTTGGAAAAAACCAAAAGTGAAGGGATATTCTCGAGAATAAAAGGCGACAACGATCGGTAACCATTCTCAAATTGAAAGAGAGAAAGCATAGGGAATTCTTTGAAAGGAAATGTCACAAGACTCACAGAGTTTGATTGAGAAACGAGCCAAGGAAATTATTGTTCTTTCTTGAAGATGAACTTGAAATATATATATATATGAAAATTGGCATCCACATGATAACAAACACAAAAATGGAAAGTGAGGGAATATATTTGATCAAATAATTAAGCATACCCAGCTGTGTAAGCTTTGGTGAGACCCATCAACAGGCTTTCTTCCAGAGATTACTTCTAAAAGAAACACTCCAAAAGCAAACACATCTGTTTTCTCATCTACAATTCCATGCATATAGTATTCCGGGGCCAAGTGCCTGCAGATAATCAGAACTCTTTTATTAAAAAACGTCATCTTTTCCAATTAATTTGATACAAAAAAGTCAAAGCTTGCTGCTAAATTACCCAAAGGTCCCTTCAATAGGAGCAATTGAATGATGAGACCATTGAGTTGGGAGCCATTTAGCCAACCCAAAATCTGAAATCTATGAAACCAAAAACCAAAAAAAAACACATCAGATTTCATGTAGAAAAACACATTGCAACAAAAGAATTCAGACAAGAACAATTGATGAAATGACAAACCAGAGGTTCAAAATCTGCAGTTAGGAGAATATTTGAAGACTTAATATCTCTATGAATAATCCTTCTCTGACAATCTTTGTGTAAATAATGAAGTCCTCTAGCTGTTCCAATTGCTATCTTGAACCTTGTTTTCCAATCAATTGGACCCAAATCATCATCTGCAAAAACAGGAATTTCAAGATTTTAAGCTCATTAAACAAATGGGAAGGCAAAATTTTCAAATGGGGTTGTTCAAATGTTTACCATGAAGAAGAGAAGCCACAGAACCTCTTGAAGAGAAATGGAAAATGAGATAAAGGCCATTGTCAATACAACAACCTAAGAGAGACAGAACATTTGGGTGTTGGACATGTCCTATTGTCCCAATTTCTGTAAGAAATTCCTTCTCTTTCCTCTCATCAATGGAGGTTTTCGTGAGTCTTTTCACTGCAATTTCTTCACCATCGCTTAAAATGCCTCTATAAACCTCTGCATAGCCTCCTTTTCCGACTAAGTTCTCTAATACCCACATCGAAAAACAGAGTCTTTAAACGATTTAGAATATAAAAAAAAAAACCCAAAAACAGAGCACCCACATAAAAAAGGAGGGTTTATCTCTCTTACCTGAGCTGAATCCATCTGTGGCTTCGAAAACTTCTTCATAAGAGAAGCATTTCCAAAAGGGTCTTGGAGAATGGTGAGACACAATGCAATCTGTGTTGTGAGAGACATCTGGATTTGGGGATTCATCTCCTAAACTACGTCGTTTGAGAGAGAAGAGACGTCTGAAGCTGTTGCTCCTTATGTACTTCATTCTTTGTGGAGTCTGAAGAGAATGGGATGAGTTCATGCAAAGAAGGAAGAAGAAGAAGAAAGAAGGGAAATTTGAAACAGAGAGAAGGAAAAAAATGGTGGGTGTGTTCTGTTTCAGAGCTGGGGGTTGAGAAAAAATGAATTTAAGAAGAAGAAGAAGAAGATGAAGATGAAGAAGAAGAAGAAGAGAGTGGGTGTATTTAGTAAAATGGGTGTGAGTGAGTACGTGTGGGACTTTCCATAGTTTTTATTTATTTTTATTTCTATTTACAATATACTTTTTTTTAGACAGATGATTGCCTTTGTCTGTTATGCTACACCTGTGTTCTTCCCACATTTTCCTTTTTGTTTTTCATGTTCTTAATTATGGTATTAATTCTTTATTAATTTTAATTTAGTTGTTTTAAAACAACTTGGATTTATTAGGGAGTGGATAAAACATTAATTATTCTTAGAGTTGATGATTTAATCTCCCACTGGATTGTCTGTTAATTAAAAAAAATTAGTATTAATCTCTATTTTATTTTGGGCTAAATTATATATAATTTGTTTTCGGGTGAGATTAACCATTCATACATATAGTATTTACTAATATTTTTAAAGTAAGAAAAAATAAATTAAGAAAGAGATAAAGTAAAGATAGATAATAAATTAGACTTCATATTAGAAATATGACAATATGTGGTGTAGATATTTGAATCGCTACTTTTTTTTTTTTATGTTAAAGATATGTGACCTAAGGTTTAAAATGTCGATGTAAATATCAATGTCTTTAATTTTATGAAAAGTTCAATGGAAATATAGATAAAATGTCGATTTCGTTGATGGATATTTCTAGAAAATTTATCAAAATACAAAAATTTCAAAAAAATAAATTTAAATTAGTAAAAAATATTTTATGGTCAGTTAACATGTCTATTATTTATATGAGAAATTTTCACATATAGAAAAAATGTCAAACTATTTACAGAAAATAGCAAAAAATAAATTGATAGATATTAATAAACTTCAATTGGTATCTATTAGTGATAGACTTCTATCATTTCTATCACTTATAGACCCTAATAGACTTCTATCAGTCTCTATCACAACTATCTATAAATTTTGCTATTTTGTGTAAATAGTTTCACTTATTTTTCTATTTTTAAAATTTTTCTATTTATATTATATTTACATTAGTGACATTTTGTTGTTGATCTTTTCATGGTTTGCAGATTTTTTTATAATATAATGAGAATATCGATTTAACCTTCATGTTGATGTTGAACCCATGAAAATGTAGAAATATTAACATATCGGCAAAAGAATTGATAGTAATATTCAAGTTGAAAAAGAAAATTAGAAAAGGAAAATTACTAAACTATTAACTATGTTTTTATTGGCAATATTAGAAAAAGAAAAATTTTAGTCATTTTAGTTCACTTTTTCTTTATGTTTAGATCAATCGTCTTGTTGACGAAAATGAATATAGTTCAATGATAATCAAATATATACTTTAAGATTCAAATTTTCATTTTGTTTGAAAAGAAAAAAGATCAATTTTTTTTGTTGGATCTAAACTAAAATAGATTCCTTAAACATTTTTTCAGTTTCTCCGATCTTAAAATTGAATTAAATTTAATTGTATATGTTCATTCATTTTTAATTCGATCAAGTTATGTCATTTCATTCAATTTTAAAAAAAGTAGGTTGCGTCTACGTCTCGTAAATTGACGTTTATAAGATGAATTAATGACAAACAAATTCAAAATTTTAGACGTGATTAAAGTTTTTACTTTTCAGAAATTTAATAAAAAGAAATATAAATATAAATTTTTCTATTTCAACAACATGTGAAATCTCTGATATTTTGTGAAGCACATATACTTTTATCAGTTAAGTTATGTCCAAATTAACATGATTTAACCTTAAAATTATATTTTTCCATGTTTTTTAAGAACCATACAAATCTATTTTGGTTATAGTCAATAGAACAGAATGATTGATGAAAACATTTAAATCCATAACATAGTACCTTAAACCTTGAACTTATTATGTACAATATTTAATGAAAAAAATATGTTAATTTTATGTAGATTGATGAGAATCAGATCAGCCCATATGCCTCATGCTTTTGGATTTAAGACTAAACTTGGAAATTTGGAAAATGGTCCCTTTTTGACCATTATTTACTCACAATCACATGGATGATTCTGTTTTTGAGAAACATTAACAAATTGTTTAAGATCCTTAAATTAGGGTTCCTATTCAATGTCTTTTTATGAAAAGATGAATGCAAGTATTCAATTCAATTGATTTTTGTAAAAACAAAGCTTTAATTTAAAAAATTTCCAAAAATGTACTAGTAAATATATATATATATGGGAGGTATGTCCCTTTGTATTATATATTGGGAATTTTATTCAATTTTTTTAATCAATTATCATATTGAAATTAATTTAAAATGATCACTTTTGAGAATTCATTAGATTATTAAAGCCTTGGTTAGTTGGTTTTCTATAAAATTCAAACCCATCAAAATTTCATGGTAGAATAATATATTGAAAAAAGAAAACAAAATCCAAACATGATCACAACCCTCTCCAATACTAAATACAAAATGTTTTTTTTTTCATTTGGGATAATATAATGAAAGAAAAATATCAAATTATTTATAAATATTGAAAATTTTTACTGTCTATCAGTGATAGACCGCGATAGACTTCTGATAGACAATGAAGTTTTTTTATATTTGTAAATAGTTTGGTTCATTTTTTTTTATATTTGAAAACAATCCTAATATAATTATATTTTAATATTTTTAATTTAGCATGTGAAAGTGAAGATTTAAACTTTGACCTTTTAGTCGTCGAGTATATATGTCTCAACCAATTGAATTATGTTGAAGTTGTACTTTAACTAATTTTCATTTTTTTTGACAAATTTTCACAGATAGAAAAAATGTCAAACTATTTACAGAAAATAGTAAAAAAAAAAAAACATTGATAGACTTCTATCAGCATTTATTAGTGATAGACTTCTATCATTTCTATCATTGATAGACTCTGATAAACTCCTATCAACATCTATCATAACTATCTAAAAATTTTGCTATTTTCTGTAAATAATTTTCCTTATTTTTCTATTTTTAAAAATTTTTCCTCTTTTTTTTCTTTTTGGAAGTAAAAAAAATGGAAATATGAAGATTTAAATTTTCGACTTTAGAAGATGGGCTATATGCTCACTTCCGCTATAATTTATTATTTTTTTATTTTTTTATTTTTGAAAAAGGCAAAAACACAAAACTAGAAATGAAAATTACAAGTAATATATTATGAAAGAAAGTTAGAGAAAGGGATGTTTTTCTCAACAACCAACAAAAATAAAGTAGCCTTCACCATTTAAAAATGAATGCTACTAATTAAATATTTATACATACACACACCTAATTTCAACACATCAATAAAAAGGAAGTGACAACCTTAGCTTTTTTTCTGATTTTTCACGAGCTCATCACACATGCATCCCTTCACCTTTTCATTTCCCCTTTTTCTTTTTTCCCTCCCCAATCTTTATTAATTAATTTCCCAATCAACTTAACCATATACTTAACAACATTAAGAATTTCTCCTAACTTATAATTTTACGTAGCAGAACATCTGCATACAAATCGTCTCTTACACATTTATGAGTAGAAAATTCTACTATCTTAAATCTAAGTTTTGGTTAAGACATCGAACTGCTCCGTATTTCTACTATAATATAAAATAATTGTTTACTTTTATGTATCTTCGATGCTCTAATACTGTAAATCTCTACTTATATACCTTGAATCTTCTTATTGTCTAGTACATGAAGACATTAGTCAAAGTTATAGTTGGACTAAAAAGGACAAGTATTTCTAGAAAACTTCAAGTTTTAGATAAACAATATAATGAATGAATCTAATGACATTAAAACACGTGAAATTACTAATAGTTTTTAGGGAGAAATAATCTCAAATTTGATCTATAATGAAACATGAGAAATTTTTAAAAATAGAAAAAATAAGGGAAACTATTTACACAAAATAGCAAAATTTTTAGATAGTTTTGATAGACGATGATAGAAGTCTATTAGGGTCTATTAATGATAGAAATTCTAGAAGTCTATCACTAATAGATGCTGATAGAAATTTATCAATATCTATCCGTATTTTTTTTTTGTTTGTTATTTTTTATAAATAGTTTGACATTTTTTTTTATCGGTGAAAATTTTCCAGAAAACATTATAGAGTCGAAAATTTACCTCGAGCAATGACTTATATAATTAGCTCCTCTATATTTAATTATACATGAGTTTCCTTAAAAAAAAAAGTTGATAGATTTGTTTTTAGGGTATTGAAAAAGGTAATTTTATTGGGTTTGGTCCCAAGAAAGATGAGGAGAAAAAGGAATGCATGTGGGAGATGGGGTAGGGGTTGAGCTGCCCTTGTTTTCCCGATTCTCGGTGTACGCATGCTTTTCCCATACACATACTTCATACAAATTTTAATACTCTTTTTCATTATTTTTATTCTAACCTATTCCGAAATTTTTTTAGTACTATGAGAGTACCATAATCTCGTTATTTACACTATAAATTTGCCTTCATAAATATTTGTGAACTCTACATTAATGATAATAAGTCCTACCTTATTTTTAAAAACGTGTTGACATGACATATAATAAATAGAGATAACATGAAAAATTATACACTAATATAATTTTGTTTTTTATATAGAAAAAATACCCTATGTTTTACATTTTTCTAAGTTTTAAAATGTTGCATTTTAAACTCTAAATTTTAATTTCTATCTGATCTAAAAGAGAACACAAAATATTTCTTTGACTTAATTTACGGTTTCTTAACCTATACAAAAATGAGAAAAGAAAACCCTTTACAACCAAGTGTTTATTTTAATATAATTTCTTTAGAATTATAACTAATTATTAAATATCATTTTAAAACTTAACACTAGCCTAAAGGCTAAACATAGTTCAATTGGTTAAGAAAATAGTATAACCTTATGATGTGGGTGGTACATGGCAAGGTCTAGAGCCCACAGGCAGCCCTAAGCCCAAAGGAAAACAGGGGTTTGCATAGATAACACCTCCCAAAAGACCCTCGGGTTCTGCATCGGAGCAACGAGCTGGCACAAAGAAAAATTGACCAAGTCGAGCTCACAACGGACACTCTGCAACCTCCAAGGCCACACCCATTTTGACACTACATGTAACCCCAAGCGGGTGTTAGAAGAATGACCTTATAAATAGCCCTATATCCATAGCCTCAAAGGGTAAGTGGGAAACTCTAACTCTCTCTGTACTTTACTCAGCTAAATACTACATGTACTAACTTATACATTAGAGTGTACTCGACTCAACACTGCCTTGATGCAAGTACTTTCACACAGGTCAATCCAACGGCGCATTTGGACTAGAGGAGTGTGTCGGAAGAGGGCTCAAAAGCCCGTGTGCGAGTTTCCATGCCAACACCATCATAGTCATTTTGAATTAAAAGGAAAATAGAGGTAAATTTAGATAAAGTTAGCTATGTTAGGGGTCCATCGGAGTTGTATGATGGATTGTTACTACGGCCCAAATAAACGGATCTGGCGGATTGGAAGACCCATTCATTTGAGCAAATTAAAGCCCAATGAGAAGCCCAGAAACAGTCAATAGCCCAATCCATTCTTCACGAGAGGCCCATTTCAACATAAGGGAACCAACTTCATCCTAAACCGGAGGACTGCTTCGGTAATTTTGGAGAAACTCAAGGGCTTTTTCCCCTCATCGCCCAAATCCGTTAGCTAATTCATTTCCTTCACTCTGAGCTTAGAGTGTCGGAGATTCTTGCAAATCCGCCATGGTCGACCGTGAACGAGATAGAGATAGAGGCCGCGACAGAGATAAAGATTGGGACCGTGATAGATACAAAGACCGGGAGCGAGACCGTGACCACCGTGAACGTGACCGGCGTAGGGATCGAGAAGATCGTGACCGGGACCGTGAACGGCGTAGGGATCAGGAAGACCGTGACCGTGAAAGGGAGCGTGGTCGGGGTAAAAGGTCACACACTCCTGACCGCGACAGATCCCGCCATACACGCTCTCGCACTCGCTCGCCGGACCGGCACCGTTCGCGGTCTCTTTCTCGTACTCCTGAGGACCGGTCCTCTCGCCGCCGCCATCGTTCGCCCTCCCCGGATCATGCTCGGAAGCGTCATCGACAGGATTTGACTGGGGACGATGAAAAGGAGCGGCAGAAAGCAGTTTCTGACTTCGTTGATGGCATCGCGAAGGAGCAGCACAAGCAGAAGAATAATAAAGATAGCGTTGGTGGCGGAGAAGTAGTGGAGGAGGCTATGGCTGATGAAGATGAAATTGAGATGATGAAGAAATTAGGTATTCCCGTGGGTTTCGATTCGACCAAGGGAAAACCTGTCCCAGGTGCTGATGTGAGTGGTGTTCGGGTAGTTACCAAGAGGCAACCTAGGCAGTACATGAATCGTCGTGGCGGGTTCAACCGGCCGTTGCCGGCCGAGCGGACCCGGTAGCTATCGATTTGGCTAGGTCACCGAGGTTAGTCTATTGTAGATGTATTATTTCCCATTTTTTGATTTTTTTTCTCATATGGTGGTGTTTGGGATTTATTAGCTCCGCTTATAATCTGAAAATAAATGTAATTACTGTGGTTGATAAGGACATATTGAACTGTTGTAACAATTGAATAGCTTAGTCCACTGCCTTCTTCCTTGAAGTTTAAGCAACAACTTTGCTTGTTGCCAGATTCTTATTATAATCTCTGGAACGAGAGTGTTTTTGTATTTGTACAGAGTCTAGATTGTAGCCTTCTCCCTGACATTCGGTTTTAATAGTCAGATTAATGTGTTAATTAATTGTGCACTGTGTTTCTATACTCCACTTCCTAGTCACTTATAATTTTATAGATGTTCAATGGGATATCTGAATATATCGTCATCCTTGAGGCTCTGACTAAAGTACTTGACATCTATACTCCTGAGAATGCTCCTTAGAGAGGACACTAGTTTCTTTGTCAATTTCATCCGTTTAGGAGGGTTTTTAGACTCATGTTACCAGTAGTTATTTAACGGTGGAGTTATGAACTTTTCTCACATTTCAAAATATCACCAAATAGTTGATCTTCATTGGTACCATTTTTCTTGTACAAGAGTTGAAGAGAGGGTCACGCTCTAACTAGTATAATCAAAGAGAACTTGAAGAACCCCAAAATTTTATTGAACATATTTTGGCATTTAGATTTTAAAATTATATTTGTAAAATTCCTAATCCAGTTTAGGAAACATTGTGATGTACTTCTATGGATGTGTTATAGGGAGGAAGCTCCTTGTATCAAAATATTGATCCTATATTGATCTTATGTTTATGGTAGCTTGGCATGTCAATTTCTTATTTGAGTTAGTTTGTTTATGTACTTTGAGCCAACGTTGGAAGTTCAAAAGTAATGAATTTAGGAATATATTCAGACTTGCTGATATATGAAATATGATTTAGTTTTTCATCGAAATAAAGAAAAGTTGTAAGAGTTGTTGGCTGAAACTTACAAGGATGGTAAAATAATGAGACTGAGCATAACTCTTCGTTGCTTTCAGTGCAGCAACCAAGACTGACATTCTTCGTGAGATATCATTCAGCTGTGGGAGATGCATGCAGATCAGGCTATTGCGATGTGCTAGAGCATATTCTGGTAATAAAATCTTGTTACTGGATGTGTTTCCTGCTTAATCTGAAGTTTCTGATATAGCCCAAATACTAGGCTCGAGTATCATGAGGGAGAACCAAGTGGTTTAGGCAGAGTTTTAGTTCCCAACTTCTGGAGTTGGTCGTACCCAAACTATATATTTGCTTAGGTGAAGGTCAGAAGTGTATTAACTGATCTCAACCCGAAAAAAAGGGGTGCTAACTTCAGCTAGGTATCCACATCCGTTCTCTATGTTGTTCTTCTCTACAAAAGTTTACTTCTTCGTTTTTACTAGAACTCCTAAATTCACACCCTAACCTCCAAAATTGTGTCCATGAAGCAACTACTTGTGATTTTCCTCTGCATTCAAGTGGAACAGGAATACCCTAGGGACACTCTCAAATTTCAGAAGCCCCACCCCACAAGATGGATTATATTGGCAGTGGATATATAAATGGATTTGATTTTCTATACCAGCAAAATAGAGCACACACCAATTTGGATTTCAAATCCTTGGCTGTCTTACGCGTACCCCTTGTGACTTTGCCATGAATTAGGGTTAGTAAGAAAAAGTTAACCTTGATTGTCTTTGTAAAGTTGGTTGGTATAGATGTTCCTAGCAGTTTTTAAAATAGTGATTTAGAGGAAAGCTTGTCTGCTGGCAGTAATTCTCAAATTTTCTTGTCATAATTGGGGGGCAAGCGGCTGTCTATCCATATCTAGCGTTTCCAATAATCTAATC
This sequence comes from Lagenaria siceraria, assembly GCA_002890555.2. Classification (NCBI taxonomy): domain Eukaryota; kingdom Viridiplantae; phylum Streptophyta; class Magnoliopsida; order Cucurbitales; family Cucurbitaceae; genus Lagenaria; species Lagenaria siceraria. The sequence goes on along the minus strand of CM016492.1, from coordinate 21,538,675 downwards.
TCTTTGACCTTTTACTCCGCCAGGATTTTCTGAGTTTGAGGACTCAACTCTTAGATGTCATCCTAAAACTCACCTATATTCAACTTCATCAATAGCAGGAGTCGAGAGTTTGAGAATAGATCCACATCTGTGGGCTTCTGTTAATTGTTTCATTCTTTTAGATTTGAGTTTATTCTTGAAATTAGTCGTGGAGTTTTCTGTTGGTGGGTTGTTTTTTATATGCCCCTTTACATTATTTCGCATCTCCCAATCAGAGCTCAGTTCCTTACATTAAAAATCTATTTATTATTATAATTTTGAAATACTCATGTGAAGCTAGTCCAGTGATGCTAGTTGAACCCTTTTTGCCTTCTGCAGGATTTGGTTTACAAGATTTCGCTGGAGAGCCCAGATGAAGTCTCCGGGCGGTCTATTGTCTGTATGTAAGATTGAATTCATGAAACCTTGCAAGTCGTGTTGAGTGAGTTAATTGATACTCTGAAGACATTGTTCGAATATAGAACGAGGAATATTTTGCCCTGTTGTAGAAATTGAAGGATTTTCCCTGTTGCTTATTTGTTTTTGGTATTCACCTTATCAGCTCAGTAGAAAATGGATGGTGCTTTGACAGACTGAATTTAGACCAATTGAATTGACCCTGGTTCCCCCAAACTAGAGATTAGTTGATGGTCTAAGGCCCGCAGAGGTGCGAACACAGAGAAAATTTACAACCAGATACAGCAAACAAATTCGATCACCTTCAATGAAAAAAGATGCGCTTTTGATAGATTTTTTGAACGTTTTATCTTTCATGCCATGAGTTGGTGCAAATGTACATCTTTCTATACCTTCTATAGTATTTCCTCCCTTTTGACCAATTGGAGAAATTTTTTGTAACTCCTTTGGTTTGAGCTTATTGCTCTTCTTTTGTAAATTTCATACATCAATGAAATTTGTTAACAAACTTTACAACGGTAGTGACGCTGCAAAGTTGAAACAAAGTGAGTTTTGTTTTGTTTTGTTTGTTTTTTTTTTTTTTTTTTTTTAACTCATTATTTCACTTGGAACGGGATCTTTCATTGGGAAAAAAAAACAAAAATCACTTGGCATGTGATGATTCGTTGAATTGGAACAAGACTAAATGAATGAGGGATTGTTGCATCTGAAGATAGGCAGTTTTCATAGTGGTTCAATATCTCCCATTTTAGAATTCCCATCAACAAACTTCACCAAAGGTTTATTTATTAATTATTATTAAGCATTGAGAATGGTTGGGTGTAGAATTGGTCTGAATAAACCCAATTTGTCTCTTCATAACCAAACATTCCATTACAAACAAATACTAATAATCTAACAAGTTCTCTGCATATTCATTATTGCTCCTGTTTCTCTCTAATTTTTTAATTATCTTTAGTGTACTGTAAATACTAAAAAGTGTTGAACAAACAGGAGTTGGAAAAAAAAAAAAAAAAAAAAAAAAAGGAAAGTGACGAGCAACGAATCATTATACAATGGAAATTGCTATTTCTTGCATGGAAATGATATGGTGGGGCCTCAGTTAGGCAAAAGGTCAAAAGATAGGAAAAAGACGAAGGGAGATTCCTATTTTATAAGTTGATTTAGCTCACGGGCAAGCCAAGTAGGAGGGCATAAGATAACCATTTAATTGACTTTCTATACATTATGTCTATGTTGGATAGATAGATTACTAATTATATTTTCATCCGATGGTGAGATTAGTCGAGGTGCGTGTAAACTGGCTCGGACACTCAAGGATATAAAAATAAAAAAATAAAAAAAATTCACCCGATAGCCCCTCAATCTGTTATCATTTTAGGATATGTCAAAAAGTTAGTTTGAAGGATCGTTTTGAAACAACTAATAATAGGCAACATGTCAGAAGAATTTTTTTAGTAATACAGGAGTTTCATACTTTACTTCTTTTGTTGAGGCCATCAATTTATCTTTATAAATACTAGTAAATATCACGTTATTGTTAGTGCACTGTACCTTATTTTTAAAAGCATGCTGACATGACATATAATAAATGGTGGGAGTGAAAAGTTTTACATTCTCTCTGTAGGAATGTTTACCATATGGTAGTATAACAGGAATTTTTCCCACAAATTAGTATAACGAATCGATCTAGAAGACAAATTAATGGTTAATGAAGTAAATGAATCATAAACATGTTGAGAAGGCACTCAAAAGACCAGAAGAAACGAGTTTCATAAATTAATTACTAAATGGTATGAGTAAGTAAGAATGTTAAATCATACTCGTCTACAAATCTGTTCGAAATGTTTAAAATGGAGAATGAAGAAAGAAAAGATATCTAAAGAATGCCTACGACTGATAGAATTCCAATCTAGGACTTGTTAAATTTGTTGCTTTTTGAGATGATCAATGCCAAAGCTTCATACAGAGAATCCAGCAGGCAAAGCACATGTTTTCTTGCTTGAAATGCATTCTGAAAAGGCATCCACAAGTTTCTCTGCTAGGAAATACCATTTTCCCTACAATTCGAACTGACCGGCGACGATTGGAACAGAATGTTGGGGGTAATATCGAACTAGAGGAGAAGTGGATGCGGTAGAGGATGAAGAACAGTATGCCATTGACATGGCCATCGTGAAAGTCCGGATAATTACAATGGAGCCTTTTTTTAGGGCCCAATTGAAGTTTGGCTTAAGATTTAAAAACAAATGAAAAATGGCTTTTTGCTGACATAATAGAAAAAGGCTCCCTTGAAATTATTCTCGCTCTAACTTGTCGCTCCTTTACTCTCGTTCTTGCTCCTTATTCTCGCTCTGCGTTTTTTTCTTCTCCTCCGTTCTACGATTTGTCAACATCTTTGCTCTGCGTTTTTTTTTCACTTTCTTCGCTCTACATTTTTTCTTTCCCTCGTTCTGGAATCAAAGCTTTATCATTGATAAACATTGATAGAAGCTTTATCATTAATAGAGGATAGTTTTCTATCCGTGTCTATAGAGATAATGTAATTTGATATATAAGCAGTATAAAGTAGTGTATATATATTTATTTACTTTCTGATAGACTATTGATCATTGTTTTGTCTTTTAAACATGAACATGAATTTATAATTGAAGATCATAGCAAGACCATGAGGATTATTACTCACTACTTAACCTTAGATGTAACTCTACAAATAAATAAAAAAAATGAGATGATTCGTCCTTAAGGACTTTTAGAGATGATTCTTTTGGCCACTTCTTATATCTTAAAGTTAAAATGGCCAAAATACCAAATCAATTCCTCTCATATTGATAAGATCCGCGATAAAAGTGTAACTTACAAGCCAAATGTCATAGCTTTGAATTTATTGTTGACTTTGGACTAAGAGACTTTTGCCTTATAATGGGATTAAAAGGTGATGAGTTGGTTTGTAAAAAAAAGATAGAATTTGGGAGCTTAAAGAAACGATCTTCAAAGATGATGAGAACATAAATTGAAAAGACATAAAAAGAACCTTCAAAATGTTACACGTATACAATAATGAATCACTGACCTTTGCAAATGTGCTTTTTCTAGAACCATTCTTTCCCATGATGGCATGAACCCACTATAGGTTGGAAAGAATTATTCCAAATCATATAATGGACAAAAATTCAAAACCTTGTGAGAATCCACTCCTAAAATAATATTGGAGATTAATTTAAGCTAACATCTCCTTCGTAGACAATAAAGTTAACACCCTTGAGAATCTCTTGCTTGGATTATGCACTTACAGCAGTCAAATCTTTAACTTCCAGCAAAAAAATCTTCTGACTACTAGAGAAACTCGTAGATAGAGATTTGACCGTGGAGAGAGAAGTTGTTGCAATTCGAATTGATCAACGATAATTGGAACAGAAAGGGAAGGGGGAAAAGGTGGGCATCATGGATAAAGTAGAATTAGACGGCAAATAACGAACCAGAGGAGAAGTGGATGTGGTAGAGGATGAAGAGAAGTATGCCATTAACATTGCCATTGTGAAAGCTAGGGAGGTAAAACCAACACCAAATGCATCATGTCATGACAAAGGGGCTAATTTCAAGGGAGCCTTTTTAGGGTGTAACTAAAGTTTGACATACGATTTAAAAACAAATGAAAAATGGCTTTATGTTGACGTCATAGAAAAAGGCTCTACCAAAATTATTCTCGCTCTAGTTTCTTGCTTTTACTTCTTATTCTCACTTTTTCTTCTCGTTCTAGCTTCTAGCTCTTGCTCCATATTTTTGCTCTGCGTTTTTTTCTTCTCCTCCACTCTACGATTTTTCATCATATTCACTCTAGGTTTTTTTTTTTCTTTTTCTTTGTTCTGCGTTCTTTTCTTCTTCTTCGCTCTGCATTTTTTCCTTCCTCTTCATTTTACATTGTTTTCTTATTATGTATTTTTCCCTTCCTCTTCATTCTGCATTTTATTTTTCCTTCCCTCACCTTGTAATCAAAGATGGGAGATGGAATCAAAGCTTTATCACTAATAGACAATGGTAGTTTTCTATCAATGTCTACAGAGATAATGTAATTTGATACAAGTAGTGTATATATATTCATTTACTTTCCTTATTGTATATTATATATATATATATATATATATGAAAGAATATTGTCTCTTATGGGAAATCAAAGGGCAGTTTTCTTTTATGCAACACAATATATAAATTACATTTTTGGCTCCTTTTATTTTATTCTTCACGCCAAATAGGAAATAAAAAACTTTAAACTGTCCTTTGATTTCCCATAAGAGGCAATATTCTTTCATATATATATATATATATATATATATATATATATAGTAAATGAATATATATATATACGCAGATTATGGGAAATGAAAGGACAGTTTAAAGTTTTTGATTTCCTATTTGGCTTAAAGAGTAAAATAAAAGGAGCCAAAAATGTAATTAATATATTGTGTTGCATAAAAGCAATAAACCTACCAACTATAATAACTATAATGGTTGGTCCAATAAAATAAGTGGCAATGTCACAGGCCAATTATAGGCAACTAGGCATGGCTAAGGCTTGGCATGGGGAGCACTATCATTCACCAAAGGGTTTTCCTAAAAAAAAAAAAAACAATAAAATCTTCACCATATTTTCATGCATTTTCCTCCCCATTTTCCCCATTTCTTTTCTCAATGCCCCTTTTTTTTTAGTAAATTTTGTACTCCACTTCTTCAAATATATTATATTGCAGTTTCTCAATGATTAAATCAAACTATTTTTTTAATGAACTTAATTTATGTGTTTTATTTTTAAAATTATATGAACACAATCAAAAAGGAAAAAATACAATCAATTAGGAAAGTAATCTCTAATTTTATCTATTAGAATTTTGTCATGTGACAATGTTTTATTGAATTTATAATACTATAAGATAAATAAAAAGTGACAACATGATAAATGTTATATCTATATTTATTAAATATTGAGGGAAGAAAATCAAAGTACACATTTATGTCCATTAAAAACTATGCTCATTTTTTTTTTTATCTCTACTCTTGTTAGGTTGAAGATAAAATCTACACCTATATTTATTGCACTACCAAAATTAATTTGATTTGATTTCTAACAATTTTCTGTTTTATTTGTCATTTTTAGACTATTATTGAGATGAAAGAAAAGGTGGTGGAGCTTTCCTTTTTTCTGTTTTTCGTTTTCTAATTATTCTATTTCTTGTATCTTGTTTTTTGATTTTTAAAAACTAGAAACAGGAATATGTTTGATAACTATTTTTATTTCTTGTTTCTTGAGAAAAAAAAACAGAAACAGAAAATTATTTGATAACTATTTCTTGTTTTTTGTTTCTTGTTTTTTTTGTTATTTTTGTTGCAATAATAAAATATAAAAAGAAAAAGATATGTCATACACATTAACATAAAAAATGAAATTATCAAAAGTTTATATCATCAATTACAAATAAGTCTCGATGCATAACTGAATACAATAACAAAGTTGCATCTGTCCTTCAAATGTTGCCCAAATTCAATCGACAATGTCATCTCTCACTCGTGTAATTTGTCTTAAATAATTTCAGTTCAAATCTAACTCAAGTATGTTACTCAACAAATTTTCTGTCAAACTATTTGTATCTTCAACAATCATTGATTCATTGCTAAAGTCGTTAAATAGATCATTTTGATAATCATTCAATCTAATATATTTTTGTATTGAATGGATAAGGGAGGTATTTGTTTAAGAATAAGAATTTGAGTCATCAACATACCAAAATAACTTTTAATAATATTTCGCAGTACAAAATTTCTATGGTTAAACCTTTGTTCTCTACCTTGAAGATGTTGTCTTATTTCTCTAAAATCTCGTAAATAGTATCTTTTAAGTGCTAAATGGTGCTAATATAAAGCAAATAAAAACTTATGAAAAAGTTAAATGTCAATAAAATATTAAAAACACATAATTAAAAGTTAATATATGGTAAAATTATTATTGGTTTCAAATGTACTAAAAATAAAAATTAATGTTTATAAAAAATAAAAATAATAATTAATGTTTCAAAAAAATAATAATTAACATAATATATAAACATCATATTAACAAATTTAAAATTTAAAATTAAAAAATATATATTGAAAATTGAAAAATTAGAACTTAAAATAATATATAAATTTAAATATTGAACAAGTTAAAATTTAAAATTATACTAAAATATAAATATAACAAATTCCTTTTAAAAAAATAAATATAAGAAAATTAAGAAATAAAAGAAGTATAATAAAAAAATATAATTTTTTTTGTTTAAAAGCCAAGTTGACTTACCTAGGATTTCCACCATGACCATGAAACAAAATGATTTTGATGTACACACCAAACCCAATGCAGCACTGGTTCTTAGATTATTATTATTATTTAACTAATTTCAATAAAAATTAATGACCAAAGGATATATATATATATATATTAAAATTGGACATTTAAAAATAAAAACTTAAAATAAAATTGAATCCAAAACACAAGAATCAAAATGGTATTCGAGTCTTTATACTTTAGATTTTGTTCCATGTTGACTTATGTAATTTCAATGATCTAATTTTATTTAGTGTAATTTTAATAAATCTTAAAATTAGTAATTTTAGTTAGTTTATGGTTGATTTTTTAATTAAAAGAGTCTTGGTTAACATTCTCTTTTAAAGTTGTAAATATTTTTACCATTCCTATTCTTACATAAAAATTATTATTATTATTTTAAAATTTTCTTTTTAAATTTAACTTTGATGTATTAATAAAACATGGCTTTTTTTTTATTGCGGTTTTAAATTATTAAAAGTATTACATGACAAACGTAATTTTAAAGTATGCTCGAGCGAAAAATAATAAAATCTTAACCTTTCCGTATTGTTCGAACTAAAAAATGATTAAAAGAAAAACTAAAAAGTATACAACTATAGGAGATTAATGTACATAAATAAAATAATATTATCGATTATCAAACAAAGCCTTGCTATAATAACCATGGAAGCAATAATTAATTATAAACCTAACCGAATAATTAAATATGCACATTATCAATTGAGTATAAAATTGAAGGTTGAAAAACCTAACAAATATTTTTAAAACTTATCAATATATTAAACACAAAATTAAAGTACCCTTCGTTTACATCCAAGAAAGTTAAAGAAATGATTTTAAGTCTTGTGATTTGAAATCCGAAAAATAATTTTAAACTAATTACTCTGTTTGAAACATGATAGAATTGAAACAAATATACTTAATATTTTGTGTTTGGATGGTAACTAAAAAAGAAAAGAAAATTAATAATTTACTCATATACTTAACTTTCTAATATAGGTTTTTTAACTATGATGTATTAATTAAATAAAAATTAGAACATGACAAGGTCAATTAAATAATTTATTTTTAAATCCTCTAAAATTCGAACATTTTGATGAAGAAAGATATTTAAGTAAAAACAGGATTTGAAATCTTTCCAATTTTGAAATCATTCTCTTTCTTACAATAACAAACAACAAAATTTATTTAAAATCCGTAATGAATTAAAATTTCTCAAAATTTTGAGCTTTCAAATAGACCAAAAGAGATTTTAAACTATACCTCGTAATTAATAATATTATATCAATTGAGTTATGTTAGCTTAATTGGGTCAATTAGAAAATGAGGGTAGTTTTAAGAAAAAATTGGTGAAAATGGGTGGTTTTAAAATTATTTAGGAAAGTAGGGTAGTTTTTTTTGTCTTTTAGTGAGAGCTCTTCTTGAAAGTTGGAATGGGACCCACATAAGGAAGGAAATGATAATTATTGTGATTTTTTTTTTTTACAAATTCATTTTCTTTAACATTTTAAGGAAACATAATACCTTTTTTTCTATAATTATTATCTTATTGAATTTAATTTAAAAAATATTATATGTTTAATCATTTTATTGGTAAAATAATAAACTATTATCTATGGATAAAGATAATACCACTATTTTTTTTTTACGTCATATTGCAGTTTTATTTTACTAAATTTGTGAACTAGGTAATATTTAAAAAGAAAACTACAATATGATATAGTAAAATAAATTTATTACATAGATAAGTAAAATTCTAAAACCTTGCTATGTGGAAATATCAAAAATTCTAATTTTTTCTAATATATTACTAATCATTCTAAGTAAAATTAGTGGATAGTTATATTTTTCGAAAAAATACCTTTTGGTTTCTTAGATTTGGATTTAGTTTCTATTTGGTTCATATGCTTCAAAATCTAACACTTTTGTTTTTGAGATTTCAATAATGCTCAATTTTAGTCCTTTAGATAACATAACTATTATGGATCGTTTGGTTTAAAGATTTATAAAATTAAGCATGACAATCTTATATAATTATAATAGATTAATTAATTAAATAATAGACATCATTCAATACATTGATAAAAAATAATTAGTTAAAAATCAATAATAATCTTAATTATAAATATTTAAAAATTGAGTAATAATTGAAATTAACCAATTAATGTATTTAATGAACATCATATTAATTATAATATATTATTTAATCATTTTTATAATTAATTAAGTTCAACACTAGTAATTTTAATATTAATTAAATAATATAAGAAATATAATAATAGATTATATAAAAGTGAAACAAACAAATAAAATATAATATGTAATAAAGAATACTAATTTTTTTATATAAATATGATATATTAATAATGAATGAAGTAATAAAAATTAATCATAATAAATAATTAATTGATTATAAATAATTTATAATGATTATATGTTCATAATGAATGTTCAAATTAAAATTAATCTCAATCAATATATCTTGTTGATCTTTTGGGTTTTGACAATTCTAATATTTGCGTGAATGAGGAGGAAGAAGAAGAAGAAGGGAAAACTTGTAATTTTGAAAAAATTAATTAAGAATTAGCTTGAAATTTCATGATTAAAGTAGGAAAAGTTGAAGATGAAGAGAAGAAAAAAAGAATGGTATAATATGAGCGAGTATAATGAAATCGAAGACTGCAACAACTAGAAAAAAAAAGATGGAAACATGTGCTCCCTAACATAAGAACAAGGACAGATTTAAAAGTTTTAAAAAATTTAAAAGTTGACTTGTCAACATTTGCCATATTTGCAAACATTTTAAAGAAATACTATATGTTTAGATTTTTTTCCTTGATTTTGCTATCTATTACAATTTTTTGTGTTTTAAAATAAAACTACAATATGATGTAAGACTAAAAAAAAATAGTGGTATTATATTCATTTATATTTAATAATTTATTATTTTACAAATAAAATGATTAAATATGTAATATTTTTAAATTAAATTTAATCTTGCTAAAAAAATAAAAGAAAATGATATGATATAATAAAATAATAATTATAAAAAAATGATATTATATTTCCTTAAACAAAAATAAAGTAAATTAATTTGTAAAAAAAAATAAAAGAAATCAAAATAATGACATTTTCTTCCTTATGTGGGTCTCATTCCAACTTTCAAGGAGAATTTTCACTAAAAGACAAAAAAAAAACTACCATATTTTCCTAAATAATTTTGAAACCACCCTTTTTTACCAAGTTTTTTCTTAAAACTACCCACATTTCTTAATTAACCCAACTTAGCTTAATTTAACCTAAAATAAAAAGTAATGCGATTTAAAAAAAAAAAAAAAAAAAAAATGCAGCCGCATTTGTAATGGTTTGAGGAGCCAAAGAGAAAGAGAGAGCGGCTAATAGTATTATTCATTCATTCATTCATTTGATTTGATCGAATCAGACTCAAAAACTCCTTCCTCAACGCTACGCTACGACGCGACAGCTCCCCGATACTCTTTCTCTCTCAACTTCATAATCCCATCATCATCCTCTCCAAATTTCTTCTCCCATCCTCAATCCATGGATTCCTTCTTCCTCCCGCTATTTCCCGCTGCTTATTGGTACTGCTTTTTTCCGATTTTTCTTTCTTTCTTTCTTTCTTTTTTCCTTTTTTTTCCTATCCGCTTCGTCGGTTTTATTATCCTTCCAGATTTCATGCTTGCAGGTCCTTATTTGTTCGCTTTTGGTGGTAATGTCGTGGATTCACTATGGCTTCCGATTCTTCATCTGAGGGTAATCTGGTTAATCCTTTTCTTTTCTTTTTCGTTTTTTTTTTTTGTGTTTTATTTTTCTCTCTTTCGATCCCAAATTTTCATTCTTCTAGTTTTGTACTTGGATTCTTGATTTTACTTTTTACTTCTGCTGGAATCGGAAATTATTTTTGTTCTACTTCCGTATCTGACCTTGTGGTAGTGAGGTTTTAGTGGTTTTGGTTGAATTACCTCCATCTGTTGGTTTGGCATTTATGTGGAACTTCTGAGACCACATTCAACAATGACGCTGGTCTTCAGAAAATTTGTGCTGCTATTACTAAATTTTTGGATTCTTGAACTTATGGATTATAATTTTGTGTGTGTCAATAGCTGATGGGCGTAGTCTGGATGATCTCTTTGACAAACGTGTCCGAATTCTCCAGTTATACTCGTTTTTTCCCCTACTCGTGTCGTTGACTGTTGGGTAGCTTGCTATGTCCAATTATTTGAGTATTTTCGTTTCTTGGAAGATAATTTGGCAGAGCAGTCTATAATTGCATGAGAACTGTTCATTTTGTTTGATTGCACTGTTGATTTTCAATCACTGGAGGTTTTTGAAAGGATCCAAACTTCAAAGCTAAGGGTTTTATATGAATTCAAACGGGTGTGTGTTTTGGACTCAACCTGACCCAATTGAACCATGTTGTACTTTATAGGCTGGGCAAATTTCAGTTTGTTCGGATCATTTGTACAAATTTTTGCAGATGTGTAACTTTTAGTATTTTAAGGAACCGTGTATATGTTTTCTCACAAGTTGATGTGATATTTTATTTTATGGGATATAACGATCCATGGATTTGAAGCAATTATTTTCTGGAAGATGTTTTGAGAAGAGAACCCCGTAAAAATTATTGAGTTGAAATTTAAAAAGTCATATGTATATATATATTAAGTAAATTTCATCATCAGTGAATTGGCTATCTTCTAAATGATAAATTTGAGTTGATATAATTCACCCAAAATTAGTTTTACTAATCCATACATGTTCATCTTATTTGAAGTCAAACCCAATTGACTCGACCCAAACAGGACGACCTGGTACTTTTTTGACGTTTGATTTTATATTTAGTTTTTCTTAACTCTGATGTACATCCTCGTCCATGTTGGTATTAGGAGCTGCTCTCCATCCATTAAGATACAGTATGATGAGTATGGAGGAGAAAAGGAATTTGGTCTATGAAATATCAGATCAGTCACATGCTTCTGAACTGCTTCAGTCCTGGAGTCGACAAGAGATTTTAGAGATCCTATGTGCAGAGATGGGAAAAGAGAGGAAATATACTGGATTAACAAAACTAAAAATAATTGAGAACCTTCTGAAAATTGTTGGTGAAAAGAAATCAGGGTCAACTGAGGATGTAACAGACATCGACAGTCAGTCTTCTCCTTGTCTTTCTCCAAAGATTACCAAAAGGCAAAGAAAAATTGATCAGCCAGCACGGCTACCTGTTCCTGTAAACCATATTCCAATTAGTAACACTAGGAGTGATTCAAATATTGCAGTTTACTGCAGAAATTCGGCATGCAAAGCAACCTTAAATCAAGATGATAAATTTTGCAAGAGGTGTTCATGCTGCATCTGTTATCAGTATGATGATAATAAGGATCCTAGTCTTTGGTTAAGTTGCTGCTCTGACCCACCATTTCAAGACACTTCATGCGGCATGTCGTGCCATCTTGAATGTGCATTGAAACATGAAAAATCTGGGATTTCTAGAGGAAAGCAGACGGGAATTGAAGGGACTTTTTGTTGTGTATCTTGTGGAAAAGTCAACGACTTGCTTGGGTAATTACTCTGACCATTATATCTGGTTTTAAAATTATAATTTTATATATATGTTCATTGAATTTGAAAGGATTTCAAAAGGTTTGCCTATTATTTGACTGATCTTTAATTACTTGATTTTTTTAAAAGTTATTTATTTATTTATTTGAAAACATCGATTGATCTTTATTGAGATGAATCTAGTAATGTAATTTAAATCTTAACTGCCTTAGTTATTGCATTGAAAGCGTAAAGCTATTGATTTTCATTCATCCTAAAGCCGACATTTAGGGTTCGATACTCATTCTGGGAAATGAGTATTTGATCGCACACTAATTGAGAATGCAATAAGAAGTCCTCCTCAAAGCCGACCAGTCCAACCTAATGGGAGATTATTAAAAATTCTCATTAATTGGACCTGAATTATTAAAGAAGGAAAAAAAAAAGGAGAAGAAGAAGAAGAGTAGAAAAAACTTCTACAAAGGCTGCATTATCTTGGAGTTAGAAAAGAGCTAGGATGCTGTATGTCTTGCATCCGTCTAGACATCCTTTCATCGGTCCATTTTTTTTCCTCCCATCCCTATCTCGTACCAACTGATAGGGTCTTAATCATGCTGCTGAAAATCATAAAGGGTCAAATTTCTACACTATTAGTTCTAGACATGCAGTGGGCAAAAGATGTAATGCTGGCCTTCTGCATTACTATTGCAAAATAGACACCAGTTTGGGGAGAAAGTAGCAGATGATGACATATCTCATATCTGTCAAAATAAGAACATCAATGCAAACTGAAAAGGCAAGGAGGACTAGACTTTCAACTGATCTCAATAGTGAATTGGAATTATGTAAACCTAAGCTTACGAGGATAAGTTGTCATGAAGACTGCAGTACTTGTCTGTGTTTGTGGGGCATGATGAGGTCTCAGATTGAACCATACAATACTCAACATGTTCTAAATCCTTATTTTTATGTGCAAGTTCAATTTCATTTTCTCCTTCCAGATCTTTCAAACCTAAGCCCTGAAAAGTTTTGAAATGCTACCAAGTTTTGTAGTTCACGAACTCTGTTCAAAGTCTTGCAACATCCCATGATATTTCAATACCATAAATTTCCGTATCGCATTAGACTCCCTTGAATATTTATATTTCTTTACTATATCATGAGTGACACTCAGATTAAAATTTTTAGTGTTTTGAGAAAACAATTGATGAAGGCAAAGGAAACAAGGAGAGTGGATATACTGTGTTACCGCATCTCTTTAAGCAAAAAGCTTTTGAGTGAAGGTGAAAAGTATCAAGACGTTTATCAGATTGTGGATGAGGCTGTGAAGAAACTTGAAGCTGAGGTGGGTCCTTTGACTGGTGTACCAGTTGGTACGGGCAGAGGAATAGTGAACAGGCTTTCTTCAGGACCGGAGGTTCAGAAACTCTGCTCGTTAGCCATCGATACACTCAACTCCTTGCTCTCCACGAAGATCTTACATCAGTTGCCCAGTTCCATGATACAAGGTAATTTATTTTATGTAAGGCTCCTAACTTTTTTACTCATCTCAAATTTTCTTTACGACGTTTATGGAATACCCTCTATATGGCCACTTGGGGTAAGTCTAAAAAGTAATTTTAGCATGTAAGACAATATTTGAACGGATTGCTGATATATTTTACTATCTTCCACGTGCAACAGAACTAAATTATATATATTACAAACGGCATTTGTGTGCAGTGTTTCATTAAAATTGATTAAAAGAAAATAACATTACAGTAAAAGTTACCTGTCTTTTGTCAATCTTGCAGATACTAATTTGGTAGCTACAAACTTCTTAAGGTTCGAAGATGTTGATGCAACATACGTTACGGTGGTTGTGGGTACTGAAGATGTTTCTTCCGGAAAAACTGTTGGTTACAGGCTATGGCATCGAAAGGCATGTGAAACAGATTACCCTGTAGAGCCAACTTGCACCTTGTCTCAACCCAATTTGAGGTTTGTCGTCCGAGGGCTAACCCCATCTTCAGAATACTATTTGAAAGCCATTTCCTTTGATGGGACAGGAGATTTGGGGATATGTGAAGTTCAAGTCTCAACTGCTATTCCTCGGGAGGATGACACAAGTTTCTTGGTGATTGAAAGAAGTCAGAGTCCTATTACCAACTTCAGTGATCTCTCTAATCCTTCTTCCGTAGAAGATGAAACCAACAATGTAATGCCTTGTAGTGACCAAACTGATAGTCGGACAGAAAGCTATCTTTCTTTTTGCAAGGACTCTAACAAGATCGTCACTACTAACCTGTCTGAGGATAGAATAAACTGCACCGATGTCGGTGGAGGGGGAACAGCAAAAGAGTCTGTTTCGTTGTTGGACGAGGAACACGTTACAAGAAAAGGTAGCATGCTGCCTGATCCCAATGTTTTAAAACTTGAAGACAGGCATTCTTCTGAGGTCCATATCATTGAAGGTACAAGCATGAATAACGGCTCGAATTCTGCCATTCATGAAGGGACTAAATGCACACCATTTGTTAGCAGCTCCGAGGCTGGATTGCCAGTTACTCCTTGCAAAATGGAAATACTCAAGGATGTTCTCGGAAGGAGTGGCCGATCGAAGTCCAGCGCCAAGGATCGAGATAATAATGTGTCTGGAGAGGAACTCCGACATGGCAGCATGTCTAAGAAGAGAAAGGCGGAGAGGCAAGATGCGGATTGTACTGCAAACGGTATTTCGGATAAGGATTTTGAGTATTATGTGAAGTTGATTAGATGGCTAGAACGCGAAGGACACATAGAGAAGAACTTCAGACAAAAATTCTTAACTTGGTATAGCTTGAGAGCCACAACACAAGAAGTTAGGATAGTGAAGACCTTTGTTGATAACTTCATTGAAGATCCATCAGCTCTTGCGGAGCAACTTGTGGATACCTTTTCGGAATGCATTTCAAGCAAGAAAACATGTGCTGTGCCTTCTGGATTTTGTATGAAGCTTTGGCATTGATCATCTCAAAAAGCCAAACAATTAACAAGTCCTAGATTGGGAATTCTATCAGTCGTAGGCATTCTTTAGATACTTTTCTTTCTTTCTTTCTCTATTTAAACTGTGAATTCGACATCATCTTAGCTCTATTTAGTATTTACCATTTTTATGATGATAACATGTCATCTACATTTCGCCATTTTAAACATTTCGAACAGATCTGTAGATGAGTATGATTTAACATTCTTACTTACTCATTGATATACCATTTAGTAATTAATTTATGAAACTTGTTTCTCGAGCTTTATGTGCCTTCTTATCTTGTTTATGATCCATTTAGAATTTGAGTTCTTGCGATTGCTTGGAGGCTGAACGACATTTTGACGATGAACAAAGCTTCAAAGATTGATCCTTCCAATAAAGGATGAAAAATCTCAAGATTCCCAATTATTATACATGGAACTAATCAAGTGGCGAACAAAGCGTCTAAATATTTGAGGGGGTGAATAAAATATATAATTTATCCAATATGAGTAATATTTGATTGCAGTCATTTTCATGCCTCTTTCAATCACAAAAGAAGAAAAAAAGAATATATATTAACAAGTACTTTCTAAAAAATTTGCAAGGATATTTCATTTGGGTAGACCACATAAAATTGGAAGTATTTTTCCTTTTAAAATAGAAAAAACCCAAAATCTTTTCCTACATTTTGTCTTGAAAAAAGTACTTGGCTGAGCTGATAGATGATAGATGACGATGACAAGGTGAATACCAAAAACAAATAAGCAAACAGGGAAAAACCTCCATTTTCTACAATAGGGAAAAATCTCCCTCGTTCTACATTCGAACGATATCTTCTGAGTTTCAATTAACTCAACACGAATTGCAAGGTTTCATGAATACAATCTTACATACAGACAATAGAAAGCTCAAAAACTTCAACTGGGCTCTCCAGTGAAGCCTAATCAACCAAACCCTGCAGAAAGCAAAAAGGGTTCAACTAGTATCAATGAACTAGCTTCACGTGGGTAAATAAATAAATAATAATAATAATAAATAAAAGAAAGGAACTAAGTTGACATGAACTAAAAAGACACCCACACAAATGTTTATTCTGTTAGTTACTCCTGAAGGAGCTATTTCTCAAACTCTTGAATCATCTATTGATGAAGTTGAATATAGGTGAGTTTTAGGATGACATCGAAAGACTAACAGAGGAAACAATAGACAGCCGCTCACCCCCAATCATGACAAGAAAAATTGAGAATTACTGCCATCAGACAAGCTTTCCTAGTTTCCTCTAAATCACTATTTTAAAAACTGCTAGGAACATCTATACCAACCAACTTTACAAAGACAATCAAGGTTAGCTTTTTCTTACCAACGAATTCATGGAAAAATCACAAGGGGGATGATGGTAAGTCAGCTGAAGATTTGAAATCCGAGTTGGTGTGTGCTCTATTTTGCCGGTCGAGAAAATCAAATTCATTTATATATCCACTGCCAACATAATCCATATTGTGGGGTGAGGTGGGGCTTCTAAATTTTAAGAGCGTCCCTTGGGTTTCCCACTTGAACGCAGAGGAAAAACAGTAGTAGTTGCTTCGTGGACACAATTTTGGAGGTTAGGGGGTGAATTTTTAAATTCTAGTAAGAACGAAAAAGAAAATTTTTTGTAGAGAAGAACAACATAGAAAACAGATGCGGTTACCAACCTGAAGTTTTTTTGCTTCATGGTGGTGTACCCTTAGCAAAGATTACTACTTGTGTTCTAATTAGCTACACTTGGGGTGTTTGAGATCAGTTAATAGACCTATGACTCTGACCTTGACCTAAGCAAATATACTGAGTAAGACCAACTCCAGAAGTTGGAACTAAAACTCCAACTAAACCACTAGGTTCTCTCTCGTGATACTCGAGCCTAGTATTTGGGCTATATCAGAAACTTCAGATTAAGCAGAAACACATCCAGTAGCAATATTTTTTTACCAGAATATGCTCAGGCGCATCACAATAGTCTGATCTCCATGCATATCCCACCGCTCAATGATATCCCAGGAAGAATGTCAGTCTTGATTGCTGCACTGAAAGCAAGGGAGAACTATACTCAGTTTCATTATTTTACCATCCTTGTAAATTTAGCCAACGACTCTTAAATCATTTTTTTCTTCTTTTTCTCTTAGTGAACAACTAAATCATATTTCATATATCAGAAAGTCTAAATAACTACTGGTAACACGAGTCTAACCTCCCCCTAAAAAGGTGAAATTGACAAGGAAACTAGTGTCCTCTCTAAGGAGCATTTTCAGGAATATAGATGTCAAGTACTCTAGTCAAAGGCTCAAGGATGACGAGATACTCAGATACCTCGTTGAACATATATAATATTATAAGTGACTATGAAGTGGAGCATAGAAACACAGTGCAGAATTATTTTTTTTTTTTTTTCACAGTGCAGAATTAATTAACACATTAATCTAACTATTGAAACCGAATGTGAGGGAGAAGGCAAGTAGCCAACATTATAAACTCTGTAAAAATACAAAACACTCTCGTTCCTGTGATTATAATAAGAGTCTGGCAACAAGCAAAGCTGTTGCTCAAACTTCAAGGAAGAAGGCAGTGGACTAAGCTATTCAATTGTTGCAACAGTTCAATAAGTCATTATCTACCCCAGTAATTACTTTTGATTTCAAATTGTAAGCGGAGATAAGATATCCCAAACACCATAAGGAGAACATACGAGTAAAAAATTGAAAACTAAAAAATAATACATCTACAATAGACTAACCTCGGCGACCTAGCCAAATCAATTAGCTACCGAGTCCGCTCGGCCGGCAACGGCCGGTTGAACCCGCCACGACGATTCATGTATTGCCTAGGCTGCCTCTTGGTCACTACCCTAACGCCACTCACATCAGCACCTGGAACAGGTTTGCCCTTGGTCGAATCGAAACCGACGGGAATACCTAGTTTCTTCATCATCTCAATTTCATCCTCATCAGCCATGGCCTCCTCCACTACTTCTCCGTCACCAACGCTATCTTTATTATTCTTCTGCTTGTGCTGCTCCTTCGCAATGCCATCAACGAAGTCAGAAACTGCTTTCTGCCGCTCCTTTTCATCGTCAGCAGTCAAATCCCGGCGATGACGCTTCCGAGCATGTTCCGGGGAGGGCGAACGATGGCGGCGGCGAAGGGACCGGTCCTCAGGAGTACGAGAAAGAGACCTCGATCGGTGCCGGTCCGGCGAGCGGGTGCGAGAGCGTGTGTGGCGGGATCTGGCGCGGTCGGGAGTGTGCGACCTTTTACTCCGGCCACGCTCCCTTTCACGGTCACGATCTTCTTGATCCCTACGCCGTTCCCGGTCCCGATCACGTTCACTGTGGTCACGATCTTCTCGATCCCTACGCCGGTCACGTTCGCGATGGTCACGGTCTCGCTCCCGGTCTTTGTGTCTATCACGGTCCCGATCTTTATCTCTGTCGCGGCCTCTATCTCTATCTCGTTCACGGTCCACCATGGTGGATTTGCAATAATCTCCAATACTGTGAGCTCAAAGTGAAGGAAGGAATTAGCTATCGGAATTGGGGTTTTGCGATGAGCGGGAAAAAGCCCTTGGGTTTCTCCAAAATTACCGAAACAGCCCTTCGGTTTAGGATGAAGTTGAAAGGGGATTTTGCTCCTATGACACAAAAATTAGGCTCAACATGACAAATGTCTCAAATTTTTTTTTTTTTAAAAAATATCAAATGAGTATTTGCTTATGTCAAATTTGGATAAAATTACCAAAATGTACTGCGCACACAGAAAAACTCATCTCGCTCTTGCTGTTTAGCTTCCTTTCCTCACTCACAGATCACTCTCCTCTCTCGCTCTTCCTTTCCTTCTCACAGATCACTCTCTTCTCTCGCTCTCGCTCTCTCTCTTTCCTCACTAACGTATAACTCTCCTTTCTCTCCTCTTTCACAGCCAGAGTTGGTGCATGAGTTTACCAAAGTTGGTCACAACGGAGAAGAAGAAGAAGGAAAGAAGAAGAAAAAGAAGAAAAGAATTTTGCCAAAGAAGAAGAAAAAGAAGGAAAGAGAAAAACAAAAACAAAAGTTTGGTTAAAGTTGGTCTGCTAGAGAAGTTGTGGTCGCGCCGAAGAAGAAGAATGAAAGAGGAAAAGAGAAAGAAAGAAATCTAAAGGGCAAATTTATAATTTCACTCGTATATGACATCACAGTATGTCATTTGACATTTTTTTTGAAAATTTGGGTCATTTGGCATTTTGAGCCCATTTTTTGAGTATTTGTATAAATTTTCCAACCTTGCATCGCCAAACCCAGATTTGCGCTGCTCCACCTAGATTCACATTGGTTTGCACATATCCATGTCGCGTCGTTAGTTCTACCACTCGCCCTTGGTCGCTCAAAATCGCGTCGGTCAGCCCAGATATCTCTCCGCGCCCCCTATTCTGTTTGCACACAGCATCCGACCACACCACCCAGTTTAGTGGAGCTCCACATCGCCCAAATCTGTTTAGCTCACCCATGTTCAGCCCTTTCTACTCTATCGAAATCCATCAAGCAGCCGCCCAGATCTGTATTTCCCTCTCGTCGCTGCATCTTTGATTTATCTATTCCTTCATCAGTTCCAATGGTAAAAGTCTCTGAATCTCCTGTCTGCACAAACTTTACACTACATGATCATAAATTTGCTAATTGTCCTACAATTGAGTGCATGTATTGTCACAAATGAGGTCACATTTTGGTAAATGGTCTTATTAGGCCACTTGGCTCTCTAGGTCAATCCACAAACCAAGTAGATTATCTAAAGTTGGTTCTCCATGTATTGTTGTTTCCTCCTCATCCATTAAACCTCTTTCCATTAGCATTCCTATTAGTGATATTCAAAATCTCTTGCAACACTCAAAAACTTAATGCGAGCACACAAGCACAAAGTGGTCAAATTATAGTAGATTAAAACGACATGAAAAGTCGAGTATCATCCACAGGGATCAAAGTCATAGTTATTGTTTAGCTATTTCAGAATCATGTTAATTTTAACTAAGGAATCAAAAATAAGTGGTGAAATTAAAAAGAAGTAAAGTAAGAAGGAAAACAAAAGTTGAAATCCAAGAGATAAAAGCATCATCGGGTGTCGATTTCATTAATTACTTCATTAAATCATGCAAAGGTTCTATGGAAACTTGTGAAATTGAGATGATTAAGTCTAGAATCTAAGCTCCAGTTTATTATTTTTCAACAATAGACTTTTCACGTGCAAACTTAATTGATTACTAATTTCTTGAAACCAAAGTAAGAAGCATAACATTAAGACTAGTCATAATCAATTTTCATTATCAACCTAACTATTTTCAAGTGAGATTAGATAGGATTCGATATTATAGATCCGGCTAAACATGCAACCTTTCAATTGAACATTCAACCTAACATACATTTATGATCAATTGATGTAATGAAGCACAATAATATTGAAAATCATCCAATAATACAATTTTTCATAAAATTTCAATCCATTAATTTAAATCAATAATACAATTTTCCATAAAATTGATATAATCTAACCACTCATGTTTGTCAAATACATACCTTCATACAAATGCAACGACATATATTAAGCAAAGAGAATGAAAAGATTGAGAAAACACTACTCTTATGTTGTTTCCCTATTGTTGAAACCCATCAATCTTCTCTTGGTCAGCACCTCGGAAACTCGAATGGCCTCCAAACTCTTTTCCACACTCTCTACTCTATTTTGTAGCTTTTTAGGGCTCTCAATTTTTTATTCTGAATAGTTGATCAACCCTCTAATTTATAGAAAATCATATACTTGATCACCAATAAGTTACCAAAAATGTAAAATCTTTTTTCTTTTTTCTTTTTTTTTTTTTTAAAAAAAGGTAAAATTGGCGTCGCGACGCTACCTTGCTAAATCCCCTAGCACAGCACCATTGGGCGCAACACTCATTCACCAAGCACTATGTCATTCAAGATAGAGAAAAGATAAAGCTTCTACTAATTTCTTAAAATTTTGGATCATACTCATTCACCAAGCACTATATTACATAAATTTATTGGCATCCCCAACTTTAAAATTTCTCAACAATGTGGGACTAAATTTAAAAGTGCTTAAACATGTAACGAGATTAAGAGGACCAAATGTATATAATTTTGTTAATATAAAAATACACATACAAATGCACATGGTAATACACTAGTATATATAAAGTGATTGTTGGTCACTTTTAGATTTTTATTTTTTTTTTACAAAATCAAATTTCAATTTTTAGTTTATTTTTTTTAATTTTAAAGAAAAGCTAAAATCCACGTAAGGCCCATATGTCATCTCTCCATGACCTTCTCTAATTGGTTCAATTTAATGATTAATTTGCTACATCACCACGATGGATATTTTTATTTCAAATTTGTTTCGACTATCTCTTTTTCTTCTGAACTCTAATTTGAGTGATTCAAGAGGCGTCGGGATCGTTCCGAACTTTACACTATAGACTATTCAACATGGAAAAATTTTTAGTAAAAAAAATTAGGTTTATTATCATAAAAAAAATTAAATAGTTAATTAATTAAAATATATTAATTTGAGATTAATGGCCAAAAAGCAATAATATGGCCTTCTCTCCTCTCGATCTCATCAAGTGCACCATGCAGGTGCGTACTACCTTCTTAAAAAAAAGGTAATCGTTCAAGGTTTATTTCAACGAATATTTGTTTAAATATCTAAAGAATGAGTGGTTATTGAAGTGTTTCTATAAAACTTAGGCATGTTTCCATAAGAATTTCGAATTATATTAATCCTTATACCATGAAATAGATTACCCACTCTTTTGTAAGGGTATTTTGCAAAAAAATACTCCTTATATGGAAATGAGGATGCTTGGAATACAAGATTTCAACGTCTATCCCATAAACCTTGAACCAAACAAGGATATCAAAAACACTTACCAATTCTCATTTTAAATTCCCTTGTTACCAAATTACCCAACAGTTATGATACATCACAAGTTTGAATGGCTAACCATGCAAACCTTCATCTCTAAACTTTGTCATCATGTCAATATTTTTATTGATATTTCTATATATTTATAGGTTTGGCATCAATACGAGGAATAAATCAACATTTGTATTATATCATAGAAAATCTAATGAATGTAACTAAATTGTTAACAAAATATTATTAATGTGCATCTAACTAATAAGAAATGTAGAGCTATTTAAAAAGGAATGGAAATGCTTATTTGTTAATTTAAGTATTCTTTTATGAATTTTTATATTTATAATTGTACAAAAAAGTCCACCAATATCGGTAATTTTGTCGAAGATGGATACTCCCATCAAATTTTCATATGGTTAGAGACTTCGACATCAACATTTAAAACCTTACATTATAATTTTACATATTCAAGATGCCAAAATTGAGACAGAAGAAACACTGGACTGAAAAATTATCTAAAAGAAAATACTTTCACAAGTAAAAGAGGAACGTCAAGAAGAGATAACAGCTAATGTTCATGCAATTATGCAGTAGAAATTGCTTTGTACCCTTCCTCCTCGAGGAGTTTCGCTATAGAGATGTCTCCAGTTTTCACAATTTTCCCATCCTCCTGAAAAATTAAATGTAGAACTACTCAGTCAGTTACCACTATTGAATTTCAATAGAACATAAGAGCCAATTTACTCGAGAAAATTCAGATCAGTATAACCCAGTTACCAAATTTCACACACAGAAAGCAAAGGAAAAAATGGTATTAAAACAAGAAATAAGAAGAAACCCGTAGTTTTCAGAACAAACTTGAAATATATGGATTTTAAGTGATTATAGCAAATGTAACCTAAACTTTATATAGTAAACCCCAATCACTGTATTAACTAATAATAATCTCTTTTGTTTTCTACCTCAGCATTGATCCTTTATTCCATTTCATTGAAACATACTGTTCTTATCATAATTCAATTGATATTTACCCCCCCCCCCCCCCCCCCCCCCCCCCCCCCCCAACAAAAAAAAAAAAAAACAAAAATTCTCTACTATTAGAAGAGAACCAGAAAAAGAAGAAAGACCGCATGTATCTCTCCATCCTCCAAAGCAATCATATTGATTGAATGTTTTTCTAATGTGCAAAATACTTACCATGACATGTATGCGGGAAGGTTCGATAAATTCCAAAAGTCGTAGATAATGAGTAATCATTAACACTGAATTATTTGGTGTCAAAAGCCCGTTCACTGCTTTTGCTACATCACGAAGTGCATCAACATCCAACCCAGAATCTATTTCGTCTAATATAGCCATCTCTGCACCCAAAACCTGCAAAGGAATCAACATTTTGAGAAACAATAATAATCTTGATTCTTGTATATATTAGTCTTACCAAGCCTATGGCAGAATGCAGAAGTTCTCTCCCTTCGCTTTTCCAACCCCTTATTATTCAAAGTCAATGGGTTATGCATTTATGCCTAAAAAATTAGTTTAACATATTTTTCACTTTCAAATTTTATTATTTGTTTCATATAAATGTGTCTATCTAGAATACTAACAAGTATTTGATACATGTCTAACAAATGTTGGACCTATTTTGACTAGTGTTAACACTTTTATTGTACTAACAAGTGTCTGATACGTGTCTAACAACGGTCAAAGTGGGCAAGTGTTCGACATCTGCCAAGTGGGGACATTGCTCATGTTCGTCCCAGTATTGGACGTGCTTTGATACCAAATGTTAAGTATCCGAACTCCCTGCATACAGAAAATATACAAACACTTCCAAAAGGACACCCAAACACCACCAAAACAGGGAATATCAGCCTCCCTGTGTTCTACTATTATTTTTCAACAAGAAACACAGGAGTTCAACAATCACGAGCCAAAATATCCCAAAAACAAGGAAAAGAACCAGTCAGCTATTCGAGAGAGCTATCTCTCCTTCCAATGAGCTCTCACCCCCAAAACCTTCCTAACCCAAATCCCATCACCAAAAATTCTTAGTGGCCTCCATGGGTACTACAAGCCGTTTTAGGGACGTCTACATCCTTCATCCTAATCTTGGTGGTACCCGGATCTCAGCTCAAGCTTCAAATAAATTCTGGATCTATGAAGTTCGGCCAAAAGTTCCTTTATACTGGCATTGGGAATTTATTCCGCTATTCAAACATTTGTGATCCATGCAAAACCTCCATCATCCATCTTTCTTCTTAACTAACAAGCTTGAGCTGGAGAACGCACTGTTGCTTGGCCAAATGATTCCAGAAGCAAGCATATCCATGACTAATCTTTCAATCTCTTCCTCTTGAACGTGTGCATATTTATAGGGCCTTACATTGAAGGGATCTTGACCATCCTTCAAGGTGATTCGATGGTCTACATTTTGCCTTGGAGGCAATTCGATGGCCATTTGAAAGATCGCCTTAAATTCTTCTATCAAATTTTGTATATCATTACCAACTTCTGAAAAGAAAAGAAAAAAAGAGGGGGGAAAAAACTCAATTTTCTCTCCTTCAAAATCCTTGCCTCATCAATCTGTAAATTTTGAAATTCAATTAAAAATCCTTGATCATCATCCTCCCACGTTTTTGCCAGCATTTTCAAAGACACTTCCGCTTTAGTCACAGAACAGTCCCCTTCAGCGTCACTCAATTCTCCCATTTTGTATAGGTCATGGTCAAGAAGGGCCAATCTACTCCCATATATCCCATGGTATGTAACCATTAAAATTTGAAGTCCCAAAATTACATCGACATTTCCCAACTCTAAGGGTAGGAAATCATCCTTCACCATGATAGTGGGCAAAATGATAATGACTGCCTTACATACCCCCCTTTCCTCTCATAGTTGTTCCATTACCAATTACCACTCCATAATTCGTGGTTTCTATCCGAGGCAATGTCAACTCATCAACTACATTCTGAGGCACGAAGTCATGTGTGGCTTCGCAATCCACTATCAATACAATTTCCCTTCCTTTAATAGTCCCTTTTACCTTCATGGTACATGGAGCTATAAATCCCGACACCAAATGCAGGGCTAACTCCACTTTATCTTCTACCCCTGGGTTGTGTTCTTCCGCTTCGTCTAGGCTCTTGCTCAGCATCTTCAAAATCATAATCCTCACTGGCTATTATTAGCATAAGTTCCCTATCTCATTTTCCTTGCAACGGTGGCCAACAAAAAATTTCTTGTCACATCGGAAGCAAACGCCCTTTTCTTGCCTCGCTTGGAACTCCCCATCGGATGGTGGATTTTTCTTCCCCACTCCTCCTTTCTCTAGTAGAATCACGTGTCTCATTGTTATTGCTTTCACTTCAAAGTTGCTGTTCGTTGTTTCGAATTTCCAGGATTGATACCCTTAATATTTCCCCCTTAGGCCAATATAAGACTTGGCCTCCTATTTTCATGTCATCAACAGACCACTGGGTCACTGGTTATGATCCTCTACCAACTGGGCTTCCCCGCCCTTATAATTTCATCTACGCCCACTAGTCTTCAACTAATGACCTCCACTTTGATTGTCATATGAAGAAGTCAGTTCAAGAAAGTCATTTGCTGCTTCTGGTAACGGCGCCAACGCTATTTCAAATCTCTTTGATAATCCACAACAGTCGTTCCCACAGCCTCGAGAGCAAAGTCCCTTCCAACGATATCCTGAAATGGTCTTGGATGTGTTCTTTAAAATCATTCCAGCGTACAAAATTCTGCTGGTTATTTGCCCACTGGTATCAATTCACTTCGTCTGGACCAAGGCTTTGATCTTCTCTGCATCCAAGAGTTCATGAATCTTGAAGTATCTTTTGCGCGATAGATCCATGCGTTCAGGCTTTCACCATTAAACACAGGCATTTCGACCTTCTTATACCTTCCTCTATTCAAGCTTGCTAATATTTTTCTCGCCTGAGAAGATTCTCTCACCTTCCCCATTTTTTTTCATATCGGAGTTCTCGATCGATAAGGTACTTACTTCTTTTCCTTTTCCGATCGACATTTCCTTCACATCACCCACAAGTTACTGATACTCAGGAGCAGTTCCTTGATACTCAACATCTCTTTCTTGGTCCCATCCATCCTTTCTTCCAACTGTTTCTGGGCCATTGCTCGTGTTCGTCCAATGTTGAACGTGCTCTAATACCAAATGTTAAAGGCATGTTTGGTTGGCAGTCTGATTCTATATCATTTTTCAGATTCACTAAGTTTAGTAACTATGTGTTTGGCAGACAACTTAGATTTTATTTCTGAAAACTGTTTTTGGATTATGTGATTCAAACCGTGCAAATAACATTTTTATGTTTTCATTGTATCTAGATTTTGAATTTTAGAATTTAAAGTACATAATTATATTAAATAAAGATAAAACTATTTAGAAATACAAAATGTCATGATATAAACTCAATTTATTTTTTAAAATTAAAATATGTACTGTATTGTAAATTATATACTATTACAAAACAATAATTATACAAAACAATTAACATAAAGCATGTTTATAAATGAGTTAATAATAGTTTATGGTCAACTAATATTTAATGAGTAATTACAACTAGTTCTATAATTTATAAATATAGTAATAAGTACTTTTTAAACAATTGTTTAAATTATAATCCAAATTCTGAATATGTTACCAAACAAATGTTTGAAAACACAAAATACAACTCTATTTTCATTAAGGGTCTGTTTGGATTGACTTTCTAAGGGTTTAAATAAGTGTTTATAAGTGCAAAAAAGTGTTTATAAACACTTAGAAAGTCAATCCAAACGGGCCCTAAATCCCTTGTTTTTCAAATTTCTGTTTCAGATTTCCTACCAAACAGGCCCAAGTATCTGAACTTCGTACACACAGAAAATACACAAACACTTGCAAAAGGGCACCCTTTTTTTATTGCCACTATGTTTCTGCTTGCTCAAAGAAGCTCATATCAATCTTCCATCTAAATTGGATTTTCAACAACTCCTTCAAAAATAATAATTCTCAAGTCTTATATGGAGTTTATTTTAAGCCTATGACACAAATGTTATGGATTAATGCGGTCAAAGCATTGCTACCTGAAATTTGGTTTCAAAGAAATCAAAGAGTTTTCCATGAAAAAATTTGTTAGTGGCTTAACCTCTTTGAAGCTACAAGACTTAATGCTTCTGCATGGTGTTCTCTATCTAGTCTTTTGCAATTTTTAGCATTCAAGATATTTGCTTGAATCGGGGAGCTTTTATTATTTCTAGTTGATCTTTCGCTTTGTATTGTAATGATAATGCTAATTGTGCTATTATTGTTTTTTCTTCTCTATTTATTTCTTGTTTCATTGTATTTTAGCATTAGTCTGTTTTCATTAAATGATTTAATGAAAAGCTTTGTTTCCTTTCAAAAAAAAAAAAAAAAAATCCAAAAGGCCACCCAAACACCACCAAAACAGGTGATATCAACCTCCTTGTGTTCTACTGTTATATATCACCAAGAAACACAAGAGTCCTATAATCACAAGCCAAAATATCCCAAGAACAGAGCAAGCAAGAGATAAGGAAAATAACAAGAAAACAAAAGAACCAGTCGACTATTCGAGAGATCCGTCTCTTCTCCCGATTAGCTATCACTTCCAAAACATTCCCACCCCCACACTGAATCCCAAAACCCTACAAAAGCCCTTCAATTGGTCCCCACTCGTCTCATAATCTTCAGTTGGTCCCCCCTCACTTTCTGCTAACCGAATCTCTTCTTACCCCTCTTTCTTCCATACACTTACATAATGGGCAGTCTCACCAAATAGGAGTTTTCCCCTCTAGTATGAAGCATATTATCAATCTAATAAAAGTTTAACAAGCTTAATTCTTGGAGGATTACTCTTTGAGGCTACTTAGGATACATCAAAATTCCTTGCGAATTCATGAAGCAATTGCACGCATCTCAAGACCACAAGCTTCAATAAGTGAAGCAAATTTGCCAGGCACGGATGGAGGAGGAGAATGAGGAATGGCATTATCACTTGTTTGGAATAATGACACATTGACACTTGGATCATCATGGAAAGAATCTTTGACGCCAGTATTATCAATATTACTCTCCATAGACAATGACAAATTCCACACCAGCTAACTTCAGATGCAGCATCAGGATCATCAACAATCATAATAATAAATACACAAATAATATGTACCATGTCACTCGGTATACTTATATGAGGAACATGGGAAAAAATAGTAAACTTACCGCAAGTTGTAAGATCTCATTACGCTTTCTTTCTCCACCACTAAACCCTTCATTGACATTTCGATTGAGAAAATCCGTCTTCATGTTCACAAGATCAAGTTTGGGGAAGATGTATGCATAAAACTGGACCAATAATGAAGAAGTGAATCAACTAGCCAAAAGTTTAAATTACTAAATAATTACAATTTACAAGAGGTAGAGTAATCAATGTGAAACTAGATACTCCAATAAAGAATGAAGCAAAATGAAAAGTGATACTGATTTCAACGAATCTGAACAGAAATTTGGAATTTTATTGAACAAAAGGTCATCATTCAAGCTACATAGCCAATTTTTTTATTCTTCTAGTCAGCAACACAAGCATTGATACCAATAAAAATTAATGTTATAATATATATTATTTTGTCTAGTTGTCTTTTATTGTAACTATACTTTCCTTTAAATTAAGGTTCTCTTGTGTACCTATAAGTATGTTTCTCTATCTTGAAATACAATGAGTCATATCTAAATATCGAGTACATGGTATTAGAGACACCTTTAGGATTTTAGGACTTTCTTTTAGTGGTTAGGAACTTGGGGTTTTGTGAGGCCCCCAATTCGTAATACTAGTGCGTGTAGGGGTAATATGGGAAATGAACAAGGGACAATTGGGTAGAAGGACAATAGAAGGTGGTTAGTTGCAGGTGGGGACCAGGGAAAAGGTTTTTGTAGGGGTTTCGGTCATCAGAATGGGTTGTGGAGAATTTTGGCCAAAGGCTGAAGCTGAGGAGAGGATTTCAACTCTCTGAAATCTGTTGGAGCATTTTCTTTATTGTTCTCTCCTTGGTTGATCTGTGAATTCTAGAGACCTTTCTGGTTGATAATGTCATTGTTGTGTTATTGTAATAGTAGAACAGGGAGTGTTTCCCTATGATGTTAGTTCTTTGTTGGGTTTCCTATTTGCAGGTGGAGGAGATACCTAACACTTCTCTGTCAAGTGGGGCTAGGGTTTGAAGTATGGGTCACCAACTTAGAGTGGCCATTTTTCGACACCATAAACCTTAGGAGGAGTGTTGCAATCAGGAGACATGTTTAGCCATTGTCGTTTGACAAAAACAACCTCACATGAGGCATACATGTTGCCAAGGACTTTTGGTTCCGTTGCCAAGCCCCAAAGCGTGATGTGTCAAAATTGTGCTTCGCCACATGGGTTTGTCTCAAGTTTTATTTTTTGACCCGTCTGTCTACTTGGTTTCGTCAAAACCTAATCGACTGTGAGGATATTTAGAGAATAGTAAGGTTTGGAATTTTTTTAATTTCTTCTCAATTCTAAAACTAAAACTTAGTTGCATAGTATTAATAAGTCAAAATACAAAACTAAAATGGTAGAAAGTCTTCAAATTGTCTTAAATAACTCTTCTAGAAGGCGATTTGCAGGTTTGACAAGGTTTGACATCACGAATTCCGACGCAGTGCACACTTGACAGCATTCTCTTCACAAAATCTGCACATTTATTCGTGTCATCTTCCAAACTAAGAGACTTCTCTTGTGCCATCTTCACTTCATTCTCTTCTGAACTCATTGAACTAACATTATACAAAAAATTCGGCTCAAAATTATTTCTCTATTTGTGTATTAGCTAGCTTTTGAAGATACAATGTGAATGCCTCTTGAATCTTCTTTGCTTTGCTCCTTGTAATTGCTCCTTCAGGTACATGCAATGGATCAATGGTTGGATTCAAATCAAAATGTAGGCTGATTGATTGCATGATGCTAATCACCGTAAGCACACATGGGTATTCAAACATATCTTGTTAACTTTTATTAATTTTAACAAAAGCAAATTTTCGTTTTTTGTTTTGTACTCTCTGTGGGCTTCTGCACCTCTTTTTGTGTAATCTTGAGGTAGGAAGTTTAAGGTGTATTTCTTGAGAGCTTTCTTGTATATCTTGCAAGGTTTATTGGGTCTTTGTAACTGTTTCTTGGCTGGTCTTTGTTAAGTTCTTTAGGCTTGGTTAAATGTTGTTTTACTGTAGTTAAAGTTTATATCTTAGGATTTGACAGTTTGGTTGGCTATTGCTTGGTAAAAGGCTGCTGTCCAGCCTACAAATATGTGTATTCACAAGCTGTTTCGGGGGAATTCATTAATAAGAAATTTCTCCGAGACTTGGTTTACACCAAATCTTCTTCTAAATTTTCATTAATCTAAAGGAAGTTTGTATAGCATGAAGGAAAAAAAAAACAACATTTCACTAATTGGCAGATGCAAAAGAAATTTATATGTGAATTCTTACACCATAAGTACGTACACATTTAACCAAGCAAGAAACGGGTGCTTCCATTGAAAATGCATACCTCAATTGGCCCCAGCTCTGCCAGACCAAGTTTCCTTCTTCGTGCATTGTAAGCCATATTTAGAAAGTCAATATTGCTGACACCTGGAATCTCAACCGGGGACTGAAAACTCATAAATAGCCCTGCAAGCGACCTTTCTTCTGGTTCCATTTCAAGCAAATCACTTCCTTTAAACAGAATACTACCGCCTGTAACCTCATAATCTGGGTGCCCAACAAGTACCTTAATCCACAAAGCATCACTTAAATTTAGTGGATAAAACAAGAGAATCCAATCTCCAAGCAGATAACAATATCAGGGAGGCTATTATAATGCATTTCGACGACTAAGATAATTATGTATGTGTGTGTGATGGCAGTTGCTTTTTTTTCCATACCAAGTATACGCCTCATTCCCTCCTCTTTCCTTTGTCTAGGAAAAATTCATTCTAGGACAGATTTAGATTCTAAAAGTAGTCGTTTCCAGTGAAATTGGAGGAGCTTCATGCACTAAAAAAAAAAAAAAAGGAAACAATACTTTTCATTGGTATAATGAAGACTAATGCTCACAATATAATATACGATTAATAAAATTAAAATACAAAATGACATAATTAAACTGCAAAAATAAAAACATTCCAATTTAGACAAAGACCCTTTATGGAATAATTAGCAAAAAAAAAAAAATTGGATTGAGAACACCATGAAGAAGCTAGAAGTCAAGTTGAACCAAAACAATCAGACCAATCAATAGACTTGTCATGGAAAAGTCTCTGGTTACGCTCGAACCAAATTTCGAATATCAAAGCTTAAACTGCATTTTACCATATTAATTGGGCTTTGGATGATAATAATGTAATATCAAAGCTTTAACTTGCATTTGACCATAGTAATTGAGCTTCATGCACTATACTATACTAAACTAAATAATTAAAATAAGCTGCAAAAAATTCCATTCCAAGTACAAATTGAAGCAAAGGAAGAGAATAAACTTCTAAGCTCAATGCTCATTACTTATAAGGGACGCCAGAAATTTTTTTTTTTTATGAGAATTAGGGGAATGAACACAAACAATACTGACCTTTGCAAATGTGCTCTTTCCAGAACCATTCTTTCCCATGATGGCGTGAACCTACTAGGGTCAGAAAAAGATAATTCCAAATCATATAATGAACAAAAATTCAATGAAAAATTCAAAACCATGTGAGAATCCACTCCTAAACTGATACTGGAGATTAATTTGAGCTAACCTCTCCTTCGTAGACAACAAGGTTAACACCCTTGAGAATCTCCTGCTTGGATTCTGCAATTACAGCAGTCAAATCCTTGACTTCCAGCAAAAGACTCTTCTGACTGCCAGAGAAACTCGTAGACGGAGAATTGACCGCGGAGAGAGAAGCTGTTGCAATTCGAACTGACCGGCGACGATTGGGACGGAAAGGGAGGGGACAAAAGGTGGGCATCATGGATAAAGTAGAATTAGACGGCAAATAGCGAACCAGAGGAGAAGTGGATGTGGTAGAGGATGAAGAGCAGTATGCCATTGACATCGCCATTGTGAAAGCTGAGCAGTATCCCATTGGGCGCTCAATCTCGCTCTTCAGCGAGCGGTCTGATCGGAAAATTGGAAGACTCCGGCGAGCCGACTTGTCTGGTCGTACGTCGGAGAAGAATATGAAGTAGAGAAGCAGAAAAAAAGAAAGAAAAGGCTTACAGAAGAAGGGCGCGGAGCTTGCAGCAGCCGCGTGAATGGGTGTCGGGAAGAGAAGGAGAGATGTGGTTAGAGGTGCAATACAACTTGGGCCTGCTAATGGGCTGGGCCGCTGGGAAATAGCTAGCCCGACCGTTAGCCCAAGCCCATTGAACAATATATAAATCAGGCTCGCACACAAATTATTATTTTTTATGGGCCCATAGGCCCAAACATTAACGAAAATAATTGCAAAGATAGCTCCCATTCTTCTTGAAAATCAATACTAACTTTCTCACAGAGAGAAAAAAAGGGAATTCAAACCACAAATCATTTGCTATGTTCACTGTACATATATTTAATCTTTTTAAATTTTATATCTATATATTAAAATAGAGCTTGTAATTATGTTAAAATTTTAAAAAAGTTGACACGTTATCCGATTATGTTATTAAATTTTAAATAAGAGAGAGAGGATTTAAACAGTAATATTATCACATGCATGGGCAAGATGACAGAAGTCAGATAGCACGTGCGAGCTCATTGCCTCATCTTTGTTATAATAATAACTCCAACAACCAACCATACAAATCTTAGTTAAAAAAAACAAAAAAGAGAAACTAGGAAATCATTGCACTACCTATTTATCTAGTAAAAAAAAAAACAATTTATTTAATGGGACCATTGATAATTTATTGATGTGTCACATGCCTTTACCTAAAATTATCATCTTAGTCCCTATAATTAGACAATTTCCAATAGTCATCTAAAATTGTTTCCAAAAAAATTTGTAAAATATTTTTGTTGAATTGTTTTAGTTTTGGCTCATTTTCAATTTGTTTATATATATATATATATATATATATATAAACTATTATTGTTTTGAGTTATATAAATGTTGTCAAACAGATGTAGTTTTTATTTGAACAATAATAATATATGTATAGATTGAGAATTTGAATTTTAAAATTCTTAGTCGATAGTATGAAATTGTTTTTATAACCACTCGCAATTAATTATGTTTTCTCTAATTTAATCAGTTTTAAATTTAGTATGCTTAATCAACTAACAAGATAGTTCAAATATAGGAAGAAAAGAACACCATTACGAACAAGTTACATGAAATTTGAATATAAGTGTCATAATTTGAAACATTGAAGTTAACAAAATTGAAACTAAATTTAAACAAAGTTGGTTGAACCCATTAAAGTCCTAAGACTAATACAATTATAAGATTAACTTATATGGAAAATTGATTCAATCAATGTGTACTTCAACTCACCCAAGACCTCCAATATAGAAATGAAAATCTAAGTTGGAGAGAAGGAAGCTTCCTTTTATCACTTCAAACGAGCTCAAGGATGAGTTTCTTTCTTTAAGTTGACGTAATCAATGAAATAAATTATTAGATAATTAGTAATTTAGTAGTTAGCTTAATAAATTAGTATTTTAGAATTAATTAGTTAATTTCCTCTAAATTAAACCGTATATATATAAAATAATTTTCTTCCCACAATAATATTATGAATGAATATAGAAGTTTAGATTCAATAAATTTAAAAAAAAAAAAAAAAAAAAAAAAAAAAAAAAAAAAAAAATTTGAAATCGTTAGTCAAAGCAAAACGAGGATAGAAAAAGGGGAATATAAAAAAGAAAAAGGTAAAGATAGTAATAATAATAATTATAATGGGAATAGAAAAGGAAGAAGAAGAAGTAGGGAAGAGGAGAACATTGTGGCCGACACAACTTGTTTGTATATAAAACAAAAGGACCTCTCAATCCCACTTCTCTTTTAAAAGCATATATTACATTTATATATAATAGAGAGAAGCCCAACTTTCCATAATAATAATATATATTTTTTAAAAATATATATATAAAAAAAAAAAAAAAAAAAAAAAAAAAAAGGTGTCATCTTTTCACAGCATAGTAATTACATTTGACTAAGATTGGTTTGTTGAGTTTCTTCAAAATGTTGCCTTTTTCAGAAAAATGCCATGTGCCCAACGACATGTCACTCTCCTTCATCCCCCCCAATTATATTCACTACAATTATTTTCGTATTATTTTTAAGGCCACATTTTAATTATAATAATAATAATAAAGGACTCGTGTGTAATTTAATTTTAAAAGTTTATGTGACATATTTTTACACTTTTAGCATTTATATGTATTTTCCCGTATACGGGAGAGTTGGAAAATTTCTAATACTACGATAATATGTAAAAAATTTCATACTACTTTTCTTAATTGTTTACCATGATAGTATTATTTAAGAATATTATGGACTCCACAAAATTAATTAAGAATATATAAATAAATATAT
Organism: Lagenaria siceraria; assembly: GCA_002890555.2. Taxonomy (NCBI): domain Eukaryota; kingdom Viridiplantae; phylum Streptophyta; class Magnoliopsida; order Cucurbitales; family Cucurbitaceae; genus Lagenaria; species Lagenaria siceraria. The sequence goes on along the minus strand of CM016492.1, from coordinate 21,503,814 downwards.
TATTTATTGACGTGTCAAATTATTAATGAGTTACGTATATACGAGTGTAGTATTGAAAATTTTTTCCAGGAGAGTTGGGTGTACCTTTGGATTGTGGAATTAATTTAAGAAGAAAATGTGAGGGAAAATCAAACCATTAACTTTTGAGATGTAGTTTTCATATAATCAAAATTAGTTTTTAATGGTTGAAAACATGTTTCATAGTGATTTTAAAAACAACAAAAATAACTTTAACTGTTTTAAAATCACTCTCAAACATATTCATGGTGTCTCTTGACTAGTAGCGGTTAACTCTTACAAGAAGAAAATAGAAGAAAGATTACTTGATTTTAGAGTTTTAGACCTAAAGTAGTTGTTCAGTTGAAGGAGCTAAAAACTATTCAATTGTCCTTATAATAGTCATTTTAAGACCTCGTTTGATAATCATTTAGTTTTTTATTTTTAGTTTTTGAAAATTAAGTCTACAAACAACCCTTTTACTTCTAAATTTATTGTTTTCTTATCTATTTTTTACCCATGTTGAAAATTAAAAAAATAGTTTTTAAAAGCTTGATTTTGGAATTTAGAATTTGGTTAAGAATTCAACTCTTGTATTTAAGAAATATGCAAATCATCGTAAGAAAATATGTTTAATTTTCAAAAACAAAAAATAAATAACTAAATGATTACCAAACGGGACCCAAATAATTCAATTTGTTCTTATTTGATGTTAGTTTTTCCCCTTTAGGTGTTGTTTTTTTTCCCTAGATTTAATTAACCATAATTGATTTTGGAAAAATAAATCCTCAAGATGGTATTTCAATTTATTAATTAAAAGAAGAGGAGCTAAATATTAATGTTAAGAGAGACAGAGTCACACTCTTGTAAAAATTTTAGTTTAATCGAATAAGAATCTTATATCTTTTTTAAAAATGGATGGTTTGATCTTCACTTCGTAAATTGTTAAGCTAAAAAAATAAATTCACAAAAAAATATTTATTTTCTATCTTTTTTCTTCAACCTAGCGCTACAACATTTAAATCTCTTGAAATATTATTATAATTTGATTAATTTAAAACATAAAATTTGTATAAGATTTAGAAAGGTAGGAACTAAATCTTCTAACAATATGCTAGACATTTTTAAAAATATAAAAACCAAAATAAACATAAAATACCCAACACAATATAAGAGACGAAATTATAATAATATAAATTGATAATGTATAACTCAAAAGTGGATAGCTTAATCAAGATTAATTATCAAAATGATCATCACACAGCTTTGATTTAGAGCCCTAATTGGACAGTACAAGATAAGGGGAATAGGTTTGGAATTGTAGTACGAAAGAAAGAGAGATTGCTAATGTAAAAGGGTCTAAGCAAAAAAGCAATAATTATAATAATAATAATAATAATAATGGTAAAAAAAAACTATTCGAAGGAGAATAAGAAGTAATGTAATATTTATCCGCCGAAAGGTACAAAAGGACTTATCCATCATCTAAATTCTAATCGCATCCATTATTATTTCCTCTAAGGAAAAATGAAAAAGAAAAAGAGAATAAAGAAAATCAGATCACAAAAGCTCTTAAATTTTTAATTATTCAAAACTCTCTTTATTAAATTTATCTCTTTGTCTATGAAGTCTAAATGAGACACCTTCAAAAGGGAATCCCAAAATAATAATAATAATAATAATAATATAAATAAAATAAATAAAGTAAAGAGATAATTTCTTTTTGGTTTGGTCAAGGAGGGTGTTGTGATGAAGGGGGGAAAAGAAAAAGGGTTGCCTTGACCTTCTTTTTAAGTGTGTTTTTTTTTAATATATATGTGGGTGAATTATGATCGGTCATTTTTTGTTTTTGCCTTTTGTTTCACTTTTTTTTTTTTCTTTTATAAATTTAATATGTTTATTTATTTATTATTTGTTCCTTAATGTATATGCCTTTTGCCCTAGCTCTCTCACTTAGAACAAGGGACAAAAAAATAACACCAAAAAGATCTTGTTTATATTCCTAGCCATATTTGTGTAGGACATCAAGGAAAGTATATCTATGTGATTCAAGTATTGATCTATGTAACTTAGAGGTTTGTTTTATTAGGAAGTTGGCTTTAATTTAAGTGTACTTTGCATGTAAAATATATGTTTATGTGACATTAGCTAAAATAAATTAGAACTACTTTTTTAAAACAAGTATGTCCCTCTATCCTTTTGGAGATTATTTGTCTTCTATGAATATTTGCTTTTTTTTTTTTTATGAAATCGAAAAATAAAAGAGAATCAACTGTTAGATACATCCACGAGGCAAAGAGATAACAATTTTATTAGAGATAACTTTATAGAATACACAATAGCTGCGCCTCTAGAATTAGAGAGTTTATATAGTACACTTCTCCAAACCCTGAGGTCATACACGTAAATAATCATAAATAATTAAATATATCAAATATGAATTCTATTTAGGTTTTGAAACCCCCCTAATCCCCACCAGGGCGCTCGTTGCCCTAGAACCCCACTAGGGCACGCTGCCTCTAGACCTCGAGCCAACTGGACAACGAGACCCCTATACTTGGTCGTTCGAAACGCTAGATAACATATTCAAGACATTCCAACAACTTCTATTATCAAATTCTTCCCTTGGTTTGATGTGTACATATACTTCCTCTCACTAAATAATCTATCTTCTCAAATTATTTTTCCATAAGTTACATTGTTATGGCGGCCATGGTTTACTAGCTTCTCTTAAGTCTTAACATGTATACTCTCTCTACCCATGTTCTTTGTGATTTTAATTTTTCCCTTACATTATTAAAATTTCACTCTAGATATTTGTTAACTGGTCTCGTCCTATATAAATTATTGTTTTATTTATTTTATACAATTTTCAATCTGAAAATATTTGTTTACTAAATTTGAATCCTTCTTGAACTAAAAAAGTTATAATTATATCAAAATGAAGAAGATTAGTTCTACATTTCGAAACTACCCTTGAATTAAAATTGGATCAATTGTCCCTCCTCGGATCTTGTGATAATTTTTAATTAAGTACTATATGAAAAGAGCTTTTTAATCAATTGATCCTCATTGCAATTAGCTTTCTTTTTATGCTATGTTTTACATTGATTATGTTTAATATATAATTGCAAACAATAGTAAATCTCCTTCACATGCAAAAAAAAAGGCAATATTTTAGAGAAATTACATTATGTGACATAAATTGAAAAATGGAAAAAAATGGTATTGTTGTACAGAAAAGGTACATTGGTGGATAATATATTAATTAATTGAAAAGAATCTCTAAAACATGAAAAGTAACTTCAGTGAGTAAGACCTCTCTGCAACTTCAAATCCACACCAACTCCCCAAAAGCATGCAAAAGCAATACCACCTCACTAGATTCGCAATCTTCCACTTTTTTTATTTTTTTCGTTTTTTTTTTTCATTTTTGAATTCTATACATGAACACTCCCAAATTTCAAAAGTTTTTTTTTATCCGTGAGTGTCCGAGTAGCTTACACGCACCTCGACTAATTTTACAGGACAACCCATCACGGTGTCAAGAAAACTCATAGGATATTAAATTCTAGATAGGTGACCACCATGATTGAACCCATGACCCCTTAATCTTTTGGCCTTTTTTGGATGTTCCCACTTACAAAAGTTTCAAAAGTTGTTATATTATTCTCATAAAACTTTCACGAGTAGAAACCATTAAAAATTTCCTACAAAGAACAAGATTTAATATTATGCAACTACGACCTAAACCGACATTGTAATCTAAACTTTCATTCTAGCTAAAGTGATAACAATCACACACAGTTTCACATCTCAGTCAGTCCAAAATTCTAAAAGATTTTTACTCTAAAAGCATTATTAAAATGTATTTTGAAGTTCACCAGTAATTTTGTTACTTTTTGAAAGAATATATTTTTCTTAATGAGGTGATAAAATTGAAGGACATTTCTTATAACTCGAACTATTCTTTACAAGAATCTAAACAAGAAGAAAGTTTACAACGAAAAAAACCATTTTTTTAGAATTTTCCCCAAGATAAAGACAAAATATAGTCAGTGACTGACCATAAAGAAAATGCATGAAGAAAAAAAAAAAAAACCAAAAGAACCTAATTTGAAGCATGGTCTCAAAAAAAGAAAAAAAGAAAAAAAAAAAGTCAGTACAATTTCATAAACTAGAGTCAGCTTGCTAGCTATAGCTATCCCTAAAATGTCAGTCCACTAGATCCATTTCTTGAGTCTATGATTCTAAGTTGGAGCCTTGGTCAAAACCCCCCACCAGCTCTTTCTTCAAAGTCATTGCAAATCTCAGACCTTTTTTTTTCCTCTTTCTTTTTTTTCATTCCATTCCAAATATTGGCGTCTGAAAAAGGCTTGGTTTTGCATGAGCTTCGAACCCCCTCATTGATTGCCCAATCTCAATGCTTATTCCGCTACTTAATGCAATCGGTGTTGCATATTGTTGTTGCTGCTGCTGCTGTACGTACATCCCACCGTACATCCCGCCTTCAGTCAGCACTGATCCGCTCGATGCTAAGTCGGTGATGGCAGGGAACATTGTCAATCCAGGTTGTTGAAACATCGACGACGATGACGGTGGAATGTCGTCGGGTTTTGGGAGGTTTGTGTTGTAGGTGCTGGGGTTATTGTAGCCTAGGATGGACCAGTATTGATCCGATGGGTCTTGTTTGATGGGCATTGTGAAGCTAAGATTACTCGAGGAGTTGTTGTTCGGCTGCGATGAAATGAAAGTTGCGGTTGAGGACGGAGGAGAATGGTGGACGTCACGTTCTTCGGTCGATCGGCTGCCTCCGTCCGAGGCAGCAGAATCGTAGGTGGTTTTGGATTTGGTGCCCGACATCCCTCCGATCGGGAGGTTGCTGTTTGCAATGCTCTTCACGTCATAACGACTGATGTCAAAGTTTGTAACCGCATTGAGGCCTCTGAATTTTATGGCTGCTATATCATAGGCTTCCGCTGCTTCTTCTTGAGTGCCTATGATAAGAATGTTAAATCACTATTAAATCCAAAAACTTAATAATGTAATGTCATAATCATATAAACAAATTATCACTAATTCAAAACACTTTTGAAGTAATTAACTAGACAATTATATTCAGATTCAAATCAAATATTTTGTTTAAAATAATGAAATTGAAATAGAATTATTATTTAAATTAGAGAGCTTACTGAATGTTCCAAGATAAAGATCTTTATTCCCAGCAACCCTTCCGATTCTTGCTTGCCATCTGCCATGTTGGTGGTGCCTGAACAAAACGATACCGTTTTCAATTAACAATTTTTTTTTAAAAAAAAAAAAGAAGCCCCAAAAGGATTAATTAATTAATTAATTAATTATACCTTGTTACACCTCTGTATATAGAAGCTCCTCTAGAAAAACCGCTGCTTCTCCTAATTACATAAAGGGTAAAAAAAAAAAAAAAGATGTGATTATGAACATTAACATTCTTTTAATTAAGGGTTGGTTATTATATAAGTAAAAATATAATAATACCTTCTTAATGAAGCAACAAATTCTTGTCTGGTCATGTTCTTCATATCCTCCAGTTCTTTTTCGTAGTTCGACACCTTTTAATTGAAAATAAAAGGTTTTAAAAAAAAATTGTAAAAAAAAATAAAGAAATAGAAAGAAAAAAAAAATGATACCCACCGGAAAGTTGGTGGTGGTGGTCGGACCCCAGTACTTGAGAGCGGCGAGATCATAAGCTCTGGCTGCTTTTTCTTCTTTGTCATAACCACCTAATCACAATAAATAAATAAAAAAGCATAATGTATAATAATTAAAATGAATAAATAAAGGTAAAAAGTAAATGAAATTAAAATTCAAAATCATTCAAATAAATCTTGAAACAGAATCTTGGTACTGTGCAAACCCAGACAGACGCCCTGTCTGATCTGAGTTCTTTTTGATGACTCAATCATACATTTCTATAAATATAATCAAAGAGAATATATTTTTCAATATATTAATAAATCCAAAAAAGAAAAAAAAAAAACTCACCCAAATAAACTGAGGAGAAATGATATATCCATAGCGGCAACGATCAATCACGTCCGATCATCGAAACAAGAGGAAAAAAGAAAGACCCACATCAGAATCTCGCCCTTTTTTTTTTTTTTTTTTTGATAATTTATGCTTTTTTTTTTAAACAAAAACACTAATTTATTCGTGTTATTGTTATATATATATATATATATATATATATATATTAAAAAATCTTCTGAAATTTGCATCAGGAAAGAGGAAACCATCTAGCAGAGTAAAAATCTGGGTTTAAATTCCACATTTGGAAACCCTAAAAAAATAATAATAATAATAATAAAAGAAGTACAAGAAATAATGATAAAAATAAAAATTACCTTGTCTTCCTTTTCTACTCTGACCTTCTCTTCTGCAACTATTATCCCACAAATGAGCTTCATATCTACCAGTCCATCTATGCCTAAACCACAAAAAAATAAAAATAAAAAATAAAAAATTAATATTATTATAACTTAAAGCCTTTTTTTATTACCATTTTAATTTTAAAATTTTGAAAACTGTTCTAGACAATTTCTAACCATGGTTTTCACATCGCCGGTGTAAAAATAGAAAGTTATAGCTAATTTCTATTTAAAAAAATTGAAAACTACTTTTTCAAATTTTGTCTTCAATTTTAAAAATACATTTAACAACGCATAAAAATTAATAAATGAAAGTATGTGTTTATAGACTTAACTTTTAAACACTTACCAAAACGAAACCTTAATAATTTATTCAAAAATTTAAAAAAACTTTTTTTTTTTTTTTGTAATTTTTAAGGTTGTTGTTACCTTGTAACACCGCGGTAGATGGAGGTGCGTTGGCCAAAAGTATCAACGGCCTTCTTAGGTGGTGGGGGCGGTGAAGTATCAGATTGAGTCGGTGGCAGCGGCAGTGGCGGTGGCGCGTGGAGATGGTGGAAGTGCTGTTCAGGGAAATGGGTGGTTGGTGGTTCACGTAGGAAACTAGCAGCTATAGTTTTGAGATCAGAATCACAAATCTCAGATTGATGGGTAGAAAAGTGAAAGGGAGGCGGCGATGGCGGTGGCGGAGGAGGAGGAGGAGTAGAAGCTCCCCGGAGAAAGTCCTCAAGCTTGGGGGCGGTGGGGGAGAAGATAGAGAGATCGGTAGAATTAGGATGATGATGGAATAGAGAAAGAGAGTTAGGATTATTAGAGAGAGAAAAAGCAAGCCAATTTGGAGAGGCTGAAGAAGAAGAAGAAGAAGAAGAAGAAGAAGAAGAAGAGTTATTCATTTCTTTGTGTTTTGTTTTTTTTTTTAAGAAAATTAAAAAAAAAAATGGAGAAGCTTTGGAAATAGGAAAGAGAGTAAAAGGAAAATTGGGGTTTTGGGGGTTTTGAGAGTGAAGTTTGAATGAAAGAGTTTGGAGGAAGAAATGGACACAGATATAGAGGAGGATGAAGAAAGAGAAACCACTGAAACAGAGCTTTGCACATTCTTCGAGGCCTTAATTCTCATTATTACCCATCCAAAAACTTAATAGTTAAAACTATAATTAAAACAACTCATCTAAATAATATTATATTTTAGTCTGAAATATCGATATTTTTACATATATTTATACGTTTTCGAATTTGATATCTCATATGTTAAATGTGTTAAGAACAAATTTTTAAAATAAAAAATAAAGAAAATTAATTACACAAAATGATAAAACTTTTATATAAATATAATAGATGTGAATAGAAGTTTATCAATGATAGAAATGATAGAAATATTGATAGATGTTGATAGAAGTATATTAATGTTTATCCGTATTTTTCTTTTTATTTTTCGTAAATAGTTTAACATTTTTTCTATTTGTAAAAATTTTCTAAATTTTAATTTAATTAAAATAAAAAGTATTTATTTACCTATTCAATTTTTTTCCACTATTTATTGATAATTTCGTAAAATTAGGACATCGACATTTTTATCAACATTAATATTTTAAATTTTGATTATGTTCATTCCACAGTGTACTTATTTTTTTCTATATGTATCTAACTCAATTGTCTAATAATCACAACTTAGCACGCAATTAAATAATATAATACTTTTTTTAGATAAAAAGAAGAATTTTTAAATTTTTTTTTCGTGTGTGAAGGTAATGAATGCACCGATATGTATGCATCTTAAGATGCAATCAAGTATTACTCTATTTTCTATCCTCAGCAATTCTCTATCATTGTTTAATAATTTTCTTATATAAATAATCATCGTTTTTTTTACTAACATTTGAAATTTTGCATTCTTTTATATTATATGTTAAAAATATACTAACGTGACAAATAACATATTTCAAAAAAGTATTCAATATAATAAAGCTACCACAATATGATTGTCACGTAATTTTTATCCATTTACTTCTCTCTTTGCATTCTTTCATTGCAGTAATAGATTGATGTTTTATATTTAGTTAATTGTGTTGATTATAAAGTAAAAATAAAAAAAAAGTAAGTTAAGTAAATGTTTTTGAATGGATAGAAAAAAAAATTAAGAACAATGTTGATTCGAGGACCTGTAAGAAATATCATTTAAAATTTAAGTTAGTTCGAGTTTAAATAAATGTTGAAGGGAAAATTTAAACCATTCTAACTAAAATAAATACTCTTAATAAACTTGACTCATATTGGCCATTTTAATTTTTGCGCTGGAAGTGTAACAATACAATTTAGAGAAATTTTTACAAATAAAAAAAAAATGTCAAACTATTTACATAAAATAGTAAAAAAAAAATACCGATAGATATTGATAAATTTCTATCAGCATCTATCAGTGATAGACTTCTATCATTTCTATTGTTGATAGATCCTAATAGACTTATATCAGCGTCTATCACAACTATCTAAAAATTTTGCTATTTTGTGTAAATAGTTTACCTTATTTTTCTATTTTTAAAACTTCTCCTACAATTTATTTTTTTTTTTATTTTTTTCCAATAAAAAATGTTTCCACTCATTTATAAAAATAAAAAATAAAAAAAAAATAACAGATATGAGGTGAAAACAAAGTTTCATATTAATTAGAAAAAAATATTAATCTAAGATATACAAGTAAGAACAATATTATACTATTGTAGAGACCAGATAGACAAATAGAAGTTTTATTAGTTACATCTATGAATATAATTTTTTTAATAACATGTGAAGACATGATGTAAAAGAGTTGAATCTCAAATCTCGAAATTGATAGTATAAGTTTATGTTATTAATTTTGGCATATGAATATAATATGATACCTCTTTTTTTAGATTTATATGAATATTAAAATCAATAATTTAGAGAAATAATAAACAGGTAATAATGTAGAGAGAGAAGGAAAGAAAGCCAAGTGGAAGAGTAGGATGGGATGAGAAAACGGTGTGGGTATTTTTTTTTTAAATTCTGTTAAATTGACCAAAGAAAATAAAGTATTTACTTTATTTGATAAAATGACAAAAAAAAAAATGAGAGAGAGAGAGACATGGGCAGAATGGGAAGAATGTAATGTGTGTATGAAAGTGGGGAAGCAAGAGTGTAGAACAGGAGACAACCTCCCACCCATTTTTTTTTCCTTTCTTAGTCAAATATGCAAAATATTAGATTTAAGTATATAATAATTTATAGGTTATAATAGTCTGTATTTAAAGTACAGATTATAATAGTCTGTATTTGAAGTGGGTTGTAATAATTTAAATTTGAGATGCAGACTATTTTAATAGGAGTAAAAAATAGTAAATAATGTAACAAAGATAAAAATAAATGAAGAATAGAAAATAGTAAAAATTATGCAAAGAGTTTTAAAATAGTATTACTGTACTTAATTATAGTTTATAGTAGTTGAAAATGCCAACATTATAATTGGAGCCACAAACATGAATTAGATTATAATAGTTCACTCTACCTATTTAAAGTTTAGACCCGAATATCCTATAAAATTTTGAATGTCTTTTTGAACCATAGTATGTTTTTTATGTCACTCTTACTAATTAAATTTATAAAATAAAGACTTCATTTATTTATCGATGGTACATATATTTTATGCCAGTTGAATTATATCGAGGTTGACAAAGTAACCGTTCATTTAAATTTTCTTCGCTTTTCTCTTTATTATTCTTCATCCATTTTCTTTTTGTTTTACTTTTTTGGCTTAATTTTTGTTTAACTTGTGTGAGAGAGAGAAAGATTTGGAAGTGTATAGTCATTTCTTTTGACTCACTTGCTCACATAAGACAATTCCCGCCTCTTTCTTTTTCGCTTTTTTCATACCACTTTTTTTTTTTTCTAATACCAATATACCATATTAATTAGTTTTCCTTAAAAAAGAATATTACTTTTTAGTTCATACTTTTAATTGGATAAAATTTGAAGTTTCTAAGTATCAATTTTGGCCTATTTTTTAAATTTGTAATATTTTAAATTTTTGTAAAAAGAAATTATTTGAAATTGGAATTTCTTATCTATTAAATTTGAAATCAATTTATACCTTAAACTTTAAGAATGATATCAATTTAAACACTAAATTTATGTAAGTGTATCAATTTAATCTTCTATTGTATTCTTACTACAACAAATATTACTATAGCTTATTTAAAAAATATTTATGAAAAAGGAGAAAAAAAGAAAGCGAAAGAAAAAAATAGAAGAAAAACTTAAAAATTTACTCTATTTGCACGCTTAAATTTTAGAAACAAGGATAAGTGTCAAACGACCAATCATTCTCCAAATTAAACACTTAAACTTTCATAAATTAATCGATTAAGACTCTTGGTCATAATTTCCTTTGAGAGTCATCCATGCATTTACTTTAATCGTCTATTTTATAGAACCGACATTTGAAGAAGTCTATACATGTTTGAGAATCAATGCATGGATGGTTTTCAAATATAATTTTAATGAAAGGTCTAAATTGATAGGTTTATAAAAATTTAGGAGTTTAATTGACTCAAATCTTCAGTTTTCCACGATATTGGTCGAACGAAATTTGAACGATGGTGGAAATTGATACAGTCGCGAAAGTTTAGAGTTTAAATTTGTACAATTATATTAGTTTAGAATTTTAATTGATACAACCCCAAAGTTTATAGGTAAAATTTGGTATATATATTTTAACACGCTAATTTTGATAGAATTTTTTTTACAATGATTAAATTATTATAAATTTTTAAATATAAAGACTAAATTACTACCACTAAAATTAACTTAATTTTTTATATATAATTAATTAATATACGAGGACTAGATATTGCTAGGGTAATTGTATTGGATAACACTTTTAGGAAAAATAATTAAGTGCATAGCAACCTTTTAAAAAATTGTAAATATAGTAAAATCTATCTATGATAGACTCTATCACTGACAGACCCCTACTAGTGATATGATCTATCGATAGACTTCGAAAGCATAATTTAAATTTTACTATATCTACAAAAAAAAATTACATTGTGTTATATCTACAAATACTTTAGGCGTAATTGCATATTATTACCATGTGTATGTTACTTTAAAAAAGATTATATATTACTTAATTTTTTTTAATTTCACTTTTACCTTCGAAATACAAACTTTTTCTAATTCAAAACCCTATATAAGTAGAAATGGACTAAATGAATGAAATGAATGGCAGCTAATATTTAAATTTATTGCTTTTTTTTCCCGAGTGTCTTTCATTAGTAAGTCTTAAGTCTTAACTTTACTCTCTTCCAATTTGCTTTTAAAAAGATTTAAAAAATAATAGATATACATTCTACTTAATAAAATATCACTAGCTTAAGTCTAATTAACTAAAGTAAACTTGGTTCAATGGTATTAGCATGTGCTCAGTCCTAAGATGCCAGATATTTAATCTCCCACCTTGCAGTTATTGTACTAAAAAATTAAGTCTAATTGAACAGTTACAACATCATTACAAATTCTAATTTATTACTTCTAAACTTAAGTTATAAACCTAGGTGAACTTATTTTTATAGTTATATTTTTAAAATTTCTAAAAACAGAAGAAAAAACAATGAATTCTAGTTAATAAATATATTTGACAGATCCTAACTTTTTTTTAGTACAATAATTATGGGATGGAGATTCAAATCTCTAATTTCAAGGGCTAAGTTCATCTTGATCCTTTTAATTTTACGGATATATCGATAAAATATCGATATTAACGAATATTTATATAAATATAGAGAATTATAAAATTTATTTAAATTAATAATTGAGTTATATTTTTACTTTCGTACTAACCTATGGATTTTCTTATCAGTATTCATATTTATATTAAGATTGATAGATGATCATTTGTTGTGCTTTACGTGTATTTATAAAAAAAATATTGAAGATGTCAATTAATCTTTATATTAATATCAAATCTTCTAGTTTACAAATATATTGATACGTCGACAGATTGTATGTTATACAAATTTAAAAGAAACAAAGTAGGTCATTAAAAAAAATTAAAATGACACAAAACCATTTTTTTTGTAACCAAATTTGTAAAAGAATAATGAATTAAAAAAATAAATGATAAAAGTATTTCCTAAGGTTTTCTAAAAACAAATAAATAAATAAAGAGGAGAGAGGAAATGTGCAGAAAAGTGGAAATTAGAGAGATGGATGGATGTGATTTGGTAATGGCATCCACATGACTGCATGTTAGCCTCTGGACACGTGTACGTTAAATTTACCCATTACTCATTTTAAATAAACGGACACGTGTCAATGTCAGGTTGAAGGATGTCAGAGGTTGCATGCAATGATATCATAAGTATCTTTGTTATGGGAAGGCCCAATGGAATGGATTCTCAATATTATAAACATTTCTCTATCTTATGTCTTTGAAATTTTATGTTTAATATTTATGCCACCAAATGCTTGAAATCAATCTATTTTCTAGATTTATGTTCGGATTTGTGTAAATATTTTGAATTTTTGTCACATCCTTAGACAGAATAAGAATATTGTCTATACTATTACGACTTTGACATCCTCTCGTAATTATTCTGTGATTTAGAAAGAAATTTTTCCTCATAGCATTCTCGACGAAGAGCTGCGAGAGTAATTAGTTGGGTTTGTTCTTTGTTTTGGTTGTTCTTGTCTCAACGGAAAAAAAAATAATAATACAATACCAATAGGCAATAACATATAACATGTGAGAGTAACATTAATGAATTTATCGTCATAGAGTATTCTTATTCTATATATATATATGATTTCACTATTCACTGTATGATATGAATCATTGTTTAGGTAGTTCACATGTCTTCCACATATAATATATGTTGTTTTAAATTTTTTAATTATTTCGTGTTTCACCAACAGTATATGGCAGTATCATGGAGTTGAGGATCAAATGTGAAAGAACGCAATAAAATTGACAGTTGAGAAAGATATTAAGAACTTTTAAGTATGTAGATACAAGATTCTAATAAATAAAAAAAATCGAGATGTCTCGAGGGGATTGACACAAACTTAAAAGTTATTCATACATCTACTATTAGAAACTCTTATTATTTATTATATAATTATGGAACTTAATAACGTGCGATTTAGTATACGTTTGGGAGTAATTTTGTCATGTTCAAAATTACTCCGAAACATGTCTTTAAACACTTAAAATTAATTTAATATTTAATTTTATACTTTTAAATACAATATTAGCATCATCAAATTTAGTTTTAATGATTTTGAAAATGACAACAATAATTTTAACCATTTAAAAAGCACTCTCAAACCTACTTTTAGATTTGATTTTTAAACTAATTATCTCGCACACGCATGAGTGTAATTTGAAAAAAAACACTAATTTTTTTACTTTCGAACACCAGAATAGAAGTGTAATTTGAATTGTGTAATTTGAAAAAAAAAAAAAAAAAAAAAAAAACACTAATTTTTTAATTTTTTTCCTTCTTTTGACTTTCGAACACCAAAATAGAAGTGTAATTTGATAAATCTTTCACTTTTGAACACCATAATAGAAGTGTAATTTGTTGATATTTTCTGTAAATAGTTTGATATTTATTCTATAAATGGAAATTTTCTTTTCTTTTATAAGTTAAATCAACAAATTGTTGGAAGTCAATCTCTACCGTTTGAATAAATTTTAAATTTAGTCTTTCAATTAATCTTAAATTTAATATTTCAAAATCAAACTATATCTAAATTAATTAAATAATAATAATAATTTGATGCAAGAAAAAAAATCATGATGAATATATTTTCAACTTTTATGAAAGTAATACTAAAAGTGACTAATTTTTTGGAACATTCATAAAATGTCAAAAGGTTAAAGGGTTGTGGATTCAATCTATAGTGACTACCTACTTAAGATTTAATATGTAAATTGACACCTATCTGTTGTAGGATCAGGCGGGTTGTCCCATAAATTTAGTCGAGGTATATGTAAGTTGGTACAAATACTTATAAATATAAAAAAAGTGACTAATTTTATATTTAACAATAAACTAACTAGAGATACAATTTTAATAATTTATTGAAAGTAAACCATTAAAAATACTGAAATGAAATAATTCAATCAATCATTTTACTTTATTTTATTATATTAGCTCGAAGTCAATTTAAAAACAATATTGTGAGGTATATCAATAAAATTATTATGTGAGAATAAATTTACTGGACCAAAGTTATAGTTTAACGTCGTAGATTGACGTCTAGATTGGTCCAAATTTATATTATCTCATACATGACATCTTAGCTACGTTCAAGTGACAGACAAAAACTGACAGAAATTCACTGAACAACTTAAAGATAATCTTTTCTTTTTACACATTCAAACCCATTAATTAAATAATCTCAATGAAATCGAATGAAAAAATAAATAAATATCTAACACTTATCCAAAATCCAAAGCAAATATATAAAGTAATCACTGGTTTAATCCAACAATCGTTAGTCTTGATAGCATTGAGCCAAGATATAATACTACTAGTATATAAATCATTGAAAGATATTATTATGCTCTCAGTATACCCAAATCGAACCATGAGGGTTCACCTAGTGATAGTGAAAACATTCAAAAAGAGTCAAAAGGCTAAGGGGTTGTTGATTCAATCCATGATGGTTGGGTGGGTTGTCCCGTGAGATTAGTCGGTGCGCGTAGGTTGGCCTAAATAATTTATTCATTTATTTAGTGGATTTCACATAATTCTTAAATGAGATCGTTGCAAATATAGCATTCATACCTGAAGTATTTGCATATATAATACAATGCAAAATAATTTATAAATATAGCAAAATTTAGATCTAACTCTTAGAGTCTATCAGTGATAGACGAAATTACTAATAGGAGTCTATTAGTAATAAACCAAATTACTGATAGATTTTGCTATATTTACAATTATTTTAAAATATTGCTATACATTTAGTTATTATTCCTAAAAGTGCTACCTATTGCAATTACCCTTCTTAAATGTTATTTTTGTGACGAACAATCAACAGAAGTATTATGAAAAATCAATTTCTACATGAAAGCCTTTTTCGCAAGGGTATACGTCAGAACATTGTGAGAACGACGAATATGAAAAAGAAAAAAAAAAGAAATATCCTTCAAAACCTAACCTTAAGTTCTTCAATATAAAAAGAAAACTTCAGTTAGGTAAATAACATATTTGTTTTACTGCTTTACCACCTCCAAACAATAAGATTCGACGAATTTATCTTAAATGAATATGTCGACAGAGTTCCATCAAAACGCACAATTGTTGCGCCTTATTTTAATTTGTAGACCTAATCCAAAATTTCACATATTCAATATGTGTAACAATTAAAGTATCAATTTCTTTCTTTTCTTTCTTCTTCTTCTTTGTAAAGATAATATATACAAGATTGGCCGACAAGGGTTGATTTTTAAAAGGATATGAGTCCTATAAATGGAGGATGGATGTAATATATATATATATATATATATTGTTTTTTTTTCTCTAGTAATTATTAATTTAAAAAAGAAGAGAATTAAGATGTGAAACGTGGAGACAAAACTGAATGATTCAGTCACAGAATGGTTTGTCTAAAAGAAGAAAGATGCATAAAGGAATAAAGAAATGAGAAGGCTATCCCCTTTAAATTTAAATTAAGGGATTATTATTAAAATTCAATTCAAATGGGGGATTTAAATGGAGAGGCTGTCTTTTTGTGTATACCAAAAGCGAAGAGAAAAAAGGGGATTGGTAGAGAGTTCGGCGGGACAGTGTTTGAATTTGTTTTCTTATTCCCCCCCCTTTTTTTTTCTTTTTTTTTTTCCTCATTATTTAATAATGTGAACTTGAAGCTAAATTCCAGACTGAGAAAAGGGAAGATAAATAATGGTTTCTTACGGTCAAAATATAAGAATATAAAAGTTATGGGGATTTTGTGGATGGAGTGATTCCTCACGTTACCGGCTTCTTATTTGTTTATCGTTCATTTTCACATGCCTTTTTTTTAATGTATTTTATTCCATGTTTTTGTATACAATATTAAATCACTATCTACATTTTCTTTTGTTTTCTTACTTTAATTTTTTCTACATACAAATTTATTTGCTGGGTGGGGCAGCATTGAATGAATTTTAGATTCTAAACCCTATTTGAGTAAAGTTAATTGTAATTACAGATTATAGGGTATAGGTTTATAATAAACACTTCCAACTTTTCTGATCCTTATCTTATCTCTTGAGATAAATTAAAAATATCACTTCCTACCGATGTCTGCTTTGGATTCAACATTTTTACCTCCCAAAAAAAAGTATTTTAGAAAAACATTTAATCTTTATTAGCCTTGCTAATGTAAATTTTAAAAATATGTTTACATTATTTTTTTTGCTTAAAAATAATTACTATTATTTAACCGATTTCAATAAAAAAAAAAAAAAAAATCAAACTAGATTTAAGAACTAATTTTAAAATAAAGATTTATTAAGAGTACACATACCAAAATTTACACTTAAAAGTGAGATGTCCACGGGGCGGGGCAGGGCCGAAGATGGCTTCCCCGCTCCCTGTTCTCACTCCCTATTTTCATTCTCCATCTCTACCAGGAGCGAAGATTCCCCATGGGAAATTCGCAGAGATCAAAAAAAAATTTCTCATTTGATTATTTAAAAAAAAAATTAATTAACATAAATCACTATTATGAATTTTTTTTAATTAAATGGTTAACTTTTATATGATTAGTTCCATATGAACAATTAAAATTTAAAGAGAAATTATTCTAAATTTTCAAGTTGAAAGAAATAATTATCCATAAAATTATACACATATAAAATCTAAATTTATTAGAATTTAATATATATAATTTCACACTAATTCAAACATATTCATCATTTTGAGTATTAAACAATAAATCTTGAGAATTAAATATAATATTTATACAATAAAAATAAATAATATAATATTAAATTATGAAAAAAAATTTAAAAATAGAAAAATAAAAAAATTATTTACACAAAATAGCAAAATTTTTATATAGTTGTGATAGATGCTGATCGAAGTCTATCAGTGATAGAAATGATAGAAGTCTATCACTGATAGATGCTGATAGAAGTCTATCAACGTCTATCATTTTTTGTAAATAGTTTGACATTTTTTCTATTTGTGAAAATTTTCCTTAAATTATTATAATAAATATAATTAAAAAATTCTAACATGGCAAGGACGAAGACGGAGAATGCATTCCCCGTCCCCGTCCCCATTTAGCTTTCAAATTTTTTTCCTCCACTCTTTCCCCTCCCCGTCCCCTGGAGAAAGTGGACATCTCTACTTAAAAGAACATAAGCTAAATTGTTGTGAAACTCCAAGTATGAAGCCCAAAAAGGTAATTTAACAAACAAATAAATAAGACTTTCGTCACAACCCTGTCTTTTGTTTCATATTATAGAATATAGAATTTTGGTAAAGATGGTAAATTTGTTTACGAGTAAAAATATCTCAAACAAAAAATTAAAATTAAAAAACAGGCTCTCAGAGATAAGCTGAGGGTCACTTATAGGGGTAGATCTGATGCCATTGGTTTATGGAGATAGAGGCATTGATGGGAAACGTTTATCCAGAAACGTTAATTATGTAATTTGAAACTCTACATAAAAAAAGGTATTTCTTAGATCCTAAGGATTATGGTTCAAATTTCAAAAGGTGCAATTTGTGAAAGCACATAAGATAAAAGATATTGGTTAAAAGTTTTGAGTTAGTTGGCAATGCGTGTAAAAATGAACAATGTTCTATCCTCTCACTTCGCTGGGGAAAAAGTAAGTTACCATTTGTGGATTGGAAAGAAGCCCTAGAGTCAGCCAAATCCACCTCTCCAGGCTGCTGCACCCTTTGCTGTATTAGCACACTCCAAATATGTTGCACAATAGAAACAAACATCATAATAATAGTTCCAATCATGTGGGCTTTTGTTTTTATTTTTCCTTCTTTTTTGGATCGCCGTTAATAGAGGCTAAAACAGATGTTGCACGGATCATATTTTTACTACAAAGATTTTCCCAACTTAAACTATAGATGAAACGAAAGAACGGCAGGAAATAAACTTGGCTTCAATTCATTAGTTACACCATAATAGAGACGTCAACCGTTGGCGGTTGATTTGAAGTGATAATCATCAGTTGTAGAGTAGATTAGACCTTCCTCTTCTAGATTTTTCATCGCGGGACTGCAAAATAATAAGCAAAATGGTAAATTAAGTTATAATCCTAATTGCAAGATAAGTCCTGCTGTCGAGTAGAGGTGAGAGAGAGAGTAATACATGAGCTTCTCCAGTGGAACTTTGAGCTGTTGAGCAATGACATCACGGTGTGCGCCCCTCTCAGAACTACATAAAAATATAAATATATATATTGTAATAATAAATTAACACTAAGAAATCGATGAGCAGGGAAAGAAAATAGTGAGGGAAGCCCCCCCCCCCCCCCCCCCCCCCCCCCCCCAACCCAAAACAAAGAAGAAGAAAGCACGACACAAACCCAGTACAATAATTGTTTAATAACTCTGCCCTCAAAATATTCAGGGTCCATCGTGACGATCGAACATCACTCATGCATCATTCAACATATTACATTTCACACTATATATTTGTTGCTTTGAGTGAGGCGAATATTTCTATGTTGTACAATCCTATCCTTAGTTAGATATACTGTTCCTCTACTCCAGAAAAAGGAAAAACCAATTAAGTAGATTAGGACTACAGCTCTTCTAAATAATTCTCATCTATATTTTTCTATTGGTGCTTGAGTGATTTAAGGATCCTAATAAGTATAATAAACAGTTCACCAAG
The DNA here is from genome assembly GCA_002890555.2 of Lagenaria siceraria. Classification (NCBI taxonomy): domain Eukaryota; kingdom Viridiplantae; phylum Streptophyta; class Magnoliopsida; order Cucurbitales; family Cucurbitaceae; genus Lagenaria; species Lagenaria siceraria. The sequence continues at coordinate 21,484,534 of CM016492.1, read as the reverse complement.
CTATGGAGGTTGAGTTTCAAGAAGTTGGTCATCAATTCATGAAAGAGAGAAAAACAGATAATGAGAAAAAACATTCATCGGCCATCAAAACGGAAAAAAGATACATATATAAGGGGAAGATCTTAGAAATAATCTATTTTCTAAACTATGCATCTAAGATTGCAAATTCAAGACAAACAAGCACGGAAATAAAAGTGGGGAAGATGAAATGAAAAAGATTTGCATCATTGTTAAAAGGCACTCACTCGCATGAAGGAAGTTGCAAGAAATCTAAGACCATCTGCTCAAGGCTCTTCCAACCATCACCGCCTGCTTGACCAGTGTACTGAAAAAGGATTATTAGAAGGATGTATAAATAAACCGTAGCCCATCATATATGAATTGAACAAGGATCTTACTTGATTTGAAATGGGAGCTTGATATCCTTTCATAGGCGTATTAGATAAATTTGCCATCTGTGGCTGAGTAGTCATACTACTACTTTGTTGTTTCTATCAGCACAACACAAACAATAACCCAAAAGGAGAAGCAGGTAAGACAAGAAATATTACTTTTCACCTAATCAAGATATTACTAAAAATTTGAAATTGTTTGATTAATACCCGTAATCTGGTGTTGTAAAAATGAACATATATGGATTCGATGAAGTGACTTGTGATCTCATTGTAGTCTGTCACAGGCCTGAAGCCAAATACTTTACATCAAAATCCCCAAGCAGCAATAGTATAGAAATCGTGTACATAAGTTACAGAGAACAAGCACTGCAATGATTCATTGGGTGGAAAAAAACTGATCATGAAATGCCTCATCCCAATTCAATTGCTAAAATATAAAGTACACTCCAGTATAGTTCAAGAACTGTATTGGCCAAAGTGGTTCAACACTTCAACTAGCATATAGAATTTGTTAGCGACCATAATATATGTGGTTCAAATCTCACCACTCCCTATTGTACTAAAAAAAGTTCAAGAATTGCATTGATACAGTTTATGCACTCACATCTCAAATCCCTAAGAAATAACAAAACCAAGAAATCCCCCAAAGGAGCTAAGGAAAACTATACAGTACGGCAGTACCTGATAGAAAAGACATTCAAAGTTCTTTTACCCTGGAAGCTCTTTAAGTGGCCATGGACCCGGACATACATGCCATCCCTGAAGCATGAGAATTTTTAAATGACATTAGCTAAAAGGGGATAAATTTCAGAGATGATTCAATACATCACTTAGTCTATAAATAAGTAGAGTCGTCCCCCAAATGATCCAAAACACTCGAGATTTAATTTCAGGTTAAACAGGGAAAAAAATCCAGAAGAGCCACAAGTAACATTTCAATGAATGATAATTGCAAGTTGATGGAGATCTGTTAAATTTTTAAATAACACCACACAAACCACAAAATATGCAAGAACCACGATTTTATATTGACAAACTTGCAACAAAGTTCAGATTCAGCAAACAAACACAAAAAAATAGAAAAACAATAAGGCTCCAGCTATCATGAGAGCTGGGATCTCTCCTCCTAAGCGACTTCTGGCCACAAAATTCCACAACTCCCTGTCTCCCTTTCTCCCCCGACAAAAACCAACCAACCACCTTCTCGGTACCAAGCAGGGTTCATTTTCCATCCATACTTGTTATCTCAATAAGATTGAGATAAATGAGGCATTTGTATGCCCTGTAGTAGCATTGGATACAGGTAATATAGTTCAATATGCTGGAACTAAAGAACAACAGTATAACTCCATGTCCACAACATGTTGCGTTCCACAAGTTCTCTCCTAATTGACAAGAGATTCTAGTAGGCAACACTGAAAAACCAATCATGAAAATTATATATATAACAAAGCACAAAAAGTATTAGAATTTTTAGGGAACGTTTTAAATGATATTAGACAGTGTAGAAAGAACATTACAATATTCCCTCAACTTCATTTGAATCTGCAGCTTCATTGACCCTGTAGACAAATTAAAAAAAAACCAAGATCAACAAGAGAAGCATCTTAACCTCTTTTTCATCTACTATCTAGTGTGAATGTAGGTGCGGGTGGGTGTGCGTGCATGTGTGGTGGTGGGGGAAGAACAAACCATTTGCTACAGTCAATCCGTCCGGTGCCATCGTCCAGTGCAAAAGTCACATCAGTAATTCTTCCTGCTCTATTGCGCACCATTCCTACGAGCTTAACCTGAACGTCATGCAGCTCAACAAGCAACTCGATACATAAAAATAAACAAAACATACAAAGTCGAATAACTAACATTGTTAACATCAACACCATCAATAACAAAATTTGATTTATCATCACTAGACAGAAATGCGTCGTTTATCTGCTTCACTGTTAATGGAAGCAATGCCTGGACATCTCGATTCTGCAAATTAGACAAAAAAAAAAAAAAATAAAAAATATAAGACTTCGTTTCGTCGACAACAAAATTTCTGAAGGATATACCAGAGGTAAAAACAACATGTGAATCCAATTCCAATAGACGAAGACGAACAAAAAATTCAACTTAATTTTTGCCATAACCGTGAGGAGAATAAATTGCCGTCCGCAAAAGACATAGGGGCAAAAACACATATACCAAACAGACTTCAAATCCAAACAATATATGAACTATTATTCAACTAATTAGCAATCGAACTACGAATCATTTCAAACTGCTGAGACGATTTTAGTCAGAAAATTCGTTAAAACGCATGTGTTAAATTCAAACAGCGGAGACTAGTAATCAACACGGAAGTAAAAGGAAGCCGAAAGAGATTTGATATTATATATAAGGAGATAGAACTTACTTTCGCCGGAGAGAATGAGTGATCAGGGGCCTGGGTGGTCTGAGATGGCATGAATCCGCCACCGGAGAAGGCAGCGTTGCCATCGAATTGACTTCCATACATCGTTCTTCCTCTGTAACGCTACAATTGAAGAATATTCAAACCCTACAAGAGCATCAAGTGACTGATCGAAAGCAATATGAAGAGCAGTTTTCGAAATGAAATTTTCTTTTGGTAAAACCTAGAAATACACTTCAGCTTCCCTCCCGCCATTTTTTAGACCTTGTTTATTTTTTTATTTTTCAAGCACCGGTACTTTCTTACTCTACTTTTTTAAATTACACTATTAATCTCCAAATTCTCACAAAATAAGTTTCAATACTTTAAAATGTATCTTATGTACTACACTTTAATTTAAGAGTTATTTTTAAATATAGTCAAATGAGCTAAAATATTTATAAATATAGCAAAATATAACGATAGACAATGATAAATGCTAATAAATGTCTATTAGTATATATCACTGATATATGTAGTTTATCCTTGTCTGCAATTAAAGAGGTGTTTGGCCCCCAAGTTGGGTTGGATAAAAAAAACTTACTCACCATTTGGTTCACTAATAATTAAAGAGGTTTATTACCTCGTTATTTGCGTTAACTTACATTTTCTCATCTCGGTATTCGTGTCAACTCCTTCAATTAATCCCCATCTATAATAGTTACCAACGCAACTCAATTCAATTATTTTCACATCGACCAAACGCCCCCTAATAGATATCTATTGTCACTTATAGATGTTTAGTATTTGTCCCTCATAGATGTCTATCAGTGATAGTGATAGACAGTGACATTTTACTATATTTTAAAATATTTGCAGCAGTTTTACAATTTAAAAGGAGTATCCCTAATTTCATGTGGCTGTTAAAGTTTAAAGTGTTAAATAAACTTTTAATTTTTTTAAGAATGTATACTATATTTCTAAAATTTAAATTTTATGTCTAATATGATTTTTTTTTTCTTCTGAGAGACCTAACCTCTTCAAAGTTTTATAAAATTTGTTAACTTATTAAATACAAAATTGAAAGTTTAATGTCTTATTTACACACAAATTTAGTTTCAACGTTTGTGTTTAATAATTGATTCCTTAATTTTAAAAATGTTGAATACATTAGACTTATTAGACACAAACACAAAAATTTATCGATAAAATTGATAGGTTGATCTATTTTTTAAAACTGATTTTACCCTTTATTATTATTATTTATAGTTTGCTCTATTTATCTATTGAAATTATTTTTATAAATAATGATTCGTCTAATTCTAATGACTGCTTTTTAATTGGGTTATTATTCCCCTTTTTTTTTTTTTTTTTTTTTTTTAATGTTTTCATTGATCGAATTTGGTGTGATTTATTTTATATGACAGTGTAAGTTTAGTTTTTCTTTTTTTCTTCACTCTTAAAATTGTATTAATTTCTCCGCTCATTATTATTTAAAATTTATCCACTCATCCATGTCGAGGTAAAAAGGGAAAAATAACAACTACGTTAAGATGATGCAAGCGTGGATATTTGGGTAAGGTGAATCTTTCTCTATTTCTATAGCCTTACATTATTATAAAGGGAAAAAAAAAAATAACCATGACTAATAAGTAAGTGACCTCCTTTTCTTTATTATTTTTTATAATGGAGAATTTGAACTTTCAACTAAAAAATGTACTTTTTTTTTTTTTTTTTTTTTTTTTAATTTTTTTTTTTAATATTACTCCATTAAGCTTTTAACATAAATATTACATATTATTTAAATATAATTAAATTGTAATTAATTGGTGAGAATATAATTGAAGAATTAGGACCTATCCTATTTTAGTTGAGGTTGGTGGTTCAGATTGTAATTTTCTGAATGAAATTTTATTTAGAAAAAAATAAAATGCAATAATTACTTTGGCTACCCGTAAAAGTTTCTAGCAATTGAAATTGGATAGTAAATTTTAAATTTAATTATTTAAAAGATCTGTCCTTTTTTTTCTAACAATTAACTTAAAGTTTTTAAAATTAATTATTTCGAATATATGTACTAGCTGTTAAGCCCATATATACTATGGGCATGCATGCATATATATATATATATATTTTTTTTTTTTTTTTTAATTCCAACGTGATTTTTAAAACATTGTACCTTCACAGAAATGATTATAAAATTGTTAAAATCACTTTTGACATGTTCAAAATTACTTAATATTTAATTTTAAGCTAAGATTTTATATTATTAAAATTTGTTTTGAATAATCAAAAGCATGATTCATAGTTATTTTAAAATTGACAAAAGTTATTTTAACTATTTTAGAATCAATCTCAAACATACTCAAGACCTATTTGGTAAATAATCAGTGTTTATATACAAAATTGAAATAGATTTTGAATTATGTAAATTTTCATTGTTTTATAAAAACACATTATTTCAAAAACTTATTTAAAGTATTGAATTACTCAAGGGTATGAATATAAATACTAAAAATGAGATTTAGAATTTTGTTATATTTTTTATTTTCTATATTTTAAAGCTTCGTCCTTAAAAGTCAATTATAAAAATTATTTTTTAGTATTTGGTAACCATTCTCATTTTTTTCTCTTATTTTAAAAAAATCACAAAATTATACAAATGCATAATAAATCTACACTATATTAAAAGGGACTAATAAAGAGAATTTTTAACTTCTCTTTGCCCCTAACTTTTTAAATAAAGACCATTTTACCCTCACATTCATATCCTTCTCTCTTTTCTTTTTCTCTTTCTTCATGTAGTTTTGAATTCCCTTTTGCCATTAGCTTTTTTAATAAATCATATTTTGTCCTATCCTTTTTATTTAATTCTACATTTTTTTTTGCCCTTAGATCTTTCAACAATTCTATTTTATCCTCATATGCTTTATTTTTTATTTCTCTTTAAAAGAATTAATAAATTGAAATTTAAAATCATTCATACCCATCTTGAATAACTATACATTCTTTACATATATTTTGTTTTTTTTCTTTCAAACTTTATTTTATTAGGAAGAGTCTTCTAAATGAAAATTAAAAGTCTTTATTTTTCATAAGAGAATTTAAGAATTTTTTTTACTAACAGACTCATGACCTATCTTAAGAATATTCTAAATACAACTCAAAAAAATATTTTAAATTTTTTCTCCAAAATTAGAAGTGTGTAGATAAGTTTATTATTAATTTATTTTCTCATATAACAATAACAACTTCAATTATGGGAAATGTATTTTATAGGTGTTTAAAAAAATATATTCAAACAAAACAACATTATACATATATAAAAAAAAGTATTATAAATAGAAAAAATATTAAACTATTTATTTAATTTTTCTATATTATAAAAAACAAAGGATTCACATAGGAAGGGAATTAACATATAGAATAAAAAATCAATTATAGCATCCAATCTCACTCTCATTCTCAACTTTGTTCCCTTATTTTTCTATTTTAAAAAATTTCCCAAATTTTAATCAAATCAAATCAATGCTTAACGATTGATTTAACTACTTTCCAATTTAAATTATCTTAATAGAAAAAAAACATTTCTTTCCCTAAAGTGATTTTGAAACTAAAAAAAATACATATTTAATCATTTAAAATTAATTTAATATTAAAACTTTTCTTTTCCATACTATTTTTATCATCAAAATTTGTTTTGAATGATAAAAGAAACAAAGTGAATTTTTTTTCGTAATCACTAACAAACATGAATTAATTTATCTAGAAAATTATGAATAAAATTAAATTCAACAGTAAAAAAATAAAAGTAAATCTCAACTACCAAACAAAAAGAACGAAATTGAAGGGAATTAAAATTTTCATAAAATTACCAAAAATACAGACCCTCTCCACTTAACAAAATCTAAATTAAGCATACACAAATTACATTATTCTCAAGAATAAAATTGGGAATATGATTATTTAAAAAAAAAAATTCAGAAGGCCCACCTAATGAAATTTTTGGCGAGGCTACCCAGTTTAGAGCGCCGTCGGTTATAAGGAGCAGAAGAAGAATTCGAAGACAAGGAATAAGAAATACAAGACAAAGACGATGATGACGATGACGACTCGTCGTTTGATTTCCTACAAAACTCACTCTCACGATCGACATGTCGTCTGGATGGAGACGATCCAAACGCACCGTTTTTGTTAACCACACGCCTCAATTTTCTCCTCGGTTTTTTCCAAAAGCAAATCTTAGCAGGCGGTCGCTTGGGGACAATGTGAGGAGTTATGGAGAGGTCTACGGCGGAGGGTGACGGCGGCGGGAGGTCGAGCGGGGGGAGAATTTGGGAGGGTTGGTTTTTGGGCAGCCCGGGCTGGGCTTCCCAATTGAAAGGGATTTGACCGGGCAGGCTACAGGCAGGGAGACGGGCAGAGCGGCCAAATGAGGAGTTTCTAGAAAGGATTTTGTGGACAAATAATTCATTTGCTTGGAGTAATGAAAAGGGTTTTTCAGAGAGATGAAGAGTGTGATCTTTTGCCATTGCTTTGTTGTCTGCGAATTTTGAAGGTAAAATTGAGGGTAAAATAGAGGAGAGAGTTTAGGGTGTAAATGGGAAGTGAATAAAGTACTCATTTAGATATCTGTTAAGATAATTAAGGAAATTTTTATTTCACTTTTAGAATCCCTGGAATATCTCCCCTTTGATATACCCTCCTAATTTGAAATTTTACCAATTAGTTTTTTTTTTTCTTTCTATTTTTAAATAATCTTATTATTTTTATTTCTTTATTTTTTCTACCTTTTAATCATAAGTATTCTCTAATTTTGTAATATGTGTTAAACAATATACAAATTTTATCGTGTAAATCCAACATTTTATGGTAATGAATATATCTTTATCCATTGTGTTGATGCAATAATTTGGACAAATTCAATAATATTTTTAATACAAATTAGTTTAAAATTTATTGTACAAAAAATAAAAAATAAAATTTATGGGTCTAGGTTGGATTCGCCTACGCTCAATGAACTTAACCCTAATGTCTAGGCTTGGGTTGAATTGAGTGAACTATTTGCACTATTGCGTTGCACTTGATTTGATAGGATGAAAGTCTGGCTTAATCTTTTCGACTTTAAAATATTTAATAAATAATTAAAATTTCAATTTAATATGTTTGTAAAATACTTGACATTTTTTTAAATTAAAGAATAAATCAAACGTACCATTATAAATTATTAGAGTTATGAACATTCAATTTTATGGATTGTAGTTTTGTGAATTGATGACATCAAATTAAAAGTTTAATGACATATTAGAAACTAAATTGTGTGTTTAGTAATCTATTCATACAGTTTAGAGATATATTGGATTGACTATGAAAAAAATATTTCTCAAAAAATAATTTTCATTTAAGCACTTTTTAGAAACGACTTAAAATAAAAATATTCATGTATTTGGTTATATTCTCTCAAAAGTTATTTTTGTATACAAGTTTGTTTGATTTGTTATATACTAAAAGTATTTATATTAATGTCAAATTACTATAAAGAACAAGTGTCAAATCTACTATAAACTAATAATTTAAAAACACTTTCATTAACAAAATTATCATTAGAGTTAGTCATTAGGAGTCGGTAGTTGGAGATAATCGATACAATTGGTTACTAGAGCCCGCTATTGAGAATAGTTGTCGGAGGGGGTCGTCGAAAGTGGTCGCCAGAGTTAGTTGCTAGAAGTTTTGTCAGAGTAGGCTGTCGGCAGTAGTAGCTGGCGGGAAGCATGGTAGAAGCGAGGTAAAGGATTAGGGAGAGTATTTTGGTAACTTTATGTATTATGCAAATATTTAAGGATATATTACCCACCATATATTCAAAAATCATTTTTCTTAAAGTTGATTTCAATTGTTTCTCTCAAACCAACTTATTTCATAAAACTTATTTTTAAAAAAAGTTATCTCGAATAATTGTGAAACACTACGAATTGTTTCAAAAATAATGGACCAAACACATTCTAATAAAGTCCATACTTCCAATATGCACAAACTATAAAGTTTGAGGACATAAGTTGTGATCTAATATCAAATTCTGTATACTATTTAATTAAACAGAGATGAACATTACTTAAAAAAAAAAGATAATAAACTTAAAATAATGATAATGAGATTTACATACATAAATCTTAAAAAAAAAAACTTTATTTTTTAATAGAATAATATCACGGAATTATCTTGAACAACAATTAGCAATGTCAACTTAATATCCAAGTGTATGGAATTATTTTATTATTTATTTTTTAACTAACAAACCTTTCTCCGTAGAGAGAGAGAGAGGTTCATCCTCATTTTCTGAACTACCTTCCTCATTTCATTCTCCATAATTGGTATGTCTTAATTGAATGTTATATAAGGAAAACTATTAATGAGCTTGCCATAAATTATTTAACAAAATCCTCATAAATCGAATATACAAAAATACCAACTATTATTATTCCCAAAAAAAAAAAAAAGCACACACACGTACCCATGCAAACAACACAAATATATTATTTTAGTAATAAAAATAAGGTAGATATTATAAAATAATACTAACCTACCTATTGATAAATTGGAGCTTCTACTTACCTGGAAATATTTTTATTTACTACAAAATTCAGTGAAATATTTATCTTTTTAATATAATCTAATATAATAAGTAGAAGCTCTTAATTATCAATAGTCACAGAGAAAGAAATTTATTTATTTATTGGATTTATTTACAAAACCTACCAACAAACAAAGGAGAAAATATTACGAAATTAAACTCGCCTTCCTATAGCAATTTTAATCGGGTTGATCCTCCACGGACCGCATCCCACCCGCCAGTGACCGGAAGAATCCGCCGCCGGTAGAGATTTTGCTTTACATGAAGATTCTTCCATAAACTCAAAGTGGGACCCACAAGAATCAAATCTCAGACGTTCATTGTTATTATTATGATCCAACGGACAAGGATTCTTCTTGGGCTTGGGCTGCTTCCTCCACGGCCCAAATAACAAAAACAACGGTTGTTTATTCTGAACAACCCTCATCGGCTTCGATAGACCAAGGCTGAGCGCCGCCGGTGGAGGGCTTATCGGCGGTGGAACCACCTCCGGAGCGGCGGATTATTCTTGGGAGTCCCCGGTTGTTTCTCCCACTGAAATGGAACCCCTTCAGTGGTTCTTCTGTAGTAGAAACGAGAGGAACGACTCATAGATGAATTTCTTGATGGAAAATTATCCAAAGGAAGAACAAATAATTCACTATTTTTTTCCTCCTTCATAATTCCCAATTTTGAAATTTAAATTCATGAAAAAACTCTAAATATTTATATATATGGGATTTGTGATGTGAAGGGGATGTGTGAGCTGAGAGGTAGGGGAAAATTTTGAAAGTGGGATTAAGGAGAGTGAAATGGGGGATTAATATGGGATTAGGGAGTTGATTAAATTGTACATAAACTTTAGGTTAAAATATCTAATCTAATCTTTTGATGTGCTAAGGACAAGGAAATTTAAGGGGTTTAATTGTTGTGTTTTTTGGTGGTGGGAAAGGCATAAAATGAAGTTTAATTTGGCAATTAATTAAATTTTAATTTTTTTTTGTTCTTATGCGTTAAGTAAAATATAATGGTCATTGTTGAGGGGCAGAGATAGCCCTGGCTTTGCATTGCTAATTACCTAACCCTTAAGACTTCCTACCTAACTTTGCTTCCTTTTTACATCTTCCCCACGTCCCTCTCTCTCTAATTCCTTAAATTTGTGTAATGTTCCTTGCATATATATATGAGTAAATTCAATAAACTCTCACATATATAATATATAACTCTTTTTTAGGGATCCAAAATTTAAATGTCGCAAATTTGAATATAAATCAACTAATTAAGATTATTGGTCTAATATGTTAAGCTAAAAAAGGTGATTAAGGTAATAGAGTAACGATTTACTTTAAATCTAAATATTTGAATAGTATCACATTTATTGTAATGTTATTTTTTATTTTTTTAAAAAGAACGTTAAATTATATATTTAATTCATTAATTTTGAGGTTTTATGTCAAATTTGGTCCATAAACTTTTCAATTATAAATTTAGTCCCTGAACTTTGGTATTTAAAAAAAAATCATAAATATAATAGATATAAAATTGAAAGTTTAGGATTCCATTAGACATATAATTAAAATTTGTATCAAATAGATCGATTAATTTTAAAATTTGTCAAAGATTCAATTATTAGACATAAAAGTTTAGATACTAATTAGACACTTTTAAACGTTGAGGATCAAATAAACACAAATTTTAAAGCTCATGTACTGAACTTGTAACTTAATAACAATAACAATAACTTCATTGAGCGAAATAAGAGAAATAGTACACGTGTCAATAGCTACGACTGAATTTAGTTTTTTTTAAAACAAATATGTGAGGGGGAGAATCGAACCTCAAAGTTGATAGTACAAGTTTGTTTTACTCTTGTTGGGAGATAAAAAAATACTATAAATATTTTTATATATATTTGTAATAAATTGGTTCATTTTGTTATATTTAAAAAACAACCCATTAATTAAATAAGTGAAATTATACATTTATGCTTTTTAAAATATAATTTTTTTAGTTCCGACGACTACTTAATTTATTAGTTTTTGTCAAATAAAGTCTCTCTCTCTTTCTCTTTTTGAACCATAATAACCACTTCATAAGAAACATCATCATTATTTGGATTCTTCTTTTGTACTCTTCCCCTTGAAATCCTATTCCATTTTCATTAAATCATTTTCATATAATTAATTAATTAATTAGCCAAAAGGTTAAATTACCTTATAATATATCATAACCTCGTCACTTTCTCTGTCATTAGGTGTGACATTTTCCCAAATTTATTTTATTTTATTGTTTAATTATAAACAAGCTTGAGCTCACAAAATATTTTTCTCTTTTTCAATATAAAGTTACCCAATATGTTAACTATATTATTATCTTAGCTTAGATATATTAGAGGCGGCTAGCTAGACCATTTGGAGATTAAATTAAAATAATTAATTATAAAAGACAAAGTTAAATTAAAGTTTCATTAATTTAGTACTTTATTAGCTTTGATCTATTTGCTGATCTCGTTCTGTGTGCATTGTGATTTGACTCTGTTAAGTTGTTAACCAAAAGAACATGCAAAAAGGTAGATTGGCTTCTGTTTCAAGGGATAATCCTCTTGGTGAACAATAATGATTTTTTAGTGATGCTTAACTATAATATGTTAGTAAAAGAAAGATTGATTGTCAATGTGATATAAAATTATGTCACCAATAGGTATGAATTTCATGTCAAAATAAGCTTAGCTCAATTTGTATAAATATGTGGCGATAGTCAGACAAAGTTCAAGAATAATGTTAAATGAAAAAGTATTGATAAAAATAGAATACTTAGGAAAGAAATCCGAAAAATAGAGTGGTTGAAGAAAACAATTGCAGAAATAGTGTCGAAGGAAAAAGTATTGATAAAAATAGGGTGGTTAGAAAAATCGTGTACATGGTACACGATTTCCACATGGCATGCACTACCACGTGGATTGGGTCATTAGACCAAACTCGTGTACCGGATACACGATTTCCATTCAAATTTTTTTTTAAATCAACAATTATCTTTCTTATTATTGTTCTTTTATATCATACTCATATATTAGATTTAATGTGTCTCAAGATAAAAGATATTTTTCATTAGTTATTTTTTTTTCAAGATAGAAGTTCATAAAAGCTAAAACTTTAAATTACAAGTCACTCATGTGCCACATGGTGGTCGTCTTCGTTGACGTTGCAGATGACGAGGTACAGACACTTCAAAGTGTTGCTGTTGATGAATTAATTCATCGATATCCAGTCTTGATCCTGCTTACCTCTTAAATCAATCTTGTGTAGTGTCGGGAGTGTACAAAACAAATAGATCTTCAATATTAGTCAACAAAACAAGCTTCACACTCTAGATTATCAAATTTAATACTATATCTAGTGAATATTAACCAACACAAGCTTAAAAAGAGCTCCAAAACAAGCTTTTATGTTGAAAAAAATACCACGAAGTTGACGGCGGCAGCGGAGGACGGCGGACGACACAAATGGAGGATGGCAAACGACTTCGGAAGGTGGAGGATGATGGTTGTCGGCAGTTTGAGGGGAGAGGAAGAGAGAAAGAAGATTGAGGAGGACCAAACTCGTGCACCGGGTACACGAATTCCAAGCCATGAGGTGGCATTGGCAGGTCAGTGACATAGAGGAGACTCGTGGACTTAAATAATGTTCAAGTAGTTCAACCCTATATCAAGATTAAGGTCAAGAAAGTAGTTCAACCCCATGCATTTTTTTTTTTTTTTTAATGCATACTTGTTGAATTGTAATATTTATAACACACCTTTATCAAATTAATCGATGGAATCGAACAACAGGGGCGAGTTGCAAATTTGTTAATTGGTACTAGATTGTACATAGTGTCAAACATAAAGGGACAAAAATAGTAATTCCAAAGATGCTATTTTTTATAAGTTTTCTAGAAGGCTAAATTGTGTGTGTTTTTAATGCATACGTGTTCAATTGTAATATTTATAAGGCTAAATTATATTATAACAAAAAAATACCCTTAAACTTCAAACTTTGTGTCAAAAATACATTTAAACTTTAGTTTTGGATGGAAACTGTTAAAATTTTATTTCAAAAGTACTCCTGAACTTCTAAAAGTTTCAAAAACACCCTTAAACTAAAAAAAAAAGTTAAAAAAATATATTCACCGTTAATATATGAACATAAACTGTTAATACCTCTTTACAAAAAATAATTTAAAATTAAAAAAAAGTAAAAAAATGCTCCTACTATTAATACGACGGTCAATTTATTTGAAGTTTTCTCAAGTTAAAAAAGAACCATAAAACAAACTATATAGATATCGTTATTTTTTTTTCCATATAGATACTCTCATTTTTCTAATTATTACACCAATTTTCTCAACAACAAAAAAAAAAAAAACCAAAATTTTAAGTTAAAACATAAATTTTCACCGTCAAAATCTCCCCTTAAAAATACCAAAATGATAAATAGTTAAATAAAAAAAATGTATTTGACTATTAACATACACTGAACTACTAACGTACAATTTTGTTTAAACATTTAAGTCCTAAAATCCATTGGTGCTTCCATTATTCTCTTTCTTCTTATAATAGTTCATATTCAGTGTGCAGTTTTATTTATTATAAACAAATGTCAAACGATGAACAAAAGGGGGAGTAAGAGGGTATTGAAGAAGAAATGGTCGAAAAAAAGAGGGAAAATAGAGAAGTAAGATGATATAAGTGGTTGTTGTATAAAACAATAAGAGTATTTTTGAACTTTTTATCAAGTTTAAGGGTATTTTTTATACTTTTGAAAATTTATGGGTTTTCATCCAAAACTAATAGTAAGGGTATTTTTTTTAAAACTCATTTTGGAAGTTTAAGGGTATTTTCAAAACTTTTGAAAATTCAAGGGTATTTTTGACACAAAATACAAAGTTTAGGGGTATCTTGTATAATTTAGCCTATTTATAACAATTTTTTTAGAATCAACTCTAAGGAAAGAATTAGATGATGAAGTACGAACATAGAAAAATCAAAGACTGAGAGCACGGAGAAATAATTCCCTACTCAAAGTTGAATACTCTATAAGATAGTTGATGATAACATGAAATTCCATCTCAAAATCAATTGACAATTGATGAGTAGCCCGTGTATCTTATTAAGATAGTGAAGTCATTTGATTTTTTTTCTTTTAGAGGTAAGGTCATTAACTTGTTCGTTGTGGAGTCCTCAAAGCCTCAAGATGGTGTCTATTTCCTTTTTGGATTTTATTTGTTCTGATACCATATTAGATAACATAGGATTTCATCTTAAATAAATTTACGATAAGAAGAGTAGCCCATGCATCTTATTCAGATTATAAGATCCCTTGATTTCTCTAACGTGAGATCCTCAACAAAATCTACTTAAATAATGTTCAAGTAGTTCAACCCTATATCAAGATTAAGGTCAAGAAAGGAGTCGAGTATGACCTTATGTGTGTTTTGCAAGAAGCACAAGGAAACTGCAACACATCTTATGTAGAAGTGTCAGGTTACCAAAGAGATTTGGTTGAGGTTTCTCTAAATTAATGTAATGTTCTTTGTGATGACAGGTTTTTGTTGAAGTTACCAAGATTATTGGTCTTGACTTTTTGATTGAGTTTCTTCCATGGACCTAGAAAGGTAGTGATCATTACTTGGCAAATATGGATGGCAAGGAAGAAACTGGTGTTTCAGTTGCTGTTGGCAGATGCAGAGTCCATTTTAGTGACACAATTGACAAACATTTCCTTGATTTTCAAACATGGGCACAAAATTAAGGACAAAAGGAAAAGGAATTGTGGGAACTCTTAGCTCTACTTCTTAGCCTCCAAGCGGGTGGCACCTCCAGTGATGTCCTTTTAGAAGCTGAATATTGATGTTACTTGGAGTTTGGTCACCCGGTCAGACTGTTTGGATGACTACTTAGAGATCATTTGGATCGTGTCTTGTCGGGTTGAAGTTCATTCCTTAATGCTATGAGGTGAAGATTCTCGAAGCAATGACTATATGTTTTGGACTTGAAGGTATTTCATCGCTTAATCTGTCAAATATCCTAATTGAATCTGATTGCTTGGAAGTTGTTAAACTGCTTAATATGAGTCGATTGACATTTCTGAAGTGTCTTTCTTTATTGATGAGACAAAGCATAATGGCAATGAAATGAGAATTGTCTCCTTCTCTCATGTTTGTCTCAACCAAAATGTGTTATGCACTCTGTAGCGCACACAACTTTGGAGAAGTACTAGTCTTCAATTCTTCGAACCCCTTATCTTGAGTGGTTCACCCTATGTGTGGATAATGATGTAATATCAATAGCTGAGTTGGTTAAAACATTTTACATTATATTTATCTTCAAAAGTTAGATGTTATGAATCTTTATTCTCGCATTTGTCAGATTAAAAATTATAAAAAATGCATATGGTGTCACGTACAATACAGACAAAGTTTATAGTAGATTTTTAATTTTAAAAATTTGGATAAAAATATATTTGTAATATTCGAAACTTTCATTTAAAAAAAATGAGATGCAATCATTACAACTATTTCCGTGCTAAAAAGTATTTGTTAACTAGAGAATGATAGCAAGTTTTGAGATTTCATTTGGGAAAATAACAAAAATGAAGTTCATATAAAAAAATATAGTAAATACACTCTCACCCACATGATCTAAAATTTGATTAATCCAAAAGTATACTCACCAATCTTTACAAATAAGATGCAATTATATTTCGCTTCCCCCCCCCCCCCCCCCCCCAAAGTTTAAATTCATGTTGTCTCATCGTTTTGAATTTCATATTATCTTCCTTTTTCGGTTTTCATGATATTTTTGGGTTATTTCAAGATTTTTTTTTGCTTATTTTATGTTTTCATTTTTAAAATATCATATTATTGTTTTTTTTTTTTTTTGAATTTTAGTAACATATTGATTAAGATCTGTTAGGCATCGAGTATTAAAATGTACTAGTTTAATGTTATGTAGATTATTTATTTTAGATGTAATTAGTCTTAGTATTTAACCATTGTATTGTTGTAAGTGGGTTGAGAAACCCTAATGACATTTCTCCAAAATTTCCTTTGTCTTCTCTCTATCTCTCTAAAGCTTTTAAGAACTAAAGGTAATTAGAACTTTAAATTGGATAAATCTTTCGTTAATTTTCGTATCTAGTACATACATAGAGATATAAAAGGAATAAGGAGATTTTCAAATCAGTTATAATTAGGACAGATATTTACATAGAAATTAGGGGTTGAATTTGCAATAGCATAATGACTAATAAGGTAAAAGAGAGTGTTGATCTGTCTGTAATCAATCAATTATAATTTTGTGATTGATTTTGTGAAGATTCTCCATTCAATATGCTAATTGGCTAAGATAAATAAGAAATAAAAGTTTTGCATTCTTTTGTTTTTTATGGTCAAATTTGAAAGTATTATGAGCTATTATTGATAAGATATTTTACTGCTATGATTTTGTTTGATTGGTGATACTCTTGATCGATACTTTACAACGTTCCTGTCGTTGAATGCCTTAAAATCTCTACTTGCGGTGCCCACCCAATCTCTCTCAATCTTCGTCATCAGATCCAAAAACTCATCAGGAACTAAATCTTTAATTCAATGCTCAAATTCTTTTTTTTCTTTTTTGTTGTGATGATGGTTGTCGAAGCGAGCACGCAAATCAGCACTCTTTTCGTTTTAAAGCATTTACAATCTCCTTAATTTTTTCCCAAATGAAGCTCCCCCAGTTTACAGAAGAATCTCACACTAGATCCAAGAATCTAAGCGTTTTGGATACCAAATAAATCTTTTTTTACCTATTGAATGTTTATTTTCGGTTAATCTTTTTTTTTTTTTTATCTACGGATATTTTTGTCATTTGATAATTATTAAATAATAATCCTAAAATTCATTTTGCTATTCTTTTAATTAATTTTTTTTACCATTATTAATTATTTTTCTCTCTTTGAGAATTAAGACATGGGCTTATATAAAAACGTGGGAATTCAAGGCCGAGCCTCGTAAGAACCTCCTGCTTATTTGGGGCTTGTGAATTTTAACGATTAATGGGCTTAGCCCGATGATTTCGCAATTAGTCGTATCCTCCCTTATTTTCCCTTTGCAACATTTCGTACCCAACTCTTGTAATTTCAATGCTTTCTTTACAATGTATAAACCACATGGATAGCAAAAGCTAGTGTAACTCAATTGATATACAGTACAATGTTAACGATTAAGAAATCTATGGTTCGAATCTTTCAACTTTTTGTTGTACGAAAAATAGGTTAAAATTCACTTTTAGTCTCTACACTTTCATAAAAATAACAATTTAGTCACTGAACTTTGGTTTGTAACAATTTAATCCCTAAACTTTACTATGTAACAATTTAGTCCTTGTACTTCAGAATTTGTAATGATTTAGTCCCTATCGTAGAAATTAGTGTTAAGATTTAATAAGATTTTTTGCATAAATAAACCGATGAACAAATTAGATACTCACTATTTTTATATAATACAAAGTCTACATCATAAGATAATAAAAAACTGACATCTAATTTTGATGAATTTTTTTTACGTTAGGGATTACATTGTTATAAATTTGAAAGTACAATTACCAAATTATTGCATACTAAAATTTAGGGACTAAATTGTTACAAAATTGAATGTATAAAGACTAAATCATTACAAATCAAAATTCAGAGACTAAATTGTTACTTTCATGAAAGTTTAGGGACCTAAAGTGCTTTTTACCCAAAAATAAATAAAAAATAAAATAATATGTGTATTATCAATTCAAAGGTAACTTGTGCCAAAACAAACATAACTCAATTGATATAAAGTATGTATCAATAATCTAGAGGTTCGAACGTCTCAATCTTTCTACCACATGTTGAACTCAAACATTAAAAAAAAAAAAAATCAAAGGTAATTTATATATCGTTTTAGTCATCATGAGCATAACTTAATTGGTTAATCTGTGTATTGTTGATTAAAAAATTAGTAGCTTAAATTTTTACCCTCACATATGGTTAATTTTTTTTTAAAAAAAAAAAAAAACTTGTGGACACATATTTTGTAGTAATCTTGAATTTTTGCGTGGGGAATCACTCAATTTTTGTTAGTTATGAAGTAATTTAAAACTTATATGGCACAAGCAATTAAATTTGGTAAGAATTTTAGGATACGTAGGTATGTTGAGATGCATAGATAATATATAGAGAATCTCCATATAGAGGCATTGAAATCACTTTTGATGTTTTCCTCAATATCTATATACTTCTAAGGACTCTGTTTTATTATGTATATTATATAAAACTATACATAAGAGAAATTTTCATAGATAGAAAAAAATATCAAACTATTTATAAAAAATAGCAAAAAAATAAAAAATAAAAATACTAATAGACGTTGATAGACTTCTATCAGTATCTATGAGTGATAGACTTCTATCATTTTCTATTACTGATAGACTATGATAGACTTCTATCAGCGTCTATCACAACTATCTAAAAATTTTGCTATTTTGTGTAAATAGTTTCCTTTATTTTTTTTATTTTTAAAAGTTTCTTATATATTATTATGTTCTTAAGTTCTCTATTATATATAATTATATACTTCTCAAATATATTTTGAAAATCCAATCAAGATTTAGAGAGAGAAAAAAAAACCCTGAACAAAAGTCCAATAACTCATCATTGTGTTTTAAAGCTTGATTAGAACTTAAAAAGAAAAATAATCGTCTCCAAAGAAAAAGAAAAAGCTATAACATTATGAGAAATTTGATAAAGAAACAACAAGGAAATTATGAAGAAAAAGAAACAAACAAACAAAGTCTTCTTTAAAGAAAAACAAAAACAAAACGTAGTGAAATTATGGAAAAAAAACAAAAACAAAAGTCTTTTTTAATTAATTAATTAATTTGAAATAACGGTTATTTGGAAGAAATTTCCGGGAAATTAATTGAAAATAAATGAAAGAGGTAGTTGGGAATGATCTGGAATCTGGCTTGAAGGCATGCAACGTTTCTCTATTAATTTGTGGAGATGAAGCGCCCCAACCCTACAAGCCAACACAACAACACTATATTCACTAAAATGAAAATAATAATAATAAAAATATTTGAGAGCATTTATAGTTGCACCAAGCACTTATCCAAATGTCTAATCACAAGTTACCATGTGATAAAATTGTAATTTTAAAAAATATTTTCTCTTTTTATAATTGAAAGGATGCGTGGAGATGAGTGCAACCAAATATTACAAGAATGAATTTCCAAATCTAAAATAAAATTACAAATTTCTTGGACCGTTAGATGACCTCTCCAATAACTTTTTTTCCACCCGACTTTATTAGTTTATTGTAATTCAATCTCAATATTAGGAGTGTTAAAAAAACCCGATGATCTAAAAAATCTGATCAACCCAACCCAACTCGTACGTTTTGAGTTGGGTTATAAACTCATTTGGGTTGGGTTGGGTTAAAATAAATGAAAATTTTATGGTTTGGATTGGTTCATGGGTTCACCTAAAATAACCTAACCCAATCCAAACCAACCCGAACTTCTTATTACTTTTAAAAAAATATGTCTTTTTACTTATGATATAATTACATATACATATATTTATTTTAATTTTATTTAATTTCATGAATTTTTGGATAATTTATTCTTCAACAACTCTTAAAAATAATTTTTAGCACTTTGGAAAGAAAAAAAAAACCATAATATAAATTGAAATTTAGTTCTTAATCTTAATTCAATATATCAAAATAACAAAATAAATTTTTTACATAGTATTAAAATAAAAATTTAAATAATTTAACCGACTAACCTGAACCAATCCAACCCAAATGTTTCATTGTTGGATTAGGTTGGGTTGAGTTCATTATTTAATAAAGGTTGTTTGAGTTGAAAAAATTTACAAACCGAACAATTGGGTTGGTCTAAAAAGTAGTTCAACACAACCCAGGAACACCCCTACTCAATATACTTCTAAAAGAAAAAAGAAACAAACAAAAACAGTTAGATAGGACAAATATAAGAAAGTAAAAGGGACTCCACCCACGCTGGACGTTTTTCAGCCAAATCGTAATGATCTTTTATCTTCTAACATGAGAAGCAAGCTCATGAACTGATTGTGAATTCAATTAAACAAAGAAAAAGTCTTGGATTGCAGCATTTCGACATATATCTCGCAAGGAATCCATAAAACACTAAATTTCATTAACATATCTAAGACCCCATTTAAATTGATTTTCTTAATATTTATAAACATTTTATCTGCACTTATAAACACTTAGAAAGACAATTCAAACAGATCTTAAATATGCCAGTTTAAAAGGCTTTATAGGATCTTTGAAAGTCTTAATGCAAAAGTGTTGGGTTTTTGGCAAAATATTAGAGTGCAGTTGTCCCACATCGGTTAAGCTGAAGAATGTGGATGGACTCCAAGCCTATAATAGGAGCTTATGCCTCTATTTTCAAGTCGTCTCAGTTATAAACACTTTAAGTTGAGTGTGCTAACTCTACTTAAATTTCTATTACGTATTCTCCAATCTGAGAGTGGGAAAGGGCGTGAGTAGTATAAAAGCTTTGAGAGAGTGCTCTTGTAATTGGGATCGGGAGAGACAATTTTTCACATAGTGGATTTTTTCTCCGAGTTGGGAGATTTCCATGTTAATTCTCATGTTTTCAGTTTTATTGCTTTCTTTTAATTTCTCTGTTATTTTTCTTATTTTTTCTGAAGATGAATAGTTATTTTTCTCAAAACTTAAAATCTTAGGGACCAAAGAAAGGAGTGAAAATGGTGTAGGTTTGAATTTGGGAGAAAAAAAAATGTCAATGAGAGGAATAGTTGGGAGTTATAAACAATTGATTTGGGTTTGTCAATGGAAGAATGATTTTTCAGACTACTTCAAAAGGCATTGGGCAGCTATTTGACTACCTTTTTCCCCATTTTTTTTAAGAGCTGTGAATTGACCAATTTCTCCCCTATTGTTGCCATTTATTTACCAACCCACTTTCCCCACCAACTCCCAACCATAGTAGTAGCCAAAATCCTTTCATCCACACATTTTCTACATTTTATTTATTTATTTATTTTTTAACTTGCTTGGTTGTTGGGAAACTATTTTTGTTGGGTAAGTTAATTTTAACTTTCAATTTTCCTATTCCCTTAGGTGCAATTTTAAATTTGAAGGACAATTTCAAGTTAATTAAGACATTGCATGTTACCAACTAAATAAATTAAACCTTATAAATATTCAAAATCATGTTGTAGAACATCATCATCATCTAATTGTGGGATTTTTTTTTTTTTGTTATCCTAGTCATATATTTTAATAGATGAAATGCTCAAATTTAGTAATAGGATGTACGATTTTAACAAATCATTCCTTTTCTTTTTCTTTTTTCAGTTCAACCCTACATTTGGAATGAAAGATTTAAATCTTTGAGATTTTAGTTAATTGAATTATATTCAGGTTATCAATTAAAACTTGACAAAATTGGAATATCCAATAAAAATAATTTAAAAAATGGTATAGTCCATCAATAGTAGTATTCAAATTCATTATTTGTCACAAATTTTCTTTTAATTTATCAACTATTATTGTTTATTTATTCGTGCCGTAGGTAGTGGATGGTAATATTTTTTTCTTCACACATATTTTATGTTAGTTGAAGTTCATAACAAATATAATTAACTATGAACTTTTACGATTGGACGAATTTATTATTTTTTTTTTCAAAAAGGAGCTTATTATTATTTTTGTTCTAAGTTATGATTGGAGGAATTAAATAAAGATACGAATTTTATTGTGTGGGAAATTTTGAATGATTTGGCGAACTTATTTCTTTTCTTTTTTATTTTTCTTTAGGAAAAAATTATTTGGCGAGCTTGACTTTGTAACGCATTGACTGGACTACATTCAAATCAAGGAAAACCAAAAAAGTATATAAAGTATAAGTAGAGAAAAAAAAAATTGTTAGAAAAAGAAAAATCAAATGAATATTCAGAAAACTGTGGGCATGTAAGTGGAAGTGGGGTGGGTTTGTTAATTAAATAATTAATAATTAATTAAGAAAATGCGGAGAGGTTGGGCTTGGGAGATCAGCCCCAAAAAATGTGAATCACGCGATTAATTATTCATTCACACGTTTGCAGTCACTATTTTTTTTTTAATATAGAAAATATTAATTTAGAGTCGTATTAATTTAAATCATAAATTAATAATGGTATCTATTTGAACTCCCAATTTTTATTAGTGTATTAATTTATCTTCTTCATTATATCTCATCTGAAAAAGTCTAGTGTGAAATTTATAATTGTATTAATTAAATCTTTAAATTTTCATAAATGAATCAATTTAGATTCTCAGTCATAGTCTTTTTTAGAATCGTTCATACATTTACCTTAATCATCTATTTTGTAAAACTATTATTTGATAAAATTTACGCATGTTTGAGAATTAATGCATGAAAGATTTTCAAAGGTAATCAGAATCAATGGACATAAGTATAAAAATTCATACTAAACTAGTGATTTCACCCCTTAAATCTTCAAAGATTACCAATGAAATTTAAATTTATATTAAAAAAGAGTCACAGTCTTTATTCAATACAAAACAAAAACGTATATTGAAAATGAAAAAATACGACCAATAGGAGCATAATTTAATGAATAGAACATCATCAATTATTATTCTACAAACAAAAGATGAACGGTTGGTATTTCACCACTTCAAAATTGAACTAAAAGGATACTCGAAACCTGTCCCATTTGAGGGCTTTCTGGTGTATATATTTTTTTTCTTCTTATATATAATTTTATATTTATTTATTTTGCA
Source organism: Lagenaria siceraria (assembly GCA_002890555.2). Taxonomy (NCBI): domain Eukaryota; kingdom Viridiplantae; phylum Streptophyta; class Magnoliopsida; order Cucurbitales; family Cucurbitaceae; genus Lagenaria; species Lagenaria siceraria. Next base: position 21,461,301 of record CM016492.1, on the reverse strand, counting down.
ACAAGAAATCGATAGAGTTGACATTGACCGTACATTAAACAGAAGTTGAAGCTGATCAATAATCATTAGAGCAGAAAATAACGACAAAATTTCCCTACAAATTAGTGATTTTCTACTCCCAATGCTTGTATATTTGTAATTTTATATTTATTTAAATATATATAAAATTACAAATATAGTATGAGAAATTTTTAAAAATAGAAAAATAAAGAAAACTATTTATATAAAATACCAAAATTTATAGATATTTGTGATAGACGCTCATAGAAGTCTATCGATGTCTATTCGTGTTTTTTTTGCTATTTTCTGTAAATAGTTTGATATTTTTTCTATCTATGAAAAATTTCCTTACAAATATAGTGTTTTAATTTTTATATTGTTTCTAATATTTCACCAAACTTTAAAATGCATTTAATAAGTTTCTCAGCTTTCAAATATTGAATATTATAAATCTTTAGATTCTTACTTTTGTGTCCAATAGATTATTGACTTATTCGATATTTTTAAAAAATTTATTAGTTTATTCGAAGATATAAACAATCGTTTGTGTGCATCATGATTGGTTGTTGACTTTCAAAATTGGTATTAGTTATTGACATTTACATTGGTTGTTGTCGAAGCAAATAGCATTGACTATTTGAAATTGACATTAATTTTGGCATATGTCATCGACTTCAACATCTACATTCACATCAATTTGAAATAAGTGCAACACCCATGTTCTTGTAAGAAATTATCATAACATCACACATTTATAGTTAATTTAACAAACTCAAATGATAGTCGTGCGTGCGATTATTAGATGTACTATAATTAAGTTATATGAATTAGTTTGATAATGTATTCAAAAGTTAAGAATATGATAAATGAGTCGATCTAATCTTGATTCCCTATTAAGAATAGACCGATATTTCATTAAACTCTATTAGTACATAAATAGACTTTATTAGGTTGCCTCTTTATATTACAGTGTCTAAAGTGAAGTTTATGAGATAACTGATCATTATTTAATGAAGAGATTGCAGTTAAAAGTGTGATAATGTTGATCATCTCATGAGAATGCAGTAAAGATTGGCTGATGAAGGTCTTGTTAATATCAAGGGAATAATCAATAATATTACTTGTAATTCAACAACATCTAGAAAATGTCACGGTCAAAGCATTATCGACACTATAAATGTGATATTATTAATGTTTTTTTAGATAGATTTTCAATGTCAACATAAATGTTTAATTGAAAAAAAAAATCAACTATTGAGTCATCTACTGACAATGATAAATTGTATTAAAAAAAATGTTACCATAATAGGTAATAAATGTCAATATATGTTTATTGATGATTACATTGAAAAGTCATAAAAAACTCAATAATTACAAATTTTAGAAGTATCATTGATGTACTTTTTTTGATAGTCGATTCCAAGATTGAAAAAAAGAGTTAAAAATGCGTTTAGAGCCATAAAAACTTGATTTTGTTATAATGATACAATTATTAAAATGTCTATATGCTTCACAATACAATCAAATAAAAAGGGCACTAAAAAGGCCATCATGGTTTAGAGGACTACTTGGGAAAGATAGTGGACAAATTAATTTTTTCAAGGAAAAAAAAAAAAACAAAATACGAAATTGGTGGTTTGCATTTTCTAAGTGTTGTGTCAAATTGATAAATTTGTTAACTTTAAAATGTGGGTTCTTAAAGTTATTTTATATCTAATAGATTTAATAGTTCGAAAGGACAATTACAAAGATAGTAATCAAATTCAAAATATTAATATATATAGCAATATTTTAAAAAAATTACAAATATAATAAAATCTATTAGTGATAGACTTCTATTGCTGATAGACTTTTTATAGTCTATGTGATCTATCACCGATAGATCATAAGAGTCTATCGGCAATAGAAGTCTATCACTACATTTGTGTTTTTTAAAATGTTGTTATACACTTTATTATTATCCCTAAAATTGCTACTAATTATAATTGCCTTAGTTTAAATATGTAATAACGAAATGAATTTTTAGTTTTATGTTTAATAAATTGTTAACTTATTCAACATGTGTTAAAATCTGCAAATTTGTTAGACAATAAAGTACTTTTTTTTTTTTTTTGTCTAAAAGCTAGGATCTTCTCATATCAATATTTGTATTTAATAGATTTTGAGAATTTTAAAGAATATCAATATATTTGACATTAAATGGCACGTTTTTAAACATTATAATAAAAAAAAAAAACATTTTAACTTTTTGTTCTCTATAAATCTAAAAATTTAAAATATTTTAAAATTGGTGAGACATTTTTTTAATAGCACAATGATTTACCAAACAAATTTTTGAGTCCATGACTATTAAAAAAGAGAGTCTTGATGAATAAAAAGATATTAATTTTATGGAATCTCTCTCAAGTTTGCCATGTTCATGAAGATGTCGATAAAGGCATGTGGTTGGACAAAGAGTTTGTGTTAGAATATTGTAATTATAGACTAATTAAAATGATTGCTCTAAATAAAATAGTAACATTTTAAACGTGTAAAGTATACTAAATAAATATCTAAAATAAACTAAATAAAAAAAGTACAACGGAAAGTGAAATAATTACAAAAATGTTTGCTAAATTGCATAATGAGATTAAACTTCTTCGGGAGACAAAGGTCATGTCAACTACCACTCAGCTTATTTTATCAAATGCGGGCTAATATGGTTGTTCATGTTCTCTCAATTGATATTCTTCAAATATGTTGTTTTTCAAATATTAAATTTCAACGATGTCATAAGACTCATACATCGTATCTGCTAGTTATTATTTGTTCTAGTTCACCTTATTATTATTTCAATGGGAGAAAATATCAACTTTGACTTTTAAATTTTAGATTTGTATCAATTAAAACTCTAAATTGATAGTTTTATAAGTTTAAACTTTAAACTAAAAGGTATATCAATTTACACCCTAGATTACACTCTATTTGACAAAAAATACATCATGTGAAACTTAGAATTGTATCAATTAAACTCCTAAAATTTTATCCTCAATTACATTCTATTTGGCAAAAACATCATGTGAGACTTAGAATTGTATCAATTAAACTTCTAAAATTTTATGAGTGTAGCATTTTAGACTCTTAGTTAGGATTTAGTTTGAGAGTCGTTGATGCATCAATTCTAATTGTCTATTTTCTAAAACCAATATTTAAATAAGTTTGAGCACGAACATATAAGAATTGATGCGTGGATAATTATCAAAGATAATCATAATACAAGGTATAAATTAATTTATAAAACTTTCCTACGATATTCTTCAAATGAAATTTAAAGAACTGTGTGAATTTGTAATGAGTAATTTTGGATTGAATGGTATAATCGATATAAAAAAAGAATAAAAGCCACAAGATCGAGAAAATAACAAGGTTTGGGCAAAAAAAATAGCACCCTAGGCCTAATGGGAGATGAATGGTTCGTGTCAAAGCCCAAATTTATGTGCTCGGCCTTGACTTGATTGACCCTAGCAAAGTAGCTAAAGGGGCATGTCTCACGTATGCCCTAGCCAGGAGCATTTTTCTAGGTGAGAGATGCTCGACCTCGATGAAGGCCGAGACCGACCATAGCCAAACATGAAATTGGGTATACTCCTTAGCCCGATAGGTTATATAATTATTCTAGAGTGACTCTGAAACCCTAAAGGAACAACCTAAGTCAATTATCTTCATAAATACAAATTATAGTTTCATATGAGGTAACTAGAATCCTATTCTCAAACTTCCTAACTTCCACATTTTTTCATTTTCTGGCTTAAGCATCCGTGATTTGACTAAAACATCAAAGTGTGTGTCAAGTACCACACTGACATGTAGGTTTCTCTATTACTCTTCAAACGAATTTATTGTTTCTGTGACGTGAAGATAAAAACACATTTTCCCGTCTAAAATTTGACAACAACAAATATAATTTTAAGCGATAACTCTCAATTTTATTAATTTGTATAGAATGATGACTTTCAAATCACGTATTTTCGTGGTTTTGTTTATTAGAAGATGCCTACATGCGAGGGTATTAGCCCGTCTTCCGGAACTGCCATGTACCACGTGAAACAGTTACACTATTCGATAAATTATCGAAGAAAGCTACCATAATATAATTGTCCTTTAATCATCATTAAAAAAATTTAAAAATTTCTACAACATTGCCAGGAACCTCTAGTACAAAGTATTGCAGTTTTTTTTTTTTTTTTTATAAATATATTTTGATAGTTAAATTTCAGTCTTGTATTTTTAAATAACAAATTTTAATCCTCTATTTTAAATAAATCTTAAATTTTAGATATTCAAATTAATTTTTTTAATTAAAATTTATTAAATAATAATAATAATTTTTATGCGAAAAAATATAATATGTAAATATATTTTCGAAATTTAAAATGAAAATACTAATAAGTAATAAATTTTTTTTTGAAAAATCAACAATAAATAAGTAGTAAGACATAAATTCAAGATTATGTGAAAGTATCTAGACTAAAATTGAACATCTGAAAGTATAAGACTAAAATTGAACAAACTTTAAAGTATATAGATAAAAATGGTATTTTTGAAAAATATCATATTACTTCCATTCCATTTATATTACTCACTATAAAATTTAAAAAAAAAAAAAAATTAAAAATTGACATTGTTTCATTTATTGAAAAATTATTATAGATAGAAGAAATATCAAATTATCTATAAATATAGACAAATTTCACTATCTATCAGCGCTAATAGACTACGATAGACAAGACAGTGAAATTTTTCTATACTTATAAATAGTTTTGCTCATTTTTTTATATTTAAAAATAACCCTTTATTTATTGTATCTATAAAATAAAATAATATGTAATTTAATAATAATCTTGTTTGAATCTTAATAAGGCAGGTTTGGTAAACTGGCATACACCAATTTGCCCATTAGTTGTAGTTTACATTACAACGCAGAGATTAAAGTCATTTCCATATTTACTCTCAATTTATATAATGTATAAGGTTTAGACAACACTTTGAGAATAATAATTCATAATAATAATATTTAAAAAAAATAAAATAAAATAAAACTTGAAAGTCACGCACATGGCAAAATGAATAAATGATCGATTATAATACCGCAATTAAAAAATCAAAATAGATTTTCAGATTTTCTAAATTCTATATATAAATATATATCGTGCCAAATAAATATCTAATTTAATTATAATTTATAGGAAAACTGCTCTTTGAGAGGCTGTGGTTCAACCAGAAAATGATGAAATGAAAGGAGGACCGTAGATATATATTTAGTTTATTATTATTTTTTAAATTCTGAAAAGAATAATATGAGGTTTAGGAAAAGAGGATCGTTTTTAACAACGTGAAACACGACGACTTTATATTAAAACCTTCGAATTTTAATATCCATGGAATTTCGGTTATTGTCTATCTAAAAGGCTGCGATAATTTCCAAAAATCAGCCTAACTGAGTTAGTATTTGATAGAGGATCTTGTTATAAATGCGACCAAAGTTCTATATGAGTTAGATATGCAGATGATCATGAGTATATAAATGAGGAGAACTATCTTTATTTTGGTATGAGTCAGTGTGGGACAAAACTAAAGGCAAAGCATACTATATTTATAAACTATAAAACTTAATTGTAGTTATTCTAAAAAAAAAATTAATTATATTTACCTACTAAATATTAGTTTGATTATAAACTATTATTAATTAATTTATGAGATTGTTTTATGTTAATTTTTTTTATGGTAGAATTATCTTGTAATATAATATAATTTATAATACATAACTTAATTTTTAAAATACTATATTTTCAAATGTTGTTATTTTTATTTAATATTATTTTGCATTTTAAAATTTAGAATTTAAAACATGATAAACAACATTAAAATTTTGTTTTCAGAATTTGGACTATTCGAATCACAGTGTCTGAAAGCAGTTTTCAAAAACAAAATTCAGATTGTCTGCCAAACACATATTTGTTAAATTCAATGAATAAACAAAATTCAGATTGCCAATCAAACATATCCTAAGGTTATAACTATTTTGTTTTTGATTTTTTATTTTTAAAAAATTGTGTTTGTTTTCTCACAATTTTTTTACTCATAGTGTTAATAAATCTTATGCAAATATTTGAATTCTTAGTCAAATTTTAAGAAAAAAATAAATTTTTAAAAACTATTTTGATTACTTTTCACAATTTGACCTTGATTTTGAAAATACTTCCGAAATATAAACAAGAAAACATAGAAACCAATAGATAGAATCAATGTTTATATGCTTATTTCAAAAAAAAAAAAAAAATCAAATGATTACCAAATGGAGCTTAAAATATTTTTAATATTAATATAACAACCTTATTTAGTTTTGTCAATATTATAATGTGAAGTTTGGTTTTCAATTTTTTAGACTTTGTTTGATAACTATTTGTAGATAACAAAACAAAAAAAACTTGTTTTTATTTTTTGAATTTTTTTTTAAAATTCAAATTTTTAGTTAGAAAATATTAAACTAGGTTAAATAAGTTGTAAAAACATAAAATTGGTTATCAAATCGAGTATTTGTTATTTAAATTTTACCCCTTCAAATTTCAAATTGGGTATCTCATCATTGGTACATCAATATTCATTTAAAAAAAAATCAGGTACATTAGTGACATATTATAAAGACTTAGTATTAGGTATATAAATGTCGTTACTGATTTCTTCGTTAATATAATAAGTCACATATATTAATATTATACCAACATTCACATCAAATATAAAAGCTAGACATGCATTAAATTGATACGTTTCATCTAAAATTTGCAAATAACACAATGCAATTGAATAAGATAAAGTGAAGAAAAAAAACAAAAATTAGGAAAATTTTCACAAATATAAAAACAGTGAAACTATTTACAGAAAATAGCAAAAAAGGATATTGATAGACTTACCAGCATCTATCAGACTTCTATCATTTCTATCACTGCATCTATCACAACTATTTAAAAATTTTGTTATTTTGAATAAATAGTTTCCCTTATTTTTTTATTTTTAAAAATTGCCCTAATATATATTAGGTACAATTTGCATGTTTTTTTTTTTTTGACAAGGTAAAGAACAACTCATTAGGAAATAATATTAGAGTTACAAGAAAGAGCATCATGCTCAATAACAGGGCAAAGCCATAACGAAAAATTTAGATTCCAACAACCTCCCTCCCTATTACTAGAGGTACATCTTGCTAAACAATGAGCAACTCCGGGATAAAAGCAATGCTAATAGTTTTGGTCCAAGTCCTCCAAACTTTAATTTCATCCAAAATAGCACTAAAAGGAGAGTTTTGTGAACAATTATGAGTTTTACAAATAGGTACAATTTACATATCAACATTTATAATAAGGTAGGTCATTAATATATCAACACTTACAATAAGGTATATCAAATCATGTATATATATCATTGTCACATATGCCATTTGTATACCAACTATCGTAATTAGGTATATCACTGTTTCAGCTCTGTGTTCATTATGGGTTCTTATTATGCAATGGATTTGGGCATCCAGATTTTGATATTTCTGCAAAATTGAAATGTGGTTTTACTACTTTGATTGTTATTTTTACATGCAAGTGCTTAACTTCTTTTTTTAGTTGATTTTTTTTGGGTTAAATTATTCTATTTTAGTTCACTTATATATGTTTTGCTCTTGTAAAATCATTTACTTTTAGTTCAAATATAAAATAGTTTAAAATCGACATTAAAAATAACAGACATTGAAGACCTTTTATAATACAATTTTTGATATCGGTTGTCAATCGACATTGTACCTCTATAATATCTGTTTTAAATTGACATTAAAGTCCTGTATGTTTTTAATTGTTTAATATCAATTTTTATGGTGTGAAAACTATGTGCGAAAATATAAAATCAAATATTAAATTGATTTTGAATGATTAAGGACATGTTTGGGAGTGATTTTAAAATGGTTAAAATTACTTTTGTCATTTTTAAAATCACCGTGAAATGTATTTTTAATCATTGAAAACTAATTTTAATGATTGAAAATTGCATTTAAAAGTGTAAAATTGAAAATTAAATTAATTTTGAGTGATTAAAGTGTGTTTTTGAGTGATTTTAAAAATGACAAAACTAATTTTAACGATTTTAATATCACTCCCAAACATGACATGTTTGAGAAAAATTCTAAACATGACAAAAATGATTTTATCTATTTCAAAGTCATTCTCAAACATGCATTAGTAATTAGAGGGAAAACCAAATTTATCTTTATAATGTGATGGTGCATTATTATTGTTGTTAGATTAAATTATAAATTTGATCCTTCTAGTCTAAGCAAAGATAGAATTTAGTCCATATGGTTTAAGAATTAAAATCTATTTCTAAGGTTCGATAAACCATAAGAACTATTTATGAGATATAATCAAAATATAAAGATGATGTTTTAAGATAAGAACCAAATACTACAGCACAAACCACTCCCTAACATTCTCACTAAAGATGAGGGGGGAGAATACTATTTCGAAAAACATCTTTCTAAATTAAACAACCCTTGAGAGGATGCCAAAGGAGTAATAGTGTGGACTACTTTGTTTTACCTCTTTAGTAAGGAGCCTTGAAAACCTCCAATGCATCATAATCAACCTCGAGCGTAGATTCAACTTGGACCACTCCAACTTAATCGCTCTCTAGTAAAGATAGAAATTTTAATTTCAAAAATTATAAGAAATAAAATTTAACTTTTTCCAAACTATAAATATCAAAATTGTAATATAACATTATTATTATTATTATTTTTCTTTACTATATATTGTATATTTGTCCTTTTTTTTAAATAATATTATATATATTATATATTTTGTCTTTTAATGTAATATATGCATTACAATAATTAAATACATTAGGACTTTATAGAAAAATGACAGGGTAAATTGTCGTTTGAAGAAGTTTATTCTATGATTGAATGCATTTATGGAAAGTTTAGAATGAATCTTAAGGAGCGTTTGTTTTTTTAGAAAGGTAGATAATTAAAATTTTAGATGCCCAAAATTATAGATATATTAAATTATAGATGTTCAACATCCTTAAATTACCCTGTTTGTTTTATAGGAATATTTTTGCAGATATCTTAAAATATTTTGATACCTGTGTTTGTTTAGTAAGAATTTTACTCCATTATGTCTTAAATTTAGATAATGTTCCAAGAATGCCATTATGACTATTTATTCATTTATAATTAATTTGATATAATTTGAACTTATATAACGTATTTGTTTTTATCAATTAGAATTTCTTTTTAAATTAGTACAATCTATATTATTTTTAATGTTATTTTTCTCAATAAAACAATATATCCTAATTTAATATTTTTTATAAAATAAATATTAATTAAAATTTAAATTTGAACATCTTGCTAAAAAAATAATAAGAATTATGATATAACAAAAAACTGATATATATTGTTGACAATATTTATTTTAATTATATAATGCAAATAAAAATTAATAGGAAAATTTTCCTAGATAGAAAAAATGTCAAACTATTTATAAAAAATAGTAAAAAAAAAAAAAAATCATTGATAGACTTCTATCAATATCTATGTGATAGATTTCTGTCATTTCCATTAGTGATAAACTCTAATAGACTTCTATCAACATCTATCACAACTATCTAAAAATTTTGCTATTTTGTGTAAATAGTTTATCTTATTTTTCTATTTTTTAAAATTTTCTAAATTTATATATATATATATATATATATATATATATATATATATATGTAAAATTAAAAAAAAAAGATAAATTGTACCATGAAAATGTCTTCAACTCAGAGAATCTAAAAAATCCATGTTTTAGAAGGGTATCCAAAACTCTTGAGATGCCATCTGTAAAACGAAAATCTTCAAACATCTTACCATACCATAAAGTAATTCAAATACATAGAAAATCTAGAATCCTCTTAAAACAACAGGTTCTAAAATTATGTGGAATAGAGATTGGAACCTCTTACTCCCAAGCTTATAATATTTTTGAAATAAACTTTCAAGATTATAATTAAACTAGGTTCAAGTTTGTTATTAAAACATACTTTAATTTCGTAACATAATTCAATTAGTATGATACCTATTATCATTCAAAAGGAAAATGTTATCATTCAAAAGGAAAAAAAACATTGTTGTCATGAACTACGCATGTTTTTTTTTTTTTTTTTTTTGAGTGTGTGTTGGCTAAAGAAAAATTAGTTGTGGGGCCGGCTAGAAAAACTTCAGTTTCAAAAAAAGTTGGAATTTTTTTTGGAACAATTATTATTATATAATTTACTGGAATGAAAAAAGGCAATCAAAATTCAGAAATGTGGAGGGGTAGGAAGGTTGCTTTAACCATGGTTAAAAGTATGGTGTTAGGTGGGTTTGACTGGTCGGGTTTGGTAGGCGTTGGTTCATTCACGCGCTTCTTTGCCCTTCCAATATAAACACATTACTCTCTAATTTCTTCTCTCTCAACGCCAACGCACAACCACCACTTCCGCCACCGCCTTTCTTCTCCGCCGTGTCGTGCAGTGGAGTTCCGGCATATTCTTTACTGCTGCTATTCACATTTGCAGTTCATACAGTTTCTCCAATTCTTAACCGGATTCCGGTGGTCTCTTTCCTTGGCTATTCGGCCATACTCTCTCTGCGCCACCGGATTCCAGTGAGGTATTTAGTTTCTTTGATTCGGAGTCCACCATGCAATCAGAATCCAGTTCTATAAAGGCTTCTCCATTTGATTTCATGTCGGCCATAATTAAGGGCAGGATGGACCCGTCTAATTCTTCGTTTCAATCGACTGGCGAGGGTGCCTCGATTATCTTCGAGAATCGCGAGCTGGTTGCGATCTTAACCACCTCGATCGCCGTCATGATTGGCTGCTTCGTTGTTCTCGTGTGGCGAAGATCTGGAAATCGGAAAGTTAAGACCGTGGAGCTTCCTAAGCCGTTGCTTGTGAAGGAGCCGGAGCCAGAAGTTGAAGACGGCAAGAAGAAGGTTACGATATTCTTCGGTACGCAGACAGGCACTGCCGAAGGCTTTGCAAAGGTTTGCATACGAAAACACTCGAAGGCGTTGAGAATTTCTTTTAACTCGTTCATTTGTTAATAATTTCTGGCTATTGCTTACGAGTGACTGCGATTGTTCTCAGGCTCTATCTGACGAGGCGAAAGCACGGTATGATAAAGCCACGTTTAGAGTTGTTGATTTGGTAAGCTTTTTTTTATTATCCTGTGTCTGTGATGTTGGTGGATGACCTTTTGGTACCTTCTAGTTTTGATTGACGAACTATGGTGCTGACATTTGGAATTGGACCTTATTTCGCAGGATGATTATGGGGCTGACGACGATGAATACGAACAGAAATTGAAACATGAGTCTGTCGCTGTTTTCTTCTTGGCAACGTGAGTTTCAGCATACGTGCAAGCTTTCCTACTTTTGTTTGGATTCCTTATCTTTAGTTCAAGATTTAAGTCTGTTTTACTAGTTTCTTATAAAGTGATGAATTATTGACGAATGCAGGTATGGCGATGGAGAGCCTACTGATAATGCCGCAAGATTCTATAAATGGTTCACTGAGGTAAAACTTCTTTCGGCATATTTGGTTTTGTGCAGCTCGCTAGAATTGTTTTTCTGATGTAAATATGCATATTCATAGGGTAAAGAGAGAGGGGAATGGCTTCAGAACCTCCATTATGCAGTATTTGGCCTTGGCAACCGACAATATGAACATTTTAATAAGGTTTCAATGATTCCTTCCAAATTTCTAGGCGTCAATTCTTGATTATTGATTATCACATTGTGTCTGATTCAGATTTCATGATGCTAACTAGATTCAACTTTTTTTGTTTTTTGTTGGTGGCCAATAGATTGCAAAAGTGGTAGATGAGCTACTTGAGACTCAGGGTATGCTCTTGCCTTCTTCCTGATGTTCATTTATTAGGAGACGACATTGATAAGAATTCTTTGAGAACATGATTAAGTGAAGATTAATGTTTCTTTGAAGATAGGTTTCTTTAAGTTTATTATGCTTGCTAATAAATTTTTTTATTTTGTTTGCAGGGGGCAAGCGCCTTGTAAAAGTTGGTCTTGGAGATGACGATCAATGCATAGAGGATGACTTCGCTGCTTGGTATAGAGAAAGTGACTTGTTTATTGAAGTTTGTTAAAGAAGATTGTTCACTCATACTTTCATGGTTTACTACTTTCTTAGGCGAGAATCCTTGTGGCCTGAGTTGGATCAATTGCTTCGGGGTGAGGATGATGCAACAACAGTGACCACACCTTACACAGCTGCCATATCAGAATATCGAGTGGTATTCCATGATCCTGCAGATGTAGCTGATGACAACAAGAACTGGATGAATGCAAATGGTCATGCTGTACATGATGCTCAACATCCATTCAGGTTGTGAGAATTTGATGCATTGAGTTTTGAGTTTAACTTGCACCACCTTGCCCCATCTGGAAGTTTAAAAAATAAGGAAAAGAAGTAGAAAGAATCTAACTTATTGTTTTATTGCATGAAGATCCAATGTGGTTGTGAGGAAGGAGCTCCATATGCCTGCATCCGATCGTTCTTGTACCCATCTGGAGTTTGATATTTCTGGATCTGCACTCAAGTAAGTAGCCTCAATCGGTGTCTATGTCTATGAGTGACTTTGGTGATACTTCTATTTTTTTTTTTTTTTTTTTTTTTTTTTTTTTTTTAATGACTTTGATTATATACCCAAATCATATGGGGTAGGCTGCATAGAATGAAACATACACTCAGTCCGGAGAAGTGAAAAATAGAGTGTAGTTAATTGATAGGATTGTTCTATATATCTGTACCATAATTTAGTAGCATTATACCATCCTGTAACATCTGTTCTTTTTCACAGATATGAAACAGGGGATCATGTTGGTGTTTACTGTGAAAATTTAACTGAGGCTGTGGATGAGGCACTAAACTTATTGGGTTTGTCTCCTGAAACGTATTTCTCCATACATACTGATAACGAGGATGGCACTCCACTAGGTGGAAGCTCTTTACCACCTCCTTTTCCATCCTGCACCCTCAGAACAGCATTGACTCGATATGCAGATCTTTTGAATTCACCCAAAAAGGTATGTTTTGGAGTTGCTTCATTCTTCTGGTTCACTGGGAGATCTATCTGTCAGTTGAGGTGATTAATCTAGTCTTTTATGCTTTTTCAGTCAGCGTTGCTTGCATTAGCAGCACATGCTTCAAATCCTGTAGAGGCTGACCGATTAAGATATCTTGCATCACCTGCTGGGAAGGTAGTGATTTTTATAAAAAATAATAACAATAATAAATTGGATACCTTTCTGCTTCTCATCTCACCCGTTCACTTATTTGGTTAAACACAAAATTGTGTAGGATGAATATTCCCAGTCTGTTGTTGGTAGCCAGAAAAGCCTGCTTGAAGTCATGGCTGAATTTCCTTCTGCCAAGCCCCCACTTGGTGTCTTCTTTGCTGCTGTTGCACCACGCTTACAGCCTCGATTCTACTCCATATCATCATCTCCAAGGTATTTACAGTTTCCCTACCTTCTCCTTTAGCATTTATTGTCTATTGAAACTTCTTTAGACTTGTTTGGTATAACATCCAAGAGAACTTTGTGTGATTAGAATGAAGAAATTTGAAGTTTATGTCTATTTTAATTACATAAATGGAGGTTTGCAATGTGCAAGGTATAGAAGTTCTTACTTGCCTCCGGTTGGTTAGAAAATTAAAATTTTTAATGTTCAGGCAAAGCTTATTGTTTCATAAAGGTAAGTTGCAAGGAAGGGAATATAATTTAGGATTTTAGGGGGACTTAATTAGAATATACAGTCGGAGAAATTTGATGTTTTGGTGAAAGGATTTTGGAAAGAATATCGCTTCTGATACATTGTCATTGACAAGGCATATTACTGCACATTGCATCTTCCTATCATCTATGTATCTCCTTTTTCATCTTCCTCTCCCTCTCTCTCCTCTTAAACGTTATCTTTATGCTCAATCATTGATATCTATATTTTATGCCTTTAACAGGATGGCTCCATCTAGAATTCATGTTACTTGTGCTCTAGTCTATGACAAAATGCCAACTGGACGTATTCATAAAGGAATTTGCTCAACTTGGATGAAGGTATGCTTCATTATTTCTTGCTTCCATCTTTGTGTGCAAAGATGAATCTGATATAATCCCGAGAAGCTATAATTTTTCAGAGTGTTATCCAATATTAGATGAATGAATAATTAGAGTTAATATGCTAATAAGTGAAGGTTTCCACTTGGAAATTTGTGTAGGGCGATTTTCTTTTTTTTGGGAAACAAATATAAAGTGATATCTCACCTTATTTTGGTTTATATTTTTTCTGTTTCCTGATGACTGTGAGTTCTTTAAGAGCTTTAGTTCATCAACTTTCTCATTTGTTTCAGATAATATTTAGTGATTGCGGCTCATATTATAGATCACCACCTTCTGACTTTGAGAACGTAATAATTTTTCTGTATTCTTCAGAATTCTGTGCCCATGGAGAAAAGCCATGATTGCAGTTGGGCTCCAATTTTTGTGAGGCAATCAAACTTCAAGCTTCCTGCGGATAGTAAAGTGCCTATTATCATGGTTGGTCCTGGAACTGGATTGGCTCCTTTCAGAGGTTTCTTACAGGTTTCTACTTGCGAACTTGCCTCCGAGTCCCTTGGCTTGCTTCTTCTCCTTGACTTTTGCCCTTCTAGAAAATAATCAAGTTGAAATATTTTATCTTCAGGAAAGATTAGCTTTGAAAGAAACTGGAGTAGAATTGGGGCCTTCCATATTGTTCTTTGGATGCAGAAACCGTGGGATGGTATGCCAAGTTCCTAGATACAAACTTATACTCTGGCTGTTGAAGAAATACATTGTTGTTTTTATTCATAGATTTTCAAACTAATGCATTTTGTCTACTTTTGAAGGATTATATATACGAGGATGAGCTGAACAACTATGTTGAGACTGGTGCTCTCTCCGAGTTGGTTATCGCCTTCTCACGTGAAGGGCCAACAAAGGAATATGTGCAACATAAAATGGCAGAGAAGGTGAAAACATGATCTTAACAAGGGTATCACCCATAAGATTCCGGATTCATGGAAGAAGATATTAAATCCCATTTTTCTCTCTTTAAATATACAGGCTTCAGACATCTGGAATTTGATATCACAAGGTGCTTACTTATATGTATGTGGTGATGCAAAGGGTATGGCTAGAGATGTCCACCGAACTCTCCATACTATCGTGCAAGAACAGGTATTTTTACCTATACTATCAGCTTGAGCATAACTCAATCGGTTAAGACATATATTCCAGGTCTCGAACAATCATTGTTGGGCTTTATTTGCTAACTACATTTGCTGGATGTCAATTTCAGGGATCTCTTGACAGCTCAAAAGCTGAGAGCATGGTGAAGAATCTGCAAACGAGCGGAAGGTATCTGCGTGATGTGTGGTGATAACTCACTCCACCCATCACCCATGTGATCTCCAGAGGCATATTTGCAGAATATTTAATAAAAAGTAAATCTGGTTGAATGAATTATTGAGTTCCTTTGTCAATCACTTAGATTGGGACTTTTGATGGTCTTCTTCTCAGCGAGGCAAAGATTATGGTATTCTCTTCTTTTCTCTCTCCCATTTTGATCTACAGCCAAATATGAAGGATTCTTTTGTTCTTGTAATTTATAGAATACAGATGTAGTCATTAGTTAGAGCTCTGGTTTCTCTTAGTGTTCTCTTCTTGTACCAACCAACAAGATGATTCAAACTTCAAATTCATATATACTTTGCTGTAATATTAAACGGATGAAATAATTTAGATTTTTTGTGTTCATAGTTGTTACTCTCTCTCTTCGGAAACTCTCTCTCTCCTCCTCGTTCTTTTAATTCTGTACACTAATTTGCTTGTCTTTTCAATTTCATAGTCTCGAAATTGAATAAAATTTGTCGATTCAAATATAGTTCAAGCAATTACCGTCTCAAACCAGGGTGCATCATAGTAGAATAAAATTGGATTCGTAGTTACGGGTAAAATTTTTTGCAAGCATCAACAAGATATTGGTTATGATTAAAATTTGAGAAATTTATTGACATAAAAAAGACATGTTTTTCCCTTTCCATCCAAGCTTAATAATAAAAAAACTGTAAAAATGGAGCAATGTTGATCAAGCTATTTCAAACAAATTTCTATTGGTTTCATGTGAGCCAATTCGATTGATGGTGACATTTTATTCGAGGAATGGCTTTATACACAAATATTATATAGCAAAATGATACTACAGGACCTTCTCAGAAAAAGAAAAAGAATAGAGAAAATTATGACACAGCAATCGAAAGCCACTCAATATCAGAGCCACTGCGCCACTCTAATTGGTGATATATAAAAACAAACAAAATAAACTTAAGTTAGAAACAGGTGAGTGTTCGTCTCTCTTATTTGCGATCACACCAAATAAAATTCTTGTTTTTATTTTTTATTTATTTTAAGTTTAATGATCCAAAAAAAATGAAAAGATTCAAATCTTTAACTTTTTTATTGACGGATAAACATGGTTCAGTTGAGATGAGTTGGCTACAAAGGAAGTAGTTAAACTAAATATGTGCATGTGGTTGATATGTCTCAACGACTAACCAGAAATGTAAGTGGTGATGTAGCGTGTTGTTGGCCGTTGGTTTAGCAGTTGGAGATTGTGGAGGCTAAGTGAAAGCTGCTGTTGTGGTTAGGAACTTGGAATTTAAAAGCAAACTCCCACCTAACACCATGCTCCCTTCCGATAACATGTTTCGTGTTTCTTTTTGGTTCGTCATAATTGAAATATAGTATTAAATTTTCGTTGATATGTCAGAATTTGTATCCACATTTTCACATATTGATATTTCTATTATATCGTTAAAAAAAATATTAAGAAGTGACAAAATTTTACTAATGTGAATATAATAAAGTAATAAACATTTTGATTTATTTTAAAAAGATACAATGTTTATTTATTAATTCTACTTTTTTAAAAATTATTTTATATTGTCTCTTAAAATATCTCTCAACTTCGACATTTTAACAATATTTTTATAATATCTTCCTAAGGGTAATATTTGGGTGCATCCCAAGATGCATTATCTTTATGCATCTCCTCTTATCACTTATACTAAAAAAGAATTAAAATATTTAAAAATATATATACAAAGAATTTATCAAATATCAAATTATAATTGGACAATTTGATAAGATGTACAAAGATAGGTGATGCCCTAATTTTCTTTTCTTAATAGCAAGAACTTCACATTTTAAACCTTGATGTGGAGTGGAGGAAGGAAAAAAAGGTTCTATCCTTATCCCTGTTTTAGCTAGAGTAAAAATTCATTTGTCTTATTGTGACAAGAGCGTGGTTAAAAGTTCAAATTCCAATACTTCCATGTTAGTTAAGTTTAAACCCAAATGTTCCCCTTTTATTATACTAAAAAAAATGTATTTGTCTTACTCTTACCCTTTCACCCAAAAACATTACTATTTAATTTAAGGCAAATTACAAAGGCAAATTATAAAAATCACCCCTAAAGTACGGTGATAGTTGCAATTATATCATCAAACTTTCAATTGTAAAAATTAATCCCTCAAACTTTTACAAGTGTTAAAATTAGACCCTTAAACTTACATAATTGTAGCAATTATAGCAATTGTATAAGTTCAAGAGGTCAATTTTATCATTTTGAGGGCCTAATTTCTACAACTATTGTAAGTTTGAAGGTCCAATTTTACACTTGTAAAAATTTGAGGGTGTAATTACAATTACTACCATACTTCATGGGTGATTTTTGCCCATCTTGTTCATAGTTAAGTTTAATATTTTGCTAAACAATGTAATGGCAACAGCGCCGCTACAACATTCAAATGATAAAAAAAATAAAAAAAATAAAAAAAATAAAAAAAAAAAGTTCAAAACAGAAGATAAAGAAACTTGCACTCTTCATAAGGGCTCAGTTAATAGAGTTATTTTTAGTACATGAACGACTAGACCAAAATAATAATAATCATAAGTGTGAGATGGTTCCTTGATTTATTTAAGATACAACAGAGATTCTGATAAACAATGACAACAATTTCAAGATCTAACCGTCTCGGTTGAGATCAATAGCTAAACAAGTCGTAAATGAGAAACTGGAACATAATATTCTAGTTCCATTTCCATAATAGCAATTGGTAATCAAAGTTCATATTTTGGCAAGAAAGGCCAAGCAAACTAATAAATAACTTGATGGGAACCTTTCTCTTGAAATGTGGAATGAAAGAATCTAAACATTCCATTAAAATGATAAGTTTTATATCTCAGCAGCATGAATCCAATGTGAGGCCCTAACTTTCTGAATCTTCAAAAGGAGGCAGACCCCATTCCTTGGGGTTGAAATCCAAGAGGGAACTCAATACCTGATTTGCATTCCCATGATAAGAACTATCCAACCTTGGATCTGGAACCATAATTACCTTCCTGCTTACCAATGCCAACACAAGTTTTCAGACACCATTACAATAACCAGAATTGTAACAATCAAATTATGATTCTATTTTCTGTACCTTCTTACTTCGAATTTTTGTTCTTGTACTTTGTAAACATATTGATTTAGTCTTGGAGTCATAAATTCAAACTTTCTAAATGCTTATGAGGTACCTTTATATGCCATATAATTGCATTGCATGCATATGAAAGTTGAGGTGCTACAACATTTTATGTCAGATACATAATTACAATTAGGAGTTAGACTAAACTGATACATAAAACATTTACAAGAACACAAAAACTAATATGAATATAGGGACGATTATCAAAAGAAGAATGGTTGAAACTTGAAAGTCTGGAATTATAATTTAATCAATCATTGACTATATTTGTTTTCCCAGTAAACCGATAATGGATTCTGAAACTAACTGATCACCTTCAAAAGAAATCGGATATTTTGAGTTTAGAAAGTGATATCAAGAACATGAAAATATTTTTGTTTTAAATTAAGGAACCCCATTTTGAAAAAAGCATAATGTGCAAAGCTAAAAACATTGGCAAGACTTTGAGATGTTAGTCAAAATCAATCTTTCACAACCAGAAACTGAAATTACCGGTTAAAAAAAACAAATAAATAAAATAAAATAAAATTCTTTGTACTTCATGCAAAGCATTGTGTTCTAGAACACTGATAGGCTTAACAATTGCCTACATTATAAAATGTAGAACTGGTATGTAGGGAATTTTGAAAAGATGAGAAACTGATACTGGATTTGGTTTGGATTTATTAGAAATCACTAATCAGGATTAGAAGGAAGAGACGAGGCAAGATTCAATATGCGACAGGAAAAACAAGCAATTCAAAGGAAGTATAGGTTTGGTACTGTGAGTATCAACAATCCACCATAAAATAAATATGAAACAGTAATATACTTCATTTTGAAAACTTCGGTTATCCAAAAAAGAAAAGGAATATATTGAAAACTTTGGTGGGTACGTAGTGCCAAAGATTAAAATTTACTCATTTGTAAACGAGAGGTGCTGCAGAGGCTATTGAGGCGAAGTTAAACCAATTGGAGGATGAATTTCCTGGGGTTTTCAAAACGCTAAAATAGTAAAGACTGTAATGTGTAAAAATTTTAAATTCCAAAACTTACATTCCGGCATTTTTAGCTGCAAGAACACCTGAGGGTGCATCTTCAAAAACAAGGGTTCTTTCTGGATCCACAGGAGCATCCTGTTTAAAAAATGTAGCTAGCCATCATCAAATTGTAAGATAAAAGAAAAGAAAAAGAAAAGGGAAGCACTTAAATGCCAGTAAATGAAAGAGTGAACCAAGAGTTTAATTCAAAGTTACAACTATACCTCAAATCTTTTAGCAGCTGCAAGAAATATATCCGGAGATGGTTTTCCTTGTTTAACCTCTGGATCATCACCAAGAACAATGTGATGCATCAACTTAAAAAGTTCACCATGTCTTTGTGTTTTTAATTCAAAATGACGTCTATGAGATCTGTTGAGAATTATCAGATAAATAACGGTAGAGATACAAATACTATCATAAACGAGATAAGGAACTACGATTTGCACAAGATGGCTGGAATCCATGATATCAAAATCTGCCAAGCAATGAACTATTATATAAAATTAAATATACCCAGTGGCCAAGCCAAATGGTACTCCTTTTGCATGAAGATGTTTGATCAACCGGCTAGCTCCTACAATAAATAGGAAAAATGGTGATAACTTGAAGCAACTTATGACAATGAAAATTATTAATTTAGACATCAACCACTAGAACAGTTCCTGTTCAAGTAAGGTCGTAAGATCGACCATAGCTAGCATAGAGATTTCAGAACAGGTGAGCTAGTGAGCAAATTTGAGCTACACTCCCAAATTTGTCAGGTCACTAAGAAAGTGGGTGGAGTGTCTATAAGCTAAGCACCACTTCGTGTGTGGGAGACCTGTCTCTCACATGTATTTTTAGTTTATTTAGTCCCTAGTCTCATCTCAACTTAAAAGTAGAGTAAGGAACTGGAGAATGTTCATGTATCTGCAAAAAAAATGAGATTTGCTGATCTAAGAGGCCTAGATGGATATCTACGATCATGGTTCCCTTTTTTCTTTTAGTAATATAAAACCATCTGCTCTATTGAATTATATTTTCATTTCAACCCTCCACTCAATCAAATCCCATCTTTTCTCTCACTTCTTCTTCCTTTATTTATTTATTTTTATTATTTTTTTGATTTTTTGGTATGACGGTGTGAAGGTGGTAGCTGTTACACAACTAAAAATCCTGAAAGGAATCTATGTCCTATCACAGCTTCAAGTCAGGTACATAAACAAAGTGAATTTTCTATTGTTTTCAGCTGAAACACTACCTGAGCGCTTGTTATCATGTCTTTACCCATATCCCCATCTATTGGTGTAGAACAAATTTTCACGAAAGACTAGGGTTCTCAGGTATCCAATAAATTAATCAACCAAACTGAGAGAGCTTAAGCGAGAATGAAAGAGTAAGCCAGCAAGGTAAGGTCTAAGGAGAACCAAATATGACCAGTCTGCAGCGAGCCTACGTCTCATTACATTTCTATTTTCAATGTGGGAAAACTCCCTCTTTCTACTGGAAAACTTACAGCAAAAAGATAGCAAACATTTATAGACTCTGCTTCAATAGGAAAATCCAACCTTTACCTCATTCTTCCAAGTATAATATTCCTTTGGCTGGGAAGTCAGAATGTAATTCACAACTCAGTCCTAACTCCTAACCACTACAGTGCATGGAGAATTATCAAATAAAAACGTTTCTCAATGAATAGCTTTCTAAAGTGATTTCCTAACTGTTCGCCATGAAAAATTGCCTCGCAACGGAAGGTACTATCAATCAATGTACTTTATCTATGAATAATTTTTCAGATTTGGGCAGAATCCACAGGAAAATTTCATATCTTCATTCACAACATCGTGGAGGTTTGCTTAGGCATCTCTCTCAAAATTCAAGCGAATGGAGTGAAATCTAACATAATTATATAAAATCGATCATCATAATCAATCATTCTCACAAATGCTAATACTAACCTGGCATAAGCTCACTTTGCGGAAACAAATTTCGTAGCATGTCCTCTCTTTCCACAAGAAAGTCCTCCGGACTAAGAGAATCACTAATCCCAGTCTCTTCAACAAAGACCCGAGCAGCTTCTATAGCTTTCATACCCATCATCTTTGCCTTAAGTGACCAATCAAAAGTTTTATTATACCTAGCAAGTATTTTCTCTTGTACTTCAGTGTAAAACCCCTCAGTATCTGCAGCAAAAGTGGTTCCAATTAAGTGACGAAAATTTAACAGAAAGTCTCTCTAGATCTAGTAGAACAGTTAAACAAGTACATCAGATGCTATACCGACCAAACATTCAGGTCCAGTCCATTCAAGTGGTAATCAAATCCAATTTTCAATTATTTACATAATTTAGCTTTGTAGAATGCAGGATGAATGTTATAGAAACCAACGCCGAATCAAAAAAGCAATAAATCGCTAACAAGCAGCAGAGAAGGATATGCAAACATGATCAACAGATCCGAAAGATAGAAATGATCCGATAGCAAATGAAAAGACAAGATGAAAGGGAGGAGAATGTAATGGAGGAATTACCCAATAAGAGTCCGTCCATATCAAAGATAATGTGAGTGATGGATCCTCTGGAAGTAGCGTCGGGGGAGAGATACGCCATTGAAACTGTGGTTGCAGTGCGATTTGGGAATTGGAATTGGAATTGGAATTGAGAAGAATGGAGAATTTTGGATTTGGGAAAGCGTATAAAGTTTTGAAAGAGTCTAGTGTGAGTGGAAGAGGGGTTTTGCAAAAGTTGAAGCATCGCTAAGTGGAGGCTTTAGCAATTTAATAGCGGGAATGAGATGGTAGTCAAGATCATAGCTATTCCACGTATTTTAATTTTACCTTTTTTTAAGGGAAATTTGGCTCTATTGTTCATTTTATAGGTCAATTCTAAAGAATAAAAACACCACCATTTATTATTTATTATTTGATTGTCAATTTAGTCCCGGAAAATGCTCTTATGAGGAGCGTGTTCCCACAAGATTGTTTATTGAGATACAAAGTTTAATTAGATTTGTCACTTTAATATAGGTAATAGTTTGAGGTGTAAGATTTGAAAAGTGGTGTGTTGTTATCTATCATGATCCTAGGTGGTTAGTCAGTTTGTGCAATATGAGGTTTTTCTTTATTGTTCTTAGTAGCTTGAGACTTCTGAAGAGGGGACTCAAGCAAATTCATTATTTTGGGACGTTTTTCCTTGGGTTGAGTGTGCCTTTTTTATGTATTTACCTTTTCTTTTGTTATTGTTCTTCTCTTAATTTTTTTTTGTTGTCATTATGTTTTTATTGTGCCTTGACCTCCGACTACAAGTCTACTATATTTTATTGCAATTCAATACCTTTGTAAAAGAAAAAAAAAATTGATTTCGCTGCCACCAAATAGACTTGGTAAAGGTCATTACTTTGAAAATGATAAATAACACACACAAAAAAATGTATACTTTTTTTTAGTATAACGATTGTCGGATGGGAGATTGAACCTTCGACTTTTAGGGGAAAAGGTCATGTCAATTATCGTCAAGTTAATTTCACTTTAGCTATAAAAAATGTATATTATTAACTTAATCTAAGAAGTAAAATCGTAATAATTTAATTAATTAATATTACTGATTAATTTGTCTTACACTGTTACACTTACACATAGGTACAAAAATTAAGTCAATCGATGGTAGATAGCTATTTAGAAACTTCATCCCCATCATAAGTCAGAGATCTTCTTTATTGTCAATGGTGATTGATGATATTTCGCGTTTGATTTAAATCTCTTAGAGGGTGTTCGGGCTAAAGAGTTGAAAAGTAGGGAGTTGTGTACTTCATTTGGCTCAAAGAGTTCGTGGCCTGACCACTAAAAAAGCATAAATTTTGTCTTATTAACTCCCTACAATATAGGTCCCAAGAGTTTACAATTAATCAAAATTCCTAATTTTACTCCTTTTTCCAAACACTCTCTTAGTAGTTTCTTTTTATATAATTTTTATATATTATTTATTGCTTAACTTTTTTTTAGAAACAAAGGCGCGTTTTTCATGTATAAGATAATGTAAATATTTAATTAAATTGCGAGGAGTAATATAATTATTAAAATGGACGTTTTGTAACATTATAAAAAATATAACTTCAATATATACATAATTGGATCGAAATAGAAAATGATTGAAAACTATCCATTGATTACTTTTTCTTTTTTCTTCTTTTTTTCAAGATCTTCTAAAATTTATTCACTCATTTTAACCAATTTTTTTTAGTTTAGTTTTTTTATTATTATTATTTTTAAAATATAGCAAAATGAGTCAAAATATCTAGAAATATAACAAAATGTTACTGTCTATCAGTATAATATATTTTGCTACATTTGAAAATATTTTCAACTGTTTTTCTATTTAAAACAATTATCTTTTTTTTTTCTTTTTTTCCAGTCAATTCCCATGGCATAATTTACCGTTATTTTGGTTCATTATCTTTTGTAGAGAAAAATGACAGGTCTTTTTGTGTTAAAACCCGGACCGGCCACTTGGGCAAAACACTATTGGTTCGGGTTAGCAATAGCATATTAGAGCCCAAAAGTTTTGTTGAGCCCAAGTAAACAGAATGGAAGTGCCTTGATCCAAGCTGACTGAAATGAAATTTGAGACAATTTTCAATTCTTTCCATTTGCTATATATATATATATATATTACAATTCGAAAATTTTAGAAAAATTTTCACAGATAGAAAGAATGTCAAACTATTTACAAAAATAGCATAAAAAAATATTGATAGATTTGTATTAACATCTATTAGTGATAGGTAAAATGGTTTCTTTATTTTTCTATTTTTAAAAATTCCTCAAAATTTTATGTTGATTGTTAAATAGTTGAAATCTAATCCAAAACAGGTAAGAGATATAATGATAAAAAATGAAGAATAAACCAATCACATTTTGTTTTGCATAGAAACTTTTGCATATTGAGATTTTATACGTTGCCAAGCTAGTTCAACAAACAAGGAGGAAATGTTCCAATCTCAACTTTTTTGAAGCTATGTTTTGACTAATTAAAATTTCGTTTGGTAATAATTTTGTTTTTTGTTTTTTTTTTTTAACAATAAAAAACTAAAAATCAAATATTTACCAAACGAGACCTAAGTTTGTTGTGGGGACAATCATCATAGGGCCTAAGTCAGAAGCTCATGACGTTTGTATATCTCAAAATGGAAAAAGAGATGCCTCATAGACCATGACAAACAAGTCGAGACAACCTCTAATATACAAAAAAGGTAATGAAGTCCCAAGTAGCCAACTAACAAGTTATCAAAATTTCCTCAAGCGTCCCCCACTAACACCGCAATACCTTCGAGAATGGATCTCAAGGAAGTGTAGTATAAATAGGAGAATACCCCTAACCACCCAAGTTATGCAATCTTTTTAAGTTTCAACTCGACACCACTTTGGCTAATAGTACTTAAACATTAAAATATGGTGGGCATAACCCTACACCAGTGTGAGATTTTGTCTTGTAAGTGAACTCGGAGTAAATGACTCGAATCCTTTGCCTAGGAGTACCAAGTTCATCGATCTACTCAAATTACTCAAACTAAAATGTATATATAAAGTTGTAAAGTATACTAATATATATTAATGATGTGATTTGACTAAAAAGTAGATATTTATATGAAATGGTATTACATTAAAACAATAATAATAATTATAGATTAAATTTTTTTTTTTTTTTTTGTCTAGATAGAGTAAAATATCTTCGACTTTAAATTCATGAAAATAGCAAACTTCTCTATCCAAGAAAGTACATTATTGAAAAAAAGCCAACACAATAATGTCATAAATTAGATTAAAAAAACAATTTTAGGATACTTTATAGAAAGAAAAGGAAAAAGAAAAAAAAAAAAAAGAAAAGAAGAAGACATTATTAGGTGACAAATGTAAACTACAAGGAAAGGAAACTTGATTGGTACATATGACACTTTTTATTTACTATGAGAAATATCATTTAACTGCACTTGTAAGTGTAATCAATGTGTTGAACCTCACCAGTCAACAACTTTTAGTTTGACTAATTACTCTTATTTTGTGGCTCAATTTGTGAGTTCTGACACTGACACATGTGGCCACATGTTACTGGTTATTGCTATAACTCTAAGCAGGTTATTTTGTAAATTACAATTAATAATTTTGATTATATTATGATTTAGTTACAAATTTGGTCCCTATGATTTGGAGAAAGTTATAATTTAGTCCATATGGTTTCAAAAGTTAGAATTTAATCCCTATGATTTGATAAAATCTCATAAATAGTTCCATGATTTGTTAAAATTCTCATAAATAGTCCTATTTATGAGAATTTTAATAAACCATAAAGACTAAATTCTAATTTTCTCAAAACGATAGAGACTAAATTTACCATTTAACTTAGAATATAATTTCGTTTGAAGAATTCGTATGATGTATTCATTACAATCCTCAAAGTCTAGATTTTTCATTATAGTCAACAACAAAATATTGGAAATTACATCATACGAGTAGATAATTGCGTGCAAGTTCTTTGTGCTACACGCTTGATAAATATGTACTTGCAAAAACATATATTTTTTTTATTCATTGAACTCATTAGAACAATTTCTTAAAGACATATGTGTTAATCGGTTGAACTCTTTTTTATTATTTTTTTTATATGTTGATTCTATTTTTGCTATTTATTTTCCTAAAAATTCTTTTATGTTTTCCGAACAAGTGAGATAAATGATGATGCAAATTAATGAATAAGATTCTTACCATAATTGAATTCTTTTAGGGAAAATTTTTAAAAATAGAAAAACAAGAGAAATTATTTATAAAAGATAGCAAAATTTTTAGATAGTTGTGATACATGCAGATAGAAATCTATCAATATCTATTCGTATTTTTTTTTCTTTTGCTATTTTCTATAAATAGTTTGATATTTTTTTTATCTCTAAAATTTTTCCTTCTTATAAAGTCATTTTTATCTTAAAAACAAATTACATGAAGGTTGTATTTTATTTCAAAATGATATGATTTTTTTAGTAAAATTTTGATTTACACGCAAATCTCTAAAATGGAGCTTCTATCTTGATTCACACCATGTTAATGATGATTTTAAAAGATGAATAACTTGTAAGACCACAAAACTGCACATATACTATGATGCTTAATTTAAGTTAGAGTTCTTTGTGTAGTATAGTGGAAGTTAGATTTTTTTTTTTTTTTTTTTTTTTTTTTTTTTTTTTTTTTTTTTTTTTTACTTTTTCTAAAAATAATGTTATTTTAATAAATAATGACAAAAATAGAGTTGTGTTGAAAATATTGACAAAAGTAGGGTAACAAAATTATGGACAGGGTCCACGATTTCCACCTATTCTCAAAATCGTGAACCGGGTCCACGATGTACCCAACTAAGTGTAAAGGGAATCCAAGTGGGTTAGTAAAATTGTGACATGTGAGCAAAATGAGTGCAGTTGCGACAAGGTTGACTTAGACATGTGAGCAAAATCGTGGACCCGATCCATGATTTGGGTACCATGTGGGCTAATTTTATGAAATCGTAGACCCTGTCCACAATTTTCTCACCTATTTTTGAAAATACTCTTACTCTTACCCTATTTTGTCATTATTTATTAAAATAACATTATTTTAAAAAAAAAACTTTTCTTTTTTTTGAAAAAAAAATTACCTCTATAGTAGTTTTTTCAAACTTCTTGGACCAAATCAGTCGAGCTTAAATCAAACTTGTAGGCATGCCCCCAAACGGTCAAACCCTCTAGAATAGGTGGCCTAAGATGATCGGCTAATTTATTTTTTTTACTTATGTGCTAGCTGGTCTTGCACCATGGTCAACTTAAAACCTAATAAAGCTCATGCTCTCTTATGTTAGTCGACTTAAAGGTTGGTTGGCCCAAGGGCTCCACTTCTTTTACATCGAATACATTTGTTTGAAAATCTTTCTTAGCATTTAGTGTATTTTACTCGGTCTAATTTTACCATAAAATTGTCAAAACGACATTTATTGTTAAGTTTTTATTTTTTTTTTATATTCGATCAAATAAATTTCAAATATAACATCCAACTATTATTTTTGAATAGTAAGCAAGATATGAGTGTTAACAAGTTTAATTAAATGTTGAGAAAAGGTCAAATAATATCACGAAAAAATGTCCTCAAAATTCTACAAAATGCATTTATATGTAATTAAGGTCTTCGTCTCCTCTAGCAAGTGGTTTCCTTTTCTTCCCTCATCTTCTAGAAACTTTATTTTTCTTTTTTTTTTTTCAATTAAATTTGCTGAAGCCATCGGTACCGAAGGCTTTACTTTTTATTGGCTCAAATGACAAGTTTGGACAAAACAAAACTTCAATATTCGGTAACCTCCAATTCTCACTTTTCCAATCCCATTTTTAATTTCTTTTTAAAATTATTTTATAGTATGATTTATAAAAAAGGATTTGTTTGAATCTTAAATCCGTTTCCTATTTTAATAAAATACATTGAAATGATTTAATTTTCCTTCTTATAATGTTTTTGTCTAGAAGAGTTTATCTATAATTTTGCTTTGTTTGTCACGAGATTGCAAAATGAGAAATTACGTGATGCTTTTTATTTCTGAAATTTTATAATTCCTCTTTTTTCAAATGTGTATAGATTTTAAAAAATTGTTATCTTCTTAAAATTATAATAATAAAAAAACCATGTTATTATTTTACTAGTTATGAATTTTTAAATATATTTTATTTCCATCTCTAAAATTTTTAAAATGTTTTAGTCTTTTTTTTAATACAAAATGTTTCATCTTTGAAAATTTAAAGAATTTATTGTGTATAGAAAAAAAAAAAAAACTAATTACACATATAGAAAAAAGTGCACCAAATACTTTTGTATTTCCCACTTTTTTTTTCTATATGTGTAATTACTTTTGTTTTTTTTTTTTTTATTTGTGAAAAGACCCCTTGAATTTACAAAAATAACTCTATCTAAAAAAATTCAAAATGTTTTCCCCTAAAAACTACTGACTTTTATATAGACGTTAATTTATGTGTAACTCTAATATATATTCACATTTGCGTGTTAATACACATTTCTACAATCATGTTACTTAAAATAAAGGGTAAAATATTGTTTTGGTCGTTACGTTATAGATCTAGTTTCTATTTGGTCCCTAGATTTCAAAATGTTACACATTTAGTCTTTAAGTTTTGATTTTAGTTTCAATTTAGTCCTAAGTTTCAAAATGTTACAATTTTACTCTTGAGATTTGATTTTTGTTTCAATTTAATTTGGTCCCTAAATTTCAAGATTTTACATTTTTAACCTCAATTTTTCATTAAATACTCACTTCCAATCATTAACGTCAATGTCTATTAATTAATTTAAAATATTATGAAGTGAAATTTTAAATTTAATTTAAAAAGTGATAAAAAAATAGTGAAACTTAATTAATTATAATTCTCTTAATTCTTTAAAATTTTAAAGATACTTTAACGCTAAAGATGGAAAATAAGTATTTAGTGAAAAATCGAGGTTAAAAATGTAAAATCTTAACCATCATGAGTTGGTCTAGTGATAGTGAGAATATCTAAAAAAAAGTCAAAGGGCTAAGGGGTTGTGGGTTCCATCCAGGGTGGCCACCTACCTAGGATTTAATATCCTACAGCTAAGTTGACACCCCGCCTGTTGTAGGGTCGGGTGGGTTGTCCCGTAAGATTAGTCGAGGTGTGCCTAAGCTGGCCCGGACACTCACGAACATAAAAAAAATGTAAAATCTTGAAACTTATGGACTAAATTGAAACAAAAATCAAATATGAAGGGTAAAATTGTAACATTTCGAAACTTAGGGAATAAATTGAAACCAAAATCAAAACTTAAGGACTAAATGTGTAACATTTTGAAATCTAAGGACCAAATAGAAACTAGACCCAAAATTTAGGGACCAAAAAAGTATTTTACCCTAAAATAAAAGTTATGAAATTGAAAGATATATATATATATATATTTATTTATTCTTATTATCCATACAAGTAAATAATATACACTAAACCTAGTTCAATTATAGTTAAGTAAAGACATCATATTCTTGATTAAAGAAACGTCATCGGTTTAATTTTTCACCAAACACAAAAAGTGTTCATAAGATATTTTATACTCCAAAATAAATATTTATCTTATTTTATTTATTTATTATTTTTTTTGGCAAGAAAAGGTTCATAATTTGGTACTAAAAGCCAAAAATTAAAGGCAGCATTGATATCATCTCTCTTTCTCTCAATTCTGTGTGTTTATATATCATTTTCGTCGTCACAAATTTGCATAATTCCAAACACACCCTTTTCCTTTATCTTCATCCTTCCACCGAATGTTCATGGACGACACCAACGAAACCAATCCCCTAACGTCTCAACGCAATCAAGATGAAGACGACGAATCAGACGAATCACTCTCCTTCTCCGATCTTCCGCTCGACAGACAAAAATCCGACGGCCACGCTCATCCGGAAAGCTTCCGCAAGAATCCACGTAGGTCCTCCTCCGAGCCTCTTGATCTCTTCGAATTCTTCAGCACTGGATTCATCACCTCCGAGATTTCTCCGGCAGAGGATTTGATCTTCTGCGGCAGATTGCTTCCTCTCAACGATCATTCTCCGCTTACTACGCGTACTACCGAGAAGTGTTTCTGGAAGGAAGAGATCAGCCGAAAACAGACTGTCTTTCGAAAACGATCCGAGTCATTGTCTGGATTGCAGAGCTCTGTTTCTCGATCCAACAGCGCGAAATTCAATCTCAGGCGGAATAGCCGATCGCTCGATTACCGCAAGCTCTATCGCCAAACGAATTCGATTTTCTCGCCGACGGCTGAAATCGATCGTAATTGTTCGATCAAGAGCGGATTGAAGCCTGATTCACTGAACAAAAAGGCCTCGTCGAAGCCGAGGTGGTACTTGCTAATGTTCGGAATGGTGAAGTTTCCAGCGGAGATGGACCTCAGCGACATTAAGAGCAGACAAGTCCGCCGAAGTTCGTCGACACTTTTTCCGGCGAATGAGAGTAAAGGTAAATTTCACTGCAACCGGAGCTCCGGCGAGGCGACTTGGAGGATCCTTCGAGCGCTCAGCTGCAAGAATCACGCTAGTGTAGATGTAACGGCGTCGTTAACTGCCTAACGTATATGTCACGTGGCAGCACGTGACTGGAGGTTGCATTTCCGTTTGTTACTATATTGCCCTTGCTGATGCTGTGATATTCAAGTACTGCGAGAAGGTTAGTTTGGGAATTTGAAATTAAAATGAAAAATATAAATATGCTTCATGTCGAAGGGAGGGTAGTGTACAGTGACGGAGCGTGGCTGATGATGGTGGTGCGGTTTCTTTGCAATCTTTTTTATTTTTATTTTTTGTTATTTTGAAAATGAAAAAAAAAAGGTTTGGTTTAATTAGTTGGTGACATAGAGATGAATGAGAATCACGGGAATCCCGACTATAACATATCGAATCATATTAATATTTATTAGAATTTTGTGATATAAAGTTTCTTCTCTCACTTTTTAAAAATAAATATTTTTCTCCTAGAAGTTTGGTATTTCATAGTAAATGCACTTCACCTTAGAAAACGATCCAACACAAGCTATGGCTTCCTCTATTTATTATTCTTTTATTTCTCGTTGGATTTAGGTAATAATATTAATATGAATGTTCTTTTTTTTTTTTTAATTTTTAAAATATGATTCTTTTCATGTTTGCATCATTGTAGAGTACAGTGGCATGTTTTATTCAAGTTGTCCCCCCCTCTCCAAAGCCTTGGTGGATGGTCTTCATCAATATATTTTTAATATGTATATTTAAGTAAACTAACTTTATTGAATTTAATAAAAGCCCCTATTGTAAATTCTAGTGAAAAATACATTTTTTATCTCTACATTTGGGATCTAATTTTCATGTGGTTCCTAAATTTAAAAACGTTATACTTTTAGTCTTTAAGTTTTGAGTTTGATATCAATTTAGTCCTCTTCTGTTTCAAAATGTTGCAAATTTACTCTTGAGGTTTGAATTTTGTTTCAATTTTTCTCCATAGTTTTTAAGATTTACACTTTTAACAAGTTAAAACAAAATTCAAACTTCAAATGTAAAATTATAACATTTTGAAATTTAGAGACTAAATTGAAATCAAGCTCAAAACTTAAGGACTAAAAGTGAACATTTTGAAACCTAAGGATCAAATCAAATCAAATCTAAACTCGAAATCTAGAGACCAAAAAAGCTTTTTTTTCTCCCCTTTTTTCCTCCCTAGATTCTAAATTCTGAACAGGACAAATATTTGTTTGAACAAAGGAAATTGCAACGATCTAATCTAATTACTTTAGCTTTTTCAAAAGAAACTTTCACTTTACCAGAAGATAGTCAAGTAGTATTGAGGAAGGCTTCTCAATTCCATTATAATAGTTTTCAAAGATGTTGATTTCAATTGTTCAAAAAGTGGCCTCGAGAAACCTTACATGTTGGGGAAGATTGATGATTATAGGACAATATATTTCATTCACGCCGATTATAATGTCAACTAGACAACATCATAGTTCCCAATATACAATAATGTGAGTTCTGAAATTAAAATGTATTGAAAGCGTATTCAGGAATTTTATGGTCCTCACTATTGAAACGAATCATTTCTTCCTTATTATGATACCCATAAAATCATAGCTTCTAGCTGATGGAAAGTTGAATAATTTTGATCAACTCTGCAGTTCCAAATCTAGATTTTTTTTTTTATATCCGTGAATGTTCGGATCAACTTACGCACCTCGATAAACCTGTAGGATATTAAATTCTAGGTAGTGGCCACCATAAATTGAATCCATGACTCTCCTTTGACATTTTTTTCTATATTCTCACTGCTGTTTATTTAGTTATGTATTGATAGGCCTCTAGAATTCAAAATGTGTTTGACAAAATTTTTGAATTTTGAATTTTGTATTTAATAGATCCTCAACCTATTCAACATTTTTTTTAAAATTCAACTATGTCAAAGCCCGTATTAGATACATAATTGAGCATATGTTTGAGAGTAATTTTAAAATTGTTAAAAATCACTTTTGTCATGTTCAATATCACTTTGAAACACGTCTTTAATCATTCATAATTAATCTAATATTTAATTTTACACTTTTAAATGTAATTTTCATATCATCAAAATTGATTATGAATGATTAAAAGCATATTTTATAATGATTTTGAAAATGACAAAAGCGATTCTAATTATTTCATATTTCAAAATAAATGTTCAGAAACCTAATTGAGTGTTTAGACTATTACACACCTTTAAAAGTTCAAAGAACAAATAGACACAAACTCGAAATTTTTTTGAACAAACTTGAAATTTAAACTTTATGTTATTACAACAATTTAGCTAGCACTGCATAAGGAAGCCACAGAACAAAGCAGAGATTAAAGGTACCTCGACAACGAGGAAACAAATATTAAACCAGATATAGTGATAGGATTAGATCATAATGAAATGAAACTTGAATGTATTGAATTGATGAAAAGTGACACCTAATATTAGTTTCATTAACATCCAACAATTTCATCATGCCCCTGCCGAGGTGAGCTTAGCTCAAAATAATAATTGGCATAATCTTCCTACTTAGAGGTAGGAGGTTCAATCTTCCATCCCCGTATTTGTGGATTTGTTGTACAAAAGAAAAAAAAAAAAACTCATCCATCTAGGTCTAGGCATCCCATACTTTTTTCATTAGCAATTGTTGGTGGGATTTTAATTGTTATCAAAGCACGTTAAATTAAATTCGTAATCTCGAAAGCTCTTTTAAGATCAACCATACAAGTTATACCGATAAATTAGTAGGTAAAAAAAGAAAAAGGTTAGTCAAACAGTACATAGAACTCTAAACTTAGCCAAAGTGAGCTTAGCTGAATGCTAATTTGACATAACTTTTCTCCTTAGAGGTCGGAGGTTCGATTCCTCATCTCACCGTTGTGAGAAAAAAATTAAAACTTAAAAGTGTTGAATGCCTGCCTTCTCTAAAAAAAAAGATTGGCAAAACCATCTACTACCAAGCAATGAAGAAGCTTAACC
The DNA here is from genome assembly GCA_002890555.2 of Lagenaria siceraria. NCBI lineage: Eukaryota > Viridiplantae > Streptophyta > Magnoliopsida > Cucurbitales > Cucurbitaceae > Lagenaria > Lagenaria siceraria. The sequence goes on along the minus strand of CM016492.1, from coordinate 21,427,549 downwards.
TCGGTAAATGGAGAATTTAAAATATTTCCCCCCTTCTTGATCCATTTGCTTGTTATTTTTCCTCGTTTTCATACCTCATCATCACAAGACTAAATAGTTGGATGGTGAAAATGGAGCAAATCCAGGCAAATACCGAGGCATGAACAAGAATTCTACAACAAATAATCGACCTAGAAGTACAAGGGAAAGACAATTACCAGTTCTTGCACGCTTTAAATTTACCATTTGAAAAGATGAAAGTAATTGGGTTGATGGTTTAATAATGTAATTGGTAATAGAAAAAATTGATGTACGGTAACTCAGCATCTTTCTTCTCACAAGAATATGATAGGAATGCTATGAGAATAAATGCTATTGGGATATATTAAGATTAGTATCCGTTAGTAGGGATACATTTGTATTAGCCAAGTTATTGGTTGTTGATGGAAGGAATGGGATGAGATCAAAAGAGGGGGAGAGTCCAATTAGCTCGCTTTCCTTCACTTATCTAGTAGTTCTCTTTCTTATTTCAAAACTTTCCGGGTCGGTTTGGCTTCTATCAGAATAACACTGAGGAAATTAGAGAAGAGAACCTTCTTGACCTCTGTGGATTAAACCACAATCTAAAATCTAAATTAGCTATTAGGCTCCAGATTATGAAAACTTGAATCGAGAGGGACCCAAAGTCATTTGTCCCAACAGAAAAATGGTACACGAGGAGGAATAACAATAGTTAGTTTTGTAAAAGAAGGGCCGGGAGACACAATAATAGTAGTACAATCTTTTAAAGGTCTAATGTAGCAATCAACATACGCATGCAAAAGGCCTAAGGCAATATTCAAAACCTTCATCAGTTAGATAATAAAAGACATACTGATAGAAAAAGATCGATGAAAGATTACCGATATTTCAACATCTCTACAATTTGCAAGAAGCTCCTACCCTCCTACATACGTTTCTTGTGATAAGTAAAGCATATTTCATTGGTAAAGCCCAAAGAATTCAGTAATGTACAATCATATTATACCAGGAAAAACAAAATCATATGTTCATAAATGAAATCAATGGAAAAATGATAGACAGCTTCCACGAACCCCAAATCTAAATTACAAGCTAAGCCGGTACAAACAGACCTAAAACACATACCTCACTGAAAATACGAGGAAAAAAAAAACCAAAAACATGTGTAAGGTAAATTACCTTTCAAGGCTTCAGTTGCATGTATAGACTCCAGACTCAAACTTGTGATCTGTCTCGTAGAAGTCTGTCTTACCCTCATTAGCCGGCCGTAAAGAAATCCCAGATAGTGATCTATAATTCTGAACTGAAAATTTCACATAACCAACCACTTCAAGTTCTTCCCCATCATCTTCCTCGTTCCTATCCACAGGCATCCTTGCTCTCAATAGACCAGGAGAACCCTTCAAAGGAATCTCGGGGACATGCCATTTTAATTCTTTTTCGGACCTATTCAATACAGCTTTTGGAGACACCTGTAATAATGAAGGATCAACTGGTAGTTTTAGAGTAAAAGTCACATCATTCAAAGGTTGTGGCAAATCAGGGTTCACAACGTATTGAATCATCACGGAAAGTAAAGTCCCCCTATGACGTTGTATGAGACGAACTCTCAAAGGCAATGGGGTTAATCTAGGTAGCAAACTATACTTAATAATTGATATGGGTTCATTTGAAGGCGCTGTTCGCACGTGAAACATTCCATTTCCAAGACTACTAACACGAGAACCCTGCACGACAAATCGTTTAACTGGAGCTGTATCTTCGACACAAAATGAAAACTCTGTTTCTTTGTCATCCGAAGTTTTAGGTGGCAAAGTTTTCAAATATACAACTCCCATCATTCCTACTCTTGCCAACAGCGATTCTCTGAACTCTGCACTAATTTGTTCTATGATATACATTTCGGGACCTTTCATTTCAGTCTTAGTCACCAAACTCTCAAGTGGCGTTCCTTTACCACTAGCATCAGCAACAGCCGCTTTCGTTCCATCAGGTCCGGTCTGCAAGAGTTCCAAGCCACCAAGGCCTTCTGATTTTTTAACCTTCTCAGGACCCACGAACTCAGATGGATCCAATCCTCCACCCCAAGCATCACTGAAGCCCTCAAAGTTTTCTTCCATTGTAGCTTGATCGGTACTGAATTCTATACCACCATAGTTTCCTTCGAATCCCTCCACACCAATATGTGTTGATTGGGTGGCTTCCGCAGGCGGCAATGTTGGGACCTCAAGACCTGCCAACACCATAGTCAAATCCGTTGCAGACGGGTCCTTGTTCTTCTTGAACCCACTCACCAGCTCTTCAGGCTTGTTAATCATGTCGCTAGCCGCAAATGGATCCTGCTCAGCAGCGGGCTCCTCAGTCTTCTGCTGCTGCTGATCCTGTTGCTCATTTACACTCTGAGTGACAGGAGCAAGAGCTGCTCCTATTTCATCCCCAGCTTCGAGAGTCTCCGCGGGTAACTCAAATCGCGCACTCGAAAATGCCTCCACATTGGCTTGATGTTCAATCGAGTGAACTTCCATGGCATTCCAATTATCAGCCCCACGAATCTTATTCTCCGTATCGAGAGCCGAATGAACCATTTTCGCAAGACCATCGCCGTGCATCGAAGACAGCATTGCCGCAAGCCGAATATTGCTGATACCCCTAAGAACAATATCCAACGCCATGTAAATCTCAGCGTATTTCCGGCTAAGCTTCTCCGGGGTGACATCAACACCACGACATGCCGTAACAATGACGCTGACGGCTTGGTTTACAATATGGATACACTCAAAGACATTAACAGAATTATCTTGATCAGCAGTGGTAATCCCAAGGACATAGATGCCATTGACAAGGCGATAAACAACTCGGTAACGGCTCTCCACACCGACAATAACCTGACCATTAGAGGCGGCCAAAGGATCATCACCAAGGGAGGCAATAGAATCGGCAAGCGAGGAATCATCACCGAGGACGGTGGATGCGTGGTGGCTCTGATGCTTGGTAGCAGCGAAAGCCAATCGCGTCTGGCGAAAGGAGGTTAGGGCAACGAGCGCTCGCGGGGGAGGGAACCATTCGCGAGTTTGAAGGAGGATATCAGATCCATTAGCAGGCTGCAGAGCAAGGGCTAAACAGGACATGGCGGAATGATGGATTCAGATCTGATTGCAATTGATCCAAAGCTTTTCAATTCAAGGGGGATTGGAATTCTCTGGTTCTAGGGTTTTGGGGTCGAATTTGAAACAGAAATGAGATTAAGGACATACTTGGATAAGGATGATCTTCAATTGCGGCTTCTTCAAGGTTGTTGAATCTTGGTTGTCAACGACGGAGGAAGGAAGATCGCAGTTGATGGGGAGATCGGTCAGTGAAGACTCGGAAATGGAAACTCAGAGTTGAGAACGAGTGGAAATCGGTTTGGGCTGAGGGGATCGTGCCAACGGAGCACACAAAATGAGCTTCTTTCAACTGCCCTACGTATATATATCAATATACATATTCTTAAGAAATTTTAAATTTAGCTTAAAAAAAACATAAAGGTATTTATTAACTTCCATTTTCGATCTCCAAAATTGTTAATCTAGAAAATATTCACAAATTCCACACATTCAATTATTACATTCATCAAAAGATATATAAGTAATTACGATTTTTTTTTCTTGGTATAAGATTTGGGTTGTATGGTTCGAATCTCTAACTTCTTGATTAATGATACGTGCTTCAATTAGTTGAATTGAGATCAAATTGGCAACTATTAGGATTAACGAATTTAGAGATATATTATTTGTTAAGAGTTGTCCAAGACCCAAAGCCTACATGCAGGCTCAAGCTCAAAGGAAAATAGGAGCCTGCATAAGATTAGGAGTTTGCGCATCATGAGAGGGAAAGTCAAACCTTTGAGTTTTGGGTCGATCAATCGAGCTTATAGAGTTTCACCCTGGCACTCTGCAACCTCAAGGGTCACACTGATTTTGACATTGCCAACACAACATGTAACCCCAGGCAGGTGTCAAGAATGACCTTATAAATGACTATATAACAACAGACTCAAAGCCAGTAAATAATTCTCTTTTGTGCTTGGCTAAGCTAAATACTTCATGTACTTAAGTATCAAAGTGTACTCGGTTCAGCATTATACTGGTATGAGGACTTCCAAACAGGTTAGCTCCAACGACATGTCTAGACCAGAGGAGTGAGTCGGAGGAGAGCTCAAAGCTTGCGTGCGAGTTTTCCGCGCCAACATTATTAATTACAATTAATGAAAATGTAGTCACATTATTGATTATTGTTATTGCGACGAAGAAATGAGGGAGAGAAGAAATCGCAAAAAGTTTTTATTTAAAATTTATTTTTTCTAATTTGCCTTCTAAGTTTTTAAGATTGAAGAATTATATGGGATGAAAATATCCGTCGATATTTCGATATAATCATAAATCGAAAGGTTTGATATCGATATTATATATCCACGGATATCTTTGATATTTTTATAAATACTCGTAAAATATAAAAAGTGTTATTTATTTAATCCAATATGAATAGAAATACTAATAACAATGTCTATAACTTAGTTTAAGAGTAAAAACAACCTAATTATTAATCTAAACATATTCTCTAATTTCTTTGACTTACGAAATATCGGTTGATATCGATATTTTATTGATATATCCGTAAAATCGAAACTTCGATATCGATATTTTAATTTACATATAGAGAGGAAAATATATAGTGAGTTATAATTGCATTTAACTAGAAAAGAGGGTTAAAACATAAACTTAGTTCTTAAACTTTGAGATTTGTGTTTAGTTTGTTTGAAGTTCTAATATTATAAATTTAAGACTCTAAACTTTAATATTCTTAGAAATTCATGAATTTACCAACTAAATTAGAAGTTTAAAGTTCTTTAAACATACCGTCAATTTTATATCTAATATATCAATTATTCTTTTAAAAAAAATTAAATTTATCAGAGTTCTATTAGACATCAAAGTAAAATTTTAGAACTTATTAAGTTGTAAACCAACAAAATATATATATACACTAAGTAGATATATTAGAGGATACATTTCTTTTATCAGTCCAACACAATGCCTACAATGTCTACATTTATTAATTATTATTGTTAGATGGCCAAATTGTTTTTTAGAAATATTGTGGGTTAGATTTCAAACTTAGTCTCTATAATTTGTAGTATTCAATCTATATATTTTGATAAAATTCTTAGGACTAAATAGTTCCTATGGTTTGGAACTATGGTTTGTGAGATTCATGATTCTATCAAACCATAAGAACTACATTTAAAGAGACGATTGATCAACCTTTGATTCATCAAATAATCCCTAGAGAGTGAGTGAGAAACGACAGACCCAATACACAAACCACAATTCCTATAACACATTCTTCTGCAGCCTTATGTTTTAAAGACTGCAGATTTTGCATACATATTGATATTGTGACACTACAATATCTATAATCATATCCTAAATCTTGCTGCCTTTTCACTTTTTTGATAGCACCAAAATTAAAATTGGCCTGCTTCAATCCTCTTGGAAACAACACCTTCTTTCTCCAGAGCTTTGAGATCTAAATCTGTTGTAACCGCTGCATACAAAAGAAAAACCTAATTCAGAAGTCTCTCAAATAGTGAAACTTTGTAAGTCAGATCAAAAGTATACTATCAACCAACATCCAAGATCGCCACGGATAGATTATCAGACATTCAAGACAGTAAGATGACTATTGCAGTTTCTTTCAAAAGGAAAGATGAGCATTACAGAAGTGGTAGTTGACGGAGAATGGCTCGGTATCATGTTTTAATTCTCACTAACAAGATTCCTCCTATTTAAAGAAAATAGTTCAAACTTGTAATATACTAAAGGATTGTTTGGGGATCCGTAATGGAATGAGTTTGGATTGTAATGTAATCCAAAATTCATGTTTGGATTGAGTGTTTTAAGTCCAATTTGTAATATTACACTCATTCCGTTGCGACAGTTTTTAACCAAACCTTCTTTTCCACCTTTTTCACGTTTCACGATCTCATTTCCATTCCGCCCTCGATAACTCACGTATTCAAACACTCCTCTGATTTCCCATAATCCTAATTACATTCCAACCTTCCAAACAACTCTTAATTGCTATTAGCTTTAATCCTATTAGGTAACCATTTGGTTTTTAGTTTTTAGTTTTTAAAATTAAGCCTATAAACACTCATTCCAACTCTAAACTTCTCGCTTTGTTATTTACTTTCTACCCATCTTCTCAAACCAAAATTTAAAAACTAAAAAAATGGTTTCTGAAAACTTGTTTTTATTTTTAAGATTTGGCTAAGAATTCAATTCTTTTACTTAAGAAATATGAAAACCATGGTAAGAAATTGAGAGACACAAAAGTCTCACATGGGACCATGTAATTCTGTTTTTCACAAAAGTCTGATTCAGCCCAAGGCCTATTACTTGAAAGACATCAAAGGAATAGTCGTTCACTTTGTAATTCATCATCCCAGGAATTGATAACCCCATTAAACTTCCAGGAAAATAAAAGAAAAATATTTAAACTGTACCTATATGTAGATGTCTTGTACAGGACTGTCAAGTTGAATAAAGTACAAAGGGCACTGCACAAGGGGGAAAAACCAGATAAGAAAAATACCACAACAGAGCACATAAATTTTCTCATGCAACTACATTTAATTCAAGGTCTAAATTTTCATATTATATTTTTGAAAAAAATTTCTACGGAGACTTTTTAAATAAAGAACAACATATGAATTTTCAAATTGACAAGGTCCATAATAGCGTTTAAAAGGTAAATAAGAAACGCATAAAATTTAAATTCACTCTAAACCAGAAAACAAGAAAGAAACAAAAAGTCACCCAATTGGGCAAGTCCAAGCCGAGTTCATCTGAATTTTTCTTAAAAGTGTGTTACTAGTTGGTAGAAAAGACAAATGACTGAAAAATGGCAAAGTTGATCCCTGACAGAACTGTCCTTCAATCTTTTCCCCAAATATAAGCAAAATACTACATGAACTGAATAGAAATCTTCTACCATGATATCAAAATGCATTGCACTAAAAGTGATCTGAAATTCATTTAGGTTAGAATGACAAGATTCTATGATATCCTGAAACATTTGATGCATGAGAATTTGACTGTCATATCTTTAGAACTCAAGGACACATTTGTACAACCTATAGAACATATTGTATTCAAGTAAGGTCGTAGTCAACTCCTGAAGCATGAAAAAAGCAAACTAGTATGATATCATGATTTTTTGAGTACCACGAGGAAACTCCACGCATCCCTTGAAAGGTTTTTCTCACATACATTATACGAGTTAAAAATTTATATGCTTATTAACAGTATCCTTTCATCATCCTCACTATGTCAATTAGACTCCTCGACTTTCAAGATGCATGCTCTAGGTTCTTACCCAAAAAAAAAATAGTTAACATCAGAGCAAGTGTAAGTTGAACTGAGCAACCACGCTGCAGATTCCTTGAACTCTGGGATTGCCTGCGAACCGAGAACCTAGCAATGAGCTGGAAAAACCAGAATACATGGGTGTTATTCCCAAGGGTGAAAGAATAGTAGTGTTCGCTTTTCATGCTTGTGAAAGTTCGTTATTTAGTATTTACTTCTATGGTTAAGTGCAATATTACTTTTCCAGAAGCAAGAAAATGTTCACCTGACTGCATACATGACCAGCAATCTTTGCTGGAAGAAACTCCCGTCCAGTTTGCCTCCAGAGGAGTGTTCTCGATCCTTTTTCTTTAGGTGTGGGCTCAACTGTTGGCATTGGGTTTCTCCGTTCATCCTCTTCAGGAATAACAATTGTCAAAGTATCAAAGTTTGGTGAACTCCACACTCTTCTACCATTGGTTGTCCTCTCTGTATGGCATACAACATCATCCCTTGAACGTGAAATTTCATTATCTTGAAGTTTCATGGCAAACTGTGCATCTTGAATTTCTCCAACTTTATCGCCCATCTCTAGGCTGCTCTGGTTACTGCTTGCTTCTCGTCTTTTATTACAAGTTTCATGAATAGATTCTTCAAAAGAAGGTACAGGTTCCGAGTTTTCATCTTTCGGACCTCGTATAGTAGGTGTTGTCCCAGAGAGAAACGCAGCTAAATCATCACATTCTTCCTCATTAAGGTTTACCCATTTAAGGGGTTGTTTGCCTTCCTCAATAAAATATTCACGTAATGATGCCTCGACGCAAAATATCTGGTTTTCAATGGCATCAATAAACTGTCTATGTCTTTCCAGCTTAGTAACGTCCCCATGTTTTCTATAGCTCAACCTTACAGCCTTCTCAAACTCTTCCAACTAAACTTGCATCCAGAGATGACATGCATAAGTATTAATGCAAAAAAGTTCAAAGACTAAGACATTGAAGGAGAAAATCAGACTCTATCACTTAATTGGAGTGTCATACAGAATAATAAAAATTAAGAAACAAAATGCTAAATACAAGAGCACATAAATGTAAACCTAAGAAAAAATAAATTTGTGTCATAGTTGTCAACAAGCGAGGTAGGAATGTCCGAGACACTCTACTTTGAAAACAAAAATGAAGTAATTACGTACAGAATATTAGTCACCTGCCATTTGGCCGTTCCCAGAGCAGTTCGCAACTCCCTGGTGAATTCATCCAAATTTTCAACCATTAACCTCGCTCTTCTCTCTCTCAACCATGCCCTATACGTGGATTCCAATCTGGCATTTAGATAGAAGAAACGTGAGAGAATTCAAAACCATCAAATTCTGATCCTACTTGAAAGAACAAGTATTTAGCAATATTATGATATGATTTTATCTAACAAAGTGCTTTTTAAAGAAATGGACAACCAAAATTAGACTCAACCTTGAGATGCAGGGCAGATAATTTGAATCATGTTTTGTAATATGCTCTTTCTCATTGAGAGCTTAGAATCATTTATGGAAGAGTTTGAGTTTGTTTGTAGTTCAGAGAATTTGAATCGTGAATAGGTGAGATTTTTACAGATACAAATAAACAAGGAACTTTGACTAAAACAAATGAGAGAATACAGAGAGGCCCAAAAAGGTCCACCAGAGTGGACATTAACATAGAAGAACCTTAAAATTTTAAAATCAAAAGTAGATAGTTGTGAAAGAAATTTGAATTAAGAGCCACAAGAAGCGTTCAAATATGTAAAATCCCAAATATTATCCCACACCTTATCAACCCCTGCAAATGTTCTCCTATCCCTTTCCAACCAAACAAACCACAGAACACCAAAGAAGTTAACCTCCCAAAGTAAATGAAGTTTCCCTTGAAAAAGAGGACCCTCGACAGATTCCATCATCATTTCCCAAATCTCAATCTCTGAACTACATACAAAGTCAAAGTCTGCCATAAACATGATTCAAATTCTCCGCCCTGCATCCGTAAGCACACCAATTCTGGCCTAAAACACAAGATACGGCTCTCAGCAAAACTTCAATAGTGATAATCCTTCACAAAGCCACTCGCCAATCCAAAAAACCGGACTATCTGTTCTCTCTGTGGGAGTGCACACCATTTCATCTGCTATCGACCTCAAGTACCACAGTACCAAGAAGATACGCATTACAGGAAACCGCTTGAACTAGTCTGCAACATATCCAATTGCTTAACCATCCTCCCCTCCAACATTTTGTGCTGATGAGTTATCATAATCAAATCATCAGTTTCACCAAAATCACTAGAACTATTTTACATCTTCTTTGCCCTTTCCACTTCCTGTTTTCCCTCACTTAACAACATAACCCACAACGATTCCAAGGTATAACCCTAAACCAATAAAATCAAAACAAAAAACAGTGCATAGAAAAGAATATGCAAGTACGAGGACACCGTTTGCAAAAATTATTGGAACAAACGCCAGGAAACCAATGAAAGTTATGGTGGAAGTAAGGCGTCGTTTATAAGTCAAGACCATTAATAAATTCTTCACATCGTTGAAAGGGAAAACCCAATATCCGGAATCAACTATCACACCCACGTGATAGAAAACCAAAAAAACGGATAATTTCAAACACTGAAAACAAATTGAAGAAAGGAAAATCAAATAAAATCAATCAAAAAAGCAGACAAAGAAGTTCATGCTCAAATCGCCCAAACCCTCGAAGGAAAGACGGAACTCACATGTCAGCCGATTCTTGCACCTCCTCGGCGGCGGAAAAGAAAGCATCCTTCTGCCACAAATCAAAACTCCGTGCAACCGACATCTCAAACCACAGCACGAATAACTCAAATATATAAACAAGGATAACAAAACAAGATCGTAGCTCGTTCGAGACGATGAATCAATGAATCGACCAATCAGAAACTCAAAATTTCTAGGTTAATTAAAAATCCCAGCGCTGGAAATCCGAAAACACAAAGGGAAAAGAAACGAAAACACAAAGCGAAATCGTAATCTTCACTCCCTCTTTCCCTCTCCTCTGCTAATAAGATAAACAGAGAATTGAGAAAGAGAGAGACGTCAAAAAGCGATTCCGTTCCCCTTTCACCTTCCTTTCCTTTCCCTTTCCCTTCCCCCTTATTTGCAGAAGTTGCAAGTTTTAAGCCGCTGCATTCCGCCATACCTATATTCCTCCATTATCATGACGTGTAAGCTTCTAATTGGCCATAGATTTCCTGATCTTCTTGCGACCGTTTGATCGACTCTGTGTGCGGTGATGCTCAAATCCATCTGTAAAAGGAAACATCAAACATGGCGTCGGTTGGTGGAGAGAAAATACGACAAGAAAGAAAGATCGAGCTGCCCTATCCGTTCGGGCAGTTTGCGGTCACCTATTTCTCAATTAACCACCTGTATTATATTATATATTAAATTAATTATCAATATCAGGTCAGGTTGATCAAATATTCCGATTTTCTTTTTTGTGTGACTAATTATATGTCATGGGGTTCGGTAATGAGTCAGCTATGTAATTATTTATTCATTTTTTCCCCTCTTTAATTAATAATAAATTACGGAAAAAGAAGCAAACACAAACAAATTATAAATTAGATACAGAGAGAGAGAAAGAAAAAAAAAGATTGTACCAAGTGACTCGTTAAAGACTTGAATAATGAATATCACTTAGTATTATATTATATGGAGTTGAAAATAATAATAATATTTTTGACCAAAAAGGTGCAAATATACATTCCATTATTTTCTTGTTCTTTCAACATCAACCTTTTTTCATAAGCCATCCCAATCCTTGTAAAGATTTACTGCTCGAATCTGTTTTCAAAAACGAAATTTTACCACTATCAATTATGGTGGTATATGAGATTTTTTTACGTGAAGCTAAAAATAAATGCATGAACAGTCGGTGTTAAGAGTGAACACTATAGACATTGTCGTATCATTATGAGTTGTCCTTAATAATTGATATAAAAGTCATGGTTTAAATTTAAGTTGCATTAGGTAAATCTGAATTAATGTCATTTTAATATGACAAAAAGAATTCAATTAGTGTGATTTATCTTCGTGTTTAATCTAGTTATTCTCTCAAGATGTGTATAAAGATTTAGATTAGCTCTTCATAAATTTAAATTTTTTTTATCACATTAAATTTTGGATCCTTATAGTTTTAAAACTTCCAGTTGTCTCTGTAATATGTGATTAAGTTCAAATTGTTTCAAAACCTATAATTTTAAGAGGTTCAAATTTTGTTTCATTGGGATGAATCTCACAAGTCATTCCTAAATGTGTTTTACCCAACAAATTGCATTATGAAACCATAATAATTAATCACAGTTATGAGTTATAAGAATCAAATAGTTATATGAAATATCTAATTAAGTCGTTATAACTCCATAAATATTGGTCAACTTTGTATATTTAATAATAATGTTTATATATATACTCTAAGGTAGGTCTAGTTCTAATCTAAGATCTCTTACCAGAATAATAGAAAAAAATCAAATATTCTGAAAGTTAGAATACATGAATTAATAATTATAGTTAAGTAATAGGTAATATAATTAGCGTTGGTTGGTTATGTTGAAATCTATTTACATATCTTTAAAGTTTAGTGGTTTTCTTAAACATAATTTTTTTAGTGTTTTTTTCTTTTTAATAATATTTGTGAGTGTTTGGGTCTGTTTACACGCATTTCGACTAATTTCGTGGGACAACCCACTTGACCCTATAACATTTGGGTGTCAAGAAAACCGTAAGATATTAATTCCTAATGAGGTGACCACCATCAATTGTACTCATGTCTCTTAACCTGTAACAAAAACTTATTAATGTTGATGAGACTATATCAAGTTGTGGAGACTGTTATATATAGAATAATTTTTATATAACAAAAAGTGAAATTTTTAAAGCAGTCGAGTGTCGATATATATAAGTTAAAGAAAAATAGACCACCTGAATAGTTTTGTCCTTAATTTTATCCACTCAAACATATCTTTCTTTCTTAAAACAAATATATAAATTTTATACTGTCAATTGTCAAAATAACGTATGATCCAAATAGAAAATTATAACAATACACGAAATTATAGAGACTGAATTGAAACTTTTGAAATTACATGAATTAAATTAAATCTAAACTATTAAAACTAGAACAAATTCATAATTGGAATAATTATAATTTCATTAAATTATATACTATATGTGTGCATGGTGTCACATGCGTTTCCCGCCCAAGCCCGATAATTCTGGATCCGAATTCCCCAAATCGACTGTTGGGCCTGATTGGGCTAACTACAACGATCATATAGGGAAATTGACCAAAATGAAATATTCTAGCCGTATTTTTCAAAATCAATATATGTATATATAAAAAAAAGTACATGCATGTATGTATATTAAATTTTTTATGGATGACTTCAAATATATATAAAACCTTTTTTTTTTAGTGAATTTAGCTCAACGATAATCTGGTATGTACTCATCTTTTTAATTTCGTGTTGATACAAAGAATGGATTAACCGTAAATTTTTATTGCAGAAAAAAATAGTTCAAATACCTGCAAGACAAGAGAAATTGAGCACCGGTGTGGTGGCAATCCACACACAGTTAGACGCTCAAGCCAGTCTAAATTGATAGTAGAAAATAATAGAGGATTTTAGATGTACCAATTTGACCAATGATTTTGGTGGTTTATATAGGATAGTAATGCGTAACTGATGCTTGAGCTCATAACTGCCATATTTAATTTTAGGAACCATTGAGTTAATACTTGCTGGACGGTTACACTACCACCACTCGAGGTTATAATCAATGCTTAAGTACATCACCACTTAATTCCTTAATAGTTCTTTTATGGACCGTCCATTGAGAATCTAGACGATTTCATACTCAATCACTCTAAGGTCTTCCATGGATTCTCTAAGGTTCTCCATAGGTCATGACGAGGTCACTCATGGGTCCTCCAAGGTGTTCTATGAGACTTGTTAAGTTCTTCATAGGTCCTGTAGAAGTATTACATGGGTTCTCCATGTGACTCATAAGTTCATCCTATAGTGGTCTTTCATGTGACTCCTAAGTCTTTCATGGGTACTACTGAGCTCCCCCATGGGTCCTCTGAGCTACCTATAAGCTACCTCATGAGTTCTTTGAGCTATCTCTTAGCTCCCCATGGGTCCTCTGAACTACCACTAGACTCCCTTGTGGGTTCTCTAAACTACCTCTTAGCTCCCTTGTGGGTTCTTTGAACTACCTCTAAGCTCCCTCTAGGTTCCCTCTTGAGTCCTCTAAGCTCTCTCATGGATCCTCTCAGCTCACTCTAGGCTCCTTTGTAGGTTTTTTAAGTTCACTTTAGGCTCCCCTAGGCTCCATCATGGGTCCTCTAAGCTCATTTTGGGCTCCCTATGGGTCCTTTGAGCTCACTCTAGGCTCCTTCATGGGTTCTCTCAGCTCCCTTATGGGTCTTTTAAGCCCTTTCTAGATTCTCTCACGGGTCCTCTGAGCTCACCTTATACTTTCTCTGTACGTAACTCTCTTATCTCTCTAGACTCTTAATCTCGACCTACTTTAATAAATCTATCCATAACAGGTCAAATATTCAATTTTCTATTCTTGCAATAGTCGTACTAAAAAAAACGTGATATAGCATTTTGAAAAGGAACTTTGAATTATGTGGAAGGAAAAAATAATAATAAAGGTTTGAGCTGAAAAGTGAAAAAAGGTAACTTGTGCGTGCACTATAATGTTTCCTTTCTAGAAAAATGAAAAACAAAACAAAAGAGAAAGATGCAAATTCTGGAAAATGCTTTTACCAAATTGTGTCCAATTCCAACAATCACTTTTCCAAGCTTAGAAATAAACAAACTTTCCACTTGGCTTTCCCTTTAACAAACGTAGTATATGTCCAAATTATGCTTCTCATCTCTCTCATATAAAAATTATTTATTTATTTTTCACTTTTATTTAAAAGTTGAGATTCTAAAAATGGGCACTGTGCAGTGCAGTCAATTTTGAACAATAAAATAAATAATTTAAACAGAAACTGTCCAAATTCATGCCTATATTTTTCTTTAAACCAATACCACTTTGCAACTAGCACTTACCATTATCAAACATTAAATCTTTATTAATTATTAATTTATAATGCCATTGGTGATGAGAATAACCTCCAATTCTTTTAAAATAGTTGGTCACTGTAATTAATATATACTCCTTTGTTTGAGATTAGGAGTTCAAATTTTCTAATTTACATCACATTTATTGTATTAAAAAAATTTATTTAACATTTAGATGCATACGTACAAGAAAGAAGCTATCTTTTGTTGGTACTAATTTAACTATAAAGATATTATTAGGGTTTGTCTTTTTAAAGAAAAAATTGATAGAATTCCTTGGCTTTAAGTTTGGCTTGTACTTTAGAAATTCTCGTTCCCATTTTCCAATTTTTTTTAGAGATTTTAGTAATAGAAAATTTAATTAAAATTGAAGAATCAAAGTTGGTGTGATACAAATTTAAATGACAAAGAAGAAGAATGAAAAGCACTCTAGATTGACACACTAGTGGTTATTTGTAAAGGTGAAAAAAGTAAAAAAAATAGTAAAAAATGAAGTTTTAATTCTAAGATGACCGTTGATTTAATATAATTAAATTTCACGAACATTCGAACAACATCGAATGTTATAGAATTAGGTATTGTCTATAAAATAGTCAAGAAAAAATTAATTTGAAGACACTCGTGAATTAAAATAAAGTCTATCTACATAGTTGGCCCGTATAATCTTTGTTAGAGGTGATTTTGGACTACTGGGCATAATCGGCATAAAACATGAACATAAGCAATTGGTCAAGAAAAAAACAAGATTTTGGCCAAAAGTAGTACCCTAGGACCGAAACGAGCCTAGGGGAGAGGGTTAGCTAGCCCATGTGCTCAACATCAACCAAAGTTAAGCCTAACAAAATGCCTAACAGGGCATGCCTGCACATGCCCACCCAATAATATCAGCCTAGCAAAATGGTCAATGGGGCATGTCCTGACCCGAGGAGAAAAAAGGTTATCCTAATGTAGCTCTTAAACTCTGTGGATAATAACTTTTGTCATCTATTCCTATAAATACATCATTATAACTTCAGAGAAGGTAAGTCAACTCTCACTTTCAAATCCTAAAGCTTCCACACCCTTTCACTCTCTAACTTAAGTATCGAAGTGTGTGCGGCAAGCGCCATACTTATATGCAGGTTTTCCTTTGTTTTGTAGGTCATGTTCTTCCCCCCATCTAAACAAATTTACCGTTATCGTCACGTGAAAGACATACTCTTTTCTCTGTTCGAATTTTTTGATAGCAACAGTTTTAAACAGGTAACCAATTTATATATCACATATATTACTTATTTGACATGTTGTTTTGTGTAGAGATATCTATTTTTTTCGTGCAGTTGAGATCTCCCCATTTAGATGGATAATGAAGGAGGAAATAGAGAAGAAAATTCCTCACGAGCTAAAGGGGATGGTGAATGCATTCCTCAAACTTATATACTAGTGTACATATATGTTTGAATCATTTTAAACTCTTATATATGGATAATGAGAGTATGTATGTTTGGACTATTTTTTAAACTCTTATCTATGTATTAATTAAATAATTACTTAACATGAAATTTTATTTTTATTTAGTCTAATTTAAAGGTTTAAGATTTTTTCACAAGAATTTAACCAATGAGAATTCACAATGAATTATTTAATTGATTTTTTTTTTTACAAAAATCAAATGGAAATAATCCCCCACAGGGAATCTGACATCACAAAATTAAAAAGGAGATTTTTAGGAAAATGAAAAATGAAATGAGAGGTAGGGACGAAGACAGTTGGACGTCTCATTTGAACTCACTTGAATGTAAACCTAAATATAAGAATTGATTAGTTCACTGAAACATTGACGAATTAACAAGTTTGGTCATCAAAAGTAGTAGTGAGTGAGAATAAAGTTTTTAAGCCCGGTTTAATGAGATTCTTGTTTCTTTTTTTCCATTTTCAATTTTAGAAAACAAAAGCAATGGGTTACTACTACTTTACTTTTTGTTTCTTATTTTTTAGAAAACTTTTTTGAAAAATCAAATTTTTTTTTTTTATAACAAATATAAACGCTACCAAACGTGTCCTTAATTAGATGGATAAGAATGAGAAAGATGAAGGAATAAGAGAGTGTTTGATGGTGATATAAGGGTGTGTGGTGTGGGTTTGTGTGAACCGCAGGTGGGGTTAGCAAGAAAATGGGTTGAATTAATAATTCAACTAAGGATGGCTTTAAATGTTGGGAAAAAGCAAATGGACCTTTAATGGTGGGTCTCTCTCTCTCTCTCTCTCTCATAACAAACTCACTACAATTCAATGGCTGTGGCTCTCATAAAGTGTTTGTTTTAATGTCTCAATGAAAATGAAGTCTCTGCCTTATGCTTCGTTGACGCATTTCAAAATAACCCAACGTGGCTTCTGCCAAATCACATGAATTTTTTCTTTATCTTTCACCAGACAAATGTGTAAACTATATGAATCATTCTGATTATATTCTCATCAAAAACACTTCTTTTTTCTTCTTCTTCTGCTTCTTCTTTGTACGGTTTGCTTTGTGGATTATTCTTTATGGATTCTTAGGCTGAGAAGTGGTGTATATGCTTTGAAAAAGCGATAGAAGATGATTTACCCAATATATAGATGTCCCACAGAAAATACTGACAACTACTGTAACATCAAAATACAAATGACAAAAGAGCAAATATAGATACACCAGAGTTGGTAATCCAGTTTGGTGATAAACCACCTATGTCTGAAGGGCAAAGTGCCCGAGAAAGATAATCCGTTAATATTAAAAAGTTAAGCAGTTTACATCGTAGTACTTATCTGTAAATCACGATACTACAGTGGCTCACATAGAGCTTAACTCTCTGATCGATCACCTAGGCTCCCCTAGATGTGAGACTCCCTAGATGTGAGACTCTCTCTCAAGTGAACTTAGGTTCCCCAAGTATGTTAATATTAACTTCTAACACTACGGTACCCGATAGTGTGTGAAACTCCTCTCACGGTGTATCTTTTCTCAAGTCAGTGAATTCCCTTCACCAAAACTGAGTCGAAGGATCCCCTTAAGACTGAGAGTCCCTTCTCCGATGACTATAACTTAGGCTCTCTCTAAGTCTATGATAACTTCAACGTGTTGCACTCCAATGGAAGAACAACTTGCACAGCGAATGGTTATCAAAGAACTATAACACATTCTGGAGCAAAAACAGTCGTTCACACCGAAAATCCTTGCGCAAACAGAATAATATATTCAGTTTTCCCTAAAAGATTAGCCGGCATTCATTTATTACCATATTTCAAAAAGGAAACAAATCCCAACAAAAAATAAGAAGGTCGCCAAACAATAAAAGAAAATATCGAGCTAAAAATTTTCGCTAGATATATTCAAATAAAGAAAGTATTATGCAGGAAAAAATTTCTGATATCAAAGTAAATGTTAAAGCTTTATTTGAGATATGTACGAAATCTCTACGTAAGAGAAAATTATATAGAGTGAATAGGCCAAACTCCAACCTGCTTCATTTGCTTCATAAGTTCATTTCACATTCGTAGCATTCTCAATTTTTCTCTCTTTTTTTTCTTCGATTTAATCATAATGGTTTTTGTCTTTTGCTATCCCACCCAGATTCCATAAGATCTTTCTCTATCCAAATCCTGTTCCCCTTCCATTCTTTTTCCATTTATTATTTCTTTTCAACGATATTCCAATTCAAACAAAACTTAACCATCATAGATTAAATAGACTCCAATCTAAAAATTTATGCAAATAAAATATTATAGTCGTTCTCACGAGACAACTCACTTTACTCTACAATATTTAAGTTTCAATGAACTAAATATTAACTTCTATATAGGTGGGTACACTATGGATTCAAGATTAAACTCATTTCATGATACTTAAATCCTTTATTAAACTCATAATCCTTATTGACCACTAACTATTAAGCTAAACCATTTTGTAAATTCTAATGCAAATCATTGTAATTTTGAAATAATACAATCTTACCTTGTGGTTCAAATAATTGAATAATATTGATATATGTAATATAATTATAAATATTACTCGAGTACTAAAAAGATGTGAAATTTTACGCAGATTGAATAGTCCTTAATTCTATAATGTATAAGAGCATATAACTTTTGTGAAAAAAATTTAGATTGAAATTCAAATAAATAATTATATACTAATTTTCGTTGAGTTATACTTAGTGAATTTTGTTGGTAGTTTATAGAACATCATCAAGGAATTATAGGCTACACATAAATTATTTACTTACAATTTCCAACTATTTTTTTAATTAAAAAGCTAAACTATAAGAGGAATGGTCCTAGGCCTATATGATTTTTTTTTAAAAAAAAAAAAAAAAAAAAAAAAAAAAAAAGACTGTTTTCGAGGATAGTAGAAGCTATAATAAAAATATAGTGGCAGCTGTGAAAAGATGCTCCAACCATCTAGACCCTAATTAGAAACATTTTGAGTATCCATTTTATTTAAATCTTTTAATTAAGGAAGAATGATATATTTGTCTAATTTATTTTTCAACCTATTGTCTCAATTCCTATAATGCATTCTAAATTTGGATTCTATTTTTTCAAAAACTTGATCAAAATATACAATTTTTTAGTACTCTAAAATGTGAGGGATTAATCTTCTAACTCAAAAGAATGTAATATACATTTTTTAAAACCAAAATGAAATATAAATTTTATTAGCTAAGTTATCTTCAAATTAATTCTACTATAAAATATATAAGATATTGGATATTTAATGTCTATTTTCTAGAAATTCCAAAATTATTGCAGTACTATTCTCATATTTAAATGAAAGAAAATAGTGAAAAGATTAATAATATGAAATAAATAGGGTTGTTCTCAAATATAGTAAAATGATCCAAACTATTTACAAATATAAAAAAATTTCACTGTTTATCAGCAATAAACCGTGATAGACTTCTATCATTGAGCGATAAACTGTGATAGACTTGCATCGCTTAGTGATAGAAGTCTATCGGAATTTGTTGCGATCTATCATTGATATACAGTAAAAAATTTATACATTTATAAATAATTTGATATTTTTTCTATTTATAATAATTTCTCAAATAAATATTCTTTTTTAAAAGTTAAGAGATAACATTAAGGTAAAAAAAGGGGATTATTTTTAAATATAGAAAAATGAGTCAAATTATTTACAAATATAGAAAAAAGACCGCGATAGAATTTTATCGCTGGAGCGATAAAAAACCATAGAAGACTATTTTAGTTTTTTTTTTTTTTTTTTAAGGACGTAATTGTATTTTAAACGTTTAAATTTAATTTAAAAAATTGCAACTTTTAAAATTAGAAAGTGTATTTTTCTTGAAATAATAAAGGGAAAGGAGGGGGAGATTAGGGAGGCCAAAAGGAAGAAAGAATATGGCTTTTGGGTGTTGGGAAATTATATATTCACATGCTTTTTGAAAAATAAATAAAGAAATTAAGATGGAAAAGACAGAAAAAGGCAGAGATGAGTCAGCTGTCAGTTGTCACCACGTAGGCCGAAGATCTACTCAACTCAACCCATGAAATCTTTCCTTTTCTCATAACTCAATGTCAAAATCAACACCTAAGAATTTTATTTATTTATTTAAATAATAATTATTATTATTATAAATTTTCCAACTTTTTCTCATTATAACTTATGTCTTCTTATAAGTGCTCCTTTTTCGGCATCTAAATCCTCTTTTTCATTGCACAAAATCTGGCTTTCTTCTTTTCAACCCCAAAAAATTAAAAGAAAAAAAGAAAAATGAAATTAGTTTCTTCGTTATTTACCTTATTACCCCTCCCTCTCCTATCTTATCCATTCACATAGCCTTTTCATGTTTACATCACTCTTCTCTTTTCAACCTTTTTTTTTCTTTTAAACTACTCCTTATTATTGTAAAACCTTCGAATTGCTTTTGTTTAAAGAAAAAAAAAAAAAACAGTGACATAAGGTAAAATATTATCATTTAGATTGTATTTCAAATTTTTAGGAGTCTATTTTTATATTTTATGAGCTTTGGGAAATAATATTTTTAATTGCAATGGTTTTTCTTAGTATGTTATATAAGGTGTGAAGATTAATTGTAATTGTATGATATATTAGGTTATATGGTATTTCTTTGTTTTCTCTGTCGATCAAGATATTCTCCCTTTTGCACAAGATGGAATGATTTAATCATAAAAAAAATGTGAGTATGAAATGCAATTAGATATATTTATTGGGAATATCAAAATTAATAATATCAATTAGAATAATTTGTAGTTTTTTTTAGATGAACTAATAAAATTGAGTATCTTAGAAAAAACTCAAAATAGAATCTATCTATTCTATAATTACTTCTTGCATCATATTCAATTTATAAATAGTAAATTGATAGAAAATTGTTAATCAATTGAATAATACCTTCAACTTCAAGAAAACATGGATTATGTTTACTTTTTGTCGTTTTAATTTTATTGGTTATTGTTCTACTATCAATTACTAAATAAATAGGCGATAACGTTTTAGATGTCTATTTATCTCGAGAGAGACATCCATTTAAGCCAAGACACATACATAGGCTAAACAAGACACAAGGTGCCCACTAAACTAAAAATTAAAAAAAAAAAAAAAAAAAAAAAAAAAAAAAAAAAAAGCTTTTCAAAACTAAAGTTTGTTTTCCTCTAATTTTTTAAAATTAAACTTATAAACATTACTTATATCTATTGATTATTTGATTTTGTTAGCTACTTTAAAAGAGTGTTTTTAAAATTTAAGCCAAGTTTTGAAAGTTAAAAAAAAAAAAAAAAGTAGTTTTTGAAATTATGTTTTCATTTAGAAAATTGGCTAAAAAAATTTAAACATTTAATTAGGAAAGATTAAGACCATGACAAAAAAAAGTTGTAAAAAAAATAAATACAATTTTCAAAAATCAAATAATTACTAAATGGAGTCTAAATTAGATATTTTACAACCGTTTTTTTTTTTTTTTTTTTTGTCTAGAAAAGACTCATTTGAAAACAAGTTAATTTTTTCTCAAAAAAAGAATTTAATTATGAGTCGAATTCTAAAAATAAAATACAAGTTTTAAAATAATTTTAGGTATAGCTTTAAGTGAATCCATCACTTTAACTTCAAACATCTAAGAGGTGTTTGAAGCATTAAGTTGAGTTATAAAATTAGTGCTTCGGGTGTAGAGTTGTTCACTTAGAATTTCTCCACAAATATGCAATAGAAAGAAAGAGGGAAAAATGGAATTTCTCAATAAATTTGTCAACTTCAGTAGTAAACGTCGTTGAAGTTGAGTTATTTAACACCAGATTATAAAGTCGGTGGACCAAACACCCTTATATCTTATTTGTAGCATCATATAAAATAAAATAATAATAATAACAAAAAGGAAAAGGAAAAGAGAGAAGAAACAACTACAAATGGACAAGAACACTAGAGGGATGTGGAAAATAGCTCATAGCAATTATCAAATTATGAGAAATTCACCAAAAGGAATTATAGTAAAAGACACTTTTTACAAATCATAGCATTTCTATTTATTGAATTTCATTTTCCAATTGTAATTAAAGTACTTAGGCATCCACCACCCTTCTCAATCCCTTTATTCTATTAATCAATTTACCCATCAATCTTAATAGATTGAAATAGATCTTTCATACCAATAATTAAAGGAACAAATTATAAATACAAATTTTCTTTTAAATCACAACTTCAAATTATCATAACCAATAGCCAAAAATAATTTGTAAAATGGATTTGTTTTTTCAAAAGGAAAATAAAAAAATAAAAAATCAACACTTATTCTCAATCATATGGGCACAAATTACAAAAAGGGTATTAATTATTGAGACCCCCCACTTCTCACATATGCATTGGGATCCATGTGTTAAATCACAAACTTCCAATGCCTTACTTAGGGACTTAGTGGCAAATTACATAAACCATATTATATCCATCAAATTAGTCATATCATATAACAAACCTAACAAACAAATTCAACACCAAAAACCAACTCATTCACCAATATGAATTTATCAAAATTGCATTATATATAACCAATAAAATTATGTGATGCCAATTGTTCTCATACAAAATGATGACGTAATATAAATTTCCATTATTTTAATAATAATGATGATAGATCTTTTAACATGTTAATTAGGATTGGATCCAAAATGATTTCATAGATCTTGATTTTCTCTCCACAGTAAAAAAATTTTTTCACTTTTCACTTCAGTCATTTAAGACAAAAAGGAAAAAAAAAAGGAGGGAAAAGAAAGTGAATTTTTACCATTTTTATTACTCAATGAAATTGTTGTTGTCTTTTTCATCATCTTCCTCTGTTTCTTTGCTGCAATCTTCCTCAAATTCAGACCCTTCTTTAGGACTATCCAGAGTTCTTTTCTCTTGTTCTTCTTCTTCCTCTAAACCCATTTCTTTTTTCCTCAATTCTCCACCATTTTTCTCGTTTTTCTCTGCTTTTGATTTCAATGTCTCTAACAGCTCTGCCACTGCTCTGTTTTTACAGCGACGGTTCTTTATAAGAAGCTCACTCACATCCGCCGGCGTCATCTTTGCCTTATCGATAACGTCTTTAATTTCATTTAAAACAGAGCAGTCGAGTTCGTGTTCTTCGTAATTTAAGTAATTCTTCATAAGTATCTTCAATGCTGAGAAAGAACAGTAACTCATGAAAATATGCATATCCATTCTCCCACTTCGAAGCAATGCAGGGTCAAGTTTCTCAATGTGGTTCGTTGTGAACACGAAAATCCTTTCACTGCCACAGCAAGACCACAACCCGTCGGTGAAATTCAGTAACCCAGAAAGAGTAATCGAATTACCACCGCCGTCGTCGCCGGAAATCGAACCATATCCTCCACCGCCACCGCCACCACATCGGAAATCCGGCAACTCGTAGTAGCTTCTCGTCCCGGAAGCGGAATTCTTCTTCTTCCGATCGGTGAGGTTGATGGAGCAATCAATGTCTTCGATGACGATGATGGATTTAGAAGTGGTTTTCATGAGAAGTTTACGGAGTTCAGAATTGTTGTGAACTTCAGTGAGTTCGAGATCGTAAATGTCATAACCGAGAAAATTCGCCATTGCAGCTATCATACTGGATTTACCAGTTCCAGGAGGGCCGTATAAGAGATAACCTCTTTTCCAGGCCCGTCCTGTCTGTTGGTAAAAGCTTTGGCCGTTAGCGAAATCTTGAAGATCTTCCATAATCTGTTGTTTCTTAAGTGGGTCCATAGCCAATGTGTCAAATGTGCTTGGATGTTTAAATGGCACCGACTCCCATGGATGGCCTCTCGAATCCAACGACCCACCGCGTGAATTTGTATAAAGAAGCCGCTCTTGATTCTTGCGACGGATTTCTTCAGCTCTGTCCATGACGAAATCAAGATACGAATCTAAAATCAGGGGGTTATCTTTTTTCTTGATTCGGAGAGTGAATCCCCTTTTTTCATCTGGCAAAGGGCGCCATAGATAACCTTGAGCTTGTCTCTGAGGACGATGTTGTTCCATTGGACGTTGACGCCATTGAAGGAATCGAGGATGCAGTCATTATTGGAGAGGCCGAAGGTGATGGCGCTGGAATTGAGGGCGCGCGTGAGACTCAATCGATTGCCGGAGATGGAAACAGAGGAGCTTAAGTAGAGCTGGACAGCGTTGTAAAGCTCGTTGGTGTTGACGCCGTCGATTTCAGTGATGTCGAAGTAGACATAGGAGGAGAAACAACGGAAGATTTGGTTGAAGAGTTTAACGGCGGCCGAAAGGAGCTCCGGCGGAAAGATGGCTTGGAGGAGAGTTTGACAGAAGGCTAAAACACCAAGAAGAGAAGCGAGAGAGGACCAGTATTCCTTCATAGTTGAAAGAAAGGAAGAAGGAAGAAGGAAGAAGGAAGAAGGAGAGTTTGAGTAAGAAAATAAATGGGTTAGGGAAATGGAAGAAGATTTTATAGAGGAGAGAGAAAGAAAGGGTTTAGAGAGAGAGTGAGTGGAGGATGTGGGGAATTGGCTGGCATTGGCAATGGCAAAGAGAGGGAACTGGAAGAAAGTAAAAGGGAAAACAGCAACAGAAGAGGGGAAAAACAAAAAGGGTTTTTGGAGTTTTGATAGGTAGCGATCATAGTTGGGTCCCACTTTTTGGTTAAGTGATTTACAGTCAAGTTTTTTTTTTTTTTAATATATATTTTTAAAAATACGAAAAATAAGTAAAACTATTTAAGATAGTTGTGATAGGATCTATAATGATAAATAATGATAGAAGTCTACTATCAACATCTATTAATATTTTTTTTACTATTTTTTTTTTTATGTGAAAGTTTCCTTTTTTTTTATATAGTGTAATTGAAAATTTTGACGAACATAAATAGATGAGACACTAACTAGCTATCTAAAAATTTGTGATATAAAATAAATAAATAAATAATTTTACATATAAAAAAATGTTAAATTATTTATCGAAAATATTAAAAAAAAACATGATAGACATTAATAGACTTGACTATGATAAATTTTTATAAGCGTCTATCACAACTGTCTAAAAATTTTGCTATTTTGTATAAATAGTTTTTCTTATTTTTTTATTTGTAAAAATTCTCCTAAAAAACTAAATAATAAGTCAATATTATTTCGGTTAAAAAAGCCTCAAATTGTTTTTGTAACTTTTTTTTTTTTTAATCTTTAAACTTGTTTACTCTGTTCTTCACATTTGTAATTATTTCTTTGAACATTCCAAAAAATCATAACTATTTTTTTTTAAATAACTAAAAGAAAAAAAGTTTTTGCTTTGGAGCAAATAGAATAAAATAAATGAGACTAATATTTTGATTGAAAATAGTTATTGATTTCATTTTTCCTTTTTCCTTTTTTTTTTTTTTTTTTTTTTTTTTTTTTTTTTTTTTGAACTTTATGTTGTTAGTACAATGTTTGGATCCATAGAAATATCTCTGTCCCTAAGAATCTCTACATGTGACCTATCCAACATGTCAATCTTGTGCACAAGTACTCTTTTCTTGAAGGTTCACCCCAATTAGAGACTCTGATACACATTTAAAAAGCCAAAAAAACTTGCAAGAGTCAAAAATTCATTTTAATCTTAAATATTGGGTTAAAAAATATTTTTGGTCTTTAAACATTTAAACATTTACGATAATAACAATTTAGTCCTTAAACTTTAGTTGATAACGATTTATTTTTTGTACTTTCAATTTTGTAACAACTTATTTTTTAAATATTAATAAATAATAATTTGGTCAGTATACGTTTCAATTTGTAAAGTACAAGGACTAAATCGTAACTTATTAAAGTTTAAAGACTAAATCGTTGTTTTTAAGAAAAGAACCTAAACTTTATAGAACAAAATTAAAAATTATCAACCAAGATATACTAGTGTTTTATCGAATAAATTTCTATAGGATATAATATAGCTATATAAGTTAAAGTATCAATTGTTAGTAAAATAAGCTTTTGTATATAATATTAACACATAACTCAGCATCCATGCTGACAAACTAAAATATATATTATTAAATTCTATAATTGCAATAAAGATAAGAATCAATAATTCCTAAAAGAGAGAGAGAAATCAACATTGAGCCATATATATAATAAAGGTTTTAAATGTGATAGCACTTAACAGGTTTCTTTCTTGAAAACTAAATTGTTAAAATAATAAAACTATACCAACAACGTGTTGGAAAGTTTAACAACATTGTATAAGTTCAAATCAATGCCCTTCTTATTTTGAAAGTATTTAAGTGTTCCTTCATGCAACTTTATCATAGAATAAACAAGTATCATTTATCTTATTTTAAAGATAAAGTATGTAAAACCTTATAGAATTGGAAGGGACACTTATTCTTGAAACCTGGCAAAGAAGTGTTAAATCAGTAGTTCGGACCATTCTAACCTACACTCTTTCTTGTTTTAAACTGCCTACAGGATCTTGTCGCGAGCTTAATCGAAAATGGATCGAATAAAAGCAACAAAACTCATTGAGTTAATTAGAAGTGTATGACTTACCCTAAGGAGAAAGGAAAAGGTGGTTTAGGTTTCCTTGATATCCATCTTTTCAATCAAGCGTTGTTGGCCACACTCTTGGCGCATCTTAGAAAGAGAACATTCTCTAGTTGTGACTCGAACGTTAAAGGCTAAGTACTTTCCAAACTTTTCTTTTCTTCATGCAAGTCTAGGCTATCGTCTTTCCTACACACGACGAAGAATTTTACAGGATCGCAAGCTAGCTCTCAAAAGTGGTCGATAGTTGAACAATCGACATCTATTCTAATAAATTAACTTTTCTGCCTGAAGTATGTAAGTGTTATTAGGAGTATTGCCATTTGTTTTTCACTTCGTCAAGATCGTTTTTTCTGACATTGTGAAAAAGGAAAAAAAAAAAAAAAGAAGGTATATACTCTGTCAAGAGTGGTTACAAGTTGGCTCAACCCTTAACTGTGGAAGCATCTTCCAACTCTATATTGTCACGAGGTGAACATTTTCCCGTTTTGGGTTGAATCTTACTCC
The DNA here is from genome assembly GCA_002890555.2 of Lagenaria siceraria. Taxonomy (NCBI): domain Eukaryota; kingdom Viridiplantae; phylum Streptophyta; class Magnoliopsida; order Cucurbitales; family Cucurbitaceae; genus Lagenaria; species Lagenaria siceraria. Next base: position 21,400,509 of record CM016492.1, on the reverse strand, counting down.
AAAATGATTTGAAATCTCTTAGTTGAGAAATGTCGTTAAGCAAATGATATTCAAGTTTTCGTTGATGCCATTCGAGATCTCCATTTTCATGGTTTTCTGTCCATGGTCTCCTGTGGGTCAACTGCAGGTATAATTTTGTTGCGTACAGTTTAGGTACCCGTGCTTGAAGTTTTCGATATTTGGCTGTGTGGCTTGAAGACCATCTTCAAGAGTAGACTCTACTCTTCTTTCTTACTCATTTAGTCCTTAAGTTACTTTGATGTAGTTTCTTTTGCTTCCATTTGTTGTATATATAAATAATGTATTGCATATTAAGAGAATTCTAATGATAATATAATAATAATAGTGACTTTTAATATATGTTTCATTTATATATATTAGCTTTTCTCTATTTCAAAAAAAAATATATAGTTTTCTCAAGGGTCCGTTATGGTTCTAGTTCATTCTAGAACAGCATCTTATTAAAACAAATTATCAATTGAATGTTGCAAGAGGAATATATACCACAATTGTATTAATTTATACTTCAAGAAAAAGAAAAAACAAATTGTATTAATTTTATGATAAGCTGGACTTTAAACGTATTGATGAACTCGGCGTGATGTAAATTATTTAGTGTACTTTAGAAATAACTGTCCTATATTGTTTAAATAATAATAATAATAATAATAATAACAACTGTTCTATATCAATTAGAAAATTAATAGTCGTCCTTTATATGTATAAAAAAAAAGTTAATATATTTTCTTGATATCAATGTGATGAATACTACATGGAATTATTAATATTTTTTTTAAAAAAAATACATTTTAACCAAAGATAATTTTTAAAAATAGAAAAGTAGGGGAAACTATTTACACAGAATAGCAAAATTTTTAGATAGTTGTGATAGACGCGGATAGAAGTCTATCAGGGTCAGAAATCTCACTAATAGATGCTGATAGAAGTCTATCAATGTCTATCAGTGTTTTTTTTTTACTATTTTTTGTAAATAGTTTGACATTTTTTTCTATTTGTGAAAATTTTCATTTAACCAACTGAGTTATTGTTAAGTTAAATAATTAATTTTACATTATGAGAATAGTTTATGGCATTTAAAAATAATATTTTATATAATGTATGTAAATAATTAATCAAACATAAACTCCGAGTAAAAAATAAACATATAAGTATTTAACTCTTGGAGTTTTTTTAGTAGAACTCTTTTTTTATTATTAGTACAACAATTAAGGAAATATGAATCATAAACTTTATGATTACTAACACACTCAGATACTAATTAAGCTATGCTCGTTTTGGTTTTTGAGTAGAAGTAGTGGGTTATATATATTTGATGTTTTGATAAAACATTAAAATTTTAACTACTGATAGAAATGGGTAAATTAAATATTGAAATGTAGGACTCATATTTCTAACTATAATAGAAAATATAAATGGCTTGTATTACACTTATGTTAAAATCATTATTATATTGAAAATGTGCTTTGTGCACTAAGTCACTTTGATGAGAGAGAGAATAATGTTAGATAAAGTCTTGTTTATTTTTTTTTTTTTTTTTTTTTGGCAAAGTGTAAGTTATAGAGATTATATTCAAATAAATTAACTTTTGAAGCATTTGGGAAAGGCTGAAGATTGAGATCTTCATTCCTCTTTTCAAAGTCAAATGGATGGCAGCAATTAGGTTCCAAATCAATTACTTAATGCATTAATTATTTGGGATTTTGTTCACTCTTCTCTATCTTTTTTTCTTTCCCCTTTTTTACCAAAAAAAAAAAAAAAAAGCTTTTAAATTTCGCTAATATTAATGATTTTGAGTGAATTTTGATCCAACATAATAAAGTAAAAAATCAAGATAAATAAGATAAGATTTGATCTGATTTGCATGGTATTAAGAAAACATGATATCCAACTTCTTCTATAGTTTTATGGAGTCCTTTTTTCTTTGTTTTGTCGGTCCTCTCTTCTCTATAATATTTGAGTGTCAAGGAAAGAAACTCGTAGGATATTAAATCTTAAGTAGGTGGCCACCATAGATTGAACCCCACCCTCTTAGGTCTTTGACCTTTTTTAATATTTATACTACCACTAGGTCAATCCATGATGATTAGTTATGCTAACATTAATTTGAGTTTTTTGATTTTAATACTAATTTTAAAAATTAACAAAGTGATAAGTATGTGTGTGTCTTTTTTTTTCACTTTTGTTTTTGGCAAAACATTCATCTTATGTAGGTTGTAATTACATGACTGATACAATGAATTGTTTTTCATTATTAATTTTAATTTCCAAAATTGTTACATATTTCTTATAATTGAATTTGGAGTAGTTAGGAATGTCTAGAAGTATTTTTTTTTTTTTTTTGTACATTTCACATTAAAAGTTATTGCCTATGTGGATGTTTGACCATCTCCATAAATGAAAATATTGGTAGATTTAACATTTGCAAATTGGTATCAATCTCATCTTTAAATTATTCTTTTTTTTTTTATGATCAATCTCATCTTTAAATTATTCTTTTTTTTTTTTATGGTCCACTCTTAGGATGTTGTTTAAGAAGCATCAATTATTAGGTATAGTCTTAGAGGTAACATAAAAACAATTAAGACAAAAGCATTAAAAAGGAAGAACAACAATGTAGAATAAATATATTAAAAAAATAATTACGATTTTGGTCCATGTACTTTAAGTTTATTTTAATTTTTTTTTTTTTTTGTTATCAGCATTTTCACTCTAAATTTTAGAAACATTTTTACATATTATATTTCCTTGTATTAAAATTATTATTATTGTTTAGTCAATTTTGAAGGATTAAATTGAATATTTTTTTTAAAGCCAGAGATTAAAATTAGACATTTAAAAGTATCAAAGACTGAAATTGAACAAACCTCAAAATACATGTTATTTTAACTCAAAAAAAATTTATTACTGTCATATTTAATCATATATAGGTTAATTTTGTTAAAAGAAAAGTTAAATCAATACAACTATTCAAGGATGCTTTACTCACTACATATTAATAAATATTTTAGAAAATAAACTAATATTAAGCAGTACTTTTGATTTATAATAAGAAGTTATCCTAATAACTTTAATGAGAGTCGATTAGAAGATAATTAACTCATTGAATCAATTAAAGGTTTTTTTTTTATAATTAAAAGTTAATCAATTAAGGGTTGTTTTAAATTTAGAAAATGAGTCAAACGGTCTATCGCGGTAGATAGTTAAATTTTTAAGTTGTTTTTAAATATAAAAAAATGAATCAAACTATTTACAAATATAGAAAAATGTTACTGGCTAACGACAATAAACAACAATAGAAATCTATCACTTAAAAGGAATAGCCAGTAAAAATTTTCTATATTTATAAATAGTTTGATATTTTTTCTGCTTATAGTAATTTTTCTAAATTTTTCTATGTTGGTAAATAATTTTACATTTTTTCCATTTATAATAATTTTTCACAAAAATGTTGTTGGTTGAAATTAACTTTCGGATAATATTAAAATAAAAAAATTGAAAGAAAGAGATAGAAGGACCGGATGTGTTCTAAATTTTAATATCTTTAAATAGATAGGAAAAAAAAAAGAGTACAAAATTTTAGAGAGGAGATAATATATAAAATCAAATATTAGTTAAGTTTTATATAATTATTAAATAGAAGCAATAGAAATGGACAAATTAAAGGAAGAAGAAGCTAAAAAGGAAGAATATTAAAAATTAAAAAAAAAAAAAAAAATGGTTTTATAGGAGAGAGGCTAAGGCTAAAAACGCCATGTGTTTGTGGCCTGTCCCGAACGACCAAGGCAGCCACGTGTAATGCCCTAATCTGGCTACCTTTGTTTGTTGTAAGCTTAATTAAATAATTATATTATAATTAAAAAAGTTTAGGGTTAATTAAAATAGAGTTAGGTACTATGGATTAAGATGAAGATTGATTAATGGAAAGGTCCAACCACTACAGTGTTTACTAACACACTTCTTTTGGGTGCTTTGGATCTGATTCTAATTTTAATTTAACTTAAGATCCATTAACAATTTATCATTTTTAATAATAACCAATGTGGTGTTATCTCAATAATAATAATAATAATAAAACCCCAATGTGTATTTAAATATTATAATTTTATGCCAACTTATTTTATTTTAAGATTTTTTTTTTAATTTAAAAAGTTCTGCTGTATTTTAAGAAATTATTAAATGGCATTTTATAAGTTGGAAAAAATTTGTGCGGACCAATTTTTTAAATTAAATGTGTTAGGTCAAAGATTGTGTTCAGGTATTTTCTTAGATGAAACATGAGGACTACAAATTTTGTTAATACACTTTATTTATATATATAAATGTGTTAGGTCAAAGATTGTGTTCAGGTATTTTCTTAGATGAAACATGAGGACTACAAATTTTGTTAATACACTTTATTTATATATATAGTTTTTAATGGTTATTCAAACTGTGAGAGAATAATACTTCATCCACTCACCATCATTTTATATTTTTAATACTTAAAAATGTTAGAAGTGAGCATTGCCCATCAAATAAATAATATGTAAGGACAGTTGCAAATATAACGATCAGATTTAAAATATTAGCATGTATAGTAATATTTTTAAAAAATTACAAATATAACGAAGTTTATAAGCGATAAAAAATTACAAATATAGCAAAGTTTATAAGCAATAAACTTCTAACGCTGATAAACTGTTATGGTTTATTAGCGATAGACCACCTAGACAATAAAAGTCTATCAGTGATAGAAGTCTATAACTGATAGACTTTGCTATATTTGCAATTTTTTTAAAATGTTGCTATACACTTAGTTATTATCCCTAAAATTGATACTCATTACCATTACCCTAATATGTATGAATTAAGAGATCCGTTATTTGATTCTTTCATTCATATCTTTAAAAAAAAGCATAAGCCTAATAAATAGTTAAATATTTAATTTTATATATGATATGTTTTTAAACTTTTAACTACATGTGGTATTTTTTTAAGAATTTATTAGATATAAAATTGTAATATAAATATTTGTTAACCTTTTTTTTTGAGTTTAAAAGACTTAGGTTAACTCAGACTTCAAAAGAAATATCTAATGGGTCTCTAAACTTTCAAGATTATTTTTAGAAAATTGTCTAATAAGTCATTGAACTTTTCATTTTCATGTATAATAGGTTATTGGCATATTCAAACTTTCAATTTAATGTCTAGTAAATTTGTGAATTTTAAAATGTCTAAATGTGAATGACCTACTAGACACAATACAAAAATTAAAGGACTTATTGGACACGATATTAAAAGTACAATAAATTATTAAACACTTTATAAATTCGAGGAATCAAATATACGAAAACTGAAAATTTTCAAATCTAAAAAAAAATTGATCAGAGACATAAGAGCTAAAGACAATTTGAATTTTAGTTTATGTTTCAATATTCAACTATGTAATAGGTAAGGATATTTGGAAGTAATTTTGAAATTGTTAAATTTACTCTTTTATCCTCAAAATCACTCAAAACACTTACCATTCAAAATTAATTTCATATTTTAAAATGTAATTTTCATGAATGGAAATTAATTTTGAATCATTAAAAAGTAGGTTTTATATTAATTTAATCATGAAAATTAGTTTTAAATGTAATTTTCATTTCACTCTAGAATTAGGCATGTTTGGAAGTGATTTTAAAATAGTTAAAATCATTTTTGTCATTTTTAAAATTACTCAAAAACACATTTTAATCACTTAAAATTAATTTAATTTTTAATTTTACACTTTTAAATGAATAATCAAAATTAGCTTGTGAAAGATTAAAAATATATTTTATAGTAGTTTTGAAAATATAAAAATAATTTTAATTATTTTAAAATAACTCTCAAAGGAAAGGAAGAAATAGATTAATAGAAGCTGACACACCACACAAGTGATAGGAATCAAATCTCTAATATATGATGTCGTCACTTTTGTTTTCTTGTGTTACTTCCAAATAAAAATAAAGTGATATTATTATGATTTAATTTCATTGGTTAAATGGTGACCCCTTGCTCTTCCTCTTCCTCTTCCTCTTCCTCTGTTACTGCCACTGTCACTGTAACAGAGGGTCTGAGAAAGGGCTCTCTGTCCAAAGCAAAAAGCTAATAGCAAAGATCCGAATCATTCATTCAATTGGGTTTCGACCCAAAATCCAAAATCCAAAATCCAAAATCCACTCTTTCTTTCTCTCTCTCTCTCATTTCTCTCAGTTTTTCAGTTTTTGTGATAAAAAAAGGGGTCAGATGGCAGAGGTGTGCAATGGAACAGAGGAACCCTTTTTGGGTCTTTTTAATTTAAAACAACACTTTGCAAGTAATCCTTTACTTTACCTTACCCACCACGCCAATACACAAACACACGTAAACCCACAACAAACAAACAAACAAACTACTCATAGGCCACAGCCTCACAAGACACAAAATAAGCTAAAAGACAGAATCTTTCTCAATAATAATGCCTCTCTCTCTCTCTCTCTCCGTTGATGTTATTAGGAAGCAGAAGCAGAAGCAGAACAGTTGTGAATGGTCCTTCTTTCCCTAATCTCTAGCTTCTTCCCATGCCTACACTACACTACAACAAACCCATTCATTCTCTAAATGCTTTCTTGTTTCAATTTTCAACCAATCAAAACCCACCCCCCAATTTCACTTCTATCCCATACATTGAACAAAAAAAAAAAAAAACTATTACAACTATTTCACCAATACCCATAATTTCACTTCTCCAATAGCTTTTAATTTTGAAAATTTTTTAAAAATAGAAAAATAATCGAAACTATTTACACAAAATAAATTTTTAGATAGACGCAAATAAAAATCTATCAATGATAGAAGTTTATCAATGTCTATTAATATTTTTTTTTTATTTTCTGTAAATAGTTTGACATTTTTTCTATCTATAAAAATTTCTCTTTATTAAACAATGAATTTAGTCATACTAAGCTGTACCATCTGAAGTAAAATATGGTTGACTGTTATTTTGTGTGCTAAAAATAAAATAACATGATTTTTTTTTTGTAAATAAAAATCTTCCCATGTAATTTACCGATATATAATTTTCCCGACCATATGATGAAGTTGGGAATATCAATGAATGAAAGGTGTAGACCAAGAAAAACATCCATAGTGATGTGTGGAGGAGTGTACAATTATATAAAGGTAGAAGAAGATGCTGAACCCATTCGATGTTCACATTATTCCCGACACTAGAAAATGAAATTTGAACAATACAAGAATAATACAGAACCGAGTGAAGTTTTATGATTTTGAAAGCAACCTGAAGCTGGAGAGAACTTAGCACTTATGCGACATCAAAGTGAATGGCAACATGGGACTTGCAAGCAAAATGTTGCTCCTAAATATCCCTTTTTTTTCTTTCCAAAATTGGTTCCTCTAATCCTAGTTATGCCTCGAAATAATATCTCATGAATACACGGAAGAAAACCTCTTCCAAACACAAATTGTGAAATTCCATAATGAATACTTTGGGGAAAATCATAATGAGACCAAAGTTATGGATGTTTGATTCACTTGAATGATCTTGCTGGTTCCTTAGATCAAGGCTTCAGAGCAATAGCAAGGCCTAGCTTGGGAGATTTATCGTTAGCTTTTGAGTCGTACTCAGCTGACAGAGTTACCAATGATTTTGGCCTCCATTCTCGCTGGTAAATCATAGCAGCTTTTCCTTTGTCGGAGAATCGTGTTTTTATAAGCGTGACTGGATCCAGAACATGAGAACTTCCAATGGTAAAGGAGTTTTCGAAGGTGGAGAACCTGTGAGTCATTTCGGCGGCCACCATGGTCTCATTAAGGGGATCCAATGAATGAATATAAGATGCCTTCAGAGCCTGTCCTTTGTCAGTCCTGCGTCAACATTGCTTACTTTTAGTTTATGAGCAAAAGCCAGATAGAAATAGGGGAATGAAATCAAATTCAACCCAACACCCAAAGTGAGTTTCCAAGGATTTACTAGTTTGTTCACATACTAGGAGCCACAATTAGTGATTAAGTAGAACTTACAGCATAAGAGCCGCAGAAAAGTCTGACTTATTCAAGCTGATTCCAGCATTGTATTTTGTGAATGAAGCAGAAGTAGTATCAAATCCCACATCACCACCTAAACTAAAATTCTTACTACCGATTGCAGCTGAAAATTCCAAAAGTGGACTAGGGTGGAGACCAATACTGGAATCAATGGCTGCATGAGGGTGGAAGTACTGAATATCCAGCTGCAGAATGCCATACATATAGTCATTCTCATTATCATAAAATTCCAGCTAGTATTCTGTTTACAGTCAATAAATCAGATAATTCCAAGTACAGAGATCATATGCAGGATACTGTTGTGCTTCCCACAATCCCAAGTTTTAACATTAAAAAGCTGCAAACATGTTGGTAGAGCAGCAATCCCCAGGTTATGTAGGATATAATACTCTGAATCAATATGGTTTAGGACATATAGACCAATAGAATCAATTTCAGAAAAAAAAAATATATATATATATATATATATTCAATGAACTTGTGTCAAGCTTTTCCAACATGTCCAATCACGTTTGAAGTGAAAAAAAAATAACACCATATCACAGAAATTGAATTTTGGTTAGATTGATATGTAAATGGAGGATTTGAGTGATCAGTAAGTATCAGGGACTCAAGACACCAACACTGGACCTGTTACACCAGAACTACATGGAATGAAGGGTGTTTTCAATTGAAACTGCTACTTCGTAATCTATATAGATAGATTTGGTTTTCGTTTCCTAAACCACCAATTGAGGAGTAAAATTATTTATTGATAATGAAAAGAAATACTTACAAACTATTCATTTTTTTACACAAGTTGCAATTTGCATCACTTCTTTTATAGTTAACTGGTCTATTACAATTGGTCAACAATCAAATTATTTTCAAATATTTATTTCATGCAATAGTTGATCAGATAATTTAATCTGAAAAGCACCAAGTCATTATGTTATGAAACTGCAAACATGGAGATGTAAGCTATTGTAGTCTAGGAGTTAATTTTCTTCAGCTACATAATCAGATATTTGTCCAACTTGTTTTAAAATTTCTCAAATTTGAACATCAACGGTGATGATTTATTTCTTTTAATAGAAAAAAATATCCATACATTTCACAAACCTTGCCAGACTTGTGATCAGGTACTCTGAAGCTAAGCGTGGCCTTGGTAGTTGGTAAGATATCAGTCACGGTCACTTTTGTAGAAACCTGAAAATGTTAATTCAGTAAAATATCGTTGCCTTTTGGCTTAGACCTTAACAACTATTTTCTTGAAAAGTATAAATAGAAAATTTAGCAACTTTGCAAGGCCCCCCCAAAAACAGTAGCATAGGCCTACATGTAAAGTTCATAAAAAAGTTAAAAAGTAGTCACAAGGACAAGATGTTAGTCATTACATTTGAATAAGTATCAACTTTCACATCCACGGTTGTCTTTCCACTCTTGTACAGGGTACTGATGTCACCAATAAAAATTTGATCCCGCTTCAAACCTGTAGCAGTTAGTCCCTGCATTATTGAATTCAATTTGGGAAGATTAGATCAAATAGGTTTGTAAAGTTGGTTAAAGAAAAGCTAAAATTGCATTTAGGAAGAAAGCCAAATCTCGTCATCATGCACAAATATTATATTCCTTCACATTTTGGATGAATACTGATGAAAAGAAAACGGCATATAGAGCACTACGGGGATCACTAGTGTAAATGATCCCAAAAATTAAATTGAAACAAAGGAAAACTAAATAAATATAAAAGAATGAGAACAGATAGGATAGAAGCCTATTTAGGAATGAAGTTTTGTCTAATATTCAATCGTCATGCTATTTCCTGGATTTAGTTCTAAACATGGGGGGGACATAATCTGTTAGTCAAAGTGCTAAAGCAATTTTGTGAGAAAAATTATAGTCCACCGCGATTAACTAGTATTTCTCACATAAGTTGCCAAAAGAAAATAGGAAAAATGATGGCTTTAGAGGCTAAAAGAACCATACACAAGAACAATGGTGGTCGCACGAATGTAGATATACAGATCAATGAAACTCTTGATCATAAACCAAATTGATGAAAGTTTTCCATGCCTGATACTGATGCAGATAAAACTCCAAAGAAATTTATAGAATTGAATATAATAAGTTAATAAGCCTGGGAAACATAGGTACACATAGAACAAACAGATGAGTTTTCATAAATTTGACCTGTTTGCTCAGTTAACTTAATATCTACACATTTCAGATGCATAGATGAAATCGGTAAACTACCATACCATCAATCACAAACTCACAAAAGAGAGACATAGTCAACCAAAATAAGGGCATTTCAGCTCGAAAGTTTCGAAGTTACAGAGCATATCAGCATCATTGAAATAGTTAAACAGGATACCACATTTGATATTCAGGAATATATGGATACGAATAGGGAAGACCATTTAATCACGAGAAAGAATCTAATGAATTGGAACCAAGAAATACCATTCCATCGGAGTTCGGTAGTGACAAGGTAAACTTGTGATCGAAGTTGTAGTCTTTAGTCAAGAGGTCTGCAAGGTCACCGTCAAAGTAAAAGTAAGCTTTGGAAATTACAGCTATGCCAAGCTAGAGCATCAGACATGGATCCATGTTTCACATCAGATAGAATAACAGCATATAATTATGGCATTTAAAAAATATATATACTAAAAGCAATTTTCATTGAGAAAAATAGAAGAATATATGGGTACAAGTACTAATAGGGAAGACCAGTCATTAGTATCATGACTCATGCGAGATATTAAGAACCACTAAAACATTCTTTTTGTGAATAGCATGGAATGATAGTAATAGTCATTGAAACAAACCCTTGATCCAGAAAATATACAAAATTGAAACAAGCCACCTATTAAGAGAAAATTAATTAAAGAAATAGAAACAAGTCAACATAAGCATCTCAAATGCACAGGGAAAAATAGATAATGTATGTACCTCTGGCCTTTTTCCCAATATCTGAAAATGGCGCTGGAGGACTGCCCATGATTCCACAAATTGGTCAAAGTTTATAAGTTCCTGGAAAACATATTTAAAAAAGAAACAATTAACGGTACAGATTTATACCATAATTAGGCCAAGCATAGATTTTAGGGAAGAAAAGAGCACAAACAGTTAAACACTGTGTCAATCAAATTGATATAGCAGAATAAATATTAAAAGAAAGAAGAAAAAAAAAAGGAAACCAACAGTCCAAATTTCTTCCAGGTATGGACCTCTTAAAAAATAAAAGAAACCCCATATAAGTGGAATAAAAGCCATGTAATACCTTGCAGATGGCAATGAGATACTGATATATATAACATGTGTCTCAGATTTATTAGAAGTTTATAATAATTACAGATGCTACACTTCCATTCTATATTCTCATTTCCTTAGGAAAAGAAAAACAACAAAGTTTGATCATTGGACGTTCATGCACAAAGCATTAACCATGTAGACTAGAAACACAAGGAAGCAACAAGCTGAGGAATAAAAGAAAGACTTAGGGTCTCACATCATTTTCACCATCCATTGACAAAAACTTTGGATAGAGAAAACAAGGGAAGCTCCCCAAGCCTACTTGAGTAAGCCCAGGGCCTAAATACTTTTAAAGAAGAAGTTCCTTGTGACAAGATGATTACAAACCCAGCAGAGCGCAACATACAAGTGGGGGGAAAATCTTCCAATTCAAGCAATGCACATCAGTAAGTAACCTTTGGGATCTTGGTTGATCAACCTCTTTCTTATACGGCTTTTCCTACTTTCATTCAAAATGTCCCATGAGATGGCATTTTACAAATTAACAAGGAAATTCCCCACCATGTTTTCTTCTTGACACAACAATATGACTATAGCATCTTTCAACCTCTACGAGAATGTAATCTAAGAAGCAATCTAAAATCAATGGTAAAAACTCTGCATTTCAAAGCATTATAGATAAAATGTCGTTCTGAAAACTTTGAATCCTTTTCATTTCACAAAGGCCACTTGGATTTCCAGGACACCGTTAACAAACTAAGGTCCCCCTATCATACAGAAAGGAAACTAAAATCTCCATTTCAATAGTCAGCGGTTCTATGATTGAACGACGCATATCGCTAAATTGAGATAAACTGGTTTATACAAATTAGAAAAACATTATAAACGAAAAAGCAGGCTGAAGATCAAACAAAACGAGAATTACCTAAACCTAAGAATGACAGTAATGAGGCAATACACAAGGTAAACGTCTAGCTTAAAATAAATTAACAATTGGTTCGCTGAAGGGCGATTGATTTCCAAGTATTCGCATGTAACCTCGAATCAGCTAAGTAGGTAGAGGATTTCAACATCAATACATCGGAAAATAGTAAAGAAAATGACATACCCGCCGCGAATTAATCGAAAAGGTTTCGGAGCAGGAATCGCCGACAAGCCCCGAGTCCTGAAAGCCCTAGAGAATAATGATATCACCACACTGTATCAACTATCATTAACGAGTGTGCACGGTTCGGTTCGGTTAAACCCGTTTTTTTTCGGGTTTGCTTGCGTCCCAGCCCAAATAAAGTTGGAAAGTGATTGAGGTGGCGCAACAAAAACTCAAAAGATTTGATACCGTGATGGGCGACCGGCGAACTACGAAGGGAAGAAGGTGCACGTGCGCGGTGCTGCGGCTGCCGTCTATGGGTGAAGGGAAGAGCGATGGCTGCGTCTGACTGAGGACTGCTCGAGGCTTGAGGGAATCTGATGGTTTTGGGTGGCTGATCATGCCTATTTGGAGACCCGTATTAAAATGAGTTTAAATTATAATTTAATTTAAAATTTATGTGTTGGATTGAGTATTTTATACTCAATTTATAATATTAAATTCATTTTATTTTGAAAGTTTTTAATTAAATTCTCTTTTTCAATGTTTCATGTTACACTGTATTTCAATACTTCTCTGATTCTCCATAATCTTGATTACATTCCAACCTTCCAAACAGTCTGTTAGAGTTTTCTTTTTCAAATTTGTATAGAAAATTTAGTCAAAATCACCATATTATAAACTTAATTCCATAAAACTCCACAACTTTGAAAATTTATATCTATATTATATTAAATTAAAATAGATTATAATGAGAATCTTTATATACTTATTTTGTCCTTATATTTTTAGTAAATTTCTATGTTACCATTTTTGTCGACAAAATAAACTTCTTTCTTCTTTTTTTTTTTCAAATTTAGGTGTCCATTCAAAAGATGATAGATGTGACCTTTTTCTAATTTTTAATTCTCAAAATATATGTATACATTTAAAAATTAAAGTTTTATGTTGAATAGTTGTAATTGGTGTTGTCGGGATGTAACTCTTCGAGTGTATGTGTTTGATGAGCACCAATTGATGAGTTGATAAAAATGACATTGTTACTATTCGGAGGGTGGTGGTTACGCATTGAACAATTATTTCCTTTCACGTAGGTGTAAAATGTATATATAAAAGAAACAAAAATTAAAATGTGTGGTTATGTTCTTAACTAAAAATATATATTTTATATAATTACAATTTAGAAAAAAGATAATATTTTTAAAGAGACAAGTTTGAAAGTTAAGAAAGTTTATTTGTATATAAAAAAGTTTAACATGTACATAAATTAACTGGAAATCTTAAATTTTTACTTAAAAGTTAGAATAAAATTTTCAAAACAGTAAAAAAAATCGAGATGGCCGGATTTCAAAATAAATAATTTTTTTAAATACAATAAATGTAAAGGAGAAGATGGAACCTTTGACCTCTAGGGATGAGAGCATGTCAATTCCACCGAGTCAACTTTGGCCAAAAGAAATTATTAGTTTTTAAATTAAAATTTTTAATCTATTATATTGATTTTTTTAAATTAAATATAATTTTAATTTTTTAAATTCTATTATTAAACTTTTTCCTAACTTTTATGGAGATTAAAACAAACTTCAAATAATATTTAGTTATGAAAAATGATATTTAAACACGAACTAAATATTTTTTAACCACTTTGAATTAAAATTACAACATTTTACGTGGGGGCTACAAAGAAGAATTTTTGTCTTACTATTTAATTCTTAAATTTTTTTCATAAAATTTCAATTTATCGTTCTCCTCAAATAGTTGCAACTATTCGAATGGTTAGTAACTAAAAAAGAAATTCTTAGTACTGTATAATATATAATAATTTGTTTATGAAAAAAATGATAATAAGAAAAATATGAAAATAAATATGGTTAGATTTTTAACTCTTAAAAGTATGTGGAATTAAAACAAAAATAAATAATGACTTATTTATTACATGTTAAATAATCATAATATTTTAAAAAAAAAATTAATAGAGACTATAAGATTATGCACGTGTTTATTGACTAGTTTTCATTAATAGATTTTACATATAAATTTTGGATTATGACTTATTTTTGGTTTTTTTTTTCCCTTCATTTTTTTGCTTCCTTAATTGTACTCCTTTCTATGTTTTTATTTAATTCAAGCAAATATTTTCATATATCACACAGTATATGTAAGATGAATGATATGAGTATGAAAATATAGCACATATCTTATGGTCTATATATAAGATGATATTTTATACAAAATTTTCGATTTAGACACTTACCAAATACACCTTGGCTAATTATCATTGCTAAGTTCAAGTTTTCCAATATTCTATATATGATATAGTTTAATGTATATTGTCTATTTATTAATTATTAATTTCTATATATTATCTAATATACACGTATTATATTATATAGCAATTTGATATGACAGTGAGAGGAATAATTATATAGGTAATAATACTACATAATGAATGTACCCTTCTGTCTGATGATTCCTCTCTACAATGAGGTAGTTTTTTTGACATCGATAGTGTGGGGAAGAGAACCTTTAACATGTATTTATGTGATGTCTAATAATTTGTGTCAGTTGGGTTTCTTTTTAAAAAATAAGTTTTAATGAGAAGAAGGGCAGCTTCGTAAATTGATTATTACTTTTGTGAAAATATAAAGCTCATTTGTCTACTTAGGTAAAAAGAATAGCAACTTTTGACATTTATGAATAAATAGGGCTTAATGTATGGGGTATATGTGTAGAAACCCGATTTTGTATTGTTTTCTTTCTCAATTGGGCTAATCAGTGGGCATTTGGGCTTGGGCTAATGGGCTTCTTTTCTTATCCACCATAAATAAAACGTGGGCTGCTGCTGGTTTACCTCTATTAAATTCGATTCGGTTTTTTATGGTTTTTTAAGATACTGAACCGAGAACCAAATAATGAAAATGCAATTAAATTATAAATATCGATTGTTTTATTAATTAACTAAAGTTAACAATTTAGCTACAATTAATTAACCAAACTATTAAATTTATTGTTGAGGGTGCTTTTGGACCATAGGGCACATAGGTAAAAACTAGGACCATACATGATTAAAGGAAGGCAAGCGGCTTAAGCCAAAAGCTCAAACTGTCCCGAGCGGAGCCGAGTAGAGGCCAAGCCGAGCAGAGCATAAGGCGAGCCGAGTTGAACCGACCAAAGTCTCTCCAAATAGGGGCCGCATGTGGGAAGGAGACCCAAGTAAGATTTGATCCTAGCTTGGTATTAGGAAACTCATGTCCTAACCCTAGGTCCAATTCCTATAAATAGATCATCATGACTCCATCAAAAGTAACTTGGAAGTTTTGACTTTTTCCTTATTTTCTATAATCCTTACTGACTTAGGTATTGGAGCCATTTTTCTTTGTTTTGCAGCTCCTCTCTTCCTTGAATTACAAATGTTGATGATGTCACGTGAGGGTCATGTGCGTTTCCCTGTCCCAAATTTTACATCAACATTTATATTTTCTTCCCGCATCACACCAAAAATTATTATAAATAAATCACATATTATAAATGTTATTCTTATCGGGTCTAATAACAAGAAGAAATAATGATTTAAAACTTCGATTTTTTCTTTTTGTTGAAATTATGACGTCTTAAATAATTAAGTTACACTTAGAGTGGTATATGACAACTTCAAATATACAAATTTTTTTATCCCTTAATTTATAATTATAACTAAAAGAAGGCATTTTCCCATTTGAAGGAAAACTGTTAAAATATGAAGTGTGTAATAATTGAATTCTCAAAGCACATACAAAAATGTAGTAGGAAACATTTTGAACAATCCTCGTAGTACTAAAAATTGTGTATTAAAAAGAATGGTTGTGAAATCAATGGCATATGAAGAGTCAGCGGTTTTGCTTAGTTTGTAAACAAGTTGTTAATTGTTTTAATTTAATTATATGGCTAAGTGCAAAAGTGCCTAAATTACGAAACCTTTATTTGACCAAAAGCACTTTGCGCATGTAAACGCATTCCCACTGCTTCCAATAGCATTTGCATTTACCACCACTTTGCCATTACTCACGCTTTTTCTTGCACACCCCATATTGCTTCCTTTGCTTCTGCGAAGTTTCTGCCTTTTTAATAGGGAAAAAAGAATGCTTTTAAAAAACCTAGGGAAAATTTTTAAAAATAAAAAAATAAAGAAAACTATTTATACAAAATAGCAAAATTTTTAGATAGTTGTAATAGATGCGGATAGAAGTCTATTAAGGTTTATCAGTGATAGAAATGATAGAAGTCTATCAATGTCTTTCAATGTTTTTTTTTTGCTATTTTTTATAAATAATTTGACATTTTTTCTATTTGTGAAAATTTTCTTAATTTAAGAGGTGGTTCGATTTTATTTTTTTGGGGAAAATGTAGATAATTGATTTATTTGTTTGTTTGCATCTAAAGTTTGTAGAAATATTTCTGTAAATGTTTTGAAAATATTTAGATAACTATATCTGTTTCGTAGGATTTCTGCTCGAAAATGTCTTAAATTTATAATTAATTTAATATAATTTGAATCTAGAAAAATGAGTCAAACTATTTGCAAATATAGAAAAAATTTACTGTCCGTCAACGATAGACTGCGATTGAATTCTATATTTGCGGTATATTGATGATAGACAATGAAATTTTTCTATATTTGTAAATAGTTTGATATTTCCTGTGAATATCTATATATTCAACATATTTATTTGTATTAATTTTTAATTTCTTTCTAAATTAATATAGTTTATATCTTTTATGTGTTATTTTTCTCAACAAAATAATATATATTAATTTAAGATTTTTATAAAATAAATATCAATTTAAATTTAAATTTGAATACATTTAAAAAAAAAAAAACAAGTATAATATAACCCAGAAGAATAATATATATAGTTGACAATATTTATTTTGATTATAAAATAAATATGAAAAAGAGTGATATATATAAAGAAAAAAATAAATGGTACAAAAAGTAAAACGAAAAAACCCTAAAAATTGGAGGGTATTTTAGGATGTTTGGGCATACTTAGACATCTTACATTACCACAAAACAAACTACAACTCATATGCTTATTCCATGAAAATTTTGAATTCTCACACAACGAACAACCTTAAATATTCTTCTATTCTACTAATTAAAATTGAGTAATAATTTGATGCATCCATCTTTATGGATCTCATTCTCATCACATTAAAATATATATATATATATATTTTAAAAATATTTATGAAATAATTTGCTACGTGATAAATTATAATCGAACAATAGTGGAATGCACAAACATAGATACTGCCAGATGGTAGAGTATTTTTCATTTAATTGGTATGATACCTAACAGAAAGAAAAAGTTTGGTATTTATATTTAAGTTGAGGTATTTTGGTTTGGTTTCCCTTTTCTTATATATTAAGAAGTCAAAGAGGAGTTAGTCCTAAAAGCACGAGATTGACAACTAAATGCGTTTAATCTAAGATACTTTATTCACTCCTCTTTCTTTCTTCTGCTTATTACAATTCTTCAATCCCCCAAATGCTTCATTTCCCTCTCAGCATTTCTTTCTAATGGAAATTACCAAGCCAACTTCCAAGTCCGACCGACGTCGTTTTGTTCTCTCTTCAATCTTCTTCATCTTTTTCCTCTGCGTTTTAGCCTCCATTAACGAAGCTCGTTTCGACGCCCTTTTGAAGTTCGGCCGATGCTCCGTCGCCGGTACTGTTTCTTCTTCGTCGTTTAATTCTTCCATTCTAAATTCTTCCTCTGTATCCAACGACACCGATATCCGTATTCTCATCGGCATTCTCACTCTTCCCGATCAGTACAATCGCCGCCACTTCCTCCGCCTTATTTACGGCACTCAATCCTTTTCCGGCGCTAAAATCGATGTCAAATTCGTCTTCTGTAATTTAACCAAAGAGGATCAGAAAATTCTCGTCGCGTTGGAAATTATGCGATACGACGACATTATAATCCTCAATTGCAAAGAGAATATGAACAAAGGCAAAACTTACACCTACTTCTCCAGTCTACCGGAGATCTTCAACAGTAGCGACGGCGACGGCGGACCTTATCCGCCGTATCACTACGTGATGAAAGCCGACGACGACACTTACATCAGACTCAACAGCTTGGTAGAATCCCTACGGCCACTTCCGAGAGAAGATCTGTACTACGGATATGTAATTCCTTGCCCGAGTATGGATCCGTTCGTTCATTACATGTCGGGAATGGGATACTTGATATCTTGGGATTTGGCGGAGTGGATCAGAGAATCGGAGATCCCTAAGAAGCATTTGGAAGGGCCGGAGGACAGAGTATTTGGGGAATGGATCAGAGACGGCCGACGTGCGAAGAATCGGTTCAATGCGAAGTGGTCGATGTACAATTATCCGGAGCCGAGGACGGGATGTACTCACGAGCTTTGGCCGGAGACCATCGCCGTTCATCTGTTGAAGAATCAGGAGAAATGGATTAGTACATTGACGTATTTCAATGTCACTGCGAATTTGAAGCAATCGAAGCTATACCATATTCCATAGGTGAATCAAAATCAAAATATTTTTTTGGTTAATTCTTTTCAAATTATATACAAGAAGATTCTTCCGTTACTTATGGTTCTCATGGATCAAAATACCTTAAATGAGATTGTATACAATATTTTGATCACAATAATTGAATCATTTTATTTTAGATTATCTAATTAATCTTTTTACGCATTTTGATTTTGTTTTAGTTCTTGAATTTTGAACTTTTTGTTTGCCTGATACTTAATTAACTTAGGCCACGATTATTAAATCGTAATAAAATTTGGAGTCATCCAAATGAAATTTTCTTGATAGATAAATGGTAATAAACCTGAATAACAAACATAATTGGATTGTTTTTCATCGCGTTTACTTAGAATTGTAAATCCGTCACATTTTACTATTACCCTTATCGTTACCATTAGTGCTTGACCCTCAGGATGACGGTAAGAATAAAGGTAAAGGTAACAATAAATATGGCATATTCATAATTTTCATACGGGTAACTGTAAAAGTGGTGGATCCCACGTAATTTTCATCCACAATTAGATTGAGCACTCTCCATTCCTCAATTAGATTGCACAATTTGATTACAAATTTTGAGGCAGATCCCACAACTCATTATGATTATAGAACGCAGGTAAACAACAACAAAAGCAATCATCAACTGTGGCCCATTTTTTATATTACCATTGATGGATTACCTTTCACACTTGGTGTAAATGTGACTTTAATACCAAATCGGATGGTAGGAGTTATCGTAAAGAATAATCTCACTCGGTTTTAGTTTTTGGATTTAAGGACTCATTTGAGAAAAAAAAATTGTATTTTGGGACACCTTGGATATTTAGGTAATGTAAAGTTCTGATTTTACTTTTATTGTATTAGAAAGTTTCTCTTTCATTTCTCACTTCCAATTGAATAAAATTTGTATGAATTTGTTGTTGAATCAACTCATATCTCTAAAAAGAAAAAAAATTGTGATTTTGGTAATAAATTATGGCTAAATTATATAAAATACCTCTAAACTTTGTACTTTGTGTCAAAAATACTTCTGAACTTTATAAGTTTAAAAAATACCCTTAAATTTTTAAAAACAATTCAAAAATATCATTGTCGTTAGTTTTAGATGGAAACTGTTAGTGTTTTGTTTAAAAAATATCTTTAAACCTAAAAAAAATCAAAAATATCTTTACTGTTAGTATATGAACACAAACCATTACTACCCGTTTCTAAAATATCCTTTAACTTTTAAAAACTACATTAGTACTCATAGCCTTACAAAAAATTACTGAAAATGAGGTATAAAGGCAGAACGGAAATGAGATTGTGAAACGTAAAATCCACAAGAAAGAGGATTTGGTTAAAAACTGTCGGAACATAATAAGTTTAATACTACAAATCGAGTCCAAAACGCTCAATCTACATATGAAATTTGGATTGCATTACAATCTAAATCCATCCGATTACGGGCCCCAAACAACCTTCTGGTGTGGTTGATCTACTCTAAATTGTAATTAGAACTGATATACTAAATTTAAATTCTCTTGAAAATAAATGTTGATTAATGTCAGACAACTTCCTGATATATTTTAAAATTTAATATTCTAAAAAATGAATGTTGATGGATGTTGGTAGCTTACTAATGGTTCTTTAAATTTTAATATTCTTAAAAATGAAAGTTGATTGATGTTTGATAGCTTACTAATATCTAAAATTTAATATTCTCATTAATTGATGTCTAAAAGTCTGTTGATATGCTTGCTAATTGATGTCTGGGAGATTGCTGATTTACTAAAAAAAATCAATATATTTACTGATTGATGCTTCATAGACTATTGATATATTTTAGTTTTGATATATGGTTAATTTACAAAAAAAAAAAAAAGAAAAAAAAAAAGGGCAAGTGAAGATGGGAATCGGGGTGGGTTGGCCCAAACTCTCACCTCCATCTTCTCTCACAATCCAATACTCAACAACATTATTGCACATCGAGTAAGATAGATAGCTTTTCTTTGTAATTTAGAGGTCGAAGAGAATAACGTTGAAAATTTGTAGTGATATCAATATTAATTTGTTCAAAATTAGTTGCATAAATAATATACTTTATATAAAATGTATCAGTTTATTGAAATACTAAAAAAAATATTTTAATTTATTGATATACCAAAATAAAATATATAAGTATAAAGTATATCAAATATAACTACTAATACATAGATGAGGATAAAATTAGAATAATAAAAAAAAACGAAATTAAATTTAAAAATTTTGCTATATTTACCGTTTTAAAAAACCATCTACTTATATTTTTTTTTTGTTACCCATTATAATTTCTAAAAAAAAAATAAAAAATTATGAATTTCAATAAAAAAAATAATGAATTCAGGTCAAATTTTATAAAGTACAGTCTTTGTAAATATTTTAGTTTATTTTACTATGTTTGTAAATATTTTAACTCATTTTGCTATATTTGAAAACCATCTAAAAATATATTATATTACTAAAATAATATAATAGAAACATGGCAAAAGGGAGAACATAAACTTTGAAAATTGCAATGACCCCTGTAATTTTAGAACTTACTCACAATATATATAGTCAATAATTAACCACGTTGCTGACACTAGTGTTTGATTTTACAATATAAACTTTGTCTTTTTTACATCAACAGCTCCATCAGACATTAGTGTGTAAATCTCACGTATAAGTTTAATATTTTTTCTCATCAAACTTCAATTCCGATTGTGTTCCTCTTTAGAAAAATAATTGGCTTAATTATCTTTGTACAGTTCACTTAAGTGTCTAATCACAAATTGTTACGTGATTTTTTTTTCCTTTGTGATCGAAGGAGATGTATATGAGCGTGAAACAATTTTTTTTAAAAAAATTATTTCTCATTTTCTCTATATATAAGAAATATATATGAATGGAAAAGAATTTTTATTTTATTTTTTATTTTTTTAAAGAAAAGGGTAGGAAGAGGACAATGATACGTACATATATAGTCAATTTGTAAATCCCATGTATGCCAAATGAGGTAAAGCTTGTCTAAAATGTGACCAAAAAGTTCAGCATACAAAGTCGGAATATAAGCTGTATCAAGTTGTTTTACTTTACCAGGGACCCAAAATTCAAAGGGTACTTTTTCAAAATTAAATAATAATAATAATATTATTTTTACAACAATTAAGAAAAATTTCCGTACCTCTATAAACGGAACACGTGCTATTGTCAATACCACTTAGCCAAACTTACTTTGATAAATTAGATAATGTTGATGATTTAACATTAATTGTGATGAGAATATTTCAATGGAAACTTTTTCAAAATTGATAATTGAACAAAATTTCTTAGATTTTTTTTTAGTACAAAATTTTTGGTTTTCTTCATGCAGTAGGAATGTAATCCATTTTTTCCTAGTCAATATTGTTTTCTTAATCATTAAGCTTCACATTTTAAAGGAACAATTAATACGCGTTATGTACATAATACATAAATGTTTGCCAGCTCTTCCTTTGTTAAAAGAGTACAAGAAAAAAATACGCGTAATGTAAATAATATATGAAACTTCCAAATTTATTCCATTTTAACGGTTTTAGAATGAAGTTTCAAGTGTGTTTAAATTCATTCATTTATAATAAATTAAAGTTTAAATTAGTGTAAATATTGGTCCGGAGTTTTAAGTATTACAACTTTAAAAGTTTATGAGTATAAATTAATTGTTTTCCTAATAAATATTTTAAAAAAATATTCTTCAAAATATTTAGTTAAAAAAATCAATTATCATATTCCTTGACTTAGAGTTATATCACTTCAAACTTCAAACTAATGGTTATCTCAATTAAAACTTTAAATTTTAATAAGTTATACTAATGGTTAAAAATTATTAATTCATAAACATTATATGTGTATAAGACTTCTTTATATGCAGAAGTAACACAATATATAATGAGAGACAAGTACTAAAATCAAATTAATAATAGCAACTTTTCATTAATATGCGTAGTTTTTTTTTCCAGTAAGATACTAGAGCTAGAGGGATCAATAGGTGTATCATATTGATTGATAATTTCACCCGTCGCTTTGGGTAAAATTTTGGAAGAACAGATAATTTTATTTGGATGATTTTGATTTTTTTTAATGAAACCAAATAAAAATAGTTATAAATCACATAAATCATGTCTTAATTGATTCACAATGCTCATTTGTTAGTTTAAACATACGTTTATGAATTTTTTGTCTATAGTTTTATAAAAAAATATCCATCGACACAACAACATTTCTATTGGCATTTTCATGAAATTGAGATGTTGAAATTTCCATACGTATATTTGAATTTTGGTAAAATTACAAGTATTCTTAATTTTAAAAATGTAAAATAAAGTCATAAAACTTTTAATTTGTTTGGCTAATAGATTTATGACATATTCAACATTATTGTTTAAAATTAATGAATCTATAGACATAAAATTGAATCTTAAATCTATCAAGACAACAATTTTTTTTTTTTTTTAAAATGTACTTCATCAAACTTGTGTCTAAAAAATTTATTATTATTATTATTAGTAGGTCAATGACTCTATTAGACACAAAACTAAAAAAACAATTATTAGACACAAAACTAAAAACACAATCATTAAAATCAAAGCTAAAAATTTAATAGTTCTTTTTTTAAGAAAATATTTTTCTTCTAATTTAAAAACCAATTAGACACATTAAAATTTTAAGATTATTAAAATTTTAGGATTAAGTTCAAGTACTACAATAATAAATTTAAATGGT
This sequence comes from Lagenaria siceraria, assembly GCA_002890555.2. NCBI lineage: Eukaryota > Viridiplantae > Streptophyta > Magnoliopsida > Cucurbitales > Cucurbitaceae > Lagenaria > Lagenaria siceraria. The sequence continues at coordinate 21,376,807 of CM016492.1, read as the reverse complement.
AGGATTCAACTTGAATTTAAAACGATATATTGGTACTAAATACTTGTTTTGTAAACACATTTTACAAATTACGTACACTAATTTAAAATACAAATTTTCATATACATACAAAAGACAGTTTTTTTAACAATACCAATTAGACGTATTGATTGAAAATGAATGAATGAATAATAATCCAATTATAGTCTCAACTTGCACATTAAGCATCCAATAATAATAGTTTACTTCCTCCGAATAACCTCATTCTGTTAATTAATTAATTAATTAATTAATTAATTTAGCAATGCATCAATTCTTTTTTCCCCATCCAATGTACATTACAATTGAACCAACCAATATACATTTTTTGGGAAAATAAATTCCAATTTATAAATAAATACGTTATAAAGAACAAACAAATCATTGAATTTTCCATTATTCATCGACATTATTCACTCAAAAAGAAAAAACATTCTTGAAAATTCAAAACCAAATTCCTAATTATCTCCATTATTGCCTTCAATTTATCTTCCATGGAAAAGCAAGTGGGGCATCTTCTTCTTGAGATCCAAAAGAGATAATCAAAGCACACCATAATTGAATTTTACAACAAAATTCAAAGACTCCAGATTCAAGGCTTAATTTAGCCATTGAATTGATCAAAATCCAATAATCCCATCTCCAAATTCAAATCTTCTTGAGAATTGAATTGAATTGCATCACCAACTGAAGCAATTATCCATCATAATCCTAATCCCCCTTGAAATATTATATTTAAGAAAAAAAAAAGAATAATAATAAATCAAGAGAAACTCCCATTAATTGAAAAATCAAGGAGAAATCATAAGTTGATTAAAACTATTCCCACGGCAATATTGAAGCTCAAGTGACACCTGGCGTTCGATTCTGAGCTGGCGATAGAAATTAGCTATGAAAGCCTCCGCTCGCAGGTCCACGTCATCTTCAGAAGCGTAGCTGGCGGTTCTTTGTATCCCACGAGATGAAGAAACAGACCCTTCTTCTATAATATCCTCCGTACAGCCCTTTAATCCTGGGCGTTCGTTGAAGCTAAGGCGGAGATTTCTCGATGAAGTCCGCCCCAACATGGCCGCCAACCGCCAGCTTTGGATGCTAAAGTTCATCATGAATTTAAGCTTCTTCACGGCGTTCCTCAGCCGACCCAATAAGCTACTCGCCGCCATTTTTCTTTTCCGATCTGGAAAGTGTAGGAATTAATGAAATGATTTGACTTTTTTTCTTTTTGCTTTCTTGGTTGTTGCTGTAAGAAGTTTGATCGTTAAATTGAAATGAGGGATAGTTTAGGGGTATTTATAATGGTATTAGCCGGCAATAATATTAATAATAGTAATAATAATGTTGTGGATATTGGTGGGAAATTTCTGTAGGAGCTTGAGAAACAAGAGAGCAATGCGTGTGGAATTGGAAGACCGTGTTTGTATGACATTTTCGTCGTGATGATATGACAAGAGTAAGGTCAAAAGTTTGATGCAGTCTTTTATTTAATCCTTTCATTAACAACTTTTTTTTGCTTCCTTGATTATATGGGGTATGAGGTAATTACTTTTTGGGTTTTTTTAACTAAAGATTCGATTTTTGGCTGTTTTAAATTAGAATTTAATGAAACTTCTTTACTCCTTCCTTCCTAATGCGATATTTAATTTGTTTAAGTACAGCAACATTGTTTTTTAATTATAGTTTTAGGGGGAGTTTGAGTTTTATGGCTATTATAAACACATTCAATGTTTGGACGACTCGCATTTAGCTACAATAAAACTATTTTGTTTACCGTGTTTATTATTTTGTAACAATTTTTTCTTTTCAATTGTAATTCATACTAAAAATAGTCTAATCCCTAGAAATAAATTATTATAACTCATCCGATTATAATAATCAATTCAACACTTCAAACAACCTCTTATGTTCATCTAATCAAGATGTGCTTAGGTAATGAATTTCAAATAATAACAATAATAATAATTTTGACATTAAATTCGTCACCTTGTATCAATTTGGAATCTAAAATCTTAATTTTATAAAATCATCCCAACTTAAATAAGTCTGGCAATTTTTACCTTTTATAATTTATATTAGTTCATCCATCAATTTTTTTTTTTATTTGTTTAAGGTGTGGAAATATTCCAAAACTCATTAATTTTAATAAAATAAAATAGTGTAATTTTTTTTTTAATAAATGCACATATTAACCATCACTAAATAAATTTGCCAAAATTCATAAATTTTAATTAATTTCATGTTTTGCATCAGAGAAAAATTCTCTATAACAAATTTTGAGGCAGAAACTTATCGTGGAATTAAACACTCGTCTAAATTTGTGATGCAATTTGATAATAATTTAAAAATTCACAAATAAAAATGGTTTTTTTCCCACTTGTTTAAAACAGTAATGATTTATAAGCAGAGTTTCTTATAGAAATGGCATGGTCTGATTATGGTGTTTTGGAAAGTGACGTGGCACCTACCATTTATACAGTTTATGAACACGACAAAGCCTCAATTATCTAAAGGGCCACCTTTGCCGTTTCTGGTTCAATGGTCTATTTAGGAATTATACAGCATAATTTTGTAATTTATTATTATTATTAAGGCTACATTAAGTTGTATTTGAATTTAACACGTCACTCAAATTTAAATAAATATCTAATGCATTCTAAATTTTTAAGTATAAAAATTAAGAATTTGTGAATTGATTTCACGAAAGTTCAGGATCCAATTCAACAATTTTAGAGTATATTAAAGTAATAAAGTGTAGAAGTATATTAAAATTTTGAAATTTATTATACTTTTTTGCTTAATAAAAAAGCTTATTAAGCACAAGTTTTTAAATCGCATGAACAAAAGTAATAATTTTATAAGATTAGGCTAAATTCATGGCCGAACAAAAAAAAAATCCATCCCTTATAATAAGAGAAAACTCTCCAAAAAATCAAATATTCTATATTGAAAAACTTTCTATTATAACATTCCAAAGTGACTATTTATGGTCTTACAAATAAATAAGACAATTAACTAATTTATTAAAAAAAATACTAATTAATATGAATTAATAACTAAACTAAAATATATTAATCACCTAATAATTCTTAATTATACGATGAAAACTGTATTTATGCTGTTGGTTCAACAAATATGTTAGTTATTATTTAAATTGTAAATTTGGTCCTTAATTTAAAGAAAATTAAAGTTTAGTCCTTATAGTTTATAGTTAAAATTTAATTCTATGGATTAATAAAATCTTCATAAATAGTCCGTATGAGTTTTACCAAACTATAAAAATTATTTATGAGATTTTATCGTCATATGATTTAAATTCGAACCTTTAATATAAAATCTATTATAAATTCTTAGTGACCAAATTTATAATTTAATTAATTTTGTTTTGGTTAGAGGGTCAATTAAATTGGTAAATTTTTACTATTTAAAAATAAGTCAAATCCACAAGCTGAAAAGTAAACAGTGTTATGTTGTTAAAATGTTGTAAAAGTATTCTACCTTTAAAAACATCATTAATTTCTTTTTTTTAAAAAATCATCTAAAAAATAACATTAAAAATGAAACTACGTAATGTGTTTGTAAAGGAAAAAGCAAACCTTTTTTTCACCTAACAATAACAAGAGGAAGTGTCGTCTTTTTCCTTAAAGGGCAAAGACAGTTGTCCTTTTTTTTTTCTCCTTCCCTTTTTCTTTTTTGAATAATAAATGACAGTTGTCTTTTATCTTTGAAAACATCCCTAGAAAACAATAGACTATTATAATATTAATGAAAAATCTTTTTTCTTAAAAACTATATATATAAAAAAGAATAAAGAAAATTTTCACCGATAAAAAAATATCAAACTATCTAAAAAAAAATAGCAAAAAAAAAAAAAAAAAAAAACACTGATAGACCAAAGACTTCTATCAGTATCTATTAGTGATAAACTTCTATCATTTCTATCACTGATATACTTTGATAAACTTCTATCAACGTCTATCATAATTATCTAAAAATTTTGTTATGTTGTATAAATGGTTTCTCTTATTTTTCTATTTTTAAAAATTTCTCAAAGAATAATTGACATATGTTAGTATTATGATAAGTTAAATTGAATACAAAACTATTATTAATCCACTTTGGAGATTAGTCACGTAGACTAATTAATTAGTGTTGTGAATGAACTCAAAGAAAACAAAAACAATATTGCAGATAAATGTTCGCTGGTGAAGAGTGCGATAAAGTCAACGTGATGTGAGTTCATATTGTTTTATATATAGATTAGATAAATTATTATCGCTGTTTATCGTTCAAGCGATAGAATTCTAACGTGGTTTATTATTAATAGACAATAAATTTTTTATATATTTATAAATAGTTTGACTTATTTTTCTATATTTAAAAACAACGCTATATATTATGGTTTGAGCATAATTAAACTGAAATAAATTTGTGTATGGATTTCCACACTTTATATTAGTTAAAAAATGTATAAAACTGCTATATAAAATCTTGGATAAAGTTAAAAAAAAAAAAAAAAAACGCTATATAAAGTGGTATTTGTTTTTAACCTATAAAAAAATACACTGTGGAAGACCTTACTTTTCCTGCACGTTTGATGGTCTTTATTTACAACCCACATCCTTTTAAAATGAAAAATAAAGAACAAGGAATGACGATATAGCTCTACTATTATCCATTCTATTTGAAATGTGTGAGCGCAATGAAAACAAAATACTAATTGAATATAATTAATATTTGACTAGTTCATTCAATTATATTGTTATTATTAAATGTACTGACGTTATTCATGAATTTCATAATAATATCAGAAAATGTAGATCGTTTCTAAATCATCCAGCTGCAATATCACAGTCGCGATCACAAATATTTTCTATTTCTACTTTAATAATTTCGCTTTATAACAAACCAATTTAAATTTTCTTTAGAAACATCGGAATGAAATTTAAATTACAAGAAATTTCAGTTTTCTAAATCTTTTTAAAACTTCAATTTCAAAGTCTTTAGGAGTTTTAGCCTCTTAAGTCTTCGGTCTTCAGGCTTGAAAACCTCGATCTTCAGTTCTTCAAAACTTGAGAGATTCAATCTTTAGAACTTGCGAGTTTGGAAACTTGGGAGATTCGGTCTTCAAATTTTGAGAGTTTTGGTCTTCAATTCTTTATAACTTCAATTTCTAGAACTTTAGCACTTTGTTGTTAAATTTTTCCAACCGCCTCAAATGAAGGAAAATGACCTCTGACCTCTATATAGAGTGTTTCCATGGACTTTAGGCTTAGACTTATTTATTTTTGGGCTTTTGGGTTTAGGCTAAATTAGTTGGGTTTGGACCCAATCTTTCCTTCAGCCCAAATTTTTTCTTGTGGGCTTGAATTGGGTCGGATTTTAGACCCAAGTAACTTTAATTACTCGGCCTAATCCAATTTATAATTTAAAGTCCGATCAAGCCTCTGGCTAAATTTATCGATCGCAGTCCAAGCTTAATCACCTTTAAAGTTGCTAAGCTCATTATTGTGACAAAAGAACCAGATTAAAGACACGTGACTATTTAATTAACCATTTGTTTGTCTCGAGAATTTAATTATAGGCCCAAATTTTAATAAAAATGGCTTTAGTTGTGATGATATGGAACCTTGTAATTGGTTGAAATTTCTTCTCCAACAACTAAATAATCACAATTAATAGGAAATTAAATAAAAATAATAAAAATGTTAAAATATTATTTTGGTAATGTAAAATGAGGTTTGTTTAATTTTAGCCGTTGTACTTTCAAATATTTAATTTTAGTTCACATGTATTTTTAATAAATCTTAAATTTAGTCTATCAAGTTTTTATTTATTTATTTATTGAAATTGACTAAATAATAATAGTAATTTTCATGAACGAAAAAGACAACATTCAATGTTTTCACAATTTATAGTATAAATACTAATAGATATAAAAAAAGTCTCCTTTTAACAAAAAAAAAAAAAAAAAAAAAACTAATACTATGGACTAGATTTAAGTTTTATTGAAAGTACAAAGACTATTTTTTAAACAAGAAACAAATGGAGAAGAGGGATTAGTAGGTGGACTCAAATATCTCAATAAGGTTGACTTGCCATTTCGAGAGCACATGAAATTAAAATTGAACAAACTTCAAAGTACAAAAACTAAATCAATATTTTTAGCAAAATAAAGATTAGTTTAAAAATTATTTTAATCCATAAACTTTTATAATAGTAACAAATTTAAGTTCTTAAACTTTAGTTTGTAGTGCTTTAGTCTCTGTACTTTCAATTTTGTAACAATTTAATACCTGAATTTTTTGTAACGATATTAGCATTAAGATTTAATGAGATTTTTTTTGCATAAAAAAATTGATAAACTAATTAGAGACTCAATAATTTTATAAAAATACAAAGTCTACATATAGAATAATAAAAATCGACATCTAATTTTAATTAATTTTTTTTTACGTTAGGGACTAAATTGTTACAAAATTTAAAGTAAAGAGAGTAAGTCGCCAAAGTTCAAAGACTAAATTGTTAATTTCATGAAAGTTTAGTAACAAAAAGTATTTTGTAACCTAAAAATTATTCTTCAAGGTTTACTTGTGAGGTTTGTTCATTGGTAAATTGAGAATATGTAGAAATTTATATTTATTTAATGATAAATAGCATAAATCACTTTCGAGAAATTTTCTAATATCATGGAGTACTATACTTCCGAGAAATTAACTTCATAAATATTAGTGGATACCAATTTAGATCCCACTCTATTTTTAATGAAATTTTTTACACTCACACAGTATTACAAATTTTCTCTCCCGTCATTAGTAGGATGGTCGTAACAATTGCAACATTAAACTTTCCATTATAAAAATGAAAAAAATTACACATCACCAACTTTACAATCATGTTTTTCCATTTAACCGGTTTGTATCACTTCATTTAATGTCACGATGACTTTGTCTAAAAAAAAAAAAAAAACTAGAATTGCCTTATAATTATGGTTTCGAAATTAACAAAGAAGTTTCTGTACGTATTCATTAATTAATTGATAATGAACATAAAATCATGTAACTTACAGTGAAAACGACATATCTTTAATAATATTAAACACCAGCAAGATAACGATTTTAATTGCTTTTATTCCTTTATATTATATTTAAACATGCATAAATTCATAATCATAATCAACATCAAAATTAAACATGTTTTTTTTTATTTATGTATAGCATAATATTAAGGTAAGACAAATTAATTTTCATTCGTTCTTTTCCTTTTTTTTTTTTTGGGGGGGGGGGGGGGGGGGGGGGGGGGGGGGGGGGGGGGGGGGGCAAAATATTTTATATACTAAATTGATTTTTTTCTTTTTTGGGTAAGTACCATATATCTAATCTATCTATCTATCTCTCTCTCTATATATATAATAAAAAAAAAAATTGTGATTGAGATGAATTTGAGAACATTATGAACATTATTGCTTGGTCGTCAAAAATCAAAATTCTTCAAGGAGGAAGCAAATTTCTCAACATCAAATGCTCCTTCACTTTGAAACTGCAAAATATGCATCATCAATAAAATGTCAATATCAATTTTTTTTTTCCAAAAAATAATATTCATATAGGTAGAAATTTACCTCTTATTTGAAAATGTTAGTGAGTTCGTCATCCATTAATAAGCTTCCATGTGAATTTCCAGCATTAAATTGCATTGGATAGCATTGTCCTGAAAAACATAACACATTTTAGTCTATTTAATTTGATTCGAAAGATAAAAAAATAGTAATTGTTAAATTAAATAATGGCATATAAATAAATGTACCTGCACCATTATTATGATTTTCAATTGCATAATTCCCAACAAAATTTTGAGAAGTCGAATTCAAATTGCAATTAGTTTCCAATGGAGGATAATAGGAATTGATGTTAATTGGATCAAATCCTCCCCAATATTGCTGATTATCATCGCATGGTTTTGAAATGGAATTATTGGATGGAATATTAAACCATTTGAATTCAGGCACCGGAAAGCAACTTCCGGCCACCGTCCACGTCGATGTAGGGTTTTGATTTGCTTGTAGTCCTTCCATTGATGATCTTGCTTCATTGGGGATTTGAAATTGAGGCCCCAAATTTGAAACTTTGTTAATATGGTTCATTGAAGTGTAACGTGTGGATGATTTTGTTGGATTTCTATCATATTGATTTTTCTGGTTAGCTAATTTTCCAACTCCACTTGTTTTCTTCTTTCTCAATGTATCTCGGTGTTTCTGCAATTTAATTATATAACCATTAATTTTGCAGTTTGAAATTGAAAAATAATGGGTTGTTCAAAAAGAAAATTAAGGTGTTGTTTCATAACTATTTTGGTTTTTGAAAATCAAGACTATTTCTTTTCTATTTGTGTTTTTCTTAAGTATTTGTATTTTCAAGTACAAAAGATGAATTCTTAACCAAATTCTAAAAATAAAAACGAGTTTTTTAATAAAAAAAATATTTTTTTTTGTTAGTTTTCAAAATTTGACTTGACTTTTGAAAACATTGATAAAAAGTAGATAACAAAGCAACGCATGATTTAGAGGTGGAAGGAGTGATTTTAAGCTTACTTTTCAAAAACTAAAAACCAAAAATCAAATAATTACGGGCCTGTTTTGTAACCATAGGCACTACTTCTACCTTCAAATTTATTCTTTTGTTATTTACTTTTTACCAATGGTTTAAACCAAGCCAAATTTTGAAAACTAAAAAAAATAACTTTTAAAAACTTAGAATCTGGCAAAGAATTCAACTATTGTACTTGAGAGAGATCTAAATCAATGTAAGAAATGAGGAGGAAATATATTTAATTTTAAAAAATAAAAATAAAAAATAAAATTATTATCAAACAGAGCCTACCAAAGAGCCTAAATTAATTAAATTAGTAGCGACAAACCTGAAGATGACTGGCCACGTTCTCTCGTGTCAAGGTAGGATCGTTCATGAGCTTCAATATGTTATTTGGGACTCTCTCTGAAAAACAAATCAATTAAAAAAAAAAAAAACGAGCTTTAACATATATTTACATATAAAAGACTAAGATCATGAAGCATAAGGTAAAAAAATATAAACTTTAAAGGCGAAAAATATTCTAACCCTTTTCTCCCAATAGCTCATAAGCTTCAACAAACTTCTCATGCAATTCCTTTGTCCAACTTACTCGTTGCTTCTTCTTAGAAGAAGAAGCAATATTATTATTATCTTCATCTAATTTAATAATCTGATTATTCTCATAATCTTGCTTACCCATTGTAACCCTTTCAATGGAGTGATGATCTTCTTCTACTACAGCTTGTTCTAAAAGCAAAAGATTAGGGTTTGATCTTTTACGAGCTGATCTTTTACGCAAAACATGTTGCCAAATATTCTTCAATTCTTGTAATCTTACTGGCTTTAGTAAATAAGCTTCAGCTCCCTCCATAACTCCCCTTTTTACCATCTCTAATTCATCATTAGCCGATACCACTGAAAATAATTCAAAATAATTAATAAGTTTAGTGTTTCAGAATTTAGCATTTAAATATAATTAATTAATTTTGAAAAGTACTTACTAACAACTGGAATATCCATTCCGACACCAATAATTTGAAGGATTTTGAAGCCATCCATGTCGTGTCGAACAACATCAGTAATCACGAGATCAAATGTTTGTTTCTCGTCTTTTAATAGTCTTATTGCTTCAGCTGCTTCGGTTGTTGCACTTACTATACATTATTAAAAAAAAAAAGGGGGTAATTAGGGTTTTTTTCTTCTTCAAAATTTTAGGGTTTCAGATTGTATATGGGAAAATACAAAAAGGAAGTACCTTTATATTGACACCTTTGAAGGAGTTGAACGAGATAGTGAAGACATACAATATTGGCATCAATTGCAAGCACTTTTAGACCAATAGGAAATTGATCATCTTCTTCTTTGGCCTTTAATGGAATAATGGGATTTGGAATTGGATTTTCAAAATCTTCCATTATTATATTACCAATTTCAAACCCCAAATTCAAGTGGCAGTAGTGGACTGAAAAAGGAAAATAAATAAATAAATAATAACTTAGATTTTGATTAACCTTTTCTAATTCTTTTGATTAACTTAATATATATTACATATAGGGTTTAGGGAACTCTTTTGAGCAATTTTACTAAATCATAGACATTCAATCTTCAATCTCCCTAATTAGTAAAATCAGGGTTTCTTTTCCTACAAAACGTTGTTTCTATAATTTTATAAGATTTATGTGGGAAGACATGTGGGATACAATTAAGACAATACGAATTTCGAAAATTCGAATCTAACACTAAGTAAAATATAAGTTAGGTCAAAAATCTCATAATGGGTATTCAAGATTTAATCAAGGAAAATTCGTACAATTCCAAATTATGCTACTTACCGGGGAACAACTAGGTCACCGGCGGCGGTCACAGCCTGGGACAATAAGGCGGCGGCGAGACGGCGAATTTCAAATCAAAACTCGATTCTAAGACCAAGTAAACATAAATTAGGGCAAAAATCTCAACAGGTATTCAAGATTTATTCAAGGAAAATTCATAAAATTCTAAAGCTACTTACTGGGGAAAACCAAAGTCACCGGCGACGACTGGGACAATAAGGCGGCGGCGCGTGGTGACTCTAAAGACGACGTCGTGTGGTTGAGGGAGTTATCGAGAGAAATCGTGAGTGAATGGGGAGGACGCGCGGCTGCGGTTCTAAAACAATAACTCAAGTTAATTTAATTTTTTTTATTTAATTGTCTCGTGTGTATATATATATATATATATATATATATATATATATATATATATATATATATATATTATATATATATATTCAACTTTCCAAAATAAACTAAATTTCACTTTCCTTATTCAATTCCATTTTCCTTTTTTATTTTCTCAAATAAAACCTCCAAAATTAAACCAATTATTTCTTTAAATTAATTCAATTTTGACTTCAAAAATTTAAAATTATAGGAAATTAAATTCCAATAATTTTAAAAAATTAATTTAAAAATTACCTGAAGCTCGGCTGTTACAATCCTCCTCTTAAAGATTTTTGAGAAAATTACATGAAAAACTTATGGGATATTTGGGAGTGATTTTAAAATCGTTAAATGTCATTTTTAAAATCACTCAAAAATACATTTTAATTTTCAATTTTACACTTTTAAATGCAATTTTCAATCATCAAAATTAGTTTTGAAGAATTAAAAATATATTTTACGGTGATTTTAAAAATGTAAAAAGTGATTTTAGTCATTTTAAAATTACTCCAAACAAGCTTTTAACACATGAGATTATTTCAAAAACAACCCTTAGGAAAAAGAAATCTGTGTGATAACCTTTCTATTTTTGGTGCTTTAGCTGTTGAAGTTTTTGCATGTTTCCTTACCCTACTAAGAAAATGTTTGAATAAATGATTTACCAAATAGAACTAAATAATCATCTTACGAGTCAAAATTATCATTTAAAAATTTAACAAACCTAAAAGATGACTCGTGACACTTTCTCGTGACATGCTACAAGAACCTCAAAGCTAATACTTTTGACCCTATTTTCCTAATTGCTCCTAAGTTGTAAGAAACTAGTCATGTTAATTTTTTAGGGAGGGGAATAAATATGTCCATGTTATTGCAGTTTTGACATTCTCTTGTAGTTATTCTTTGATATAGATAGATGTATTCGTAAGATCGTATTCCGGCCTTCATTTCATGATAAGGAAGTTGTTGGGGTTTATGCCTTAAAATAAATGTATTATTTTGACCGTCATTAATAAAATGTTATTAATTATTATTCAATAAGGGTTATTGATTATATTGCTATTATCTTGTATTAATAACCCTAAAATCCATTAAATTAACATCGTAGGTTGTCTGATGAGTCTTGAACATTATGTAGAGACATATGAGGATCAATGTTTAAGATACAATCTAAAGAGTCTATAATATAGGGATAAGACTGGGTACCATATCCTTGTAACACTATGAATACGACCCATTTTGTATTTGATTTTTTTGAAAAATATACTAGAGATCGAGGAATCAGTGGACGCACTGGGATATCTCAACTAGGTTGACACATCCTTAGCGCCCTCATCATGCCCCGGTCCAAAAGAGATGCATTAATAAGGTTGACTCACTTTGTATTTGATACAAACTCAACGATCCAACGCGTTCGTGTTGGAGACATGTGAGTGGGGTATCCTATGCAATGAGTTTGCATAAGACTGGACCATGAAATAGTAATCACTAGATGTAACTCTGTTGACTAGTTACGTTTCTATTTCAATAGGATGACCTAGGCAACTTAGTCTTAATCCTAAGTATATTATAAACTCCTGTTCACGAGGGATTGTATTTTGATTTGTATGGGTGTGAGTGACCAGTTTTCTAACTTAATACGCCTATCATTTTGGGGACAAGACTGAGTGGGGAGCTGGGAACATAATTATACAAGTAGAATTTCGCTCCTTCCCTTAAGTGGTGTCTCCGGGACTTGAACTAAGGGCCCTACCCTCTCACCGGCCCGAGAGGGGTTTTTGTTTACTGGTTGGACCATAAACAGGCTGTTCATTAAAGGAGAACTGATACTTAAGGATCTAGAAGTAACCTAGTGGTAAGACGGTAATTTGACCTAGCTGGTGTTATGAACACTTGTGAAGACTAATTTGCTGTTATTGGTCTATATCCATGGACACCAAAATATATCTACAGTGAGAAGAGTGCAGTTGTGGGCCTTTAGTGGAGTGTACCCACAGTTAACGAACATCGGTTAATGTGATTAATAAGTTTAGCCAATTAATCTCATATCGTTGGAGCTTCTGATCTGTATGTCCATTAGGTCCCCTTCCTAGCTCGTAAAGAGTATTGAGGTAATTAAGTTTTGAATGAAATTTGAAATGTTCAAATTAACTTAGGGAAATAGTATAATGTATAATGATACATTATAATATAAAGTTTATTTTATAAATCAAACTTTATGATATAAATTTAATTTTAGATATGATTCAAAATTAATTTAGGAGAGAATTAAATATTTGAAATAGTTCAAATATTAATTTAATATGAATTAGATTTATATTAAAACTATAGGTTAAAATTAATGCACATTAAAACTATAGGTTATGTAAGAGAAATTTATTTAAATATGATTTAAATGAATATATTAATTAAATAATTTCATTAATTAGTTATTAATTAATTAAATCAATATATTTATATTTATAATTTTAACCCAATTAGTTATGGAGAAGGGGTTACCTGATATGGTTGATCCACGTTCTCCTGTTCTCTCTCCACAACCTTCTCCAGCAACCTATCAAAAAGGAAAATTCTAGAATGGTTCTTGGTTGAATTTGTTTTTTGTTTTTTTTTTTTTTGTAGAAAAGTCCTGTATATATCTCTTCCAAAAATTCTCTCACAAAAATTCCCTATTCTCATTGTTTTTGGTTCTCACCAACCTTCAACCTCTTTACTTATAGATTATGGAGGTCTTCCATTGGTGATTGTGTCAAAGCATAATCCCACGGTGAAATCAGATTTCACAGCCTCATCAAAAGGTAATTTTTTTACTATTCATGCTTAACCTAGACAATACAGAAGGTTTTTTTTGTTTAATTGCAGTGTATTAGTTTTTCCCAATTTCTAAATTATAAATCAAAAATTGGTCCTCTGTATTTTTCCGCTGTGCTAGGGTTTTTATCCCTGCAATTGGTATCAGAACGAATTTGATAAATTAATTTAATTTTTATGAAATTTGTACGGTTTTGGTGAGATTAAATTGTATTATGAATGTGGTTTGCATCTGAATGTTTACAGTAATTTTTTGCCATAGATTTACAGTTTCTTTATATGATCAAATGTACCGATCCCTGTGTTTTTGAATTTTTTTTTATTGTAAATCAAGTCAATGTAAGCCCGTGTCTAGATTTATTTTGTTGAGAAAAATGACACCAAATTTGCCCAAATCGGATGTCCGGAGGCCAAGAAATCATTTTTTTCTGTACTGTACGAAGAAGGAAAAAAAACTGTTGTGGCGCCTGGAAGAAGGAAGGTTGACATCAGCATGACGTCAACATCAGCGGAAGAACAGAAGCGCTGACATTAGCATGACGTCATAACTGACGTCAGCGTCAAAGAAATTTGGTTGGCTGGCGGCTCAAGTGCAACGGCTCGAACCGGTTTAGCTCCTTTTTGGCTGGTTTTCTCCTTTTTTTTTGTCAGGTTTGCGGCTGGTTCAATTGTTTTTGGTCCAATTTTTGCTGTTTTTGGCTTGACTCACAGTTTTGGAACCCATTTCGAAGCGGTTCAAGGAGTTTTGGTTCGATTTTGGAGCGGCAGAAACTTATTTTTAAGATTTTTTTAGCAGAAATTAATATAATTTATTGCTTTATATTATTCTGAGGGCTAAATTACCGGTTCACTTGGTAATAGTAAATTAAAAGTTTTTGAATAAACCAACAATAATAACTTGCAATATGAACTAGACTTATGATTTATGGAAAGTAGATGAACTAAAAATAGAATTCAACAAGTCTAAAAATACATTCATCAAAATAGGAAATTGTTTTTTATAAAAGCAAAGTTTAGAGCATAGCGTGAAGTACAAAAAGAGTATATATGGTATGCTCTCTCAAGCATGATAATATTTTTTTTTCCTTTTATTTATTTTTCTTGCTTGCTAATTAAGCAACGTTGACCCGAATTGGCACATCGACTTGATTTTATTGTCCATTTTTGGTTGAGAAATTCGTCTTTATTTTTTGGGAGAAAGTTGAGAAATTGGTCCTAATTTTTTTTTTAGAAAAACACATACGATTTTTATTTATGTCAAAGTATTATGTCATATTAAATTTACTTTACACATAAACTTAAGTTTTTAGATCACTTATAATTTAACACAATTTTAGAGCAAGAGTTCTGGAAGATCATGTACTCAAAATCTTATTTCCTTCATGATTAATAATTCAGAAGGTCTTCTATTCAAAACTTCTACTTAGGCTTTTGAGTCATTGAAATAATTTAGGCTAACTGTAATGAGTAGCAATTTTAGAGATAATGATCAAGAGTATAACAACATTTTTAGAAAATATAGCAAATATAGCAAAGTTTTCACTGACAAACTTTTCTATATTTGCAATTTCTTAAAAATGTTGTTATATAGCAATAGAAGTCTAAAAAAGTCCTATGGAGTAATTTGTGCTAGACTGTGGTGCTTGTGGTTAGAACAAAATGCTAGAATCTTTCGATATGTGGAGAAGCCCGTTGCTAGAATTTGGGATGAAACCATCACCTTTGCTCTTCTGTGGTGCACTAAAAATTCTCTTTTTTGTGATTATGATGCCCCTTCCATTACAATTTAATTGGTTGGCCTTCTCTAGCCTCCTCCTTTTATTCTTTTGTCATTGAGCTCTTCTCCAACTCTCTATGATTTCACAAACACATATTATTACAATAAAGAATCTAATTCAAACCTATATATAGAAGAAAGATTATAATTATTGGTAGACATGATAATTTTTTATTTTTTTTAGATCAAGAAATCACTGAATATACGATGACCTTAAAAATCAGGTCATTTTTCTCTCCCATTATATATAATGTATTTTGCGATGAACCACAAAGATTGAAATTTAATTCTATGCATAACTCATAAGTGTTTCACTTTGGATCGAAACAGTTGAATTTGAGTTTCAATTGAGAAGTCTGTCTTTATTTTTAATTTAGGACATGTTTACTCTTATTGACGAGATTATTAAAAGGCTAATATACATGATTATTGATTTATGATAATCGATCAAACTGTATGCCACACTTCTAATCAAATCAACTAAAATTTATTTAATAGACAAATTTATGATCATGATAGAAATTAGTAATGCCCGGAGAATATGATGCTTCGATAGAAAATGCTATCAAAATTTTATGAATAAAATATATATTTGTATTTAATTTATGAAATTAAGTATGATAACCTTATATAATTGTAATAGATTAATTAACTAAAAATAAATATCATTATATATATTGATAAAAGTTAATTAATTAAGAATTAATAATAATTTTAATTATAAATATTTGAAAATTGAGTAATCTATAATAAAAATTAACCAATTAATATATTAAATGAACCTCATATTAATTGGGTTTTTTTTTTCATAAATAATAAAATAATAAAATTATTTACAAATATAGCAAAATGACACAAATTTTACTCATCTCAATGTGTGCCTTTTGCTATATTAGTAAATACTTTTATTATTTTTTCATTTAAAACAATTTTTCTATTAATTATAATCTAATACTTCATCATTTTTATAATTAATTAAGTTCAATATTAGTAATTTTAATTTTAATAAAATAATATAAGAAAATATATTTATTAAACAATATATTATATAATAATGGAAAAACAAGATAAAAATATGATATGTTAATAAAAAATATTAAAGATGAAATTAAAATTAGTTTGAACCAATAAGTGCTTGATTATAAAAAAAAAATAAGCAATCAATTATTATTATTGAAAATAAATTTTTGTACTAATTAAATTTAAATATTCTAGTTTACTAATTAAATATATTTAAGACATTGTTCGGTAATTAATTAATTATTTATGTAAAAGAAATAATTGCATTCATTTAATAAATTTTTATGGTAAAAATAAGTTAAGTAAATATTTTAATAGATTATTATTGATTTATTAAAATAAATATTCATATTAATTTTGTTAAATTAATGTTAATTAATTAAGTAATTATCTATATTCAAAATGAAATTGTACATAAAATAAAAAATAGATGGAGAAGGGAAAAGAGAAAACCCTTTTGGAAGTTTTGGGAGGGAATAAAAAACTCATATTTGTGAGAAATGAGGATGCCTCGGAACAAGGATGATCCGTGGATATATCGATATATCCGTAAATCGAAGGGTTCGATATCAATATTAAATATCCATAGATATCTCCAACATTTTTTATTAATGGTTGTAACACATAAAAATGTTATCTATTTAGTCAAATTTTGATAAGAATACTAATAACAATAGCCATAACTTAGTTTGAGAGTAAAAATCACTTAATTATTAATCTAAATAAATTTTATAAAATTTGTGATTTACAAAAATGTTCGTCAATATCAATATTTTATCAATATATTTGTAAAATTGAAATGTCGATATCAATATCGACATCGATATTTTAATCCTTGTCTGGGAATAACTTATTTTCAGGCAAAGTATTAAAAATTGTGGAAAAATATGAATTTTGTATGTCTGTACAGAAAATCCTCCAACCAAACGACTCGTACAATTGTTAAAAGGATAAAGGGTGTCATTTGCAAATGTTATGAGGGATTGAAAATGGGCCATAAAAATACAAAAGGTCCATGAAAAGCCTCATCTAAAGACAAAAGAATTGATATAGTTGGTTTAACATACTGTCACATTGAAACTGTATTCATTCAACCTTTCAATCAAAGACAAAATATGAACTAATTATACCTACCCTTGTTTTCATGTACTATTATGTGCCATTTGTTATGCATATCTATTTTTGCATTAATTATATTATAATTAATTTAAGATAAACTTTTGTGTATACATTTTCATGTATTCACACATATCAAAACAAACAAACACTCGTATTTTTTTTTTTTTACAACACAAAAAACGAAACAATATCAACAATCCATCTTTATTTGAAGCATTTTTTTTTTCTTAACAACAATAATTACTTCATCGGAATATAATTCATAATGTCAGTTCAATTCTTTCTTTTTATATTTATTTTTTAATTTACTACAATAGAAATGGTGTGGCCGATCAAACTTCCAAATATTTTGATATATATATATATCACAAATATTCTATTAACTTTTTCTTTATTTCCAATTTATTTAGTCTCACTTTCGGTTTTAATACTTTCAATTTATTCACTATCTAGAAAAAAAACATTGGTTCTTTTATAAAAGAGAAAACTCAATTTTTTTTTTTTACTAATTTCTTTTTGAGTAGTTACAATAGAGAACACTTTTAGGGCTAATAATTGAATGTATGACAACTTTTTTAAAGAGGTGTAAATATACAAAATTTATCGATGATAAACTCTATTGCTTACAGAAACGATATAATCTATCACTCATAGACTTCGAGAGTTAGATCTAAATTTTGCTATATTATCAAATTCTTTTATATTGTACTAAATCTATTAATATTTTGAGTCTGATTTCTATATTTGCAACTTCTTTTTTCAAATATACTTCATCAATGTTGTAGAAACATACATAAAGGAATTTTTTTTAGAAAAATTATGTTGTACTTAATTAGAGCAATATCTTAATATTTAGAGTTATAAAAAATCTCTCTTAGATATATTTCTCTTTCTCTTTTAAAATTTTGTCAATTCACATATATTTTTTATGTCAATAATGTAAAACTTATAATTAATCAACTTTAACATAAAAAATACTTAGATACTTAGATGCATCTTAAGTTGCATTTATCTTTATACAAGTTAATACAGGGCAAATATATATATATATAAAATTTAAATAATAGAGAAAAATGAGTTCAGTTTGAGTTGTACGGATAAGTATTATGCCATAGACTAAATTAGAAAATGTTAAAACATAAATTAGTAGATGAAAACAAGGGTGGAAATGGGAATTGTTGTAATTTGTGTTAATTCCAATGCATAGTTGTTTTTATTTATTTATTTATTTATAATAACTCTATACTTCACCAAGTCTTCAACTAGTTGCTATCTGCTTTCTTCTGCTCTCATCTCACTTCACTCACCAAAACTAAATCAACTTCTCTCACTCTTTTTCATTCATTCCTCTATACTTCAACCTCTGCAACTCCACCAATGGCGGCCGCCGACGATCCCTCACTGGAATTCATATTCCGGTCAAAACTCCCGCAAATCCCCATCCCCACCCACCTCCCCCTTCACACATATTGTTTCGAGAAAATCTCCGAATTCAAACACCGTCCATGTCTAATCAACGCCGCCACCGGCGAATCCTACACCTACGGCGAAGTCCAAGAAACATCCCGCCGAGTGGCCGCCGGCCTCCACAAGTTAGGCATCGGAAAAGGCGACGTCATCATGCTCCTCCTCCAGAACACCCCACAGTTCGTTTTAGCCTTCCTCGGCACCTCCTACCTGGGCGCTGCCGCCACCACGGTGAACCCGTTCTTCATGCCGGCGGAAATCGCAAAACAAGCGGCGTCATCCGGCGCCAAGCTGATCATAACCCAAGCCGCGTTTGCAGAAAAAGTGAAAAAACTATCTCAGGAAAACAAGGCAACCATTAAAGTAATATTCATCGACGACGACCCTCCGCTTGAAGGAGGATATCATTTTTCGTCGTTGATTGATGACGTGGCAAAAGTGGAAATGGAAGATGTGAAAATCAGTCCAGACGACGTCGTTGCATTGCCTTATTCATCTGGGACCACCGGTCTTCCAAAAGGAGTTATGCTGACTCATAAAGGACTAGTGACCAGCGTGGCACAACAGGTGGACGGTGAAAATCCACACCTCTATATCCGTAGCGACGACGTCGTTTTATGCGTGCTTCCTTTGTTTCACATATATTCCCTGAACACCATCATGATGTGTTCCTTACGAGTGGGAGCTGCGATTTTAATCGTACGAAAATTCGACGTTAATTCACTTGTGGAACTGATTCCCAAATATAGAGTCACCTTTGCGCCGTTTGTGCCTCCGATTGTACTTGCAATTGTCAAGAGTCCAGCCGTGGATCATTCTGACATGTCGTCTTTACGTATGGCATTGTCGGGAGCCGCGCCATTGGGGAAGAATCTCGAAGATGCCTTTAGAACCAAGTTTTCCCATGTCATTCTCGGCCAGGTAATTTTAAATTTTTATTGTCGGTAAAAAACTGTCAGTCACATTATAATAACGAGTGTGAAATAATTTAAGGGATACGGAATGACGGAGTTGGGGTCAGTGATGACAATGTCATTGGCGTTTGCAAAAGAGAGGTTCGAGATGAAATCGGGAGGTTGTGGGACGATAATGAGAAATACAGAGATGAAGATAATAAACCCTCAAACGGGAGCGTCTCTTCCAAGGAATCAAGCTGGGGAGATTTGTATTAGAAGTCCTCAAATGATGAAAGGTACACAATGCATTGTTTATTTATTTATTTTCTAATTTAATGTGATATAATTGGAATTTATGTCTAAGAAAGATACTTCGGCTATATAGATTATTTTATCTTTAGTACGAATCGTATATAGATTATTTTTTTTTTATTTTTTAAAATATTTTTTAACCATATATAAGTTACAGAAATCAATCTAATCTTATGATCTCGAGGTTGATGTTACAGTGTAGTTTTCTTTTTTACTACAATAGGAATGAGGAAATTTGAACCAATGGCTTTTTGGCTGTACATGACCTAATAAAATTTTGCCACGGGGCAATTTTTTTTTTTCAAAAAACTTGCATTATTCTTTATTTTAGTTTTTTTTACTATCTAGAAAAAGGGAGGTAGAAAATTAAGTGCAGCTAATCATTACCCATATTTTAATCCTATAATTTGCATCGAAACTTTACCTCAACTTTATCTTAAATTTTAAATGCATTTTTTATTTGGAATTTTTAGTTTTAGTTTAAATTCTAGAATTCACTTGATGAATTTTCTTCCTGAATTTAAAATTTTTTATTGTATTCATCTCAACAGAAATTTAGTTCAATTTTCCATTCATATCTCTGAAATATCTTGTTTATACCTTTTATCATGTTTAATAAACATGTAAATATATTTGACGAGTACACTTAACACATATGCTTTCTAGTTAATAAGTTGCATCACTCATTGTGTTTTCTTTTCATTAAACATCGAAATTAAACCTGAAAATGACCTAGGCAAATATCAATAGTTGAATTAAAACTCTAAATTAATAATTGAAAAAATTTAGTTCTAAATTAAATGTTTAAGATACATATATAAGAAGTACCTAAATTAAAATAAAAATTGGTAAAAAAAAAAAATACACTTTTTGTCCCTGAAGTATTTAGTCTCTCAAATTTCGAAATGAATACTTTGGTCCTCGAAGTTTGAGAAATAGTTTAAAATAGTCCTTGAAGCTGACTAACGGTAAAATGATGATGCTGTTAAAGGATGAGTTAATTAGCTTATTTAAAAAAAAATTATTAATTTAATATTTTTTAGTGATATGGCTTCCTTCGTCTTTGCCTCGTCTCTATAATCTTCTCCAACTTTCTCCTGCCTATCTTCCATTATGTCGTTGTGTCTTTTCTATTCCCGCCGTGCTTTGTAAGATCGGAGGAGAATATATAAGTCCCTAAAACGAGACTCACCACTGCTGAAACAGAGAACCTAAAAAATCCAGTTCACTAAGCTGAAGCATTGCACTATAGGGCAATTCTGTAAGTTAAAACTTCTTTTGCTTTGTATTTTAAAAATTCGTTCTAAAAGACTTGAAATAATAAAAACAAAATCAACCTTTCTTTTTTACTGCAAAATCCAAAACTCCAAACCCAAATCTCTCTTTCTTTTTTTTTTTTTCTCACAAGTGATAATGTCAACTTGATAGTGTCCATTTTAAAAAAAAAAAAAAATTATTTTGCATTCATTCAATTAGATTTTTTTGTAATACAGGTTGCAGTTTATTGGTATATAAAGATCATTAGATTTTTTCAAATTTATCACAAACTCATACTCTTTTCTTAGATGGTAATTTGAGGGAGTTTTTCTCTGATGGACTTGACTTCTTGATCGGAAGAGTTTAGTGTAAACATATAAGTTTGATAGAGAAAAAAGTAAATGAGAAAATATGAGAATTTTGAAAACACAATCATTTTTGTTTCTTAATTAAATCTAGAAATTATAACAGAGGGAAAAGAAATGCGATAATGGAGTTAAGATGTTTAAGTTGGGGGCATTTAAGTCATTTGGTTTGATGGAATTTATGAAAATAACTCATCTTTCTCTTTAGGGCTGAAAATTGTGAAACCAAAATAGATATACAAGGAAAACATTCGATTGAAAGAGAAGAAGGAAAAACGTAGTAAAGAGATTTGATCGATAACAACGTGGGTCTCGATGTAGGAGACTAGTAGTGTCTTTGATGGGTCTTGTGGCACTGGTCGGAAACGATGATCGTAGATCTCAAGTATAGCGTACATAGTATCATTTTTGGGTTCCCTTGTTTTAGTAGCAATGAGTCTTATTTTTAGAAGGTTTGCCTCAGAAAGTTGAACAAGATGATAGAGAAGAGGTAAAGAGGAGAGAGTCCACATCATTAAAAAAAAAAATAATATTAAATTAATGAATTTTGCCAAACCAGCTAGCCAACTCATTCTTTTAACGGCCACGTCATTTTACTGTTAGTTAACTAACCGTCCAAGTAGCTTCGAGGAGCATTTACAACTATTTCTCAAACGTCAAGGACTAAAATATTTATTTTAAAACTATAAAAACCAAATAGACATCAACTTCAAACCTCAAAAACCAAAAGTATATTTTGCTAAAAAAAAAAAAACTAACACTAGTATCTAAGTTAAGAAAATTGTGAGAAATATTTTAGTGAACAAAATATATCATTCCCTGATATTTAGTTATTAGTTCAATTTAATAATTCTTAATATATTTTATTATTTTAACATTTTTTTCTTAATACAATAGGTAGAGTATGAAAATTTGAACATCTAACTTTAAGAAAAAGAGTTCATGCCTATTACGGCTGAGTGCCATGCTCATTTGATTTATATTAACATTATTTTAGTACAAAAATTATGAAAATAGAGAATCAAAGTTCTTACCAATTACCAGTAAGTTGAATTCATTTTAGTCTATTTACTGTTCACAATGCTATCAATATACGCGAGATAAATAATGTACCTATTACCATATTTGAAGAGAAGTGTTCATGCCGCTATTTCTACTGTTGATGTACTAAAGAAGAAAACAAATATCTTTTTACAATGACGTTAAGATTTAATTAATGAATCACAATTTAACGGTGCAGTTGGTCGTTGATGTCACTAATTAATGCTACTAAATGCCGCCTAGCCATTCCAACAGAAAAATGGTATTTTGCTAATTAATACCGCCTAGACAAGTAGTTCAGTAGTCAAGTAACAATTTGGGCCTAACCCAGAGTTATTGGGCCTCATGGGCTCATTACCCAAGACCAAACCAAGCCCAATAGAATCGTGAGAGTCCATTACATTGCTGTGTTCCGTAAGTTTTGGTTGGTTTAACTGAACAGGATACCTCAACGACGAAGAGGCCACGAAGGGCATAATCGACAAAGACGGATGGCTGCACACCGGCGACATAGGTTTTGTCGACGACGACGACGAGGTCTTCATCGTCGATCGTCTCAAGGAACTGATCAAATACAAAGGCTTCCAGGTGGCTCCGGCGGAGTTGGAAGCTCTGCTTATATCCCACGGCCACATCGCTGACGCTGCGGTTATACCGTACGTCAGCCTTCTCTTTCCGATTGCTTCACCCGCGCTTTGTTCGATTTAACTGCTGCATTTTCTTTTACACTAATTTGATAACATTTCAGTATGAAAGATGAAGTTGCTGGAGAGGTTCCGGTTGCGTTCATTGTCCTATCAGACGGTTCCAACATCACAGAGGATGAAATTAAGCAATACATCTCCAAACAGGTAAAACCTTCAAATTTGGCATTAATTTCAAGTTTTCAGGTTTGATATCTCATTACCTTTTGCCTATTGATGGAGATTTTTGCATCGATTTCACGGTATAATTATGTAATCTTCCTTTTTTGATATAACTCGTCGTAGGCCCCTGCATTTTTTGTTCCGTTCCTAATTGTTTATAATTTCTTAACCTTTCACTATGTCTACGTCTAATTTGAAAGGTTTTGTCTATTTGATCAATACACTTTACATAATTCTAATAACTGGTTGAACTTTGAATTTTTTTTATTGTTTTTAACTTTTCAGGCAAAATATTGATGGTTTAGAGATCTATACAAAACCTCAGAGTTTTTTTTTTTTTTTTTTTTGCAAGTTTTAAAGCCTAATATAACCAACCATAATAGTTCAATCTTAATTGAAATCTGGGAGATTTAATACATGCATGGATTGTAATTACTGAGGATTGTGGGATGCAGGTTGTGTTTTATAAGAGGATTAATCGTGTCTTCTTCGTGGATTCCATTCCTAAAAGTCCTTCTGGCAAAATCTTGCGGAGACAACTTAGAGCTTTGCTCGCAACTAGTATTCCTAATTAGACACCAAAACTTACAACTCCCAATAATTCAACTCTCTCTCTCTCTCTTTCCCAGATGTGTGTACTGTATGTAAAATAGCGAGAAGAATCTTCTTTGTGGATTATGTTTATATGAAGTTCTGTTCAAAGGCTGCATTGAAGCCGTTCTCTAGTAAAAAAAACAGCTAGTTTTTAAACTATATATATGTAATCAACAGCTAGTTTATTAAGAACTTTGATCCAAGTTCTGGTTAAGACATATGTTGTCGATTAAGAGATTAGAGATTTAATACACCGTATGCAAGTTCTAATGGATAAACAAAAGATGGTGGAGCCTCTCAGAGATTGTAATGTCGGATAAGAGCCTGCATAGTGACGGCTGAGAGTGCATTTCCTTTTCCAGAACATCGTATAATGTATAGGTCCACTGGTGACATCTTATCGTAGTGGACCAGATGTAAGAAATCAATTGATATCATATGTTAACAAATTGAATTATCTTCCCATATATTAGTACTGAAATACAAAAACCTAAGAACTGCACACACAAAAAGATGGGTATCTTGATTTGGTGTGTAAAGTGATTGTCCAAAATGAGTGAAAACTGAAAAGCGATATTTTTCAGGGCCGCCAATGCAGGAAAATACTGAAAAATAATCTGCTTGTATGATTCATAAAGCTGATCAGTTTTGATTTTGGAGAGGAAGCACTTCACTTCTTTGGATCACCCGTGGTCAAAACCCTCCTGTTCTCTAATTGCCCACTGGAAATGGTGGATCTGTTTAAATTATTATTGCGCCCCCATTCATATATCAGAACACAGTAGTATTTTGTGTGTAATCGTATTTACATCTCAAACAAGTTAATGCTCTTGTTCATTTTTCTTTTTCTTTCCACGTCACACCCACCCACACCTCTCGGCTCTTCCTTTCATTTGTTTGATTGAAACCCAAGTGTTGAAGGAGCAAGATGGTCACCACAACTCTCATGTTCAGGCCTCCAACTTGCCATGAATGGAGTGAGTTATTATAACTCAGAGTCTTTTGTTATAATAATTTAAGCTTTCTAATTACTTTTCTTTTTTTGATATCTATGAGTGTTCGAGCCAGTTTATACACGCCTCAACTAATTTTACGGGACAACTCGCTTGTCCTTACAACATTTGAGTGTCAAAGAAATTCATAGGATATTAAATCTTAAGTAGGTGACCACCATGGATTGAACCCATCACTTCTTAGCCCTTTATCAAGGTCATGTCCAATATTTATCACTAGGCTAACTCATGATGGTTTGAAGTTCCTAATGCGACAAAATACTGCATTTTGTAACCATTTGAAAACTCAATCTATTATAACTTACCGGCTGTATTCAGTGTGTCTAAATCTATATTTAAATGATAACTTGAATGAAGATTATTTGTGTAAAAGAATGAGCATGTTCTAGTTCTAGGATCATGGATACAATTGAGAAAAATAACTATAGATGAAACTCTTATCACAGTATTCGTGAGTGGCCATCTTTTTTTGTGTTTTTGGATTCATATGCAATATTTTTATTAATTAAACATATGTTGTGATGGTGGGATGTGGTTGAAATGAGAGATAAATGGAATACACAACTGAAGAAGGAAATTATGATACCTATAAATCTACGAAGGATGAACCTTATCCTTCTCAATGTGTGGAGGATAAAGTGTAGTAGTTTCCCTTTTTAGGTGCCATCCAGGAGAGGTAGAAATGATGATCTCTGTTCCCATTGTACTGTTACTGTATGCATAAATGGGTTTGGTACCTCGTTATTTATGATGGACTTTTGGCGTTCAAGGAATTTATGTGAGTATAGCTAGATTTTATATATCCTTTAAAAATTTCGATTGTCCACTTACATGAACTGAGAGTTTGAGTGGTGAAAACTCAGCATCCAAAAGTCGACGTGTCGATTTCTGATGTCAATTCGGTGGTTACCTTTTTTGTCTGCCACAGTTGAAACTCCCGAGACCTTTTTTCCCTTACCCCACCATGTCTTTTGTCATTGCCCTGCTTGCTTTGCTTTCTACTTTTCGCCTCAGTTCGCATCCGCAGCAAAGATGATGAGACTGAAACTGAACATGGACGCCCTATATCATCAGTCTTTTCTTTCTATACTTTCATAGCCGTTTTTATGTTCTTTCCTTCTGCTTTTTCCCACCCAACAGACGCCTAATTTTCAAAAATCTTGCCAGGATGGATTTGATTTGGAATGATAAGTTAGTCTTAATAAGACTGCTTTACCCACTAACAGTCAAAGCAATAAACTTCTGATTTACCTCTTCAAGAATTCAAAGTTTTTTTTTTCAGTTTCTTGGTTGGAATGATGAGTATTGCAATTGTGATACACGTTGTTTAGGTATAATTTTGAGATATAGGATGTGGAAGCATGAGTTCCACAGGTTGAAACAACAGGGTGGCTGGAAAAGCGGTGTGTTGTTTGAAAGGCACAAAGCAAAGCACATGGAATGGAGAGAGATAGATAGAGGAAGTACTTTTGGGGGGGAGTGAATATGAAGCTCTGGTTATGATGAGCACACGGGGGAAAATCACTCTTTTGCATGGGCCATGCAGGCTCAGAAATGGGTTTAGGCTTGAGAGCTGCAATTGCAAGCAGCAGTAGGAATATTATAATTAATTGTGCTTTCCATGTTTCAAACAAAATCAGCATCATTTCATCTATGGTTGTGTATTCTACTCCATTGTTGAATCATAATTTTACATTCTTTTTTTAAAATTATTTTGATTGTTTTTGTTGTGTGTGATGATGGTGAGATGTATAAAGATGAGTGTATTTTGAGATGCACTTGTTCCATCCAACCCACTCACTTTTGTTAATGGATACCAATTGTACCCTTACAACCTCAAAAGGTCGGAGAAAGTGCTGGCAGATATTAGGGGAAGAGCCTTTGGATGGGGGACCCTATTTTCCACTCCTTTCTCTTTACAGAATCCTAACAACATTGCGATAACCATGGAAAAGAAAAATTTGGGATTAAACTTTAAGATGACACTTCATAATCAACTCAGTTCCAAGCTTTTGAACTTTCAAAAAAAGAAGAGTAATTTGCAGATATCCTCCCATTTAGAGAATGGGAAATAATTAGATCTGTTCATAGACTTCTTGGTCGAAAGTACATATCTTAAACGTCGAGTAGGATGTCCACTACCCTTTCTCTCAGTTCCCTGTGTTAATTTCTTCCCTAGAATGAGAAAACAGAATTAGGGAGAGGGTCCGCCCACTTCATTACTGTCTAAATATAATCTCAACTTTTGCAATTTCCCCATGTGATGATCCCTTCAATTCCTCTCCCTTTTCTCTAAGGTTAAAATGTGGTTTCTGCTAGTTAGTAAACCAATGGCTTAGCAGTAAATAATCTAGGTTTGGTAGCTAGCTATTACTTTTTCTAAGGAAACTGCAGGTTTTATTGAAACTTTCAATCTAAAAATAATACTATTCTTTTATATATTATAATATATATATGTATGTCCTTATACAGGCTGCAAATCCAGGTACTGAAGACGGGTAAGTTAAATGAACTAGTGAGAAGCTTCATTTCACTTTCTCCGAAAAAGAAGAGTTGATCAAAAGAGTAAGGTATAGAGAAACCTACCCCCAAATTTTTAATTATCAAAATATAATATACTGATCAGAGGGTGTCTAAAGACGAAATCTTTTAGACTGAATTGAAAATTGAGTGACCCGGATCATTGTACTTTGACTCAGCCATTTTTAATTTAGAAGCAAGGACACATTCCATGTATTTATTATCTGAACCCAATTAAGAGAGAAAGTACGAGGAAAAAGTAGATAGAGCATTCATAATTACACACCATATCTTGTAATTTGATTTGTGTATAACGGTTGGGTGCTCAATAAGTACAAGATCAAGCAGATTTCAGTGAGTCAATTAGGACACTGAGGAAGAGAATTAGTGTTCCATTGCAGGTTGGAGACCAAACTGAGGAGGAATTAAACACAATGGTCTCTGATTCAAAGACATTACCGGAAACACCGCCAAAGCTACGAGATTATGATCCCCCAATCATTGTCTAAAAACACATTTTATTATTTCTGGTTGTCGCTGATGGATCAAATTACTATGTTATCTGTGTCTGAAATTAAAACAGAGCTGATTTAATTGCGTCAGAGATTCATTAGTTTATAGAATTTGAGTAAAACCCATGTGCTTGGTTCAGTTTTTTTTATTTATTAAAAAATCCATTGATATGGATGAAATGGTTTGAAAATTTAGCAGCCATGTGAGGTGTGAAGTAGAAAAGTGAAAAGGGATTAGCAGCCATTGGTGGCTAAGTTGTCTTGTCTGGTAGTCGATGCATACACTTTTGGGTCCTACGCCTCAATTGCATCATTGACGAGATGGAAAGATCCCATAAACACTTTCTGAGGATATGCTATTGATGTGGTGTTGTGTTGTGTTGGGTCGGGTCTCTTCACCTTTTTTTAACAAATCAATCAAATATGTTTTTG
This sequence comes from Lagenaria siceraria, assembly GCA_002890555.2. Taxonomy (NCBI): domain Eukaryota; kingdom Viridiplantae; phylum Streptophyta; class Magnoliopsida; order Cucurbitales; family Cucurbitaceae; genus Lagenaria; species Lagenaria siceraria. Next base: position 21,348,025 of record CM016492.1, on the reverse strand, counting down.
TTATTTTTATGGTCCAATCATGGCTTGCCATGTGGCTTGACTACCTCTCGTGTCCGTGCCTAAGTTCGAATGACACCGAAATGAAGGGAAGGCAATGTCAAAGTCGCTTCCAACCTAACATAAAGCATAATCGAGTAGACCTGCTCATGTTCGGGAGATTTTCGCCCATCACGGGGCCGAGCTGACATTTAGACATACTCCTTTATAAAATTAGGCAGAGAGCACATCCCTTCACAAAGGTACATAATCTCAATATAATTTGTCTTGACACCCACTTCGAATGTTATACTAACTTAAGTTTTAGAGTACAAGTAACTAAGCATACCACACTAGTGCGAAGTTTTTTGAGAGCTAGGTCTTGTGGATAATCTGACAAGTACGTACTCAATATGAATACCATGCCAACTATTTCCTAGTCTAGAAATACGCATTAACTGTTCATTGTTATTATATATTGTCATTTTAAAAAAAATTAAATTCATAGCTTACGTTAGATTAGGAGAGTTTTTTTTTTTCTTTAGTTCAACCATAAAACGAGATGAGAGACTCGAACCTCTAGTCTCTTAATTAGTGATACATATTCTATATCAATTGAACTATGTTCATGTTGACAAGATAGGAGAGTTGAATTAGTACAATTAACTAAGCAGCAATAAAAGAAAATAGGCTTCATGGTTAATTAGTAGATAGAGTTTCATAAAGGTTAGAGAAAATCAATTTAATTTATAAGGATCTGTTTGAATTGATTTTTTAAATGTTTAAATAAATGTTTATAAGTATAAAAAAAGTGTTTATAAATACTTAGAAAGTCAATCCAAACGGGCCTTAAAGACTAATTTAGGTAGGGTGTTAGATATTTTGTTTGGTTGGTTTCACATTTGCATGACCAGTCTGCTTCCAACTAATTAGTTGAAATTAATAAAATTGAATATGATAATTATATGGGTGTGTTAGCATATAATAATGGAATCATGGACGTTGAATTCATTATTTTCTTATTTGAGATGACAAAAGTTCAATTTGAAAAATTCTTATAAAGTTAATAATTCAGTGTTCCAAATAATGTTATCTCACACACTATATAATTTCTACGTAAAAAACTCTCTCATTAAAGTAGTGGAAATTAATTAAGAAGAAGAGCTGAAATTAAAGGGTATCTGGTTAAAGTAAATTTCAAGCTTGAGTAGTCCAAGATTTAGCTTATAATACTTATCCTAATTTTCTTAAGCCAGTTCTTTTTTAATAATTATTAATTTAAAGAAAAACAAGAAATCTTTGGAATAAAATTTAATTGATAGACCTAAACAAGTGAAGCTTTGAGAACCAGTAATGTAAAATTAAATGGAAATAGTTTCTCTTTATAGCATCTAATATTTGAAAAACTAAATATTAATATTAATGAAGAGTAGTCAAAAGCAAATGAATACCAATTAACTAAATTAGTTCTGTTAAAGAAAAAAAAAAAACTCTATTTGTCCCCTAAATGTTTAGTGGTTGCTAATCAATTCTAAAGTACAAATTTAATATGTTGCTAATTGGAAAACGTACTTTATTAGACTGCTCAATATTATATATATATATATCCACGTGGCACAATGTTAGAAGTGGCCCTAATCAGTGGTTTAATTAATGAAGACTGTGGGGGAGGCCGGTTCAATGAACCACAGGACAAATATTTAGGTTTGAATAAAGATATTATTATAATTATTTTATTGAATTATTTGATAAAATTAAACAAAGTGAAAAGGGGGAGAAATGTGTAAAGATGTTACATGTCTGGTCTAGTCAAGATGGTTTATCTTGTTAATCATTTATTACTTAAATTAGAAGTTGGATTTACAATTTTGTATGCTCTCAACTCCTTTTAATGATTAGGGTATGGAACAAACTGTACGTTTTAAACAATTTTGTAGACTAATTATTTTAACTGTTATTAATTTGACCTTTTAATAAGTTACCCCACATTCTCTATTACTTTTAACACCAACCCTATAGCTAGCTAGAGATCATAATTTTTTAGTCCAAAACACACTAAATATTAGACATGAATTTGTTCGAGAATTCAACTTTTAGTGTTATTAATTGTTATTTGGATTAAGAATATGGAAAAAGATTTCGACTCTAATGGATCTTATTTTAGAGTGCAATCTATGAGTAGTTTAGAAATACGTATCAAATAAATATGGTAATGTGGACAAATATTTAGGTAAAAATTGATTTGGAACACGTAAATGAAAAATCTAGTAAGGAGTTTAGATATGTTATTGACTATTTTAGACCAGAGTTATAAATACAATGCTGGGAATATATTTGAAATATGTTAGTTATGTGAGGATCTAAGGAACGTAGAAAATGGGCTAAAAGAAGAGCAGATAAGCTTGACCTACGTGAGAAAATTGGGCTGAAGGGCCCAATATGCCTGCATTAGCCTCGAAGACTAAGGCCGAGACCAACCCCGACCCTCTTAGTCGTAGAGGCCAACTTCTTGTGGGCCACAACCTTGACCTACATGATGGAGTCCAAACTAGCCTCTTCGAGTTCCATTCGAAATAGGACAATATGAATGTTAGGGTTCACTCCCCTATAAACAAAGGACCATAACACCACGAAAGATAGGTGGTTCTTTTCCAAGAAAAGCTTGCATCTCTTTACTAGAGACTAACTTAGGTGTCGAAGTTCTTACGGTTGCTCTCACGTGAAGGTCAAGTGCATTTTTCTATTTTTTTTTGGGTAAAGTTTGAATTTTTAGATGAACAAGATATATAATAATTGAGCGGAAAAACGTCTGGACACGATGATTATGATAATACTAAAATACAGAGTTTGGGATGTGTTTGTTTATAACATTTTGGCGATACATGTGAGAGTAAGTGGAAAAGGAATGGAAGTAACCATTTTTTTATTTTATTTTTAAATTTTAAATATTTGTTTTGATAAACCGACAAGCAATTTGAGTGCTGCCATTAGCGGAGCCGACAAGCCTTGGATCCCCACTGATTCTATCGAACCCTTTTGTCTCTCTGTGTAATTCCAAAGCCGATCTATTTTAAGTTGCACAAATAGTAAACCCTTTAATTCTCATATAACCCATCACAAATTCTTCATTTTTCTACAAAACCCACTTCTCAAAATTTTCCCTTTTTTTCTCCAAACCCAAATCTATTCAAATTTTTTTTTTTTTTTTTTTTTCATTCTTCATGGAGTTTAAACGCCGCCATGAACAACTACTCAACCTTGAGCTGCTTCTTGAACCATCTTCATCTTCTAATTTCTCAGCTCCTTTGAGTCCTCCAAATTGTGAGGCAGCTGCAACTGCTACTACTGCAAGGGTTTTCTCATGCAACTATTGCAAGAGGAAATTTTATAGCTCACAAGCGTTGGGAGGTCACCAAAATGCTCATAAATTGGAGAGAACTTTGGCAAAGAAGAGCAGAGAGATTAGAGGTTACAGAGGAGATTATGATGATCATCACAGTACAGCCAATAATATTATGATGATTAATAATAATTCAAGCCATTTGTGGAATAATAATGTTGAGATACCTATAATTACAACAACACCACCACCTGATCATCTACTCAGTGGTCCACGTGGCATTCCAGCTGATCATCATCATCATCATCATCAAGCTGATCATGATATTGGCCATCTTGACTTGTCTTTAAGGCTCTGAATTTCATCTCTCTCTCTCTCTCTCTACTTCAATTTTTTAGTTTACGTATAAATTTTTATAATTAAAAGGAGAGAGTGATGGGAGTGGAGAGAGTATTATTATTATATGTTAATTCTCTTGGATTTCCTAAAGTATTATATGATCATTTGTGGGTTTCATCTTAATATATTATTCTCTCCTTCTAAAACCAACCTTCACATTTGTTTTTGTGCTTCTTTTTCATCTCATATGTCATTTTATTTGCTTTTTTTTAATCTTCCTTTTAATTAATTACTTCTGATCTATTTGTATTATACTACGGTTACATATATACTGCTTTATTTATAAAACAAATACTTATCTACTGATCGGTCAATTGGAAAATTTTCTAATGACTACTAGATAATCATAAGTTGAACTTATTTATCTTTTTAAAGATTGTGAAGCTTTTTCATCTTTTCAATGTTAGAATCTCGACATGTCTTGTCAATATCAACAAAAAAAATTCAACCATGTCTGGTAGGACAACATCATTACAACAACTCTCTAGTTAGAAGTGATAGTCCGTTCGGTTTTGTCAATTTTAGGGTCAACCAAGAACTAAACCAAACGAATAGGTTTTATAAAGAAGAGACTCAAACTTATGTCCAATAAGGAACAAAACCAATAGATTGGTTTTTATTTGGTTCGATTTATTCTCGGTTTGGTTCTCGATTTTTGACATTTTTTTTTTCTTTCCAAATTTTAATTTTTATTTCTAATTTTATTTTGAATTGGAAATTTTTGCTAATTTTGTATTAAAATTGGGTCCATTTCTTATTTTATAGATTGAAATTGGACATTTTTTGGTACTTTCTAAATAAATAACATGCACACTCCACAATAATTGGTCTTTTTCTAAATATAAATAGATATGCACCATAATAATTAAAATATTAAAAGATACCTAATGTTGGAGTTTATTTTTAAGGGTATATATACCCTCGATTCGGTTCGATTTTGATTGATTTTTCCAATCAAAATCCGATCCAAACCAATACTTTTTGGTTTTCTCCAAATAAAAACTAATATGTATAATTTTATACTAAAAATCCAAACCAAACCAAACCAGTGGATCGGTTTGGATTGATTTGGTTTTTCAGTTTTTCGATTTTTTTTGTTGCATTCCTATCTCTGGTTATATAGCTCTAACGCAACAATAGTCTTCAAGGATCAAGATATCCTCTTTGGAAGTATATTATGCTTTCCTTTAGCCTCTCCTCTGTACTTTCTTATCTATTTATGAAGTACCTACAAAGTATCTTTTCAAAAAAAGAAAAAAAGCTCCTCAAGATGATGCCTATTTAGGTTTACCATTCTTGAGTCAAATTTCAATTTTAGACTAAACATTCATTTGTGTTTCATTGACTAGTACCATACTAGATAAACATGAAGTTCTGTCTGTTGATGATCCAACATTGAAAAAGTCAAGAGACCTCATAATGTTTATAAGGTGTATGGGCTACTCTCATTGCCAATTAGCTTTGAAATAGAATCCCATGGAGCCTATCAATGGACAATTCGCATGACTTTACAACACATTTGAGTAGCCTCAATGGATTGAACTATGTCTTTTTTTTTACCACTAGGTCAATTCATAATGGTTATTAATCAACCAAAACAGTTAGAATAAAACTAACTATAATTTTATAAGCTGCATTATGGATGTTAATTAAAGACATCGTTAAACAGATCGAGTTTCAAGGTTTCGATTCATACTCATTTTCATTGCATGCATGCATTATTGTTAAGACTCAATCATAATTAATTAGGACAAAATAACCTTGTTTGTATGTATTATTTAAAATGAATAATGGAAAGTCAAAATTTGAAACACCTATATTCTTGTTCCTCAGAAAGTTAATACACTCAATTAGATTAATTTTTTTCTTTTCAAATTTTTTTCCCGTTCTATTCTCACTTTCATAAAAATAACCATCTGTCTTGACGTTTAAGCCTGCAAAATTTAAACATCAAGATATATATATATATATATATATATATATATATATATATGCAATAATGGAATTTCATTTTCTCACCATAGAATGTTTGTCCATTAAATTAAAACTTGAAAGAGAGAGGTAAATGAAAGGGACAAATGTTTTTTTTTTTTTTTTAGGAAGAAAATATAAAAAATTAAAGTACACCCTCCACAAATTTCACAAAATAATTCGATGGAAAGTTCTAATTTGGTCTCTGATAAACTCACATGCTTGGTAACTTCAATTTCTTCATTTACATATAGCTAATTAAAGTGATATAATACGACTGACAATATATACATACACGTTCAATTTAGTCTTTATTGTTATTAAAGATCAGAGCATTAATGCTACTTTCCTACTAAAATGCAAGACAAAATCAAGTGAGAATCATGAAGTTGGATAGATTTATAGATATGTTTACTAAATGCTTGGTTGTTGGATATAAATTCAAAAGGTGAAAACTTTACGAAACAAAAAAAAAAAAAAATTATGTGGGGTGACGTATTTAAAGAAAACTATTTAGGTGCATCTCGTAGATTATACTCATTGTTGTACATCTTATCCAATTATTAAATTACAGTTTGTCACATGAAAAACTCTCCTTATTTCTTTTTAAAAATAATTTTGATTTTTTTTGTTTTTTTTTGTGTGTGATTTAATAGTTTATTAATAAAGATGTTGATAGGAAGATAAAGTGGATTTGAAACTTTGGATGGGCCAATATAGCAAATAGTCAAAGCTGCAACTTCTTTCAAATTTACTTTCTTTTTAAAAATGGTTTCAATTAGTTTTCTATTTCTGATATGAATGAAAAGTGATGAAAACAAGGGGCGAAAGGCAAAAGGATGTTAAGTATTGATGTGTGGAGTTGTAATTTGTTTAGAAGAGAAAGAATGTCTATTCTAAGCAAAGCACATAACAACTCCAAATGAGAAGATCTTTCCCTTGAGAAAACTCCATAAGTACTTTTTACAAACTAAAAAGCTTTCCCCAACTCCCAAAGCTCAATTACAACAATTGAATTGAATTAGAGGTAACAGAAAGGGAAGTCTGATTTTAGACGTAAATTAATTAAAATAACAAAGGAGGGACCCAAAGTTTTCTAATTAAGACTTGCCTAATAGCCATTATAATTAAAATCCACCCCCCCCCCCCCCCCCCCCCTTCTCCAAAGCTACATTTTCTCCAAGGCTTACCCTTTGTCAAATTCTTAATGTAATTTTCAACACTTCAATAATTGAAACAATATGCTTAAGTTTCTAACAACTTAATTATGTGTGGTTTTGTTAATTTCTTCAAATCCATCTCAATAACAAAGTTTTGAAACTTTGACTTCAATGATTCTTATCACTAAAATTATTTTATTATTAATTACAAATCTTTCTAGAAAATAATATTTCTCTCTATTGTTAAATTTTTAACTTTTTATGAGCTTCTTTTCGAAAGATTAAAACTTTTCTTTTAAAGTTTTTTTCACTTTAAGAAAACGTAGTTTCAAAGAAATATTAAAGATCTTATATATATTTAGCTTTTGTATTTAGGAAAATTTTAAAAATATAAAAATAAGGGAAATTATTTATACAAAATAGCAAAATTTTTAGATAGTTGTAATAGACACTAATAGAAGTCTATCAGTGATAGAAATGATAGAAATTTATCACTGATAGATGCTGATAGAAATCTATCAATGTCTATCAGTGTTTTTTATTTTTTGTTATTTTCTGTAAATAGTTTGATATTTTTCTATTTGTGAAAATTTTCCTTGTATTAAATATTGAAGAACTAAGGTCGTCCACTATGAATAGATCTCTTAGCATTCTCTCAAAACACGCTAACAATACATAATATTATTCATTTTTATTTTTGTCTCTTATTTTCTCTCATTTGCTGTTTTAAGAGCAATTGGTTAAAAGAGAAGTGTTCTTAATTGTATAACTTTGAGCTCAACCTTTTCAGTGCATAGTGATATGGACTACAAAACGTTTTAATTGAGTTGTTGTATCTTGGGGGAAAGAATATCTGTTGCACCAGAGTTGATATAAAGAGATACGATGAATACAGTAGAGGGTTTGAATCTCCTTAAAGAAAGTGAGATATTTATATTTCTAACCTAATTGTATGCGGGTTTGTTTCTCACTATTTACACTATTTTTTTATTATTATTATTTATAATTCCCTCACCACTCCCTTTTTCATGAGCGGTGGAAGGCTGAAAAATTCATAGTACACAACAATCAAAGTGGGCCAGTTTGAAGAAGCCCAACCTTCCCCAAGTTATGCACAAGTCTGCTTCAGGTTAAGCAGAGAAATGATTATTTTATGAGATAAATACACTTCTTGAGGTTCGCACAAACTCAACCATTTTACTCACATTTGTTATTTGTGACATTCTAGGTCACTACGTCAGTTTTTGTATTAATTACTAAAATGTCGACATAACACCTTTTTTTTATTTATTTAAAAAATATAGAGAAATTATTATAAAAAAAGTAATCAAACTTTTCTATATTCCTAAATAGTTTTGCTTATTTGTCTATATTTGAAAAAAAAAAAAATATATTTGATTAATTTTTTAGTTATTATAATAAACTAAAGCCTCTTCTTTCTTCTCTCCTTTCTCCCTTCATCCTCAAACCTTTTCTCCTACCACTGTCACCTACTGCCAAAGTAGGGATATCAAATTTTAAAGGGAAAAATGCATTTTTGAAACTTAAATATATATAGTGTTCTTAAGTCTTAAACGAGTTTGATTTCGATTTCAATTTAGTCTCTAAGTATCAAATTGTTACAATTTTACCTTTGAAATTTGAGTTTTATTTTAATTTGTTCCTAGATTTTAAGATTTACACTTTCAACATTGATTTTTCACTAAATACCCACTTTGAGTCTTTAACATTAATGTATATTAATTAATTTGAAATAATTAAAAATTATATTTAATTAAGTTTCACTATTTTTCATCAAAATTAAAATTAATTTAAAATATCGCTTCATAATTATTTTTAATTAATTGATAGACATTAACGTCAAAGGTTGAAGTCAGTATTTAGCGAACAATCAAAGTTAAAAGTGTAAAATCTTGAAACCTAGGGACCAAAATGAAACAAAACGCAAATCTCAAGGGTAAAATTGTGACATTTTGAAACTAAGGAACTAAATTGAAATCAAACTCAACACTTAAGAACAAAAAGTTTAACATTTTAAAACCTAGGGACTACATTAAAACTACAAAGGATGATTTTGGACCGTAGGGCATAATTGACATAAAACAGGAATAAAAGCGACATGACCAAGAAAATAACAAAAGTTAGACCAAAAGTAGCACCGTGGAACCAAAATGCGGGCTTAGGGGAGAGGGTTAGTTTGGACCTTGGTAAAAGCCAAAGGTCGACCAATCGTTGATTGCCTTAACAGTGATAATCTATGTCGATGCCAGCCAAAATAGTGTCTAGAGAGCCTCTCTCGACGGACCTATCCCAACGATTTTGTCAACGACCCATTGGTGTTGGCAGACCCTTCCGGGGAGCTTTCCCAACGAGCTTTGGCTTCGATAGAAGGTCATTTATTGTAATGACACTCTCTTACTCTCTAACTTAATTAAGCAAGCACCACACTGGTGTGTAGGTCTCTTTTCGTGATAGACCATATCACTAGTAGAAGTCTATCGACATAGAGTCTATCACTGAAAGACAGATTTCGTCGCCTAAATCTGTTCTAAATAATTTAATTGTATCCACCACTACAACTTGCTAGTCTTAGTGACAAGATCAGTTCGAACACAAGGAGCTCTAGAATTTATCGATCAAACGGTTTAATGCTCGAGGTAACCGAGCTTAGGTTGAAAATTCTAAATTGCAAAAAAAAAAAAAAAAAAAAAAGTAAATGGCATAAAAAAAGCATAAAGTAAAGGGTTGAAATTTTTTATGAGAAAGCCTAGCTTGGGTTGTAACAAAATTTCCCTATTCAAAATATTTGGTCATTGAATTCTCATTATCGAAATTAAATGTTTGCTTGCACCTAACCAATTAAATTGTCTTTAAACGACTAACTAGTCCAATTTGAAAAGATGAAAAGCATGCACGTTCAAATTGATCTAATTGCATTAAGATCTAGGGAATGTTAGGTGGAATGTTTAATTTTCAAGCGCCTAATTAAACAGTTGTTTGGTTCAACTCTAAGTTGGTTAGATCAATACTCATCTAATTCGATTCGTAAGCTAACCTAACCTATTGCTTTCTATGGATTAACATACAATCAAGTGTCACAAATTAAACAATAATAAAAAACAATAACCATATATCCACAAGTGTACGACGATATGATAATAGTTCATTCATCACAAAATTGAAACCAGCAAATACAATTAATCAGTTCAAAAACTTACAAAATATTGAAATAGGGAAGAATCCTAAGAAACCCAAGTTAGAAAGGTGTTACCTTAGTCCATAATCAACATCACAAACATCAAGAAATAGTTTAGGTACATGATCAGAACCACAAGATGAAGAAAATGAGGAGAAATCGTGGTTGAAATCGGTTGGGATCGCAGATAATTGACCTAAACAGCTGAACTTTTCTTTTATAAAATCGGACAGCGCCGTGGTGGGAGTGTTGCGGCTTTTAATGGAAATTACACGCGACAGAACTTCGGAGCACCGGACGCTGTATACTTTTCACAAAATTGATATGTTTTGCCTTACAACGCCGAGCATGACGCTGTCCCTGTAGGGGCAAACTCGTCATTTTGACCTTCTCTTTCCCAGTTGATGCAACTAAGCTTCATTGTGGCATGTTTTAGCTTCATTTCGTCACAAACGTCCCGTTCTACCCTTTAATTGCTTGAAACCTACAAAATAATAAAATAGAGACATAAAATGCAAGAACAATCTCAAATTAAGCGGAACAAGATAATACATTTTCAGGGCTATCAATCACTTATAGATTTTGTTATATTTGCAATTATTTATAAATATTGCTATACACTTAATTATTATTCTGAAAAGTGTTATCCAATATAATTACTCTTAAAATAATAAAAATAAAGAAGGAGGTTTCGATGTTAAACTTATTGTACAAGTTATAAGGGTGACTTTGATGAATTAATAACAATATCTCAACTCGTACATGTACTTCAAGCAATTATTTAATGTTTTCTTTTTAATAAGAAAAATGTTTACAAAACTTGTTTGTTAATTACATAAATGCATGAAAGGAGTCTGCATTTTCCACGCCTGAGTTCTTAAGTCAAGTGTGAACTCAAAATCCCTTTTAGGATCCTGCTTGTTTCATTTTCATGCATTTCAACCCATAATTTTATAATTAAGAGAGATAACAATATTTATATAATATTTTTTTGTGGTTACTCCTACTACAAAATTTATTTGTGCAATCAGAAGTTCTAAAACCGATGAAATCAAAAATTTAAATAATGAGTTAAGGTAAATTTAATATTATATTAACTAACAACCAAACCAATATAACTTTGTTTTCTAATATTTGAAATAATTTTTATTTTTACTGTTTTCTAAAAATTCCCCTTCTAGATGTAATATTCAAAAAGTTATTGAGTACAAAACAAAGAAACGAAAATAATTTAATGGGAGTCTTTTATTAAAATATGGAAATTATTTTATATATAACCTCAGTATCATTCAAGGTCAGTTGTGTCCTAGGGGAGCATTATCTATCTGAGAAGTGAGAAGATTTCAACTAGGAGTAAAGAAATAAAACAAAAATGAATTAGTATTTTCACAATATGATCAAAATTATTAACAATTTTCAATCTATATTAAAAAATTACTAAATTCTACGGCATATATAATCATTCTCAAAACTATAACAAATAAATATAAACTAATGAATTAGTATATACAAAATTCTTTCATATTTATTATTGCTAAATAATAAAATATTTAACGTGACATTTTAATAAATATTTTACATATGAATTATCTAATGCATGCTATATATAAAGAACTACGTAAAACCTTGCTCTGTATTCCCATATGAATTATGTGGTTTCAACTCAAGTCTGACTTCGAGAAATTAATGAGAAAAGAAATTGAAAGGGACATCTCAAACAATATTATAATTAAGATTTATTCACATTCATGGCCCTATAAATATTCAAATTCGTTAAACCCCTAAACACCAAAAAAAATAAAATAAAAAGAAACCTAGAGAAGAAAAATACAAGAATTATCTTAACACTTCCCTTTCATCCATTTAATTTCCAAATGGCAGCCCTCCAAATCTATAGTACCGAAACCGAAATCTCTGCGGAGTTTTTGGTAGATCGAATCATCGACCTTTACGAAAGCATCTCGAAGCTCGAAAGCCTAAAGCCATGCAAGAAAGTGAACAACCTCTTCACCAACCTAGTAAACTTGTGCATTTTGCCTTGTTCAATTGATGTCTCAACATTGCCACCAAATTTACAAGCCATTCGTGAGAGGCTCATAGTTCTATGTGGCCAAGCTGAGGGCTTACTCGAGTTAGAATTCTCAACTTTGCTAAGCAAAATCCCAAAACCTCTCAACAATCTCACTCTATTTCCATATTATCAAAACTACATCAAATTAGCCAACCTTGAAAACAAGATTTTGAATGAAAATGGAGTTGTTAATCCAAAGAAGGTAGCTTTTGTTGGGTCAGGTCCTTTGCCTCTAACTTCAATTATTATGGCCATGCAACACATGAAGGGCACATATTTCGATAACTACGATGTAGACAACGTGGCAAATGACGTGGCGGGAAAGATCGTGGGGTCAGATGCTGAGGTGGAAGGAAGAATGAAGTTTTGGACGAGGGATATTGTTGAGGTAAAAGAAGAGCTTGGAGGATATGATTGTGTGTTTTTAGCGGCTCTTGTGGGAATGAAGAAGGAAGATAAAGTGAAGATTATAAGGCATTTAAGAAAGTATATGAAAGAAGGTGGGATTTTGGTAGTGAGAAGTGCTAAAGGAGGTAGAGCATTTTTATACCCTGTGGTTGAAGTTGGAGATTTGGTTGGCTTTGAGATTCTATCTATTTTTCATCCAACTGATGATGTTGTTAATTCGGTTATTTTAGCTCGCAAGACTATGATTATATGAGTGGATTATGTTGTTGTGTTTTAATTAATTATGTTTCAAGGGATTGTTGTGTGTGTCGTATGTGTTTTTAATTTTCAAGCATTGATGGCGTGTTTGTTGTACTTCTTCGTTTACGGAGCACTATTACTGAGTTTTTTAAGTACATTTATTGAGTTTAATTTAATATCAATTTTAAGTTAACTGCATGTGTTTTCTAATTTTAACTATGTATAATGTATTGTATATTTATGTATATCTTCGTTTAATGTGATTTAAAAAGATATATTATTGATCTAATTGCAAAATGGACAAAATAAGTTACTAATATAAGGCTCGTAGCTCAAACATTTTAGTTTTGTAAAAATAACTAAAAAAAAAAAAAAAAAAAAGTTCAACTCACGTTTTACTTTCATACTACTGATATACCCTTCATACCCTTGATACACCTTATACACCACTGATATACACTTGATACTCTTGATAGATTGCTGCTATAAACTATTGATATCTACTTGATTCCTTTGATACATTTGATACACAACTAATATAAATTACTGATATATACTTGATATACATGATACATTACTATATAGCTAATATATATTTGTACACTACTACTAGACACTTGATACACTTGATATACTACGATCCGTCTCTCTATCCCTCTAAAACCCCAACCCCTCATTGGTCTTTCTCCCGATCCTCTCTACACCATGAAAGCTCTCGACTTTGTTAAGCTCCATAATCTCTACGTCCATTTCTCCTCCATTGTTGAAACTATATATCCTCTCATTCGTTCTCATTTCTATGACGATAATCAAAATGAAGATTCATTCTTCAATTTGGATTTCATCTCTCCTCCTCTCTAGGAAAGCAGTAAATCTCCCAACGAGAAGAGTCTCACACACTTAGGCCAAAACAAACTTTATTTTTCTCAACGAAATTTTCTTCTCTCCTAATCTAATCTCATCTCCAAACGTAAAATCCTTCCGATTGAACTCAATTCCAAGCCATAGTCACCGATTTCAGTTTCGATTCTCAAATTCGCACTTAGACTCTCGATTTCATTGTTCAAGAAGCCAAAATTAATGGTGAAACAAAATATAGATAAAACAGAATCGTCGTCTGACGATTTGGAGATTGAAAGGTGAGAGTGAAAAAGTGAGCGGCAATGGTCGATTAGTCGATTGGACGGACGAGCGCGTAAAGGTGTGAATGTAATTGGAAGAATTTTGCCATATTTACAAAATTTGAAAAATTATAGCTATGTTTACTAAATTCTAAACTTAATTTGACCCGATACAATTTTCCTATCTTATTCTAGATCTCGCCTTTTTTTTTTTTTTTTTTTAGAAAGGAAAATTTAAGAAGCCAATTGAGGCGGAGAAAAGTCATGAGTTGCAATACAAAAAGCCCAAGAGGGAAAAGGGCCAAACCAACAAACAGAATTATTGACAGAGAGGGGCGTGGGATTAGCTTACATTTTCAGAATTTCGGTGATTGACCGAATATATATATATACATGTGTATATTTAATTTTTTTTTTTATCAATTTCATGTCTAATTAACATCTTCTAATTTACCAAAAATGAGTTTAGTTCAACAGTAATAAAAGTTGGAAGTATCTACCATCCTAACCGTTGTTGTACTCAGAAAAAAATAGCTTCTAGAAATGGTTGAGCAATATAATTTTAAAATATAAATGTTAGATATAAAATCTAAAAATAATAAAAGAGATAAAATTAATTAAGTTGTTTTTCATTTATAATTTTAAATATTCTTATTAAAATGAAATAATACGTTAAAACATTTTTTAAAAGATAAAATGTGAAAGGTTACAAAAATAAAAAATAAAAAAAAAGTTAAGAAATGCAGAAAGAATTTGTATTTGATGTAAAATTAAATAGAGAAAGTATGTTGTGGGTGTCTAGCCCACTTGTTGCACAAGTAAGGATTTAATTTTTTAAATTTGTTTGTGAGCTCAAAATGTCTGGTTATATGTTTGGTCCAATTGTGGCTAATTTTGGGTTGATCATCTTGAAAGCTCTACGTTTTTTTCTATGATATGGGGATGACCTAAGAAGGTAGGGAGAGAAAAACACACACAAAAGAACGGAGGAAAAAAAAGAGTTCAATTTCTCAACGGCAACTTCCACAAAGTTGTCGATAAATTTGGTCAGCCTGTTCAAGACATATAGGTTCTCGTTTTGAACGGTTAGTCGTTGTTTTGAGCTCTGATTTGTCCATAATTGATGTTGAATAGAACCTGTAAAATTGGGTGATATTTTTTTCGTTCTTTTATCTCTCAAGCAGATCTCTTGGGTATGAAAGTCTTTTTCCCTCAATTTTATCATAACAAGTCCTGTGGTTTTTACTCTTTACATCGAAGGAGTTTTTCACGCATAATTTGCGTGTTATTTGTTTTTAGTCTTTCAAAATTTTATGGTTCATTATTGTCCACCATTGGTTGATTGGTTGGTGATTATTTGGTGATAAATGTATTGAAGTACTATTGTTTGATTGATTGTCTTAGAGGTGATCCTAGTGGGTCGTTCATATGTTATTGAGCCCTATCAAAATATGCCTAATGAAAAATTTGAAGAGAAAAGAAGAAAGTTAAAAAAAAATTATGGTAGCTCTTTTAATATAGTATAGATGAATCCATAAAGAATTAGATCTATAAGGTAGTTTTGATGTGAATAAAAATAATGAGTTAAAAACACAACACAACTCAAAATAGGTGGTGAAGATTGTGTTTATTCATCAAAATAATCAAGAGTAGCAATGGCACACATGTTTGTTAGAAATTGATTAATATTAAACCCAAAATAATGATGAAAAGAGTAGATGATCATTTAAAATAAACACTCAAGAGGGAGACCCTTGGGGAAACGTTTGATATCAGTGCAGTAATCATAGAACATATAGTTAGTTTGAGCCCATTTCATGTGCTGTTGGCTTTCATTATCAAGGCCGGTGGAGGAGAGCCAAGAAGTTGAAGCCTTAGTTGTACAATTGGAATGATTGGACTTCCGGCCATCCGACCACAAGCAACCATCGACCCTTAGATTCTTGAACCAAGCTCGGAACGGCGCCTTGGTCCAGTCTATCTTGACCGCCCCACCTCTTGTGGCCCAGCTGTCTGCGTTCCATAGGCTGCCGTATATTCTCATTGGCTGTCCGATTGGGAATGGAGCTCCCTTTTCTTTCTTGTTTTTCAACTCTCTTATCGGAATCCCGTCAACGTACAGCCTGTCACAATTATTCAACATTAAATACTCTTCATTTTATAGTTTGATATATATGATTTTAATCCATCCTCCTAAAAATACTCTTTTCAACATTAATTCTCATTACATTTCGTAAAATTAACTTTCAAACAAACCATTAGGGCTAGTTGAGTATTTTGATTATGGGTGTTTAAATAACTTGATAACTCCAACCTATTCAACCCAAAATGTAAGGGTTGGGTTGGGTTGGTTTTGTTTTTGGGTTGGGTTAAATTTTTTCAATTTTTCTTAGGTTAAGTTAGGTCGCAATTTCACTAAAAAAACATATAGTTAGTTTGACCTAACTCAATCCGAATTATATATATATATATATTTCTTTTTGTTTAAAATTTGATTACTTTGGATTTACGAATTTGTGAATTTTTAATATTTTACTTTCAGAATGGTTATTTGCCTTTGTTTAAAGTTTGTAAATAATAAATATTTGGTATTTAATATTTGAATTTTATGAGATTTTAGTTAGTAGTCATATGTAGTTAATACTGAAAAGTTTAAGATAGAAATTGATAGTTTTTTTTTTCCAAAATTTGGTGATCATATTCAATCAAAATCAAAATAGTATTTGAACATATGTGTTTAATTAGGTTTTTGATAATACTCACACGATATGAATAGGCGTCCAAAGAATAGTGTAATTGTGAAAATCAGCTGTTGGGTCAAACCAAAGGAAAAATTGTGTCTCTCTTTTGCCAACACCATGGATGAACATGTTTGTTTGCAAAATATAAGGATCCTCCTCAACTCTTCCCAAGAATTCAAAGTCTATCTCGTCATGAAACTCTCCTTTAGACGACACCTAAACACGAAAAAGTAATTTTAATTATATTACGTACTTTGATACTATCTTTAAATCACTAATCAACTCAAAATATATATTATCACACTCACGTAAAATGCAGTGACTGTGCCAGCCGAATTTCCCGGAACAAGTTTGATTTGCAAATCAATCTTGGCAAAGAGGTATTGGTCTCGAGATTGGAATCCGGAACAGGAGGTCTCGTCAAGGGCGATAGCAAGGCCTTCGCCATTGTTGAGTATTTGAACTCTGTCACCTCCTCCCCATGTGTGGTCAATGTCCTTCAAGAAGTTGGCAGAGGCAGCCATTGAAGAGCTAAAGATGATCATAACACAAAGAAATAACACATGAATGGCAAATTTTGAAGAAGAAGAAGAAATTGAAGATGTTTTAATTTCCATGATTGAATTGGGAAGGAAGCTAGTAGCAATTGAAGAATGTTGTTGAATTATATTGTGACCATGAACTCAGAACGTGAGAGCCACACACAACGTTGTATTAAATCAGAAAGCGTGTATAAATATTAAATATAATTGCCAGTTGCAAATACGGTCTCAAATAAACCTCGTTATATTGGTTTTTTATTGAATCAATTTTGTCGGATAAATTTAACCCAAAAATACCATCTCCTATGGGCTATATATGCTTACAATTATTAATTATCGTTATGTTTATGATCAGCTCTTGGTTGATGATGAAGAGCATGGAGCAATATACTTTGTAAAGATTGATGGCCTTTCTACTACTAGCTAGTCATTAGATAATAGAAAAACCAGAATTATTGATCGAAATGATACAATAATTTATAAAATATTTAATCAATATATGGAGTTCACAAAAGTGATTTGAATTTTGGAGGGAAAAATATACTTTTTGATACTTAAAGTTTGAAGTTTATGTTTATTTGGTCCATAAAGTTTGAAAACAAACACTTTAATATCTTTTGAAAAACAATTCTAAGTGGTCATCAATGGACTGTTAGTTGACTAACGGTGAGATAATGTAGTCGTTAAATGAAGAATTAGCTAGCTTTGTTTTTGGACCAAATTTGTTAATTAAATATTATTTTTATAATGAGGATGACCCCCCTCCTTACTTTATTCTCCCTCTTTCTGCTCAACCTTCATTTGAAAATCTTATGTTGCTACTATCGTCGCTATTCTGGTTGTCGTCATTGTCCTCCTGAAAAACAAGGACGACTGTCGTGGTTGTCATCATTCATATCTTAATCAAGGAGCTTCTCTCCTTCGTTCAAATCTAGAAAATAGCGCCATTTCATTCATCACCTAGTTGTACATGACATCAACAAAAAAGTAGTGCGTTCTTCACTAGGTAACAATGCCGGTAAAGGAAAAAGTGTTTGTTTTTAAAATTTTAAGAACTATTTAGAACTATTTTTCAAACTTCAAAAATTAGAGGGCTTGTTTTCAAAATTTAAGGACCAAATAGATATTTAAACTTTGTTGACCAAAAGTAGAGTTTCTTTTCAATTTTCAAATGATAAATGTAAGAGTAATTTGGCCAAGGGACTGATGTAACATCTCAGAAAGAATAATATTGAAATGTTTTTTTTTTTAATGAAAGAGTTTGTACTAACCATCATGAAATATTTGCCTAAAAAACAAATCATGGAGTATAATTAAAAAAATGATAAGTAAATCATGAATTAGAAAAATGATAATTATAATGAGTAGTAATTTCAGGGATAATAACTAAGTGTATAGCAAAATTTTAAAAAAAAATTGTAAATGTAGCAAAAATCTATCAGTAGTAGCCTTATATCTTTGATAGACTCTTATAGTCTATAAGTGATAGACCACCTAGACTATAAAAATTTATTAGTGATAGAAGTCTATCACTAATTGACTTTGTTATATTTGTAATTTTTTTAAAAATTTTACTATATATGTTAATACTTTGAATTTAATTGCTGTATTTGCAATGGTCTTTTAGAAAAAATTGAGCCAAAAGAAGGAAAGGAAAATGGTAGCCCAGCGTCCCACTGGATCAAGACGTTTCATTTTGAGCCCCAATCCCTTCTTCCCTTTTCACCCAACTTAAATATCTCTTCCACATTCTTGCTATATAATTAATAAAATCTTACATCCCTCTTAACAAATATCAAAGAAAATTTTCATTTTTCACCGTTATACTAAATTCAGTGAGATTTTTTTTTATTTATTTTTTAACTGCTAAAAGTCATTTTCTTCATTTTTTTTTTGCCAATATTAAAAATTAAATTAAATTACAAATTTAGCCTCTACACTTTTAAATTTTGACCTATTTGATCTTTGATAGATCCATGAACTTGTAGATTTGAGTTTATCTGGTCCTTGATCCTTATTAGATTTGTTTCTATATCCTTGGCCAAAAAAATGTGGCTATATGGTTATTAATCTTTTAATTTTGCGTCAAACTCTTTAAATTTTACTTGTGTTTGATAGATCTTTATTGTATTCAAAATTAATAATATATAAATGGTCTAGACACAAATATGTAAAAAACTATCCAACGCAAAGTTGAAAGTTCAAAAACTTAATAAATATTTTTATGGTTAAGAGATTAAATAGATAAAGTTCATAAATTTATTTGACTTTTTTTTTTTTTTAGATATCAAATAAACACAAATTTAAAGATTCAAAAGACTTTAACTAGAAGTGTAACCTGAAAATTATTATTCAACCTAACTTAAGGATGAAATTAATCAATAGTTATCCAAAATTGACTCGCCTCGAGATTTTTCCCACAATAACATGAAATATGTGGGTATTATTTATTTTCTAAACGTGGAAAATTTCTCAAAGCATTCGAAGATAGGTAGGAATTAGACAAAAGAAAAGAAGAAACAAATTCAAACACCAAAATTTAGAAGAACAATTCAATCCTCTCCATGAATTATTTGATAAATGATACTTGTAACATACAAAAGTGGTGTGTGAATATATAAAATAGAAATACAATAGAAATGAATATTAGACGAAAAAAAAAGTAGTAAAAGTGGGAATTATTTTACAAATCAATAATAAAAGAATTGGAAAAGAAATAAAATTTAGGCAGTAGCATTGCATTCGGGAGGCAGGCCCTGAGGAAATCGGTTAGTATCAGTGCAGTAATTGTAGATCATGTAGTTGTTTTGGACCCATTTCAGCTTTCCCTGGCTGTCGGAATCCAGTTCTTGAGAATACCACGACTTGTCGACGGAGGCTGGCGAGGAATTCGAGCCACAAGAAGACTGTCCCGATGACCAAATGCAGGCGTTTTCATTGAAGTTTCTGTAAGATGCGGTGAACGGAGCTCGAGTCCAATCGGTCTTCACTAACCCACCTCGGGTTGCCCAGTCATCGGCGTTCCATAGACTGGATTGAAGCCTCATTGGTTGATTTTTGGGGAATGCAACGCCGATTGATTCCTTGTTCTTGAACTCTCTGATGGGTGTCCCGTCCACGTAGAAGCTGTAAACCAAAAACAGAGGAAATTTTAGTTTCGATTTTTTACTTTGGGGGGTTGATTTGATGAATGGAATTAGACTTACACAATACGCTGGGGATTCCAGAGAATTGAATAGGTGTGGAAATCAGCAGTTGGGTCGAACCAGAGATGGAACTGTTGCTCTCTGTTTCCATTTCCTTGGCTGAATACATTGGTGTGAACAGTGTAAGGTTGGCCGCTCAGATTACCCAAAAACTCGAAATCGATTTCATCCCAAGCTGACCCTTCTGAGCGCAACTGAAAATTCACAAAAAAAAAAAAAAAAAAAAAAAAAAAAAAATCTGTTAGAACTAAGAAGAAAAACACAGGGGTAGGGGCAGGGGCGTTAGTTAAAAGAAAACTTACGTAGTAGGCAGTGACGGTGCCGGCAGAGTTGCCAGGAACGAGCTTGATTTGCATATCGATTTTGCCGAACAAATACTCATTCCTGGACTGAAAGCCAGAGCCGGAGGCCTTGTCAAGGGAAAGAGTAAGAAGGTCGCCATTGTTGAGAATCTGAGCGCGGCCATCTCCCCAGGTAATGTCAGTTGATTGAAAGAAATTAGCAGCAGAGGAGGAAATGAAGAAAGATGCGAAGAGTAGAGAAAGCGAGAGAGTGGTTGAGAAAACAGAGGAAGAAGCCATAGCTGGAAGTTGGAATTAGAGTGTGATGATGAGAAGAAGAAGAAGGGAAGCAGAATTTATATAGGAAGGCAGAGATAGGGATGAGGAAGAGAAGGAAAAATGGAAGAAGGTTCGTGGGGGTACCGCCATTGGGAATGTTGCATACAGCTGGAGATTGAAATACAAAAAGTGGTAGCATTGTTCTGGTTTAGGGAATCATCCTAAAGCTAAAGCCTGCTACGCGGTTGTTCTTCGCAGAGCCGTGGTGCTCTTGTTGACCCACTCAACAACAATTAAACCACACAAATTTTAAATTACAAAAACTACAGTTTTATAAGATTTGTTATAAAAAAAAAAAAAAAAAGTTGATTTTTAAAGTATATGAATTAAATTTGGATTTCGACAAGTGGAGTAAATAGTAAATATGAAATAAAATATTTGGTATGAGATACAGAGATTGGAGGGGATATTAGAGGATACAACCGGAGGTCCGTAACGGGACAGCTGTTAGATTGTTTAGAATTTTCGCCGCGTCCTCCAAGTTCCATTCCAACCACTTCACCGACTTTGTTTTTGCTCTAAGTCCCAATCAAGTGCTTTGAAAATTGTTTCTAAAAAAAAAGATGCCGTGAAAGTTCAAACCCTCAAACCACGTCATCCCAATACTTTATCCCTATTTACTATTACCCTACGCCATCCCAATATTTATCACTATTAACTATTACCATTGGGCTACATGGGTTAGGTTGGGTTTAGGGTATTTCTTGGACCAACTCGGGTTGGCAATCCGACCTAAATAAAGTCTCCAACCCAACTCAACTTTGGGTTGGGTTGTCAAGTTATAATTTATATTTTTCTTTTTAATTAAAATTATGTAAATTTATCTACCACACATGACTAATAAGCAATCCAACCCTTATATTTTGGATTGGATAGTATGAGTTCTTCGAGTTGTCGGGTCATTTGAACACCCCTAATAAGCTTCAAATTTTGGTTTTAAAATAGGGTTGTTTTTAAACATACCAAAATGAGCCAAAATATATGTAAATATAGCAAGATGTCAAGTCTATTATTGATAGACACTAATAGACTACTATCATCTATCATTGTCTATTAGTGATATCTGTGACTATCGCTGTCTATCACTTATAAATAGTAATATTTTGCTATATTTGTAAATATTTCATGGTCATTTAAAATATTTACTTATTTTAAACCCTTTAAAATATAGTAAATAAGGAACAAAATGTTGTGGACAGAATATAGTATAAAAATAAACATTTTACCAATTAACATGAAAATAACTAATTAACATAAAGTTTCTACTATTGATATTGATATTAAATATTTGATTTTTCTCATTTTACATATTTGTTGAAAAAAATGTTTAATTTGTTTTAAAAGTATACAATATTTATTTATTAATTTAGAGAAAAAAAAATCATTGTCTATCAACCATAAACTGCGATAGAATTCTATCGGTCTATCGTTGATATATAATGAAAATTTTCTATATCTGTAAATAGTTTGAAATTTTTTCTATTTATAATAATTTTCTTATATTTTAATTTCTAAAGTTTGAAAATTAGTACTACCCATGCTAAATTGAGCCTTAGTTGTCTAATAAAAAAAAAAAGTGATTTGGCATCTCTTTAAAGTTTTTTTTTTTAAGTGATTTGACAGTATTCTTTGTTTTATATTCATTTTATATGGTAAAAAAATACCTTTAATTTTTTGGTTCATAGATTTTGAATCTAGTTTCTATTTAGTTTATGAATTTATATCAAGGAGATTGTATGATTCTAAAAAAGAACAGCTATGAAAATTCATACATTTACATTAACAACTTTTTCAAGTTTTGAGAATAAGATTATTCTATAAGAAATTGATCACCTTACCTTACTTTAACAACTACATAAATATCAACTAAAAAGTTAATGTTTTCAGGAAAATAGCAATATATTTACGTGGATTTTTTTATTAATATTATTAATTTTTAAACAAAATATAAAAATATCATAGTTTCTAAACTTATTTAGAAAATATAGTTGTTTTGCAACACCTCGTTTAAGACGATGATGTAATTTCTGCACAGAACCTCATCTTTTGAAAAGACGAGGTATTAAAAAATTTAAAAAATCTCCTTAAAAAACGAGGCCATAAAATTTAACTTACTTCATCTTTTCAAAAGACGAGGATAGTATCTTTAAAGCTTCTGCTTCTTCTTCTTCATAGATCAAATTTTGTCGCTATAAAACTACATGCGCCTCATTTTACTTATCAATTTCGTATTTTATTTTTTTAATTATATATTTTGCTTATCAATTTTATAAAATGTAAAACAACAATACAATAACTCAAAATTATAGTAAAATATGAAATTGGTTGAGATAATTATAAATCAAAATAAAGGAAACTGCAAAGGAGTGGGGAGAACTATAAATTGACCAACATTTTTTCTTTTTTCTTTTTTTTTTTTTTAAGTTCATCTACTTTGTAAATTAAGCAACAAAGAAAGTGGAGAAATTTTGGGAATTTTTACTTCCTCGTCTTTTCAAAAAACAAGGAACTGGCAGACTTTTTTTTTTTTTTTTTTAATTCTTTTAATACCTCATTTTTTTAATTTTTTAGTAAAAGACAAGATTCTATGTAGAAATTACATCACCATCTTTTAAATAGATGAGATGTTGTAAAACAACTATATTTTTTAAATAAGTCTGGTAACTACAATATTTTTATAATTTGTTTAAAAATTAACAATATTAATTAATAAAAAAAATCCTATGTATATGTACATGTATGTATGTATATATATATATATATATATATCACCGAGTTGTTGCCATCATTATCACATTTTCAATCTTTCAATTTAATTTTACTCACAATCCTATGATAATTTATACTTAATTCTCTAAAGATTGGAAAATACACATAAAGTCATCTTTGAACTATAAGAATTATTACAATTAAGCCTTGAACTATAGGATTGTTAATTTAACCCAAATTCAACTCTAAAATTTGAAAACTACAAAACTAATTTTTAATAAATGTTGGTTTTCAAATTAATATTGAGTTACTATCTCGATTTAAGAAAATAAAAAATTAATGTAGAGACTCTGAGTCAATAATAATAATTTCTACAGTTTCGGTATGTTTTATTGGAACCACACAAACTCAAGAATCATTTGTAAATATAACAATATTTAAGATTTTATGTACAATAATTTTATTAATTTTTAGGAAGGTGGGTGATGAATCAAATTGAAAATTTATTGATATAATTGTATGGTGGTCTTATTGTTATTAGAAAAAAAAAAAAAAAAACAATCTTATTATTAGTATTTAAACTTCAAGAAATGATAAAGCATTGACTTTTTGTGTCCAAAGTGGACAAACTTAGAATTAGAACTTCAACAAATATAATGATCAAGCATTGACTTTTTCATTAGCCACGTGGAATTATCACATCCATCAGAACATAAAAACACCAATGAAAAGCCAAATCTTTTAATATATAATTAATTTATTTAATTAACATAAAATGAAGTAGGTACACGAATAGGGAAACACAAACATGAAAGGAAAATAAATCAAACAGGTAGAGAGGAATAAAAAAAAAAAACTTTGATTTGAATGTAGGATTCATATTCTAAGGCTTAGTGGGCAGGACAGTGCACTCCCGAGGAAGGCCTTGAGGGAATCTGTTTTCATCAGTGCAATAATTATAAATCATATAATTCTTCTGAACCCATCGCAGCACTTTCTGGTTGCCGGAATCAAGCGCCTCCGACAGCCATGGCGCGGAGTTCTGGCAACACCAGGACGCTGCACTGGTCCACACGCAACCATTAGGATTGTAGGTCCTGAAGGAAGCTGTGAAAGGGGCTTTGGTCCAGTCCGTTTTCACTAGCCCTCCTCTTGTGGCCCAATCCTCCCCATTCCATAAACTCCCGTATACCCTCATTGCCTGTTTCTTTGGATATGGTGCTCCATTGCCTTCCATGTTCTTGAACTCCCTTATTGGCCTCCCATCCACGTAGAATCTAATTAACCCCATATTACACACACATCAAACAATAAAAAATTAATTAATTAATACTCATTTTAAATTAAAAACAAAATTGAGATTTAGAAGAAATTATTCAAAGAGATCGCCATTAAATGTAAATGATAGTGTTAAATCACTAATTGACTTAAAAGCTTAAGTTGATAATAGATAGATTTATCTTGTTGGATATCTCTATAAAGGTTTATGTTCAAAATGAAAAAGATGATACCATTATATAGATATAGATAATAATTTATAGACATTAAGCATGAATTCCATCTCAAAGCATATTTTCCATCAAGATGGTTTCTTTAGATTTATCATGAGTTTGTGTCTAAAGTAGACAAGATCACACTGTTGTGGAGATAAATATAAGAGTGAAATGAGTAACTCATGGTAATTTAATTTATCTTTCCCAACGTGAAATTCTAAAAAAAAAAAAATTATTGTGTTTAACACAAAAGTAGATTTTAGGTGAATACACATTTTTTTAGTGAAAAAAAAAAACTAAGTTGCATCTAATAGCAATGTGCCATGTGGTAATTTTTAAAAAAATTAATTTTATTTTCTTTTAGTGTGTAAAGAAAGAGGAGCATGAAGTTAGGTGCAGTCTAGGTTATATCCAATAATTAATCTTTTTGAATCTACATCCAATAATTATTAAGAGATTGTCCGGTCTTTAAATGATTTTCGAGATTCACACATGCTAGTAATTAATGTATATAATGAGTGTGTACTCACACAATGCGAGTAGGATTCCAGAGGAAGGAGTAAGTGTGAAAATTAGCGGTTGGATCAAACCAAAGGTAGAATTGTTGCTCCCTATTCCCTTGTCCTTGTACATAAATATTGGTATGTACAATATATGGTTGCCCACTCACGTTCCCAAGAAATTCAAAATCTATCTCATCCCATGATGACCCTTCAGAACGCAACTATATTACAATAACAAAATAATACATATATATTTAGTTTAAAACATACACACAATAAATAAATAAATAAATAAATAGAGAGATATAATTCTTACATAATAGGCTGTAACTGTGCCTGCTGAATTGCCAGGAACGAGTTTGATTTTCATATCAAATCTACCAAATAGATATTGTTTTTTTGATTGAAAGCCTGATCCAGAAGCTTTGTCAAGAGACAACGTAAGAAGATTGCCATTGTCCATAATTTTTCCTCGGCCATCTCCCCAAGTTACATCCACTTCTTGGTAGAAGTTCCCAGCAGCTGCTAATTGTGCCGAAATTACAACAATGAATATCAAAAGTAAAGAAGAGAAGAAAGCCATTTTATTTTAAATGAATAAATTTTGGGTTTTGATGAATTTGTCATTTTTATAGAGCAATCCATAGGGTTAGTTGTGGAGAGAATGTTAGAAAGTTCCATGAAATTGAAATTTTGGGTTGTTGGGGGTAAAGTGGGAAAACAACAGCTGGATGGCAAAAAGAAAGAATGCAAGGTCAAAACCATTCAGAACTAATGGGCTTTCATTTTTTTTTTTTTTTTTTTTTTTTTTTTTTTAAAGCATAATTAAGGAGACAAAAAATGGTGGCAGCTGCTTCTTGGGTAAAGCAGAGTATTATTGTACACGAAATGTAGCATTATTTGGCAAATTCCTAGGTTTTGGCTTTCCGACCCACGTCCGGATTTTGACCTTGTGTTTTTCTCTTTCGCCAAATTAAGAATATATGTCCTTGTCTTTTCTTTAAAAATAAATAAATAATAGTTAATATTTTTTTAAAAAATTAGTAATAAATAGCATATAAAGGAGGAAGAGGGGGAAAATGGGGCTTTGTCTCTAGTACCTTCTAGTGGATTATCTAACTGGCTGATGTCTTAATGTTGTACATATGGCCTATGGAATCAAACTCCAACCAAAAAAAAAAAAAAAAGTAACATTAGTGCATTAATTTGTGCGCGTCCACTTGAATCACAGAATAAAAAAAAGGTTTTAAAATATATTTTAAGAACTGAGTTGGGTTAGTAATTTGATAAATTATAATTAGACCATTAAATCAAATTGCACCTATGCAGTTTAAGTTTTTTTCTTATAAAAATATAATTTCTGGTTAAGAAACACTTTTTTTATTGTTAATAAACTTTAACAATTAATAATTTAATTTTTATCATAAAAAATCTCATCAAAATTATGTAACAATTTTTATTAAGAAATAACTTATTATCTATACTTTATATAAAAATCTGATCTTAGATCAATTTATTAAATCTACATATATATAAAAAATTTCTATTAAATCCTACAAACTTTTCTACGATAGAGACTAAATTGTTGCAAATTATAAAGTACTATTTAGACTAAATTATTACTTATTAAAGTGTATAGACAAAATTATTACAAATTTGAATTACAAGGAGTAAATCATTACCAACTAAAATTCAAAGACTAAGGGTTTGTTTCAAATACATTTTTAAGTGTTTAATAAAAAAAAAAAATTATTTTGAAAGAAATATAAGTATTTGGAAACTTGTCAAAATGGATTTTGAAAGTCATTAATGTTTTTATTTTAAACATTTTTTTTATCAAAAGTGTTTAAATGAAATAATTTTTTAAAAATATTTATTTTTAAGTTAATCCAAATGGACCATAAATTGTTACTTTACTGAAAATTAAGGACTAAAAGTATTTTTTAGGGACAGTTGCAAATATAACAATCAAATTCAAAATATTAGCATATATAGCAACACTTTTAAAAAAAATTGCAAATATAGTAAAGTCTATCGGTGATAGACTTATATCGCTGATAAATTTTTATGGTCTAGGTGATCTATCATTGATAGATCGTAAGAGTATCAACGATAAAAGTCTATCACTGATAAACTTTCTTATACTTGTATTTTTTTTTAAAATGTTGCTATACATTTAATTATTATTCCAACTCGTTAGAACTACCTTATTTTTTAACCCTACCTTTTTTTAAATGTTCTACTGTTAATCATGCACATAAAATAATGGTCGTCATCCATTTACTGAAAAGTTAAAGGTAAAATATTAAATAAAAAGAATAATACTTGGCATATCCTCATTCCAATAAAGAAAAAAAATCAAACATACTTTTAGACAATTAATTAAAATTAAAAAAAATAAAAGAGAATTTTTAAAAATAAAAAAATAAGAGAAACTATTTACACAAAATAGTAAAATTTTTAGATAGCTGTGATAGACGATGATAGAAGTCTATTAGAGTTTATCCGTGATAAATATTATAGAAGTCTATTATTGATGATGTTGATAGAAATTTATTATTATTATTATTATTATTATTATTATTATTATTTTGCTATTTTCTATAAATAATTTGGCATTTTTTTTTATTAAATTTTAAAAAATAAATGTAATTAAAATGGGTATTTTTAAAATATGAATGACACAACACAAAGGATGGCCGCCCTTAATTTGATTATATACAGACAAGATTGGGTTGCTGCCGTGCCCATATTCCATATATTTATGGGTTGCTCCTTCTCTTTCGGCGGCATCTTACGGTCATGTAATAATAATTAGTAACAAAAAAAAATAGCTCAAACTTCAAAGTACTTTACTTTACCCTACTCCTTAATCTTTTTAATACATTTATTTAAACTATTAAAATTGGATTCAATCATTTAGGATTATGATTAATCTCTCTCACACAATTTTTTTTTTAATTATTATTATGTAGCTCATATTCTCGTCTGGCCACCATTCAGTCTCAGAATTTTAATTTATTGGTTTGTATTTTAAATTCTATTTTTCTCTACCATGATTCTCTCTTTTTCTTAAAAAAAATAAAAAAGTAAAAAAATAATTATTAAGAAAATTTTATTTGTTTATTCTATATCCTTATCCTTATCCGACTTCAACTCCTATCCAACCTCGACACAAAACCATTTCTAAAAGTAATTATTATTTATTCGACACCCCAATATTTTGACTTATTTTAACAAAGTACTTCTATTATTATATATTCCATATCCTTGTGCTTACCCTTCAATTCAATATTGTAATGAGTTTATTATTTTTATCTATTTAACCATTTGGAAAGGGAAGAATTATAATATTTAAACTTTAACTAATTGTCTTATTTATATACTAGATGAGATAGTACAAACCTTAGGTTAGTTTAGTTAATTTATATTATATTGGCAAGTTGATTAATTAATATTATTGTTTAGCTTGATTTGGTTTGATTTAAATGAAATTTCCCATTTCCTAAGAAAAACAATTAAAATGTAAAATTTAAAGGAGAAGAAAACGTCAAATTCCATGGAGTGGACTGGAATAGAGATGACTCATGAATTTGATGGGTTTGATGTGCCCCTGGTCTGAGAATAGTCTTCACCCCACTGGATTAGATACGATGTTTATCCCTAATCATACATTTTAATCATTTAACGAATTGGAAAAGTCAATTCAACTTAATGATAATTGATATGATTTTCTTCCTTAATCTTCCATTCCCATATGTTGAATGAAGAAAAATGTATAAAGGCAATTATAACTAACGATTATGTTCTCTCTCTATATATATTATTTTCTAGTACAATTAAGAGCAAGGAGATTTAAATCACATAAATCGTGCTACTAACACACTCATATGTCAATTAAGCTATACTCGGTTTGACAGTTATGTCACAAGTTGTGTGTTGGCAATATTTGTTTAAGGCAGACAAATGTTGTTTGAGTTGTCTCTGCATTTGGCCTATCTGATTAAGGGATATTTT
The DNA here is from genome assembly GCA_002890555.2 of Lagenaria siceraria. Lineage (NCBI taxonomy): Eukaryota > Viridiplantae > Streptophyta > Magnoliopsida > Cucurbitales > Cucurbitaceae > Lagenaria > Lagenaria siceraria. The sequence continues at coordinate 21,318,312 of CM016492.1, read as the reverse complement.
CTGCAAATGTTGTTTCTACAAAATACTTTCCTTTGGTGGAAAATCTTGTTTGCAGTATTTTTGCATAACTTTTTTCCTTATTCGTGCACAACTATTTTTGGAAGTTAGGTTCGCCCTTCTATGTGCCACTGTGCTGATTTAAAGACTCTAAATCTTTTGATAATGATTGACCGTTTTCATGAAAGAATCTGTAGTGCCATTGTCTTGTGAAGCGTTTCTATTCACAAGTGTTGTATCAATCTTTGAAGGCGGTCAAGAATATTGTTGTTTTTACTGTAAGGTTGGAGACATACTCCAAGCGATCTGTGTGTTTCATCAATATACTTTTTGAGAAGGGATTCTCAAGCCTAGGGGGGAGCCTGAGCTAGACGAGTGAAGTGGTCTTTGCTCGAAAGGGAAAGATACAGTTCACGTGAGAGGGGAGACTCACGGCCTAAGGGGAGCTTGAGTCTAGCAGAGCGGGAGTCTCAAATCTTAGGAGGAGCCTAAGATATTCTTCATTAATATCATTGCTTAGGTAGAGCCTAATTATTCGAGAGATGGAGTCTCACATCTAGGGAGAGCCTAGGTAAATGGTTGAGTTGTTAAGCTCTACAAATGTCACTGTAATAGAATTATTATTACATATAAGTATTATGTTATAATTGCTTATCATCTATATTAACGAAGTTATTTATTTTTATTTTTTTTTTATATTCTGCCATCAAGATATAGGTGTTTTCATCAAATTCGATTACTAATTCTTGTTGGTAACAACGTTTGACGTGTGTTAAGTACTTCTATATATATTATTTTCAAGTTATGTTCTATAATTAAATTTCCTTTAAACCATTATAAATATTTTTTATTTTATTAAAATTAAATTGTATATCACCCGTAAAAATGTAAACTTAATTTGAAAATTTCACAGCCATAAAGAAAATTATAAAAAAGAGCAGTTGATGGGCAATATGTGACAAAATTTACCGACAAATGTACCATGATCGAGTCGGTTTATTCGGTGCTTTTAACATTAAGGTGTCTTCATTCTCGTTCATCAACCGAATGCCGATAATCCTAGTCACGACTGAGCTGGAATTTACATAATTATTATTCATTTTAACTCCAATTTTCTGACATTAATAATCAACATTTATACATTCAAATTTCACTAATCGAACCAGAATGATCTATATGCAGATGAATTTCTGCAGGCCTCATAAATTCAAACTTCACACATCTGACGGATTTGCATTAATGAAGCTTAAATGTAGCGATAAAGTATTTTATATGATTTAATTACATATCCATTTTTTTCTTTGAGAATTTTTTTATCCCCTCTCAATTTTTTATGACTTGTCTAAAGGATCATTTAATTTAGGTCTTATAGATATGTGAGAATAATAGATGTCTAAGAATAAAATGTCTAGAAATAAGACCTCTGAAAATCAAGAGTGACTGTATTTGTTTGTGCATTGAATGCTATTTTAATTTTACCAACAAGAATTATATTTGTATTTTAGTTTATGAAATTAAGTATGACAATCCTATATAAATTTAATAGAATAATTAATTAAATAATAAATATCATTCAATATATTGATAAGAATTAATTAATTAAGAATCAATAACAATCTCAATGATAAATATTTAAAAATGAAGTAATTTATCATTAAAATTAATCGATTAATATATTTAATAAATATCTTATTAAGTATAATTTAATATTTAATTATTTTTAATTAATTAAGTTCAACCTCAATAATTTTAATTTTAATTAAATAATAAAATAAAATATATTTTACCAAACAATATATTACAAGTTTTATCCTAAAATTCATAAAAAGAAGGATTTCTTCCTTCTAACAAAATACATTACAGCTAAATTCTTGTTAAAATTTATGAAATTTTGATAACTTTTTTGTAAATATTAGCTTGAGTATTAATCCAACTTAAATTTATGATATTCTTGAATCACTGAAATTAATGAGTTTATAGAGTTTTTTTTTTTCTTTTCAAATTAGCGAGAGAATATTTACAAAAATTAAATCGATGGTATAAATTGTATCATATCTAATTAACTAAAATTTAGTGGAAAAAACTTTGTATGTTTTTTTTTTCGTGTTAAAAATTTTGTTAAGAAAAAGATTAATTGACTTTAGACTCAATCACATGTCACTTGAGTATTATTTAGTAGTACATGAGAATTCAACTTGGTGTTCCATCACAGTACACATTTTTCTAATCATATGTTTATGTGGTATTTTCAAAAAATGAAATTTAATTAAGTGCTATGCTCCACTTATCTAAATAAGTTAACAAAACAATAATTTAGTGAGACATTAATTTTTCTTATTGCAAATTTTTTAACATTTTAGTTGAAAGGTTTCATCAATCATTTCAATACACAAAAGCCTTAAAGATTAGAAATCCATTGGAATATTTTGTTAATATATATATAGGAAAAATTGTTGTTTAAAAAGTTGAAAGGGAAACAATTAAAATTATAATTTGGAGATTGTATGAGTTTAATACAGTCGTGATATTTCATTCTTCTTCTTCATTAAAATAAATAAAAAAAAAATTGTTGGATTCCTTTTTCTATCTTAATTTAGCTACAGATAAAGTTGTTGAAGGCAATTATAGCATCGACACTCAAACTCTTGAATGCTTTAAAGCTTTCTTGATGGCAGGTTTTATAAATTTATAATGGCTCTTTACAGTTCTTGGATCATGTATTAGTCTCGACTTTCTATACAACTTTTTTATGCCTTTCAATTATTTAATTAAATTTTGCACGATATCTTACCATCCGTTTGCTAACTATTTGATTTTTTGTTTTAACTTTTAAAAATTAAAGCTAATAAATATTTTTTTCACCTCTAAATTTTTTAATCTGTTATCTACTTTTTTTATCAATATTTTCAAAAACTAAAGAAAAAAAATAGTTTTTAAGAACTTATTTTTATTTTTGAAACCTGATTAAGAATCCAACTCTTGTATTTAAGAAAGAGAAATTATTATAAACAGAAAAAATATCAAACTATTTATAAATATAGAAAAATTTCACTGTCTATCAGTGATAAACTGCGATAGAAGTCTATCGCTCTCTATCACTCAAGCGATAGCATTTTATCGCGGTCTATTGCTGATAGACAATAAAATTTTTATATATTTGTAAATAGTTTGATTTATTTTCTATATTTAAAAATAATCATTTAAGAAATATGCAAAACATTATAAGAAATTGTGAGAAAGATTAAACTATCATGAGTTGGTCTAGTATAGTAAAAAAAAAAAGACATAATCTCAATAAATGGTTACGAGGTACGTTTAAACTAGCTTGAATATTTGTGAATATAAAAAAAAAATATATTACTAAATGAGACATAATTCTCATTTAATTTAATTGAATACTTAATTTACAAAAATGTCTAAAAATATATAGTAAGTCTATACTATCCTACTATTTAATGACGAATAAACTTGTTTATATTGCCTAATTTTATTTTCAATATTAATGCATGGCAAGTGGCAATCAAATCAAGGTAATTTGTTTCATGACAGCTAATTTATGAAAGATAACATCAAATCCCAAACACATAGACAAAGACGTTCTTGTTTATCGCTAAAGAATGCTTTATGAGCCTCAAAAAATTAATAATTAAAAATTAAAAGGAATAAAAATTAAATAAATTTCATACCCTATATTTGATCTTTCTTTATCTCACCTCATGGAGACATGTGACATTGATATGTGATATAATCCAGTCTAATTAAATGCACACTTTTCTTATTTGAGATTATGTTAATTATTAATGAAATTTCACGTAGGTGCCTCCACTCTTTATCTTTACATTAGTAGGGCTAATATATATCCACGGGCAGACTTACATGGGGTTAAGGGGGATGCCCTTCATTTTCTTTTTTAAATATTATTATTAATTAATTAGGGTTTGGCCCTCCAATATAAATTACGTGGGGCTGCCTTTGATAACTCTCGTTTCTTATTAAGAAAATTTGAAAAAACATCCAACTATTTACAGAAAATAGTAAAAAAAAAAAAAAAAAATTAATAGACATTGATAGACTTCTATCAGCATCTATCAGTGATAGACTTCCATCATTTTCTTCACTTATAGACCGACTTCTATCAACGCCTATCACAACTATCTAAAAAATTTGCTATTTTGTGTAAATAGTTTCCCTCAATTTTTTATTTTTAAAAATTTTCCTTTTTATTACTCTTAAATTACCATTATAAACATTTTTTTTGTTTTAATTTTTTTCTAATTTTACATGGAACTTTGATCACATGGTTAAATATTGCTTAACATGTATAGATAAGTTACTTCTCTCATTGTCAATTGGTTTTGATATGGAACTCTATGTTATCTAATATGGTATTAAAGTCCATAAAGCCAAATGGGTATTCAATCCAACAAAAATAAACTGTGATCTGATCAAGAATGGTGCACCCAAAAAGAGACACCATCTTGAAGGGGCATGTTGAAAATTTCACATTGAAAAAATCAAGGGACCTTACACTCCTTATAAGATAGATGAATTACTCCTCTTATTGTGAATTAATTTTAAGATGAAACCCATGCTATCTAATTAATAATTTTCAGCCTAATTGAGAGTACATCAATAAATATATTAGTCGTTTTTTTCTTTCTAATTTAAGTTAATGAATTATTATGTGAAGTTATTATATAATAACTAGAATCTATGTTTACTAGTTACCATCAATTCAATAGTTTAGGACCATGAAATGAACCCAGTTCAACTAACATAATGCTTGTACTATTAATTTCAAAGTCATATGTTCTAATTTTCCACCACACACATTGTAAAAAAAAAAAAAAAAAGAATTTGATAACACGAGGGTGGAACTTGAACAATGAAAGTAGGTTTTGGTAATTGGACTGAAAATTTATTACTCTTTCGATGGGCAGTTGCAAATATAGCAATCATGTCTAAGATATTTGCAGATATAACATAATGCAAAAAAAAAAAAAATTGTAAATATAGGAAAATTGAAATTTTGCTTTCAATGTCTATCAGTGATAGACTATATCACTAGTCTGTCTATCAGTGATAGAGTCTATCACTGATAGACTTTACTATATTTGCAATTCTTTTTTTAAAAAAAAAGTGTTATCTAATGCTATATATATCGGAGTTAACTTGAGGAGATATAATACCTTAATTATATTCTCAATCGATCAGTACTATAAACCCAAGATTAAATTATAAGTATAATTGTCTAAGTAATATATAAAAAACTACATTGGTGGCAATATTTATTAATATATTTACTTATGAGTTGTATTAATAAATTGTCTTGGCGTAAGAAGATGGTGAAAAAAAAGGGAAAGGAATTGCATAGCACCTTGAAGTTGTTGATTGGCAAATTGTAGTCTATTAAAGCTACTTTATAGCAAAATTTAATTATATAATTAATATATGTAACCACACAAAGTCCGATTCCTAAATTAATCCAAGTAGTTAAGGTAGATGTAAAATTATAGTATATAATCAAAAGACCAAAGGCCAGCTTGCAAGTAGGTAAGGGTTTGAAAGGCAAAAGGAAAATGACTTATTGAGGGCCAAATTGCAATAAGTACTCACAACCAATGAATGGTAGATATTGCCAATTCAATTCTTTCTCTAATAATGCCCTATTATTTTGTCCATTGTGATATATATTTACATTTTTGAGTACCTAGGGCTTTGAACAAACTTTTCATTTAACCTTAACATCTAACTTAAACTATATAAAATTGAAAATGATCAAAGAAATCAATTTGTCACTATCAAAAGAAGGAAAATAAAAATGTGGCAGAGAAAATTGGGTGTAGCAAATTAAAATCTTTCGCAGAGGCCTACCAACTCCTCGACTCTAGAGAGATATTTTTCCTTATGTTCTTCTTTCATGTCTGTCGTATTATTCTGATTAAAGTACGGATGTTTTTTTTTTTGGAAAAGAAAAAGAAAAATTTTCTGCTTAGCTACTTAAAAAGAAAATGGAAACAAAAATATATTTTGAAAAAATGAAGTAATTATCTCTCCAGTGTGTGTTTCTATTGGGCAGTGCTTTTGTTATTTTGTTATTTATTTCTCTAATTTGCCCTCGTGTGTTTTGTGTGTACGTGAATGGATGAGCATCGAGTTAGGTTTGAGTAATAAATAATTCAAAGTGTATGAGCCTTTCATAAATTAAAGAAAACATGTGAAGACTTTATTTTAGTTTTCGAGTTACGAAGATTAGGTGTGTTTGATCCCTGAATTTTAAAAATATACTTTTTTAATTTCCAATTTTTTTTAAAATAAGTGCATTTGGTCCATGAATTTTCAAAACGTACTTTTTAGTCCCCAAATTTTTAAAAATATAGATTTGAAAGGTCCATAGAATATTTTTTTGTGGTGTTATTTTATATAATTATGTGACATTTTAAATTACATAAATAAGTTTAAAATAATAATTTTAGGGAAAATTTTACATATAGAAAAAATTTCAAACTATTTATCAAAAATAGTAAAAAAAAAAAAAACACTAATAGACGTTGATAGACTTTTATCATTTCTATCATTGATAGAACCTGATAGACTTCTATCAGCATCTATCACAACTATCTAAAAGTTTTGCTATTTTGTGTAAATAGTTTTCCTTATTTTTATATTTTTAAAAATTTTCCATAATTTTAGAGAGAAAAGGTTATTTTTTTCAAAATTATTTTTCTAATTTAAAATAATAAAAAATACTGCAAGGACTTTTTAAACCTATTTTCTAAAACATGGAAACAGGTACATTTTTTAAAAAAAAGTATGTTTTGAAAACTAAGAGACTAAATACACATATTATTCAAAATTTATTGACTAAAAAGGTAATTTTTTTAAAAAAAAATATTTATTTTGTTTTTTTTTTCTTTCTATTTTTATACCATCAACAGTTCAGTTAGTGAACCATTATTGAGTTAGATGGGGCATAAATAAATTAGGGTTATCTAATTTTGGGCCCCTCTCTTTGACTTTATTAAGTACTTGCTAATTGTGTTATAATCCCTTAATTTACCCTTGAAAGTGACCCTAAGAAAACTCTTAGCTAATAAAAGCACAATTTTTTTGAATAATTTAAAAGAAAAGAACTTAATTAACTGGTACTTTATTAAGGAAAAGTGTGGTGGCTGGAAAAGTAGTTATCCGGAAGTATGAATTGTGTGATTTTCATTTTGAAAGATGATAAGAAAAGATAGAAGTTGGGGTTTTAGAGAGATGAAGTGAATGAGGGATGAACTATAAAAGGATTTGATCATTAATGGAAAAAGTAAAACAACAAGTGGGAAACTAAAAACAAATTGTAAAGAAAGGAAACTTAAGCTTCTTGATAGCTATTTTGGATGTGAAATTAAAATATATTACCAATTTTTTTCACAAAATTGTCAATAACATTAGGGTAATTTTATTCAACAATTTTTTTTTTAATTAAATAACATCAGATGTCATCTCAAAACTAATTAGTAACAAGAGAAGTAACATGTCTATCTTGTAAACATTATAAAGTCTCTTGAGTCCCGTTTAGTAACTATTTGGTTTTTGCATCTTTTTTTTTTTTTTTTTGAAGATTAATTCTACTCCTTCTCAATTTCTTCCATTAATTTTCATGCTTGTTTGGATTGGCTTGAGAAAAAAATGTTGTTCAAAAAACTCATTTTTATTTAAACTTTTTTTGATAAAAACGGTCTAAAATACACTTCCAAATCTATTTTGAGTGGCTGTCAAACACTTCAATTTTTTTTCTAAAATGACTTATTTTTTAAATTAAATACTTGAAAATGTATTCTAAACCCACCCTTCATCTTTTTTTTAGTAAAAGAGTTGAATTCTTAGTAAAAAAAAAAAAAAAAAAAAAGGTAAAAACGAAAACATATTGTCAAAAACTATTTTTTTTTAGTTTTCAAAAACTAAAAACTAAAAATTAAATTGTTACTAAACATAACTTTAATTTTTTTTTAATGTAAATTATATTTTTGTTGGATTGACCATTCTTGAGTTAAATCTCAATTTTTAAATTTTGATCTTAATATTCATTTAGATTTAACGAGCTCTCTGATAGCATATTAGATTAGGTAAAGTTTATCTATTTTATAAATATTGTAAGATGTGTTTGATTTGTTTAGCGGAGGTGTAATTTAGTGAAGAGGTTGGGGTGTCAATTGCTTGGGATATACATATCAGAATCCAAAATTCAAAAATTCATGCAGTCCCACTTTCATTGCCATCTGTGTCCAGCTCTTACTTCTCAGTTCCTGCCCCACAATTTGGCTCTGCACACGCAACCTTCTTCCCCCACTCCTTATCTCATTTTTCCTTGTATAAATAATTCCCTCCCCTCTCCCCAAACTCCAACACACTCTAATAATTCAATTCCCCACGCTCACCACTTCACTTCACTTCCCTTTCTTTTCTTTTTTTAATTTCTTTCCCAATTATTGAAACATACACAACTACCTCATGGCTGCTGCTCTCTCTTCTCTCCCACTCTCTCTCTCTCTCTTCTTCTTTGTTTCCTCTGTTTTTTGTGGTAACTTTTACCAGGATTTTGAAATCACTTGGGGCAATGGCCGTGCCAATATTCTCAATAGCGGCGAGCTTCTTACTCTTTCTTTAGACAGAGGCTCTGGCTCTGGCTTTCAGTCCAAAAATGTTTACCTTTATGGTAAAATTGATATGCAGCTTAAACTTGTGCCTGGAAACTCTGCTGGCACTGTCACTACTTACTATGTACGCCACTTTACCATATTGATATCTACATGTTTTTTTAGTTAATTACTAGCTCATTTTTCTTTCCTTTTTGTAGCTTAAATCCGAAGGCTCGACATGGGATGAAATAGACTTTGAATTCTTGGGAAATCTCAGCGGTGATCCTTATACTCTTCATACCAATGTTTATACTCAAGGCAAAGGCGATAGAGAGCAACAATTCCACCTCTGGTTTGATCCCACTTCCGATTTCCACACCTATTCAATCCTCTGGAATCCACAGGGGATCATGTAAGAACCAAACCCATCATCTCAAATATAATATTAAATTCGTCTTTGCTTTTAATATGGGCCTAATATTTGTTTTGGTTGGTTTGACAGATTCTCGGTGGACGGGACACCCATCAGGGAGTTCAAGAACCACGAATCTTCAGGCGTTCTGTTTCCGAAAAACCAGCCGATGAGACTGTACTCGAGTCTGTGGAACGCGGACGACTGGGCGACGAGAGGAGGGCTAGTGAAGACAGATTGGTCACAAGCTCCATTCACAGCGTCGTACAGAAACTTCAACGCGGACGTGTGTGTTTGGTCGGCGGGGGTGTCGTCGTGTTCTTCCGGGGAGCATGATGCCGGCAGAGGATGGCTGTCGGAAAATCTGGACATTACTCGACAACAGAGGATGAAATGGGTTCAGAGGAATTACATGATTTATAATTACTGCAGTGACGCCAAAAGATTCCCTCAAGGATACCCTCCAGAGTGTGCTCTAAACACTGCTGCCTAAATTTGGTCCTTCACTTCACATTGCACATTTGGCTTCCTTTTCCGTACAAAATTTGGATATTTTATTAATACTTAATTACTTATAAAGTAATAATATGGTATTGTTGTATTGTATATAACAATATGTATATCTGGTTTTGCATGGCTATGTCTAGGTGTCTGTTTTCTTGTTGCTTCATATTTTCACTCCTATTTGGGAAAAATTAATAATGAATAATTGTGAGTTCTTTTTTCATTTGGGGAAAATTCAATTTTGACCTTCTCTACTTGTCAATTTGTTAAGTTCTAAATACTATTTTAGAGAGTTATTGTTATTCTTTAATTATTTATTTAAACAGTTTTTAATTTAAGAGTAATTCTTAGTACAAGATACATAGAATCAAACAACAAAGTCTAAAGAGTGACTTTAGAATAATTTTTTAATTTCAATTTACTCCCAATATTTAAAATTTTTTAATTTCAATTTACTCCCAATATTTAAAATGTATCCCAACCAAATTTAGTTGGTTAGTTTTAAATTTTTATATTTATGAAAGTAAAATTTAAGGGAAATTTTTATAAATCGAAAAATAAAGAAAACTATTTATACAAAATCTCAATCAAGATTTCTAATAGATGTCGACAGAAATCTATAAATGTTTATCAATTTTTATTTTTTTATCTTCTATAAATAGTTTGACATTTTTTATATATGTGAAATTTTTCTTAATTTTAATAGGGTAGTGATAATAATTCATTCTAATTTTTAAAAATATTTAAATTAATTGATATACATTAATAATAAATATTAAAAGTAATTATTTAGTAAAATGGTTGAGTTTAAAATTAATTTAAAATTTAGGAATTAAATGACATCCAAATGAACTAAATGAAACTAGACTAAAAAAATCTTGAGACATTTTTCTACACATAACTCTGATTTATGACACGTTTATTCCATGTTTACTTTGTGTGTATTGATTAATTTTTTTAATTATTTTATTAAAAATTAGTTGGTGAACTAAGAAAAATTTGATTGAATTGAGGACAAAATTGCACCACTTAATTGACACGGCTGCTCCACGTCTTGGCCGATGCAATTGATTTTTTTTTTCCCCTTTTATATAATATAATTTATAGCTAGGAATATTAAAAAAATGGTGAAAAAAATTTATAGCTACGAATAAAAATGAAATTCTCCAGACATCGAGGGAAATATGTCAGAAACCATACGATATGTGTTGGGAATGTTAGGGTACTAAATCTTCTCTATGTCAATCCAATTTCCTTCTTGTTACCACGCCGTCACAAATTATTGGCCAATTTTCATTTTTTAATTCAGAATTCCGGTTTAAATTTCATTTTAATCTAAAAGTTTTTTACTTACGATCAAACTATTTATAGAAAATAGCAAAAAAAAAAAAATACTGATAGGCTTCTATAATTTCTATCATTGATAAATTTTGATAGATTTTTATTAGTGTCTATCACAACTATCTAAAAATTTTGTTATTTTGTGTAAATAATTTTTTCTTATTTTTCTATTTTTTAAAAATTTTCCTCAATTTTATAATTTAACTTACAAAATAAATTAAAGATATTGTTGAGAATCGTCTAAGATAAGGTCTAGACTTAGGAGTGAACCCATCGGGAGTTTGCTCATCCAAAAAAGAAAAGTCTTATGAGAATTTTTTTTTAATATCTGTGAGTGTCTGGACCAGCTTATGCACATTACACACCTTGACTAATCTCACAAAACAACTCATCTGACCCTACAACATTTAGGTGTCAAGGAAACTCGTAGGAAATTTAATTCCTAGATTGGCCACCATGGATTGAACCCATGACCTCTTAGTCATTTTTGTAGGAAATTAAGACCTATGAGTTTTTGGTTAGCCTAGTCGAGTTTATTCCGTTTCACGAAAAGGGATAATAACCCAGTCATGCTTACTTGTCAAAACTCTGCAACTTCGAGTGCTACACTTATGCTGACACCACTGATATTGCACACATTCCAAGTACATATTAAATGATGGATTTAATAAATAGTCTCATTCTCCCACTTTAAGGGGAAACAATATTCTATTTGCTTAATCGAACTTAACATTTTGTGTACCAACTTAAGTATTGGATGGTTGGACGAGATTTATGCGCCAACAACCTATATAATAGTCTAATTTTATTAAATGTAATTTTAAAAGTTATAACCATCTTTTTTTTTTTTTTTTTATGAAAGTCTATAATTAAACTGGGGCAATATGGACAGGAAACTAGATTGAAAAAGTATAAGATTGTCGTTAAAGCATTTTAATATGATATCTTTAGATTGTCAAAAATCTTTATGTTTTTCATTAAATATAAATTATAATGTCTCTCCACAATTATAAGGTCTACGTTGGACGAATATTAATTTTGTCAGGGAGACATGGAGTCACGTGACTGCAGCATGGTCATCAATCTAGTATTTTTCACCTCCTAAACTCTTACTAGATATTTTCAAGGACTCTTCATACAACAGTGGAGGAATTAACGTTTTTCAAAAGTTTTTATTTTTTTTTATTTTTTTTTAATCTTGCCTGAAAACAATAGGTAAAAAAAATAGTAATATTGCTCTTAAAATTAAACATGCTGAAAAAAATACAATATAAAATACATAGCTTTTAGATCTATAATTTGAAATAAAAGATAAGTCTTAAAAAACACATGAATTTAGAAACGTTTCTTAAAAAATTAAAAGTTTATTTTTTAAGAATTTGATTTTATAGAGTAGTTATCATAATTTTTATTTACCACTTAGGAAGTGTTTGGGGTAAGAGTTGAGTTGTGAAGTCTGAAAAGTTGTGAAATTGTTAAGTCTTAGAGCTTATCGTGTTGAAAGTTAATAAAACAAAAATTAGATGTTTTTCAATTGTGAGACCCACGAACTACTTGAACCAAACAAGGAATGGGGAGTGGAGTTGTGAAGTCGTGGGACCCACAGTGTAAAAATAAAGTTTTGAATTGATGTCTTTTTAGTTGTGGGGTCCTACGGACTTGTTGGACCAAATAAAGAATGGAGTTTGTTGATGTTAAAAAATAGATTAATAGTAGATTTGTATTATAGGGGAAAATAATCCAAGTGCATACAAGACAAGAGAACTTGAGCACCATGTGGTGGCAAGTCATACACACTCCGATGTTCAAGTCAGTCTTGTATTTGTAAATAACTTGACAGTAGAAAATAGTAGGCATTTTAGGTGTACCTTCAACCCATGGTTTTGGCCACTTATATAGGATAGTAAACTGTAACTAATATTCGAGCTTGTAATTGCCCCCTCATAAACTTTAGAACCGCCGAGTTAATATTCGTTGGACGGTTACACCACTACTGCAACAGATGCTTAAATGCATCATCCACTCAAATTTTCAATATTTCCTTTATGGTCTGCCATTTTTAATATGGACCGGCTTTAAACTCAATCACTTTGAGGTCTCTCATGTGTCCTCTAAGCTTCATTGGACTCTCCCCAAGAGTCCTCTGAGCTCACTCTAAGCTCCTCATGGGTTCTCTGAGGTCTCTCTAAACTCCCAATGTGTTTATTAAACCCACTCTAAGTTCCCCAGGGTCTACTGAGCTCCATTAGGCTCTCCCTTTAGGTCCTCTAAGATTCACTAAGCTCTCTTCATGGGTCCTCTGAGCTCTACTAAGATTTCTCTATGGGTCTTCTCAGCTCTCATAGGCTCTCTATGGGTACTCTAAGCTCCACTAGGCTCTCCTTATGAGTCCTCTAAGATTCACTAGACTTTCCCCATAGATCCACTAAACTCACTCTAAGCTCCCTCTAGGTTCTCTGGCTCACTCTAAGCTCCTCTAGGCTCTTTTCATGCGTCATAGGCTTCTCTAGGCTCTGCTCAGCTCGCCTCATAGATCCTCCTGATCTCAGGTTCCTCATGCCTATAAGGCTTTCGTCATGCGTCCTAAGTTCCTCTAGGCTCTCCCCACGAATCCTCCTGAGCTCTGAAGCTCCTCATGCCTAGGCTCCTTTAGGCTCAAGCCCTTCTAGGATCCTTATGCCTAGGCTCTCCTCATGCGTACTAGACTCATCATGGGACTATAGGCCTTCTATCTCTTTAGCTTCTCGGACTCGACCTATCTTAATAAATCTACCCATAACAAAGTTCACAACTTCATTCCCCCAGTAGCAACTCCTTAGGCTAAACGATCCCTAAAAGAATTTAAGAATACCCTTAAAAACCAAGTATAAGTGTATATTAGAACAAGAAAACGATAGTATATTGTTTGTGCTTGTGAATGATGGATAAAGAGAAGCCCCTAACAATCTTTTTTCTTGATGGTTGGTTTATTAAAAAAGTTAGACGACTTCTCACATATCACAAAGGAGGCAGTAAAATAAGGAAATCAATGGATGTTAATACTGTTATGGGTAGATTTATTGGGATAGGTTGAGACCGAGAGTCTAGAAGGATATGAAGCTTATGGATAGAGGTAGCTCAGAGGATCTATGAAGGAGTCTAGAGTAAGTTTAGAGAATCCATGAGAGAGCTTAAAGGACCCATATGAGGGAGTTTAGAGTAAACTTAGAGGACTCAAGAGGAAGCCCAGAGTAAACTTAGAGTATCTACGAGGGAGCCTAGAGTGAGTTTAGGTGACCTATATGAGGGGTCCTAGTGGTAGTGGTATAAAGTCATAACAAATAGTCCATGAAAGAATTAAGCTGAGCAGATTGGATGTTGGTGATTGTTTCAGATGGTGGAGTTGTAACCTTTCAAAGTGTAACAACCTAGCGATTTCATGGATTACTGAGATGTCGTTATGAGCCTAGGTGTCCATTACATAATACCAATTCTATATAAGCCATCGAAATCACTCATCAAAAGTACGCCAAAAATTCCTTACTACTCTCTACTACTAATATTCATCTCAATACCTTTCTGACTTAAGCTTGTTGAAGAGTCGGTGACACTACACCGATGTTAAGTTTCTTCATTTTGCTAGACACTTGGACTATTTTCTCCTAAATTAAAAATTTACGATTGATCCAATTTTTAGCCTACAATGTTAGATTTTAAATCTCTAGGTGTTAAGTAATAGTGTAATAAGTAAAGTTTTCTTGAGCAAATTTATAGCATTATACTTCCATACCAACTCTATTTATGTTTTGAAATAGTTTGAAGTCTATTAGTGTGAGAAAAGTGTTAATGAAGACAAATTTCTAGCGTGTGAAACTAGTATTCTATTGAGAAAAATTATAATATGATGATAACATCTACTCATTGTACCCATATTTTGACATGTTATTAAATAACAAGTTTGACACAATTTTGAAATGGTTTTATGAGAATTTTTACAACGAATTTTGAGGTGGAAATAATGGTGTAATAAATAAAATTATTGAAATGCGTGAATGAGAAAGATGATTTATAACAATTATGTGATGCAGATTCAGGGATGCTTCTTTCTCTATTTGTATCCAGCCATTGATAAATGATTATTAGTAGTCGATTTCAAGAAGAAGAAAGCCTTCTTTTCTGGTCCACAGATACTCGAACACACAGATGTTGATATATGAACCGAAGGTGGCGACTCCCAATTCCTCATCCTTTTCCTCTTCCCCACACACAAAAATTAATTAATTAAAATAAGAATTATTCCCAACAAACACCGACACAAAATTACAAATACATTTTCTTTTATCAAATGTTGTTGTCTATTATATTGAATGCTCCACTTTAATGGGTTCCACTCCAAATCCGATGCTTTTCATCTTCTACTGTTAATATTAAGTCGGGAAGCTGTACAAGAAAGAACCAAAAAGGTAATGAAGTTAACAAGGACAATTTTGCTTTTTCGGGGCTGCTTCTCGTTGGTATAACGGATAAAAGTCTAATCAAATCACATTATTTTTACTTATACTTATTTAACACAAGCATCATATTAAATTTGTATGAGTTTGATTTCCATTATATCGTAGAAAAATTCATAAAACACAAAATAATAAACATCAAAATGTCAGTAATATAAATATAATATAAATAATAGACATGTTTACTTATTAAAAAATAATAAAATGTTTATTTCCTTATTTAAATTTATTTTTATAATTTTTCTAGAAATATGCATCAAAATTGATATTTTATATATATTTTCATCGACATTAATATTTTAAACTTTGGATAGAAGGTATAAATTTGATTAAAAAACAAACTCTTTTTTAATAAAAAGTTATTTTTACTCAAACTTGCCCATTTGGAATCTTGATCAAATTATAATCTCCAAATTAGTCAAATTTAAATAAAAATACAAGTTAGGTAAATTTCAAAATGGATTTGGGCATAATCAAATTTTCATCTGAAATCAAATTCTACAAAGTCCATCATAAATTTATACTCCAAATCTAAACCAAAATTTAGATAAAAACTAACATTTACTTTGTATTAGATTTGGACACATCCTAAATTTTATCCTAAATATAATTTTTTTTATTAGATTTGGACACATTCTAAACTTTATCCTAAATATAGTTTTTTTTTATTAAATATTAAATCCAAATTCAAGCTATCTAGTAATGTTGATCTCAAATGTAAAAAATTTGTTATATTCATATTCAATCTTAAATCAAATTCAAATGAAATTGTAATTTAAAGAGGACTACAAATAATGTAAGAAAAAATTGTTTTTCTGTAATCATTAAATTTGTTATTATTAAACTCAGGTGGATATCAAATTCATAAAAATATAAAAATATCAGTAAAAATAAAATTTAATACTAGGGTTGGAACTATATCAAATCACAGCGAGTCATTGAAAATAGTTGTTAATCTTTTTGAAGTGTGTGGAGTTGAGGACCGACAGTCCATTAATGATGATTGGACTGTAAAAGGAAGGAAAAATGAAGGTAATTAAAAATAAAATAAGAGGAAAATGGATGGGATGGGATGGGAAGTCAGAAGATAAGCACGAATGTCAGATAAAATTAAAATTAAAAAAGAAAAAAAAAAAAAAAAAAAAAAAAAAAAGGTGGTTCGCAGTTCAATGATATGATGAAGCGGTCGCCGTCGGTGTTGGGCTTTTAGTTTTAGGTCTTAACAAAAATTTAACAATTTGGTAAAGTGGGAAATTAGACCAATCAATTTCCCAGATTTCGTTTGACGTAACGCACTAATATTATTGCCCACGTCGCTTCCATCTAATCTTCCCTTCTCTCTTCAACCACCTCTCCATTTATTTATTCCCAACACCCATTTATTCTTTTCACCAAATACGTAAATATCTAACTCAATCCATTTAAACTATTTATTATGATTATTCATGTATTAATTCTAAATAAGTATAAGTATAGATTTCTTTAAATATTAGTTTATAAAATAGACTATTAGAGTAAATGATTATCAAAAAAACATTATGACTAAGAGTCTACAGTGATTTATTTATGTAGGTTTAGGAATTTTTAATTGATATAATTATAAGTTTCAGATGAAATTTTTTCAAACGAAATGTAATAGACGGTGTAAATTGATACACTTGCAAAATGTTTAGAGTTTAAATTGATATATTTATTAGTTTATGGTTTAAATTGATACAACCATTAAAATTTAGGGATATAGATTGATATTTTTCTTTCCTTATTTCATTAAAAAAGACTATCATACTATTGTGAAGATATTCAAAGAGTTAGTTGTCTTTAACAACTCATTAGGTGAATGGACAAAGAATGAAGTATGTGTTAGGTAAAAACAAAGTTCTATATTGACCAAGGAAGAAAATGGTATATAAATGCGGTTAGTTATCTCCATCAATATTAGAGATTTTAGGTAATTTGAAAAGTAAAAACACGAGAATTTATGCTAAGAATGTTGGAAAGTTGTATACCAAAACATGATTGGTCACCTAGTTCTCTTTCTAGCCAGTCTTTGTAATTTTGTGTCATTTTATACATCTTTACAATAACATTCCATTTTTCTTTTCCCATAAAATTTCTGCCTGCAATAAACATCTCAACATCTTTAAAGAGTTAATTTACTAAAATTACTCAAGAATGGGTCATATATAGTGAATAGAATTTCAATTTCGTGGGTTTTCCATGTCTATTTTGTCTATTTATTCGAAATTGAATTAGGGAAAATGCATGTTAAAATTTGATGGGGAAAAGTTTAGATGATATTTTTGGTAGATTATAAAATTATGGTAAAATTTGAATTGAAGGCAATGTGTGTAATATTTTGTTGAAGGAAGTCCAAATATGTAATTTGGGTTGGGCCGAAAATAAGGAAGAATAGAAATGGGCAGGAAGGCGCCTAGTTTTGGGGAGTAGGGCCTACAAGCTAGCCACCCACTATGCCACAACGGTGCCGTGGGCCTACATTCACCAAACCCAAATGCTGACCTGGCCCTACCGCACCGCCTTCCTCTCCCTTTACTTTCCACGTAATCTACCATTTTTTTAAATTCCATTCTTTATTATTCATCCTACCACTATCCAAATTTTTCTTATTACTTCAACAACTTGGAGTTCTAGCCTCTTCTTCCAAGATAAATATATTAACCAATAAAGTACTAGATTTATTTGAATAAAAGAGTGCATGTCGATTAACGTTAAGTTATGCTCATGTTGGTAGTAGAGTTATGTTTAATTTTGTAAACATTTGTCTAAAATCAATTAATTAAAGTAGGTTTAAATACTACTTTGGTCTTTATATTTTTTGTTTTTATTCATTTTGGTCCCTATACTTTCAACTTTGGTTCATTTTGATCCCTGTATTTTCATAATGTTCATTTTTATCCTTGTACTTTTAAATAGTGACTATTTTGATCCTTTCACTTTTATTTTTAAGGCATCAAAATGATCACTTTTTGAAATTTGAAGGACCAAAATGAACCAAAGTTAAAAGTTCAAGGACTAAAATGAACATTTTAAAAGTACAGAGACCAAATGAACCAAACTCAAAAGTTTATTGACTAAAGTAGTATTTAAACCATTAAAGTATAAAGATGAACTTTTATATTTAATTTAGTTGACAATACATGTATATATCTACAAAAAAGTATTGTAGGCTTTAATCTTTTACCTTATTAGATAACATAAGGTTTCATTTTAAAATTAATTGACAATGAGAAGAGTAGCTCATCTACTTTATTAAAATTGTAAGTTCTCTTTACTTTAATTTTTTTTGGATTCTTAAAACATTTATAACTATATTTATAATGTGACCTAAATCTTAGAAGATAATACTCAACTATTTTTCTTATGAGTTTTTCTAGCTTTCCAAAAGAAAGTATGATTTTTTGATGGGACACTATTTAAGTTTTTTTTTTATCTTACTACTAAATAGGAGAGAAAAATACAATAAGGAAAAGAAAATAAATACATTTTTTTGTGGTGATGAAAATAAAGAGAACATTTGGGACACTGAGTTAGTTATTATAGTCTGTGGGTTGTTATAATTGTAAGTTATAACAGTTTATATTTAGTATACAAACTCTAAGTTATAATAGTATGTGTTCGGGGTGTAAACTATTTTCGTCTAGATATGGAATAGTAAACATTGTAGCAAAAAGAAAAAAAAAGAGAATAAGTAGAAAATAGTAAACATTGTAACAAATACTAAACACAGTAACAAATAGGAATTTGAAATAGTAATATCATATTATTATATGTTATAATAGTTAAAAACACTAACTATTATAATTAGAGCTTAAAACATGGGTCATGGGGTGAACTATAATAGCCTACTCCACCCACTTGAAATTGAGTCGAAACAGCACCAAAGATTTTTGCTGACTAATCCTAAAAGTAGATTTCGAAATGGAGTAATACTTGAGTGTAACATCTTCTTGCATCCACTTCAATCACAACAAAACGGAAAAAAGTATAATCTTTTTAGAAAGAAAATTATAACTTGTGATTGGAATAACAAAAATCTAATTTTATTTGAAATGGGGAAAGATCAAACATTTGGGAGAAGGGGGGAATTGGGGAAAAGCATAATTGATAAAGCAGAGGGTGGGAAATTTTAGGAGTACTAAACCCAAACCGCGTTGTTGACAGTGCCACCAAAAAGAGATATCACCTCTCCAAGCCTAAGTTTGATAAAATGGAGTTTCGTAGGATCCTTCCTCTGCTTTTTTGCATTTAAAACATCTTCCTCTTGTCTCTATAAATTACAGTAAAGAATCCCATTATTCATCCCATTCATTCATTTCCTTTTCACTCACTACTAACCAACACAAATGGCTTCCGCAACTCTGTTTCTCACCCTTCTTTTCTCTGCTTCCTTAATTCCTCTGTTTTCAGCTAACTTCAACCAAGATTTTCAAATCACTTGGGGAGATGGTCGAGCCAACATTCTCAACAACGGTGAACTTCTCACTCTCTCCCTTGACAAGGCCTCTGGCTCTGGCTTCCAGTCCCAAAACGAGTACTTGTTTGGAAAAATTGATATGCAACTCAAGCTTGTGGCTGGCAATTCCGCTGGCACTGTCACTGCCTATTATGTAAGTCTACTTTGTTGCTGCCCCTTCAAAGAGTTGGTGATTTTGTTATGCTAATAATATCTATTTTTGCAGTTGTCTTCAAAAGGATCCACATGGGATGAAATAGACTTTGAATTCTTGGGGAATTTGAGTGGTGACCCTTACACTCTTCACACCAATGTGTTTAGCCAAGGCAAAGGCAACAGAGAACAACAATTCCATCTTTGGTTCGACCCCACTGCTGATTTCCACACCTATTCCATTCTTTGGAACCCCAATCGCATTATGTTCGTACCCATCGTCTTTTGTTTATCTTTTCTTCAATTACAGACTCTCCATCTCTTGCTCTGTTTTCACAACTAATAACTTTTTTACTTATGATTTGATGTTATAATATTATGGATCCATGTGGATGGATTTCCAAGTGTTTATAAGTGTAAAAAACTGTTTATAAATATTTAGAAAGTTAATCCAAACGAACCTTAAATTTTTTAGGATGATTTAAAACTTACCTTTCTTCATTGACCATTTCTTAGATTCTCCGTGGATGGAACTCCAATAAGAGAATTCAAGAACTGGGAATCGAACGGTGTGCCATTTCCCAAGAGCCAGCCAATGAGGATATACTCGAGCTTATGGAATGCAGATGATTGGGCAACCAGAGGAGGGCTGGTGAAGACGGACTGGACAAAGGCTCCTTTCACTGCTTCCTACAGAAACTTCAAGGCTGAGGCCTGCGTTTGGTCGGCGGGGGGATCTTCTTGCAGCCCTTCGTCGGGGTCAGGGAATGGGATTGCGAAGAACTCATGGCTGTCCCAAGAGATGGACTCTGCAAGTCAAGAGAGACTGAAATGGGTGCAGAAAAATTATATGATTTACAATTATTGTACGGACACCAAGAGATTTCCTCAGGGTCTCCCTACAGAATGCAACTTGCCATAGACAAAGGGAGCAGGAACAACACGCTATACTCTTTCTATTCTTTTGCCTTCTTGGGTTTGGTCTCCATTCGATTTTATTGATTTTTTGTTTTTTTGGTCTTTGTGTTTTGGGTTGTGTAATGTTGTGTGTTTTGGTATGATTCTCTTGAGCAATACATCTTGTTCAACTTATTCTAAGTCATACCAAAAGAAAAATTATTAAAAAGAGTATGACACGTGAAAAATTATGATTAAACAATAAAGTGAGCTATATAAAAATGCATGTACCTTAATATGTATTTATAATAATAATAATAATAATAATAATAATAATAATAATGTTTTTTCAAAGTTAATATAATAAAGTCTTCAATCATGAGTTTTGTTTTTTTAGTGTAAAATATAACTTTGCAGTAAATATAATAAGAAGAATAGTTGGATAGAATACATCTAAGTGTCTAATCATAAGTTATCACATGACAAATGGTTCTTTTTATATATATATATATATATATATATATATATATATATATATATATATATATATTTCTATTTATGATTGAAGAGGGTCTTAAGGTTAGACTATTTTTTTAGTTCAATAATAAGTGAGATAGAATGATTTGAATCTCTATTCTAGTTATTGAATGAACTTGTTAAGTTAAGTTATGTTTAAATTGAGTGTAATAATAATAATATACTATAGAGGTAATAGTAAAGTTTGTTTATCATAAATGAACCAAAAAATAAATTAATGAATGGAATTGAAATTTAGATCTTATAAATTAAGGTTATTTTCAAATATAGAAAAATGACTCAAATTATTTACAAATATATAAAAATTTTACTGTCTATTAGTGATAGGCTGCCAGAGCGATAGAAAACTTAAAATGCAGAAAAAGTATATACTATTTCTCCTTAAAATGCAGAAAAAGTATATACTATTTCTCCCTTTTCATAGGCAAGACAATCATGTCCATAAATAATAAAAAGTAATAAAGAGTAAAGTAAACAATACAACACAAAAAATATACTAGTTCATTCTAAACTCGAAACTACATCTTCTATTATATGAGAACCCTCACACTCAAGAAGTGATAAAATCTATCACTGATAGTTATAAAATTAGATAATTGTACTAGCTAGCACTTTTAAAGCTAATAATTAAATATATAACAACATTTTAATATAATTACAAATATAGTTAAATCTATCAGCGATGTAGTCTATCATAAACTTCTATAGTTATAAACTCTATCACTAATAGACCTGGAGAGTTGTATCTAAATTTTGTTATATCTACCGTTCTTTTCTATTATGTTATATTTGTTAATACTTTAGGTCTCATCGTCATATTTACAATTGTGTGTACAAAATTTTAGCAAAATCCATTATCAATTAGATATAATAAAAAGAAAAATACTTAGGTGCATTCTCGGTAACACTTATCTTTGTGCATCTCACTATATTGTCCTATCATAATTTGACATGTGGCAAATTATTTTTGTTTCTTTTTTGAAATATATTAATAATTTTTTTATGTGAGTGATGAGAGCAGAATATATTAAAATGGGTGCTACTTGGAATGCACCCAAGAGTGCATAAGATATTATATACTTACTATTGTGTACGCAAAACTATACTAGCATTGACGTGGGCAAAATATGAATCTCATGTAATATTTTAAATTATTAGAAGAAAAAAAATGTGATGAAGAAATATATATATTCTGCGAATTCCGATGGTTGAAGAGAACGGCAAATTGGCAAAGGCAGGTTACAGCTGGTGGGAAAGAAGGCGGAATGTGCAGTAAACCTTCATACTTAGTCGCAAAAACCGCATCTTTTTGTTTTGTGGTGTAATGAGTATTTACAGTTTGATTGAGATTATGCCACCTCCCTTTACAGCTTCTTCATCTCTTCCCAATGCTCTGTTTCCACCCACCATTTTCTTCCTCTTTCTTTCTCAATTCCCCACAATTCTTCATCTTTTTCACCTCCAATTTCCCAATATAAAATCCCCCATTTCCCAACTCTAATCCTTACTTCATTCCTTCTTCATCATGACTCCTTCTTTCTTCCTCACATTTCTAATTTCTCTTCTTCTGAATCTGACTTTTCTCTTGCTTCCCTCTGCTGCTAACTTCTACCGAGACTTCGATATCACATGGGGAGATGGCCGAGCCAAGATCCTTCAGAATGGTGAGCTTTTGACACTCTCACTTGACAAGGCCTCTGTCTCTGGTTTTCAGTCCAAAAGTGAATATCTGTTTGGTAAAATTGATATGCAGCTGAAGCTTGTCCCTCGTAACTCTGCTGGCACTATCACTGCCTACTATGTAACTTCACTTCATCCTCCCACACCCCATTATTATTGCTTCTTCATTCTTTAATTCTTCTGAAGTCTTTTGATTGTTCTTGTTGCTGTTTGCAGCTTTCCTCAAAAGGGTCGATGTGGGATGAGATTGATTTTGAGTTTTTGGGTAATCTGAGTGGTGAACCTTACATTCTTCACACCAATGTTTATAGCCAAGGCAAAGGCAACAAAGAGCAACAGTTCTATCTTTGGTTCGATCCCACTGCAGATTTCCACACCTATTCCATTCTTGGGAACCCCCAACGAATTATGTAAGCACTACATCAACAATTTTCTTTTCAAAAAAAAATAATAATAATAATAACAACACAAGAACTAACCGACAAACTTCAAATCGGAGAAAAAACATGAATTAGAAAAAAGATTTATTAAAATCACACAAAAATCTTTCTTTGTCTGTGGACTTTCAAAGTATTATACCACTTACGCAACCGTAAAAGTCAAGATCTTTGAACTAAATAATTTTCACAATTGCATGAATTAGAATAACATATCTTGATTTATGATAATGACTTTATAAGGGATTGCGTTTCTCTCTTAGTCTTTCTTTAGAATTTGGTTAGACTTCTTTGGGGGAGAGAAAATCTAGAGGCAGAGTAAGGAATTAGAGGTATCTTTATAGATACTTTCCACCATGGTGTATTAAAGAATAATCAAAATGATAATGCACATGAGATACGTTAATGATAATATTAAATTTAACAATAGAATATTTGTAGCTCATAATTTTTATAAATATTTAAGATGTGTGACAACTGTTATTTTAATATTTTGTGGAAATTCAACACAAATAACATTCATTTGGTATTTGATGCTTCAGCTTCTCGGTGGATGGCACACCAATCAGAGAGTTCAACAACTGTGAATCAATTGGCGTCCCATTTCCAAAGAATCAACCAATGAGGATATACTCCAGCTTATGCAATGCTGATGGTTGGGCCACGAGAGGTGGGCTTGTGAAGACGGATTGGACCCAAGCCCCATTTGAAGCCTCCTATAGGAACTTCAGTGTTGATAGTGCTTGTGTTTTTTGGTCTTCTGTTTCATCTTCTTCTTCCACACCTAATCAATGGCTCTCGCAAGACCTTGATACAATAAATCAGAAAAGGCTGAAATGGGTGCAGGATAATTACATGATTTATAATTACTGCACTGATTTCAAGAGATTTCCACAGGGCTTACCGCCTGAATGCACTCCCTCTACCACCTAAGAAAGTGACCATTTTTTAGTTTCCAACTCCTACTGGCCATTTTTTTTTTTTGAAATATTTATGAAGGTTAAGGTAATAAAATTATCGAGAGTAGCAAGATATTCTTAAAAGAACAAACAAAATTTACTAGCGTATAAATAAGGATACAAACTGCAGTCTGAAATTTGTTTATGGCTTATGATAGTGTGAAAATATGGGATAAGAAACAATGAAATTCATTAAGATGTAGAATTGCTCAAAATACTGATCAACCAAACGAAGCATGAGTTGTTGGTGCCGTTTTGTATAATATATAGTAATTTTAGGTGATTTTTGCAATTAAATTTAAGAAAATGTGTAAAAAATCATGTTTATATTTATAGTAAACTCGAGTTCTTCCCTTCAAGAAGTCAAAATCATTTTATTTTTACATCAAACAATGCTGATCGATGAATTAAACCCTACTTTCAGTTTTTTGAAGAGTTACTTACGACTACAAGAATGAATATGAAGCTCCTGGAGTTGCCCCAAGAATTTGGAAATCTTATCATCCTCTGTAACAAAGAAACATAGATATGATATAGATGAAAGGAAGTTCAAACAGCTGAATGGTTACAAATAAGGTAAGATTGCACTTTGCGGTGCTTACTTCAAGAGTCAACACATGTAAGCAAAACAATCAGAACAATTATATTTATATGCATTATCAACCAACTAAAAATAACATGGATTATTCATTAGCCACTGAACCATCTCTCATACAGTAATTGGAAACATTTCAAAGCAACAGAACTGTAGGGAATCCTTGATCCTAATCAATCAAACAACATTAAGAAGGGGTATATGAAATAAGAAATTTACCCCGTCACCGGCCAACCAATTCATATTCTTGGCCTACCAAAGGTAGAATGATGACAGGAAAACATCTTAAATAAAGTCACTAGCAAACAGGAACGAGTCACTGTACAGGAATCTGTACAAAAGTGTAGCTTCCGCTGTTAATATGTTATACAGATACAAAAGACATCCTTTCGAGTTGATCCAGTGAGACTCAGAGCACGAGTAGTCACTTGAAGAATTCCAAGATCTACAGAATGATGATACAGTGAGTGAGGAAGCTCAAATAACAGGCTGAACTGCACCAACTAACCGAGTTCTATTCCTCGTCCAACTCGACAATCTGTGCACGTCTCTCAGCTGCTTTTTTCCTGATGAAGAAGCCCCACCTCATTGCAGCTTTGATCTTCAGCCAACCCACCACAGCTTTACCAGAACGGTTACGATCATCAAAATTTGGCATTGGTGAAGGCATGAATGATGGGAATGAAAAACCCTCGTCATGGACGTTAACAGATGCATGCCCTCCCATGCTAAACATTCGCAACAAATGTTGCATATCTTCATTTTCAAGCATTTCATGACTTCTCATACGAATCTCATCCTCCGAAAAAAAGTCGTCAACTCCCTTGTCCCTATTGTTTGACCAGTCAAATGGATTCAGATTAGATTCCTGAATAGAAGAACCGAGAGCCTGAAACCCTGAAGATGATGCTTGTGGAGGACCAAGAGCCAAACCAAAAGCACTATCATTTCTTGTGATGTGAACTTGGTTAGAATTGCCGATCAACTCATTAGAAGTAAATGGAGAGTTGTCAAACTGTGGTCGAGAAGTTGAATTCACAAACTGAGGCTGGGTTGAATATCTTGTGGCTGTAGTATCATTATACCCTGCATTGCCAAATATAAAGACAAATTATAGTTAAGCAAACAGCACCAGTCACCAGTTCTAATAGATGAGGCAATCCTCAGCATTGCAATTATTTGTGACCAAGAACCAGGCAAATTCATGTTATCCAATATAATGAAACCAAATTCTATCACAAAGCCACTGTATGTCCACGCAAACAGTGAAGAATTAGTGTTTTCATGATTTCATCTCACTAAAGGAACGTTAAGAACTATTATCTCCCTACAGCTAACCCAACTTAAATGCCCTGGACTCGAGGCTTTGCTAAACTAAATTTAAAAGCTAGCAGGACTCCAGACAGATAATAATCATTAATAATGATCATAAATGCAACCATCCAAAAGCTTAATTACAATTGTACAAGCGTGGTTACCTGCAACTGAGAGTCCTGAATCCACTACAGGCTGCTGAGGCTGAACTGACACTGGCATGCGGGGCAGTGATCCATGATCTAGTGTATTAGAAAGATCAAGATGGCCACCTTGAAAGTCATTCCGGGATGCATTGGACTTCTTAGGTTGCTTAGAGCTCAAAAGTGACTTGCCATCGTACTCTACAACTTGATTCCAATTTTCATATGCTTTATTCACTAGTGTATCTACATAAACCTGCAAGGCGAAGATATTTCTTAAAACTATTTTCTAGGGAGAAAAGCCTTATGCAATTTATACACATTTGTTACACTACTGCTAAGGTAGAAAATCATTATGCATCATAAATGCCTGCCTTTCTTTGTGTAAACTTCTTTGCAAGGAGGAAAGTAAAATACTATAATTGCTACAACCTAAAATCTTGAAACACCCACAATCCCTGAATAAAAGCCAACATCTAAATATTAATAAGTAGATCATAGATGAATCACAAAAGGATAAAAACATCTGCCTTTGATAGTGGCAGGTTTGTTAGTTTCATAAGGTCATGGTGTCCTCTGTGGGGATTTTTATTTTCTTTTGCAATTGCAACAACCTCAATAGATATAATAAATAATTCTAAGTTGCTACAAGAGGTAGTAATTGAGGGAAAAGATCCACTGGCAATGTGCATTCTGGAAACTAGCCTCCCTCAGACAGGAGAAATAATCTTGCTAACTCTTAAAATGAACAAGACTGACCTTTTTTCATTCTTCAATAAAAAAAAAACCTTGATCAGGTAAAACCAGCTAAACATTTTTTTAAACTACAAAAATGGGAAACAACTAGACGAAGCAATGATCTTGTCAACTCTTTGCAAGTGTCTTTCACGTGTAAATTACAATCATAGAACTAGAAGCACAACAAACATGGGTTCATTTACCTTCTGGCTATCAGACAGAGAATCAGCAGAAAAGTATTGTTCCCCTGTAATCAGTCCATTGAGCTCATAGATATTGTTAAAAACAACACCAACATTTCTTGTTTCCTCTGGATAATAGATATACAGCTTCCCGCTCAGGACACAGGTCTTGGCATGTTCTAGGAGAGCCTCCCACATCTTATTTGACATACCACTTCCTAGGATCTATAAACAGGACAAATTTTAAGAAAGAGTTGTGAAGGATAAGAATAAAGTACTGAGATAAGTGACAACACTTACACTCCGTAACTTTTGAGAATCTCGAACCACCATTCGGAGAAAGTCTTCAACAGAGAATATTCCATTTTTGTTAAGCCGCTTGTGAAATGAACCATCCTTTCCAATCTTCTCCAATCTCCACACCTCATCATTTAATGCAGGTGGGTAATGTTTTTTATACACTGCCAAGCAAAACAAAGATTCAAAAAATTATTTACCCAATGCTCTTTTTCCTTCTTTTGTTTTTTCTCTTTCTATTTAACAAGAACAGAATTAAACGTGACAAAGCATGAACCTACATTCTCCTCGGTGATCTTTAACTGTAAAAGCTTCAGTTTTTGCTTCACGAATACGTACACCTTCACAAAATCCTGAAGCCACCTTTAACCCGAGTCTGAACTTTCTGCTCCTAATCCAACTTGAATTATCAGTGAAGGTCAAATCCCCTAGTGTTCCAACGCCTTCCTTGAGGGTAACCTGCAGGTCTCCAGTCAATAGAGGCCTCTTTCCTTCACGCTCTTTAACGACATGACTTTCAAATTCTTCCTCTGTCCAATCTTCATCATCTTCATTGTTAAAATCACCTTCAAGTACCACAATGTCCAATTTAGACAAGGCTTCCTGTCCAGACGTTACTACATGGCCTGTGTTGGCATCAACCAGAACGACATGGATTGCTGCACCCTGTTCACCTTCCACTTTCCCTCCAGTGAACAGGGGAAGAGACAATCTAGACCTAAAGTGCAGTTGCAAGTTTCTTCCATCGGGACCTTCAATCCTTTTAGGAGAAGACCTGTAAGTAAAAGTGTCAGAACATCATAGTAGATCATACACCAAAAATGAGCTAATTAAGCAAAATAACAATATAATTATTAGTTATTTCTCTGTCAACAGAATGAATTTATTAACTCAACTAAGTCTAATCACCAAGAACCCCCTTATTCCATTTGGATAAAATACAACAGGATCAGAAGTAAAATCAGGAAACAGACAGAGAGCAGTGGCCGAGATATGGTACTTGATAATGTGTCGTGGATAATAGCATACAAGACTTCCAACATTTGAATAAACGCATAATGGGGGAAATACAACAGTGTAACCTTCCCAAGCATTCCTATAAGTGAATGACCGATTTCGATGAAGACAACATTATCAGATTCCAAATAGTGGTCACGAAATTAGACGTCGCATGGTTAAGATGAAGCACAACCCATTAGCTAGCCCATGTAGCTTCAAAAGTCAAGAGCATCCCAACATTGGAACATTGACAACATTATTGTAATCACATATCAAAAAAAAAAATCAGCAAAAGGTTATCATATTAGAGTTATTAGCTCAGGTCACATTTAAGCATAATGATTAGACCCACAAACAAAGTGAAAAGCTTGCAACTGCATAATAAATGGTTTTGATTCATCAAATCAGCTAACAGTAGAACAACTTTGCATACAAAGCAGCAAACTCTCATGAGGGGGTGCATCAAGAGGCAAGGACCAAAACACATTTGAACTCTTGTAAAATCGATTCAATAAATATTAAGATTTTAAGAAACTTCTCAACTGAAAATAAATGGTAGACTGGTAGTGAAGAATATTTATAGACATTTTTTCAATATCTACCAGCACAAACTGAATATAAACGATTGGAAATGTAAGAAAAAAAATATGGATTCATAGTTGACCTTCCAGAAATCCTAGCAGGACCTATCTTAGCCAAAGCACGTTCCACTTCCTCACTAACCTGTTTGACACCAGGAGCGAGCAATAATCAGATACCGTATGCACAGGAAAACTTGAAGAAGAATCATAACATAGTTTTTCAAGTGTGGAGCAACAATCATGATGAATTAAAGAGGAAAAAGAAGAGTGTAAAGAGAAGATGGGATTAAATAAGAAAAGAAGATAATAAAAACTAC
This sequence comes from Lagenaria siceraria, assembly GCA_002890555.2. NCBI lineage: Eukaryota > Viridiplantae > Streptophyta > Magnoliopsida > Cucurbitales > Cucurbitaceae > Lagenaria > Lagenaria siceraria. Next base: position 21,288,638 of record CM016492.1, on the reverse strand, counting down.
AAATTACAGAAGTTTGCAATTAAAAAGTGACATATTGCAACTGAAGGGGTATAAGCTTCAATGGAAATCAGGAAATGAACATTCAAACTTCATATATGCAGTTAGTATATTTAGCTAACCAATGATCCATAAACAGGGTGTTGTCACACGTGAACATAATAAAAACACAGGCAGCTAAGTCTATAAAAACATACAAAGCATATTGGATTAGAATTAGTATCATTCTTAGCATCACTGCAACTAAACTAGAAAGTTTATAATGTGTTAACCAAGCAAACAGCTCCCCTCAAGCAGACACCCAATTAAATACTACTTTCATTCAAGCATGCTCACTAAGTAGACAAAACAGAATATAGAAATCATGTATCTTACCACTCTACGGAGTATTGGTTCCAATGACGAGCACAGCTTTTGTAAACTATCCACCTTCAGGGCTTCTACAATCACACTGCATGGTCATAAAGATCCATAAAAGCCTTAATCATTTGTATTGCATAACCTTTTATTGAGAGTGAATTGATATAACAATGTGAATTAACCATAAAGGTACAAATCAGAATAATTATTCTCATGAAACAAACTTGTTAAAAACAAAATTTCACTCTTAATACTCGTAGCCAGAAGACAAAGCTGGTATTGACAACAAAGGAAATAAAAACAATAGAAGGCCTTATGAGCGCAAGAATGTCCATCCAAATAAACAAAGAAAATCTTGATGGGCTTTAGTCGGAACATTAGAAAATATCGAGTCCAAAAAAATATGGTTACGAACTTATTAAAGATATGCAACACGAATTATGCATATCATTATGGCTACAGTCATTAGAGGTTATGAATTTAATTTCTGATCAGGCTGCCCATTCAAACTTCCATCTCAGAATTTCCATTATATAGTGCAGGCTCCATGTACCTGAATTTAGCTATTACAATGAGAAAAGTAGAAGCAGGAGCAGATTAAAAAAAAAAAAAAAAAAACAAAGATAAATAGAAAGCTCATAGCAAGCACCCCCCACCCCACCTTTAACCTCCAATTGATGATTTTTTTCCCCCTTCTACATTCCCATCAATGAATATTTGTTTCTTATGTCCAAATAGAAAGCTCATAGGAAGCAGCAGACACCTATCATCTACCTCATCATCGTGACACGTGTAAGTAAAAGTCTTAGTAATTAATGTAAAGAATCAATAGGTATGCACAACTCACGATTCCTGAAGGGCTATGCAGATTTATATAACCGACATACAAAGTTATGTTTTCACTTCTCACCCCTACCTAAATTTAGTTCTAAAGGGGATGTGAGTAAGAAAAGAATCCCTCGATTAGAAAACAAGATATCGAAAGTAGTAATTAGCACGTTCGTAAAAGAAATGCAAAAAATAAGCGATATACCTAGCTAAAGCTGGTCGCTTTCGCTCTGGTAGCTCATCTTCTCCACCCTCCAAGCCCCTTTTCTCCCTCATGGAGTTCGTCCTCTCCATATACCTTGTCTGCCTCTGCATCCCTAATCTCTAAAGAGGGTCAGAACTTCCCAGATCTACTGCACACCAAAATCAGAACTTCAACGAAGACGATTGATCGAAATCAAAAGCCGCCAGCAACAACGAAACCCTAACCAGAGTGACGCAATAAAAAAAAAAAAAAATCTTTAAAACCCCCAAAATTCAAACTAGTACAAAATCGAAAAGCTAGCTCAATCCTGGAAATTTCCTAGAAATGATACTGCACTTACTGTAAATTTTCTAAGTTGCTTTTTGCTAGTTCTCTCAAAATTATCCCGATTTACCGGGAGAATCAAAAAGAGAGTAAGACAGACAGAAGTGAAAACAATCCTAAACCAAAGAGACGAAAGAGATTTTTGCGCGTAGAGAGAGAGAGAGAGAGAGAGAACGAGCGATTAATTTGGGGCCTTGTACTGCGCAGACTAATATCCAACTCTCAACCCTGGGACTATGAACTCCCGATTAAGTAATCACCTACTACGCGGTCCACGTAATATATTTCCTTAGTCCACTGATGTTTAAGAAAAGAACGAAGCGGCCACGTGGCTTATCCAGGTGCGAGGTTCATATGGGCAGATGGAGCAGTGGATTATAGCTTTTTCGTCGTCCTCAGATCTGATTTCATTTTTGGTCGCCGCTTGCGATTGGGCCAAGGGAGAACCTAAGTGCGATCTGGACCGTTGAATAAAATCTAGGATACAAGACACTAGGTTGTATTTTTCCACATGGCCCACATGTCAAACACTTGTTTTTTGATTGGATAATCAACGTTGATCATTGTTGGACCATTTTGTGATATAATCTGTATTACGTATTTCTTACGATTTTAAGTTATTCTTATCAAATTTCCTTTTCTCTTCCAAATATAGTATATATATTAAGAAATAGAAAATTTATTTTATTCTGTACTGGTTTTTTAAATTTTGCAAATATAACAAAAAAAAAAAAAATGTATTTATATTGATTTCAGTGTTTGTGGGTACAATCCCTAGTATTTAATCATTTGATTCTCTTCCAGGGAGCTTCAGCTTCAAAGCCTTCAAGAACTTTAGTCTCCTAAGTCTTCAGTCTTCAACTCTTCTCAAAACGAAGGTAATGCCCCTATTTATAGAGTTTTCCATGGGTCTTGAGTGGGCTTGGGCTTAGTTAGCCTATGGGTTGGCCCTTGGCCCAATCAATTAGGTTTTGGGTCTGGGTGGCTTCTTTTTTTTTTTTTATTGAACTTGAACCTAAATATTAATATGTAAATTAGACCAAATTAATTAATTCGATCCAACAGGCAAGATGGAAACACATAACATCATCAGGATCCGCCAACTTTCATTTTTCATTTTCAATTTGAGATACATGTCGACTAGTTTGTTGTTGAATTTTGTTAAAATATACATATATTTTTCTTTTAGTACAACTGTTGAGGGGTAGGAGGTTGAACATTCGACTTCTAGGAACAGAGTGTATGCTAATGTCATTGAGCCAAATTCACTTTGGCTTAAAAATATACTTAAAAGTAGGGTTGTTCAAAAAATCTAATGACCCAAAAAACCAATAAACCTAACTCAACCTGTATGGTTTGGGTTGGGTTGAAAAAGATAAAAATTTTATGAATTGGGTTGGTTCATGGGTTCGTTTAAAACAACCCAATTCAACATGAACCAACCCAAACTTATTATTATTTTTAAAAAGTATATTTTTCTACTTATGATACAATTACAATTACATATATTTATTTTAATATTATTTAATTTTAAAACTTTTTTAGATAATTTATTATCTCACAACTCCTAAAAAAATCATTTTTTAACACTTTGGAAAGAAAATTTTTAGAATATAAATTGAGTTGTTAATCTTAATTTAATATATAAAAATAATTAAATAAATTTTTTATATATTAAAGTTTTACTTATTTTTAGAACAAAAAATTAAACAAATGACTCAAGTAACTCGAGCCAACACAACCCAAATGTTTCATGATTGGGTTGAGTTGAGTTTGATTATGTAATAAAGATTATTTGAGTTGAAGAAACTTACAACCCAAACTGGTGAAGTTTAAAAAGTGTTTCATCTTAACCCAATTCAAAAATACTCCTATTTAAAAGTGCTCAATTGTTCTTCCAGCTTTGCACTTCTTAAAAAAAAAAAAAAAAAAAAAAAAAAAAAAAAAAAAAAAAAAATCTGAAAACTCACCTCTAGTTGATAGTTGCTTAATTGTTATCCTAGTTATAGATGTTAATTAACATCCTTATGATCCACATTTGCCATTCAAATCAATTCCTCTTTTATCTAACTATTTGAGACAAAAACATTTTTTTTTTACTATAATAAGCTCCTCATAGTTGGGACTTTTGGCACCCTTTTGTTTCATCTACATTCAAATGTGAACATGTCTCCTCTTTAGAGGGAAGCCAACTAATATTCCACCCATATATAACAAAGTATATTCCACTTTTCTCTCATACTCTCTCATTATTCATTTATGTTTGAATATATGAATAATACAAAAAAACGCGTAAGTCTTTGAGGGAGGCTTCAATAATGAATAATACAAATTAAACGTAAATTTTTTAAATATGCCTGATTCAATTATGTCCATCGATTTGAAAGGATATTCATGTAATAATTATTATAATGAAATTGTTAAAATAAAAACCCTTGGTTTTTTTTTTTCTTCTCTAAATGTTAAGATGATGGTTGAAAACTAACGTTGTAATTAATAATGTATCGAAATTGAAAAAACACGTGTGATATCATTCACAACAACATATAACATGATCGTTGATACGTAAAAATTGATTTTTGTGATTGGTGTTATAAAAGATGTCTCAATAATATCTTTTTAGTTGAAGTGAATAGTAACAACATTTTTAATCTTTTATATAGCACAAATGATATCATATACACCTTCCAATTTTTACTTATCGGCTCTTATATTATGAATTTCATTGTGTTATTTTTGTAGAAAAGCCTTCCAATGATTTTTTTTTATAGCAATAGATTAAAATATTATATATATATTTTAAATGAGTACAACAATTGCAAAATATGGAGGATTGAACCTTCGACCTCTCAAGAGAAAGACCATGCAAATTACCCTATTGAGTTCAGTTCATTTTGGTGAAACATTTAAAGTCTATGAGTATATATTAATGCGTTATTGATATCCATAAAAAAAGTTCACCCATATTTTGTATTTACTCTATTAATTTATTATCCATATGAATTATTCTCATATATTCTGAATATAAATTATTTTTCTCACATCTTAAATTTGTATATATATTTGAGATCTCTATTCTCTACTTCACACGTAAAGAAAAGAAAAGAAACATTTCCTCCAACTAATTTCAACTTTAAAAAAACTTTAGTAACACAAAGACGGGTTAATTCCCTCTTACAATTTTACTTGGAGAAATAATGATGAAACCTTCAAACATTATTTAATACGACAACAAGAAATACGAACAAACGGAAAACTAGAAATCGCAAAAGTAGACAAAAGGATTTAAAGGTTAAACCTCTTAAAACTTTTGAAACTATAGTTAGATTTTTTTTAGTCGTATGGAGCAGGAAAATTTGAGCATTTCACCTTTTAAACGAAGGTATATATCTTAACAAATTGAATTATATTAAGTTTGTGTCTTAATTCGAGATTTATGTCTATTACTTATGTGGGATTTCTTTTTATTTTAGTTTTTGAAGTATTATTATTATTAATTTATATAGAAATGAGAAGAAGGGTTAAACTTATGAGCTAAGATCATATTTTTCATTGGCTTCCATTTACTTTTAGTTTTTACTCATTTTCATTTGATAGTTGATATTATAGGCTCCCTTTTTTCCCTTTTTAATTAGCATTTCATTTATAAACTTTAGTTGCATCACCTGTGTGGCTAAAAGCACATCTTACTTTATGCTTACCTTTATGTAGGAGAGAAGGATAAGTTTCATTTCATGACAAAGACAAAGACAAAGACAAAGGAGCCATAATTAAATAATTAAATAGTTACCACAAAGTTTTAGACGGGTGGGGAGTGAAGTTCACTTTGCTTTGACACTCATGTTCAATCGAGCAAACGAATCAAAATGATAAAAACACATACAAAACTTCTGAGATATCATTCAAAATCATTAATTAATTCCATCACCCGACCTTTAACCTTACTTAAAAGTAATGATTTGTTCGTGCTTTTTACTTTGGGTGAAACCCTCTTTAACAAAGCTTTAGCATGAAAGTCAAGGAAGCAAAAAGTAAACCACTCAATGATTCCATAATGAAAATAAGACTTCTAATCGTTGGATATACTTAATATATAGCGAAAGAAAGTGAAACAATCAAATATTGAAACATAAAAATTGGATTTAACTGTGTAGATTAAATTTATTATTATAAATTTCAAATTGGATTGAAACTATCAAATTAAGATGATGTTTCGTGTACAAATTTAACATGTATGAAAGTTAAATTTGTAGTTTCTTCGATTTGTGTGAGTTATGTTTGATTTTTGTCGAAGTAACAACTAAAATGAGTTAAATTTGATAAATTTTTTAATTTTTGTATTTATTTAATTTTATTTTGCATTTTTAAGAGTTACTAAGTTGCTAGCCTATAAATAGTAACTTGTTTCTTCATTTGGAACATCTCACTTCTAATTGAAGAGTTCTCTCATTTCTTTCTTTCTTTTCATCTTGTGTTGAATTGAGAGAAAATATCCAAGAATTCTGTCATATCCAACTAGTTCGAAGTTGCAGTTTTATCGGAGTTAGTCATTATATCCTGCTGAGACGATTGATATAGTCTGCTTGCATCCGGTGCATAACGAATAATTGTTTTCAGGACATCACTTATCAGAAATGTGTTTCGACTATGTTTTAAATCTCCAAAGGTTTTGATGTTTTTTCAAGTCGTTGGTTATTTCCATATCTAAGCATTGTTACACCATTTGGCTTACGTTTGAGTTTGAATATTATACATTGAGTGTACTATATCTTGTTAAGGTGTAATCAGTTTGCTAGTCTATTCAGTTCCTATATATATCATTTTCCCCAACACTAATTTAAATTCAATATGATACTCGAGAGAGAATTATCGACTTGGAAGGGGAAAAAATCCATGTTATTAATGTATATACGATCTTTCTAGAGATGCTACTAGAGAAAGCGCTAGTGTAGTGATGATAGAAATTTATAAGATTGTATATCAAAATGTCGTACACAAAAATAAATGTAGGATGAGTGGTTACCTTTAACGCCCACTGCTTCCAAAAGTGAAAATTATTCCCACAAATCAACACATGTCCTTTCAAGATGTTTTGTCCCAACTCACATGCTTCCTAAGAAAATTTCACAAATATATGATTGCTTCAAATTAAAGCACACTTAACTTCAAATTGCCTATGATTGAGCCACCGTAAAGGAAGGTGCACATTGTTGGTATATATGTAAATAACTTTCAATTATTTCAAGTCTTTCTTAATCATACTTTTATATTATTAGAATCTCTCTAATTCAAATGTGATCTTGGTTCATTCGTGTACTCCTCTTGAACTCGAGCATTACATTATCTTGTTATCTAAAAGATGTGGATTGCCCCTAAAATCTCTAGTCTCTCCCTTCACAATAATTAAAAAACATGTCTAATAGAAAAAAAAAATATGTAAATAATCATTTCATTTATTACTCTTTTGTGGAGTTGTCATTTGCAGAAGAAGGTGTTTTGGTGGAAAGGTGTATTTTATTGGAAATGATTTGTGAGCTGAGTATGGAATAAACATACATTTGAAAATGGAGGGGCAAAATGAGGATGTAAATTTTCTTTTTGATATGTATTATAGATTAAGGATTATATTCATACAAAAATGAAATTGTTGTCTATAATGAGAGATTGTTTATCAGGTATATACTTGCAAAATATAAAACATTGAGTGTATATGTGAAATTTGTATAAGGTAAATTACATATATCTATAAAAGGTTGAATAATAAATATATACCATCTTTATTATAGGCCCCACATGTCTATTAAATATATACCCATGTTGGAAATTTCTTTATTTTGGGCCCACATGTCTATTAATTAATGTGGTTTTATTGTTTTGCTATCTCATTTAATAAAAGGGAAGTTAGATAATTACACCATTGGTAAAGAAAATGAACCATGGACAAAACATATAGGTATTAATACTCTATTAATTCTAATTTGACGAGGGAATGTGTAACGACCCGACTCTTTAGAGGTCGTTACTTCATGCGTACATACATCTCAAAACGACATTTTTCATATATTTGACTAAAATCAAAGAAATTTATAAAATAAATAACTTCATTAAATTTAAATAATTAAAAATCTTGGATCGGGGTACCCCTAAACAAAAAAATTATAAAATCGGAACTGTGAGCTTTGCATAAAACCTCTAACAATGCAAAACCAAAATTTCTAATTTAAACATTCAGACTGGGATTTAAAAAAAACATGAACGGAAGCATTGATTGGTCCCAATGGCACGGTTATAGATTCTTCTTGTCATTCGCCTGTCTGTCCTTGCCTTTACCTAAGAGTTGTAACATAAGAAAGAGTGAGTATAAAAATACTCAGTAAGTGACCCCATTATTGGGATCACATGCATTCTAATACTGTTCTTGGTGAATATCTAAGTAGATAACCTGCCCGCCTAGTCACTCATGTCTAGTGGCCTGAAGGCACACCGTCAAAATCATGGAAGTAGACCTGATGGTCCACGGTATGGTAACATGGAGGTGAACTCGTCAGTTCACACATGTCTAGTGGCCTGATGGCGCACCGTCAAAACATGGGAGTGAACCTGTCGATTCACGGTATCTTAACATGAGACCTGACAGGGAGGTAATTCACCACTATCTGTCTAATATGTAATTCATATATATATATACACATCCAATAACAGAGTCTCTCACCAACAAATCATAAACTCATAAAACATCATAAATATGCATGCTCAATTTTTATGGATCATAAACATCACCCAAATTTCGTTGATAATTTTGATAACATGAACTGGGGTGCCTGACACAAATGCAAGCTGATAATAACGTCACTTACCTCAAAGTGAGGCTTGAACCAAGATTGAGCCCAAACTTTTCTCAACAACTCAAACCTAACACAAAATCAACGTTAGAGAATTAACCAAATTTTTCGACAGTAAATCAAATAACCAACAGAGACCAAAATTCCAAAACTCACCCAATTTTACTGGTTCTGTTCGGCAATGATTATGGACAAACCAGAGCTTAAAACAACGATCCAACCGTTCAGAATGGTACTATATGTGTCTTGAACAGGTTGACAAAATTTCACTACGATCTGACGAAACTCCGACAAATGATAATTTACCCAAAGTTGTCGCTGAAAAATCGAACTGCCTCTTTTTACTTCTATGTTTTTTCGGCATAATTTTCTCCCTCTCTACCTTATTAGGTCACTTAATAATATATACATACAATCCCAAACTCTAATTCCTTAATAAATTAGATATATATATATATATATATATATATATTAATCTCTTTTCCCTCCACCAATTCAACTAAACAAATTAAATCTCCCAAATTAAAATTCAATTTTCACCAATTGAATTTAAATCCAAATCTTTTATCCCATTTAATTTAAATTGAATTATCTTTAAAAAATAATTCAATTAAGCCTTAAAAATTCAAAATAACACCCAAATAATCTAGATAATTAAATTAAAATTACCTAAAATTTTGGGTTGTCACAGAATGAATTAGAATTAAATTATTACAAACCAATTAATAGCTTCATTATTTTGATTGGTTAAGAAGAATTTATTGTTCCCAATGTCAAATGGATATTACGTCAATTTTTGTCTCATCTCCATTAGAGATAATTCTTTCTTCTTCCTATAAAATGAGGAAAAATTAAGGAGATTAAAAATAAGAAGAAAATGTGATCTATTTAGACTTGGAAGATCATTTTACCAGTATTTCATCTTTGTAATGGATATAGGTACACTTACGCTTTCGAAGTTTAATTATTTTGAATTTGACATGGGAAATAAATTAGTGGTTTTTAGTCTATTGACATGTTTTTTCTATATAAGTATGACAATCTAAACTGAGCTTAGCTCAACATAAATTAATATGGTCTTCCTCTCTAGAGGTCGGAGATTCGATCCCCCACTCCATAGTTGTTGTACTAAAAAATTGTATATATGACACAAATAAAAAATAGGCATATATATATAGGGGAGTTTTTAAAAATAGGAAAATGAGGAAAACTATTTACACAAAATAGCAAAATTTTTAGATAGTTGTGATAGACGCTGATAGAAGTCTATCAGGGTCTATCAGTGATAGAAATGATAGAAGTTGATAGATGCTGATAGAAGTCTATCAATATCTATCAGTATTTTTTTTGCTATTTTCTGTAAATAGTTTGACATTTTTTCTATTTGTGAAAATTTCCCTATATATATATATATATATATATATATATATTTGTTGATACTAGAAATGAGCATATATGACAAGAAGGAAAAAAATGAAGATGAATAAAAGAAGTTGTACTATAAATTATTATATAATATGAGTAAAAAGTAAAAAATAATAATAATATAAAAGTATATTAAAAAAGAATGAACAAAAAATGTATTAATCTTATAAGATAGTATTCAACGTAGAAATTTCTTTGTCAGGAGTGAGTGGAAGGTTATAACCATAACCATAAGGATGTTGGTAAGGGTCGATTTGTCTTAGAATATGACTCTTCAGAAGGTTTATGACTCTACTCTCTGAGTTTTTATTTTTAGCACCGGCTTGCTATTGGTACTCTATATAAATTTGTGAGTTAGATTAGGGCTTGTATCACATCTCCAATGTTCTCAGTTTTAACTAACGGGTCTCTAGAGGGATGTTTTCATTGGGAGGAGAGAGCTTCGTCAGAGGAACCTTCTGTCACTTCATCTTTTTGTGATTGTTATGAAAGTGTTTGTCTCATTTGTTGAATCATTCTCCTCTTTATTTTCGTTTTCATTATCATTTTGATCAGATTCGACTCACTCATCTTTGTTTTGTTGATGAGTTGACGATCTTTAGTGTTGGAGACTGTGGTTCTTTGACTTTTATGCAGGATATTTTTAGAAGATTTCAGGCCTTGTTTGGTCTTGTAGCTAATGATGGTAAAAGTTCAATGTTTTTGTGCTGGCATGTCTCTTGGTGAGGTTAAGGGTCTTTTAGCGTTATTAGGACTTCCATTGGCTTCTTTTGTTGTTCATTATCTTGGCTTGCCTCTTATTTCGAGAAGACTTTCATATGCAATTTGTTTGCCTTTGTTGGAAAGAGCAACTACCTGTATGAAGAGCTAGTCTACTGGGACTCTATCTTATGTTGGTTGGCTTCCGCTTATTCACTTTATTCTCCAAAACTTTCAAGTCTATGGGGCAGTGTGTTTGTTTTACTTGCTAAAGTTGTTTAGAATATTGATCACTTGCTTCGTACCTATCTTTGGCGAGGGAAGTTGGAAAGTGTTGGTGGGGCTAAGGTTGCTTGGTCAAATGTTTGCCTTGTGCAGCGAGGGTGGTCTTGGCATCCATCATATTCCTTTTTGGAATGTTGTTGTTGTCATGAAGCTTTTGTGGTTTATTCTAAGTTGCTTTGAGGCCTTGTGGATAGCTTAAGTGGAGACGTATATTTTGTGATTCAATTTTTACAATTGAAAGTTTGAGAGAATAATTGCAATTACACTAGGATCATTTTTACAATATTCCATACATTATAATTATTAAATTAGTTATGTGAATTGCAGAATTAATAAAAATATATTAAACTTAATTTTACAAAATCCATGCCAAATTAAACAAAATCAAAACGGAAATAATTGATATAAAAAAACAGAAATAATTAATTTACAAAATCCATGCCAAATTAAACAAAATCAAAACGGAAATAATTGATATAAAAAAACAGAAATAATTAATTTCGCTATTTATTATATGAAATAAATCTCTATGTGAGTAAATAAATAAAGGATAAATTATAAAAAAAATGTCTCTGAACTTTGTACTTTGTGTCAAAAATACATTTGAATTTTCAAAAGTTTCACAAATATCCTTAAACTTTCAAAAAGAGTTAAAAAATACTATTGTCATTAGTTTTGGATGGAAACTGTTCAAATTTTGTTTAAAAAATACTGTTAAACTTTCAAAGTTTCAAAAATATACTTAACTTAAAAAAAAAATTACCTACACGGTTAGTATATAAACAGAGACAATTAATATTTCGTTGTAAAATTAAATTTAAAATTAAAAATACTTCTACAGTTAATATGGTGATGAATTTGTTTGAAGTTTTTCTAGGTTTAAACAAATCTCTATTTGACATACTTCTATAGAAATAATTAATTCCGCCGCCTATTATCTGAAATGAAATATTTATGTGAGTAAATAAATTAAATTTCCAAAAAAAAATTAATTAATTAAATTAAATCAACACAATAAACGTGAAGATATGGAGAGAAAAGGGTAAATTAGTAAGAAAAAACGACACAAAAAATTTAAAGTTAGACATGTGTAGTTAGAAACGATTGTATTGGACAATTTATGTATATATACCACTTCACTAATTATTAGTGCCCAAAAGATCTATTGATGAAATAATTGCATAAAGAGCCTATTTATAGAGGTTAAAATAAAAATTAACCTTAAGTTTCAAAATTAATGATTTTTGGTCTTTTGTTTATGTCAAAAATACCACTTTAACTTTTCTTCCTTGTTCTTTGTTTTGCAGGATTTTTGTACGCATGATCCTTTTTGTGGGCCCAAAAGAAATTTGGCTCAATAATCAAATTTATTTGAAAAATGACCTTTTGCTTATGTTAGTCGTGTGTGGAAGTACCATATTGTCCCCAAACCGTGCGTGAGGGCCTAGCGCTCAAATGTATTCTTGTTTCTTCCTCTTGCTCCTCATTTATTCCTTTCGTTCCTTATCAAAACAACTGTAAATTTTTTTTCTTTTGTTGAATTCTTCCTCTAGCTTCTTCTTTTTGCTTCTTCCTCTGGCTTATTTCTCTAGCTTTTTCCTCTCGTTTCTTCCTCGTCAATTTTGTAACTGCCTTATTTCTCTCGCTTTTTCCTAGTCAATTTTGTAACTTTTTCCTTTTAGTTTTTTCTTTTATTTGAATTCTCACTCTTGCTTCTTCCTCTAGCTTTTTCTTCGTCAATTTTGTAATTTTTTTCTTTGAGTTTTTTCCTTCATTTGAATTCTCATCTCGCTTCTTCCTCTCATTTCTTTCTTGTCAATTTTGTAATTTTTTCCTTTGAGTTTTATTCCTTCATTTGAATTCTCACTCTCGCTTCTTCCTCTTATTTATTTCTTGGTCTCTTCTTTCTCTCGTTCTGATTCACTTCTCAACTTACCTCTTTGATTCGAAAAAATAAGAGGGCCTGAAGGAAATCTCGCCGGAAAAATCAGAAAAAAAGAGGGTGACATAAATAGAAATCTCTAGGAAAGAAAAAAAAACGAAAATCGCCCGAAAAACAGAGGAAGACATAAACGAAAAAATCGCTGGAATTAAAAAAAGAAAAAAGAAGAAAAGAAGAAAAGCAGAAAAAATGAAAAAGAAAAAAGAGAAGGAAGAAAGATTACAATGGTAAATTCATCCTACAATGAGACGAGCAAAAGACCAAATTTCGAGCTTTTTCTTTCCTGTGTTTCTTCTTCGTTTCTTTCTTTTTTTTTGTTTGCGTTCTTTCTGCGTTTTTCTTCTAACTTCTTTTGTTTGTTTTTGCGTCCTCTTCCGTGTTTTATTTTCTTTCCTTTTCTTTCCTTCTTTGCGTTTTTATATGTGTTACTTCTTCTTCTTTTCGTATTTTTTTTTTTTTTTTTTTTTGTAGGCAATGGAAGAAGAAACGTGGATGCAAAGGGAGGATGGAAAAATTGCCCATTTATCTTCTCTGCCTGAAGGAGTAATAGCTTACATCTTGTCGCTCACGAGTCCATTCGATGTCTGCAGATCGTCGGCAGTTTCCCGATTTTTCAATGCGACAGCGCAGTCGGATATCGCTTGGGATAGATTCCTGCCTACGGATTGGAACGTGTTGATTTCTCCGAGGAAATCAGTTGAACAGAATGTTGATCCAATTTCGAGCTCGAAGAAGTAGATATTTTTCTCCCTTTGCGACAATCCAGTCCTAATTGATGACGGCAATAAGGTAAGCTTTCGGATTCCCCAATTTCTCTGAGTTGAAGGCGGCCGGAGTTGGATCAGTGGTCAACAACACACAACTCTGACTTCAGCCCTACCATCATCGGAAGTTTCTTTATTGTAACGATGGCTTCCAAATTGACCTTGGAGGCCCCATTTTATTCTTTATATCTACTAATCTATTCATTTTGTTAGATTCTACCTTTACACGTTATTTTAGAATATAAACACATTCTGAAAACTCAAAATTAGAAGTAAAAAAAAAGAAATTACTATAAACAGAAAAAATATCAAACTATTTACAAATATAGAAAAATTTCATTCTATCAGTGATAGACCGTGATAGAATTCTATCGCTTTCTATCGCTCAAGCAAATAAATTTTATCGCCTGAGCGATAGAAAGCGATAGAATTCTATCGCGATCTATTAGTGATAGACGGTAAAATTTTTCTATATTTGTAAATAGTTTGACTTATTTTTTTATATTTGAAAAGAGTCCTAAAAAAACTTCAAAACCCTTCTATCAACAAATAAGAAGGGCAAATTGCAAAAATTACTATGGTGGTAGTTGTTAGGAGTGCGAACAAAATCCCACATTAGTTAGGGAAGGAAGTGATATGGGTATATAAGTGAGGACAATTATTTCTATTGATATGAGACCTTTTGGGTGGTACTAAAAACAAAGCTACGAGGGTTTATGTCCAAAGTGAACAATATCATATCATTGTAGAGGTCTGTTGTCCTTATCAATAATTACACCCTCTAAACATTGAGTCTTCAAATTTATACAATTATTATAATTTTTAGACATTTGTACAAGGGTGATCCTATGTTGAGTGACCTCTTAGTAATTTTTCTAGAATGCATGTGAGTGAGAACAAAGCATGCTGAAAAGACCCATGATGGTTTGTGGGCATTCATGACAAGAAAGGATGGCGTAGCCGGGTTGCAAGGGAATGCCGGGACCAAGTGCCGAATCCAGATTTCGAATTCTGGTCCGAATCCTGGGCCTGGGGCGTTACAAGTTCTGTAATTATCTTGGATTCCAACAAAAACTCTTGCAATTATTTTTAAAAAGGTTCATCTCATTTGGATTTAGATTCTTCTTCATGTTTTGATTGGAAACTTTTGTTATCCTCTAGACTGGAGTTGCTGTTCCATTTTTTCTGGGTTAAAAACCTCTTGTTCTTGCTCCATCACCTTTTATTCTCTTAAACTCGACATAAATTGAGTGGAATCATTGGTATAAAGCTTTTTATGCACTTTAGAGGATTAACACTAAAGGTTTTGTGCACTTCATTATTAATTTCTTTTTTTTTACATAAATTGAATGGGTTGAATCATTGGTACATTACAGAGCTTGTCATTAGAAAAATGGAGTGGTAAAAAATGCATAATGCTTGGAGCAAGGGACCTCTCAGTTGTTTGGGGTGATACCCCTTTTTATTGGACCTGGGAACACCATCCTGATTCGAGGTTCAAAGTCTATGAGATATGAGCAAATCGTATTCCCCTCCCAATTCTAATACTCTGCTTTTTTAATGTGAATGTGTGGAATCAGATTTGCAGGGGTAGCTGTACTCCAAAATGTATGGTGGCTTGAAATACGTGGAAGAATAAGTTGCAGAATGTTATCTCATAAAACAACTTATGCAATTTACTTTGTATTCAAGATGATGCGACATAGTTACTATGGGTTCGATATTGATCCTGCTGAGGCCGCAGTGGGAATTCTTGGAACTGAAAACCATCGGAAAAGTGTTTGTTTGGACCCTTATTTGAACAATCCTCGACCGGAGTACGATGATGAACCATTTATGATGTGGCCTCGGTCTGAAGACATGTCAGGATTCGAGCAGCCACAGGAGAGACATGATGGTTGGTTTGAAATTGAGTTGGGAGAGTTTGAAAGTAGTGATGGAGATGATGAAATTGAGATGAGTCTTATGGAGGTGAAAGGCACTACTGATAAGATTGGTCTTGTTGTTGAGGGGATTGAGATTAGGCCTAAACTCATGTTGTATCTATAACTTTTTTAAAAGCAATGATATTAGAATTCTTTTAAAAAATAATATTATTTTAATAAATAATGACAAAAATAGGGTATAGATAAAATTATTTTCAAAAATAGGTGAGAGCCTAGGATTTCATCAAATCAGCCCACAGTGCTCACATGTCTCGGTCAACCCTGTCACAACTGTACTCGTTTTGCTCACACGTCATGATTTTGCTGATCCACTTGGACCCTTTGACATTTGGCTAGGTAAATCGTGGACCCCATCCACGATTTCGCTGCCCTACTTTCGAAAACCTTGCTTTGCATATCCACAGGTTTGAGATAACTAGAAAAAAATTCTATGAGATTGTTACTGGCTATTTTCATTTATGAGCGTGTGAGAGTGGAGAATTGGGATGTTGACAAAGTTGAAATGCTTTAACTACTTTGCTTTTTAAGTAATTTTTTTTTTTGTTAAACTACAACTTTGTTCTTTATTATTCTAAATAATTTCTTAATTTAGTCTTTAATAAATTTGAGTTCAAACTTCAACTTGGTTTATATGATTTTAAAAGTTCTAAGATTGTGTTGTAGTTATATCCACTTTAATAATCCTATTGTGTGAGATTGTAATATTCAAAGATCAATTATGGCAGATAAAACTTGATTGCCAATATAAGCATAATTTAACTTGCATCAATTTGTATTATCAACCTCGAAGTTTAATCTCTATCTCACAGTGTTATAAAAAAAATAATAATAAAAGTTGGTAAAAAAAAAGGTACAAAGGCTTAAATTTTCTAGTATTTAACTATAAATAATCGATCCATAGCGGACAAAAGACACAATTAATTATCAAACTATATATGGTCCTTAAAATTTCATCAAATTTTAATCTACAAATATGTTTTTTAATCATGTATATAGAGCAATATCAAATATACCTTTAAGCTACATCATCATTTAAAAAAAAAATAATAAAGAAAGAAAGAATTTGTGACATGATCAACTATGGATGAATAACTAATTAGCTAATACAATATCATCCATTATATCCTTTAACCCTATATAGGGTGAGGATTACAAATTTCACTCTCTTCATCATCACTAAAGCCACGTTACCAAACCATAATAAAAATAGGTGTAATCAAAATGAGATTTCAAAACTGGTGTAATCAGAATGAGATTTTATTGGTGGATGAATCGTAATAAACCTGAACGCAAATATAATTGGATTGTTTTTATCGCGTTTACCTAGAATTATGAATAAAGGTAATGGTAAAGGTAACAACAAGTGTCGCAGATTCATAATTTTCATATTGTTACATTAACAATATCGTAAAGGTCAGTCCCACATAATTTTCAATCACAATTAGATTGAGCAACTTTAATTCCTCAATAAAATTGCATGATTTGATTAAAAATTTCGAGATGAGCCCACAACTCATTACGACTACGGAATGTAGGTAAACAACAACAAAAGTAATCAACTGAGTTTACTTTTTACATTACTATTGATGAATTACCTTGGTGACCTAAATCAATTTATTTTCTTTTTATACGGGTGTTATTAAAAGGTACAGAAAGACCAGTCAAAGAAAAGTAAGACTTGTTGTAATTGAGAGTAAGAAAAGTAAACATCTCTTCAAGTTTTGCTTCTGTTTTCCAGAAATTAAGGGGGAAAAAATGGAGGTTGCAATGCAATTCTATAAAATTGTAATAATAAAACATAATTTGTGGTTCAAATTTGCAAATAGTTTTCAAATATGTCACATATTTGCTATTTGTTGTTTTTTTTATGAGCCCTAATTTAGCATTTAAACCAAAACAAACTCCCCTGATTGCCTGTGTCCCCGATGCGAATGACGCAATGGAATAGGAAACGAGGATGGAAACAGAGGACGAAGAAATTGGCGATTTATCTTTTATGCCCGAAGGAGTAATAGCCAACCTCTTATCTCTCACAAGTCCAATCGATGCCTGCAGGTCGGCGGCGGTTTCCCCAATATTTAATGCGGCGGCGCAGTCGGATTTTGTATGGGACAGGTTCCTGCCTACCGATTGGGAAGTTTTGATTTCTCAGAGGAAATCTGATGATCACAATGTTGATCCAATTTCCACTTCGAAGAAGGAGATCTTTTTCTCCCTTTGCAACAGCCCGGTGCTAATTGACGACGGCAACAAGGTAAGCTTTCCGATTCCCCCGATTTCTTTAAATTGAAGGTGGCCGGAGTTGGATCAGTGGTCGGCAAACACAACTCTGACTCCACCCCTGCCATCATCGGAAGTTGCCTTCCGAATTGACCTTGGAGGGGCCCCATTTTATTCTTTATATATTCATTTTGTTAGTTTCATTTTGGCAGTGATTTTAAAATATTAAAATCAGCTTTGTCACTGAACCTTAATCACACGAAATTTAAATTCACACTTTTAAATGTATGTTTCATATTATTTTAATATATTTTGAATAATATATTACAAATTTGATCTCTATACTTTAGAGAAAATTAAAATTTAGTCCTTATAATTTATAATTAGAATTTGGTCCCATAAAACTTCCATAAATAGTTTCTACGGTAAGGACTATTCATGAAGATTTTATTACACCATATCGACTATTTATGAGATTTTATCAAACCATAGGACCAAATTCTAACTTTTAAAATCATAGTGACTAAATTCTAACTTTTTCCAAATCATGAGGACCAAATTTGTAAGTTAATTAAAATATTTTACGAATGAAAATGATAAAATTAATTTTAAACATTTTAGAATCATGCCTATGTTGTGAAAAAGGACTGTGACCAAATAGAGTAAAGTCGCGGCTAAAGTAGATTGAGAATAATAATAATGATGAAGAAGGAGGGAGAGAATAACGTATAGTGATTTACTTGGAAACCTCCTAAACAAACTAGGGTAAAAATCATGGACAAGGATAGAAGAATTCTAAACTATATATAACATAAGAGTTACAAACTTTCTTTCTTATATAGGAATAACAAGCTCTAAACTCTCTCTATTTTAAGTCTCATACTTTGCTCACTTGTTGGAGATTTTGGGATGATTTGTCAACCATGGGTCCCCTCCTATTTATAGCCCAAAGAAACTTGATCATCAAGCAAATCTAATGACTCCAAATTGTCCTTGATAGATGTGAAAGATCTAATGGTGATAAATTGGTCTTGGACATGATGTAAGATCCAATGACCCAAAATTGCTTCTAAGAAATTTATTTAATAATAAATAGGATAATCGTCATGAGTAGTAATTTTAGGGATAATAATCAAGTGTATAACAACATTTTAAAAAAAATTGTAAATATAACAAAGTCTATCAGTAATAGACCACCTAGACCATAAAAGTCTATCATCAATAAAAGTCTATAATTGATAGACTTTGCTATATTTGTAATTTTTTTAAAACGTTGCTATATATGCTAATAATTGCTATATTTGTAACGGTACTAATAAATAAGCTCTTGAACTAAGAGATAACATGCCATTAACATTGTTCTCAAGTATGGAGTTTAAAGTTTTATTAGAAAATATGAACTAAGACTCCGCTGACCCCTATTTCAAGTCTATAGATCATTGATTAAATATGTGCATCTTTTGTTGGATGAATGATGAAAATTTTATGCACTTTATTTGTATGGATATAAATTGAGTGGGGTTAAAATCATTGGTATGATACAGAGCTTGTCATTGGATAAATGGAGTGGTAGGAAATGCATAATGCTTGGAGCAAGAGATCTATCGGTCATTTGGGGTGATAAGTCTTTGTATTGGACCTGGTTTCACCATCCTCTTTCGAGGTTCAAAGTCTATGAGATTGAAGCAAATCACATTCTCTATCTTTTTGTTTTTTTTTTGTCTCTCCCAATTCTAATACTCTGTTTTTTCAATGTGGGTGTGTGAGAATCAGATTTGCAGAGGTAGCCGTACTCCTCAATGTATGGTGGCTTGAAATACGTGGAAGAATAAATTGCAAAATGTTGTCTCCTAAAACAACTTATGCAGTTTACTTTGTGTTCAGGATGAGGAACCATAATTACGTAGGGTTCGATGTTAATCTTGCTGATGCCACAGTGGGAATTATTGGCACTGAAAACCATCATAGAAGTGTTTGTTTGGACCCTCATTTGGACAACCCTCGACGGTGGCAACCACGACGGAATGGACCGTGGTTAATGAGGCCTCTGCCTGGACCGTCTCTAGACATGTTAGGGTTAGAATGGCCACAGGAGAGACGTGATGGATGGTTTGAAATTGAGTTGGGAGAGTTCGAAAGTGGTGATGGAGATGATGAAGTTGAGATGGCTGTTATGGAGGTGAAAGGCCATTCTGCCAAGAGTGGCCTTGTCGTCGAGGGGATTGAGATTAGGCCTAAACATAGCTGGAGTTTATTAAAGCCGTGGTATTGCAAAATAGCGAGCCACGATATAAGTAAAATTTCAATAAACTTCAATTGAATAATATTGTTACTATTTTTTTTTTACTCATGAACGCGGGCGAGAATGGAGATGAGGATGCGATCGTAGAATTTTAAAGCTTATGGATCATGAGGATACTATTGTGTACTCCCACAACTAGTTGGTGTTCGTGTGTCATGCATTCTAGAGTTTTGAAACTTGGTTGTGAGATTATATATCTATAGAGCAATGGTCAGGTGTAACTTGTTGTACCTAATTTCATACCCCTTTTTTAATACATAAAGAAAAAGTTCAAAAAAATAATTTTTTTAAAAAAAGAGTTGTCAAAAAGATGCTATTTGTAAGAGAGGAAAACTTGTTAAAGTTATTTATGATCATTTCTCATTCATTTTATTACATTCTACCTTTACATGTAATTTTAGAATATAAATACATTCCAAACAAATTCTAAAAACACAAACCCCTTAATAAAAAAAATGACAAAAAACCTCAAAACTCTATTTCATATCCTTTCACTTAATTTTAGAATCTGAAATCCATTTCAAACAAATGCTGAAAGCCTTGAAGCCTAATTTCATTATAAGTAATAATTTTGGAGCAGTAATCTTGGATTCCGAAAAGAAAAGGAAAAAAGTTCTGAAATTATCTTGGATTCCAACAAAAACTTTTGCAATTATCTTTAAAAAGGTTCACTTAATTTGTATTTAAGTTGCTGATCATTTGTAGTGGATTAAAACTTGTTCTTCTCATTGTATAGCATCACCTTTTTTAGCCATCTCTCACTTCTACAGTAGAGGAATAAGCAGTAAAAAAAAATTATTAGAAAGCAATAAAATTGAAAATACAAAAATTAACTGGAAATACTCCAAACTAACTGGAGAAAAAACCACGGACTATAATTAGAAAGAAAAAAAATACTCTCTCAAAACATTATACCACTTATACAATTAAATTAAAGCTCAAAGTGCTTCAAATTGTGATGATTTAGAATCAAAGGCATAGACTCATTTTATAGTGTCTCGAGTCTATCACTTTTCAGATGTGGGACAACTGTTTTTCAAAGATTTTGGCAAAACCCAATAAATTCTACATTGACAAGATATTTGAAGAATCTGCTACAACCATTGGCTTCACTGACAATCATAACTCTCAAGCTCAAAGAATTGTCTCACTCCATCATAAATAGTAGACCACTTGGAATACAACTTTTAATTTTAAGATTTCTTTTTTCGTCACACATGCCAATATATAAACCTTGCTTAAATTTATAATGCAACTTTCATTTATTTAGCTCACTTGAAAGTTCTTCAACTTTTACCACACATTTTGCACAACTACCAAACCCCTCATGTGCAAACTGGTGGGATCGTTAACATCACATCCTCTTTCATGGTAAAACGAACATATCATAAGGATGAATTTTGTATTTTTCAAAGGAAGTCATCGTCTCCCGTAACGAGAAAAACAACGTCAACATCTGATCCAAAGCTCTTTGATGGACCAAACCGCTCATGTTTTGCCTTCTTCTTTAAACCTCAGCTAGAATCACTGAACCACCATCACCACTTAACTCTTCAGGAATACCATTTCTCGGTCTTCTCTTCAAGACCTTGTGTAACCCAAATCGTATCAACACATTCTTGACTTGCACTTGCCATAAGTTGCGAAGTTGATCATTCCATCAAATTTTTCCACTTCAAATTTTACTGGACTCATAATGCTTGACATATCTACTTCACTCCTAGTAAAAGTATTGTATGTTATGAACTTTAACCCACACTACTTTTGTTGTCTTAAAATTTTAACTTCTTTTCACAATTCATCCAACAATTAGGTGGCAAATATTTCATGTCCATTCTATTGTGTTATGTTTAATGTTATGATTTTTATATTATGTTCATGTTACGTTGTGTAGATTTAATGCTATGATTTTTGTATCTACTCCATTTTATAATAAACAATTTACAATTATTTTTTATGCAAATATTTCATGTCCTTTAATTTTGTAATTAATTATCAATATTTGATATTATTTTGTAATTACTTTTTCATTTCTTTTTTAAATTTATATTCTTGCGTCAACATTTACATAAATATTTACAATATACATTTAAATGTTTTCTTGCTTTATATAAATGTTGATTAAAAATTGTGAATTATAGTATAATTAAGCCATAATCAAAGTTTCATTTACTAATTATACACAATTTCCATAAAGTTTTCTAAATTTTAATTTTCATAAAATCAAGACGTCGATATTTTCATTGACATCGATTATTTTGAACCTCGGACCCAAACAACTAGTTTCTCTATTTTTTTGACAATATTAATGTTGAAATAAGATTTATATAAGTATAGTGGGAAAGGAACTAGAACTTCATTTTGGGAAGCTGAGAAGGAAGGAGAGATATGTTATGAGTGATTTTGGACCAAAAGACAAACGATATTTGGTGAGAACATAGGCACCAAAGTCGAGAAGATAACATGATTCGGGTCGAGGGTAACAATTAACTATGATCAAAATGGGTCTAGGGGAAGAGCTTGGCTTGGGCCTTGGCCGAAAATATCTAACAAGGCATATGATCTCACGATACCCCAACCCAAGTGACTATTATTGGCCCAAAAATCAAAATATAGCTAAAGTGGGGTGATCGACCTCGGTCAAGATTAAGGCCAACCCTCATCAAATACCTAACGGGGCATGTCTTACACATGACCCAACCTAAGTGACTATTGTAGGCCCAAAATATATCTAAAGTGAGGTGCTCGAGCCGAGGTCGACCCTAGCGAATGCCAAATAGGGCATGCCCCTCATACACTCAAGCTCAATAAGTCAACAGATAAATCTAAAACAATTCGGAAACCCTAAAGGGAGGGTTTCTAGATCAACTACAACTATAAATACACCATGATGGCTCCATATGAGGTATCTTAAACTTCTGACTTATTCTCCATTATATAATTCTCTTACTTTAACTTCTAATGTCACGTGAGGGTCAGGTGCACTTCTTCGTCCCAAATTGTGCATAAAAAAGATATATTATCCCATTTGTTGTATTTTATGACCAATAATCAATGTATATTAAATAATTAGAATAATAGTTAGCCTTTTATAATAGTATATAAATAGACACCAATAAACTATGAGCTCTTTACATATATGGCAAACTAAGGCTAAAATATTACAAATATAGAAAAATTTAAAACTAATTGCAACTATAGCAAAATTTACCTTCACCCCATAGAAAATGTCCAAAAAAATCCATTGAAAGCATAAAAACACCCTGGAGGTATGAAATTCTCGATTTTTTAAGTTTATCAGTGATAACTGCTATTAGTTATAGAAGTCTATCAGTGATAGTTGCTATCACTGATAGCTGTTATCAGTGAGAGCAATTATTATTGATAGCATTGATATCTACCTATGACACTACTATTATTGATATCACCAATATCTAACCTAAATTTTATCACCGATATCACTAATACACGAATGTCATTGATATATTACTAATATTTACCTAATTTCTATCATCGATATCATTGATACATGGATGTCACTGATATCTATTTAACATTTATCACCGATGTCATTGATACACAAATATCACTGATATCTACCTAAGTTTTATCATTGATATCTACTTATGTTTTATTGCCAATATCACTAATTACACAAGTATCTACCTATGTTTTATCATTGATATCATTGATACACAAATATCATTGATTTCTACCTAACTTCTATCGATGATATCACGGATACATGGATATGACTGATATCTACCTAAGTTCTATCACTGATATTACACAGGATTATTAATAATATCTACCTAAATTATATCACTAATATAATTGATAATTGATATCAAGTGATAGAATTCTTTGAATGCCTAAGTATATCAGTGGCTATCACTGTTAGATTTATATTATTATGTCATAATAATAGAAATTTATCACTAATAACTACTAATAGATTATATAAGTTTTAGACTTTTAGTTTGATATTTGAGTATTTACTAATAAATTATTATACATATAGTTGATAAAAGTCTATATAGGCTTCTATCACTGGTTGAAGTAGTCTATCAGTGATAGAAGCCTATCATCGATAGACTACAATAGACTTATGTTATCATAGACTATCAGTGATAGAAATTTATTATGGATAGACTTCATATTTTTAAAGTTCCATGAAAAGAAAAAAAAAACTATGGGCCCATTTGATAACGTTTTTTATTTTTAAATTTTAAGAAATATTTGAAAAAAAGGTGCAAATTTGAGAAATAAAAAAAAGTATGTTTATTCAAATACATTTCTATTTGTTATTTAAGAAATCTGAAGAAAAAGGGAGAACGTAGAATCATAGACAATAGACTGCAACGGAAAAAGGAAAAAAAAAAAAAAAGAAAAAAGAAAAGAAAGGCAAGTGCGTCGGCAAAGCTATATTTTTAGAATTTTGTTTTGCTATTTATTACAATTTTACATAAACTAATGAACAAAAATACATAAAAGGAAACAAATAATTAATAATAAACCTAATTTTCTTTAAGACGTTTCGCCCTCGAAAAAAAAACCAGTAAATTCGCCAGTCAGCATACCTTAACTGGGTTCTATTAGATAATTTAAAAAAGGAATTAGTTAAAAAAAGATAAATTACTTATTATTTAGGAAAAAAGAGTATACTTTTTGTTTTTATTGGGGGTGCGCATTCATCTTCAATATTATTTTTTTTTAGTTTAATATTTGATTAATTTTTGGGCAAAATACACTTTTGGTCCCTGAGGTTTGGGATTATTGTCTATTTGGTCCCTAAAGTTTAAAAACGAACGCTTTAGTCCCTGGGGTTTAAAAAATACTTCCAAATGGTCCCTGAGTTAATTTGACTGTTAGTTGACTAACGGAAAAGTGATGTGGCACATTTAATTAACAATTTTTATTAATTTTATATTATTTTTTTATTAGGTGGATAATTTTTTTTTCTTTTTTCTTCTCTCTCTTCCCTTCTCCTTTCTTCCTCCCTCCACCCCTCCCTTGAAACTTACCTCTTTGTTTATACACTGATCACACCCATCACTAAAGAAGAAAAACAATCAACTTATTATTATTTTTTATTTAAAATTTTTTTTTTGCAATAGTTCCCTTTGTGGGATTTTTGTTTCTTCACTCTCTTCTTGGGATTTTTGTTTCTTCAACCTTTCTTTTCTTTTAGAAAAAGTCAAATAACAAATATGACATTTGATAGAAAGAGAGAGAGACATGGAAGAGAAAAACATTTTAAAGATTTTTTTTTTTATTGAGTTTGAGAAAAGAAGATTTTTCTATATGCCTTATTTTCTTTGCTTTTGGTCTGCTTGCTTCCTTTTTGTTTTTCTTGCGATTGGAGTTTTGAAAAATTAGGGTTTTGTTTCACAATGTTTTTTCCTCTCTTCCTCTATGGGCTGATGGATGGATTGATTAAAGCTGAAGGAGTGAATTTTTTTTTTGTTTTATTTTTTATTTCAAAAATTAGAGTTCATCCTTCTAGATTTTTGTTTTTCTTATCTTTTTTTGTAAAGAAGGTGAAGGGACGAGAGAAAGGAAAAGGGAAAGAGACGAAAAAGAAAAAAGAAAAATATATCTAATTAAAAAAAATAGAAAAATTAGTAAAAAAATTTCCACCTCATTTAAAGTTTGTAACTCAACTTGCCATATCATTTTTTTGTTAGTCAACTAACGGTCAAATTAACTCAGACCATTTAGAAGTATTTTTCAAATCTCAGGGACTAAAGTGTTTCTTTTGAAACTTGAGGGACCAAATAGACAACAATCTCAAACTTCATGGACCAAAAGTGTATTTTGCCCATAATTTTTTTTCTTTAGTTTAATGTTTTGTTAATTTTTTTTCTCCACTTATTTTCTTTTTTTTCATTGTTTTATATGGCTTTTTTTTTATGTCAACAAAATATTTAATATTAAAATGTTAAAATTAGATTTCATATTAATATATTTTTTCATTTTTTAAATTCAAAACTCGAATTGTTTTTATTGTATTTTTTTATTTTTGAATCGTTTTTTTTATATTTAATGCCTTATTCATTATTTTAGGAGCACTTGCAAAAATAGCAAAAATATTAATATATTATTTCATTCTTTAAATTTTAAACTCGAATTATTTTTATTATATTTTTTTTATTTTTGAATCATTTTTTTTATTTAATGTCTTATTCATTATTTTTATATTTACTGTCTTATTCATTATTTTATGACTTAATTTCAATCTTTATTTATCAGTCAAGAGTGTTGATAATTTATTGATACACCAAATATTTAGCTTTGCATTTTTAGCTTATTATGATATATCATTCATACATTAATAATCTACTTGCAATTCATTTTGAATTAGTACTTAATATTCAATTGAAATGCTAATAATTTTAGATACCATTCTAAATTATATACTAAAACAAGCGTTGGTAGTAACTTAAGATAATGTGTTCCACTAGGTCCACACAAATTTCTGCCCACACACATCTTTTGTGCCACGCGTAATAAGACGTTGGCAAAAATTAGATCTGCCAACATTTTTCGTTGCGTACATCAATAATATCATTCATATATTTTTTTTCTTTTTAAATCCAATATATCAATCAATTAATAAAAGAAATATGAAATATTTGCTATACAATTGATATATCAAATTAATTATAACTTATACACCATTAAAATCATAGAAGAAAATTTAAAAATAAAATAGATTAGCTAAAATAATTTATATTTATTATATCACTTACAAAATTAATACATTTAACATATAAGATCAACTTCAAAATTGAACTAATCGAATTTACTTCTTTTGTTCTTGTATTGTTCTTATTTTACAATAATAAAGATTAAATTAAGTTTAATATAAAAATATTTATTTATTTTTTAAGTGAAAATTTTATAAAGCAACTAACGAGTTAAAAACATCCTAAAATAAAAAAAAAATGCATTAATACTAAATTAATTTTAAAATTAAAAACAAAAAATACAATAAAAGTAAAAACTTTAATATTCCATCTAACTTTAATCTTTCAAATATTAAATATTTGATTAAAAAAATAATATCAAACAATCAAAACAAAATATCAAACCATGAAAAAGAAAAAGAAAAAATAAATTAACAAAACATTAAAAAAAAAAAAAAAAAAAAAAAACTGTAGAGACGCATTCTCAGTAAAGACAAAAAAAATTTCCCTCCTTTTCCTAAATAAAACGTAAAGTAACTCTTTTTCTTAATTGTTTTTTTTTTTAAACTACCTTTTATTTCTAATTAACCGCTTACTGACATTTACTGACATTTGTATATGAATATATGTTGAGGACCAAAGTCCGTGGTTAATCCACATTTGTACTAAAAAAATTAGTAAATTCTGTATTCTTCAGTCTTTGAAACGATGGAAGAAGAAATGGGGAAAGCAATGGAGTGCGAAGAAATTTCTGATTTCTCTTCGCTGCCAGAAGGAGTCGTAGCTAAAATCTTGTCGCTGACCACTCCACCGGATGCCTGCAGATCGTCGGCGGTTTCCAGGACTTTCGCTGCGGCGGCGCAGTCGGACATCATATGGGACAGATTCCTGCCGGCCGATTGGGAGCTTTTGATTTCTCGGCGGAAATCTAGCAACCTCAATTTTGATCCGATTTCGAGTTCGAAGAAGGAGATCTTTTTCTCCCTTTGCGATAACCCACTGCTAATTGATGACGGCAACAAGGTAAGCTTTTCGATTCCCCCAAATTTCTCTAAATTGAAGGTGGCCGGAATTATTGGATCAGTGGTCGGCTAACACAACTCTGACTCACCCCTGCCGGAAGTCCCTTTCTTGTAATGATGACTTCCAAATTGACCTTGGAAGCCCCATTTTATTCTTCATATCTAATATATTCACTTTAATAGATTCTACATCTACCTTTACATGTAATTTTAGAATATAAATACATTCCAAAAGAATATTAAAACCTCAAAACCCCATTTCATACCTTTTCTTGTAATTTTAGAATCTAAATTACATTCCAAACAAAAACTTTTGCAATTTTCTTTAATAAGGTTTACTTCATATGTATTTAAATTGTTGTCCATGTCTGCTTGGAAACTTTTGATATCCTCTGGACCGGAGTTTCTAATTTGCTGTTCCATTTTTTTTCTGGGTTAAAAATTAGTTCCTCTCATTGTAGTGCATCCCCTTTTGTTGTCTAAAATTTTTAACTTCTTTTCAATATTCATCGAACAATTGGGTAGTAACATCTTAAATTGGAACAAGGGCTCTAATCTTTCAGATTTTATTGAATACAGAATCTTGTAAGTTCTTTGTTAGTTTCTATGCTTTATTCTTCAGTTATTCTTTACATCGAGTTTAAGTGTTATTAGAATTATGAACCGAGATATGGAAGGAGGGAGTGAACTAAGCCTCCGCTGATGCCAATTTCAGCTGTAGATCACTATATTTAGTCCCCAAGACCCCAACACAAGTGAACTAAAAGAATGAAAAGCCACCGTTTGATATATATATCTTTTGTTGGATTATCAATGAAGCTTTTGTGCACTTTTTTGCTTTTGGACATAAATTGAATGGGTTGAATCATTGGTATGTTACACTTATTACAGAGCTTGTCATTGGAAAAATGGAGTGGTAAGAAATGCATAATGCTTGGAGCGAGGGAGCTGTTGATCGTTTGGGGTGATACCTCTTACTATTGGACCTTTGAACACCATCCTGATTCGAGGTTCAAAGTCTATGAGATTGAAGCAAATCGCATTCTCTATCTTTTTGTTTTTTGTTGTTGTTTCTCTTCCAATTCTAATACTCTGCCTTTTCAATGTGGGTGTGTGAGAATCAGATTTGCAGAGGTAGCTGTACTCCTCGATGTATGGTGGCTTGAAATACGTGGAAGAATAAGTTGCAGAATGTTGTCTCCTAAAACAACTTATGCAGTTTACTTTGTGTTCAAGATGAAGCGAGATGAGTACCATGGTTTCGATATTGATGCTGCTGATGCCACAGTGGGAATTCTTGGCACTGAAAACCATCCAAGAAGTGTTTGTTTGGACCCTTATTTGGACAATTCTCGACGGCAGCGCCGTCATGCACCGTGGATGATGAGGCGTCAGTATGAAAACATGTCAGGGTTAGAGCGGCCACAGGAGAGACATGATGGCTGGTTTGAAATTGAATTGGGAGAGTTTCAAAGTGGTGATGAAGATGATGAAGTTGAGATGGCTCTTATGGAGGTGAAAGGCTCTTCTCCTAAGAGTGGCCTTGTTGTCGAGGGGATTGAGATTAGGCCTAAACCTAGTCACCCTGTTGTATAGATGACTTTATTAAAGCAATGGTATTGCTATTACCGCCATGGAAATCAAACATAAGACCTTGGTTTGTAAATCGACAGGTTTGAGAAAACTAGAAAAATTTCTATGGAATTGTTATTATTTTCATTTATGTCACCATCGAAATTTAGGAGGGTGTGAGAGTGGAGAATTGGGATGTCAATCAAGAAGAAATGTTTTAACTATTTTGCTTTTAAGTAACTTTTTTAAAACTACATATTTTTTTTTTCTGTATGATTCTATTATTCTTAGTTTCGTTTTTAATAAATTTGACCTCAATTTCAATTTGGTTTATATGGGTTTAAAAGTTTTAAGATTGTGTTGTAGATATATCCACTTTTATCGTCTTATTTTCTTTCACTTAAAAGGTTTATAATAGGTATCCGAACTTTTAATCATTTAAACTTCTAATCTAATATTTAGAAATTTCAATTTCAAGTTTGATAGATTTATACTCATGGTAAGAAATATTGACAATGTCACAAGAAGAGTATGTGAAAAAGGTATTAAATTGATTTCACATGGAAAATGCAAAACCTGTGAGTACTCCTTTAGCTAGTTATTTTAAATTATCTAAGGAGCATTCACCCACTATTGAGCAGGAAAGAGATCGAATGGCTAGAGTGCCATGTGCTTCAGCTATAGGTAGCCTGATATATGCTGGTTTGCACGGAGGCTGTAAAGTGAATTTTCAGATATCTAATAGAGACTGTTGATTATACTTTGCATTTTAAGAAGTCAGATTTTAAATTGCAGGGCTATGTTGATGCATATATGGTAGGTGATATAGATGGAAGAAAAAGTACTATTAAGTATGTTTTTTACTTTGGGTAATACATCTATTAGTTGGATTTCTAGACTACAAAAAATAGTAGCTCTTTCTACTACAGAAGCTAAGTATGTTGCAACTACTGAGACAAGTAAGGAGATGATATGACTTCAGTCTTTTGTAGAAGAGCTTGACTTGAAATTAAGAAAGGGGACATTGCATTGTGACAGTCAGAGTGCTATTAATTTAGCAAAAAATCTACTGTTTCATTCGAGAACGAAACAGATACAGGGGAAGCATCATTTTATTTGATCAGTTTTAGAAGACGAAGTATTGATACTAGAAAAGATTTTAGGAAGTCGGAATCTAATAGATATGTTTACCAAAGTTGTTCCTGTTGGATAAATTGAAGCTGTGTGCAACTTTAGTTGGACTTCTCAACGAGTAGAGAAATGAGTTGCTACCATTATAGAGGAGACATGATGCTTGTTTGGTCTAGGTGGGAGAATGTTAAAGTAAATGGAGCCCAATTCGAAGGGCCATTTGTTTTTTATTATTTAACCAATAAGTAAGCACTTTATTGGTTAATTTAAAGGTGGCTTATAATTACAAAGTATGGGCCGTGATCACCTTTATAAATATGGCTCAAATTTGAAGAAAAATAAGGTGGCCCGAGAGCTTTTTTTTTTTTTTAAAAAAAAAAATTTCTGTAATATTTTCTTTTAACTTTTGTTAAAGAGTTTCGTGAGTTTTATAAGAGTGATTGAGAGAAAAGTGAGAAAAGTGAGAGAAATAAGCATCGGCAACAGAAAACTAGACGTAGCCCTATATGAACCAGTATAAATCAGGTGTATCTCTTTTCCGAATTACAAGTTGTTTATTTTACATAATTTAAAACTCAAATTTGATTTGGGACTGTTAGAAAATATATATATTATCTGAATTTGAATCGATTAATTGAGATTGATATACTATTATTCCCTACGAGTTCTTCAGTCTTTGAAATGATGGAACAAGAAAAAAGGGTAAGGCTACGGAGAGGGAAGAAATTTCTGATTTCTCTTCGCTGCCAGAAGGAGTCGTAGCTAAAATCTTGTCGCTGACCACTCCATCGGATGCCTGCAGATTGTCGGCGGTTTCCAGGACTTTCGCTGCGGCGGCGCAGTCGGACATCGTGTGGGACAGATTCCTGCCCACCGATTGGGAGCTTTTGATTTCTCGAAGAAAACCTATTTACCTCAATTTTGATCCAATTTCGAGTTCGAAGAAGGAGATTTTTTCTCCCTTTGCGACAGCCCTCTACTAATTGACGACGGCGACAAGGTAAGCTTTCTGATTTCCCCAATTTCTCCCTTTGCGACGACAGCCCTCTGCTAATTCATCGGATTGGAATATTTTTTTTCTCTTCATAATGTTGACTATTCAAATAAGTAGTACCTTTTGCAATTATCTTTAAAAAGGTTTACTACATTTGTATTTAAATTCTTGTTCTTTGTGATTGGGAACTTTTTATATCCTCTGGACTGGAGTTTCTAAGTTGCTGTTCCATTTTTCCTGGGTTAAAAACTTGGTTCTTCTCATTGTAGAGCATCACCTTTTGTCGTTTTAGAATTCTAACTTCTTTTCACCATTCATCGAACAATTGGGTGGTAACATCTTAAATTAGAATAAGGACTCTAATCTTTCAGATTTTATTAAACATAGTATTATTTGTAAGTTCTTTGGTAGTTTCTATGCTTTATTCTTCAGTTATTCTTTACATTGAGTTTAAGTGTTATCAGAACTATGAACCGAGATATGGAGGGGGAGTGAACCAAGCCTCCTCTGACGCCAATTTCAGCTGTAGATCATTATTCTTAGTCCCCAACTAGTGAACTAAAAGAACGAAAAACCACTGTTTAATATATATATCTATTGTTGGATTAACGATGAAGCTTTTGTGCATCTTTTCTTTTTACTTTTTGACATTTGACATAAATTGAGTGGGTTGAATCATTGGTATGTTACAGAGCTTGTCATGGGAAAATTGGAGTGGTAAGAAATGCATAATGCTTGGAGCAAGGGACATCTCGGTGGTTTTGGGTGATAGCCCTTTTTATTGGACCTGGGAACACCATCCTGAATCGAGGTTCAATGTCTATGAGATTTGAGCAACTTGTATTCTCGACTTTTTTTTTTCCCCCCCTTCCCAGTTCTAATTCTCTGCCTTTTTATGTTGGGTGTATGGAATCAGGTTTGCAGAGGTAGCTGTACTCCAAAATGTATGGTGGCTTGAAATACGTGGAAGAATAAGTTGTAGAATGTTGTCTCCTAAAACAACTTATGCAGTTTACTTTGTTGATGATGAGGCGTCAGCCTGAAGGCATGCCAGGGTTAGAGCGGCCACAGGAGAGATATGATGGCTGGTTTGAAATTGAATTGGGAGAATTTCGAACTGGTGATAAAGACGATGAAATTGAGATGGTTCTTATGGATGTGAAGGGCTGTTCTGCTAAGAGTGGCCTTGTTGTTGAAGGGATTGAGATTAGGCCTAAATCCAGCCGCCCTGTCGTATAGATGACTTTATTAAAGCAATGGTATTTGCTATTATTACCATGAAAATAAAACATAAGATCTTGCTTTGTAAATCGACATGTTTGAAAAAACTAGAAAATTTTCAATGGAATTGTTACCATCTTGTCACCTTCAAAATTTAGGAGGGTGTTAAGAGTGGAGAATTGGGATGTTAAAATATTTTAACTATTTTGTTTTCAAATAATTTTTTTAAACTACATATTTGTTATCTATGATTCTAGTGTTCTTAGTTTATTGTAACTATTTTGACAGAATGGCAGTTGGATTTGTCAATTTTGATTTTGTTCTACTTTTGATTTTTTTGTAACTTAATAGATCAAATTGGAAGTTGTAGTTTTGTAATTGAAACTTTTGCCAAAAGAATCAAATTTATAATTTAACTGTTTTTTTTTTTTGTGAAAAAATGAAATAAACTCATCAATCTGAATTCTGAAGTAATTTATATCTGCTTTTCAAAAGAAAAAAGAAGGTAATATATATGTGTCACGGAGTACGAGTCAAACTAAAACAGAGTAGTACTCTTTAGAATCATGGAGGAGCAAAATGAAATGGAGCGGGAAAAGCGAAGCGAAACGGAGGGCAAAGAAATTGTTGAGTTCTCTTCGCTACCGGAAGGAGTAATAGCCGACATCTTGTCACTGACGACTCCATCGGATGCCTGCAGGTCATCGGCGGTTTCCTGGACTTTCCACGCGGCGGCCCAGTCAGATATCGCTTGGGAGATGTTCCTTCCTTCCGATTATGACGTTTTGATCTCTCGGATGAAACCTGATGATCTGCGTTTTGATCCGACCTCGAGTTCCAAGAAGGATATCTTCTTCTCCCTTTGTGATACCCCGCTGCTCATTGATGACGGCAACAAGGTACCTCCCGATTCCCCCAATTTCTCTAAATTAAAGGTGGCCGACCAGAATTTTATGAGTAGTCGGCGTACTAAAGGCCATTGCAAAGGCGCTTTAGGCCAGAGGTTTATGTATAGCGCACCATTCTAAACCCTAGGGTCACATTTCAACACACACATTGGAGAATATTATTTGATATTATACTATACACACTTATACCCGTCTTATTTACAAAAGATCAGAAGGCCACTGGTTTATATAATTAATTATATGTACATTTTTGTGACTTGATGAATTAGCAGTGGAGTTGTCCTGCACTCTCTCTTTGTATACTCATAAATTGACTGGGTTCTTCCATATTTCGTATGTGGCAGAGCTTTTCATTGGACAAATGGAGTGGTAAGAAATGCATAATGCTTGGAGCAAGGGACCTGTCGATTGTTGGGAGTGATACCCATCCCTTCTCCTATTGGAAATGGCAACCTCATAAGGGGTCGAGGTTTTAAGTCTATGAGATTTGCTCAATGCTCAAATCCCATTCTTTATCCTGTTTTTTCTCCTCTCTATTCTAACACCTTACCTTTTAATGTGTGCACGAGAAACAGGTTTGGGGAGGTAGTCGTTCTACTCGAGGTGTGGCGCTATGAAATATGTGGAAAGATAAGTTGTAGAATGTTGTCTCCTGCAACAACTTATGCAGCTTACTTTGTGTTTAAGATGAAGACACGTAAATATTATGGATTCGATTTTGATCCGATGGAGGCCATGTTGGGAATTGTTGGCGATGAATGTCGTATGACTAAGAGTGTTTGTTTGGACCCTTACTTGGAGAACCCGCATCGGTTGCACCAATTTGGACCATGGGCAGCAAGAAATCGGCGTGAGAACATCATGCTGAAGATCGAGCAGCCAAGCATGTGATCTGATGGTTGGTTCGAAATTGAGTTGGGAGAGTTTCAAACTGATGGGAAATATGATGAAGTTGAGGTCATTCTTAGGGAGGTTTATGGCAGTTGTCCCAAGAGTGGTCTTGTTGTTCAGGGGATAGATATCCGGCCTAAAATTAGCCTTGCTTAGATGAACTCTTTGAAACCCTTTTGAAGGCATGGTATTACTTTTAGTGCCATAAAAGTAAAACCAGAAACCTTGCTTTTTACATATACAATGAAGTTAAGGGGAAAAAAAGAACAGAATTAAAGGAAAACAGAATTGCAACTAGCAAAATGATTATCACAAAATGAAATGATTATCAATTGTTTCATTATTTTGCGTGTAAATTTGCTCGACATCTCCCCCCTCTCATGGGGTTTGGATTCTTTTGTTAACTTGCAGTTTGACTTCATCTATCAACCCTTTGCCTATTTCTTTTTGTGATTCTACGATTGATGTGTTATGTTGTCTCTTCCGGTTGGTTCAGTGTCTACTCCAACTAGTTCTTTTGGTTTGTTGGCTAATCATATTGTTGTTCTTGTGGATTGATATGCTTCATTTTAGGTTTATCATTCAACTAATAAACCAAATAATATTAATTTAATATTTAATTTTATACTTTAAAATTATTTGATATAGTACTATAAACATGTGTATCTCATAGCAACTAACTTACTTTATATATCAAGTGTATCACCAATACATCTAATACCAACTAACATACATTTTATATCAAAGTGTATCAATAGAATAAATAAGTGTATCATTATAAAGTATATCAATAGTATAAACCAGTGTATCATTATCAAAGTATATCAGCAATATATTAGTCAAGTGTTTTAGTAGTATAAATAAGTGCATCATTATCAAGTTTATTAATAATATATCAGTCAAGTGTATTGGCAGCATAAACGAGTGCATTATTATTAAGTTTATCAATAGCATATCATTCAAGTGTATAAGCAATATAAACAATTGCATCATCATCAAGTTTATAAACATTGTGTTAGTCAAGTGTATCAGCAGTATATCAGTCAAATGTATATGTAGGGGTGTTCAAGTGACCCAAACAACCCGGACTACCCAACCCAAACTTGGGTTAAATTTATACACACACATTTTACATTATAACTTTTTAGGGTTTTTACGTTTTCTCTAATCTGTCAAGTGCCGCTCACTTCAGTCCTTCACCATCTTTCAATTTTGCGTCTACCTCTCTAGCCTCCCTCTCTCGATTTCGTCTACCTCCCTCTCCGACTCTCCCTCTTTTGATTTCATCTGCTTCATCTTGAATCTTCGTTCAGCTTCAAGTCATTTTTCTTGGCTTCAATTTCGTCTGCCTCGTTTAGCTTCAGTCCAACTCTTCATCTTCATCTCCAGTCTTTGATTAGATTCAACTGTTCGACTTTGTCAGCTTCAGTTCATCTTGAACAGTTTTAGTAGTTCATCTACCCTAGTTCAGCTTCTGTTCCTCTGCCTTTGTAAGTTTCAATTCTTCAATTTTCAGTTTCGAATCTGAATTTTTACAACCCGACAAACCCAACCCAACCCAACCCAACTTGAATATTAAGGGTTGGGTTGGAGACCCTATTTGAGTCATTCGGGTTGGTCCAACAAATCTCCCTAACCCAACCCAACCCCACCCGTGTACCACCTTAGTCAAATGTATCAACAATATCAACACTATATTAGTCAAGTGTATCATTATCAAGCATATTAGGTATAATAATTAATTGTGTATTAAGTTTACCAGCAGTATAAATGAGTGCATGATTGACAAGTATATCAAGTCAGTTAAGTGCATCATTATCAAGTGTATCAACAATACATACCAGTGTATGATTGATGAGTATATCAAGTATATATGAATGAAGTGCATCATTATCAAGTATATTCAGTATATTATTCAAGTGTATGAAGTATATATTAGTAGCTTATCAAGTGTTGGAAAATATTGTACATACTTCGTCATCCGTTTTTGTGAATAATGAAGGCATTTGCGACATTTACATCTTTATATGTAGGTGGGGCTTCGTTTTTTGTCATATTTTGCAAACAACAAATGTGTAGGCTATGGGCCTAATTATTGTGATTTATTTTGCTCTTTTTACAAGTAGCCTTATTATTTAACCAATTTTAGTAAAAGATTTTGAAATTTGAAGAACTAAATTTAAGATTTATTAAAAGTATATAGACTAAAATTAGATAACTTAATTACATGAACAAGTATTTTAAAAGTATATAAACTAAAAATAACATTTAAATTAGAAATGAAATCATGTCAATTACTAAACTCTTTATATCACCTTCCAGATATTATATTATATATATTTTGTCCATTAAATAAAACTATCCCTTGCCAGAAAAAAAAAAAAAAAGAGAAATAGAGTACTCTTTTGATTCATGGACGAGGATGGAAGTGGAAGAAGAAACGATGGCGGGAACGAAGAACGAACAGATTGCTGATTTCTCCACTCTGCCGGAAGGAGTAATAGCTAACATCTTGTCGCTCACGACCCCATTCGATGCCTGCAGGTCGTCGGCAGTTTCCCGAGCTTTCCATGCGGCGGCGCAGTCCGATATCGTGTGGGACAGATTCCTGCCTAACGATTTGGACGATTTGATTTCTCGGAGGAAACCTAGTGGCCTGAATTTTGATCCGATTTCGAGTTCGAAGAAGGAGATCTTTTTCTCCCTTTGCAATAGCCCGCTGCTCATTGAGGACGACAAGAAGGTAAGCTTTCCGATTCCCTCGATTTCTAAATTGGTGGTGGTCGGACTTGGATGAGTGGTCCGTAGAAAAAACTCTTATTCCATCCCTTGCCATCATAGGAAGCCCTTCCTTATATTGTTGTTGAGGATGCCACATTGAAAAATTCAAAGACCTCACACTCTTCATAAGCCAATACTTTCCGGAATAATTAGGCTCATAAAATACATTTCAATCAAATTCCAATAACATTAACCTAATTTTATTACAATTCCTCTTTTACCGTACCATACTCATGCTCGAATTCCTACAGAAACTTTTGAAATTATATTTAGAAGTGCTCACTTGCATTTCAATGAATGGTTGATGTCGAAAATCCTTTTTCTTTTTTTCTTTTAAAACAATCTTTTAGTGTGTGAAGTTTAAGAAACTTATCAAGTGTATGTGTATCACTTTTGATCCTCTATACCAGAGTTTTAATTTTCATCAACAATTGACAACAATCCAGG
Source organism: Lagenaria siceraria (assembly GCA_002890555.2). Taxonomy (NCBI): domain Eukaryota; kingdom Viridiplantae; phylum Streptophyta; class Magnoliopsida; order Cucurbitales; family Cucurbitaceae; genus Lagenaria; species Lagenaria siceraria. Next base: position 21,250,843 of record CM016492.1, on the reverse strand, counting down.
TAGAATATGAAATTTGTACAAGGGCAGAATGGTTTTAACTTTTGATGTCTATAAAGTTGTAAATTGTAATCCATTTAAATATCACTTGTATATCTATATTATATATTCTGAGGTTAAATTTATACTTCAGTTTCTATGCTTTTAACTTATTCTCGATTATCTTTGACGTATTGAGCTTGAATAGGTAAGAAATATTAGTCCGCTGGCCCCAAGTTTAGGTGTAGATTTTATTGAGTTTTGAAGTATAAATCATATAGTTCTATATAAACATTTGTGATAGTTTGATTCCCAATTCTAAATATAAAGCCATTATGTTCATATGCATATCTTTTGTCAGCTGTCGAATTAGTGTAACTGCTCTGCATTTTCTCTTTGTATGCAAATAAATTGAGTGGATTCAATCGTTGGTATGTTTAGCAGAGCCTTTCATTGGACAAGCAAAGTGGTAAGAAATGCATAATGCTTGGAGCAAGGGACCTTTCGATTGTTTGGAATGATACCTCTGTCTATTGGGCCTGGGAATCTCATCCTGAGTCAAGGTTTTAACTCTAAACAATTGGCTCAAGTCCAATTTTTTATTTTTTTTTGTTTCTTTTCCTCCCAATTCTGATATTTTTCCTTTTAATGTGGGTGTGAGAATCAGGTTTGGAGAAGTAGTTGTTATTCTCAAGGTGTGGTGGCTTGAAATACATGGAAAGATAAGCAGTGGAATGTTGTCTCCTGCAACAACTTATGCAGCTTACGTTGTGTTCAAGATGAGGGAACGTAGATACTTTGGATTCAATATAGATCCTGTTGATGCCATGGTGGGAATTGTTGGTAGTGAACACTCTATGAAGACCGTTTGTTTGGACCCTTATTTGGATGACCCTCATCAACGACGCCGACGTGTACCACGGGCAGGGAGCACTCTTCCTATGAACAACATTTCAAGGTTGGAAGAGCCAAGGGAGAGACATGATGGTTGGTTTGAAACTGAGTTGGGAGAGTTTCATAATGATGGTGGAGATGATGAAGTTGAAATCATTCTGAAGGAGGTTAAGTGTAATGATTCCAAGAATAGCCTCGTTGTTCAGGGCATAGAGATCAGGCCTAAAATTATCAACCCCCTGTATGGATGAACTCTGGTAAACTTCTTCAAACCCATGTTATTACTTTTAGCGCCATCATAGGACATCCAAAAACCTTGCTTTATATTGTATATAGAGGTTCAAAAAACTGTACAGTAAATTTAGTGTGCTTCTGTCGTTGAAATGATGGAAGAAGAAGAGACTATTTTTGTCAATTTCTCAAGATTACGTTGTTAAAAAGTTTATAATTGGCTCTCAAACTTTTGATCATCTGTTGCTTAAAAAGATATATGGAATATGTCAATGAAACAAATAAAAGACCGCGACAGTTAGATTTGTTCATTTTGATTTTCTTTTACATTTGAATTTATAGTAAACTCAATATTGGGAGTTTAGTTCTGTAATTGTAACTTTTGCCAAAAGTAATCAAATTTGTAATTTAGCTACTATATTTTTTTAATGAACGACCATTTGACAATATTATTTTATTTTATGCATTATGTTTGAATATACATATATCTATTTAATATTTTAAATATATCATGTGTTTATAAGTCAAAATGTCTTTTTATATATCAAATAGATGTCAATATAACACGTGGTCAATATTACCATATTCATTACCATATTCAATATACACATATTCCGTATATATAATATATAAAGAACATATATGTTTCCATGCTACATTGTAATATATTTTGGTACTATGCTGTCAAATATGTGTTAATATAATGTGGTTGATGTTACTATATAGTCCTTATCCATTAACACATCTACATATTCAATATATAAAATATTCTTAAAAAATATAGTGGTAGTATTAAATTTCCGCCGACATTTTAATATTTCTATCAAAATTTTTATATATTCATAATATCGTAGAAAAATTTATAAGAAATAATAATTAAGCCATTAATGTAAAAATAATACAAATAATAGACATGTTAACTTGTTTCAAAACTATAAAGTGTTTATTTACTAATTTAATTTTTTTTTTTTTAATTTTTTAAAAATATTCATTAAAATCAAAATTTTTGTAAAATTGAGACATCTATATTTTTATGGACAATCTCGACATTGTTAAGACAAAACATTGAACATTAGCATATGACCACAATCCACAAATACAGAAAGCGACCTATGTCATATAACCAATATTTAAAAGTAAAATTAATTGATTTGTAATTTAAAAGATGTAGTTTCAAAAAAATTGAAAGATAGAATAATACACATAAGTAGATTTTTTTTTTTTTTTAAACATTATTAATTTTGAAAGATATTTGTGGAAGCAAAGTGGGAAGGAGGGAGACGACTTCATTTTGGGGAGGCTGAGAAGGAAGGAACGATATATTATCTCTCTGTCCCTAAAAATAAAAATTAGTAAATTCAGTATTATGTCTTCAGTCTTTGAATTGATGGAAGAAGAAGAAAAAGGGAACGCAACGGAGGATGAAGAAATTTATGATTTCTCTTCGCTGCCAGAAGGAGTCGTAGCTAAAATCTTGTCGCTGACCACTCCACCGGATGCCTGCAGATCGTCGGCGGTTTCCAGGACTTTCGTTGCGGCGGCGCAGGCGGACATCGTGTGGGACAGATTCCTGCCCACCGATTTGGAGCTTCTGATTTGTCGGCGGAAACCTAGCAACCTCAATTTTGATCCGATTTCGAGTTCGAAGAAGGAAATCTTTTTCTCCCTTTGCGACAGCCCTCTGCTGATTGACGACGGCAACAAGGTAAGCTTTCTGATTCCCCTAATTTCTCTAATTTCCCGGCCGGCCGGGGTTTCATGAGTTGTCGGCTGACGCAAGCCCTACTCCGGCCGTGGACATATTTTTTTCTTCATATAGTTTACTATTCAAATGTCTAATATCATTGTTATAATATTTATTAGGGTACGAGTTTGCTCCATTTGGTTAAAGTAGTTTCAAAGGTTTTTTAATAAATTTTAAATTTAGTTTCTCATATTTAATAATTTTTATTAAAATTAAATAAATAATAATAATAATAATAATAATAATAATTTTTATATAAAAAAATAAAATAGGAAAATTATTGTAAACAAAAAAAAATATCAAACTATTTACAAATATAGAAAAATTTTACTGTTTATCACCTATAGACTACGATAGACTTCTCTAGTTGTTTACTGTTCAAGCAATAGAGTTTTATCTGGAAATTTTTTATATTTGTAAATAGTTTGACTCATTTCTCTATATTTAAAAATATTTTAATAAAGTATGTAGATTTGTTTAAATATTAATAAATAATAAAAAAATTGAAAAAAAGAAAAACCACAATTTAAATTATTATCAAATATCTCTTTAACCGTAAACTAAGTTGCAAATATGTCTATAGATTTTGGAAAGTTTTATTTTTAACTTGAATATCAAAATTTGTTTAAAAAACACTATTGAACTTTAAAATTTTCTAAGATTAAAAATTGAAATTGACATGATAGTTTAAAAATTAGAAAGCATGCATTCAAGTATTTCATCATAATATCATTTATTTCATGTCAATGTTGCTAGAATTATTTCCATAACATTACACATATGTTGTTCTTTCAATTTATGTGAATGATGTTGTAAATTATTTCACACATCCTTTCTAATTTTTACACATTAGATGTCCCGTCAATTTCCATCTTATTTTAACATGTAAATAAATAAATTGATTTTAAAAAAATAATAATAAAAGCTCTCTAAAAGTATTTTATTAGAACAAATTTGAAAGATCTAGAGTAAGAATGAAACTCTTCAAGTGTTAGGGAATAATCTATATTTATTTCAAATTTACTTTAAATTCTAGTTCTTAATCTAAGTATAACTTAACTAATTAAGACAAATATCTTTCATATCTCTATCTAATTTTCGTTGAACTCAAAGGATGGAAGGAAAAAAAACTTTAACTATTATGTGTAATTGCACAAAAAAAAGAAGAAAAAAAATTATGGTGGTGAGGGAATTTGCACATGTTGAGATTAAAAAAAGAATTGATCTTATTCAAGTGATAATCTTTTTGAGATTTTCGAAGTTATTAATAGAAGGTAGGTTGGTAAATAAGAAATTAAATGTATTCAAAGTGGCTTTTAGAGAATGTATCAATAAGCTAGATGCATGCTTTGAGTTGTTTCGTGCCATAAATAAATGCCGCGACTCAAGAATATAATTCATTCATAATTAAATCAATAATCAACACCAACATGTAATTACTATGTCATCTTTCTGTTAATTCATTTACAACCTACTCAACTCAAAGTTTAAATACAAAGCATACTATACTTTAGGAGTCGAATAGAAGTAAAATTCAAACTAGAGGGCCAAGAATCTCACCTTTAAAACATTAGGGGTCAAATACAAACTAAATTCAAATTATATGCCCAATACTTATACAAATTCCAAAATTTGTCAACCAAAATTGATCGTAAGTTCTCTTGCTGGGATTCTAACAAAAACTTTTGAAGTGATTTTGGATTTCAAATTATGTCAAAATGTTTACATGCACCCGAATGGTTGATATAATGATATCTAAAATCCAATTTCTTGTGTTCTATTTCACGTGTGAATTGCAACAACCTCTTGTCTTTGATATCCTTCCTTAAGGAAAGTTTCCAAGTATGGATTATTTGATTGTACACACAATTGTTTGATCAGTTTGATTCTCAAAGAACAGAGAAAGCCAAGTGGTTCATAAACATAAGCCATATCTGTTTGTATGCATATAAACTGAGTGGGTTCAGTGGTTGGTATTTGCCAGAGCTTTTCATTGGATAAATGGAGTGGTAAGAAATGCATAATGCTTGGAGCAAGGGACCTGTCAATTGTTTGGAGTGATATGCCTGTTTATTGGACTTGGGAACCTCATCCTGAGTCGAGGTTTAACTTTTAAGTCTATTTGATTGCTTCAAATCCCATTCTTGTCTTGTTTCTTTTTCTTCTGCTCCCAATACTTTTGTCCTTTAATGTGGTGTTGTAATCAGGTTTGCTGAGGTAGCTGTTCTCCTCAACGTTTGGTGGCTTGAAATTAAAGGAAAGTTAAGCTGCAAAATGTTGTGTCCTGCAACAACTTATGCAGCTTACTTTGTGTTTAAGATGAGTGAACGCAAGTATTATGGATTTGATATAGTTGCTGCTGATGCAACAGTGGCAATTGTTGATGGAGAATGCTGCTCAAGTAGAGTTTGCTTGGACCCTTTTTTGGGCAATGCTCCACCGAAGCGCCGCCGCCGTGTAACGTGTTTGAGAAGGAATCCGCTAGGCAATAGCATGTCAAGGGCAAAACAGCCACGTGAGAGGCAAGATGGTTGGTTTGAAATCGAGTTGGGAGAGCTTTCCAATAATGGTGAAGATGATGAAGTTGAGTTCTTTCTTAAGGAGGTTAATTGCAATTATTCTAAAAGCGGCCTCATTGTTCAAGGGATAGACATTAGGCCTAAAATTAGTCATGATCCAGCATAGATGAGTTCTTGTAAACTTTGTCAAGCTAAGCGTACTGTATATGACAACAATGCTCAATCTCCTGCAATTGTTGAACTACGAACAAAGAAAAAACTCTTGTAAACGTTAGTAATGTCATGGCCATGTACTATTACAGTATTACTTTTGACTATATAAAAAGGATAATTGAAAACTTTGCTCTGTATATGGAGAAGTTAAAGTACAGTAAATTTCAATCTGAATATTACCATTTTCATTTGTCCCTAAATAGTTCCAAATTTTACAGGTCCAAGCAAAAACGAAAGAACAAATAACTAAATATAGAATGGAAAAGAGAGTAGTGAGACATTTCTATGAATCAAACATACTACATGAGTAACTACAGCTCTAATACAGCGACCAAAAACGGGATAAGAGTAATAATCATTGCTATCTTTCATGAATGACAGGATTTCAAGTTTTCCCTGGACTCGCTGATAAATTCATCCAATCTGCTAAGGAGTTTGGTTAGTAATTGGCTGCAGCTATCTGGTTTTGTGCAGGGTCCACACATAAGATATATGACATTACCCAATGGCCTCATATAAATCCCATCTTCCCTAAGCTTTAATAGAAGAGATCTCGAATACAGGGATGCATACCTGTTCAAAACCGATCAACATAAAATTAATCGTATTTACAAAGAAGTCTGATGTGAATTTATTCACCCTACATGTCACAATTCCTAATGAAATATGAAATTTGTTAGGTACGACTAAAATAAACTGGCACACTCTAACCAGCTAATACTAATAGAATATCAGGTTTAATTTATCTTCTTATTCTTTGATTATGAAGACAGGTGCATAGCAGGGGACATCTATTGCAACTGGGCCAAAAAAACTATGGAGAACGAGAATGAAATAGTGTCTACATTACCTAATTACTACTGTATTCATTAAAGAATTTCTAAGAGAAAATTTGTCTTTGCCTGATGATTCTACAAAATCCTACGATCTCTAGGTCACAAGATTACTAAGTACAATTGGCAACCTTCATTTTGTTTGTTCAATCTGGCAAGAAATAGCTATCTCAATAAGCACATAACTAAGACACGTAATTTACATAGAGATGACACAAGTAAAATGCTTTTTTGAAATTGAAGTTGATGAGGAGGTTTGAGCATACCCGGCATTAGAGTCATCCGCTTGAAGTTCTAGAGCAAAGAGAGTTCCCAATGCTACTACCCTCTTCACTGCAGGATGTGACGAGATCCCGTAAACCAAATTCTCATCCCATAACTGTAAGCGTTAAAAAAACAAATGGATCCAACAAAAAGGTATTTTAGCAAGACCTTCAAAGTATAACTTGACTTTAAATGCAAGTATTAATCTCTAGAAAGAAGGAAAAAAGAAAAATGCAAGTATTAATCATGAGAATGCCTATTTATTCAAAATGATGTAATATATATTTACAACTCTCTTCAGGAGTATCATTTTCTTCTCCCTTCCTCCCTGATGTATGATATTAGCCAAATCCTTCTAGTCCTAAACTTTATAATCTTTTAAAATAAATTCATGAGAAATTATTTGACCAGACACTTGAGAACAAATTTAAAATAGATTGCACTTGCCTCCCTGAGCGATCTCCCTTCAGAATTGATATTCTGGTTTGTCTGAGGATTTTTAAACCATTTAATGGACTTAGCAGCAGCCGTGCAGCCCAAAGCGTGAGCAGAATACGAGTGTCCATGCAGAAGGGCCTCAAGCTATAAAAAGAACGTGAAAAAAAATGGATTTAACCCTTTCGTGGATACCAAAAATTGTGAAAGCAAAGCTTATTTCAGCACTGATTAGAGAGTTAAGGAAAGCCATGCAGATCATAATGCAATCCTGCGCATCAACCATACAGAAGTCTGCAGATAAATTTTGATTGAGAACTACTAGAACTAATCGGCAATGTATAAGAATGCTGCCTTGGGAAAAATAAAAATAATCAAAATAAGCTGGAATAAGATTATGCTCGTCTCAAAGACAGAGATGATAACAAAGAGACATTGTAGCAGCTAATGATCACACCCCTTGCAGTAATTACCTTAGAGTCACCAAGAAAGGATTCAAATACAGAGTTTGAAGCTAATGTAGCAGATAACGGAATAAGTCCACCAGTCATCAGCTTTGCAAAGCAGGCTATATCTGGCACACAATGAAGTAGCTCCGCAGCAGTCTATAAGGAACCGATAGTTTTAATTACCCCTTTGACGTTATTGGCTCCAACTAGAAAATGAAATTTTATTATGATAAATGGCTACGAACCTCACTACCCAAGCGCCAAAAACCAGTAAAAACCTCATCAAAAATTACAGGAATTTTTTTATTTTGGCATTCTTTCACAAGTACTCGTTGGAAGAGAGGATCAACCATATGCATTCCTCCAGCACCTTGTATTACTACATAACAATTCCCAGGTCAGATGATAAAATAATTAGTTAAAGGCAACGACATTCATTGTTAATTAAGCTACTTAAGAGTATGTAACTTCTTTCTTAAAAAAAAAAAAAAAAAAAAAAAAAAAAGAGTATGTAACCAATGTCATAACAATTCCCTGGACACATCTTTTTCCAACCTGAACTAGCTTTAAAATAATTGGAAATTAAATAATTATAAGCTACACATTTCAAGAATCAACATTCTCAAAAGAAAAATGCAGAGGACTCCACAACTAGGACGTGAAATTTACCCCCAACACCCCCCCCCCCCCCCAAAAAAAAAAAAAAACCCCATCTCATCTCTCCTCCACAAAATAAACAAGTACAATTGGCTGATATTTATGATCGTGACATTCTCCATTTCATGGATTAGTAATTTGATAGGAAAATCATTCATTCCATTGTGATTTTTTTATTATTAATTTTATTTTTTTTTAAATGAAACCCCCAACTGAAAAGGCATTCTCAAAATAATACAAAGGAAAAGATTTATGATGGTAATATATCTTGGTTACCTGGTTCCATAATTAGTGCTCCAAGTAATGAATTGGACTTTGAAGAATATGATAATTGTTGAGACAAATATGCTGAATAGATTCCAGCCAAATCTGAACGGTCCCTTTTCTCATCAAATACCTCATCACGTGAACAGAAAACTGACGGAAATAACATTATGTTAATAATATAAAAACAAGATATACTTAATTGGGGAAGAATTATATTCACTCACAAGCACTCTCAAGTCTCAAGGTCTCTGGCTGCAATCCAACTGGCAAGGAAAGATACCATTTGCCTCTGTGCATATAGACTGTAGGAGGATCCAAAAAAACTCCTCTTCCAGAATACCTGTTGCGATTATCCAAAAAATGGTATTAACATGCTCCCAAGGACCTTCATCGCTAACCTCTTTCGAGCATAAACTATTATCTTTCAATAAACTAATACAAGTACGACCATGGGCTAAACACACACACACACACGAGAAAAAAAAAATGAAGAAGTACTGAAAGCGCAAGAACTACAAGAAGAGGCTTTGATGCAAATAAGAATTACTGATTAAACTCAAGTAAGGTACACAGAGTACTTGTTTCCTTTGAGCAAAGAGAACTACATGACTAGCTACATCAGCAATGTTGGAAATCTGATAAGCGAAATCAAAGTTTTTTTGCCTTGATTTCATAGATCGGAGCACCTAAGAAAATCAGATCAAAATATTGCTTGCTAATAAAATTTTTGATCTTGATCACATCAAGTGTAATAAAATATATAGCAAATAATCAACCAACGATCACAGCAGTAGCTCAAAACACCACAAACCCACGTGCAATAAAATATATATTTACACCCTCCAAAGCAGCTATCTAGTTTTCACAGATCATACATTAGAACTAATTTGTCCATTAATTTGATGCGCATTTTGTCTACCAATATTAATAAAATTTTAACATTTCCAGTTCCATGGTGTCCATTATGGATGGACTATGCCTGGCAGCCAATCACTAATGCATGGTAGGTCACATTATTTCTAGGTGACAGAACCCAGGAAAATTTACGTTGAAAAATAGATACTATAAGAGAAGGTTCAACGGTGACAATCTCATAAACCCTAATATTAGAATGAATGTCCAAAGAAAATACTTGCCCTTTTATTTCAAATTTGTTTCTTTCATTATAGTTAATAAAATATTTGTTTCTTCTACAAAAAAATAAATTTAAACAAATATTTTGAAATTCTTTGGGATGAGTTAAAGAGCTACCATAGGTCTAGTTTATACCATGGTTGCTGCAGGAAGCCTGTATAACATGAGGGGGCCTGTGCTTCCATAGCTCCTAATGTATCACCATGATATGATCCATTGAGAGCCAAGACCTGGAATTGTAAATCTTGATAATGTCACCCATAAATTATAGGTTCTTTAAAAAAAAAACTTGCACCACAATTTCGTGCATGACTATAATTGTCAGCGACAATCAATTACAGGTGGAACAAACAAATAAACTTGTGTAGTAAGACCATGGGTAGCCAAGTAATACCTAGATACCTTACATTCTCTGTTAAATTGATGATATAGATTATGGAGAAATAATGAGATAGGAAAAGGGTGTTTATTGCAATAATAAACCACTAAGGACGCGTCTGTTACTGATACATTATTATGAACAGACTACTTCCCGATCAACTAAAGGAAGAGTAAGAAGATTCTGTATAGAATATAATTGTAGAAAAATGATGATTATAATCTCCCTTCTCTACAAAGGAAAACTTCCTCTACAATCAAGGAACTCTTGCACCAAGTAAGGGCAACCTTCATTGAAAGAAGTCTTTCCTCCACAACTAACTTGCACCCAAATGAAAAGAGTAGTTCAATGTTACATAAAGGTTATTGTTAGGCCTCCAATCATATTCCAATATCAACGAAAGGGTAAGAAAGTAATTGTCAATGAGACAGGGGACGGGAAAGCTTCTGGAAGCAATGCTGTTGGGGACCATAGTTAGTTACAAAATTAAACGGAAGAAAGGAATATATGTGAGAGGGGAGTGCTGTGAGAGGGTAGGCATGTTATCTTGTTCAATAAAATCTCTTTGAGTTAGATGCCTTACGGTTATCTCGGCAATAGAGAATGAACGTGGGTCCATCCTGATGCTTTGAGCCTGCTACTAGATGTCCTAAAATAATAATGATGGCAGCATAATCATTCACTGTCTGAGTGTACTTGTCATATATGTTGTACCTATTAGATAGTTTATGTAAATTGTGACAATTTATTGTTATGATTAGTTTTTATTGCTGTTAAGTCTGTTACATTAATAAACTGCCAATTAGCTTTTTGTAAGCCCTATTTAAGGAGATCTCTTTGTACTCTTTTGATCAAGATGAATAATACAGAGATTATCATAAACTCTCTCACGTAGATTTATACCACCAACTTACCATAAGCTCAGTACGTTGTGCTTCCGCATTGCATTCTTGAGCATCATGGATTCCATGGTCAAAAGAAAACTTCCGAAAGGCCATCTTTAGTGCAATTTCAATAGCAGTAGATCCATTATCTGAGAAATACACCCTAGAAGCCCAACCTGCAAAAAAATGGATCCTTGGTGTAAAGCACAGGTGTATAAACTAGTTGAAACAGTTAGAAAGTAGGAAACGGTCAACACATCCCTCCTCTGAAACGACTATGGCTTAGCATAACTTCACCATATTCCAGATTACTCAAATCACTTTTTCAGTTAATAATGATTCACCATTCGATTCTTGCTTCCGTTTTATTTTATCATTGGAGTAAGCACTTGTAAGTTTATAACTAAACGTAAGCTATAAAGCAAATGGGAAGACAATTACTATTGTGGTGTTTAGTACAACTGCACAACAAATAGATGAACTTAGCTAGATAATTTATAGATGTGGAAATTTTTTATGGAATCAAAGCTAATTCAGACAAGTTAAATTCAAACCTTTCAAAGCCACTCATAACAACTTTTCAGTGCCGATGGGAATTACAAAATAATATTTTAAGCTCTATGTATTATTTGCCCATGATATACACGATAACCCCAACTAAAAATACTTGTCAGTAAAGAAAAATGCGGAGAAAGAACCAATACCATTATTGGGGATACGATTGAAGAACTAACCCTTATCTCTCATTCAACAACCTATACTGTTATTATTTCTTCTCCAGTTCTCCTACCTACTTTCTTATTTGTATCCATTGACTTTCAATTCGTTTTAAGATAATTACAGGGTACTTATAATATGGAGTAGGGACATTTTATTCAAGCATAGGATCTTCAAGTTTATCCTGGATGAGGAGATCGTGAAAATTTTGAACTGGACAAATAAGTAACCTTATGTGAACTCTATGGCCAACTATTTCAATTATGGGTACTGACAAATAAATGAATCGAATTTTAGGTTGAGTAGTATGGTAACTGGGAGTCTGAAAAACCTAACATATAAGTGGTCAATATGGAACATGCCGAAATATGTGTGCAGAATTTAATAAATGCATTACATGGCTATATGGAAAAATAAACTAAAAGTAAAAGGTAATAACCTTTTCCAACGCCATCAAGCAAAAGCTCTGCACATTCCAAAGCTGGTTCATACACATTCTCTGGAAACATTACATGCCCAAATCTTGCAGCAGCATAACCCACATCACTTGCTAGCTCAGTCTGAAAACACCTAAACAAAATATGCGTTGAAGCAAAATCATGGGGCGCTAAAACAACGAAATATATAAATAATCATAAGAGCGTAAAAGAAGCATAGTATTTACCATTTCAAGATTATGATAAAAAAAATATGACAAGGGGCAAGTATTTTAACGAAAACACCTTAAAGGACATTATGAATCTATAACAGGAATCACTAATGAAACGTGACATGAACATTTAACCATCTTGGGTTGACTTATTTGTCATTGTGGCCAATGAAAAGATAGATGGACTTATTAGAAAGAATGAGTACAAACTCCATGGTGACCACCTACCTAAGATACTAAAACCATGTGAGTTTTCTGATAATCAAATGTTACATGCCTAGGACAATACTCCCATCATACTCTGGACAATCTTAACCTCCCTTCCATTGGTCATCCTTTTAAAAGGGGAAAAAAAGATTCTCTAGATGAATTTTACTTGTGCATACCTATGGTGCACTTGGCTTGAACAAAGTGCCTGCTTCTTCTCTGATAAGGAACAAGACTACCAAGCCTCTTTCACTTCTATTATTTTTTTTTTATCTCTTAGTTGGTGTAAATTGGTTTCTCCTTTTTGTAACTATAGCCTATCTAATCTCATGACTAATTAGAGAAGTTTTTTGTAATCTATTGGATAGGATCCTTTTTGTAATTTCATCAATCAAATGTTGTAGAGTTAGGTAGTTATCCCATAACATCATTCTATAGTTGCCTCCAAATCCTTCCTGATTCACTCTCTTTAGAACCACTATTCTTGTTATGACTTACAAACTAGGTAACAACGACTATACACCCCTAAAAACTCTATCAACATTTGTAGTTGTGAAGAAAAGGACAAAAAGGAGGGTAAAAGGAAAAAGGGATTACGGTATTTGTTTAATAGTGAGAGAAAAGCTTCTTAAAAGGTTATCATTCTTGTGCTGGATATGTTTTTTTCTTTTTTTTTTTCCATAATGGTTCTTTCAATTAAAGAGACCTGTTAACTAGTTTCTTCTCCTTTTTATTTTAAAAATGAGACTAGCCAAAGCTTCAAAACTAAATGAACCTAATAACACTAACTGCACCAAATGCAAAGAGATATAAAGGAAATAAGGATCAAGAATTGACCTGTAAGGCAGCATCAGGACCCTGTGTCCACCAACTGGCACATGCATCAAATTGTTGAGTCATAAATTCATTACCCTGATCCTATATAGAACATGCAGTGCAAACATAATATGTTACTATAAATTTGTATGCTACATGCCAATCAAATATAAAAGAATTAAGAGAAAAAAAGGGGGAAAAAAGGTATAAAAAATTTATACATGCACACGGAATCAAGATAATGTCAGTTTCAAGGGCAGCATATTAAAACAATTAAATATAAATGAAGTCAAAAGGTTAAAATAATACAGGTATTTCAACAGGGATCTCTCAGACAAATTCAACTCCTAACTGATGTTACAATTTCTTCATAAAAAAAGAACGGGCAACATGGAAAACATTTTCAAAATATAATTAAATATAGAATTGTAAACTCGTATATAATTTTTTTAGAATAAATTTTATTTCAATAATATTAAATTATTAAATATACAAATGCAAGATATCCACATATATGCACCCATATGCATGGAGAATCAAATTATATGCACGTAGAACCAAAAGAGAAACTCTGAGTAAAACTATATGCTGAAAATATATCATTAACAGAAATTCTGAGTTGCACCTTGAAAACAGTGAAGTTCTCACCACAGCGAGAATCAATTACTGTAACAGCTTCATCTGCCACAAGTTTATGCTGGGTGAAGGGCCACCAAAAAATATTCATTGCTTTTTTTGGCATTTCCCGCAATCTATCAAGTCTTTTTGAATAAGCTGATAACATTACTTCCTTCAGAGAATCAAATACGTTCCGAGAGTTATCAAACCAATCCATCAGGTCGTCTGTTATATCAGCTGGAATGGGAGGTAGCACAAGAATTGGCACCCTAAAAGAAAAAGGTAAATGAACATGCCTCAAAGCTGAAATACAAATTGAACTGAAAAAATTATAACCCTAGATGAGGAAAAGATGGTTTATCTGGAAAAATGAAATAAAAATCATGTCATACTAGCGGCCACTGTATTGTAGGCATGTGGTGACAGACTATCTGCAATACAGAATGGGCCTACCAATGGGAACTCAAATATGGGTGGTAAAGGATATGTGAATGGGTAAATTTTCTAAGTTAAAAAATTTTTTGGTTTTGTTTTTCATGTTGCAAGTGCATGCCAAGAAATATACTGGATTTTAGCATCCAATTTTTTGAAGGAATATACTTCAAAAGAAAAACTTAAATTGTTTATTTGATGCTTGTAGAGCCCTTATATAGAATATTTGGCTTGAGAGAGACAATTTTAAGTTTCTTCACTTTGGACATGTTACAGGCTTCCTCTTGGAGTTCGCTAGGTCAATATCTTTCTACCGCTTCTTCTTTTTCTCATTAACAACATTTGAGGGCCTGATTTCAAACCTCTTGGGGTTTTGGTTGGGTGAGGTCTTATCCCCTCCACTTCTGCAACCATTTTTGTTTAATACAGTTATATTTCCTATTAAGCAAATATTAATGTCATAAAATAACACGTTGTTTGACACTTGCGTGTTTACTTTCCTCCTGTGAAGTAACAATCAGAAGAAGTACTGCAATTTACCTATTTCGAAGATGAGAACTTAGCACCACTTCATTTTCAAGGCCATTATCAGCAAAGATAATGGCAGCAACATCGTAACCTCGAAGTTTCAAAGTCTCATATGCTGAGATTGTCCCAGAAATACCACCCAGCCGGCCATCACCAACAAGAAGGCAGGGCAAACGAAAAGGCCTGATAGAACGAAATGAAGATCTGAAACTCAGGATTCGAGTAAACTTACACGCTATATAAACCGTGTTTTAATGCTGACATTCTCTGAGAAAATTGTAAAATATACCAACGAGTCATTCTTAATCATAATTGCTTACTCATTAAAGTTCATCTATTCAGAGAAACATAGAATATAAAGAATAAAACACAATACAATTAGTATTTTCTATTCTAGTCAGTAAACATAATTGAATTGCCCTTCTGCCAAAAGGGGTTATAAGATAAAGAAAACTCGAAGAGAAGTTTTCTAATGGGAAAAAATCTAGGAGCACAGAGAATAATAGCATAATAATAACCTCAGTGAAGATGTTTTTTGCATGATAAGAAAATACAGAATATTCAATACACACAATGCGAACAACACAGAGGTCCAGCTCTCGTAAACTAAGTAACTAACACGTTAAGAGAAAATGTTTGTGTACAAAAGACTCCAACTCTACGTTGGTACATCTGGAATAGATCCAGATCCAACCGAGACGAATTCAGATTGGTTACACATTTGGCGATTACCCACAGTGCTGAAATCTAACAAAAGAAGTGAACTTTTCTTTCAGACAGCCAAATATTAGCCGTGGCATTTTTCCAGTTTTGCAACCGGTAAAATTCTTCCTATGTTGTGCTCCGCCCTTAATTTAAAAATAGAAAGAAACATGAAAGAGGATAATGCAGTACTAACAACTAATAAAATAATCAATACTACGTGGTATGGTACAATGATCGAATGTTATAGGAACCTGTATAAGTCACACTGAAGGGACCCAGAAGGGCCTGGACTAGCAACCCCACCGGCTGTCTCGACGAGACACATGGCTCTGGTTTTTGCACCCTCACTCTCGCCACTCGCGCCCAATTCAGAAGACAAGCAACTCTGCAGCGACTGCAGCAAAAGGGCGTCGTCCACCAGTCCGCTTTCCCTTTCAGCAGCCAAGTGGGGAGAAACTGCCTCCCTCCAGGCGTACATGGTCTTACAAATTAGCCTCGAACCTAAACCAGATTCCTCTCCCACTAACCGTTGTTCTTCATACCGACCCAGGTCGCACATTGCCAATTTGCTACCATCGTCAATTCCGCAATCGGAGACGGAGTTTAGTACGGGGAGGGAGGCATTGAGAACATGATCGGAGGCCAGAAGAGAGAGACGGGCGTGGCGGCGTCGGTATATGGAGGATAGCTTCTGGAAGACGAAACGGGAATCGGAATCGGAAGGGAAGCCGGTTTGGATGGGCTTGAGGTAGAGGAAGTGGGAGGAAGAATCGGATAGGAGGAAGGAGGAGGCGAGGCCAGCGGAAACTAAGGTTTTGCCAACAGAGGTATTGGAACCCCAAACAATGTAAGTGGGATGGGAGAGTGGGAGGTGAAGAGGAGGTGGAGAGGCGGCGGTGGAGAAGAAATTGAGGAGAAGAAAGTGGCGGGAGTGTTGGAAGTTGCGGCGGAGGCGAAGCATGATGGTGGTGGGTTAAAGTTAGAGAGAAGAAGTGAAAGAGATGGGAACAGAGGAAGGAGGTGAAAGTAGGTTAGCCATAAACAATAAGAAGCAGAGCAGAAGAATTTGAATATACCATGCAGATGGAGCAGCTGCTTCAGTCTGTCTCACAGCTTTGATTTCTCTGTACATTGGTGGCCAACCCTCTGGTCCTCATCCTCAAACGCTCAAAGGGCTTTTGCTAACTGGAGAATGGAGATGGAACCGTTAATTTCGGAAATATCGAAAGAAAACTTTAGAGATGTGAGTTACCCAACCCTTTATCCAGTCCGAAAATAAGATTGACAAGTTTTTCCTTTTTTTTTAAATATATTTATAATAACGAAAATTTTCATAGAATAAAAATATAAATAGCAAAAAAAAAAATTTCAAAAGACTTTTATCATTTCTATCACTAATATTTAGGTCCAGTCATTTATTCTTTTTATTTTCTAAAATTAAGTTATAAACACTATTTTTCACCTCATACGGTAGATCATAAGTTTCTATGTTTTCTCATTCAACTAATATTTTTAGGTAAAAATATCATTTTGATCTATGCACTCTATATTACTTCGATTTTAGTTTTTGTATTTTAAAATGATCAATTTTAGTCTCTATACTTTTAACAAATCTTAAATTTAGTCTCTATTACTAATTTATTGTTGATTTTTTTAAAAAAAAAATTATTGTTTATTAGCATTTTAATATAAATTTTGGTAATATATTCACATATGAAATTTTCTTCATGACAATTATTATTGTTATTGAACCAATTTCGAGAATAATTAACTTCAATGGACTAAATTTAATATTTATTGAAAGTATAGAGACTAAAATTAGACATTTGAAAGTATATAGACTAAAATTAAACAAACTTGAAAGTACATGAACCAATATAATATTTTTACTTGTTTTTAAAAAACCAAACAAATTTTGAAAACTAGAAAAAGTAGGCCCTTTGATAACTATTTGATTTTAGTTTTTAGTTTTTAAAAATTAAGCTTATAAATATTGCTTCAATCTACTAACTTTTTTTGTTATCTACTTTTTAGAAGTGTTTTAAAAAACCAAGTTCATTTTGAAAACTAAAATAAATTTTAAAAATTTGTTTTTGTTTTTTGAATTTAACTAAGAATTCAAGTGTTTAGTCAATAATGATCAAAATTATGATAAAGAAATGATAAGAAAACAAACACAAATTTCTAAACACAAAAAACAAAATGGTTATTAAATGGAGCTTTAGTTTTCAAAAACTTGGATTTGTTTTTTAGAATTTGACTATAATAAAAGGGAAAAGACTATGATTGGAAATTTGAGAGGAAGCACATAAATTTCAAAAACTAAAAACTAAATCGTTGTTAAAATGGGGCCTAAATTTATATATATAATATTTTAGACTAATACTTTAAATTTGTGACAATTCATTCCCTATCTTAAGAAATGTCATTAAGATTTAATACGACTTTTTTTGCATATATAGATCAATAAATTGATTGTGAATTGAATGTGTTTATAAAGTATAAATATTGTGTTGTTACACAATTAATATTAATCTTTTATTTTGATATGGTTAATAACAATGGGGATTGAATTGTGAATAGTAAAGACTCAACTGTTACCAACTTAACTTTTAAGGTCTAAAATATTATCAATTTAAAGGTACATGTACTAAACTTTTATTTTTCAAAAAGTTTAGGGACAAATATATATTTTAATCTTTTTGTTTATCATTCAAATATTGGTGAAGATTGAAATTATGATCCTTTGACGCACGACATAGAAATAGTCTCCCAAGTTTATACTCAAGATGCATATAATTAAGATTGATAGTGTTGAATAATATTTGTGATTTGTACCAAATGAATTGGTCTTCAAGCTAGATTGTAGTAGTCTTGTACCTCAGAGCATGACCAGCTAAACTATGTAGTGTTTAATTGTTGATGGTAAAGAGAAACTCAACCGTTAAAGCACTTCGTTGACGTTTATTACGAAATAGAAATACATCAATAAATAAATAGTATATCATTGTACTCCTTAGATTTTCTATCCAAAGTTTTTAGAGAATTAGGGAATGACTCCACTAATAATAAGTTGAGACCAACTTCAATTCCCTTGCCATGTTAACAAAATTTTTCATTATAAGCATCAAATCACCATTGGAGTTTGTTATGGATGATTTTGTGCAAAAGGGTAAAATCGATATATTGAAGAACATGACAATAAATGGTCAATCTATCGAGCCTAGAAGAAGAAATGTGCTTAGGGAAAAGGGCTAACTTGGCCCAAAGCCATACCGACTTGGTTGGCCTCGGTCAAGCTCGTCATATGTATCACATACATGATATGAACTCATATGGGTCTAGAAAGGAGGGTTGACTTAACCCAAAGCCAAATAAGCCCACTCAGTCTCGACTTCGGCCAAGGTTGACTCCCACTGAATCAAGTCTTTTTCGCATAATGTTGCCTTAGAAAAAAAGATAATATTTAGAGACTTAGGGGAGAATCCTAATAAGATAAGGATTCGGCCACCCAACCTTATAAATAAGGAAGGAGGGGAAACAGAGGAGGTAAGTTGTCTCTTAAAACGAATCTTCAGACTTCCTAACTTAAGTATCAGAGTGTGTATGACCTACACCATACCTGTGTGCAGTAGTTATTATTAACTTGCACGTGATCTTCTTCCCAAAATACTAATTTACTATTGTTGTCACTTTGAGGTTAAACTATTTTATTTATCCAAATTTTGGCATGAACAGAATCATCATACTCATACTTTCCTCACCATTGAGCGTGGCAACATCCTTTTTTACCTTATATGTAAAGAATGTGGGGAAAATGGATGGATATGTAAAATGATTTTTTCTTTTTTTGCCAAAACAAAAGTAAATAAATAAAAGTTTGCAATGGGGGCTCCCAGGTAACAGTTGGGCCTAAAGACCGTGTATGGGTTTATAGTCCTATCATACAAACTTAGGAAATTGTATAGAATGGCCACAATTACATGGTCATTTTAAAAATGACCCTTTTTTTAACCGTTTGATCATTGTATTTCTTGAGAATATAAATATTTAGGGGAAAACCCATTGTTACTTATGAACTTAGACAGCTATCAATTTTGTATCATAAAATTTCACTTTTCTCATATTGAACCATAAATTTAAATATGTGTATTTAATTCTTGCTAATTCACCTACTAATTTTATCAAAAAAATGAAGTAAAAATCTCAAAACTCACCAATAAAAAAAAATGGCACAAAATGAAGTTTGATTTAATGCAAAAAATTACACCTGAAAAAATCTCCCAACATTCACAAATTCAAAAAGAAAAAAGAAAAAAAAAATCCAGCACTAGTGTCTATTTTCTCTGAAACTTCATTCATTTCATAATAATAATAGTCAGGGGTAAAAACGGAACTTGAAAGGTACATTCTCTCTAACCTCAAGTTAAGTGAAGAAACTTCCTTTTGGAATAATAATAATAATAACAATAATAATAGTGAGTGAAGATAATACTAAAACAAATACAAATTGATTTTCTCCATTGTTGGTTTTGGTTAATAAATAAAATGAAATTAAGGGGCCCTATGTAATGTAAATATTATTATTATTATTACAACCACTCCTGGTGATCTCCTTCAATATTTGATATATATCAGAATCCATGCATATTATTTTACATTAATCTTTCAAACTAGTTGACTTTGGGTTTTAGCATTGCACAGTGAGGTTCATGAATGAATATACCAATTCTCTCCTCTCTCCATTCGCTAAATCCATAGGGTCAAACTCTCTGACAACATATCCCTCCACTTCACCTTCTCTGCTGCCACGTGTACTATCTTAATATACATATATTTTTTTATTGAATATTGGTCTTGATTCCAAAGTCTCTATAATATCATATTAAATAAACATTTTTGACATATATGTGTGTTAGGGACCAAGAGGTTTATGGTTAGAATTTCCCTACCCACATTTGTACTTGTAAAGATTGTGAGTATGAGGTTTCATCTCAAAATCAATTGACAATGAGAGGAGTAGCTCATCTATCTTATTAAGAGTGTGAGATCTCTTAATTTTTTCAATGTGGGATCCTCAACAATATATATCTTAGACCTAGGTGCATCTTTGTGTACTTTACTTAATTGTCAAATTATAATATAACACGTGACAAACTTTTCTTACTTATTTTTTAGAATATGTTTTTTTTTTTATGTGTCATTAAAGTGAAATAAAAAAAAATGCAACTTAAAAAACATTTGTAGTCGAAATAAAAATCGAAAGTCAAGGTTCATTATTAATTGAAAGGAAGCAACTATATATTCGTGAAATATTATTTTCCTAAAGAAACATTTATTAAAAATGTGGTCCTATATATAGTATTATATTTACCGCGGTAAAAGGATCAATAACAGCTCATATATATATTTAAATCAACCAACATTTATAATATTGGAAATTTTAATTTATAAAGTGCTTGGGTTGGTCACCAAATTTCGAAGATAATCAAATCAAACGCGGAAAAGGGGGTTTGACAATTGTTGGTTCTTCCTTACTTAGAAAAGAGCAAGAGACTTGGCATAAACTACGTTGGTCGTTTAATTATATTACTTTAATTTTTAATCAACTACCTAGTTTTTTTTTTTGAGAAAGAATCAACTATGTAGTTTTAAAGTTAGCAAATTTATTAATCTTAATTATATGTTTGTTTTCAAATATAGAAAAAATAACTAAAATATTTATAAATATAATAAAATTTCAATATCTACCTGTGATAAGTCTATCTGTAGTCTATCTTGACATAGATATTAGTCTATTATAGTCAATCGTGGTCTATCGCATATAGACAGTAAAATTTTACTATATTTGTAAATATTTTCAACATTTTTATTATTTAAAATAATTTCCATTGATTATAGGAAAATTTTTACAAATAAAAAAAAATGTCAAACTATTTACATAAAATAGCAAAAGAAATACTTATACACATTGATAGACTTCTATCAGCATCTATCAGTGATGGACTTCTATCATTTCTATTACTGATAGATCCTGATAGACTTCTATCAAAGTCTATCACAACTATTTAAAAAATTTGTTATTTTGTGTAAATAGTTTATCTTATTTTTCTGTTTTTAAAACTTCCCCTTGATTATACTATATGTACACATGGAAAATTATTATAAACAAAAAAAAAATATCAAACTATTTACAAATATAGAAAAAATTTATTGTTTATCAGTGATAAACTACGATAGAATTCTATCGCCTGAGCGATAGACTTCAGCGATAGAATTCTATTGTAGTCTATCGCTAATACACAATAAAAAAATTTCTATATTTATATATAGTTTGACTCATTTTCTTATATTTGAAAATAATCCTAAAATTATCCAATTAAATGCCCCAAAACTAATATATTGACTCTTTCTTTATTTCAAACAACAACTCCTTAGTTGCTACAGAAGCTTCGGGACAGGCTTAAATTTCTTAATAAACTATCCCTTTTTGTTTGACAATATAGTGTTTAGGGATTGATTATCTTTGAAATCACGATTAGACTTGTTGACCATAATTTTTTAAATAAGGGAAATCATTTCTTAATTCTTAACCCTTGTTTTTGGATGACGCATTATACCAAACAGTGCATAATTATTAGCAAAACAGAAGGGTTAGTAGGGCAACATATAGAAACTAAACAAAACTTGTTGATTTGTTGTGATGTGGGATGTTTGGGCATGGATATGAAATAACCTAAGCCTTATTAGTCAACATTAATCAACTTAAGAATTAAAAGTTAGAACAATTATAATAATGCCACCAAATATTCCACATCAATTAGTTTATAGCTCTTGTTTCTCTCTTTTTTCTTACTTTAGTTTATTTATTGTAAGCAAATATCAATTTATATCTTTAAACTTTAGATGTTGTTTCAATTTAAACTTCGAATTTTCATGAGTCTATCAATTTACACCCTTGTTAAATCGTCAATTGACCCAAAAGCTTAAGCTGATAGATGAAAACAAATTTAATATAATATCTAACACTCCTACTCACTCGTGGACTTAAAATATGAAGAAGCGCCAAACAAGTGGAAATAAATATTAATTGGAGGGAGGGGAAACAACAATGCAGTGGCTTAAATTCAGGACATTATGAAGCAACCTGCTTCGATACCATCCTAAATTGTCAATTGACCAAAAAACTTAAGTTTATGGGTGAAGGTAGATTTAATTATATATCATAACATCTCCAAAGTTCATTAGACCAATATTGTGAGAAACTTATAATTTAAGTTAATTAAACTCATAATTTTTCATAAGCTAATAAATTTAGATCTTCATTATAATTATCTTTAAAAATCATCAATGTATTAATTCTCAAACGTGTGTAGGCTTCTTCAAATGTAGGTTTTATAAAATGGACGATTAGAGTAAATGCATAGGTCAACTTTCACAGAAAATTTTGTTTAAGAGTCTAATTTGATTAATGTATGAAAGTTCAAGAGTTTAATTGATACAATTATAAACTTTAAACGATATTTTTCTCTAAACGAAACATAATGGATTGGAGGATGTAAATTGATACACTTACAAATGTTCAGAGTTTAAATTGATACAATTACTAGTTCAGTATTTAAATTGATACGACCTCGACCTCAAATTTAGAAGTATAAATTGATATTTTTCCTTCATTTGTTTTAGCTTTTCCTCGAATAAGAATTCGTGCTTATCCTTATCTTATCTAAAGAGGCAATTTTATTTAAACTAAAAGCTAGTCTTGAAATTAGATGGGTCCTAATTGGGTGATGAAAGGGAAATTAGGTTCATTAATTGCAATGAGATTCTGTGGTTGAAGAGAAAGACAAGCAGAAGGATGTTATTATTGGCCATAAAGATCTCACTCAAATTGGTTAACTTAATTATATAATTAATATTGAAAGAGTGTGTGTGTATAGTTTATTAGGAATTTGTTTGTTTTCGAGTTGTAATTTCTCTGTGGGTGCGGTTCCTTAATTATTTATTAATTCCAAAAGTCATCGAGAGAAATATTTATGAAAATTAAAGGGAAAACAAAGGTCAATGAGAGGCCTCATCACTTTCAAAGCTTTTGTAATATTAATTGCCGTAACTCTTCTTCCTCTCTCTAATTGAATGACAAATTGCAATTATAGTAATGTTTAATGCCTTAATGGCATATTCAAATCAGAAACGTGGACCAATGAAATTGGAGGGGGAATAAAAGGGGTCTTATTTTAAACAAGAAGGCTTAAGGGAAACGAAACTATACTATACTAATTACAATACATATATGTAAAGATTGTGGGGTCATATCATTAAAGTCGAACATAGGGGTTCAATTGAAGTTTGAAAAGAATCATTAGAACATAAGATTATTCCATGAATGTTTAATAATTGGTTTTGGTTTTAGTTTTAGTTTTCTTTCCTTATTATTTGTGTTTCAAAATTTTCTCATAACTTAAAATAAATTAAAAATAAAAATAAGAAACACGAGAATTTATGTGAAAAAACTTCAAAAAAAAAAAAAAAAAAAAAAAAAACCATGTTCCATACGAAAAGAAATTTCAAGTTTTTAGAGTGTTATTCTAATTGAGATCGGGAAGACAATTTACTTTATGAAATATTATTACAATAACACAAAATTCTCTCCCTAATCTCAATTATAAGAACACTCTAAACACTCTTGTAACATTCACACCATTCTTCCCGCTCTAAAATTAGATAATACAAAAAGAAAATTTAGTTAGAGTTAGTATACCCAAGTTTGATGTAACGTCTGGATTCAGGAGGGATACAAGGGAGGGTACATGAATGAATTAAGATCACATTCGAACGAGAGGGACCCTGTGAGAATATGAAAGTATGGTTAATAAAGACTTAAAATAATTGAAAGTTACTACATATACTAACAAGGTGTACCTTAGTTGTTTTCGATGATCACTCAATCATTGGACCTTTAAAGTGAAGCATGCTTAGCTTAGGGCAATTTAATGTTGGGTGCCTAGTTGGAAAATTTTCAAGATAGCATATAAGTGAGGACAAAGCATGCTGAAAAGTCCCATGTTGGTTTGTAGAGATAGTCCACACTCTTGAAAACAGTTTAAGATAAGTAAGGATAGTTACAGGGGATGTAGGGGAATGTCAAGGCCTAGGGACATCAAGTGCTGAGAATCAAGAATCTAGGGCGTTACATTTGAAGTGTTTCTAAGCTTTGAAATCAAAGTCATACGCTCCTACTTGGAGCTCATTACTTCTTCCTTAAATTTTTTCAATGTGAGATTACTACTTTTCCAATATTTTGGCACAAACTATACAAATATCTCCATTATTATGAGGCCTTTTCGATGATTGCAAAAGTAAAGCTATGAGGATTTATATCCAAAATGGATAATATCATACTATTATGAAGATATATGTGAGTCGTTCCAATGTCTTAAAAGAACTTGAGTTCTTAACCAAAATAAAAATAAGTATTAGATACTACTAGCTTTTAAAATGAAAATGTTTAAAAAATAGTTGAACTAAAGAAAACTTGTGAAAACAATGTTTATTATAAGCTCGTCATATGGGATTGTATATTGGAGTCCCACTTTTTAAATGAGATGTCGAAGGAATTGCATTGTTCATAATTTTGCAAGGCATGTTATATATGGTCCAAACTCTTGTATCACTAATTTTTTTCTTATCTATTATTTTTGGAATATATATGGCTAGAAAAGAAAAAAAAAAAAAAAAAAACTCACAGTAGCGTTTTTGGAGAATATAATTTGATGGGCTACAACGTTGCAACATAGAACTCAGATAATTGAGCAGGCCATGCCCTGTTAAACTGGCTCAAATGCATGTGAACAATCATAAGTTTCCCTTGCAACTTTAATATATTTCCCATATGCCACTCTGAAAATGAGAGAATTATATATATAACTCTGTTTCACACCAAATTAAAGAAAGAATATATCATATATAGTTCATAATTTTTATATAATTATGCAAATAAACTTCATAATATATGATGGAACATTTCCGAGGACAATGGCGACAAACGGACAGGATATGGAGGAGCTTCTATTACACCCTTCCCCTCATATTATTAAATTAATAGATTTGAAAAATCAAAGCAAGATTAAGTTTTTAATTTTTGCTGTGGCCAGTTGCTTGAATTGTTAAACATGGCCCGACCGAACTAATCCAAAAAGTAAGAGAGAGACTAATCACTCCACAAATCATATAGGGGTTGTAAAGGGGAGAGGTTGAGAGGAAGACTTTTTTTTTTTTCTTTTTTCTTTTTTTTTTTTTTTTGTCTACCAAAATCATAAATAAACAAATATAGAGAGCAAGAGATTTTTCCCACTTTTTCAACCTATAAAGCCATGGTCTTCTTCCTCCATTTTCTTTCAAAACAAAAACCCTACAAGGATTGAGGAAAATATATCAAATTACAGAGGAAAAGTTGAGAAAGATTAATTGAAGAGATGGGTCGAGCTCCATGCTGTGATAAAGCCAATGTTAAGAAAGGACCATGGTCACCTGAAGAAGATGCAAGGCTAAAAGCTTATATTGAAGAGCATGGAACTGGAGGAAACTGGATTGCTCTTCCTCAAAAAATTGGTATATATTTTATATACATACATATATATATATATATATATATATATATATACATATATATATATATATATAACTCTCTCTTTCTCAAGTATCTAAAAAATATTTGTTTTTGGCTGAAAATGATGAAGGGCTCAAGAGATGTGGAAAAAGTTGCAGATTGAGATGGTTGAATTATCTAAGACCTAATATCAAACATGGTGGATTCTCTGAGGAAGAGGACAGCATCATTTGTAACCTCTATATAAGCATTGGCAGCAGGTTCTTTTTCTTTCCCCTTCATACTTGTCTAATTAAGCACAAATTTCCAATATCCCATGTTATTAGATCTGAATTGTTCTTGTCCTTTTTCTTTGTCCTTGATTCTCTACGAGAATGAGTTGCCAATCTTAAAAAATACTTAGCTGCATCTCAGACTCCACACATCTTTTTACCGAGGAGATACTCAAGTTTTAGGGTTTTATGTTTTGTTTTTCCATATAAGTTGTGTCTGTTTGGTTGTTTCCTTTTGTCAGAGGTTGATTTGTCTTGGAATTCAATGTGTGTCTTTTTAGGTGGTCTGTAATTGCTGCTCAGCTGCCTGGAAGAACTGATAATGACATAAAAAATTATTGGAACACAAGACTGAAAAAGAAATTACTTGGAAAACGCAAACAATCAAATAGTAATAATAACAATAATGGCATTTCATCTTCATCAAGCAGTAATGAAGACCCAAAAGAGAGTTTGAGTTTGAGTAACTCAGCCTTAGAAAGGCTTCAACTTCATATGCAACTTCAAGGCCTTCAAAATCCACTCTCTTTTTACACACACCCTCAGCTATGGCCTAAGCTTCACCCCGTGCAAGAAAAAATTGTCCAAACCCTCCAATCTCTCAACAATCAAAACCCTAATTTTCTTAACCCTAATCTGATCCAAACAGTTACTACTACTCAATTATTACAAGGCCAACCACCCAAGTCAACTGATTTCTTTATTCACCCACAACCTAACACCAATTCTATGATCTCCCTTCCTTGCCAAATCCCACAAAATTCAGATCATCATCAAGATTCATCATCTGGGCATCATCAAGTTTCAAACTTTGTGCAACTGGAAGAATTTCTTGATGATCAAGACAAGGCTGAAGGTTTCACGGCACAAACTGATGAACAAGTGGCTGAATTTGATTGGTTTAAGGAAGTGGGTGGGTCTTCTAAGGACAGCTTGATTTGGTGGGGTCAGAATAATAATGAACATGATATGAGATCTGCATCGTCTTCTAATTCATCATGGGATTCTACTTCTGTTCTTCAATCAGAATTGATGTTTCAAGATTTTGAGTTAGGGTATAATCTTTAGGGGAAGATTATATTTACTTTTATGTGTAGACCAAGGAAGCTGTTGGATTTGTCATGCTCATAAGATGGATTCGCCTGTAATGTCCCAAATTAAATATCTGTGTCCTCAAGCTTTGTATATTTGTGTGAATAATCAAGTTTAATTCCGGATTTTCACCTTGGATCTTGTTGGATTAAATATCCCAATATACTTATCTTGTTGTTTTTTGGGTTTGTCCATTTCTTTTGTTTTTTCCTTAGGAAAAATACTTTTAGTTTACACTTGTAGTACTTAAATTTTGAATTTAATTTCAATTTACTATCTAAGTTTAAAAATATTACAATTTTATTTTGAGATTTGAGTTTTGTTTCAATTAATCTTTAGGTTTCAAGATTTACACTTTTATAGACTTCGAGTTTTCACTAAATACTCACTTCACTTTAATAATTATGGAGTAAAATTTTAGAATTGATTTGAATAGTTGATGAAGAAAAATGTGAAACTAAATTTTAATTAATGATAATTATTTATTTTTATTAAATTAAGTAATAGATTTTACATAAAGACTGAAAGTGAGTATTTAGTGAAAAAATGATGTTAAAAGTGTAAATGTTGAAATATAGGAACCAAATTAAAGCAAAACTCAAACCTTCAAAACATTTTGATGATTAAATTGAAACCAAATTCGAGACTTAAAATCTAAAACTGTAACATTTTGTAATAAACCTAGAGACTGAATGGAAACTAGACTCAAAACTTAAGGACAAAAAATATTTCCCTTTTTTTCTCGGAACATTCATGTATGTCTATCTGTTATTCGATGTGTGATCACGTCACAGCTCAAGCTTATTTTGGATCTCTGAGTTTCTTATTATTTGTATTGGCCCTTATTGACTTCTGGAAAAATCCATGATATATAATTTTCCTTTGTAGTGATTTTTTTTAAAAGAATACATAGGATCAAGGCTGCATCCGAACATCTCCACTAGGTGGACACCTTCTTAGCACCGTCATCTTTTTCCAATCAAATATATTCAATAAACCTATAGGAGAGTACAATAACTTCAAAAGGCTAGAGATAATTAAGCCTGAGAGAAGAGATTAATTGTTACAATTAAGAGCATTTAAATTTATAACTATAATAGAAGGATTGTAGTCTTTGCAGAGGTGGCTTTTCTTTCCAAGTAAGACTTATAAGTAACCTCTTCTACGGAACTCAAACGTCCAGTTATCTTTATCCACAAATTCCTTCACTTTATGCCTCTTTCAAAACTCCACACTTGATCCTCCAGGAAGCTCATCTTTATAAACTGTGGTTATATAGTCTTCTCTACTCCACGTTGATTGGTGGAGTATTTTTTGGGCTTGGGCTTGTTGCATCTCAAAGGAACTTGGGCTTGGGCTTGTTGCATCTCAAAGGAACTGGCAACTCCAAACAAGTATGAATCGCTCGTTTTCCTCCCATTGGATGTAATTTTAATATAAAATTGAGATGGTTTTTGTGGGATATGGAGAAATCTTGATCTTGGAAGTAGGGATTTATATATGGGAAATTAAAGAAAGGGATTGTAATTAATCGTGTTTGCCATTTTGAAGGTCGAGAAACCTTAAAGGCATTAATTTTAATTAAGGGTAATATAATTATAAAGCTTTGAATTAAGGGGTGTGATCTCTTTTAGTTTTACTTACTGGCGACGATTCATCTTCATTTCCAAAGAAATGCAATGAACTTCCATGTGGAATCTTCAATTTGTTTCAAAACTTTAATATCAATTTAAAGCAAATGGGCTATTAAATGTGGGAAAGCAGAAGATAGGATAATATTTTGCCTCTTGTTTTCTTAAATTGTATACATAGGTTAAATTTTAATTCCCAATTAGGCACTTTGATTCATTTTTTAAAAGTTTTTAATGATTTAATAATAATTGACTAAGCAAACTTATCTCAACAATGTTGAAGTTTTAAACCATGTCTCATTTCTACAAGTCCTTAAAAAATAAACTAAAATTGAAAATAAGTACTTGATGTATTAAAAAAAAATTTAAATACATTTAAACACTATACATCAAATTTGAAAATTTGGGATTCTATTACCATTAGATATAACACTTAAAAGTCTGTTTTTAAATATAAAAAAAATAAACCAAACGATTTACAGATGTAGAAAAATTGCCTTCTAAAAAAATATAGAAAAATTATACTTTCTATTAGTGATAAATCGCAATAGATTTCTTTTGCTTGTGCGATAGACAGTGATAGAAGTCTTTCGCTCAAGCGATTGAAATCTGCCGCTCAAGCAATAAAATTTCTATCGCGGTCTATCACTGATAGACAATACAATATAGATAAATAATTTGATATTTTTTCTATTTATAATAATTTTCCTACCATTTAAGATCCTATCTTTTTTCAATATATTTTTAAAAAATAAAATAGATTAATGAAGTAGATATTTATCATAATTATTTAATTAAAGAACTTTTCAAATAAAAATTATTATTTTTAATAATTTGGTAATTCTAAAATCACTCTTGAAATCATAGAATTTGAAACCAAACATAATTTTAACCATACAAAAATCAATTTCACAAAACCAATGGCACTTAATCTCTTTTTCTAAAATTACTACTTTAATTCCTAAAATTACAAAAAAAAAAAAAAAAAAAAAAAAATATTACCTCAA
Organism: Lagenaria siceraria; assembly: GCA_002890555.2. Taxonomy (NCBI): domain Eukaryota; kingdom Viridiplantae; phylum Streptophyta; class Magnoliopsida; order Cucurbitales; family Cucurbitaceae; genus Lagenaria; species Lagenaria siceraria. The sequence continues at coordinate 21,220,681 of CM016492.1, read as the reverse complement.
CCATCACTTCAAAACATAACATAGACTTAATCATAAATCTCATGAGATTTAGATTTAGATTTAGATTCAGATTGTTTATTTGATTTCCATCGTGGCCTAATTAAATTCATGTTCATAATTTTCTTTTAAAACATAGAAAAGTCGATCAAAGTATTAGTACAACCCGTTTTGTTCATCAATAATGAAAGAACAAGGAACAAATATAAATGTCTAGTGTTGAAACAAACACTAGAGAGAAGAGAGAGAGAGCATATAGTTAAGCCAATTTCATTAGAAACATAAGTTTTCAGCAAAAGATTTTAACATCCAATTCAAAATTTGCGTATAACGCTAGTAACCGAAACAACAACAGAAGCAGCAACCACAACAGGACCAACAACAGCGGTCAGAACTGGGCCCGTCATCACCACCACCGATGCCTCTGTTGCCACGGCCAGAGCAGCAGCAGCCACCGTCTTCAAAACAGGTTGAACATCCGCCATTTTTTAATTATCACACCGCTCTTCTTCTTTTTCTTCTACAGGTTGAACTTTTATTATGAATGTACAATGATGGACAAGATTTTTCTTATACTCTCTAACACTCATCCACTTTTCTTCACTAACTCTCTAGCTTTTTGCTTTGCTTTGCTTAGCTTATATATGGGGCGACACCTCCTATTTATAGGCTTGAGATCCTTGGAGCCTAAGCAAAATGATGTATCTAAGTTGTTCTCGGATTCTAAAGATTCTAGATATTTCTTAGTTTATTCTTATCTAAAGAAACTCTCTAGAATTTAAAACTCATTGTTAGATTATGTGAATAATTGAGACAACTTGACTCCAAAAGTAGAAGAGAACAAAGTCATGTGCTTGCTTGCTTCCATGACGATGGAATGAAGATTTAGCATATAGTTAGAAAATATCTTTTTGAGCTTCTAAGAAAACACTTTATATTTTAATTTTCTTTTATTTTTTAGTTTTTAATTATTATTTCGATTTTTTTGTATTCCAAAAAAAGAATAAAAACTTTTGCTTTTAGTTCTCTTTCCTTGTTTGTAAGTCTCATTCATCTCGACAATTATTCAAGACTTTGAAAAATACATTTAGAGAGCATAGAATGCATATGTCAAATCACTCATATTCATAGTTTTAGTTCTAAGTTTCAAGAATTGTGTAATGCTATTTGTTTTATAATTCTTAATTGAAATGTAAATTCATTGTGTATAAACATATCTTCATTTTCTTTTTCACATTCTTATAAACATATTTAAGTATCTTGTGAGACGAGAACTTTAGAATATGAAAAGTTATCTATTTATCTTCATAATTTAATTATAAAACATTATGAATTTAATGGTAAAACTTCAAATGGTTCAAAACTTTGCCCTAATTTGGTAACCAATTAGTTTTTAGTCTTTGGTTTTTGAAAATTAAGCCATAAACTTTCTGTCTACTTTTAAATTTCCTACTCCCAATAAGTATGAATCGCTCGTTTTCCTCCCATATAGATATAATTTAATATAAAATTGAGATGGTTAATTTTTTAGTTATAAAAAAAAAAAAATTTATGTTGGAAGTAGGGATTTATATGGGGAAAGAAGGGGACAGTAATTACTAATTACACGTGTGTTTTCTTAAATGTATACGTAGGTTAAATTTTAATTACCAATTAGGCACTTTGATTCATTTTTAATTAACTATATAATTATAATTGACTAAGCGAACTTATTTCAGCATGTTGAAGTTTCAAACGATGTCTCATAATTTCCACAATTTAACCAAAATTGAAAATAAGGGCTTCATGTATTCAACATTTTTCTAAATACATGGAGTAATTTATGATCCTATAATATATGTTTGAAAAACAATAAATTAATAAAATACTTATTTTTCATTACTTAAATAAATATACCATTCTAATAATTTGGTAATTCTAAAATCACTTTTAAAATCAAACCTAAGAACTCAAAATATCACTTTTAGTCCCTACACTTAATAACAATTTAGTCACTAAACTTTATGGTTTACAACAATTTAGTCCTTATATTTTTAATTTTATAACAATTTAATCCTTAAACTTTACTATATAATAATTTAGTCCTTATACTTTAAAATTTATAACAATTTAGTCCATATCGTAGAAATTAATGTTCAAATTTCATATGATTTCTTATATAAAAAATTGATAAACTAATTAGAAACTCAATATTTTTATAAAATACAAAGTTACATCATAAAATAATAAAAATCGACATACAATTTTGATAGATTTTTTAAAGTTAGGAGCTATTAAATTATTACAAATTTGAAAGTACAAAAATCAAATTGTTACATACTAAAATTCAAAAACTAAATTGTTATAAACTAAAATTTAGAGACTAAATTATTATTTTTATAAAAGGTTGGAGATCAAAAGTATTTTTTAACCTAACTTTTAAGAGTTTAGAACCAAACTTAAATTTAGTATAAAAATCAATGGCACTTAATCTCATAAAATGCATCCATTTTTATGTCTCTCACTCTCATTATTCACATAAAAAATAATTAAAATATTTCAAAGAAAGAAAGAAGAATTTGCCACAGGATCAAAACATGAAATTAAGTACAAGATCAGAGAAGAGAGCGCATATAGTTAAGCCAGTTTCATTAGAAACATAATTTTTTAGCAACAGATTTTAACATCAAATTCCAAAAATGCCTAAAACACTAGTAACCGAACAAACTACAGAAGCAGCAACCATCACAGGACCAACAACAGGGGCCAGAAATGGGGCCGCCATCATCACCACCGATGCCGTTGTAGCCACTGCTGGAGCAGTAGCAACCACCGTCTTCAAAACTGCTTGAACATCCGCCATTTTTGTATCACCGCGTTTCTTCGTTTTCTTCTACAATTTTGCTTGCCGATAACAATAAGTAGTAGGATCCCTCATATATATAGTCTCCAAAATGAAATCATGGACGGACTTCCTTCTCTGCTTTACTCTGCTCTGTGAGAAGTGAGAACCGAAACATACTCTTGGAAATTGAAAGTAATTTCTACCAAACTAATTAATTAAACTTATTTGATCGAGGTAATATTTAATGTTATAATTTTTATATTTTTATTATGCTATGTAATGTAATTTAAGATCACTGCTATGATTTGTGTATCCACTTTATTTTATAATAAATAATTTAAAATTATTTTATATGTAATGAAATATTTTCGTAAAAAATTTCGAAATTTCAATGATATTTCGAACCTTAATTGTAGTTTTATTTTACTAAATTTGTGAAGTATGTAATATTTAAAAAGAAAACTACAATATGATATAGTAAAATAAATTTTTAATTTTATTTAGTAATCACCGGTCTATTTAATATTTTATTTTATTTAAATATTAAATTTTTTTTAATATTTTTATATATTTATTTTTATGTGACGGGACTTAACATAAGTATTTGATTTACATAAGTATTTTCAAATAAAAATAAAAACAAATATATTAAATTATTTATATATAATAGTTTATTATTTAACAAATAAAATGTTTAAATACATAATATTTTTTAATTAAATTTAATCTGGCCAACAAATGAAAAGAAAATTATGATATAATAAGATGATAATTACAAGAGTGATTATATTTCTCTTAATAAAAAAGAAAATAAATTTGTAAAAATAATCACAACAATAGTATTATGTGGATCTCTTAGAAATGATGATCTCAATTTTCAAGAACTTATTCTCTAAAAAAAAAAAAAAAAAAAAAACTTTATTTTCCTAAATAATTTAAAAATTACCCGTTTTCACCATTTTTTCCCTCAAAACTACTCTCATTTTTTAATTAACCCTAAAACAGGGGAAGATAATTATGGGGAAGAAGAATAATTATCTATTTCATGTGTGTATGTTGGGTGGTTCTCGGAAGCAAGTGAATTCTCGAGAAAACAAAAATATATTTCACAAGAATTATTTTTTAAAAATTACTATCACAAGAAGGAAAGAATTAAAGGGCGTGTTTACTATTGAAAGAATGGATGAATGGAAGATAAAGCCGCAAAACAGAGAAACACTCAATTAAGAAAAGAGAAAAAACAATCCCCCAACCATGAAAATCAAATTAGAGATCTAAAAAAATAATGAGATAATGATAATTTGAATATATTAAAATAGAATAAAAGACATAATTATGTGATTGAATATGTACAAAAATAAGAATAATGATGAGATAGAATTTCACTCTATCAGTAAAAATAGTAAAACGTGTCGAAATTAGTCTAAAAAGGATTCAAAATTAAAACTGAAGAAGTGCATGGTTCTTTTTTTTTAAAAAAAAAAAGGAAAAAAATCTATCAATAACAAAGATAATATAAAGTCATAAACAAAAAAACAAAAAAAACATTTGTCTATGCTTTGAAGATAACAATGTTACCTCTTCCTGGACATGGTCCTGACAAGCGTGCATAAACTTTACATTGAACGGCGCTCCTCAAGGGAGAATCAAGGCACGACCAAAACGGACAAAAAATGACCTTACATTAGCCCATACCAAAAGTGACCAAAATTTGACCCCGGTCAAAAACTAATGAAACTTGATCTATAGCAAGCAAATAGTCAATTTGAAGGAAATAATCTACCTCATTTCTTTATATTTAGCCATTTTTTAAACCAAAAATAAGGTGAAATTAATGCATCCAATGTGTTATAAATAAAATTGAATAGTGGGGTGGACTTTGAAGATGAAATGATATTTTGAGTATTGAAAAATCATAAATCATAAATAGACTAAAAGTAGAAAAGGACAAGAGAGGGAGAAAAAAGAGTGAAGATGTTTTTTCATGAAAAAAGACCAATAAAAAAAGAAAATGGTAAGTTCTAAATTTACTTCAGATCTATTTGGTTTTTACCTCTTAAAAAATGTCTAACAAATTTTTGACCTTTTAATGGTGTCTAATAAATCCTTATAATTTAATTAATTGTTAATTGTTCAATTAGGTACAAAAATTAAATTTATGTTTAATGAAATCCTACAATTTCAATTTGCATTTAAATATAGTGAAACTTAAATACAAAATACAAAATTTAAAGATATGTTGGACATTCATATTTAGCTATGATATTCTTAGCTATGGCTAAAATATTTATGATCCATTTTCTTTAAAAATGTATACAAGTCGATCAAAGTACCATCATAGTATTACCACAATATTCCTTTTTGTTCGAGTTCATAATTAAATCATTAAATTGCAGATTCAAAACGATCAGGCAAGATAGAGCAAAGAACAAATATAAAATCTGTAAAAACACAAGAGAGAACAGAGCGCAATGTATTTAAGCCAATTTCATTAGAAACATAAGATTTCCGCGACAGATTTTAACATCAAATTTCAAAAAACCCCCAAAACATTCGACACTGAAGAAGCTGCCGAGGCAGCTACCATAACTGAACTTCCAGCAACTGAGGGAAAAACAAGTGCCACCGCCATCGTCACAATCAACAGAACTCGGGAAGCAGCAACAAAATTCACCATTTTCAATCACCTGCTCTTCTTCTTTTTCTTCTATTAGTTTGCTAGCCGGTTCAAAAACCAGTAGAACGATCCCTCATATATATATTCCCCAAAATGAAATCATGGAGCGCCTTCGTTCTCTGCTTTTACTCTGCTCTGTGGGAATCGAAGCATACTCTTGGAAATTGAAAGTAATTTCTTCTAAACTAATTAATTAGATTTATTTGATCGAGGTAATAATGAAGGAAAACCTCCTCCAATCCCTCCTAATTTCCTAATTTCCTACAATCTCCACCAAACGGGTGAAATTCCGAGAAGAACTTACGGCGGATTCAGCAGCTTTATGAGCCAAACTCTGAAGAATTCCAACTTTCTCCCTCATTAATTTCCCCTCTTCACTACCCAAAACTTTTCCCAACGCCTTCAAAACCCCATTCTTACTCACAACGCCTCCTTCTAAACAAACCCCAATTCCCCAAACATTTTCCACCGTTTTCAAGTTCATCCTCTGATCCCCCAGAAACGGCCGCCCAATCATCGGAACGCCTCCTCCAACGCTTTCCAACACCGAATTCCAACCGCCATGCGTCACAAACACTCCAACCGAAGAATGCATCAGTATCTGCACCTGAGGGGCCCATGAAACGATTTTTCCTTTACCTGTTTCGAGAAGCCCCTTTGACAAATTTTCCTCTGCATTTCCTCTAAACGACCATAGAAATGGAATCTCACTCTCCTGCAGGGCTTCTGCCAGCGCTGCGAGTTCGTGCGGCGGTGGTGATAGAAACCCGCCGAAGCTTATGTAGACTACAGAGTTGGGTGGGTGATTGTCGAGCCAGGGTAAGCAGCCATGGTCATCGGAGGAAGGCGGCGGCAGTAAGGGACCGATGTTGAGGTAATTACGGAGGGTTGAGTTTAGTTGGTTGTGTATTTTTGAGTCTATTTGTTCGAAAGAGTTTATGATAACAGAGGTGGCTTTTGGAAGGTGATGACCCATTTTGTGTAGCAAATTTGCGAAGGGTGAGTCTAGGCTGGGAGACAGGACTTCTTCAGGTAAGTCGGCTGCCTGCATTTCTGAGAATCCCGGCAAGAACTCCAGTGATTTCTCTCTTGATTCTGCCGCCAAATTCTTCTTGTTAATTCTTAATGTACTTAGAAGAAAATAAAAAACTTCTTATAGTAATTACTCTTAGGTTCGTCAGATCTATACAGTTCTGAACAAATTTTGGTTTCAAAAATCCTTTTTTCCCCTCCTCTATAAAGAGAAAACTGAAAATAAACGGTTCGTGTTGTTCATTTCCCCCCCAAATTTAATCATTCAATCCGTGAGCATACACGATACGTCCCATAATTTTTTTAAGTAGATAATTTTATTGTCAAAATTTTTTAAGGGGAGTTTGTTTTCTAAGCAGGTAGATAACCAAAATTTTTAAATGTCGAAAATTATAGGAATATATATATATATTTTTTTGGAGATGTTTAGGAATATTGAATAATTGTGTTTGTTTTTTTTAGTATTCTACCTTAAATTTACATAATATTATATGAATGCTCTTACGAGTATTCATTATTTTATAGAAAAATTTTCACATAGAAAAAAAATAACGTCAAACTATTTATAGAAAATAACAAAAAAAAAAAAAAATACTAGTAGACGTTGGACTTCTATCATTTCTATCACTGATTAGACCCTGATAGGTTTATTACAACTATCTAAAAAATATGTTGTTTTGTGTAAATAGTTTCTCTTGTTTTTTTATTTTTAAAAATTCTCCTAATTTATAATTAATTTGAACTTATATAACATATTTATTTATTTTTTTTTTTTTTTGTTAAAAATCACTTTTAGTCCCTAAACTTTGATAAAAGTAACAATTTAGTCTTCGACCTTTGGTTTGTAACGATTTAGTCCCTAAACTTTTAATTTTGTAACAATTTAGTCAAACTCTACTATGTAACAATTTAGTTCTCGTACTTTAAAATTTATAATGATTTAGTTCCTATCGTAGAAATTAATGTTAAGATTTAATGAGATTTTTTTGCATAAATAAATCGACAAACAAATTAAAAACTCAATATTTTTATATAATACAAAGTTTACATCATAAATTAATAAAAATTGGCATCTAATTTTGATGAATTTTTTTACGTTAAGGACTACATTGTTATAAATTTGAAAGTTCAAGGACCAAATTGTTACAAAATTGAAAGTATATGGACTAAATCGTTACAAACCAAAGTTTAAGGACTAAATTGTTACTTTTCTGAGAGTTTAGGAATCAAAAGTGTTTTTTAACCTTGTTTTTATTAGTTTAAATTTATTTTTAAATTAATATAATTTTATTGTTTTATTTATTGGGTTTTTCAACAAATTAATATATATTAATTTAAGATTTTTTTGTAAAATAAATATTAATTTAAATGTAAATTTGAATATTTTCTAAAAAAACATAATCAACATTATTTATTTTAATTATAAAGTGAAAACAAAGAAGGGTTATATTATATATACGAAAAAAAGAGGGTAAAAAAAGTAAAATGAAGATGCTCTCAACATGAGAATCTTGAAAATGCATGTTTCAAGAGGCCCTCCATAAGGACATCCTAGAATGCTCAAGAATCTTTAGATGCTCAAGTATCTTGTATTACCTCAAAACAAATATGGTAATTCAGATGTCCACTTCATGAAAATGTTAGATTTTCATTAAACAAATGACCCCTAATTCTTTACTTAAGAAAGACATGTATGTTTTTTGTTTTTTTGTTTTATTTAATCTAGTGAGTTCAGTAATGGATTTATAGTGTATCAAAAAATCATAAATAGATTAAAAGTAGAAGATTAAATTACAACGTTGGTCCATATGATTTGGGAAATATTAGATTTAGTCCCCATAATTTTAAAAGTTAGAATTTTGTCTTTATAGTTTCCATAAACTTAGCCCTTTCAATATTGTATTTAAGAGATCTTTAAAAATATTAAGGCGGGTGAAATATCATTTTGGTCCTCATACTTTCAAGTTTGTTTAATTGTCTTTGTACTTTCAATAAGTCTTAAATTTAGTCTCGATTTTTTCATCACATTTTATTTTTATTAGCATTTTCACTATAAATTTTGAAAGCATATTCACATAGTAAAGAAACTATTATAATTATTTAATCAATTTCGATAAAACTAACTTCAAGGGACTAAAATTGGACCTTGAAATTACAAAGATTGAAATAAAAACATAGACTAAAATTGAAAATTTTCAAGGTACGGTGACCAAAGCGAACTCCTTGAAATTGAAAAAAGTTTAGGAATATGCTAAACACTAGAGGAACTTATTGAAAATAAAATTAAAAGTTTAAGAATATTTAAACATTTTTAAAGTTTAAAAACCTATCCATTGACACAATATTACAATGATATAAACTTGAAACTTGTTTTTTTATAAAAAAGAAAAAGAAAAAGAAAAACCCTAGACACTATACCTCATAATATGAATAATATCTTTTTCAAATAGATTAAATTTTACGAAAACAACAAAATAAAAGGTGCAACTCCAATTCAAATATAATGTCATAAGTTAAAAAATAAAACTTATGAGTCAATTCTAGCATAATTTGGTAGGTAAGATACTAATTATCTTTTCAAATTTATCATCCTAGAAGCATAGTTTGATCTCTCAATTGTTTAATTTAATTTATTTTTTTTAATCTTTTCAGTTACGAATATTCATTTTATACAAATTCTTCTGTGTTGAAGTGTAATGTGTTGCCGATTACACAAATTCTTCATCGGCTTAATCTAAAGTTGAATTAATAAAACGATTAAAGAAAAAGGCAACATACCACAAGATTTGATATCGATACGTTCCCTGATGAGATCCGTGCAAAGATGCACGAGCAATGGGCGAGGCCCCGACGTCCAAAACGCCACCCACTCCACTTTCATTTCCTCTGCCATTTCTCCCACAAACCAATAAAACGCATCGCTAATCAAACACCCAATTTCCTCTCCCATCTCCCTCGCCGCCGTCTCCATCCCCTTCTTAAACCTCTCAGCCGCCCCCTCCAAGAACAACTCCATCACTTCCATCTGTTTTCCCGGTCCGAACACGTACCCCTCCGGCAACCCATCGCCGACGTCAAACCGCTTCACTCTGTCGTCCCCAATTGAACCCCTGCCCGAGAAAACGGAATCGTTGGATTTGGCTGTGCTGAGGAACGAGAATCGTACGTCTGGGGCGGCGTCTGAGAGTTTCTGTATAAGCCTGAGAAGGGGCCCCGCGTGAGTTCCGAAAGGGAATGCCAAAACGGCGACATGGTTTGTCGTTGGTTGGCGATTGAATGCCGACATTTGGCAGTGAGCAGAGGCTGCGTTTGGTTTAAATTTTACGGCTGTAGGGTTAAAGGGAGATTGAATTGGGAGAAATAGAGAGAAAAATGGGGTAGGTTTGTACCAATTGCAAAATTAAAGACGGTTGAAAATGGAGGAGCTAGCTTTCACACCGTCAACTTCGGGATTCATTCATTCATTTCTTCTTTAATTTCTTGCTTCCACTCTGGTTTTGTGAACTTATTCCGTTGTAACCTTTCTAGTTTCTATGTTCTAACAACCATAATGGGCCGACGACAAGCTGATAATTGCTGATGATCGGGCCCATTCCCCAAATGGGCTGGACTCAAATATTACAATGACCCATCATTTACCCTCGGTTTATAATTAAGAAAATTCAAAATATAATTTTAAATTCGATTTTTTATTTTTATTTTTATTTTTATTTTAATATCATTTTTTGTTTACTTTGATTTAGAAATTGAAAATTAAAATATATGACTACGTTAGCTAAAAAATTTAGCTTTAAATTCTTTGAAATTCCTCAAAATACGTAAAAACATGAAATTCATTTGAAATATGACCATTAAAATTTGAAATTCCTCCCAATCATGACCATCCAAACAGAATATTAATGAGCACCTAATAGCTGACTTTGCTTATTACATCTCAATATTAGTCTATATTTGTGTCCTATTGAAACTTTATATTTGAAAACTCAACATTCCAATGATTTGCAGAATTTTTTAAAATATTAAAGAATTGTCTGAGTCTTTAACTTCAGGTGGGTGGAGTGAGTTATTACAGCTCACTTCATATTTGAGGCTCCAATTATTATAGTTGATGTTTCCAACTATCATAACTCAAAATTAACTATGATATTACTATTTTAAATCCCTCTTTTTTATCTTGTTTTTTTTTTCTACCTATCTTCTCTCATATTCATTAATTAGACTAAATTATCATGTATTACAGACTAAAATAATATACATAAAAAATATAAACTATTATAACTTATAGACTATAATAACTACTAACTATAATATCCAACTCAACGTCTCCCCTAAAAGTTTATATCTTTTTTCTAATGCATGAATTATTAATATGAACATAATCTTTATTTATTCAATTTTTTGAGTTCAACCATATGTAAAATAGAATTCAAATCTTTAACTTAATGTTGAAAGATATATACTTTATACCAGTTAAATCATGCTTAGGTTGACAATCTAAATAATGATTGAAACTCCCTTTAACTACAATTAAAAAAAAAAAAAGCCTCATTGCATTGGATGATGTTTTGTGGTAGAAATTGTAGTTTTCTACTTGAAACAGCGAGTTATACTTTAGCTATTGAACTTAATATATATATATATATATATATATATATATAATTTTAAGACATTTTGTTTGGACAATAATTCATGAATATTATACATTTATTGAGTTGAAAAGTTAAGAAATGAAAAATGGAGCATATAGAAATTGAAATTATTTTAGTTAAAAAGAAAAGAAAAGAGTAGTTGAGAGTGAGAGTGCATCTCCACTAATTAAGGGAAGCCCATATGGCTGTCAATTGATGTGACGTATAAGAGCAGCGTGGATTTCGCCATTTATGGCGACCACCGTAGCAATTCACATTTGACTGCTTCTACTAATTTCTAAAAAAAACTATTAAATTAATCTATTTTACTTAGAGAAGAAAGAGAGAATTACTTAACAAATTAACATTTTATAATCAATGTATACTTTCAAAACCGACTCCTTGTGAATTTGATCATGACGTATTTTTTAAAGTGTCCATATATGACTAAAATTACTTTTCCTTTGTAATGTTTTGTTAAATAAGCCTGCATTTATCTAATTTCTTTACAAAAAATGGTTTTAAAATAAGTACTTTTACTTAGAAACATGTGTAAGGCATGTGGAACGTACTTAGTCTAATTTTTTTTAAAATTTAATCTACAAGACAATTAGATCCATACTTCTAAAATATTGATAATAACTAACTTTTTACTGTCTTTCTACATGTTTATTTCAAGTAAATATTAATATACTTCCAGAAACATTACTATATCTTCTTAAAGATTAAACCCACTCACTTTGTTGAAAAAGGGGAGGGGGGGCAACAGTTTTATGTAAAAGTACTTTTAGAATCTTAGCTAAGGTTTAAAAGTATTGTAGGTAAAGTTTCAAAAGCTAAAAGCTTTACTTTATATGACCCCTTGTTCCCATTTGGCATTTGCCACAAGAAAAAAACAAAATGGTTTGATAATCACCGTGACCTATATTTTAAGAACATGTTTAATTCTAAATATATATATATATATATATATATATAATATATATATATATATTATATATATATAGTATAGTATAGTATGTGAGAGCTCAATATACTTCTCATCCTAAGCGTATACTGATACGAAAATCCTAGCATATTGAAATTAGTGCATGTTTGGGAGTGATTTTGAAAGGTTTTAAATCACTTTTATCATGTTCAAAATCACTTCGAAACACGTCTTTAATCACTTAAAATTAATTTAATATTTTTAAATGTAATTCTCATCATCAAAATTGGTTTTGAATTATTAAAAACATATTATTTAAGAGTAATTTTGAAAACGACAAAAGTAATTTTAACTATTTTAAAATTACTACCGCACATACTTTTAATTTCTACTTAAACTTTAACATAGTTTTATATCTTGATTTTAATTACATAACAAGCTGTTTTTTTAAAATGACACAAGAGTATTTTAATAGTCTGAATTACAATGTAGTTAAAATGATAAAATTAAGTAAGAGTTTTTTTTTTTCTTTTAAAAAGAAAACGTCTTGGGTCATGTTGGTAAAACTATATGGCTAAGAAATTGTCACGTTACCATTCGATAATACTTTGATTTTTGATTTTTTATTTTTAAAAATTAAATCTATTTTCTCTCAACTTTTTATTGTAATTTTTATATTTTTAAGTAAAAAAATTGAATTATTAACCAAATTCTAAAAACAATAAGAAGTTTTAAAAAACTGTTTTTTTCTTTTTTTCTTTTTAAGTTTTCAAAACTTGACTTGATTTTCAGTAACATTAGTAGAAAGAGGACAACAAAGCCAAGAGACTTAGACGTGGAAGAGGAAACCTAATTTTGAAAAATAAAAATAAAATATCAAATAATTATCAAAATAGGCTTACATTATATCATTTTTAATTATATGTATTAAGACCTTAACGAATAAAGTATTGCCTTTGAAATTTAATTTTTATGTACAAACTATATTTCAAGTGTATCCCGTTTGACGAACCTCTCACAATGTTTATGGTTGGTTAATTTTTCAGTGTTTGGTCAAGATTTTAGAAAGTGATTTTACTCATGATTTTATATTAATATATATAAGAAAAAAAAAAACAAGTGGTTAGAAAAATGTTTAAAATAGAAAAAGTCAGAAAGATATTTAACTATTTTTTTCAAAACGCTTATATAATAAAATTCCCATATACTAAACGTAAACATTTATGAGTTGGCAAAGAGAAGCATTAATTTGTGAACAGTGACGTATCAGATTGAGTTTACTAATTTAAAAATGAGCAGATTTTTGGTAGATGTAGCATCTTATTTTAATATTAATGCATAATGATTGAAATAGAACATCAGAAAGAACAGAGTTTTATTTTGATAATCATGATTTGATGGGCACACTTTTCACAGCCAAATGTGCTTTCTTTATGTTCAATCAATGACACACACTCTAATTACTTTCTAAAATGTTTCATTTTTCTCCATCATATCATCTCAATTGCCCATTTCATATACCTAACCTAACTTTTAATTTTTAGAATTAAGTTTTTCTTTTAAATTTAAATTATGAAGTAATAATTATATTAGTTCAAACTCAGAACAATTATAACACAATGTGCAATTTATAATTTTATTAATTAAATACCTAATATTTCATAGGGGAATGAATTTTGATTTTCAATTAAAAGTTTCTTTACAAGTCGTTGAAGCATCAATTTTAATCGTACATTTTGTTAATCTGACATTTAAAGAAGTCTACACATGTATAAGAATTATATTGATGTATAGACGATTTTCAAAGAAGAAATACAATACAAGGTCTAAAATGATTCACTTATGACAATTTAAGAATTTAATTAAATAATTATAAGTTTCACACTATATTTTTCAAATGAAATTTAAAGAGGGATATACTCACAAAAGTTAAGTTTAGATTGATCATTGTAATTGTGTTGGTATAACTTTTATCAATGAATTGCACGTAAAGAGAAATAAAAAATATTGTAATGGATAAAATTATTCACTCAAGATCTTAATTGCTACAACCTCCAAAACTTAAGGTATAAATTGATCTTTTTTTCCATCAATTTGATTATAATCTATCAACTCTAGTGTTTATTTGATTACTATAATTGTTTTCACTTTATATACCTATGATCATTTTCTTCCTTAACTAATGTGGAAATTCTTTATTTGCACCTAACAATCTTCCCCTCAAGCAAAGTACCACATTGAGTCTCTCCTCATTCGTCCACTCACAATCCCATGTGAGAGGCTCAAAGAGCAACGCTGGATAAAGCACAAACCATATATCATTTTATGGAATATAATGTAGTTAATGTTGACCCACTGGTCGCACCCTTAATTAATCTCCTCTCCTCAAACAAAAATATACTCTTCCTACTAGTCTACCCGACTTGATAGGTCTACTCTCTTCATCCAAATACACATGATTTGATAAAGCTCTATTTGCTTGTCACATCTCAAGCACTTTTTGTCAGATCTGAAGATCCATCTATAGGACTCACTATACTTTTTTGTTCGAAATCGTTGCAGATCTTGCCCGCACATCTAGGTTTACACCATGACTATAATACCAATTGATAAAGACAACAAAATCTCCACTTATCCTCACAAATGGTATGATATTGTCTACTTTGGACATAAATCCTCGTAACTTTGCTTTTGGAACCACCCAAAATGTCTCATACCATTGGAAATAATTATCCTCACTTATATACCTCTAATCATTTCTATCCTAACTAATGTGTGTGACTTTATTTGCACCTAAGCATTCATAATTACTACCTTTTTAAACTTTAAAGTTAAAAATTTTGTTTCTAAAAGAAAAAAACTCATAACTTTCTCTCTCTCTTTAATTGTGCACTCCTTTGCTAGCTAGTTGTCGAAAAGTTGACAATGAGATTACAATATTCTTTTTAGTTAGTGCAGACTAAAATTCCTCCCCCATGTTGGACTAAGATAGATGTTGATATCAAATTTTGGTACTGAATTTGTAATGTTTGAGAGGAATCGAACGATCGCCCTGTATAATAGAGAACCTCGCATCGGTGTGGTGCTTGATTATCAACACTCCGACGGTCAAGTTAGTAATGATTTAGAGAGAGCTAGAGAATAGAGAATTTGAGATGTTTTTCAACATATGTCAAATGTCACGAGCCCTCTAGGTTATATAAAAATAGGTTTTGTAAAGATCATTCACTAATTAACTTCTTGAGTCATTAATCAAACCGTTACTAACCGTTATCAATTGTTGGATTTATTTCACTAATGACCCAAGCATATACAAAAGTAAAACGCTTAGACATAATCATTACCTTAAGGTCAACCTCCTCAAGCTTAATTTATGGCCACCTCTATGGGTTGGGCTCCATATACTTAAGCATTATTTTCCTCTCGAGAGTCGGCCTTCATGAAGTCTACATAGACTTAACCTCTTTGATCTTCTTTACTTCCATGGCCGATCCTAGGAGTCGGTCTCTACGATTCTTGCTAATCTTAAGACAGTAATAGATATCTTTAGCTCATATGGGCTCAACCACCATACTTAGCTAAATAAAGCATTTCTCTTAGATGATCTCTTGGGTCATCCTTTTCTAGCTAAATACTTAGCCATATTTTTTCCTCGCAACAATAGGCATTAAAAACCCAGACACAAAAATGAGGCAAACATACAAAATTTAAGTTTTGTTGGATAATTATTTAGTTTTTAAAAATTAAGCTTATTTTCTCTCTCAATTTTTTAAAATAGTTTTATTTTATTTTTTTGGGTAAAAGAATTGAATTATTAGTTATCTAAGATCAAAAATACGTTTTTAAAAGCTACATTTTTTAATTTTCGAAACTTGCCTTTGACTTTGAAAATATTGATACAAATAATATAATAAAACAAAAAATTTAGAGATAGAGGAGGTGTCTGTAAGTCTAATTTTTAAAAACTAAAAATTAAATTATTACCAAATAAGACCCTCAACAAGTAAAACTAAAAAATCGAAAGCTGAGAAACTAATAATGGGTTGATAACCATTTATTTTTTTAAAAGAATTATGTCAATTCTCCTTGATTCTTAGATATATTTTGACTATTCTTGTAAACAAATAATACGTAAATTCTTAAATAGTTTTTCTTTTCTTTTTTAAATATTAAAAGCAACTTTCTTTTTTTTAAAAAAAAAATTGGCTTAAATTTTAAAAACAATATTATAAAAATGTAGACGACAAAAGCAAAATATATATAAGGGAGTTTTAAAAATAGAAAAATAAGAGAAACTATTTAAACAAAATAACAAAATTTTTAGATAGTTGTGATAGACGCGGATAGAAGTCTATTAGGGTCTATTAGATAGTTGTGATAGACGCGGATAGATGCTGATAGAAGTTTATCTGTATTTTTTTGTAAATAGTTTGACATTTCATTTAGCCGTAAAAATTTATCATATATATAAAGCTAAATTTATTTAAAAAAAAAGAAAAGAAATGATTAGGTGTCTGCACTTAATTCTATGCTTTTCTTTCCTTCACACATAAAATTAATATATATATATATATATATATATATATATATATATATATATATATTTTAAAAATACTATGTACATATGATAATTTTTTTATTAGATAACTTTTGGATTGTACAAAAATAAATGCAACGCACACACCATCTAAATTTTTGTTGAAAAGTAAAATGATGATTAAATGAACCTAAAGGGAACATACCAGCTTAAAAGTTAGCTAGAGATGAAGATAAAACTGAAATCTGAATTTTGAAAAGGGTCAATAATTTGATGTTGAATAAATAATGTTACATGAATGAGGAGGAAAAAGATAATCAATAATATAATGTAATTAGAAAAAAGAAAAAAAAGAAAAAAAAGAGAGTGGTAATCATTATCGAACATGGGTGCCACCCCATAGTTGACACACAACTTTCCTTTATCCAACTACTCGACTCCAATACCATTCCTTTATAAATATCATCACCTTCCTCAAAATAAATTAAAAAAAAAAAGAAAAAAAAAGCTGCCCAATCAAATCGAGCTCTCCAAGAGCTCAATTTGAAGGAGGAGAAAAAAAAATAAAAAAAATAAAAAAATGCATGCATATCTTCTCATCCCCATCGCCATTTTCATCCTCCTAAGCTCCGCCGGCCACGCCGCCGCAGCTCCCTTGAGGTCCGACATAGTTTTGCAAAAGCAATTCCTCGGCCCTCACAATGCCGCCAGATACGCCCTCCGATTGGCCCCTTTAGTTTGGGACAACAAATTGGCTCGCTACGCACAGTCCTACGCCAACAAGCGGCGGGGAGATTGCGCCCTCCGCCACTCCGGCGGACCTTACGGCGAAAACATCTTCTGGGGTAGCGGCAATGCGTGGACTCCAGCTCAAGCCGTCGGAGATTGGGTGTCGGAACGGAAATGGTACAGCTATTGGGCAAATTCTTGCGTGGAAGGTGAACTATGTGGTCACTATACTCAGATTGTGTGGCGGTCGACACGGCGGATTGGATGCGCCAGAGTCATATGCAACGACGGTAAAGGCGTGTTTATCACTTGCAACTATGACCCTCCTGGTAATTACATTGGGATGAGACCTTACTAAAATTAATCTCTTTCATTATTAAAAAAAAAAGGCATTATTAATTATATTTATTTTTAAGGGATTTGGAGTTTGTATATTATTATTTGGAGTGAAATGGAAAAAATTGTTTGTAAAAGTTATGTTGTTCATGTCATTGTCATATTTCACATGTAATTGATTGATTTTATGTGCTGTATCCCCTAAAATATATGTATATTTTTTTTCCTGTCCTATTCAAGGAGTGGTGTATATTTCCATACCCCTCCAAATAAATTATTTTACATTAATTATATATACTCCTTTTTGTTTATGGATTAAAATGCTTCTCACGGAGATTTTTTTTTTCTTTTTCCATTGTCGTCTTCAAATAATTATTGTTGTGCTGATTTTTTTTTTCAATTTGTTTTATTTTTATATTGTGGACATGAGAGTACGAAAAAGTAAAATAGTTCATTTCTAGCTTTATTTTTCTGTTGAAATTGTGACAGGTTAAAACTAGCTCAATGAGGGGTAATTTTTTTTAATCTCCGACTTTAATAGAGATTAGTACATTTTAATTACCTCTTAAATTTGATAAAAGTTACTAAAGAATGCATGCTAATTATTAATTAGAGCTAAATTGAATTCACTTAGTTCTTAAATTAATTAGGTGAACATATATTATCGACTTATCTTAATTATCTTACAACTTTTAAATTGCTAAATAGTTAAGAAATAAGAAAATTTTCACAGATGGAAAAAATGTCAAACTATTTACAGAAAATAGCAAAAACAATACTTATAGATATTGATAGCTTCTATCAATATCTACCAGTGATAAACTTCTATCATGTCTATCACTAATAATCTTGATAGACTTCTATCAGCGCCTATCACAATTATCTAAACTTTTGTTATTTTGAGTAAATAATTTCCCTTATTTTTGTATTTTTAAAAATTTTCTTACGAAATATAAACGGTCAACGACAATGGATATTAAATTTTATTTTTCTTAAAAAAAAAACTAAAATTTATTTTCAATAATACTTGAATATGCCACTATTAATTGGGTGTGTGTTTTTAAAGAATAGGATGTAGTCTATAATTTAGTTAATTATAGTGGTTAATTTAAAATTAATTACTTATTTATTATTTTTTCTGACAATATATGAGGTGACCCATAATTGGGCCTCAAATTTCGAAGTTGATAATTCAAATTTATATTAGTCGAGTTATGCTCAGGTTGACATCAATTATTTATTTAATTAGATATTTGTTTGTAAGGCACTAAATAGTCACTCTATTTCAAGATTGTATCTTTAAAAATTATTTTGAAATAGAACTTTGTTGTTATAGAGAGTCCTTCAATTTTAAAAATGAATTTTCTTATTTGACCTGTTCAAATCTACTTCATCACGATCTATCAAAATTATTTATTTATTATATATGAAAATAAACAATTCAATATTCCAAATAGTCATAGACATTGGATACAATAAATTAAATATGAGAAAAAAAAGTGCAAATGATCTAATAATAGATATTCAATAAATTCTAGAAGATCACATGACAAAGTTCTTCTAAAAGGACAAGTCAAATTGCAATCTTATTATAAATTTGCTTCATAGGCAATAATTGTGTATAATGAAATAGGTTGTGTGCTACATATATATATATATATAGTCGATGATTGAGATCGGAAAAATTCAATTGATTTTGAGTCTAGAGCATAGTTATATATTTGTTGCAAAAAATAAACAAATGTGGAAGAATATAATCTGATAAAAATCATAGGTTAAAAATGATAATTGAATCAAATAAAGACTATAATAGAATTACGCCGAGCAGGGGAGCAGTGGAGGTAGAATTATGAGCGTTTAGACAGTCAGAAATTCTGAACGTGGAAACATGCATTTGTCGCCGCTCATTTAAATTCCCAACTAAATTTAGGCCTATGCTGTGGGCTCCACAAACCATTCAGATTCTTTTTCAGATGGGCTTTTATTGGGTCCAACTCTCACTAAAATTCAGGCCCATCTCAATAATAGACACTCCAATTACTTCAACCACGATGAAAATATTGATGGTATGTCGATATATCCGGTTTAATATTGATATTAAATATCTATGAATATTTTCAACATCTTTTATTAATGTTTGTAATACATAAAAATATCACCTATTTAATTTAAAATGAACATGAATATTAATAATAATATTTATAATTTAATTTGGGAGTAAAAACAACTTAATTATTAATCTAAATAAATTTTATAAAATTTGCGATTTACAGAAATATCTGCCGATATTGATATTTTGTCGATATATCCGTAAAATTGCAATGTCGATATCAATATCGACATCGATAGTTTAATCCTTACTTCAACTATCTTAATTTTTTTTTTTCTAATTCAATGATTATGAAAGTGAAAAATTCGAACTATTGATCTTTAAAATGATAATTGACAAATTATCTACTTTGAATTAATATTTATGTCTATATTAGAAAACATAAAATTTTAAATTATCAAACATCAACCTGAAGTTAGTAGAGTGAGTTATAATAGTCCACTTCATGTATGGGGTACCAATTATAATAGTTGGAAACACCAATTATTATAACTTACAATTACCTACAATATTACTATTTCAAATCCCTATTTATTATAATATTAACTATTTTCTATCTAAACTAAAATATTTTGCACTCCAAATACAGACTATTATAACTTATACTGAAATAATCTACACTCAAAATACAGACAATTGTAACTCAGAGACTATAATAACCAACTCAGCTTTTTATACACCCTCTAATAAGTATTAACCTTTAAGCCATTTTAAGGTATTAAAATTGTCAATCTAAACATTCGATGGACAAAAGATATCAACTATCATATTTAAGATTGATGGTTTGATCTCATCATATAATTGTTGAAGAACGGAGTTGTTCTTTTTTCAGTGAGTGGTAAAAGAAAATCCATCATTGAAAAAAGTTCAATTTTCTAGCTCTTGTGGAATATAAATGATTTATTTCATTATTGTTAAGGTAAATGATTAAATACACTTCCAAAAATAAAAAGGGTAAATGTTTAAATAATTGTAGGGACGTTAATGAATGCTAGTTTTGACTAAGTCCATCCCTTCTTGAGTTGATCAATGATTGATTAAACCACCTAACATAATTACAATTTTGTTTTCAACACCAAAAGTATATAAGAATATTGCAAGAATCCAACTGTCCTTTTTTCTTTTTACCTTCTTGAATTTTATAATATTTAATAATATGTCAGGTAATTAAACTATTTCATAGAGATAAGGATAACCCATGTGACCATACATTATAATAATACATAAAGCACACAAAATTATAAATATTAGTTCACCTAATTTATTTCATATTAGTTTCTATCTATGACACATTCATTAGATAGGTAATTTTTAACACTACAAGTCAATAAGAACATCATATTTACAAACGTGTAAAGTATTTTGACAAAGAGTAATATTTGCCACTACACAAATCAATAAGATATCCAACTCTCACTTCTTTATGTATGTACTGCATTAATTCTTAGTGCCACAAAAAAATTAGTGGGGTCTATTTATCTATTAAATGCAATAAAAGTAGATCAATAATAATACAATAATACATAACAAAAGTCAGTAGGATATTCTATTGACTCATGTGTAACAAGTATTATTATTTGTCGGAGTATAATTCATTCCCATTTTTTTAAAGACAAATTGTAAAATCTATGAAATTAGATACAATTATATCCTTAAATTTTTAATTATAAATTTTAGAATTTTGAGAGTTTAATTTTTATAATTGAAAGTTTGGGATATAATTAGAAACATTACCGTACTTAAGGATGGTTTTGTAATTTGTCTTTTTAAAAAAGAAATTTGTGGGAAATGACAATAGTGACCTTTAGTAGGGTCGCTCGCCCACATAGTTACCAGGGGGATCATAGTTACAAGTCATGAAGATATCCCCATTGTCACAAACGACACGAGCGCAGCCGATCCTTTGCGTATTTCTCCAAACGATCTGTGTGTAATGGCCGCACATTTGGCCAGACTCGCAGCTGTTGGTGGCGTAAGTGTAGTACTTGACTTCGCTAGCCCACGCAGTCACCGCATCCACTGGTCTCCACGCCGATCCACTCCCCCAAAATATGTTCTCTCCCAGCTTGAAATCGTCTTCAGGGAAAGAATGTTGAAGTTTACAATCCCCTTTCCTCTGCCCTGCCCACCACCTGGCATACTTCTCCAACTGAAAATTCCATGCCAATGGCAACTCAAACTTGGCCGCTCGAACCAGATTGTGCGCGAATAGAAACTCTATTGACTCGCTAATGCAGCCCCAGCAGAGTTGCTTCGACATTCTGTACATGGTTTCGTTGTCCACCTGTTTTTGCTTGTTTATTTGCACTTGCACACCAGGTGTTTGAGAAATGTTGTGAGAGAGTACTTGGGGCGTAAAGACGATCGCTAGAAATAGAAACAGAGCTAGTTGCAGCTGCTTATTCATTGTGATTATTGTTGTTGGTGTGGAGGTTGAATGTGAGTTGTGGCTGGTGATTATTGTTGCTTGATTCTTCATATATACACTATGAGTGTGGAGATATGTACCAATGGAGGAGCCAGTGGGGCCACGGAACGTGTGGTTTGTGGGTTGGTTCGTCCCTGTGGTTGGGTTTTGGTTTTTGCATGGCGATTCACGATCTCACAAGCACACACATGTATATAATATATATGGGCAATGGAGTATAATGGCGTCTCGTGAATTAGGCTATGTGGTGCTCGTGATTCTCTCTTGTTTTTTAATGAGGACAAGATGCCATTACAGCGCATTCTAGAACATATAACGTGGCAGAATTTTTGTGGTTAAAATTTCTATTAATTCCTTTTGGGTTAAAGTACACTCGAGTCTATGGAGTTGCTATGGTAAGTGAATCACTGATGTAACCATTGAAATAAAAGTTATCTAACACACGAACACATGGTATTACAATAATGTTAACAATACGTCAAAGATAAACATACAAAAAATACAGTAAGAATCGAACACAGAGTTTGATAATCCAATTCTATATAATATCACCTACGTCTGAGGAACAGTGTGTCCATGGAAAAGATATTTTCACTAATATAAAGTGAAATGATTACAACGTTATACTTATCTGTAAATGAATGACAATTATAGTGATACACACATAGCTTGGCTTAGCCTATGCCACTTACGCTTCCCCAAGTGTGAGACTCACTCTCAATAAAACTTGGGCTCCCTTTGAGTGTGAGAATATTAGTGAACAATTACTTAGGCTCTCCAAGTGTGAGATTCTCTCTTAATGAACCTTAGGTTCCCTTTAAGTGTGAGGTTCTCTATCACCAAGAACTTTTATCTTCCCACCTCTAAATGAAGACCACTCCACTTGATGAACTTAGGCTCCCCTATGTTTGAGAATCCATTCTCAAATAGCAAATAAAACTTCAAGACGATTTAAAGAAAACCCCTCAAGATCTACAATTCTTCTTGCTTCACAACCACTAAGATTGACACACACCTGTAGTTTACGGCAAACACACAAGACAATGACACGATAATTCTCCAAAGCGGCCATAAAATGAACAAAACCACACACACACAACTTTGAGAAGATTTTCAAGGAAAGAATAAATCATCTTTACTGGAAAAAGTAGTAGGCAACTGCGAAATTTGCAGAATATTACTGACAGATAAGGAAAAAATATTATGCAGAATTTGGTGCCTTTCACGTTACAATGTCCTAGCATGTTACGAGACATGTCGCGGAGGATAGGAAGATACATCAACAAATATGCACTACACATATCAACATATAAGAAACCAATCTCAGAACAAAATTAACACATGTTATAGAAATATATACTAAAAACAATCAATTATACTGTAGTAACACACTCCCAACAACAATTAATCTAAAAGTATTTTTTTTTATATTATAAGTTTTGTATAATATACTAATTATTTTTAATATTATATCATTTATAATATACTATATATTATACATGTTTTTAAGAAATATGAAAGAGTTCTTCGAAAAAAAAAAGAAACAAAAAAAAAAAAATGAAATAGGATATTTATCAAAGTTTTTATTTTCTTTTATAATAAAATTTTGAATTTTAATTAAAATCTAGAATATTGAAACATAAAAGGTTTGGATTCTAGAATACAAAAATATATTCACTAAATCAGTTTAATTGATTGAACCTGTAAATAAAAAGCAGTATTTAAATTACATACCAAACATGCCTTTATTTTGTTTGTCCTGTGTCTAAAAAACCTTGAAAATATATATATATATATAAGGCTAATAAGTTATTATACATAATAGATCCAAATAAGTTTTGAAATTTAAATTTGGTATCTAATAGAATGTTTTTGATCAATCATACATTTTAAAAAGTTTATTGATGTACTATACAATATCTTGAATCTTTCAATTTTGTATGTAATTAGGTTCGTGAATTATATGAAATAACTAATAAATTAAGAACTTATTAGATTCAAAACTGTAAATCTAGGGACTTAAATTATTAGACAAAGCTTCTAAACCTATTACATAGAAATTGAACGTTTTAAAAAGCATATTAGACTTTTTTTTTTTTTTTTTTTTTTTTTTTTTTTTTTTTTTTTTTTTTTTTTAACTTAAGCATTCATTAAAACTAATTTTAACAGAACATATGGACAATAGATTCATAAAGGTTCAATATTTACACCTGAATAAAGTTAAATAACCAACATACAGTTCATAAGGATTCAATAAATTTATCTGAGAGCAAATTTTAATAATTGTAGAACCCAAAACCTTATATTTAAAAGGCTTATTATTATTTTATTTTTTAAAGATTATATTTAAAAGGCTTTTGTTGAGTTGATTGGTATTTTATAGCCATATAATTAATTTTGGACATCTCCTTATCCATATAGAATTAGATTATATTAATATTTCTGTAAAAATTGACTTGACAATAAAAGTGCCCCCTTTTTGCTTTTGAATAATTCAAAGTACTATATGCCAATTTATCGTTTATGAAAATCAGTATCTTTTAATAAATGTGTTCATTATTGGATAGCACCAAAGGACTATTATAAAGTTTTAGTCCAAAATTTTTCTGAAAATGAAGAAACAAGGAAAAGTCTAAAAAAACCTTTGAATTTTAGAAAAATAGTAGAAGTTTTATAACCAAGCAACTTAGATTAGCGGCACTAGTGATAATGTCCCTATAGATGAGAATGATCCTTAACATCATATTTGAAGATTCTAATATCACGCTCCAACCAAAAGAGCTAAAGTTTAAGTTGAAGTTTCATATTAATCCTATATAATAAGAAAACAATTTTATTATTTATTTATGATACTGAATTATTCATATGTGGGGAGAGATCAAACTTTGAGAAATATAAAATAAATTGCATTATTTACCATCTATGTTGGGATTGGGCCAATACTTAGATATTAACAAACTCTTGCAACATATATATATAAACACACAAAGACAGTTGGCTTCGACTTTCAAGAGAAGATTAAAGAAAACTTTGGGCAGAAAATCATTTGTGTGGTCACTTACACTTTGTTCATTTCTTAAAAAAAAAAAAAAAGGTTGCATCACATGGCATAGTTGCTTATATTTTAAAAAGGTTTTGCCACGCTGTTTGCATAAAAGTAAGAGAAATTTTTACAAGTAGAAAAAATGTCAAACTATTTACAGAAAATAACAAAAAAAACTAGAAATTGATAGACTTCTATCAGTATCTATCAGTGATAGACTTCTATCATTTCTATCACTGATAGACTTTGATAGACTTCTATCGGCGTCTATCACAACTATATAAAAATTTTGTTATTTTGTGTAAATAGTTTTCCTTATTTTTCTATTTTTAAGATTTTTCCTAAAAGTAAAAAGTTGTCAGAGAAAAAAAAGAAAAAAAAAATTTAATAGTTGGTGTTATTAGTTAAACATGGTTCTATATTAAAATTTAATTTGCAAGAAGGGGAATATCCCATGTATTTTATAAATATTGCGAGGTCTTTTAATTTTTTTCAATGTTGGATTCTCAACATGCTCTCTCAAAATGGTGACTCTTTGGGTTCACCATTCTCAAATTTGTACCCAATTTTTGTTTTTAAACAACTGAATATCCGTTCAGACTTCAAGAGCTATAATACCATATTAGATAAGTTGACAATAAGATAGACAATTCATATATCATATAAATATTGTGAGGACTATTGATTTTTTCAATGTGAGTTCCTCTCTTGAAATTCATTATAGGATCATTGAATATTTTATTAATCTCTCTTAATAAATATTGGCCAATGCTATTACAAGTATTTACAAATAAAATCTACTAACACGAATCTGTTTTGAAAGAATCTTTTTTTTTTTCAAATGACTTTCTTGGGATAAAAAAAGGGAAGTAACTTCTTGTCGATCAAACGAGTTCTTTTGTGAAGTAATGACTGAAACAACGGAATCATATTCAACTCCCAAACCAGAAAGTATATGTAAAATGTGATCTTCAATTGAAATAGATTTACTTGAGACATTTAATCGATCAACTAGCCCTTTTAATTTTAAGTAGATAGTCTTTGATGGACAAACCTCATTTTTGAAAATTTTGTAGTTCTAGTTTGATGCACATCATTTTGGCCAAATTCTTTGATGCGAACATTCTTCAAGATTTTTCCAGATCTCTCTTAAGGTAGTGCAGTAGAAGAAAATCATCAAGAATTTCTTCATTTATAGAACCCAGTAGTCAATAAAAAATCAAACAATCTTGTCTTCTCCATTGATTATATGTTGGGTTTTCTTTCTCAATATTAACATTATTATTTTGAATAGTCTTCACGATTTTATTTTGTATCGATTTTTTTCCATAAATGTGATCTTCAAGTCTATTTCCTTCTAGAGCTTACCATCTCCATAAAAGGAAATTTGCATTACTGCTCTAATACCATTTTAAAATTTAGTATAGGATCACTAAATATTTCATTAATCTCTCTCAATAAATATTCGCCAGTGCTATTACAAGTATTTACTATTGTGCTAAGTGAGCTATCTTAACATCCTCAACAAGTCTTAGTGCTAATTTATTTTTGTCAGTTAGATAATATTAATCTTATATATAATTTGAGACAATTTAAAATTGTCTTTTAATTGGCTGAAATAGGAGTAAAGGATCGATTCCTCATTTATGGATGGATAGAATGATTTTTCAACAAATTTTTTTTTTGTTTATTCTGGAAATTCAAAATCTAGCATATAATCAGTTTTTAAATATATATCTGAAATAAATATAATTGTTTAATATATTTGGGTGTCAAACGTACTCAAGAATCTATATCTTAATGGGTGATTCTTCACGTTTTTAATAAACAAACATTAATTGTTACATTAACTTTTTAAATAATTATATAGTTTTCTTTTTTGTGTGTAAAATGATAGACCTTTGAAAGAAGCAAATTCCTGTCATGTTACCAAATCTCTACCTTTCTTTTCAGGGAAAGTTTGCATATATTCCATATTTGTATTCCTCCACTAGTTATTGTTTCCTTGAAATGTGTTACATGTTGCATGTTTTAGAGTAGAGATTTTTCGAAATGATTTTATGAAAAAAGTGAGCATATGGTATATAATTGACATATTACTCTTCTTTTTTAAGTTGTAATTTAAAATGTCAAAATGAGCATAGCTCAATCACTCTCAAAGGTTCGATATCTCCACTCTACAAATTATAAAAAAAAAAAAAAAAAATAAAGTTAAAGTTTAAATCTCCCTACTCCATTTTTTGTATTTAATTTTTTTTTTATTGGTATATTACTATAACCATTACTAATGCTAATATATTTTTTTTGGAGAATTTTTTAAAAATAGAAAAATAAGGAAAACTATTTACACAAAATAGCAAAATTTTTAGATGGTTGTGATAGACGCGGATAAAAGTCTATTAAGATCTATCAGTGATAGAAATAATAGAAGTTTATCACTAATAGATATGCTGATAGAAATCTATCAATGTCTATTGGTATTTTTTTTATTTGTGATTTTTTTTTTGCTTTATTATCTATATTTTTAAAGACATTTTAAAATCAAGTTGATTTAGAAAACTAAAAAGAATGGTTCTAAAAAAAATCTGCGATTAATAGACTTTGTTATATTTAATTTTTTTTTTAAAATGTTACTATATACTTAATTAAAAATTCTTAAAATTGCTACTTATTATAATTACTCAACAAAATAATTATGAAAGGAAGGTCATAGAAATTCGTTAAAGGTTTGAGTTTTATTCTATGAGATTCCCTATTATCATTTCATCCCATCTCATGCCATGAACTTTTTTTATAATCAACTTTTTTTTTTACATTCACCCACGGTAAAGAGCTAAATTTTAAAATATTAATATAAGACTAAATTGAAAACTGTATCTATGGAAAAGAAACCTAAAAAAAAATAAAAATCAAACACTACAAATCTAAAATATAGTTGGGAGAATTGCAAGTGTAGAGACTAAAATAAACCAAACTATAGAAATGGTTAATGGCGAATTCTAGCCAAAGTAAATTCTCTGACTTTTACGTACCACCAACGGTAAATTTGTTTTCTAGAAAAGAGATTATATGTAAAATAATTAAAATCATATATACAGGTGAGATGCTACCGCAAAAATTTTGACGCTTAAGTTAATTTTTAGGGAGAAGATCAACTTACTATCATAGTCTATATATAATAGGGCTTAAGTTAATTTTTAGGGAGAAGATCAACTTACTATCATAGTCTATATATAATAGGACTAAATCTAGAATTTCTGATGGGCAAAATCAAGATGTAGCCTTATGATGTGTAGTCGTGCAGAGAATAAATGGTCATTGGTCCTTAGTACAAGTGCACACTGTCAACAAATAATAATAGAAAATACTTCAAGTATCAAACCCAAGGGAACAAATGTAACAAAAGTTCTATTAGTGAACAAGATTTTCATTAAAAATGCAATTGTAAGGTAACTGACAAAATAATAGACGGGAGATGGTGAGGAAGCACTCAAATATGTGCTTACCCTTTTGTTAGAGAATATTACCTTAATTTTATGTAATTGCAATTTTGACTCAAACTTACACATGGCAAATTGAATTAATACTTATGCGACTTTCTATGAAGTATCTTTAGGAGTCTTAAGCCATTAAACTTATATGTCTCTAGTTAATGTGAACTTAGGTCAATAAAAACATAATCCAAGGTTCTAAAGAGTTTTGCCCTAAGTATAGGGTAAAAACAAAGGCTTATGTCTAAGCTCTTTTTCTAGATTGCTTTTATGAAAAGCAAGTTTGATTAATGATGAAAATAAACTCAATAAAATTAACATATCACGCGAAAAAGCTCATGTTAAAAGAAAACAAAACAATAAAGAAGGTGCAAAACATAATAAAAGTAATGACAAAAATACAAAAATAATAATAACGAAAAACTTGCATTAAACTAAAGTACAAAACTTGAAATCAAATGAAACTAGTCAACTGACTATAAAAAAGATGAAGAAAAGTACAAAATAAATAAACTTAAACAGTGCTGAAATTTAATTAAAAAAGTGCGTAAAACTAGAAAATACAATTTAAATTATAATATATCTAAGTCGAAAAGAAATTTACTACTATCTTTCCTCAATCAACTCAATTTAACCTTTGCCAAGGAGAGTTAGATCTTAACACCCTAAATCTGTCGAAAATAGTGGATTGAATAAGATGGCGACAATAACTTTTGGTAAGTGCAGAAAAATAAAAGAAAAAAAGCTTTGCCTGAATGGAGAAGAAGAGTGTGTTGGTGGTTGCTTGAATTCTAGACTTCATACCATATTTATAGCATCCAAAGTAGGATTTCTTCATGGTTTTTTTTTTGGCTTAAAATTGTTGAGAATTTGGGCTGAAATCTATTGGACAGATCCTTTCCAAAACTGCCAAAATTTGATATTCTTTTTGAAAAATCTACACAATTGTCCTAAATTGCAATTGCATAAAAACTGCAATTCTGGAAATTTTACCAATATCTTTAAAAAAAACAAAGAAATTATAAGGAAAAGTTAAAAAAAAAAAAAAAAATCAAAAGATCAAGGATATTTGACATGCTCATACGAGTTATTTTCAATTTCACAAAGATTATTTCTCAATTTAAGCTAAAAATGTGTCACAACAATACAATAACTTAGGTTTTTTTAGAGCTAAGTGTAATAAATGGAACTTATAAAAAATTTCCAAATTTCCAAATAGCTTATACAAAAAAAAAGTTATTTTAATTAATATTTCCATTTTCCATTTTATATTTTTATCATTTTCTAGCACCTATAAATATCCATCATATTCCATTTCCACTTTCTTCATACTTCAATTCCAATCCTCTCAAGTTATCTCCAAATCTCACAAATTCTCTCTCATACTATAAATTCTCTCAAAGTTATTTCTTAAATTAAGTGTTTTAGCTCTTCTAATTTACTTTAATTTTTAATATTTAACTTAGAGTTAAAGATTATTATCTTTTTGATATTAGACATGTACATATTTATTAAACAATTTATAATTATTTTGTATCAAATATTTCACGTGTCATTTAATTTTGTAATTAATTACTTATATTATAACGATTTTTTTCGATATCGATATTTTCATAAAATTGAAACTTCAATATTTACCTTTCGAATCTTGTATATATGAGCTCGAGAGAACTAATAGCTAATTTGACTTTTTTTTTTTTTTTTTTAGAGGGAAAGAATTAGACATTTTGTAGACAAATTATCCCAAATCACCTTAAATTCAAAATTCATTAAAAAATCTCTTTAGTTATCATCCTATCATTGTTGTCCTATTTTTGGCCATTTTTCAAATGATTAGTGGGAGGCCAATTAAAGGAGTTTGAAAATGAAAATTAAAAAAGAGAAAAAAAAAAGCGTAGGTAGGCGCCGCCGCGCCGGAAAGATGAAAGGAAAAATTGGAAATAAAAAAGCGTAGCACGTGGGAATAGACTCGCATTTCATTCAGAAATCAAACTATTCCTACCTTTCCGTCTACTGATTCGCTCGGCTCTGGTATGTTAAAAAGCCGTGAGCTGGTAGACGGGCATGATCACGGGTGCGGCCAATACTCCGCTCCACACCCCGCCATCGGGGCCTTCCCTCGACCCTGCAGCCACTCGCCATTGCCCTTCCAACCCTTTCCCTCGCTTCACCCTCCGCTTTCCACTCAACCCCTTCCCAGATCCTTCTCTCTCGCTCTCCCAACACTTCCGGATGGACTTCGCCACCAGTTGCTTTCGCGCCCGCAAAGGCCTCAAGGTGGAGGCTGACTTCGCTGCCGAGGAATTCTTTTACCCCGATGCCAAGGCGCCGCCCGAGCACCTCGTCATCATGGTCAATGGTCTAATTGGGAGGTATTCTCTCCTTCCTTTCACTTTTATTCTACTCTGATGCCTGCTCCTATAATAGTATTAGCATGTTAATTTTTGATCGGATTTGGATTTCGGTATCCATCCACCCTTCTTCTTTTTCTTTATTTCTTCAGTGCTGCAGATTGGAGATACGCGGCAGGGCAATTTGTGAAGAAGCTTCCTGATAAGGTTATCGTACACCGTAAGCGCTTACTATTCCCCCGATCTTCTATTCGCTTTATAGGTCTCCTTGATACGTTACCACTTACCTCTTATTGTAGAAGTTCAACGGAGCCTGTATGCATTTGATGCGAATTTTTTTTTGTTAGTTTTAGTGTATTTACAATAATATAATGTCACAAGCTTTTGACAAAAATGGGTTACGTTTGGTCAATACCAAGATTAATCGCATCATACAAAGACTATTTTCGGCTGGGAGACAGTTACTTTACCAAATAATCTGTCTAAAAGAAGATTTATCCTAAATTTGGAATGGTTTTGAAACCAATCCATCTTCAGTATATATATATTTCAAAGACAACTTTGAATGTGAAAAAATCATATCACGTGAGCGGTTACCTCTGGGCGGTAAGTCTGGATCCAATCTTTTGATTTCAATGTTGCTTAACCTATGACCACCATGCAGAGAAATAGCGAGGGGGAAGCTGAATCAGTCAGTAGGGCGCATAGTATATCTATTAACTATAAGTGCAATTTTAGACAACAAATTGAACTCACCCCATCAGTCAAAAAATTCATACTGTGAATTTTAGGGACTATCTCTTGGATTATTTTGGTGGACAGTGTGTTTAATATTATAATTTAGCAAGTACTTTCTCTTTGTGTGTTTACTTAAAGATGCTTGTCGCTGATCCAAGTTCTAATGCACATTTCTTTTTTCTTGACGCCCTGACTTCAAGCATAGTCTTTGAGTACTGTTCGGGGAGTTCCTCCTCCATCCGCCTTTCAAAGAGTAAGGCTGTTTTCTTTGATTTGCGGGAGTCTGCGCGTTGTTGTTGGATCTTTGGGGGGAGAAGAACAATAGAGTGTTTCGTGGTGTGGAGAGAGACCTTCGTGAGGTTTGGTCTTTGTTGAGGTTTCATGTTTCTCTTTGGGCTTTGGTTTCAAAGACTTTTTGTAATTATTCCCTAGGCAAAATCTTATTTAGTTGGAAACCCTTTCTTTAATGGGGTTTTTGTGGGCTTGGTTTTTTTGTATGCCCTTGTATTCTTTCATTTCTTCTCAATGAAAGTAGTTGTTTCTATCCAAAAAAAGATAAAAGAAAAATGAAAAAAAGAATAGTCTTTGAGAAATTCATAGTTGAACCTTTTACATTTATAATGTTGAACTTATTGGCTAGTGCATTGTGTTGGAACGCTTTTATGTCAACCCTTAATGCTTACAGGTCACATTAATTTCTTAGTTTCTAAAATAATCTTCTTGAGCAGGCAGTGAGTGTAACACTTCAAGATCAACATTTGATGGTGTTGACAAAATGGGAGAAAGACTGGCTGAAGAGGTATCTTGCTTCTATATATGTATTTATGATCCATCTCAGAAAAGTTTAAAATAGCATCCTCATATTCGTTTTCTCTCTTGAAAATTGATTTTGTTCAATTTCTCAAAGCTGTTGAGGACCTTACTTTAAACACCATCCAATGCAGGTGTTAGGTGTCATAAGACGTAGGCCAGAGTTGCAGAAAATTTCGTTTGTGGCCCACTCTTTAGGTGGGCTTGTTGCAAGGTATGCCATTGGAAGGCTTTTCGATCATATCCCTCAATTGAAATCCTCAGGTGCTCAAAGTTTCTCTGCTGAAGAGCAGAAGGAACATATTGAGCAATTTCATTATGCAAGAATTGCTGGATTGGAGCCTGTGAACTTCATAACAGTTGCAACTCCACATTTAGGTTCACGAGGAAATAAACAGGTGATTAAGCTATTTATCATATGCACCTTAAAGTTTAGACTACAGCAATCAGTTCGTCAAGCAGAAAGTTGAAAGAGTTGTTCATGAGTGTGCATTTTCCTTTCCATAGGGCTATAATCCGTTGACCTTAACTCTCCATCTCACACATTATTCACGAGGTAGTTGTTAAATAAACTTAAGCGCTACAGCAAACCAGTCATGAAGCAGAAAATTCAAAGATTTGTTCATAGATTGTGCATTCACTTTCCCATAGCATTGGGGTGGGCTGGAGAGAGGGTAGGTTGAGGTTGGATTTATCAATTGAAACATCTACTTTTTATGGCTTTTTGTTTCCTCAGTTTCCAGTTCTTTGTGGTCTTCCTTTCTTGGAGAGAAGAGCTTCTCAAACAGCACACTTGGTTGCTGGGAGGTCTGGAAAACATCTATTTCTCACTGATGATGAAAATGATGGAAAACCTCCTCTTCTCCTTAGAATGGTTACCGACTCTGAAGATATAAAGTTCATGTCAGTATTGACTTTTACATAAGAATAGTAAGTTGCCTATGCTTCGTATGTAATTGGTGTTTGACTTTGTATATTGTCTTTGGACTTTTGTTGTTTAGCTCAGCATTACGTGCATTTAAACGTCGGGTGGCATATGCAAATGTGAATTATGATCATATCCTTTTACACTTAGAGATCAGTAAATGTTTTATCACTTGTTGACATAGACTAAGCTTGAGATATTAATGTATCACAAGCTTCCTGATTACAAATTGTTGAGTTCAGACAGTAGATGTGATTATGATTTATGAACCTAAACAAAATTCGTAGACCAGAGAGTTACCTAATGCGGAAAAAGAATTAATAGGAGTTATATCCACAATTATATTATGTTAACCTTCACTTATCATTAGACATGGTTGGGTGGAGAACATCATCTATTCGTCGTCAACATGAGCTTCCAAAGGTAAGGTTTTTGTATCAGTTTTTCACCATTTGTGTTTCTTAAGCTTTTTCTAGAGGAAGATTAAACTTTTCTTTTCTTGTTATTCTGCGACCAGTCAAGTGAGCTTATGAAAAATGACAAATATCCACATATTGTCTACGAGGAGCAATCAAGCCATGATGACGTCTGCAATAAAGCATCGCTGGTTATAGACCAAAAACTCGACTTAGAAGGTTACCTTCTCTCCCAGCTCCTGCTCTAAGATCTCTCTATTTCTGTTAGTTGTCTCACGTCTTTTAGTGAAACTATTTTGGCAATGAATCTCTTTGGTAATAAGTTCAGAAAAAAGATGCACCATCTTTATTCCACTAGAGAAGAAAACTCGAAACTTTTCTCAGTTTTTTAGAAATTTGGAGGAATTAGAAACTTTCCTCTCGTAGATGACATTTTACCAATTTACAAAATATTATACCATATAAGTTTATCATCAAACAATTCTAACATTCACTTATAGTAGGAGATTGAATTAAAAAAATGTTAAAATATAAGAGACTAAATTGAAACTTTTTAAATAATAGAATCTAATTTGAAAAAAACTTTCAAACATTAGCAAACATTAGGGAGTAGAACATGCGTTAAGCCTTGTTTTATGTGCCCTATACTTTAACTT
Organism: Lagenaria siceraria; assembly: GCA_002890555.2. Classification (NCBI taxonomy): domain Eukaryota; kingdom Viridiplantae; phylum Streptophyta; class Magnoliopsida; order Cucurbitales; family Cucurbitaceae; genus Lagenaria; species Lagenaria siceraria. Next base: position 21,186,025 of record CM016492.1, on the reverse strand, counting down.
TGGAGAAAAGTATGCTTTATGAGTAGAATAGAGCTTAAAAATTAGCCAAATTAGGTGGGAACTCAATAGGATGCTGCTGTTCTTGTCACCATATATATTCTCCGGTTTGCCATCAGCTTCATTAATTATGTACATGAACTTGACCATCTCTGCAAGTTCTCTTGGTGCCTGATTCTGAATTTCTCCTGTTGAGCCTTATGGTTGAAATAGTTTTTTCTTACAATATGTAGAGGAGATGATTAGAGGTCTTAATCAAGTTCCTTGGACACGAGTGGATGTTAGCTTTCAGAAAAGCAGACAGAGATACATTGCTCACAGTACCATTCAGGCAAGTATTGAGTGAAGTTGAAAAAAAAAAAAGATAAAACAAGTATAGAGAAGCGATTTCTGGGACTATCCTTGTTTAAATTGTATCTTTGCTCCATTATATACCTTTCCATTTTGGTTTATGATCTTTTAAAATATCTATTTTAGTCATGATTTTTTTTAAAAAAATAATTTTAAAAATAACTATTTTGATTTCCAAACTTTCAAAATATCTATTTTACTTTTTCAACTTTAAAATAACTATTTTGGTTTTTGCTATTATTTTGGTTCTTAATAATTTCCACCCGCCTACTACCCGCCTCAACCAAACCTACATAGTTTCAATTTATGCTATTACGTTAATACACTTATTTGAAGTTACCTTATCCATATGCTAAAACAATGTTGACAACTTACTACAACCACCAAAATATTATGTTAAGGGTCAAATACACATATGAAGCTTAGGGCCGAGATGGAATTCAAGGACTAAAATAGGGACCAAAATGAATAATCCTTCAAAATGTAAGGACCACAATGGAATTTTCACCATCTGTTATTTTTCTGACCTACAGTATATAAGACTATAAGTATATAGTTAGCCTCTGAACAGCTATTGCTCAAGCATCGACTCTGCGTTCCTATGTTCTGATATTTGCATATCTTTTCCCATTTTAGATGTGAACATATCTGACGTTTTAACAAACATTTGATGCCTTCAGGTGAAGAGCTATTGGTTGAATTCTGATGGTGCAGATGTGGTTTTCCACATGATCGATAACTTTGTTTTATAAAAAGAATCTCAACCTTGGGATGAGTGGTTTGCAGTTGCCACTTATCTGCATTTCATGTAAATTTTTACTACCAATGTATAATCATGTATTCTTTATTATCAGTGCCGAATCTTTAGAACATCTTATACCTTACCTCATGATTGTTGCTGATATTTCCATCAATCTCAACCCTTGTATTTTCTTTTGTATAAACACACCTTTTCTTTTTTCAGGATTTCCCTGCCTTGAGTTATGTCCGGATCTTTTTGGTACCTGTAAGTATTCCATATATTGAGAGAGTGAAACTTTTGAGATATCTTTTCTGGAGTGAAGTTGTTGGCAATGGTATACACAGATTTGAAGTTTTGCCCATTTGCTATAAATTTGTCTTGAGTTGAAATGTTTGAAACATGAAAATGTTTTAAATGTCAGTTCTTTGTGTGGTAATTGGTTTCGCTACCAAAGAACAGGATAATTTTTTGAATGGTGCCAAAATTTGGTACAACAAATGGTATAACTTGAGGGTCATATAGTCATGTCATTCTATCCACTCATTTCATACCTAAATTTCAAAATCTTGTAATAAGATTTTCTGTCCCTACTATTTAATTTGTTTCCGTTTGAACGAACCAAGATTCAATTTTTGTTTATAAACAAACTAAAGGAAAATTGCTATTTTTAACTTAAAATAATTTTGAGTGGACAAATTATATTTTAGGTTAGAAAATTTTTTTTTTTAAAAAGGTTAGTTTTGTCCATTCAAAACTACTTTAGGTTAGAAATAACAATGTCCCACCAACGAACAATATCTTAGGAGAGTTTTGTGGTCTAAAACCGAAGTCTTTGTGAAAGCAAGAAAATAAGGAATGAGGAGGAATTGTTTGGTTTGTTATAATTACAAAGTCCAACTCAATAAACTGAAATTCAAAACATGAATATGAAAGATGGTGATGAAGCCATGAAATTCATGCATGTGATCCAAGTTTGAGAATAGTCAATAATTAAAATCTTGTGCTTGTTGTTGGCCACTCAATCTCTGATCCGTGGTCTTGATTATCAAATGGGTGACTCAGGTTGGTAGTTAGAGATGAAATTGGGAAGATAACTCACGTACAACCTAACCTACCTTTTAGTGAAAAATAAATTAGGTCTCCTTTAAGTTTGAGAATCACTTTCAACTGTTGTAATGATCTTTCCTACTCTTGTATGATGACTACCTCAAACAAACTTACTCTATGGAATCTTTGGTAGAGAGGAGTCAAGGTAGAATTTTTTGGTGGGCTGGCTTAAAAGAAGCCCCCAATTGCAATTGCAGTAGGAGTAGCTACTTGTTTCATGGCTTTAATTTGAGCTTCAGATCATGAATCTCCATAAATGGGCATGACCGGTTAAGGTGACCTGTTTTCTTTGTACGAATTGCAAGTTAAGGTACTTTGAATTTGTTATAGCACCACCATTCTCCTTAAGTGCGAAAACCACTTACGATAATATTAGTTTCACTCAAGCTATGAAGAAGTTACTTTCAATACAAAAGTACTTCAATCTTATTCACAATAGTGCACTACTCACAAACTCAACAGCTAAATCTAGTTGACTATCGACAGCATCCTCAAACAATGAGATTCACACACCACACTAGCAATACATGGATATATCAAACTTTTCTTGGATGCACCTCTCACTAGAAATGTAGTGTGTGTGATGGAGCCGACGATTGTGGCTTCTTCACTGTAATAGAGATAGAAGAAGAGAGAAATATTCCTAAATATATTCACATCAACCTTTTGGATTTGCAAGAAAAAAAATGGAAAATACTTAGGTGTTCTCTGACTGTACCGGTCTTTGTATAGCCCAGGTAGCTGTTAAATAAAAAATTATTTAAAAATTCTGTGTAAAGGAAAGGGAGTATGTACTTAGTCATTGTTAAAAAAAATCTATACCCATTGTAAAAATATGTATATCAATATCTTTATGGAGAGCACTGGAGTTAGACTAAGATATTTAGTTCTTAAACTTTTAAAGTGATGTCTCATAAACTTAAAATTTAAGAAAAAATCATTAAGATCCTAAACTTGACCTCATGTAACAATTTTAACTATAAACTTCTAAATTCATCGATTTAAAATTCAAACTTGATAGATTGTATCAATTTTAACCTCAAACTTTTAATTTCATCAATTTTAAACTTTAGACTTAACAGATTTTATCAATTTAAACTTTAATGGAACTTAATCAATGGTGTAAATTGATGCAATTATTCAAGTTTGAGGTTTAAATGGATGAAATTAAAAGTTTAGAGTAAAGCTCATAAACTTAAATGAGTTTAGGGTAAAAAAATAAGTGGATTGAACCCACAACTCCTTAGCTCTTTGACTTTTTTTTTGGATGTTCCTACTACCACTAGGCCAATTCATGATGGTTAAAAATAATTATGTTTTTGATCCACTCATTTCATACCTAAATTTTAGAATCTTGTACTCTTAAGATTTTATGTTCCTATTATTTGATTTGTTTCTGTTTGAATGAACCAAGATTCAATTTTTATTTATAAACAAACGAACAATGGTCTAAACCCAAAGTCTTTGCGAAAGCAAGAAAATAATTACGAATGGGGAAAGAATTGATAGTGAGGTGGTTTGGTTTGTTATTGCAAAGTCCAACTCAATAAATTGAAATTCAAACCATGAATATGAAAGATGGTGATGAAGCCATGAAATTCATGTGTGATCCCAAGTTTGAGATTACTCAATAATTAAAATCTTGTGGCTTCTTGTTGGCCACTCAATCTCAGATTGTCTACCCATTCTCTTGGGTGACTTTTTTTTTTTTTTTTTTTTTTTTTTTTTTTTTTTTTTTTTTTTTTTTTTTTTTTTTAGAATCCAACCTATGACCTCGAGGTTCATAATATAAGCAATATGTCAGTTGAGCTACGCTCAGGTTGACAACCCATTTGGTAGCCAGAGATAAAATTGGGAAGTATTTCTTCCCCAAATAATTATAAAAAAAATACTTAAATGCTTTTAGGGCAGTGTTTATGGAAATTGAGAAAAATAGCTATTTCAGTTTTCATTTTTGAAAATGGGCACATCTCTTAAAAACTTGTTTTTGGGTCCTTTGTTGATGAAGATGATGCCAGCGTAGGGATAAGTTACCTTTATACCCATATCTTTTTCAATTTTCATCACCATTCTTCAATATTTTTACCAACATTTTCATTAAAAAATTAAATTACTTCACCAAATTTTTTCTTTTATCTACTTCTATCAAAATGGAAAAACAATTTTTCCCCACTTTTTTAGTTGATACAATTTAACAAAATTTGATATAATATAAAATTGATAAGAACTATTTATATATGAGTGGATGCATAAAGATGGATACACCAAAGATTTGCTCAATTATTAAGCGTTTAAATCCTTGGCACATGGCTTCTCCCTAAGTCTTCAAACATTGGTGGTGAGTGGTAATAAGTAAGAGAAGTACATATCCAAATGAAATAGAAATGTAGTGTGTGGTGGAGTGGAGCCGACGATGGTGCCTTGCCATTTGGCTTTTTCTCCCACAGTATAGAGATAAGAAGAAGAGAGAAATATCTCTATACTAATATATTCACATCAGACCTTTCCTAGGAAAATAAAATCTATACTCATTACATTATAATTAAATATCTATACTAATATATGATTATAATTCGTAAAATCTATACTCATTACATTATAATTTGTAAAGGTTAGGAACTAAGTATCGTAATTCGTAAAGCTTCTCGCTGTTGGGTCATGGATATTCTTCTGATCAGCTTAAGTTTGACAGTCAACTTGAAAATACAATATAAAGTCCCTGCTGCAATTTGGCTCAACAAACTGAGTAATACAGAATTTGGGCAAGCATAAGCTAAAAGAAATATGAGTCATTGTCTCTTTTGGGTTACAATTCAAAGATGTGAAGAAGAATATTCCACAAGATCAAATTGGCTCAAAAGGGTCAATCTTTTTGCCCTTGTTGCGTGCCTTGGCTGTTTTGGCATATTACCAACTGGCTTGCGGTGTTTTCACAATCCCTAACCTTTTTCTATTTATCCTTCATTTTGTTCATGTATGCGATGGTTTTTACAATACCCATCTATACCGAGCCGGCCTTTATGATTTTAGATGGGAGATTTGAACCACGGATCTCTTGGTCACTAATATATACTTCATATTAGTTGAGCTATGCTCGTTTTGGTCATGAAATTTCATGACTTAGATAATTTTCATTGGAAATTATGATTTACATGTTCACCCTTTGTTAGAGTATTGTTTGGAGTGAATGCCTATGATGTAATAAAGGGTCTTTGTTTTATAACTTTGATTTGCAAATTTTTGGTTTTTTTCCCGTGCATTGCCCTTGATTTATGGCTGATAAATGGATGATGACATTGACAGTTGAGTTGAGTTGGTGCACCATTTTTTATTTTTCAACTCCATTGGACGCTAGCTGTCACAATCGTACTTTGCTAAACGATTGTGCGGCACTTGTCCTCGCTCGGGAACAAGTCAGCCAACTCTGATTCAAATCACCTTCGGCACACCGGGTGCCTCTCGCAACGACTATCCCCGTTTCTAGAGGGAAACGGGTTTAGGGGAAAGAGCTTTCGCAAACAATTTAGAAGAATGCTTGAGAAAAAGAATGTGTCGTAAGGCTAGAAAGCATAATAGGGGACAACAACGGCTTTATAGCTTACAACTCTCGGGTATGCAAGTATGATGATTAGTCTCACTCGCATATAGTACATTATAAGCTTTTACAAGAGTGGCATGGTTGCACGTACAAAGTGCTACGCCGTCACAAGAAATGAAAAGTAAAGGAAAGCGATAAAGGAAAGCGGTAAACAACATAATGAAATACATACTATGAAATGACATAGGGTTCGGAACGGCAATGCGGCCATAGGCAACACGCCTTGGACAAGCATGACCGTGACATCCTCCCCACTTAAATGGTTGACGTCCCTGTCAACCGTCGCTGTTCGAACTCGACAACCTTGGCAGCATCTTGTTGCAAGTCTTCAACACGTTCCCAACTGATCTCTGCATCTGGCAGTCCCTTCCACTTGATGAGAAACTCCTGAACATCTCTTCTCGGTCTGCCCACTCGACGAGTACGTTCCGCCAAAACTTCTTCTACTTCTCTATCTTCAGGGTTGGACATTGTAACTGGAGGTCTGACCGACTGATTACGAGCGGCATCATCTGGATCGGGATAATGGGGTTTCAAATTGCTTACGTGAATGACGGGGTGAATCTTCATCCACGGCGGCAATTGAACCCGATATGATACTTTACCGACCTTCTTGATTACTTCAACAGGCCCTTCATATTTTTGCACAAGACGCTGATCTCTTTTACTTCGAAATCGGAGCTGTTCTGGTCTCAGTTTGATCAACACCTTATCTCCGGCTTGGAACTCCAGGGGTCGCCGTTTCTGATCCGCCCACTTCTTCATTCGTTTAGACGCCTTCTCTAAGTAGGCCCGAGCCATCTCGGCAGTTTGGTTCCACTCCTTCGTGAAGTTGAACGCTTGAGGGCTCTTCCCTGCATAAGGATGGTCCACAATGTGAGGCATGAGTGGTTGTCTCCCACTAACTACCTCAAAAGGAGTCTTTCCGGTAGACGAGCTCTTCTGACAGTTAAAGCTGAACTGTGCCACATCAAGCATATCGACCCAATTCTTTTGCCTGGCATCTATAAAATGACGTAAGTATTCCTCGAGCATGCTGTTGAACCGTTCTGTCTGCCCATCAGTTTGAGGGTGATAGCTCGACGAGATATTTAAATTCGAGCCAAGCATTTGGAATAACTCTGTCCAGAAGGTTCCTGTGAATCTGCCATCTCTGTCACTAACGATACTCGCTGGGACACCCCAGAACTTGACAACATTCTTAAAGAATAGTTGTGCCGTCATTTCGGCTGAGCACATCTTTATCGTTGGGATAAATGTCGCGTATTTCGAGAACTGTCCACCACTACGAGAAGTGCTTCGAAATCCCCGACCTTGGGCAAGTGGGTAATGAAATCGAGGGAGACGCTCTCCCATGGTCGTACTGGGATTGGCAGGGGTTCTAACAGCCCGGCTATCTTTGCTCGCTCAACCTTGTCTTGTTGACAAATAAGGCAGGTCTTGGTAAACTGCATAACATCGTCGCGGAGGTTCGGCCAGTAGTAACCTTGCTTCAACAATGCATAGGTTCTCTGCCAACCCGCATGACCTGCCTACCGAGTGTTGTGGCACTCTTCTAACAACAGCTTCCTCAAGCCCCCTGCTCGGGGTACATACAGCCGGTTACCCCTGGTGAATAGGAGGCCTTCCTCTACCCAGAACTGTCTTGTCTTCCCTTCTTTGGCCAGCTGGATTATGGCTTGGGCCCCCGGATCATTCTGCAAATGGTCCCTGATGGACTCACGAACTGAGCCTTTTAGTCTACTAGCTTTCAGGTGTGCTAACATGCACAGGGCCGCATGTTCACTCTTTCGGCTAAGGGCGTCGGCGGCTTGATTGGTTCGCCCTGACTTATGCTCGAACTGGAAGTCAAATTCGGCAAGGCATTCTTGCCAACGAGCTTGTTTCGATGATAACTTAGGTTGGGTGAAGAAGTGGCAGATCGAGCTGTTGTCGGTCTTGACAACAAACGTTGCACCCAACAAGTACTGTCTCCAGGCCCTTAGACAATGGACCACGGCTAACATCTCCTTCTCGGAGGCAGCATACCTCCTTTCGGCCGCATTCAGCTTGCGGCTCTCGTAGGCGATAGGGGGCCATCCTGGAGGAGGACGCCCCCTAATGCAAAATCTGACGCATCTGTTTCCACCTCGAAAGGTTTTGTCACATCCGCTATCCCGAGGACCGGCTTTTTATCATAGCTTCCTTTAATTCATTGAAAGCTTCTTCGCACCTCGGAGTCCAACTCCATTTCACATCCTTCTTTAACAGTTCCGTCAAGGGCTCCGCTCGTCTCGAGAATCCTTCGACGAATCGCCTGTAGTAATTTGCTAACCCGAGGAAGGACCGTAATTCAGTCACAGAAGTCGGGACCTTCCAGTCTCGGATGGCCGAAATCTTACCTTCTTCCATCCCAATCCGACCGCATTCGATCATATGTCCCGAGAAAATTGATGCGTTGTTGGGCGAAGGAGCATTTCTCCCTCTTCACATACAGTTGACTCTGCCTCAACTTTTCGAAGACCAACTGCAGGTGTACTTGGTGTTCCTCCATGGTCTGGCTATAGACCACGATGTCGTCCAGGTAGACCACCACAAATCTATCCAGATATTCGTGGAACACTTGGTTCATCAAGGTACAGAAGGTGGCAGGGGCATTGGTGAGACCGAAAGGCATGACCATGAACTCAAAAGCCCCATATCTAGTGACGCATGTGGTTTTCGGCTCATCTCCTTCTGCAATACGAACTTGATAGTATCCTGATCAAGATCAAGTTTTGAAAAGTATTTGGCCCCATGGAGGCGGTCGAACAAGTCGGTGATTATGGGTAGCGGATATTTGTTCCGAACTGTGAGTTTTATTCAAGGCCCGGTATCGATACACATACGGAGGCTTCCATCCTTCTTCTTTTGGAACAGCACAGGGGCTCCATAAGGAGCTTTGGCAGGTCTGATAAACCCTGCACTCAACAACTCGTCTAACTGTTTTCGCAGCTCCGCCAACTCTGGCGGGGCCATGCGATAGGCGTTCTTTGCAGGGGGTTTTGCCCCAGGCAACAACTCAACCTCGTGGTCTATCTCCCTTCGCGGAGGTAGAGACTTTGGCAAGCTGTCAGGCATAACATCACCATATTCTCGTAACACACCTTGGATCTCCTCTGGTATGGTCTCTTTTAGACTTTTGTCCTCGATCATAGGGATGGCCATGAACGTGGGCTCATCACGGACCAGTCCCCTCTTCAGCTGGAGGGCTGATATCATCTTCAACCCATTCGGTTGTTTGATACTGGCAGAGACAACAGTGGGGTTAGACCCCGTGATCGCCAGACACTTCGCCAGGGGCATGGGATCACCTTGTGTTCGAGGAGGAACTCCATCCCCAACACCACGTCGAAATCATCCATCTTCACGATCACAAAATCGGTCTGGCCACTCCACGACCCCAACTTTATGTTCGTTCGTCTCGCGATTCCCATTATAGGTAGGGCTGCAGAATTAACGGCCTTCATTTTTCCTGTGTCTTTGTCCCAACGTAGGTTGAGTCGTCGGGCCTCTGTTTCCGTCATGAAGTTATGGGTAGCACCGGAATCAACCAACGTGTTCTTGGCCAACTTCTGGTTCACCCACGCTTCTACATACATGAGCCCCTTTTCCACAGAGTCTTTACCCCCGTCTGCCTTCTTTTGAAGGGCGGATAAGAACTTGAGGGCCCCCATGCGAGGGTTCTCCCCCTCTTCTCCGGCTGCCACACCCGGCTCCACAGTCTCTCTTTCACGGGCCGAATCCTCTGCCAATGAAGCTTGGAGGGCCTTGAGGGCCGCCTTGTTCGGGCACTCGACCAGTGTATGAGGTCCTTTACACAAGAAGCAAGTAGGGGGACCTCTTCTATAACTGTTCTGTTCTGGGGCTGACCTTGTGCATTCCCGAAATATCCACTCCTTTGATAGTAGGGTTTACGATCTGCCCCTCCGTCCTGTCTCCTCCCCCACCTCTAGGGGAACCAGATCTATTTGATTTATTACCTCCGCTAGAGGAGGGTTGGTTTCGTTTCTGCTCTTGGGGCGCATCGTTGTTAAGGTCAAACAACCGTTCTGCAGCAGCGTAGGCTTCCGAAAGGGTTTGGACCCTTTGCTCATACAACTTCGTCTTGGCCCACGTCTTTAACCCTTCGACAAAGCAAAAGACTTTGTCTTTCTCTGACATATCCCGGATATCTAACATTAGTCCGGCAAATTGCTTCACATAATCCCTGACAGTCCCAGTGTGTTTTAACTCCCGTAGCTTTCGTCTTGCCATTATTTCCACGTTCTCGGGGAAAAACTGAGAGCGTAAATCTTGCTTCAGTTTTTCCCAGGTGTCGATCGTACATCGACCCTCTTGGATGTCCATATAACGGGACCTCCACCACAACTTGGCGTCGTCTGCAAGATGCATTGTCGCCAGCGTAATCTTCGACTCTTCCGTCGTCGTGTTTGTAGCTTTGAAGTATTGTTCCATGTCAAATAGGAAATTCTCCAAAGCCTTTGCTTCCCGAGCCCCACTGAAGGGCTTCGGTTCAGGTACCTTCACTCTGTTGAACGGCCCCACACCTCCAGCTGGTGTTTGGTTTCCTACCGCTCGCATGGTGAGGTTCACTTTCGCATACATCTGCGATCTCCGCCCTAACAGCGTCAAGGGCGGTTCTGAAATCTTCCGATAAGTCAGTCACCATCTGAATTATCGCCTTCTGGGAGCTGTCTAATTCTTCGACACGCTCCTCCACACGGGCCATTGAGCCCGACGAGCTTTCTCCTCGCTCGAAGCTACTAGATCTGGTAGCTTTTTCTTCCAGGGTCTCGACCCTTTGCAACAGCTCTTGGACGGGCATTCCGTCTAGGCGGCCAGCTACCGCATCGATTATGTCGGCTTTCTCTGCGACTTCCTGTACCCGCATCTCCAGGAAACGAAGGCTATCAGGAATATCTTGAAAATAGAGCATCTGCTCTTCCATCTCCACCAATCTGTCCGCTTGGGACTTGTTAAGCTGTTTAGGCGCCGACATGATCGCTGATTTCTCACTCAGGGAGCCAACTGGGCTCTGATACCAACTGTCACAATCGTACTTTGCTAAACGATTGTGCGGCACTTGTCCTCGCTCGGGAACAAGTCAGCCAACTCTGATTCAAATCACCTTCGGCACACCGGGTGCCTCTCGCAACGACTATCCCCGTTTCTAGAGGGAAACGGGTTTAGGGGAAAGAGCTTTCGCAAACAATTTAGAAGAATGCTTGAGAAAAAGAATGTGTCGTAAGGCTAGAAAGCATAATAGGGGACAACAACGGCTTTATAGCTTACAACTCTCGGGTATGCAAGTATGATGATTAGTCTCACTCGCATATAGTACATTATAAGCTTTTACAAGAGTGGCATGGTTGCACGTACAAAGTGCTACGCCGTCACAAGAAATGAAAAGTAAAGGAAAGCGATAAAGGAAAGCGGTAAACAACATAATGAAATACATACTATGAAATGACATAGGGTTCGGAACGGCAATGCCGCCATAGGCAACACGCCTTGGACAAGCATGACCGTGACACTAGCCACTATTCTTCTATTCCTTATTCACATATGGCTGCTGACTCTTTATTTTCTTTCTTTATTTTTTCTTTTTTGGAACAAACTCTTTATTTTCATTATTTTTTTGCCAAAATATCATTTGCCCGGTTCTATTTTAGTCCTTGTACTTTTAGTTCTATACTTCTAAGAAATATTAAATTTAGTCCATATTGGTTGTTTATTAGTTATTTTTTTCAATTGTTTTTTTTATTATTTATTAATATTTTTACTATAAATTTTGATAGAATATTTTCTTGTATGAAAATTATTATTAATATACCGAAATGAGTTTAATTCAACGGTAATTGACATAATTCTTTAGCTAATTTCAATAAAAATTAAACTAACTTTGTGAGATTAAATTTAAGGCTAATTACAAGTACAGATCTAAAATTGAATAACTTCTCGACCAAAATATAGTGTTTTTAATCCATTCTTTTTTCCATCCACCAGCCAGCCACCATGATAATATCCCTACTATTATTTATTTGTGTATTTTTTTTTGTATAAAATATTTTGGTTGTGGGTTATCACTAACCCAATCTCTAACCTTATCTGATTATTAATATTATTTGTCTTGATATGGGGCCCTTTCATTTTAGTCATAAGAAATGATTTAAAAAAAATGAGTGGTTAGGTTAGGTTGAAAAGCCAGCAAGCTTGCTTTCATGGCATCTAGATATTCAAAATTCCTCAATTTTCTAAAGCCAATTTTGACAATTCCTTCACTTCACTCCCTTGATTTACCCTAATAATCATTTCTTCCCCTTCCCACAATTCTCTCTCTTAATTCAGATCCAGAGGTTAGAGAAGAAGGAAGGAAGGAAGAGCGTTGAAAAAAAAAAAAAAAACATGTGTCCGCTGAGATTTATTCTCATATTTCTCTCAGCGACTCTTGCCGGCTTCTTCCTTCTCCGCAACCTCAAATCGCCTCAAGATTTCGAGGCCGGCGATAATTCCGACGATAACTCCAAGGATTTGGATTCCAATTCGTCGTCGTTCTCTAAGGTTCTTGTAATTCTTTTTCATCAGAATCTTGCATTTCCTTTTTGCTTTTCTTTGTTTATGTCTGAATGGAGCGATTGTGGCATGTTTGAATAGGTGTGTTTGGCTATGAAATCGGGGTTCTGGATGGCGGTCGACATGGCCAGCGGCCGCTACTTGTGGAGGCATTTGGTTCCGTCATCGAAGAAGGCTTCCGATTAATGACACTGCGAGTGTTTCGGGTTAGGGCTCATGTCTATACTTAGCTTTACGAATTACGATACTTAGCTTTACGAATTTTCATCACCATTCTTCAATATCTATACTTAGCTTTACGAATTACGATACTTAGTTAAATGACAAATTTAGTTCCTAACCTTTCAAAATGGTATCTCATAAATTTAAAATTTGAAAAAAAGTTTATTTTTATCCTAAAATTGATACAATCCGCCCAAGTTTGAGATTTAAATAATGAAATCAAAGGTTTGTAAGAGTAAACTGATATAGTTTGTCAAGTTTAGGATTAAAAAAATGAACGTTTTGATCAAACTTTAATAAGCGTCTAATTCATGTTCAAATTTTTAATGTTGTGCTTAGTAAATCGTCATTTTTTTTTTCATTTTTCCTTTTGTCTATTAGGACTTCTATATGTGTTTATTCTCTAAATTTTAAAAATTTAATTATTAGACTTGGAAGTTTAGATTTTAGCATATATATACTAGTAAGTAGAAGCCATTGTTGTGGTATATTTTTTTCTAACTACTTTAAAACATTATTTTCTTACATTTAAAAACACTTTTTTAGAACACTTAGGGGTTGTTTGTTAGACCATAATTGAATTGGAATGTAATGTAATGTAATCTAAAATACATTTTTGGATTGATCGTTTTGGGCTCGAATTGTAATCTTAAACTCATTTCGTTTCGGCCAATCCAACCCTCTCTTCCATCATTTTCACGCTTCACGATCTCATTTTGTTCCGTTATCGATTTCACACGCATTCCAACACACCTCTGATTTTCACTAATCCTGATTACATTCCAGCTCTCCGAACACCCTTTAAGGTATGTTTGGATTGACTTTGTAAGTATTCAAATAAGTATTTAAAAGTGTAAAAACAAATGTTTATAAACACTTAGAAAGTCAATCCAAACGGGCGTTAACTTGAAGTCATTTTCAAACCAGATAAAAACGTGGTAGAATTTAGAGAAAGGGGGCCGCGACATTCATTCATATTTAAGGATGTGGGGAGGTGGTGTTTCTCAGCATCCTAATTGAGTGGAGAGATGTACGTACATGTCGTGTTCAAATTTTGTTTGTTGGAAGAGGGGAGACTTTTCCAGCTGAATGGATGGATATATATATGGGGATCTATCAGATGATGATGAACAGTGTGTAAAACATGGAACCAAGCATAGCTAAGTTTATTTGAGCTGTTAAAAATGATGAGCCTTTCGCAATTTAAACATGCTTCTATAGAGATTGATGCAGATAATGGGCCCTCTTCCTTAAACCTTTTGAGATAAAATCAAGTTTTTATATGGGGTTAAAAGCACTAATCAATCGCTTTCTTCCATGGGTGTTGAAATTTGATTATTTATATAGTTTTCTAACTTGTCATTTACTTGGAGCTTATGTGAAAAGGGTTAATAGCATGGAAAAATATGCTATTTTGGTCTGCTTAATCCAAGGGCATTACTTGATTTTACGTATTTATATGATTATTTTGTAATTTTTGAGGAATTGAGAGGTAGAACAGACATTAGAGCTTAAATAGAGTCAAAACGGGCCAAAATGGAGCTTAATTGCATCAACCGGGAAAGAGAATGTCAAAATGACCAAAATGCCCCTGAAGTCGCAACGCAGCAACGTTGCCTAGGCGCCAGCTCGACGCTTTTTTCTGAGACTGGAGATTTTGGTGAAACGACCTGGTGCCGCAGCGTTGCCTTAGAGCGTCGTGACGCTCTGAAGTCTGAACGTGCGCGATTTCTCGTCACCGTCGCCGCGCCAGTTCGTTTTTTATAAAAGTCTTTTAGCCGCCAAGGGTTAAACATGCATAGAGCCAACCAACTTCTACATCGATTTCCCGTTATTTTCTTCTCCTTTCTGTAAGTTTGATGTATCCCAACAACTATTGGATGTCCATGATGTCGATTATGGGCTAAGGTAACTTGTTTCTAGCTTGAATTTTTAAGATTTTTCCTTATCTTGATGTATTTATGAGATTTTGAACTAAGTTTTGTGATTGTTGGATTCAATTTTGTTCTTATTGGAATTATGATTGTATTATTGTATGCTTGAGAATTTTATGATCATTGCTTTAGATTAATGCTTGATATGTGACATCTAATCTTTTATTGATCTTTGGAAAGCGTTAGGTTAACTTGCGAATCAAATTAGATGAGTATTACTCTAACCAACTTAGATTTGAACCAATTGAGTATCTAATTAGGTGCTTGAAAATTAGGTATTTAACCTAACTTTGTCCTAGATGTTAATGCAATTAGGATGAAATTAAGTTTGCATGCTTTTCATCGGTTCAATTTATATTAACTAGTTGATTAGGACAAATCAATTGGATTCACCAATTAATTTGATTAGGTTAAAACAATTTCCTAATTCCAGTAATGAGAATTCTATGATCAAACGAGTTGAATAGGAAATTCCGCTTTTAACCCAAGCAGACCTTTTAATATTGAAATTGAACTCTTTGCTCTCTGTCTTTCATTTTATGTTGTTTACTTTTTCTTGTAACAAAATAACATCAAACCCCCCTCCTCTTCGGTTACCTCGGGTTGTGAACAGTTTAATTGAGAAAATCTGTGTGCTCTCTTTGTTCGACCCGTGCAACCACTACTACACTTTCAACCCAACCTGACTCTCCAAAATGGTAGATGGACAGGTCATCTCCACAAAAACGAAGATAGGGAATACATCCCCATCCGACCTCGTTGTCATCCCTAATGACAGAGGCCTTTCTAACCTCTTATGCCAACGTAGGATTGGAGGACCTTCTTGGGTCATGTCCCTCCTTTTGGGTTTGGGCCTTAAATGAGATGTGTCTCCCCAACAATCTGCAATTGTCAAAATCATCACTAACTCACAACCAAGTGGCAGATGGAGGAAATGATTATCAATGAACTTTCTGTAAAGGCTAAAATAGGTTCTGCTAAATGTGGGGATGGCAAAAAATGAAGAAGCTAAAATGATGAATGAGAAAAAAAAAAATTAGGACATATAATTGTATTAATAACATAAAACTACAATATGAGGTAATTAAAATGAGAAATTGGGGGATAGCTTACAATTAGGAGGTTCCCACAGGCAAATGTAAGGACACTTGCAGACAAAAGCATTATACACGTTTTTAATTTCTTCCATTTTCAGTTCTATTATTCGTGGGACTCACTCTCACTCACTTTATCATCTTCCTTTTAGGAAAACGCCAAATTATATAAAATATTTCTAAATTTTGTACTTTGTATCAAAAAAATTTAAAAAATATCTTTAAACTTCCAAAATTGAGTTAAAAAATACCCTTACCGTTACTTTTGGATGATAACCATTAGTGTTTTGTGTCAAAAATACCTCTTTTTTTTATATATGAGGATACTGAACCCACAACCCTTTAGCCCTTTGGCTTTTTTTGGATGTTCCCACTACCACTAGGCCAATCCATGCCCCTAAACTTTATAAAGAAATTAAAAAAAATACTCTTACTAAATTATATGAACAAAAACTATTAATACCGTCTTACTATCTATTTTCCTAATTTTTTCTCTTCTCTCTTCTTCAATACTCTCTTAATTCACTTTTTGTTAAATGTTTGATATTTGTATATCTAATAAATAAATAAATAAAATTGCAGACTTCAGTTAAGGTATATGGTCTATAATAAGAAGAAAGAGAATAATTGAAGTACTAAGGAATTTTAAGGACTTAAATATTTTAACAAAGTTGTATGTTAATAGTTGAGTGTGTTAATAGCCAAATACATTTTTTATTTGACTATTTATCATTTTGGTATGTTTTAAAGGGAGATTTTGATTTTAGAATTTTGTGGAATTTTTTATTTTAACTTAAAATTTTGGTTTTTATTTTGGTTCCTGAAAATTTAGTGTAAGAATTAGAAAAATAAGAGAAAAGTAAAAGTATCTATATTTAAAAAAAATGAGGATATATATATATATAATTTGTTTTAAATTTAGTTTTTTTTTCAAATTCAAGGAAACTTCAAACAAATTGATCACCATATTAATGGTAAGAACATTTTTAAACTTTTTTTTAATGTTAGAGTTCTTTTTCAACGAGGTATTAACGGTTTTTGTTCATATACTAATGTTGAATGTATTTTTGAATTTTTTTCAAGTTCAAGATTTCTTTTGAAATTTTTGAAAATTTAGGAGTATTTTTTAAATAAAACTTCAACGGTTTTCATCCAAAACTAACGACAAAAGTATTTTTGAACTCATTTGAAAAGTTTAAGATTATTTTTTAAACTTTTAAAAGTTCAGAAATATCATTAACCCAAAATATAAATTACAGGAGCATTTTTTTTAATTTAGCCTTATGAATATCAATCACAATCAAATTCTATATTGTTTTTGTTTTCCTCTGTTTAGAATATGACATTTAAATAGAGTGAAAATTCACATTAACAATAATTAAAAGACACTGCTTAGCAATTACGTGCACTTTTTTCTTAATGTTCTAAAAGAATATTTTATTGTATTTTTTTTTTTTTTTGTTTAGAATATGACATTTAAATAGAGAGTGAAAATTCACATTAACAATAATTAAAAGACACCGCTTAGCAATTACGTGCACTTTTTCTTAATGTTCTAAAAGAATATTTTAGGAAAATTTTCACAAAAAATATCAAACTATTTACAGAAAATAGCAAAAAAAAATACTGATAGACTTCTATCAGCATCTGTAGTGATAAACTTCTATAATTTCTATCACTGATAGACCCTGATAGACTTCTATCAGCATCTATCTAAAAATTTTGCTATTTTGTGTAAATAGTTTTCCTTATTTTTCTATGTTTAAAACTTTTCCAATATTTTATTGCAATTTTCTTTTACATAGAACTATTAAAAAAGGAATGTAGTTTTTGAAATTGTACTAATATTTATTTCACTAAGTTACCATCAGTTTGCAATGTTAATATTGTCTAAGGAAAAATTAAAGAGTTTTTAGTCTCATGGGATACGATACTGGAATACCTCCCAGTTTATTACTAATTGATAATATATATTTGCACTAGATTACTTTAAATTACATTTTCATCATCCATACACATTTGGTCGATCAGTAGCAAACCAAAGTCCAAGAATCATTTCATGGGAATCAATAGAACTAGATGACTTCCAAAATCTTGATGAAAACATATTTTAGGCCAATGATGTAAGTAACTTCTTATTTTGATCAAATGTGTATTAGTGATAGACAATGACAAAAGTCTATCATTGTCTATCAATAATGATAGTTTAGCACTGATAGAGAGTGATAGAATATTATCACTTATCTTTCATTTGATAGATATTGATAGACCTTAATTATTACTGGCTATCAATGATAGACTTCAATATTCGATAGTTTTTTTTTTTTTTTGTCTGTGTATTATTGATAATTTGTGTGTTTATGTGTAATTTTCTGTCGTTCAACTGATTCCAACAAAAGAAGAATTAGAATCAACAATGTCAAAGTATTCATTGAATTGGAAGTGAGAGAAAAGGAACCAGAAAGAGAAAAAGGAGAAGCAAAAAAACAAAGGTGTTGAAGAATTTTTTGAAGATTCTGAACAAGAAGATGATGGGCAAAGATTATCAATAGGAAAAAATATACTAGAAGTGATACAAGACTTGAAAAAAGGACATATAAGATTAGAATCAGGACAAAAAAAAATTGAAGCAAGGGACAAGAAGAGGTTACTAGACTATTGTTGGTTATCAAGGATGACTTAAATGATAAATTTCCACATTCACAACAAGAGATTGTTGAAAGACTCATCTCAAGATTTCCAAGATTCTTTAATATTGTTGCTCACAACAATAAAAGCCATCAATGAGAAACTTCCACAACGAGAACATAAATAGAATTATTAAAGAAAAATTGTGGCTTAATTATATTTTCTTTTTTTATATTTTTATTTTTTACTATTTTTTTACTGAATGTGTTAGAGTCTATTTATTCTCTATTTCATTGTATTCAAATTAAATTATTATTCAAGAATATAATATACAAATAAAGAGAATGAATAACATTTAGAAAAAAATGCAGCTCCTTCTCGTAGTCTTCAACTTCTAGAAGACACGACAAACACAGATAAAATGGTTGATTATGCAACCAAATAGAGAAAGTGATTCCAATTATTTATGAGCCAGATACTAATTACAATGTACATACTTAAAGGTGCATCGAAATTAGGAAAACTTGTACTTATCTTTAACTATGTTCAATAATTCAATTTTCAGCATTCCTTTTTGAATAATAATAATAATAATAATAATAATAATAATAATAATAAAATCCAATAACATATATAGATTCAAAGGAGGCAACTTGATTGGAAAGCTTTGTCAATTCCGTTCACTTTCTCATCTTTGAGAAATAAAAAATAAATTTAAACTAGCCCATTTCATCAAATTTGCATTTAAAAGGGAAAAAGGCTCCCCTTCAAACTGCACTTTAAATTAAAAAAAAATGAGAAATTAGATGAGGTAACACTTTTTTTTTTAAGTTTTTTTTTTTTTTTAAGTTTTCATTTTGAATAATAGAATAAAATTAAAAAAATAGCATCTCACATTCATAAATTTTCAATATATCAAAAATGCCCTCATGAAAATAACATTTTACCTTCCAAATTTTGTTACATTGTATTTTTTTACTTCATGGTACGTTTTGGTTGTTTTTTCTTCGTACCTTTTAATAATATTTATAGTTGTCCTTATCTTGACCTTAAGTTGTAAAGTTGTTCTTTTAAATTTTTATTGCAATCGATTATCTTTACAACAGAATGAAGAATGAAGAGATGAAAAGGACTTGTTTCAAATTTGATATTATTAAAAGTCTACCCCTAAATCATACATATGATATTCATCTTCTTAATTCACATTCAAAGGGAGATAATCTATATAATATATTAATTATTTGTTTTCCAAAGTTATAGATTTGAATATCTATGCTTTTCATATAAATCCATCCATAATAATCAATAAATAAAGTATGATATCATTGATAGTTATCATAGGGCCACATAGATCTTTTTGGACACATAAAAGCACATAGATTTGGACTAAATAAAAGGAGTTCAAATAAATTATAATTAAAAAAAGAATTTATAGCTCAAAGAATCAAATGGGCAAATTAAGTCGCTGAAAGTGTGCAAAATAAAATAAAATAAGAATTAAAGTAGAAAGACAGTTTTTAATTAAAAACATGTGATAGTAAAATTTGATTATAGGGCTAAATATTTTACACAATTATTGTTTGGTTTGAGATTTGAAATTGAAAAAAAAAAAAAAAAAAAAAAAAAAAAAAAAAAAAAAGAGTTTGGTTATCAAATGATTACTTCTCCACTAGTTCATCATATATACCAATTAGTACTCTAATGGACATGCTTTGAAATTTCTTATATGGCAGTCATCATCTTATCTTTTATTTATTTACTTATTTATTTGTTTCTTTGTTTATTCTCTCTCTAATCAAAAGGCATAAATAAAGCTATCTATTTTCAGTCACATGAAAATCACCTTGCTTCGATATTTAAAATGGAGCGGGCAACTTTATCCATCTTACTTTCCCTTATCTTTTAAAGGAAAAAATTAATAATAAAGATAACTATTGGCGTTCGGATCTCTATCTTAGATTTCGTTACGGATGTTTGGTGGCCTTGACCTCTGGGCCCGCTTCCCTCTTCTTTGATCTCAAAATTTTTTGAGTTGACCCACGTAAGAGATTCTTGTACAAATATGGTGTTGAGCCTATTACACTTTGATGCTTAAGTTAGTACTAGGAGTTGCTAATTTAGCTAAGGAATAAAAGAAGTAAGATTGAGTCTCTCCTTTGGAGATTACTTACCTTCCCCTTAATTTGGTGTGATTGAACGAGGTTATTCATAAGCCAGTCCTCAGACACACATCTACGGTTATGTGTGACGATAGTGGTGTTAGGGACGTTTTTGACATTCAAGGTTGTAGGGTGTCAGTCCTAAATTCGCTCAGGTATTTTTCAATTTTGGTATATATTCACCGACTCGACTAGTCGGTCCAAACCCTAAGGCACTGACATTTTCCTTTTGGAACGTACACTCCCTTATACCCTTTCTCGATACCCTTTGGACTTGGGTCGCCCGTAGACTTTGGACCCTGCCCTGAGTAATCCTTCAACAATAACAAATTGAAATTTTTGCTATTTTTCGTAAATAGTTTGACATTTTTTCTATTAGTAAAAATTTTCTAAAAAATTATGGTTTTGGAATTCTAAATAAAAGAAATAATGTGTTCGAAATTTTCCAAATAAAAAAAAAAAAAAAAAAACATTCCTTGTACATTGTTCCCAAATCTGCCCAATTCAAAATAAATTACAAAATAAAAACATTCCAAACTTCCTTGATAATAAATAACAATAATAACTAATTACGATAATGATATTTTGGTTCGATAAAAATAAAGTTAAATTATAAAAAAAATTATAAAACTTTGCCATTTATTTCAAAAATACCCCTATACTTTTAAAAGTATTAATAATACCTTTGAATTTTCACAAATATTTTAAAAATACCATTGAAGTAAAAATTCTTCCATTTTAGATGAAAATTGGGATATGAATGATCTTGACAGTAGCATAGAAATAAAATTTAGATCACCACATCCTTTTAAATTATCGCCACATAATTTTAAATCTCAATTTTTGTTTGAAATTTTAAGGAATTTCTATTACAAGGGTCATTTGGAAATTTTTATGAAAGTTCACGAATAATATTAAAACATTTTAAAGTATAAAGATATTTTTGAAATACAAATGCAAAGTTAAAGAATATTTGTTATAATTTAAGCTAAAAATAAAGAAAAAATTGATATAAACTCATGAATAAATAAATAAATAAATAAAGAGTTCATCTGTCATAATTTCTCTTTAAATTAAAGTAGTAGTGTTTAGAAAAATAATATGAATGAATGAAGAGGGGAGAGGCAATAATGTTTGACACGTCGTGATGCCTTATCGTTTAGTAACTGAGCTGACTACCTATAATTATAATTAATTGTCACAATATTGCATGTGAATCTCATTTTAGGTTCATTAACTTCCCACGCGTTTAAAAACCAATTAAAAAAAAGGGACAGATTCACACGTGCCACTGCCAGTCTGAAGAAATAAACGAAGGAGGAAATATTTATAAATAAATGGAGTCATCATAAGTGTAAAATGCATCAAAACATAAACATACACAACAATTCATTCAGTTTATTGTTGATTAAAAATAATGTCTTCCCTTCTCACAAACACTTTCCTTCCTCTACTTCAATCTTCTCAAGATCTGCGTGTCACTACTTTCAAATTCCCCAACTCTAATTCTTTTTATGTATCTGATTGTTGTGGAGATCATAATGAGAAGCAACAATCAATAGCGGTGAAGAAGAGCGATGGAGTATTGAATAAGGCTCTGAAATTCACGGGAGACAAGCCATCCACTCCCATTTTGGATACCATAAACTATCCAAACCACATGAAAAATCTTTCAATCCAAGAGCTTCAAGAATTGTCCGACGAGATTCGAGAAGAAATAGTGTACACGGTTTCCAAGACGGGAGGACACTTGAGTTCCAGCTTGGTTGTGGCGGAGCTCACGGTGGCGCTTCATCATGTGTTTGCCACTCCAGAAGACAAAATTATTTGGGATGTGGGTCATCAGGTGGGTTAATTTATGGGGCGGATTTCAAATATATATAATTTTTTTTTTGGATATTTTCGAATTAATATTGATTTTCATATTTGTAGGCGTATGCTCATAAGATGTTGACAGGGAGAAGGTCGAGGATGCATACAATCCGTCAAACATTCGGCCTGGCCGGTTTTCCTAAAAGAGAAGAGAGTGTTCATGATGCCTTTGGCGTGGGCCATAGTTCTACCAGCATTTCTGCTGGTTTAGGTATGTAGTTTGATATTCGTTCAATTTTAGGATTTTCACTTTAGAAGGTTTAATTCCAGTCCCTATCATTTTAATAAATTTTAAATAAAATTTATTTTCTCAATTTAATTTTTATTTAAATTAAATAAATAATATTAATAATTTGTATGGAATGAAATATAATATGTGAATATAATAAAAATAAACAAAATATTTTTTTTTAAAAAAAAAAATCAATCATAAACAAGTAGTTGGATTAAATTTAGGTGTTTTCAAATGAGTCAAATTATTTACAAATATAGAAAAAAATTTATTGTCTACACAGTAAAATTTTTCTATATTTGTAAATAGTTTGATATTTTTTCTATTTATAGTAATTTTACTTAAATTTTAATTTTTTTTTAAAGTACATAAATAAAATTGGACATCTTAAAGTATACGAACTAAATTTGAGTGTGTTTGGCCTAAGGAGTTGGAAAGTAGGAGTATTGAACTCCATTCCTTGTTTGGTCCAAGAAATTGGTAGGTCCCACTAGTAAAAAACATCAATTTTATATCTTATCAACTCTTTACACGGTGGGCCCAAGGAGTTTACAACCCCTAGACTTCATAACTTCTCACTCCTCACTATTTTACTTCTCACCCCAAATACCGCTAAATTACAAAGACCAAAATAGTACTTTTTTTTTGTTATCTAATAATTATTACAATTTGGGCAAATTGAAAAAAAAATCACTGTTTGAAATGTGGTGATATTTGCAATTATACTCTCAAACTTTGAATGGCAAAAATTGAGTCTTCAAACTTATACAAATTTCAAAATTAGACCTTAAACTTACATAACTGTAGAAATTATAACAATTATATTTGATGGTTCACTTTTTATCATTAGTGATCCAATTTCTATAACTAGTATAAAAGTTTGAGTGTTCAATTTTAACATTTTAAAAGTTTGAGGGTATAAGTGAAACAACTACCTAAGGTAATTTTTATATAGTTAAAAAAAATGGAGAAATGAATTGTTGTTTGGTTTTTCAGGGATGGCGGTAGGTAGAGACATACTAGGGAAAAACAACCACGTAGTATCAGTGATAGGCGACGGAGCAATGACTGGAGGAATGGCTTATGAGGCACTTAACAACGCAGGCTACGTAGACTCAAACCTCATAATCATTTTAAACGACAATAGACAAGTTTCTTTGCCGACAGCCACCATCGACGGTCCGGCTACCCCAGTGGGAGCTCTAAGCAAAGCTCTCACGAGGCTCCAAGCAAGTAAAAAACTTCGGCAACTACGGGAGGCAGCGAAGGCAGTAACGATGCAGATGGGGGGAGACACACATGGAATTGCAGCGAAAGTAGACCATTGTGTGAGAGGAATAGTGGGAGGATCAGGAGCATCGCTATTTGAAGAGCTTGGAATATATTACATAGGTCCGGTGGATGGGCATAATGTGGAAGATCTTGTGTATATATTGAAGCAAGTTAAGGCTATGCCAGCGCCTGGGCCTGTTCTCATCCATGTCCTTACTGAGAAAGGCAAAGGCTATCCGCCTGCCGAGCTTGCAGCTGACAAAATGCACGGTAAATTAAAACCGCCCCTCCTATTTTCATTGCATATTTTTACTTGTGTTACTATGATCCACCTTTAAAATATGCTATGTGATAATTTTTTTTTAAAAAAAAATTAATTATTTGATTAGGTGCATTCACCTAATCATTAGGGATGAACAAGATTGGACTAAAAATCGATCAGACGATCAGATTTATAGTCATATCAACTAAAGATGACATTTTTTAGATATAATGTCAATCAATTCACTCAAAAGACTAAAATCTAACCAATCAAATCACTCAAACCAACGTTAAACAAAAAAAAAAAAAAAAAAGGAAAGTGATTAGTATCATGCCATTTTTGTTTCAAGGTAAAAAATATTTTTTTAATATATATATAAAAATTTCAATATCTATCGCGATAGACAGTGATAGAATTCTATCACGGTTTATCGCTAATAAACAATAAAAAAAATTATATTTGTAAATAATTTGACTTGTTTTTTTATATTTGAAAACAACTCATATATATGTTATTACATAACAATTTTTAATTCGACTGCTAAGTTGTACATGTGTAACACCCAACACTTAAATATATATTTTTTTAAATAGTACGAAAAAATGATTACCTCTTTAGACAATATATACTCTTTCCTTGCTGCCACAGCCACATGAACTCCTTGTTCTTTTTTTCTTTGTTTGTCTCTTTTCTTATTTCTAAGCCTTTAGTATTTTTATTTTCACTTACTTCGCTGAATAATCAAAATTGATGGATCGAGGATCGGCCGACACATCCTATTTCTCAAAAGTCGACGTCAATTTTGGCCCAAAATCAACGAGACCAACTAATGATAATGAATACCCCACTACTATCTATTTATCTACCTTCGTTTTGTCAATTCCTTTTTATTGGATTATTTATTCCAGGAGAGGATAATTATATAAGGGCCCATGCAATATACAATGATTCTTTTTTTTTTTTAATTTTATTTTATGATCTACATTAGTGGAGCGAGATATTGCAAATTTTAAATTTACTTTAATATTAAAAAAAAAAAAAAAAAAAAAAAAAAAAAAAAAAAAAAGAAAAGAAAAAAAAGAAGCTTTTTTGAAATTTTGGTCATCTCAATTTGTGCTTTTGCTTGCCTTTTAATCAAGTTGGAATTATGTAGTTTATTTTTACTCTTCTACTTCTATTTTAATCTTGTTTTATTTTATTGATATGACATTGGAGTAATAAATTTGATCCAAATGCAAAATGCTTTGAACTTTATGCTCAAATTGCACCTCGTATCTTTTTGGATCCGCTGTTGCATTGTTGAAAATAGGATCACATAAAAGTATAATGTAGGTAATGAAGGTGGATATCATACAGAATACAGACTAGAGAGGGGGAATGATTGAATAAACTGAAATTAAAATGGTTCGAATTTGTAAAACTTTGAAAAAAAAAATGTAAGGACATTTGAGTAACATCAAAATTTTACATTTGGGTAACAGGAGTAGTGGAATTCGATCCAAAGTCAGGGAAACAGATGAAGAAGAAGAACCAAACTCTTTCGTATACACAATATTTCGCAGATTCATTGATAGCAGAGGCAGAGAGAGATGACAAAATCATAGCAATTCATGCCGCCATGGGAGGTGGGACTGGTCTCAACTATTTCCAGAAACGATTCGCTGATCGTTGCTTCGACGTCGGAATCGCCGAGCAACATGCTGTTACCTTCGCTGCTGGGCTCGCCGCCGAAAGCCTCAAGCCTTTTTGTGCCATTTACTCTTCCTTTCTTCAAAGAGCCTATGATCAGGTAACTAATCAACACACACCCATTTCTGAACAGAGTAAAAAACAGGGGAATTATTGAAAGAATTTGCTAATAATTTTAAGTTTTTGAGTCAATGATCAATTTAATATGATGTGTACTACAGGTAGCTCATGATGTAGATCTTCAAAAGCTTCCAGTGAGGTTTGCAATAGACAGGGCAGGGCTAGTGGGAGCAGATGGGCCGACCCATTGCGGAGCATTTGACACAACTTTCATGGCTTGTTTACCAATATTGTGTGTGATGGCTCCTTCAAACGAGACAGAGCTAATGCACATGGTGGCCACGGCGGCCGCCATCGACGACAGGCCCAGCTGCTTTAGGTATCCAAGAGGAAATGGCGTTGGCTCTGTTCTTCCCCTTGACAACAAAGGCACTCCATTAGAGGTAAAATCAAACCAACTTGTATACTTCCATGAATAAATACTCAAAAATAAACCAAGAAATCACATACAGGTGGAAAAGGGAAGGATCTTAAGAGAAGGAAACAGAGTGGCCATTTTGGGGTATGGAACAATTGTACAAAGCTGTGTGGCGGCGGCGGACGTGCTTCAACAGTACGGTATTCAAATTACAGTAGCCGATGCGCGATTTTGTAAGCCTTTAGATGGAGAATTGGTAAAGCAATTAGCAAGACAACATGAGATACTCCTCACCGTTGAAGAAGGATCCATTGGAGGCTTCAGCTCTCATGTTTCCCACTTTCTTGGATTGAATGGATTGCTAGATGGGAATCTCAAGGTAGTCCACAAACAAAAACACACAAATCTTTAATTTCATATTTGATAGTGTTTGTGTTTGAGCATAATTAGGAATGATTTAATTTAAATTTGTGGTTAAAATGTGCAGTGGAGGGCAGTAGTACTTCCTGATAGATACATTGACCATGGATCACAGAAAGACCAAACCCAAGAAGCAGGGCTGAGTTGGAAGGATATAGCAGCCACTGTTTTATCACTAATAGGGAAAGGCAAAGATTGCTTTCAACTCCTAAATTTATAGATATTGTTCAAGAGGTTAGTTGTATTTGTAGTTACTCAATTGTGTGCATAAAAATAAATTTAAAAATTCAAGGAATATATTGCAAAAGGGTCAATTTAAAATTTGGTAGTTATTGGGGGTTTTGGGCCATACCCGTAATTGGATAGGGCCGGAATTGCAAAGCTGTTACAAGTATAATTAATAACCCACGAGCCACGCTTGTTTGTAAGTTATTTAAAAGATTATAATAAATATAAGAAAAATACTTAGTTGCAACAACTCAATTATTCAATTATTTTTTGTGGTTAGACAAACTTTTCTTACTTATTTTTTATTTTATTTTTGTGTGATTTGAGAGAGAAATGCATAAAATCTTGCTCTAAATATAAAGAATGTTCATTCATATATACGAGACCTATTATAAAGAAGACTCACCTATTATAAGATTATTAATCATGATCAACAGGTCAGGCACAATGTTATAGCGTAATCAATAACAAACCATAACTCCCAATAATTATAATTTATACCTTATTTATTATACCAAAAATCTGCACCAAATAAGGAAATATGTTTTGCAAATAAATATGGTTTATTATGACACAAGATGCTGGACACCAGAAAATATAGCGAACCATAAATGCATTAACACTTTTGTTTATTTTATATAATTTTGAATTTCTCATCTATAACTCCCAATAATTATAATTTATACCTTATTTATTATTCTACTTTTATTCTAAACTAATATTTAAGTTTTATGATTGAACTACCACATCAAATGAAAATTTCTTTTAAAGTCTTGATCAATTTTAAATTCCTTCGTTTTTTTTTTTTTTTTTCAATTTGACTATTATTTCAATAACTTAAAATAAAAATATTATCCAAATTTACCTAAATGTGAAAATACATTTCATATAAAAGAATTCGAGTAAATATAACAGGATATGCAGATATGAGAAATAATATTTCTTCTGAATGATTATGTGTTTGTGTTTTTTCTGGGAAGAAAATTAAAATATTATGGCCAATATGTGATTCTATTTTTTTTTCTTTTAATATAAACAGAAGTTCTAATATATGGTATCAATTGTCGTATAAAGGGACCAAAATGAGCATATATAGCTCAGCTCTTATCAAGTTTAGACTATCTCTTTGATATTTTTCGATTCCACAATATTGTGGAAGAAAAATTGTCATATCAAGAATAGCCTTTGATTGATGATTTTTAAAGAGACAGTTGATCAATTAACAAAATCTATCAACTCTAAAATATTCAAATATCCCACCCTCAATTTCCTTTATGAAGAAATGGGAGAGAAAAAGAGCAGGTAGCCTCAATATTTTTGTTTCCAA
Organism: Lagenaria siceraria; assembly: GCA_002890555.2. Taxonomy (NCBI): domain Eukaryota; kingdom Viridiplantae; phylum Streptophyta; class Magnoliopsida; order Cucurbitales; family Cucurbitaceae; genus Lagenaria; species Lagenaria siceraria. The sequence goes on along the minus strand of CM016492.1, from coordinate 21,157,819 downwards.
TATGATTATAATTAAGTGGATAAGACACAATTAAGAATAAGGTGTTTTGGGTTTTTAAACATACCTTGGAGAGGTAAGTTCGGTTGTCCACCGTTGATATGCGCGTCTCCAATCTCCATTTATGGTTTAATTCATTTTCAGGCCACTTTCATGCAGCGGGTTGAGGGATCAAACCAAGTCTATGACCAAACAAGGGAAGTTCATTCCTAAAGGTTGAGAGAACCCTCTCTAGAACAATGTTCTATTTCAAGTGATATTTCAAAAACCCCCCTATTACAAGAAAATAAAACAAATTTCTATTTCAAGTGACTATTTATAACCTAAAAAGAAAAAAAAATTAAATAATTAATTCTAAGGAAAATTTTTACCGATAGAAAAAATGTCAAATTATTTACAGAAAATAGCAACAAAAAAAAACACTAATAAACATTGATAGACTTTTTTCAGCACCTATTAGTGATAGACTTCTATCATTTCTATCACTGATAGACTCTGATAGACTTCTATCAATATCTATCACAATTATCTAAAAATTTTGCTATTTGTGTAAATAATTTTCCTTATTTTTATATTTTTAAAAATTTCCCTAATTCTAAAATACTAATTAATCTAAATTAATAACTAACCAAATATTAAACTAAAATAAGCTAATTATCTTATAATTCTCATTATCATCCTGGACTTGGGCTAAAGTTAGATTTAGGACCAATACTTTTTTTTTTTTTTTTGCCCAAAATTTTAAAGTTAGATTTAGGACCAATACTTTTTTTTTTTTTTTGCCCAAAAATTTCACCATGGACTTCAATTGGATTGGATTTTCAACCCCAATAGCTTAAATTGCTTGGCCCAATTCAATTTAGAATTTTAGGCCCAATTGGGCTACTAACCAAATATATCGATCATAATCTAGGCTTAATCACTCCTGAATTCAATCAAGCGATAAGATCGTTAAAAAATAAGACATGTGACATTTTTTAGTTTGCCATTTATTTGTCTCCAAATTTTAATTTAGGGACACAATAGTTCTTAATTTAACCTAAATTTAATAAAGTTAAATTTTGTTGTGATGATGTGACAAAATTTGATAGATTGAAATTTCTCATAATACCCCTAACAATTACTATTACAAAAGTCATTTGTGTTTTTTTTTTTCTAACTTAAAAAAAAAGCATCATTTACTTTTGTTAGGCCACTTTATTCCTTGTTTTATTTTTAAGTTAAAGGCCAACTTATTTATTAATATACGTAAATTATAATTTATAAATTTATTGATTTTTTTAAGTCAAAACAATTATTAGAGTGAAGATTTAAATCTATGATTTGAGAACATATAATTTAATTACATTAACTATGCTCAAATTCGCTTTAAAAAAATTTAAAGTAAAAGTTGACAAATGTAGTTGGAAGACGAGAATGCCCTTGATGAGTAGAATGGGGGTAGTTAATTGTAGTAGTCATTTTCGACTTTTAGGCAAGGGCACCACAGAAAGCGACAAAACAGGCCTTCGACAGCCACTTTGTAGGTTGGTCCAGTACTTTTTATCTCTTAATTAAGGGACGAACTCTTATCTATTTTGTATTTTTCAACTCTCACAACTAAACAAACCCGGCCTACATTATCTATTAACATTATATTATTCAACATTTTGCATTCTTCCTTTTAGAAATAAAAATATGTTTTTTTTTTTTTTTTAATATTCATCTATGTTGATAGTAGAGATCATGGACTTACAAAAATTTCTAGATCATATAGTTTCGGTCTCTTAATTCTTTTTAAAAATTATTTAAATTCTTATGGGAGATCATAAATTTTTGCGAGTTTCCTGTGAGAAAAAAATTTCGTTTGTTTTTTTTAATTAATTTATTGTTTAACAAATTTTTATATTTATTCTCAACCACATAAAATTTTTAGAATTTTTTATATTAAATGGATCACTTCCAATACATAAACACTTTTGCCTTATAAAACAATAATAATTTATGTACAAAAATATAATTATAATATTTCTTCTCATAGTTTCTAAAAGTTAAAATTTAAATATTACAAAAACTTAGTCGTTTAGCCTTCAACTTAATCATTCAATATACATAGTTTTAGAATAAAACTTCTATATCTTAGAAATGCATTAAAATATTAAAAAAAATTGGATGAAAATTAGGCGAAGACTAATTGGTAAAACCATGATTTTTCATAAGTGTGTGTATATATATATAAATAAATGTGACGGGAATGTAGTCTTTTTCCATCCCCATTTGGTCAATGAGAAGATAATTCTTCCCACCCTCTCCCCAATTTCTCGTTTAATTGGGAATTCTCTGTCTTGTTTAGGACGGTTTCCTATTAGGGTAAATAGACATCTCTAGTGAAAATGAAATGATGTTACATAGTTGAGGGAGATAAAAGAAAGGAGATAAGGTAGAAGGGTGTAATTGAAGACAAAAAATGAATTTGAAGAGAAATTATTAGGTGAAGTGGCTACAATGTGCTCAATTCTATACTTAATATTTCTTACGTTTCATTTATTAATTATTTTTTTTATGATTTTTTATTTTTTTTAAATTAACCCTATTTTGTCTCAATTTTTTACTATGGTTTGCATCTTTCTTAAGTGAAAAGATTGAATTCTTAGCTAAATTTCAAAATAAAACATTTTTTAAAAATTATTTTATTTTAAATTTCCTAGATTTTGTTTGATTTTTTGACATATTGGTAAAATATAAATAACAAAACAAGAAATTAAGAGGTAAATTAGTGTGTGTAAGTTTAATTTTTAAAAACTAAAACAAAAATCAACAGGATTACGGGACTTGAATTATTAAAAAATAACTACAGCTTGCATTTTTTTTTTTTGGGTCTTTTCACAAATAGAAAAAAAACAAAACTAATAACACATATAGAAAAAAACAAAAAAAAAAAAAATGAAATGCACTTTTTTCTATATGTGTAATTAGTTCTGTTTTTTTTTCTATACCACACAATTTCCCTTTTTTTATTTTTATTTTTTTGAAAAATATTGCGACTTTATTGAATAATTAGTCAATTTTTAGAGAGTTGAAGATGGTGGAGGGATTTGAGAGCGAGGGTTAAGAGTGAAGTGACGGAAATGCCCTGGAAGGTAAGTCCAAGGGAGATATGATTCGTATCAATAAACGCGACGCGGTTTGGTGACCTTGTTGGTGTGCCACACCTGGCACGCTGACAGCGACTCTATGTTAATCTCTGACCAATAACTTCCATGGCATAGCGAAAGGGCAATATAGTCAACTTAAATTAACACGCAACGGATGACGTCATCTAAATCCTCTACCAGTGAGAATGAGTGCTACCAGGGCTGCCTTGACCCGACGACCCAACCCCTAACCCGATTGTTCGTTATTTGCTTTTTCCCTTTTTGTCATTCTTCTGCCATGGATTTTTCTTCCCTTTTCTTCTCTCTTACCCAAAGCCAATCAAAGTTATAAAAATATTGAAGTTTAAATTTTATGAAAATATGGAAATAAATCGATGTCGATAAAATGTTTGAAAATTTTATAGAAATTGATGGAAATTGTAAAAATTAATTAATAAGACTTTGATTGTTGCTTAATTAGACTGTAATTCACCATTTTTAATCATAGTAAGACAACATTTATCTATATATTTTGTAAATATCGATGCGAGAGTAGAAATTTAAAAAAAAAATTAAAAATTATTGCGAAATAATATTAAATATCGGTAAATAATTGCAAGATTAAAGGAGATGAAATTTTTGCTTACGAAAAAAATTGTAAATTGTTTGTTGTAAATTTATATTTCTAATAATATTTTGGTTTCTTGAAATTAAAAAATATGTATGGTAAAAAAACAAAAACTACACCAATTCAATTTTAGGGTGAAATGATATGAAAATTCAATGGAAAATATGAAGTTAAAAATAAATATTTATTCTTTTTCTCAATTTTAGTTTGTTGAAAATATATTTGGGATGGTAACTTTAATATCTAATTATTTTTAAAAAAATCGAAATTTTTCATGAAAATTTTGAGAAAGAGGAGAAAAATGAAAATTCCTCTCATATCGAAATTTTAGACTCTGATGCCAACTATGTTTCTTCTTCTTCTTTTTTTTTTTTATCACTTTCAAATAACTAATTTTAACCCACGTTCTTTCTCTAAAAATTAAAATTTATTCTCAACTGTTAGTTTAGCTAACAGATAATACAAAGTTTTTTTCAAATAACTAATTTTAACCCACGTTCTTTCTATAAAAATTAAAATTATTCTCAATGAGTTTAGCTAACAGATAATACAAAGTTTTTTTTTAAAAAAAAAATTAACAATAAACTAATCAAAGAGGCTATTTCACATATTATAATTTTTTAATAAAAATTATTATTATTATTTAACCGATTTAAAAAAAATAAACTTTGAGGAACTTAATTTAAAATTTATTGAATATCAATACAATGACTAAAATTAAATATTTGAAAGTATAGAGATTAAAATTGAACAAACTTCAACAAAAATGGTATTTAATTTATAACCTTTTTTTTTCTCCGGGAAAAAGTATATATATTAAATATAGTTAATTTTTTTTTATATTTAATAAAAAATATATATATAACATAAATGTAAAACATCACAATTTGAGAGAGCATGTGCTCTGACCCTTTAATAAATTTGCTCCTACTTTAATTTGTTATGTTCTAAGATCTAGGATCACAAAATGTTATATTTAATATATAAATAAATATATTTTTTATATTTAATAAAAAATAATATATACAAATGTAAAACGTCACTTATTGGGGGGACACAAAATCCACTCTAGATATTAGTTAAAACTTAAATTTAGGAACCCAATTATGCCTTTCAACATTACTCTCTCCATATTAAATATCGTTGAATACTTCACATATAAAAATCATCCTGGGTTGGCCTAGTGGTAATGGGAACATCCAAAAAAGTTAAAGGACTAAGGGGTTGTGGTTTAATATTCTATGATTAAAACCATTTATTTAAATTAACTTTTTTTTATATTTTATTGACACAATTCATAATCTCCCCACATGAAAAATAGACACGTTTTGATGATGTGGTTCTAAGTTAAATGCATTAATCAAAAAGACGCTTCTAATAAGATTAAAAAAAAATTAAAAAGAACTTTTTTTCCCATTTTTTAAAACAACTGCATTTATAGTATCTAATAAATCCTACTTCGCACATTCATGAATTGAAATTTTTTATTACGATAAAGACTAATTGGAAAAAATAAAAATAAAAAAAAACTTATAAATTAGGCTTACAAATATGATTTAACGTACAAACATGTTAGGTTTAAGTTGGCGTGGTTGCAAATTTAGAACTATATACAACATATATTGTATCCAGATATGAAAAGATAGTGGATTCTGCGATTTCCATTCACCTTTTTCTTTTTTATTCTTTCTATTTAATTATAATAAATTTGAGTACCCATTAACTCTTTTCTATGTTCTAGAAATTTTGCCACAAATGCAATGGATTCTCTCTCTAGGAGCTACCTAGTGTTCTGTCATTGTCAAGCCCAATTCCTTTAATAATGTAATTAACGTTTGGTTCAATTTTCGAGTTTAATTCATGTTTATTATTTATTCATTTTATTTGATTCAACTTCAAAACTTGACCATATACTTCAATTGGTTCAATTTTCTTTATAGGCAGTACCTTGATTTACCTTATTTTAGCTTTACTCGTTTGATACTACTAGCCCTTGCATGGGTTGTTAAGTTTAATAATACAACTTTAATTAATAAATAAGACTGACTTTTTTTTTTGTCAAATAAGTCATCAGAAAATGCTTATAAAAATTTTCGAAGTTGAGAGAGGTAAAAATAATAATAATTCTATACTAACTATTAGTTTAAAATATAATTTTGATCCTATGTATTTTGAGATGTTGAATTTATTTTACTTACTTAAGTTTCTAGTTAAAACTTTCTTTTGATTTTGATTTTGTTTTCTTCTGTGGCAATTTAACTCATGACAGGATTTCTAAATCGATTTTGGACATTCAAGGGTAGAGTAGTCAATTCTAGCGATCAGATGAGTGACCTAAATCGTCAACTCACTGAGTTAACTTCCTTGGTTTAGTCATTTGTCTGCAGGGAGACTGTCGCAAGCGGAAGTGGGACATTGTACGCAAGCATACCCAAGATTGCAATGGAGCCTAACACCACCAAACTATGCATGAAAGGGTTATCCTAGTCATTATGACAACGGATACCATAGATGGCAGTGAGGCCTAGACATCCAGGGGTACACTACATCCCAGTAGTCTATGCAAGTTCTCGAGCCTTTTAACTAACCCAGCTACTTTAGTGAGTTGGTCGCTCAAACTCTGCATCTGTAGTATCCGTTTTTAATCAAAGACTTTCCTGTTGCTACTGTGGAGACTTTTTTTTTTTTTTTTTTGTTTAAACTTAAAGTACAATTAGCAATCTCCTATTCAATTTTAGTTCTTGTCCTTTCAAATGTCCAAATTATTCCATGTACTTTTAACATATCTTAATTTAAATCCTATAAAAGCTAATGTTTGATGAAATTGGCTAAATAATAATAATAATAATTTTCATGCGAGGCGAAATATAATATGTGAATATATTTTCAAAAGGGTTAAAAATGTTACTAAAAAATAAAAAAAAATAGAAAAAGAACAACAATAAACAAACATGTATATAAGATGGACACATTTATGTATATAAGATAACAAATTTGGATTAAATTTTAGTCTTTAGTTAAGTAATTATTTTTTTTTTTTATTACAACAACTGTGTGATTGAAGGATCGCTCATATCATCTAGTGTTGACCTAAACTCACTTTCACTAATTAATTATTCTTATAAATAAACCATTAATAGAAAATTTAGATTATATAATTAAAACAATATCAATAAAAAACATGACAAAAGGGACAAATCTAAAGAAAATTGACCACTAATTTTATAATCTACTCACAACTTATACTTAATTACCATGTTTCTAACCTTTGGACTTTTTCTTATTTGGATAATGGTAATCTCTGGTTACAATTTTAATTTTTTTTGTTATATATTATTTGAATAAATTATAAAAATCGTTTGGTAATTACAATTATACCTTCAAATTTTTAATTATAAAGTTGAGCCTTTAAATTTATACAAGTGTTAGAATCGAACCCTCAAATTTACATAATCGTAGAAATTAGACCCCGAACATTTAAGGATAGTAATTGGACTCTCAAACTTAATAAATTTGGATAGAATCGAACCCTCAAATTTACATAATCGTAGAAATTAGACCCCGAACATTTAAGGATAGTAATTGGACTCTCAAACTTAATAAAATTGGATCCACAAATTTGCTAACTTATAAAAATTTGACTCTTAAACCTTTAATTTTAAAAATTAAGCTTTTATTTAGTTAGATAATTGTTAAACTTGGTTGTGATTCTTCGCTCTCCTTTCTTCGTATATCCATCAGCCCCCACGTCTCTTCTCTCTCCCTCTCTCCCGGTTTCCCTCTCCTAGTCGCAGGTCGCCGCCCGGTTACTCCAGCCATCGCCGCCGTGCAATCGACAGTATTCTCCCTGCCCCGGTAAGTCAAGCAAAGCACAAGCAATGGCCCATATGGACATTGAAATTGAAATCGAACTTATCACTTGAATCCCTCTGCCTCCATTGATGAACCCCGTCGTTTTCTTTTCTAGCCACCAACATCCGTTGGCTAATAGAGAAGGATGGGGTTAGATTTGGGAGTTATATACGCAGATATTTATAGTGGTTTTGATAATAGACAGTAAATGAAAGACTAGGGAAATTTCATGGTTGTATTTTTTTTTGTCCATCATCACCTATCAATTTAAGTTTTTGGGTCAATTCACAATTTAAGATAGTATAAGAAAAGGTGGTCTAGAGAGCTCACGTGTTCAAAATCTAACACGATATTAGATTTGCCTTTATTTATAAGCTTTTAAACTTTTGAGTCAATAACTGATTCAAAAATATCTATTATATATTGACTTTGTGGTTAGATTCATTTGGGTCAGCCTGTTACGCTTAATCCACGACACTGACAACGGTGTGTGGCTGTCGTGAACTAAGAGGGGTGAATAGACGAAGAAGGAGAGGGAGAGGAACACAACCAATTACCTAACTAATAAAAAAGTTTAATTTTTAAAATTAAATATTTAAGGGTCAAATTTCTACAAGTTTGCATGTTTAGTGGTTCAATTTTAACAATTTATGAATATACATATTTTAATATTTAATTGAAATTGAATTAGAAGAGAAAAATAAACAATTAGGTGTTATTGTTATAATTATAGTATATGGATAGCTGTTTTTTTTTCTTTACAATATGTAAGGTGAGAGAATCAAATTTTTGACTTCTAAGTTCATAGTACAAGAATTATGTCAATTAATTTATGTCATTTTGACGATAATTATATTTTTTTATCCAACTATATATGTTATATATAGCAAAATAGGAATTTCTCTTCTATAGCCACTTTTATATATGGTGGAGATGTAGATATTTTTATTAATTGCTTTGTTTGGGGTTTTCTTTTGTTCAATTTTGTTAAAAAAAAATTGAAGAATTAAATTAAATAAATTATTTTTCATATTAAATATATGCTTTAGACAAAATACTAATTGATATTGTATATAAAAGGGACGATGAGGGAAATCTTTACATCTCCAATTTTTCATTATATTTTCTTACACTCTCATTTTACCATCCATTGATGGGAAAGCTAGTATTTGTAAGTGTACTTTTAGTTCAATAAGATCAATTGATGCTAAATGATCATTTATATACTCACAGACTTAGAGAGAGTCTAAATTCTCTCGAAAATGAGAGTATCACATCTATGAATAGCCTAAGTGATCATCTACAAGTTAGGCTCCACGTGTATTACTGTAATTGTCATAAGTTTATAGACAAGTACAACGTAGTAACCACTTAACTTTTCATATTAGTGAAATTATCTTTTTCGAGCACACTACCCTAGACGTAGGTGGTATATCACAAAGCTATTCTACGATACAAATGTGTTCTGTGTGAAAGATCACCTTAAATTTAATTACACAACTATCTGAGTGAAAGGGATTACACATCAAATTGATGCATCTATTCACATATAGGTGCGATCGATGTATAAAAAAGAAAAAAAAATCATTGTCGATACATACGTTGTTCTTTTTTGTTATTTGTGAAGGAGGCATGAAACCGTATTACAATGAAATTTTGAGAATTTAAATTTTTATTTTAGACGATGAAAATGTGTTGTTGTTTATCCTTATCTAACTATGTATAGTATATAAACTATTGTGTTACAAATATTCGATTAACCTAAAAAGTTTAGTTTACATTTATTTCAAAGAAAATAAATTAAAATCGTATTCCCATTTTATAAATGGACTACGTAAAAGAATTTTTTAATTTCTATTATGCCCTTAAAATTTTCATACGACTACAAATTTCACGTGCATCGTTGGGATTCGAACCATGAACCTCTCGATGACTAACACATATTGCATATTAGTTGAGTTATTCTCATTTTGACGACTATGAAAAGAAAAGAGATGACTTTAAATTACAAATAAATAGTCAAAATATTTTTCTTACCATTTAGTATGACTAGTCAAAAAATATTTGCAATGCACGTAAAATCTTGTAGTTCTAATTATTTTTTAAATAGTAATTTTTAGCATATGATAAATAATTATTATACAATTTTATTTTAGTTATCATCTAACTTTTAAAAGTTAGATAATATAACAATTTCTTATTTGAATGTTTTCATATTATAGTTTTTTCAAAAAAAAAAAAAAATCTTCTATTTTATAAAGAGAGAAAAATTGTTTTAGCAATTAAATTATCGCATTAAGATGTTAATTTTCTAGTATTGTAATATATATAATGTAATAGTTTTTATTCTAATGTTATTATATATCCATTGTGAAGTCACACGAAAGGATGCATTGTTTCACTGTATTAATTACTACTTTTATTTAATTAAATCCTCTAATGTTTTTTTATATTTTCTCAAAACTCAGGATCTCATGAAATTATTTTTTAAAGAATGTAAATGCAAGTATTTATTTTGTTTTTCTTTTACATGTGCATCTCACATATACGTTGGAAGAATCAATGCACCAATTAATGTGTGTAACCACCTCCACCCTGGATAGATGCATTCAATTGACATCTATTACATCCTATCTCAAAGAGTCGCGTCCCGTCAACATTAATATATAAATTTATTTTGTAAACTAAAAATTGGAAAAGTCACTTCCATTTTCTTTCAAACAAACACCTACTCTCGAAAAGTCACAACCACTCCACAAAGTGCAACATGAAAATTTATGAGAAATGTTAGGACAAAAGGCGCTATGTAGGGATTTTATGAGAAATGTTAGGGCATGTAAAGATTCTCCCTACATAGCCTTTTTAATATTAGAGATAGTATAAATAATTTGGTGTAAAATAAGGCAACACTTGAACATCTAGGTAGAATTTCAACCCTTAATATTATATTTTTTTTGTCGAAAATGTAATCTTTGAACAAATTTGTCTATGAGTATCAAAATAATCATTCAACAAAACAAAAATCCATATATATAGCTAAAATAAGCTTGACCAAGTGGTATTGACATGCACTTCGTCTTAAAAGGTTAGAGGTTCAATCCCCCCGCCCGATTGTACTAAAAAATATCATATATGTATGTATACAATCACAATAAATGTTGTGTGTTGAATTTTTGAAACAACAATGTTCTACAGAGCCCAAGAGATCAAGAGAGGATCGTGATCGTGACGTCTTAACTATATTATTAGTATCTCACAAGTCAAGAAATACGAGCCTACGAATATTTTTCTTTAAATACCCACTTTGTAGGTCGTGAGAGTGAAATTTTGGACATTTGAAACATGTTGCATTTTTCTCTTAAATATGGAGATTTAAACATCTAACCTTAAGATATTAGTAATTGATGGTTTGAAAAAATATCTTTACTTTTTTAATATTTAGTGATGGTAAATACCTAATAGTAAAAGATTCGATAATTAAAGATAAAAAAAAAAAAATAAAAACCAAAATAAAAACCAAAATGAAAAAAAAGCCAAACACATAATCACTACCCTACATAAACTTATATATTAATAAATTAATTAAACGTATATTAATAAATTAATTAGTTTAGACATATATTATCAATCAATTAGTAAAAAATTCAATTTTTTAGTTAAACTCAAAAATATAAAAATAAAAAGTCAATATAAAAAATTACTTTTTTAGTCTCTAAAATTTGGAGAATAGGTACCTTTAGTCTCAATGTTTTCTAAATGTATGTTTTTATTCTCCAAGTTTTTAAGAATATATATATTTGATCCATAAGTTTTTAAAATTTACCTTTTTAGTCTCCGAACTTTTAAAAATAAATTTAAAAAGTCTCTCAAATAATTTATTATTATTATTATTATTATTATTTAAAATAAATATATGACATTTTAAATTAAAGAAATAATTTTTAAAACTCTCTCCTTTCTAATCTTTTCTTAAAAAAACTAATTTTAAATATTATATAATTATCTAAAATAATTAAGAAAATTAATATTTTATTTTTTAAAAAAAATTCAAAGACTAAAAAGATACTTTTTAAAATTTCAGAGACAGAAATATATATATTCCTTAAAACTATAAAAAAAAATATAATTTTAAAATTCAAGAATCAAACACACATGTTTTTTAAAATTTAAAAAGAAAATTTTCTCGAAAATATATTTAATCGTATTTGTTTAAAACCAAAAATTGGAGACAGGAAAACCGGGTTTGTTTGCTTGGTCGCCCGCGGCGCGCGGCTTAATCAGATAAAAACCACTAACTTTTTTCTGACTTTCCATGTACCGAAGAGCCAACAATGTTTCCGTGGCGGGACCCACCTTCTCCAGTCACTCTCCGATTTTTTATTTTCTTTTATTTATTTTTTTTCTTTTTTCTCCTCGAGCAGATTGTTTTGACTTAATTATTGTACGATACTATAAAATATCAATTCTACCCTTCCTGCATCGTTTGGGTTTTCGCGCATTGTTTATCAATAATTCAATCAATATCATCTCCTTTTGGACTTTTTGCGTCAATTAATTTCTATATACGTTTTCCTTTTCTTCTTAGATCCTAATTGCGGCTTACACCTTCTAATTAAAAATTAAACAAAACCAAATAATTAGACACGTCATACACCGACCAAAAAGTTTGGAATCACTATAACCTTAACGCTCATGATTAATTAAATATTTAACAGATGCTTTTATGTTAATGGGCTTGGGACCTATTTCGAAAAATAGCCATCTCTCTTAAGACTTTTTATGCTAAATGAATGAATGTGTTAATTGTTATATTTACCAAAAAAAATCTACAATATTATTTATTAGAGTTTTACTATAGTTGGAGTTGTTATATTGTATTAATCCAGGGTTGTTATCTTCTTGTAATCTTGTGCTTATTTATAGCACTTGTATTCTTATAATAATGAAGCAAGGTTTATTTATTTATTTATTTTTTTTGAGAAGAAATAGAACGATATTATTAACTTGCCACTTGGGCATAGTTTTTACAATTATCTTTTTCCCATTGGTAAAGAATCCATGGAGGATAATCTGAAGACCAATCACAGTTCAAGAGATTGGATCTAGCATTTTTAGTAATAAGATCAGCAACCCTATTACAATTGCGATTACAAAAGATAAAGGAGATGTTCCGGAACTTCTTGGAAAACAATCTTATATCATCAATCCAGCAGTCAGCACTCGCTAAATCTTCCTTGTTTAGAAGGTTGATAGCTTGTAAACAATCAGACTCGACGATCAGATTGGAGCAATCTTGGATAGCAGTAGAGAGAAGACCTTCGCGTATAGCTAAGATCACCACTAAGGGGGAATCATAAACAAAATCCACAAAGCGAGCTGAAACACTAATCAGGCGACCTTCAAAGTTTCTAATAACAGCACCCAGGCCGGTTGAAGGGGAATCGTTCTTCCACGCAGCATCAACATTTAATTTTAGGAAGCCTGGAGGCGGGAAACTCCAACCATGAAGAAGAAGATGACTAGCTGATTTATACGATTGTTGGGGATCTTTAACTCTTGAAGAAGAATTTAAGAATGCCTCGTAATAACTAAGGATCCATCTACATCTCGTAACATGATCCGGGATTGGTTTCTTCATCCTGATACTATTTCTGCCATTCCATATTGCCCAGCAAGTAATAGCGAAAATACTCAAGTCTTTAGTAGAACAAGTATCACTGAGCATTGACCATCTATCTCTGAAGCTATCATTAAAGTCCTGAAGAATAATGGATGAAGAACAAATGGCGCTCCAAATTAGTTTTGCTTGTGGACATTTAATTAAGCATGGTCTGTAGACTCCATTGTCGCACTACACACTAGGCAACCAGGAAGTAAATCGATGCCTCTTCTCCTGAGGTTGAGATTAGCTGGAAGAATATCATGTATTGCTCTCCAACAGAAGAATTTGATTTTCCTCGAAATCTTAAGGCTCCAAAGAGTTTTCCAGGTGCGTTCCATACTATTGTTGCTCGGTGAAGCTTCTGTTACTTTCTTGTTTAAGAAAGCTTTATATCCACTTTTCACTGTATAGAATCCTCTCTTATCGAAGTGCCACACCCATTTATCTTGGGTGTTCTTGTTAATGGGAAGACCTTTGATGAGTTCGACATCCTCCTCCAATAAAACATTTCGAGTTTGCTAAGTAACCAATGGCCCTCCGTATCAATGAAATCTGCTACAAGAACCTCCTCACAGGAAGTGTTTATAGAGATAGGCTTAAAAGTATTACATCTAGGTAACTAGGGATCTTTAAACATTTTAATCGTCTTCCCATTGCCAACTCTGTACCTTAGGCCAACAGAGAGGACTTCTTTGCCCCACAAAAGGCTCTTCCACAGATACGATGGGTTAGGATCCTCCGAGGCTTCCATGACTGAAGAATTCGGGAAATAGATACTTTTCATAACTCCGGCCACCAAAGAGTTGGGGTTAGTTAAGATTCTCCAGACTTGTTTGGCAATCAAGGCCTGGTTAAAACCAATAATGTCTCTGAAGTTTAATCCCCCAAAGTTTTTGGAAGGCAAAGCAAATTCCAGCTTTTCCAGTGTACTCTCCTTTTCTCCTCAGTTGAGCCCCACCAAAACTTAGCAAATCTCTTGGTAATTTCATCACAAAGCGGGAATTGAAAGAGACTCATCGCATAAGTCGGTATCGCCTGCCCCACACTTTTAATAGGAACTTCCTTTCCAGCAACAGAAAAGAAAGAGTTTTTCCAGCCCTGACTTATACTCCAAACTCTGTCCAGCAAATATTGGAAGTCCTTGGTTTTATTTCTAGAGAAAGCCGAGGGAAGGCCCAGATAGAAGCCTAAATCCTTCTGCTTTTTAATGCCAAGGATGTTACTAAGAAGGTCTCATCTGTCCTGATTAATGTTTGGTGAGAAGATTATGGTTGATTTTGAGTAGTTGATACTCTCACCAGAAGCAGCTTCATAGAGAAGTAACTTCTTTTTTAGAGTGCTGCAATTTCGTTCATCAGCTTTACAGAAAACCAAACTATCATCCGCAAAAAGGAGATGAGAAATACTAAGGCCATTTTGGGAAAGCTCCATTCCATTTAAAAGACCTCTGCTGCTGGCGTTCTGCAAAAGAGAAGACAAACCTTCAGTTATTAGGAGAAATAAGTAAGGCGACAAAGGATCTCTTTGTCTCAAGCCTCTACTTGGTACAATAGAACCTTTGGTCTCCCCATTTATGAGAAGAGAAAATTTAACAGTTGAAATACAATCAACAATAAGATCGATCCACTTAGGGTCAAATCTGAGGCGTGACATGATATTCTTTAAGAAGGACCATTCAACCCTATCTTACGCCTTACTAATATCCAACTTCATGGATGTGAAGGCACTCATGACCAATCATTATGTTATCCGTTATAGCTTTACCAGGAATGAAAGCTGATTGTGCCTTGGATACCACCTTATCAAGGATAGTTGTGAGTCGATTTGCAATAGCTTTAGCCATCAATCTTGTACTTCACATTACACAAGCTAATGGGTCTAAAGTCACCCACTGAAGTTGGAGAATTGACTTTTGGAATCAGAACAATGTTTGTAGTGTTCCATCCTTTAATGCTTGATCTATTATTTAGAATGTCAAGACAGTTACTGATTGTGTTTTGACTCACAATATCCCAATAACGTTGGAAGAAAAGAGCAGGATAACCATCTGGGCCTGGGGCTTTAGTAGGGAACATTTGGCCAACAACATTCTCAATCTCCTGTCTAGTAAAAGGGGCTAAAAGCGTATCATTCATATTCTTATCCACCTGGGGATGAACTGTCCTAAGGACAACATTGATATTCTCTTCAGAAGGAAATGAGGAAGTGAACAAATCCTTAAAGTATAGTGTAAAGGTGTCCTCAATAACTCGAGGATCCTCAGACCAGTTACCATTAGCATCCAGAATTCCATTAATTTTATTCTTCCTTTTTCTCAAAGTGGCTTTCTTATGAAACCACTTAGAATTCTGATCGCCCCACTTTAGCCATTCTTCCCGAGATCTCTGCTTCCAGTATATTTCTTCAGCCTCCAGAAGGTTGTCCAGTTTGAATTCAAGAGCATGGACAAGGTTGAAATCCACTTCAGTAGAATTATTACAGGCATCTTGCAGGGCATGCTGACATTGCTTAATTATGTTTCTATTTCCCCTTAAAATTTCCTTGCCCCATTTACTAAGGGTTAGGGAGCAAGTCTCAAGGTTTTTGTGAAGAGGAACAAAAGAATTTGCCCCCACAAACCAGGAGCCATTATCATGAATGATGTCTCTACACTCCTGATGGGAGGTCCAACATTCCTCAAATCTGAACCTGTTTAATCTGCTTCTCCTTTTGGCTTTATGTGAGGCAACTGTATGAAATTCGATTAGTCTGTGATCCGAATTTGACCAGTCCAAATGAAAAACAAAGAAGTTGCCAAACATATTTTCAAACGAAGTATCACATATAAAACGATCGAGTCTTTCCCATATGCAATTATCTTGCCTTCTGTTACACCATGTGAATTTAGAGCCTTTAAAATGAATATCCTTGAGGTTACAATCATCTAGAGCCTCTCTAAAATTATCAATCATGCTTCTATCTTTTTTAGCACCCCCAAACTTTTCTTCCTCTCTAAGAACTTCGTTAAAGTCACCACCAACTAACCACGGAAGGTCAGAAACATTATATAAATGCTTAAGAAGCCTCCATGTTTGAATTTTCTTGTGACCTTCAGGATGACCATAAATGCCAGTGAACCTCCAATTTTTACCTTCCCAAGAAACTTCTGAATCAATGTGATTTGTAGAGTATGAGAGTACTCTCAAATCAATAAAATCCTGCCAAAGAAGACATAAGCCACCTTTTGAACCTATGCTATTGACTGTGAAACAACCGCTGAAACCTCCCACCCTTTTAATTTTGTTGGTGATCTCCACACCACACTTTGTTTCTGAAAGAAAGAGAATAAAAGGACGTCTAACCTTCACAAGGTCAGACAACGCTCAGAATGCTCTAATATTACCCAATCCTCGAGCATTCCAGCTGATGATTTTCATGGCTCCCGGCAGAGATACCTTGGCATCTCCACCGATTGATCTTTGGTATCTTTGGGGCCAGAGGAATGTGATCTCTTTGGTTTCTTGATTTCAGCTGGATGAACAACATGATCTCCTTTCCTCTTAGGATCTTCTTGAATTTCCATCAACTGGGATGGCAGTCTGCTTTCAGAAGTTGCTCTCCTTTTCCAGGATCCTTGAGTTGACTTTGGAGGTTTAGAAAAAATTGATTGATCATTAAGGGGGGACTTGTCTCTTAAATTCATCGAGCATGGGGTCTTCTTCATAAGATCTGATCGAGCAGAAGCATTTTCCTTTAGAAGATCCGTGGATTTTAAAGCATTTTCCAAGAAAACCTCTTCAACAGGGCCCAAGTTTAAGTCAATTATGTTAATTGGGCTAGGAAAATTTGAATCATCCTTCCTACCAGAGATATGACAAGAATCCTTCTTGTTTGGTAAATTTTCATTTGAACTCGTTCCTGGTTGGAAAGGAGAAGAATCTGTGGGTGAATCTTCCTTGTCATGGTTTGAGGTTGTGTTTTTCTTCTTTCTCCTAGGATTACTCCCTTGGAATTTCAACCAACTCCCGTACTGCCAGGAGTCAATGTCAGACTTGTTATCTTTAAGAACATCTTTGCAATCTTTAACCACATGACCAATCCTTCCACAGCTATAACAGAAATCGGGCAGCCTTTCATACTTGATTTGAATCCATATGCACTCCTGATATTCGCCTGGATCAATCCAAATTCCCCTTCTTAGAGGTTTAGAAATGTCTACTAAAACTTTCAGTCAAAGACATTCTCCCCAGTAGAAACTATCTTGATCACAATCTACATCAAGAAACTTCCCCATGGCATCTCCCAGCCTTCTTGCCATGAATTTGTTTTGGAAGCCTAAAGGAATGTCCAACAATCTGACCCAAAAGACTTCCTTGTCAAAGGAAAGTTGTGAGAGTTTAATGTTAGTCTTTGGGTTTTCCAGAGCGAGTAAAGCATTATCGAATAACCACGGGCCCAATATGATAACCATCTCCTTATCCCTTCTTAAATCAAACTTAAAGAGATATAAATTTTTTCCCAAGGCTTCCGACAATAAAACCAAGCTTTGTTCTCCAAGCATTTGTAAAGGTGTTTCTTATAATTCCAGGGACAATTGTGCGAGAAGATAAGAGTTTTCCAACTAGGCAGTGATCCAGATGACCATTTATTAAAGGATCTAATTGAGGATCAAAACCAATACGGGTTTCTTGTTCTTCTTCAGAAAGTCGCAGTTTCTTCCAATCTTCCATGAGCTCTTCGGATTCCATTCCTTGTATTGTAGATAGAACTACCAAACTCCGATTTCTAGAGAGAGTTCTAACTAATAGAAACAGATTAATCAGAGAACCAGCAAGAAAAGCTAGAAACTTCCTCAGAAAAACGAGGATCTTGGAAGAATCTTGGTTAAAGCCAAGATCCTATTTTTTGAAGCAAGGTTTATTTGATTCTTGCATAATATGGTATCAAATGAAAATATTCTCTCTCCATGACTGATACGGTTGAAGCTGTTGGTTTTGAAGTTCCTTCCATGGCAAACACTTCAATTTCTCAACCTATGAATCTAATTGAACAATACTCAAATCCTTATTTCTTCATTTATAGCACTTGTATTCATTCAATAATAATGAAGCAATGTTTATTTACGGCTTGCATAATAGTATTTAAAGTTTGTTTTCAAATATAGAAAAATAAGTCAAACTATTTACAAATATAGAAAAATTTACCGTCTGTCACCAATAGATTGTGATAGAAGATATTTTTTCTATTTATAGTAATTTTCCATTATTTAACTGTGTTAATAAATAATACACTAATTATTATTTCAAAAGTCAATGGTTTGACATCTTACTCTTATAATTGTTAGAATTTAAAAAAATCTTTCTCATGGTAAAAATATTGAATAATCATCTCTTGTTATATTAGTTTCTCATCCATTCATTCATTCAACTAGTATCTCTATATTAGTATGTTTAAAGAGGAAAATTATTAAATCACAAGTCGAGACCAAAGCATAAGTTAATAAATAAAGATAAATTTAATATTATATCAACACTTTAACACTCCCCACACTTGTGGACTTGAAATTTGTAGATGATCCAATCCAACAAGTATAAATCGTTATTAATGAGATGAACTCATATTACTGAGTTTGAGCATAATACCTCCTGTTGCTCTATAAAAAAAATTAAGCTACGAATGAAAGTAAATTCAAAATTATGCCAAGACTAACCAAAATTAACACAATTAGCTGAGAACTTCCTCACGGCCAACAAGGCCTCCTATTCTGTTCCGAACTAGCTGAGAACCCAAATGAAACCACAATGGACTCTCTCTTCTGCATTCGTACAAGCTTATCATTGTGATGCGGTTTGGAGCTATAATATATGAAACTCATTTAAACAAACGTTGCCAATTCAAGTTTTTTAGACAATGAACCGGACATTTTGTAAAGACTTAAAAAAAAAGCTAACACACATGTTTTCTTATGATTAAATCAATTATGTTTTTAAATTATAATATAACGTTCGCCAAAATGAGAACAACTTGTCGGAAAAACTCACACATGCGCCTAACACTCCTCTAATTTGGACACATCGTTAAAGCTTATCTATGTGAAAGTACTCGCACCAATGTGCCGAGTACACTCCGATGGCTAAGTTAGTACAATGAGTATTTAGTGTTGGGAATGATTTTGAGCCAAGGCCAATAGTAAAATCAGGTAATTAAAGAGGGAGTTTTGTTCTACATTGAAAAATTAAGCATTGCCAAGAGGATATAAATATCAAGGCATGTTAGAGGAGGTTCTAAATTGTGGTTGTGGTGGAAGTTGGATTTTTCCCTACATGTGCGAGCATAATTTCCTTTGATTTAGCACCGAGGTCGCACCAAATTTTGTTTTCAAAGTGTAGTGGGTTTTCCATATGCGAACTCCTATGTAGGCCACTATTTTTCTTTGAACTTTGGTTCACCTATAGAAATGTTTATTCTATTCAATCTCTCAACTTGATAATTTCTTCACCTCACCTATCGTAGAAAAAAATACTTTTTTATAAAAAAAAAAAACACTAAAAAATGAAAACTATATATGATAATTAAACCGCTAAACATGCACAAATCATGTTTTGAATTTTTTTATTGTTGATAAGGTGATTTACACTTGGACAACGACATAAAAAATGGGAGTACAACCAAACCATACTTTTCATCACTTCGATGGATAGCTTTCTTACCCTGCCGCCCAAAAAAAAAAAAGCAAAAAAAATCTTCTTACCTAAATGTGTTAGAAGATTCCTATGCGATAAAAGGCAAACTTTCAAGTAGTGTATAGAGCAAGAGGTGAAATGGTAAAATCTATAAAATTTGGGAAGTCTACAATGTAAAGAGTAAATAATGTATATATAGAATTGGAGTTTTTTAGTCATGGATTCACGAATTTTGTGGGCTAAATAAGACAACTCCACTCTTCCAATTTCAACTTTTTCACCAAATATTCCTTAAAAAATTTCATAACACCTTACATTTTATATCTAGCAACATTTCATTCTCTAATAAGAAATTTTCTCCACTAAAAACTCTTTTGCACAATTCACAACAGCCTAATTCCTTAATTTGGCAAGCACTATCCATGTTTACGTGTTATCCATTCAATTATATAATTTGCAAGCAAGTTTCTATTAAATTTTGTTACATCATTCTTATCTTCCTACTTATTTCTTTTTTTTTTTTGGATACATTGTATTAATCTTCTTGGTACTCGGATCTCGCACGTGTTCATACTGTCATGGGCCCTTTGTGGGCTTGATTTTTGACCCACTTATGCTAGACTAGTCTCATTTTTTGAGTGTTATGGAATCGACAAACATAGAGTATATAAAACGTAAAATTGTAGAGAGTCGACATACAGATTTACGTGGTTTACTAACTGTGTGTTAGCTATATCCAATGGGAAGAGGGAGAACAATTTTATTAGAGAGAATGATACATAATACAGACTAGTGGTACCTTTAGAGTTAGAGAATTAATATAGTGTACTTCTCTAAACTCTAGAGTCATAATCGTAAATAAACCGTAAATAATATAAATATGCCAAATAACATATTCAAGGCATTCCAATATCGAGTTTACCTACATGCTCGAACACAAATTGACACTCTTGTGAGGCAGGGCTGACACAACCACCTATTGACACTCGAGAAGCGTAATTGGTGTAAAGAGCAATGATTGCAACATCGTCACCCTCAAACCTGCACCACCCTTGAGGAGCCGATGACCCAACCCTCAACACCATGTCAGCTGGCTGGAGAGCCAATGTTGAGGGTTGCACCAATCAAGGCCCACAATCCACATGCAAGACCAAGCCCAAGTCTAAGGGAAACACGTGCCCCAAAAGGAAAAAGTTAGAGCCTCAAGTTCTGGGCCTACCAATCGAGCCAGTGAATATATACCAATTGAAAAATAACCAAGTTGCGTTGGTGCCTTGTAGTCTTGAGCGCTATAAACTATCTGACATTTCCAGAGTTGCACGTATCCACAAGGGATTGTCAGAGGAATACATTATAGATAGCCTCATTTGATGACTGCAAAGGAGAGGACTGCCTTTACTTCTCGTGTGCTTAGCTGAACTATATACTCCTTGTACTTAGGCATTGGAGTGGTGTGGTAGGCTCGACACTACATCAATGTGAGTATTTTCACATATGTCAAATCAGAAAGCGAAATTAGACAAAGAGAAGCATGTTGCAGGTCAAGTCAACGAGGGCGCCTACAACGACAACAAACGCGTGCGAGATTCGAGCCAACAAATGTTGATTCAAGTATTGGAATAATACTTTTGTTGGTAATTAAACAAATCTGTCAAATATTAAATTAATATATAAAAAATGAGTGCGAAGGAAAGCTCTTTCCAATTTTTAGAAAAAGTGAATTATATATACAACATAATTGTAGATTAAAAATACATCCCAAAATAAATGAGAGAAAACAAAATATACAAAACATATATGAAAATATATTTTCTAATAATTACGAGAAATACTACTCTTGAATTATAACAATTGTCACACAATTAATTTTTCAATTTATCTGTCGCAACATCATCGAGATGCGGAGCGGCCGACGTCCTTCCGTATGGGATCTCTTTTGGGGTGAAAGATTTGGAGTCGCCACCAATCATTTTAGGGTGTGATTGGTCACCCATTTTAAAATGAATAAAAATAAAAAGGTTTACTTTTTCAAAGATTGGTTCGGGAGTCGTTGAGTGTAGGGAAGGTATTAGCACCCTACAACACCCGTTTGAAAACATTTTATTTTGTTATCCAAAATTGTAATGAAAATTAATAAAAAGAAACTTGATAAAAATTGACTAAATAATTCCGAGGTAGAGGTGTTCCCTTACGGTCAACTTAAGTACCTTAGCCTAGACAGAATTATTATCTTAGCCAAATCTTAGCCAATTATTTTATAAAAAATTGATATAGTTTAAATAAAGGAAATGTCTCACCAAATTTTAAAGTATAATAGCATTGTGTGAGCGACAATGATTGCCAATTTATATTTGGATTCTTTATGAAATATTTTCCTCTACAGCAAAATTTGACTCCATCATGAGATTTATGAAAAATCTAAGAATGTTTGAAATTCATTTGAAGTTTGAAATTCACATTAAACTAGAGTTTATCTTGAATATTGCACCGTTAACTTGAATTTTGTTTGAATATTCAATGCATAAAAGAATAAAAAATTTGGAAATTTTTTCTAAATTAAATCAAACATAAGGAATACTTGAAAACTTTATTAGCTAGTAAAATTAAAATTTATTTTGTCAATGCAAATGTGGATGTAGTAAGACGATTGTCTTCAAAGTTTGAAATTAAGAAATTTGAAATGCTATTAAGAAATTTCAACATAAAAAAAACTAGAGCATATTTATTTAAGAATAATAAAAAGCTTTGATTAAATGCTTTAAATAAATTTTAAATTTCAATCTATTAAGACTACAAAATCATGGAAATCTCATGTTTAAAATAAATAAATAAATAAATAAGATCCACAACTTAAAGTTATATAATGCATTGAGGAATCCAATGGTTAATAAGATAATATTAATATATATATATATATATATATATATATATATAAGAGTCAAACAAAATGGAATATATTGAAATTCTTTTGAAAACATCTTTAAAAATAAACAAATAAATCATGAATATTTTGTAAATGTAGAAATTTGTTGAAATAGAGAGAAGAGAGAGAAAACAATGTTAAATATAAAAAAATAAGGGAAATTGTTGTGTATAGAAAAAAAAACAAAAGTAATTACACATATAGAAAAAAGTGCACCACATGCTTTTGTATTTCCCACTCTTTTTTTCTATATGTGTAATTACTTTGTTTTTTTTTTTTTCTATTTGTAGAAAGACCCCAAAAAATAATGATAAATAAGAAATCAAAAATAGGAGAAAATAAATAATAATATAAAAATACGTGGGGCCCACTATTTTGTTAAATAAAATAATAATAATAAAAAATATGTGGGGTCCACCATATTATTAAATAGATAATAATAATAAATAATAAAAAAATACGTGGGGCCCACTATATTATTAAATAAATAAATAAAATACGACATGGGGCCCACACCTTTATCAATATCTTCTCTCTCCTCTTTCTTCTTCTTACTTACCGATTTCTTCCTCCTTCTCTATTCTCTTCTCTTTCTTTTTAACCTCTTTGTTTCTCTTTTCTTCCTTCAGATTCTCTTTTTTTCTTCCTTCTTCCTTCAATCCTGTTTTCAATATTTTCTTCCCTACTTTTCATTCACTCTTCTCATTCTTCAAATTCCTCTTCTCACCTCTTTTTTTTTCAATCTTTCTTCAATCCTTTCTTCCCTTCTTCAAATTCCTCTTCTCACATTTTTTTTTCTCTGCCCCTTTTTACTTCTCATTCACTGCCTCTTCCCTTCTTTTTTCTCTCATTCACTGCATTTATAGGGATTAGACTTTTCAAAAATACGTTAACGGTAAAATAAATTGGTTGAGAAATAGAGGGACACAGGAGAGGCTTCTCAATTAACAGCGCCATATCCACTATGGGAATTGCCGGTGATAGTGTTGTTAAGGGTTTTGGCGGCGGATGGGCCGTCGTCGCTAAACCTTGCGATTCCTGCAAGACTGGCCCTGCTGCTGTCTATTGTCGACCGGACTCTGCTTTCCTCTGCCTTCCCTGCGACGCCAAAATTCACTGTGCCAACAAGCTCGCCTCTCGCCATGAGCGCGTCTGGATGTGTGAGGTTTGTGAACAAGCTCCTGCTGTGGTCACGTGCAAGGCCGACGCTGCGGCTCTTTGTGTTACCTGTGATTCCGATATTCACTCTGCTAACCCACTGGCCCGTCGCCACGAGCGTGTCCCGGTCGAGCCTTTCTTCGACACTGCTGAATCAGTCGTTAAATCCTCTTCTGTTTTGAATTTTTTGGTTCCTAATGAAACCAACGCCAGTGCTTGCGACGGTGTCCATCACCACGAGGAGGTGGAGGTCGCCTCCTGGCTTTTATCAAACCCGTCATTCAACTCTAAGCTCGTTGACGGCTTTGAACTCAAACCGCCTGGCGCTGATCATTTGTTCTTCAATGAAATGGATTCTTTTATTGATTTTGAATATCCAAATCCAGTCAATAACCACAGCGCTATTAACGACAGCGTCGTCCCTGTTCAGACGAAGCCACTCTCTACGCCGGTGATTAACCATACCCACTCCCCTGAAAATTGCTACGACATTGACTTTTGCAGATCCAAACTCAATTCATTCGGCTATCAACCTCAATCCCTGAGCCACAGTGTAATTAACTCATCCCCAGATCAAAATTTAATGGTTTAACCCAAAATTTCTTGGTCATTTAAACTAATTGAGTTGTGGTTCTGTTAATTCCTTCAGGTTTCTTCTTCTTCTCTAGAAGTCGGAGTTGTTCCAGAAGGGAATTCGATGTCGGACATATCGTACCCGTTGGGTCAAAACGTGAGTAACGGGGCAGATTTGGGGCTACCGTTGTCAGGAACCGGCAACCAAGCGACCCAATTGTGTGGAATGGATCGGGAAGCGAGAGTGTTGAGGTACAGAGAGAAGAGGAAGAACCGAAAATTCGAGAAGACAATCCGATATGCTTCAAGAAAAGCTTATGCGGAAACCCGTCCCAGAATCAAAGGCCGGTTCGCTAAACGGACTGATACGTTATCAGAGGTTGATGAAATCTATGGCTCGGCTGCTTCGTCTGTGTTCCTAACGGATGTCCAATACGGCGTCGTACCAACGTTTTGACCATGACTTGGCTGAATCCAACTGAAATCGCGAACCGAATCCAGTGCTGCGTAGATTATAATTCTTATTGTGCACCTTTAATAAATGAACGGTAGATTATGGCAAATTATGTGTTTGATGATGATGTAAAAAAATCAATGTTTGATGATGGGGCGGGGTTTTAGCCGTTGATTTGCAGGAGCATGGGTGTCCGCGTGGACGCCACGTACCTCTCAACGTAGAGGATCGTTTACGCTATCACAAGTTGCTTGTTTTTTTCACCCTCATTTCCTTGCAAATATAACCGATTTGCCCTTCTCTCTCTCTCTCTCCCTTCCAAATCTTTTCCTTCATTCCTATTCGCCAGATTCATGATTGATCAACAATTTAATATTATTTTTATTTAATTTATCAATTTCAACAAAATTTGAAAATATGCTTTTTGCAGTTCCAGTTGATGTCTTTCCCAAAAAGATATATTCAACCAGATATCCAATATATATTATTTTGACATATTAAAAAATGTGATTCGTTGGTCTAATAATTGAATTCTTGACTTAGAATATAGTTTATAGGTGGCAAATGGGGATTGGTGGGTGAGACGAGTGCAAAGCATCGTTGAATAAAAAAAATACAGGGCGATGAGAATAAATGATAATAAATTATAAATAATAAAATAATAAAAGGAAGGATTGAGAATGAAAAGTTTGTTCTGGAAATTTCTTGTGGAAAAATAGAGTTGAGTAGTTGTATTATGGGTTGTGTTTGGATAAAGTTTCCGAGAAAACTGGCATCACGTGGAGTTTAAACTTTCTGAGAATGGTAAAGGTTTTTCCTCACGGGTTTGTAAAGGTTGGGGCAGCTCATATTTTTTCCTTTTTCATAACTTTCGAAAGATACTTTATTAAGGGAGTGGAGTGGATACAAGCAGCTATAATTTCTAGGTTCCTAATAATTGGTTCATGTAATTATTATTATTTGGACCAATTTGTTCTTCATTTCAATTTCCACTCACCTTTTTATAATGCCAATGTTTTGCATCCCTTGACTAAATCCGAATATCTAAACAGGGAAGATAGTTGGAATGTTTTGATAAAAACAAAATAGGTATAATTAGAGAAATATTTTTGGAAAAAAAAACTCTTTTGCTCTACATTTGGGCAAAATTGGGTATATAACGAAGAATAAAGGTTAAAAGTCTAAAATTCAAAATTTAAAAACTAAATTGAAACAAAACTTCAATATCAAAAACAAAAAATTTGAAACATTTTGAAAACTATAGAGTAAATGGAAATCAAATTCAAAACTTAAAGTTCATACTAAAAGTGTAATATTTTGGCACTTAGGTAGCAAGTAGAAACTAAACTCCAAACATAACTTAGGTACAAAAATGAATTTTTCCCTATATTTTATACATGTTTACCCGTTTGAAGATCGTGCACGACTATATTTAAATACGTGAAAGAAAATTATGGAAAATGGCTATATCTCTTTAGAACACAACAATTAAAGAATGTGGAGATTTAAACCTTTTAACTCTGGTATAAAAAATATTTTTGAAATACATTTGATCAACAAAGTAAAAGTTGTTTACATATTGTAGTGCAAAAAATAGCTTGGCATTTAGGTATAATGCAGAGGTGTGACTCTCATTATTTACATTTCAAAGGTTTTACAAAGTAAAAGTAGTTAAATAGAAAAATCAAAAGAGCGTTAAAGAGTTGAATATGGTAGAATTTTGAGTGTCATATTGATAACAAATAAAACAAAGGGAGAAGGTAATATCTTGTCATATAGCTCAATTGACATAAACTGGTACTATAAAATTTGAGAATTGAAATTCAATCTCCTTAAATTTCTTTGGTCTATCGCTAACATGCAAACTACAACTATATTTAGGATTATTGCTCTTGAATCCATTAAAAATAATTATGTGATAATGTTAATCGCTTTCAATGTTTGATAAGATTGATTGTGAATGTAGTTATTAAAATCACTTTTATAATTCTATGCTAATTCTCACTGTTTTTAAAATTTCTCTCCCTAGTAGCTACTAAAAGTAGATTAGTGTAGAATCAACTATTAATTCCCAACAAAGTTTTAATTTTTAATTTTTATCTTTATAAATTAAAATTGATTTTGTAAAGTTAGTATATTCCTTTTGCAACTGATTTCTATATCCTGATTTTTCAAGTGGATTAGTTCAATACTACCAACTTTTTTTTTTTTTTTAAAATAATATCATATACTTTTTTGCAAACAAATATAAATTTAAGTTGAAAACATATGTGATATAACATGTTAAATAATTTTTTAAAAATATAAAATATCAACATTGATATTATTTATTAAAAAATATTTAGGTGCATTAAGGGGAGCACCATCTTTTTGCATTCCACTAAATTATCCTAACATATTGTGACATGTGGTAAATTATCTTTATTTATTTTTTGAAATATTTTAATTATTTTTTTTGGGTGTAAATTACTCTTATTTATTAAACACTATAATCTACTTTTTAAGGTTAGATTTACTAAATATTAATTTACTTAATTTTAAAGCTGATTTTTCAATAAGCACAATTGCTAGCCGTTGTTTTTAAAATTACAACAATTCCAAAGTATCCCTAAAGATAAAAAATAAAAAAAATAAAAAAAAATGAATAGAGAATTAACACATTTAAGGGAGCATTTTGTTTTCTATGTTGAGAAACAATTTAACTTGCTGAATCTGCAGTAAGTTGACAGTTGGAAACGAGGCAGGGAAATGATAGAAGATAAAAAGAGGGTCATTTTCGGCAATCAGATAAAGTTGTTTTTATTATTATGTGATCTCTTGTCACGTGGATTCTTGATCTCCGCGACAACATCTCGGCACTACGGCAAAGAGACAGAGAGAGGGCTTCAAAATTAAATTTATTTATTTCTTGGTTTTTATTTTTTATTTTTTTTATTTTACAAAAGATTGACTATTAAACTTTTGTAACATACTGAAATATTGCAAAGAATGATCCACATTTATTTTAATTAGGACTGTGATATTGTCCATTTTAAGTAGAGTATAATAAAAAATTAAAACCCGACAAACAAAATCAAACCAAACTGTTTGGTTATATTTTAAAAACCGAAAACCATTAATTTATTTTAAAGAATGGAGCACTGGTTTGATTTGGTTTGATTTTTTAGTATAAAATTAGATATTTTAGTTGTATTTGGAGAAAACAAATAATTATTGGTAAGGATCTATTTTTTATTAGAAAAATCAATCAAAATTGAACCAAATATAGCAATCAAGCACAAAAGATTTGCAGATATAGCACAATGTAAATGAATTTGTAGATATAACAAAATTTAGATTCTGCTTTCGAAATCTATCAATAATAGATCATATGACTAGTAGATGTCTATCAGTGATAGACTAATCACTAGTAGGAGTCTATCAGTGATAGAACATATCACTGGTAGAGTCTATCAACGGTAGAGTCTATCACTGATAGATTTCACTATATTTTCATTTTTTTAATATGTTGCTATACACTTAATTATTACCCCTATAAGTGCTAAAAATAAAATATAATCTTAGGTACCTTTTAGTATTTTAATTATTATGGTGCATGTATATTTGTTGTTTAGGAAAAAAAATCCAATTATTATGGTGCAAGTATAATTATTGCGGTGTATGTATGTTTGTTATTTAGAAAAATGCTAAAAAAAGAAGCAAAAATGTCAAATTGCAATCTAAAAAAAAGAAATATGCCCAAATTTAATTTGAAAATAGCAAAAAGATCCATTCAAAACAAAAGCAAAAAAATGAAAATAAAAAAATTGAAAGAAAAAAGAAAAAGAAAAAAACCAAGAACCAAGAACCAAACCAATAATAAATCAAACTAAATAAAAACCAATCTATTTATTTTCTTTTTTATTGAATATCAATTTGAATCCATTCTTTATAAAATCGAAAAGTTTGGTTTGATGGTTGGTTGGCTCCAAAACTGACAAAATCGAACCTATCACCCCGAATTTTAAGCACTAAATGAAGATATTGTTCTTTTTCTATTTAAATATAGATAGCTCTAAATCTTTTAAGCTTTTAATTGATGTAAGACTATGTTTGTATTTCCTATAATCCTTATCTCAAATAAATGACTATTTGAATATCTGATTAAAAGTCATTAATTCATCCACTCATGACTCAACTATTATCCAAATCAATTTCTCTTATGTAAAACATATCGTATGTGTTAGAATGAAGTGTTGTCAATATTTGTTAAAGGAAAAAGGATGTCGTGTGATATGTGCATTTCACTTGTTAGTTGGAGAGATGGTTTCTGGGAATGTTGTTTTTGCATATCTTTCCATTTTTGAAATTTCCTATCTGCAGTATTATTTTCAAATCTTTTACCTTTCTTGTGCACGTTTATTTTGGAAAGTAGGGAATCTTGGACGTTGGTGCTTTGCGTATTTAAATGTCGTGCGTGATCTTGTTAGGGTTGGGTCATTTTGATTTTCAAAAGGAAAAGAAGTTGTGAACATTGTGTCTTGTG
Organism: Lagenaria siceraria; assembly: GCA_002890555.2. Lineage (NCBI taxonomy): Eukaryota > Viridiplantae > Streptophyta > Magnoliopsida > Cucurbitales > Cucurbitaceae > Lagenaria > Lagenaria siceraria. Next base: position 21,128,272 of record CM016492.1, on the reverse strand, counting down.
TTCTTTTCACAAGTGTATTTTTTTTTCTCTAAAGCTTCAGACGTGGTTGTTCTTCCAATGCATTGATATTGTTATCTGAGCTAAGAGTGTGCTTTTGTTGTGTTCTTTCGACTGAGAGACAATCAAGCTTAGGGGGAGCCTGAGCTATACAAGTGAAGTGATCTTCACATTGAGAAGGAAAGACAAAGATCAAGTAAGAGGGAGTCTCACATCTTAAGAGGATCTCAACCTCTTGAGAAGGATATGTATCTTAAGGGGAGACGAAGGTGTTTCTTCACTAATATCAATACTTATGGAGAGCCTAAGTCACCAAGAGAAGAGTCTGACACTAGGGGATTAAGTTGTACAAAGTCTCTGTAATCGAGCTAAAATTATAGATGAGTACTGCGTTATAATTGTTTATTAAACATATCAGTGAAGTTGTTTTTTCTAGGCACACTGCCTCTCAGACGTAGATAATTTTATACCGAATTGAGTTAACAATCTCTGACGTTTTGTGTTTGTTGTGGTTAATGTTTTGTTTCGAGTAATGTTGTATGACTTACATTAGCATTTTTCATAACATTTTCAATCTGCGGTAGGTATAGTTTTTCAAAGGAAAATCACATAATGGATATTTATTGAACACTATATATATGGCACTGTTCATAGAGTTAAAAAATGGATTGTGTACAGTTTTAAGAAAGGGAGTATATAAGCAAAATTTAGCACAAAGAAAAGTGTGAAAAGAAATAAAAAGGTAAGTTTTTTTTTTTTTTTTTTTTTTTTTTAATTTTTTAAGAGTGAAAATAGGAGGTGAAAGTGTTGAGATTGTAGCAAGTGAGAGTGATGTGGTAGGGCCTCCACCACGGTGTGTTCACGTGCGGTATGACCCACTTGGCGGTCCTTGTGGGCTGTGGGCTCGCCGACATGTGACATCCTGGTGGTCCCATATGCAGCCACGTCAGCCCAGCCCAGCCCAGCCCATAAATCTGGTGTGGGCCATGTCTGACTCTTCAACAAGTGGGAGCCCTTCCCCATCATCATACCTCTGCCTCCAAAATCCCAATCTCAATTCTCACAATACTTTATTTTTCATAAATCATTAACTACTTCATTCTCAACCACGAACTATTAACAAAATAAGAAAACAAATATATTCTTATATACATAGCTGTATCATAACAACATGTATTTTATTTTAATATAATATATTAAACACAACATAGTAATACGCAAGAGGCCAAAACTCTTGTATTTGCATGAAATAAAGTTATAATTCAAAATTTAAAAATAATATTTAATTGTATATAAAACTTTTATAAATATAACAAATAAATATTATCTTTAACATTGTGTGTTTCATGTCTCTTGCTTTTCTCTCTCACAAAATTTGCTCCTTCTTTTTCTTTCGCTAATCTAATTAACATTTTTCTTTAAATTTTGTGTAAACTTTCTAACTTATTCTCTCTTAAATCTTTTTTTTTCTTTCTCAAACTTTATTTCTCTATCTAAATAGGGAATAATTAGGCGCACTTACATCTATCTCATACTCCCCATTTCTTTATTCACAAAAAGAAAAAAAAATTAAAAAAAATTCATGTAAAAAATACGTGTCACACGTGACACAATTTTATTGGGTGCTAGCTAAGCTGCACTCAAGTTTTTTCCTCTTTCTATATTTTTTCTTTTCTTACTAAGAGTGTTTGGCTTACTAACTTAAGTTAAGTTGAGTTGAGTTGGTAAAAATTATCAACTTAATTAATGTTTCCAATGATTACACCTGTTGATCACTGACCAACTCTGACTACAACCTCTTTCTCTCTAACTTTTTTTTTTTCATCTCTAACTCTTTTATCCTTTTCTTATTAACTTTATTATTTTTTTTAAACATTTCGAAGTTATTATCAAAATCACTACGAATTTTACTTAAAAGTGTATTCCAACAGCTCTTTCAATTTAATATTAATTTGACAATGTATTTAAGAAGATAAAGAGATAAGATGCAATACATAAGAACACATAGTAAATAAATTGAAGAACATAAATTTTGAAAAGAAGTTAAAGGACATACTTGTGAAAAGCTTATGAGATTTTCTTTATATAACCAAAAATAAGTCATTATATAACTACCTCATCTCGAACAAGAGCAGACATCAAATGCACCTCCTAAACTTGAATGACACTTATTATTCAAATTTTCTTGTCCTATCAGTAAAGGACAAAATAGTTTAAAAGACACATCATGGTCTTTAAAATTTCCATTAACATTTTTACAATTTTTTTTAGATGATAATGTATTGATAATTTTTTATACATGAATTACACTCATATGTGAGTGGATACACCACTTTGATGTAAAATACTTTTTTTCGACCAAACATGTCCTATTGGCATCAATGCTCAAAAAAAGACATGTACACATATAAATAGTTGCATCCCACAAAATATGTATTCACTATAAAATTTATGAGCAAAATAGGTATGCAAATATTTTTCTCATCATAACTCTTTATATACAGTATAGTTCTTTTTAAAAATATTTTTTGGAGTTTAATTAGAGTGACCTGTAAAAAAACATACATTTCTAGAATGAATCTATTGTTGATATATATATGAGAGGGGAGGCAGAGCAATTATTGGTAGGATAAAGCATAGAGCAGTGAACAGGGCTGCGCAAGACTTGAACTTTCATTAGTTTTGACGGTAGATTTAAGGTGTGTTTGAAATATATTTTAAGCGTTTAATTTAAAAAATAAATCATTTAAAAAAGTTTAAAGTATTTGACAAACACTCAAAATAGCTTTTAAAATGTATTTTAATTTTTTGTTGTGAAAAGAATTTAAATAAAAATAAGTTTTTTGAAAAATATTTTTTTATCTAGTCAATCTAAACCATCCTTAAACTCTCTCTCTACTCTTTTAGGTGGCCATATGATTTACCCTTTCATTAATTATGATAAGCTAATTTTGTTAATGATAAATTACATTACCATTTCATTCTCCTTGTGAAATTTCTAGCTATGGTAATGGTACTGCTACTACCAAGGGCTTTAAATATGCCACCATTTATTAATTTTCTTTACTCAAACCATCCAAATCCTTTTCCAATATTTAGGTATACGTATATCCACTCCAATCATATTGGAAAAAGAATATTCAAAAATATTTTTTTTTAAATAAATAAATAATTTATCAATTAGATCAGTTGTACATATATAGGTACAGTCCATAATAATTAAATATTTTTCCTAAAAAATTCTAACTATGAACTGCGTGATTAATTAATACATTAATGCTTCAAAATGTTGGGTGTTTAACAAAAGAAAGTTGGTTTAATATTATAAATTTAAATGATAATACTTGAAGAATTATATTTTTGAAATGTAAATTTATATAAAATGTGAAATAAAATCCAGAATTTTTATTAATGAAATACAAATAATTTGAAAAAAGAAATTCTAAACAACTTCTTCGTGTATTAAAACTAAAACCGCTAGCAAATACATATGCGAACAAAGATTCCATATATAATTAGATTTTCTAATCAGATCCCAGTTTCAAATTAGGTGCAAATTTTTTTTTTTAAAGTTCCCTATTCTTTTTCAATAACTCCTTTCAAAGATTAGTGCATAATTTAAAATGCACCCAAGCTTATATAATATATATAAAAGAACCGTTAACAATATGCATATATCCAATCAAAGAGACGAAAATAAGATCAAAGATATAAGAACTATTATAATTCAAACCTTAAAAACCTTAATATAACAACCTTCTTTCCTATGTATATATATATGTTCATATAAATTAATACAATGCATGCATGAAAAATTAGAAAGTTTTCCCTTGCTACATTTGCCACCATTTTGTTTTGTTAATTAAGCATTCATTTTCCAAAAATTTTACGGTTGTTTATGATTATTGTAAGGATAATCTCTTATAATCCTCTGCTCCTCAATGGCACTAAAAACCCCATAATCAAAACTCTCTTGATCATCTCCTCCTCCACCATGAAATTCCTTGCTAACCAGCTGATGACGATGATCTTCATTATTATTATTATTATTATTTTCATATGCTCTAACACTTGGAATACTCATTAATACAGGTACTTTGTTATAATTTCCAGCATCAGCCATCAATCCTTTCAAACATTCCACTACTTGTTTCATAGTAGGCCGCTTCTCTGCCTCAGTTTGGACGCACATGATTGCCAAATGCATTACTTGTTCGAACTGTTTCCAATTCAGCTGTCCCTTGAGCTTCTTATCAGCTAAGTCTTTGAATCTGTCTTTGTTTATTGTGATATTAACCCATTCTGAAATGGTTCTCTTTGCTCCGCCGGGGAGTCTTTCGATTGGCTTCCTTCCGGTCATCAGTTCGAGTAAAAGAATTCCGTAGCTGAAAACGTCACAGCTATCGGAAACTTTGCCCCACATGGCATATTCAGGAGCAAGATAACCTAAGGTTCCTTTGACACGAGTTGTCATGTGGCTAACCCCTTCTGGGATTAGTTTGGCAAACCCGAAATCAGCTACTAATGGATGGAAATCTGAGTCTAGTAACACATTGCTTGCTTTTATGTCTCTGTGGATTATGTGGGGGCTTACTTCTTGGTGCAAATACCTACATAATATGAACACTAATGTATAAATTCAAGTGTAGATGGTATTTGAATAACAATTTAATCTTTAGTTATTTTCAGTTTTGGAAAAATGAAAATTATGTAATCTTCTCACATTTTCTATATATTATATGGTTTTTTTTATATAATTCTTAACCAAATTTTAAAAATAAAAACAAGTTAATTTTTATATAGAATGTTAATTCAGAAAAGTAATTGAGGACTTACAAAATGCCTTCAGCAGAGCCAAGAGCAATTTTCATTCTTCTTTTCCAATCCAAGAGAGCTTCAGAAGCAAAGTGGCCATGAAGATGAGAGAGCAAGCTGAGATTTGGCATGTAATCATAAACAATAAGCCTTTGATCAGTCCCCACACAATAACCTCTCAAACCCAACAAATTCTTGTGCCTCAGTCTCGCCAGCACTTCCACTTCCACCGCAAACTCCATTTCTGCCTTGTAATTCATCGCTTTCAACTTCTTCACCGCTATCTACACACATATATATGTATACCATAAGTACTTTTAATTTCCCAAATCCTATACGAAATCGATCAGCAAAAAGCATAAATAGTAAAGAACGACACATATATTTTACATGGTTTGCTAACAATATTTTAGTTACATTAGAACAATTTTAATCTTAGAGAAAAATATCATATAATAAGCACCAACAAAATCTTATATTTAATCATTCGAAACTCTAGATGACAGATTCAATGCATTACATCACACATATACTGTTGTTATGGGCAAAATTAGCCACGACTCATGGGAGAGCCTAATTGAGCTTAAAGAGCTAAGTGAGACCCATGAAGTAAGGTGAGCTAAAGAGCCTCATATAACCCATGAAGAGCCTAAGTGAGCTTAAAGAGCTCAGTGTGACCCATGAAGTGAGGTGAGCTAAAGAGCCTCAAAGAACCCATGGGAGAGTCTAAGTGAGCTTAAAGAGCTTAGTGGGACCCATGAAGTGAGGTGAAGGTGAGCTGAAAAGCCTCCATCAAGTGAGATGGAGGTGATCTGAAAAGCCTCCATTCATCTCGGGAGAGCCCCAAGAGAGCTCAAGCTCAGTGGGACCCGTAAGGTAAGCTAAGAGAGCTCAGGTGAGCCTAAGCCTACAAGAAAGCTTAAGAGAGTCGAGCTTCAACTTAGAAGAGAACCCGCGAGAGAGCTCGAGCTCAGTGGGACCCGTGAGGTAAGCTAAGAGAGCTTAGGTGAGCCTAAGCCTACAAGCTTAGGAGAATCGAGCTCAAGTCAAGAGGAGCCTAAGCTAAGCAGAAAGCTTAGGAGAGGCAATTGGGGCTGAAACCGTCCATATTCATAACGGACAAGCCTTTAAGTGATGCACCAATAATGACGTAACCGCTCAATCAATTAACTCAGCTGTTACATGGATTGAAGAAGGGCGTTATAACCCTCGACGTCAGTTACATTTTACTATCTATAAATAAGAATGAGACCATTGGTCGAAGGTATGCTCAAAATTGTGCTAAAAATACCCTATTATTTCCTTATTGTCTAGTTACTCAAAAACGACGAATCTCTCCCAAAGAAAACAAATTCACGGTTGATCCATTTTTTGGCATCAACATATACAATATATATATATACGATGTTAAGTGTTGCCCAAGCCCATAGGGTACTGGGAGGAGTCATAGGGGAGTGCGCGTCCAAAAAAAGAAATGTCAACGCCTTGGGAATCAAGCCGACAAGTTGAGCCAGTAAATATATACCGATAGAGAAATATTTAAACTGAACCCGAATTGGCAACTTGAGTGCTAGAAGCGTCCGTGACACCACTAGCGTTATATGTGACAAGAAAGGAGAGAAATGACCTATATTTTTTTTTTTAACAGATTACTTTATTCTCATAGTGCCAAATCAAGCAAACCAAACCCGAAATAAATGAGAGAGTACAACAAGAGGACAATATAGAGGTAGATGAACAAATCTTTCCAATATATGAAAAATATAAAATCATCAACCACACCTAATTCATCTCCGCTGCCGACTTCTCCTTCCCAACACCGATAAAGGGAGAGTAAGTAATCTCCAACGGAGAGCCCCGACCTAATTTCTTTTATGCTTAGTAGAACCAAACACTCATTTAACCAACTCAAACATCGGAATGCATTAAGCTCAACATCACACCGGTGTAAGGATCTCTAATACGGGTTAGTTCGAGAACAATCGAGACCAGACTAAGGTGATCTAAACCCCCACATCCAAGAAACAAATATTAGATGAATATGATTTAAGTACCTGAAGGCCATCGGTGGTCTTTCCCCAATAAACACTTCCAAATCCTCCTTCTCCCAGCTTGTTGTCGTCATGGAAACCGTTGGTGGCCGCATGCAACTCCTTGTAAGTATACATCCTCCATGAACTGTTGCCTCCACCCAACCTTAATTTTCCCACAACAAAATTTTTCTAATTAAATTCATAACAAAAACATAAAATTAAGGAAAGAAATAATGCACGAAATTAATTACCCTTGGTCTACTTTCTCAGAATCACAGCAACTGAAAGACGATCCCATGGCTTTGGTTTTTGCGTCAGGTCAGCATCGTCTTGATTGGTACAAAAAAAAGGTTTCCTCTTTTAAACCGACGAACCCATGTTTTACACTTTGCCAATTGTAATTGTATTCAAAGCCGACCTTGGCCGGCCTCTATCGTCGGATATGCTGCCTCGGTGCTTACCATTATACTCTACGCCTTTAACAACACCAATTTTATTTTTCTTTTTTCACTCAAATCATTATCCATACTCCTTTTAATTTTGTGTCAAATAATTCTATGCATCTTTAATAGATATTCAATTTATAAATGTTTACTAGATTTTTAATCTTTCAAATTTGTGTGGTTTATCGGACATTTCTTTTAAATTTCACCAACCTATTTTATAGAAAATTAAAAAATTTAAGATTTTATTAGACACAAAATTTTGATTTAATTTATATCTAATAGATTTATAATAGAGTTATTTTCAAATATAGAAAAATGAGCAAAACTATTTACAAATATAGAAAAATTTCATTGTCTATCAGTTATAGAATTCTATTGTTTGAGCAATAGACCGGGATAGACTTTTATCGCTCAAGCAATAGAAGTCTATTGCAGTCTATCATTGGTAGATAGTGAAATTTTTCTATATTTGTAAATAGTTTAATATTTTTTCTGTTTATAGTATTTCTAAAGACATCTTAAACATAAAATTAAAAGTTTAAAAATTTATTCACATAAAACTAAAATTTGATCAGGGAAACCTATATATATATATATATATATAAACTTATTAGCTGGCAGATGGTCAAATTAATGTGTATGTGCTCATAAAAATAACCTTTTCATCCACTATATATATAAAATTCGCCAACGGTGATTGGTCAAATATTTAGTGGGTGGACGATCATAATCATCTTTGATTTAGCAAACAACAAAAATAACTGTTATAACTTATAAATATATATATACTTTTTTTTTTTTTTTTTTTTTTGAGTTGAACTGTTACCTATTCTTATGTAATAGGGTTCTTCCTAAATTTGGTTGACTATAAATTAATTGAAAGGTATTAGGTGAAATAGTGAGGAAAATTTTAAGCTGGTCTTAATTTTTATAATTTAAAAAATGTTGCATTCAGCCAATCAATTTGTAAAGCTAGCTAGGAGATATAATTTAATTGTGTGAAATACTTGTTTAGAATTTACCTTTTGGTTTTCAAAACGTGATTCCAATAGAATCACAGAAAGAAAGAAAGAAAAAAAAAAATCAAAACACTAAACACAATTATTCACTATCTAATTATAGTAAAATAATTGCCAAACCCTGCCGTCAACTACTATCAAACTTTCAACGTATGAGAATATATATCCCATAAATTTTGGTCATTGTAAATGCAGGTTAGAGTATGGATATATAAGGAATCTTATTAAAAGCACCTATTGTGAGAAGGAGAAAATAAAAATGAACACAACAAAGGGTAAAATTGAAATGCTATATGTAAAAGGGGAGGGAAAAAAGAGAAAAAAAAAAAGAGAAAAAAGAAAAGAAAAAAAAGAGAAACAAAAGGGTAAAATTACGAATATAGCAAAGTCTATCAGTGATAGACTTCTATAGCTGATAGATTTTTTATGGTCTAAGTAGCCTATCATTGATAAATCATAAAAGTCTATCAGTGATAGAAGTCTATTACTAATAAATTTTGCTATATTTGTAATTTTTTAAAAATATTGCTATACACTTAGTTATTATCCATAAAATTACTAACTCATTACAATTACGCTTTTTGTAAATCTTCTACTTTTGCATGTTAAGATCATACCATGTAGCTGTAGTTTGATCGGAATCAACGTAAGGAAGTAGCCCATTATTCAACGAATCCATCCAAAGCCCAAATATGTTTGGGCCCCAACTATAAGCTAACCCACTGGGTAAGTACTGGGCCAACTCCATATGTACATGGGATATAGGAGTCTATAACATCAATTAAGGTTTCATTTAGAAATTTAGCAAAAAAACGAAAATCATAAAAATTATAACAACACACACGTGAGATCTTTTTCTGTTAATCATAAAATTCCCTTAGCAATATCTTTAACTTTACTAAATTAAAGCTTTCAAGTCATAAATTTAAAATGTTGTGCCCAATTTTTTGAATCTTAAAATCAAGATCTATTTTTCAAATCTCATATTATCTTCCAATCTTTTTGTTTCAAATATGGCATATTATCTTACTTTTTCCTTTTTCCTTTTTTATTTTTTTTATTTATCTTGTTACTTTTTAATTTTGGTTTTTACTTTTTGAGTTTTTTATTCTTATTCAGCTACATTTTAGTAGGTTCTTTTCAAAGTTATGTTGGTGCCCTTCAAATATATTCACACAACTCAAGTCCCATATGGAGTGCTTGCAGTCCATTCCATTATCTCCAATATTTTCTTTTATGGTTTTTGAATTTGAAGAAATAGATAAGATTTCGTGGAAGATAAATAATAATAAAAAAAAAAAAAAAAAAAAAAGGAAAAGAAAAGAAAAGAAACCTAGACATCTTCTTCTTCCTCTTCCTCCTCTCAACTATCAATCCGCCTATGCAATTTTTTCTCCAGCAGAGGTCGGGTGGTGGCTTCACGCAGACGACATGGACATCCTTTTCTTCGACAGTCAATGATCCATTTTAAATCGTAAACAAAACCATTGAGATCAAAGAAAAATTGGAGTATATAGCAAATTGGCTAAAAATTAGGAACCAAAGTAATGAGTGAAAAAAAAGGGCCTAAAAAGCAAAACATATGAAATGATAGGGCCCATAAACGAAAAGACTTAACCCTTATGAAAGAGTTGAAACCATAGTCGAAGGGTTGTTTTCTAGACCCATTATAATGCATTTGCAATCAATTGTCGTTATAGTTGGAATGACGAATTAGTCGAATTCCAATTTACCAATAATACATAATAATGTCGTTCAATCTCAAGCCCACACCATCTCAGCCACAAATTTGGCCTCTCCCAAAATACACGACATGCCATTAAAATTAAGACAGTTATAATATGTTATGTCCAAATTATCAGAACCCACGAGACCAATGATGTTGAACAAAAGGTCATGATTTGATACAACCACTTTTCTTTTTTTTTTACAACCATTCAAGAAACATATAAACAATTTATTATTTTTATTGAACAACTACCTAAACTGCACAAAGATAAGTGTAGTCCAGACACACTCAAATTTTTTTCAAATGAAATATCATTTTTTAAAGAGTAATATTTAAGTGCATCATAGGTAGCACTCATCTTGATGCACCTAAGTATTTTTGTTTTCTAAATATGTACTCATCTTTATGCATCATTTTTCATCATCTACATAAAAAAAATAAATATTTAAAAGAATAAGAAGAAATATCGAGAGGACAAATAAGAAAATTGGATAATATGATGGAATATAGAAGGATGTTACGCTTAAGCATTTTTCTTTTCTAAATTCCACTATGCTTCAATCTCATGGGGGTGTTAATTATTAAGTTAACTAGTTAAGAGTTGATTGCAACTTTTAAGAGGTTATAAAAACATTGGAAGAAGTTTTAATTTAAAATGGCTTGATACTGACACACAGTGGCCTATACATATATGTTGCTTTTTTAATATAATGGGACTTCCCCCATCATTATTATTATTGTTGCCACTTTTTACTGTTTGTGATGTAATATGGGATGGGAAAAGAATTTGCTCCAATTTATTCAAATCTATTCCACTGCCCTACCTATACCTTTTTTTTGTGTTGCTTTTTACAGTTTCAATGTCTACATTCTTCAGAATCAATTCCCCAATGACAATTTTAGAATTACAGAACAAAGTAATAATGGCTGATGAGAGAAGGAGCCAAAGAATCAGATCAAAGAGTACAGCTATGTAAAGGGAAAAAATTACAGTACTATTTCATTACTTTTTACTTGTCATACTTCAATTTCATAAAAGAAATTAATATATCATTAACAACCATAAAAAAAAAAAAAAAAAACATCTTACATAATATATAGGAGCTTGATTTAGACCTAGGATTCAGCAAAACAAAAAAAGCATATTCAATTACAAATAATTAAAGTTAAATAATAAAAGAGGGGTGAAGATTTTTTTGAGGAAAAATAAATGAGGGGTGAGGGATAGACTTTTTTTTTTTTCCCTTTCTTTTTAGACATACAGATAAAATGTGCCATAACTACAATCTAACCTCTTCATCACGGATGATGAGGAGAATGCTATCTAAAAAAACATCTTTTCAGATCAAAAAGTAGTGCTGAGAGGAAGCCAAAGAAGCCAAGGCATGGGCCGTTTTGTTATCCTCACGAAGAGAGCATAACAAAAACAGGAGGTATTAACAAAATTGCCCACAAAAGAAATGTCCTCAATAAAGTTACAAATATTAGAAATAGAAGACTCTACCTCGTTAATGAGATTAATGACCTTAAGCGCATCAGATTCAACTACTAACGGCAGATTGGACTCGTTCTATTCCTGATAAATGACAATTCAAATCTTCCACAGTCCATTCAAACTACATAATATTAGTTTTTTAACTGTCTATTCTTATGTGCATAGCTCTCCCATCATTTTATGCCAACAATATATTCACATACTTTAATTTGACTTTACGAGCTACAATTGTTACAAAATAAAAACAGTTAAAAACAGCATTGAAAGAAAAAAGGAAAAAAACCTTCGAAGATTCTCTTTCTTATTTGTACTTGTAGTAGTGTTCTTTAATTTTCTTTTCCTTTTTATTTTAAGGAAAAGCATTTGGAAGATAATCTTGAAATTTCAGTGGTGGTTTGTTTGCTTAATGTGCCATCCAGATATTTTTAAGAGAAAATCTTTGTCCAATGATTACAACAAATGATCAAAAGGAAACAATATAAAAGAACAACAGAAACAAATGAATTCATATTGGTTTCGGAACATGGTCTATATGTAATGATGATAGTGGATAAATTTAAAAGATATTATTGTATTTATATATTTATGTAGATTGTGTTGTATTGGTGGATGAAGATGAGTTAATTAAACAGTAAAGCAAACAAATATAGATTCATGCTTTAAACAGAGATGAACACGTGGCACTAGCAGAGGGATTTTTTATTTATTTTTTTTTTTAAGGCTAATGGCAGAGGGATTTTAAAGTAAAAACAAAAGAAAACAATGGGCTTAACGATTGTATAAGGTTACTTTGTTTTTTTGTCAAATTTTATGTCGCTGTCGTACAAGTTTAACACTGCAAAACCTCCTCAAAACAAACACCTCCATCTCTCTCTCCTAATATTTTGATGAAAAAAATTCTTTAGCGCGTCTTTAGCTGCACTTATTTGATCATAATTTATCACCTAACAAATTCTTCCTATTTCTTTTTAAAATATTTTAATTTATTATTTATTATGTGATGAGAGTAAAATGCATAAACATGAATGCATTTTGGCATGCACCCACTTATTATCCTATTTTGATTTCATTTTGAAAAAAAAAAATTGAATTGAGTTGGTTTGGTCAAAATCGACATATTGGTTTATAAAATATTTACAAATATAGCAAAATTTTACTACTATCTGTGATAGACCACAATAGACTCAGATAGACATCTATCAATGATGTATTTATTTGAAAACATATGTTTTCAAATTTGCTATATTTGAAAACATCCCTTAAATTTGTATATTTATTTATTATAAAATTGCCATTAATTTACTTTTATTTAACTTGTTGTGGGTTGCCCAAGGCAAGACCCAGAGCTCGCAGTGTATCAAGAAAGGCATAGAGAAGTGCGTGTTTCAAAAGAAAAATAATAGTGCCTTGGAATTTGGGCTGACCAACTGAGTTGTTAAATATATATACCAATCGAGAAATAATCGAGTCGGGTCTAGACTAGCACCCTGCAACCTCAAGCACGTGAAATGTCCTTGACACCCCTGCTGTCACTGTAACCATAACCATGTGTCAAAGGACAAACTTATAGCCCTACTCGACGGGGAAAGAAAGTAATCTCCAAACGAGATACTCAACCTTACTTCTTTTTGTGTTTAGGCTAAATTAGCCACTCTTAGTACTAACTTAAGCACCACATCGGTGTGAGGATCCTCTTACACCGGTTAACTCAAAGAATATCGAGACCAGACTAAGGAGAAGCGAGCAAGAGGTCATGACCACTGGACACCTGCAGCGAGACCCAACGTGGGTGAGATCTGAACGCCAACATAACTAATATAAAATTTTAATGCATTTTAGAATCAACACTATAAACAAAATATATACCGTAGTCTTTCTCAAAATATATATATATATATATATATAAGCTTTACAAATTAAAATTAAACTACCAACCAAACGTAGTTAGGCTAAGTTAATTCATACTCTACTCTCCATATTATATATATATATGAGCTTTACAAATTAAAATTAAACTACCAACCAAACGTAGTTAGGCTAAGTTAATTCATACTCTACTCTCCATATTATCAAAACAGTGAACCAAAAATCCCTAAAGATGATTGATTTTGAGAAGATGAGATTTTCATAACCTTTGTTTTTTCATCATTAGCTTTATAGGGATAATATGAATGGGATTTGACTGCAAAATTAACACCTTTATTCCATTTGGGTCTTTTTTCTCTTTATATTCACATATAAAAACGAACCCCAATTCCTTTTATTTAGAACACTATTTCGAGGCACCCTTTTGTTCTATTTACAAACAGTTTATCGATTTAACCACCATAATATCTTCTTCCCCTTTTTGCTTATACATAATTCAGTTAGATTTTTAATGCCACATGGCAAAATTACAAGTTTAGTACACAATTTTTAAAGTTGGCATCTTTTCAACTTTAAAAGTAGTTCCCATACTTTCATCTTTACTTTTTATTTCTTAAAATTTTCAAATTTTTGTTTAAGAGGTCTTTTATGTCCAATCAAATTCTAAACTTTCAATTTTGTAACTTAATCGATTCCCGTACTTTTAAATATATAATAATTAAGTTTTTGAATTTTAATTACTACAAGTAGTTTAGCTTCTACTTTCAAATTCGTAACAATTAAATTTTATTTCTATCATGAAAAATCTCATCAAATTTAATTGTCAATTTTTTTTTTTATGTAAAGTCATAGGTATTTTATAAACAAACTTTTCTCTTAATTACTTTATTAAATCTACCTGTATTAGAAATTTCATTAAATCTTAATAATATCTTTTACGGAGGGAACTAAATTGTTGCAAATTGTGAAATACAAGGACTAAATTGATACTTATCAAAGTTTGTGAAATAACTTGTAACAAATTTGGAAATACATGGACTAAATTGTTACAAATTAAGAGGTATGATGACTAAATAGTTGTGGCAAACTAAAGTTGGGACTAAATTGTTACTTCATAAGAGTGAGCGAGTGATTTTTATTTTATTTTTTTGGCAAAATTATATATAAAAAAATACTCTTGAAATTTGTATTTTGTATCAAAAATACTCCTGAGCGTTCAAAAGTTTCAGAAATACTTTTAAACTTTAAAAAAGAATCCAAAAATACTCTTATCGTTAGTTTTGGATAGAAACTGTTAGTGTTTTGTTTCAAAAATATCATTGAACTTTCAAAAGTTTCAAAAATATCATTAAACTTAAAGAAAAGTTCAAAAATACCATTACTATTAATATGAACATAAATCATTAATACCTCGTTGCAAAAAATGTAGAAACTTTTAAAACTTGCATTAGTATCTTACCTTAAAAAAAGTTTTGAAAAATGCTATTACTATTTATTCACCCCATCACCTCTCTCTCCTACTTCAATATATGACCTAATACTTCTCTATTTTCTCTTTTTTTTTTCTCCCCTCTCTCTTTCTTGTTAACTAATTGACGTTTTCTTATCTTATTAAAAAAAACTGCTCGTTTCAGTTAAGATATATAAATTATTTAACAAAAAGAAATAGAATAATGGAAGCACCAAGAATACCTTAAGACATAAATGTTTTAACAATATTATACATCAGCAGTTGAGTGAGTGTTAATAGCCAAATACATCCTTTTTGTATTTGACTATTTATCGTTTTGGTAAGTTTTAAGGTAAGATTTTGATTTTGAAATTAATTTTGTGAGATTTTATGTTTTAACTTAAATTTTGGTTAAATTTTTTGTGAGAAAATTGGTGTAAGAATTGGACAAATTGAGAGAAAAATGAGAGTATCTATATGAAAATAAAGAGGACATCTCTATAATTTGTTTTAAAATTGGTGTTGTTCGAACTCAAGAAAGTTTCAAACAAATTGATCACTATACTAATAGTATGAGCACTTTTAAACTTTTTTTTAAGGCTAAGAGTATTAATACAACTTTTAAAAGTTTATTGATATTTTTTAATTGAGTACTAACAATTTGTGTACATATACAATAGTAAAAGCATTTTTTTTTAAATTATTTGTAACTCTTGCGGTATTTTTGAAATTTTCAAAAGTTTAGAGATAATTTTGAAATAAAATACTAATAATTTCAATCCAAAATTAACGACAAAAGTATTTTTAAAAGTTTAAGAGTATTTTTAAAATTTTAGAGATATTTTGTATAGTCTTTTTTTCATATTTATGATTTGCTTAAAACGTTTTTTTGACGGATTAGATTAAATGATATGAATGGACCTTAAAAAGGTCAATTTCTTCCTTTAAAAGCGTGTCAGAAATAAAAATGTTGCAAAACACTTTCCTAAATTTTATTGACAATTACTTCAATGATTAAAGTGAATTGCTTAATCCTTTTAAAAAAATGCTTAATTATCCAAAACAGCAAATAAGGTAATTCTAACCCTCCCTTGAATAATTGGATGGGTGTCAATGTGAACAAAATAGTAATGGACCCTCTACTCTTTTCTTATTTGTACTAGAATAAAATAACATATTCGTTGAAAATCTTATATTGAAAAAATCAATTTTTATAAAATATATGAGTAACTCGTCTTATTATCAATTGATTTTGAGATAAAATTTAATGGTGAAACTCAAAGAAACACCATCTTAAAAAACATATTGAAGATCTCACATTAGAAAAATTAAACAATCTGATTAAATTTTATATTATCTAATAATATTAGACACCAATATGAAATTAAAAAATTAAATATATAAATTAATTAAAAATTAATTTTATTAATATTTGGATTTTCAATTTTTTTTCATTTTTTTCACTAAATTTTGAAAACATATATTTAAATCCAACCAAAACCCAGCTGCCTTCCCCGACAAAAGAAGAAATTCAACTCTCTACTCAACCTACTTCCTATTCAATCAAAACACCCACAAAAAAACAAAAAATAAATCTAAATAGTTCACTAGGAAAATACAAAATCAGACAGCATGCTCATTTTAACTTTTTTAGTACGGTTAAATGGTATATAAAATCAGTATACTAATATAATAAAATTGAATTACAATATATTTTTTTAGGCAAATTTATAGTATATTAAATCAAGAGAAATTTTATAGAAAAAATGTCAAACAATTTATAAAAAAAAAAATATGAATAGACATCGTTAGACTTCTATAAATATAAACTTCTATAATTTGTATCACTGATAGACTTTGATAGACTAAAATTTTGGTATTTTAAATATTTTTTCTTATTTTTGATGAAATGACATAAATGATCTCTTACATTTTTTCGAATAACAAATAACAAAATGATAGAAAAATATACCTTTCTACTATAGTTTTCATTTCATTTTTAAGTTTTAAAATTTTAGTCTTTTAATTTCAAAATGTAACACTTTTATTCATTTTTTTTTTTTTTTTTTTTTAAATTTAGTTAGTAATATCCACTTTCGGTGGAATGGAGAGAGTAAAGAAAATCACTGTGGCAGTGCCTGGACATTTTCCAATCTGAGATCCGGACAGTGGTAATTTCCGTTATCACAGAACACATGGAAATAAGATGTTTAGTTGGGGGTTTGATTTGATTTGGATATGTTAAAGTTAAAGCAAGAACAGTTAAAATGAAGGTGACAAAACATAGGCATTACCCACAGACTCTCAGAAGACTTCCATTTCTGAACGAAGAAAGAAGTTTGCAGAGATGTGAATTTACTGAAAGTCCGTTTTGGAAGGTAATTGAAAAAAAAAAAAAAACAGCTTCATTAAATGAAACGGTGCATGCAGTTTCACCTCGCCGCATCACTCACCCCCACCCCTCCATTTCCGCACACTTCTACACGTGCCTTCCAAACAATTATCTCCCATCCAAAACGCAAATTAATTGATCCATAATTGATTATAAGTTTTTCTTTATCACTTGTGTATTTGGGAAGGAAGTTAGTTGAGTTGGGTGATTTTGAAAGAGGGAAAAGATTCATTCCGTCTCAAATCGATTTACAGCTTTCCGAGAGGGAAAAAAATCTTAACAAGTTGAGAATTTAATAGCAAAGCTCGATTTTTTTTTTATTTTTTTTTTATTTTTTTTTTTTTAGGCTAAGCCTAAAACTAATACCTGTAAAATTACGAGCTAGCTGTCCACTCTCTCTCTCTATATTAATGGTGGAACACGACACACATGAGTGCCCAACAAAAACAAAATTAAACCCCACCCATCAAATAGAATTTTAAAAAAATAAAAATATATGTTAATGGGTCGTCGGATCTGAAGATTCAGGAGTTTCTCTGTTTTCTATACTCTGCTTCTCTTGATCTGCAGTGCTCTGTTTCACCGTCTCCGTTAGTTCCACAGATTTTTCGTCCTTGTCGCCGGTAGTACTGGCCTTGCTACTACAACTACTATTACTTTTCGTATCCCCAAAAGAAGAGGATCTACTAGACATGGGAGTAGCCAAATACGTGGGCTTGATTTCTCCGGCCATAATAACTAAGATTTTCTCTTCAAAAACAGGGGAAGGTCGTTTCTGGGTGTCGTCATCGCCGGCCTCCAGGTCGGGCTCTCGGTTGTCACCGTCTCCGCCGTCTAGGTAGCCGGAGAGCTTCCAGTAAGAACAAGCAAGGATTAGAAGCGCAAAAGCGATGAGTCCTAACATAGCAGCCAAGCCACCAAACAAGTAGGGAACAGGGGAATGCCATGGTGAGTGCTGCTGTTGTAGTTGTTCGTGATGGGCCACCGGTGCGACGGAGTTTGGTAAAACGTTGAAGGGCTCTCTGCTAGCCGCCATTGTTAGAAAGGGCCTGAATTTAATGGGGTTTTTCTTTTTTTTTGAAATCGTAGATTGAGGAAAAGTTGAGATGAAAATGGTTGAAGTTGGAGTAGGGGCGTGAACCGTTATTTATAGATACAGAGAGAGAGAGAGTAAAAATTAAATTAAAAAAGAAAAGGGGTTAATTTTAACGGAATGATTAATGTCGTCATATATGTAAGAGGTGGGGTCCGATGGTGGAGAGGTGGGACCCTCCGCCCTCTGATTCATTGATATCTTACAAAACAGTATAGCGCACCAAAGGGCTGTTTGGTAATAAGCCATAAGTGATTATGTCAGGGACCGGATTCCTGGGACGTTTGGCAACATTAATCTTTTTAAACCCGAGTTGAGCGAGTTTTCTTTTTTCCTTATTTTTTTTCACAAAATATTTCAATCTTTGAAAAAATAAAAATAGAAAATAAAACAATTATTTTAAAATAAGATTTTCAGTTACCGTACAGGGCTAGTACGCCATTCAGGACATCTACACCCTTCAGGGTCCCACCGTAAATTTAACAGAAATGTTCCGAAATTGATAATTAACTAATTTATGCAAACTATTTCAAGGTTTCAATTTAAGTATAGTTATATTTTAAAAGTTTTGATTTTTTTTTTTTTTTAATTTTAACTTTAGACTTTAAAAATTGTATAAAAAGGAAGTCTAGAACAAAATTAACTAAAACGTAAATAATGTTATGTTAAAATAAAAAAAATTTAAAATTTAAGGGCAAAATTAAAATCTATTGCAAATTGTTCAGGTATTTTGTATAATTTATTTGACCATTTTTTTCTCTATCAAGTTAATATAGATATGTTTTCTCATAAATGTTTGCTTAAAATTTTAATTAATGTCCATATTTGAGTTGATATTTCTATTTATTAGTCGATTAATATTTGATATAATTAGTTAAAAGACAAAACATAATTATTAAAATGGATGATTACACATTACAGAAGTTGTTGTTTTTTTTCCTCTAATATATAATGAATTCACATCTATCTATCACAGACATGTTATTGATATGTTCAACTAAATAATTAGTATATAAATAGTGTATTTTACCTATGCTACGTATACCACTTTTATTAAATTATTTATAAAAAAAGAAGCAAGTTAGGCTCTCCCTAACTTTAATACTGCTAACGATGAGTCTGCAGTTTCAGGCTCTCCTTAAAACTGATGCAACTTGCAACGACTTCACATTCTCTTCACCTCCTAATTGAGTTCACCCTCAACCAGTATCTCACAACAACTTCTGTCAAGATTGTACGAATAGATCAGGATGCACTAGCAGCACATTCTTGCACAGATTTCTTCATATGCACTCACATTGACGATTAATACAATATTTTTCTTCTTTTTCATTGGTGTTCTTACACAAGTAATTCTCTATTAGAAGCCGTAAAAAAAAAATGACCTAAACGGTCGAGCAAAGACAGATCTAAATATGCATCACATAAGGAAAGAAAAATATCAAATTCAAAAAGGAAACATATCCACACACGGAATATGTCCAAAGTCAGAGACATAATATTCAACATAATAAAAGAAAATATTATTTGCCAACACAGCACAACAACAAGAATGAAGTCTTATTTGTAAAGTTACAATGATGTATATAGATAGATAGAATAATGACCTAGTTTCTCCTCTTTAGATTATACGGAATGTTGATTCAACCATTGTTTAATCCATCTTAGATCCAAGTTATCTTGGATTTAGCCTACTTTTATTGTGTCCAAATTCACACATAACAATTAATATTATTAATTTTGAGTTATTTACATATTAAGATATCTAATCATGCATAGATTTAGACAAAACATATCTCTAATATAAAGTAAATTTGAACATAGTTCAACTTATTAAGACATATTAACTTTGACTAAAAGTTAAAATCAAAATATTCTACCTCTATTAGTTATGTTAAACTAAAAAAAATGTATTAGTAAGAAGTTGTAAACTTAAATATTTAGTAGATCTATAGTATGGTAACTCTCTGATATTAAATGTGGAAATTAAAGTTGAGCATGTGAACGTGAAATATTATTGGTATCACATCACAAGGATAAACACAAAAAATGAGCCTATCATGCTTTAAAATTTCATCAAATTGCTACTCATGTGAAGATCGCACCACAAAAATCAATGATCATACTACTACTTTTAGAAATATTTTACCCAAACTCCTTATCCAAATATTAAATTAATGTGTTCAGTCCCACAACAAAATTTATTGCTCTACCTAGACTTTGAACAAAAAAAAAAAAAAAAATGTAGCTAAATCATTTACTAAATGTCTTTATGAAATTGTACACTCTCTCATGATCATCATCCAGTTGGATATGTCCAGATTAGTATTTAAATGTGCTTTTCTTTAAATATTCCGTGTGGGTATAATATTTGGGCCACCTCACCTTACTATTGGACGACACAATATCAAAACAAAATTTTTATTTCTTACCACATACACTTAATTATATAAAATTCCATTAGATGCATTGTTTTTTTTTTTTTTTTTGTGCATTAACTCCACTAATTTAATTAGCATATACTTTTGAATCCTTCAATTTCAATTAAAAATTTTATTTAAAGATTGGAACCAGAGCATATAGTAAAGTAAAATATTTTTAATATAAATTGTCCCTACCACAATTTGGCAGGTTTTGTTATTGAAGTTCATCGTATGTGTAAGTGCAACGTAACTGAAACATAATTTATCTATGTGCTAACATAAATTAAACCCCTTTTCCACCAAACTGCTACCCCTATTGGGATTGGAATCTCTCTAGTTTTTTTTTTTTTTTTTTTTTTTTTTTTTTTTTTTTTTTTTAAAAAAAAATAAAAACAATCATACACTTTATGCTAGCTCACTAATTATTAATTAATCAGTAATTTCAACGTTTGAGGGATCATTAAATTAAATTGCAATAAAGATTTAAAATAGAAGAAGTAAATAAAGTGGCATTTTGTGCCTCGATACTGATCCAAGTTTAATACTTTCATGGATGTCGTATGATATCTTTTTCGTAATTGTACACAAATTTATATTCTTTATTTAAACTATATATTTTAAGCTAATAAAATAGCGATGGTTAAGGTTCTACATCGGAAATATGATATCTTTTTCACAATTATATAAAGATTTATATCCTTCCGCCCCATCGACCATTCCTTTGATCTAAGTATTGCTAGACCAGACCTAGAAGAGTATTCGCACCGGTGTAATTGTCGAGTCGAGTACACACTCCGATACCTAAGTTAGTATACATTTGTTTGGAATATTTGCAATATCGACAGTATCAAAGTAGGGTATGACCCTTGAAGTTGAAGGGCGCGAAAGGACGAGTTTTTTAAGTACAAAAATTATATATAGTAGAAATTGTTTATGTCTTTTAATGTTATTTATTAATTTAAGAGAATTAAAAAAAATTATAATTAATTTATGTTTCACTATTTTTCATCACTATTAAATTTCAACTTAAAATGTCACTTCATAATTATGTCAAATTAATTAATAGAAATTAACGTAAAAATCTAAAAATAATTATTCAAGTAAAATCAAGGTCAAAAGTATAAATCTTCAAATCTAGGGACTAGATAGAAACAAAACTCAAATTTCATTGATATTAAATTAAAACGAAACTCAAAATTTAAAATATTTTGAAATTTAGTGATTAATAAAAATTGAACGGCTAACATAGGACCAAAAAAAAAAAAAAGCAATATGTAAATTTGCTTATTTATTTATTTTTTTTTAGAAATTAATATGCAATTTAATATTATTCAAATGTTGGGTGGAAGGATTATATACTATGAGTGCGGTTTGAAATTTTCACTTTGCTTGCTTGGTTTATGAACAAACATCCAATCCCTCACTCGACGTACACGTCAAGGACACTTGCATATTCCTTATTATTATTATTATTATTATTTATTTATTTATTTTATACATTTACCATCCAATAAGCTAAAACACACTTTATATTATTTTAATATCTTACAAACTTGAAATCATTTTAATCTCCCCCCCCACTAACTCCATCTTATCCTATTGCTTCCTTTGGATTATTAACCTAAACATTTATTTAATGAACAGAATATTTATCTTTTTTAAACAAATCCAAACCAAATCCCACTCCTTCCATTATTATATTATTTTCTTCATTTCTTCTCCTTCCCCTCTCTTTCAATCCTTTCCTTTTTATTCTAGTGCCATGTTTGGTGTGTAACTTCTTACCTTATTTCACTCTTATTTATTTATTTTCTTCTAGAATTGAACCATACTTTTAGAGTCAACTTAAATCAGTTATTAGGTTCAATTTTAATTTTAAAATTAGAATTTAATCCTATACTCTGATAAATTTCTCATAAATAGTCCCTACCATATGAATTATTTAAAAAGTTATTATCAAATCATATGAATTATTTAAAATTTATTATGATCCTAATATTAAAGTTGATATGTGTACAAAGCTACATCACTTTCATATATATATATATACACACACGTAAGAAGAAGATGAAGCTCCACACGAAAGTTAAAACTGTGAAGAAAAGGGGAAAAAGGTAGAAGAAGAAGAAGAAAATAGATATGGAACTAGGCTTATTGAAAGCTTAGTGTGTAATGACAAATAAAATCAGTGATACCGACAATACAATATTACTTTTAAAGCAAAACAAAATTATGACCTTGATTTTTTGTATAAAAAAAAATTATAATATGATGAAATGAAGCTAGTGTATTCTGATAAATGAAAAAGATAAAAGGCATATGAACTTATATGCATAAATCCAACCATAACAAAACAAATCATAAGATGCAGAAAAAAAAATATTTTTTTTTTCTTTTTTTGGATGCAGCTGTTAAAGGTGGTTCAATTATTATTAAAAAGCTTTATGATGGGTGGCATTCATTGTTGGACAGTCAAAAGGGGAAGCCCAGCTTCAGCAAAAGTTGATAATAGCTTTCAAAGCAAAGCCATCATTTGAAGTTTAAAGATGGTTTCTTTCTTGTGAAGGAAATTAGGGTTTTTAATTTTAACAAATAAATTAGCTTAAGCTAGTTTAGTTGGAGAAGAAGATGATGTTAGATTAAACCCTAACTTCTAAAAATCCTCATCCACAACCATAGGAGTATTAAACCACTTAATTAAACTTTGAAGATAAAGTATTTAATTCATTAATATTAATTAATCACACTTAGAGGGAACAAAGTACTCTCCATTAAACAATATAAACGTATAAGAATTTTTCTGTACTGAATGAATCGAACTTCCCTTTGTTTAGTAATTACATATAATAAATTTCTGTAAGTGGGATTGCCACGAATTAACCACATTTAATTATTATTAATTAATATTTTAGCTGTTAATGAAATCATTGGTATGCACCACATATATAATTGATCTTTTTTTTGTTCGTCATTTCCTTGCCTACTGTTTACTTTGCTCTCTATTAATTATGGGAAAATTTTCATGTTTGGTTGTTGGGTTTAGAATTTAGTTTCCATTTTTTTTAACAATATACTAGAAGTAAGAGGGATCCATAGATGCACCAGGACATCTCAACTAGGTTGACACATCTCTAACACCCTCATCATACACACGACATCTCAACTAGGATTTAGTTTTCATTTGGTTTCTAGATTTTAAAATGTTAATCTTTTAGTTTTTAAGTCTTGAGTTTGATTTCAATTTAGTCCATAAATTTCAAAATGTTACAATTTTAGCCTTGATATTTCAGTCTTATTTTCAATTTGCTCTCTATGTTTCAAAATTTACACTTTAAACTTCGATGTTTACTAAATACATGTCAGTTTTTAGTGTCAATATCTATTTAATTAATTTAAATTAATTATGAATTAAAATTTTAAAATTAATTTAAATAGGGATAAAAAATAGTGAAAACTTAATTAATTATAATTCTTTTAATTTTTTACATAGACATTGACACTTAACACTAAAGATTGACTCTGAGTATTTAGCAAAAAGTTGAGGTTAAAAGTATAAATTTTAAAGTGTAGGAACCAAATCAAAACAAAACTAAAGCCTCAAGGATAAAATTATAACATTTTAAAATTTAAGGAGTAAATTGATATCAATCTTAAAATACAATAACTAAAAGTGTAATATTTTGAAATTTAGAGATTAAATGGAAACTAGACCCAAGTAAAATTTGGGATTAATATAGAAAAATAAATTAAACTATTTATAAATATAGAAAAATTTTACTATTATCGCCGATAGACAGTAAAATTTTTCTATATTTGTAAATAGTTTGATATTTGTTCTGTTTAAAGTAATTTCTCTAAAATTTGGGATAAAAGAAAAAAAAAAGCATATATGTTTCCTTTCCAATATTATTGATGTGGGTAAGTATAACAGACATGACAAAACCAAAGAAAATGATATTAAAATCAAATCCATCAACATGTGTTTATAATATTTGATTAATTTAGACATTGATGGATCGTATATTCTACTGTTTTTTTTTCTCTAACTAATATTTGTTGCTTTTATTTTAATATTTTTGTTTCAATAGATTCTCTTATTCTTTGCTTTAACTCTCTCTATGATTTATTTGATGGGGGGAGAATATCAATACTCACACAGAATAATATGTGCCAAGGTATATATGGAAGACATGAAGGAGGTGGATAAGGAAGGTACTTGAGTGGAATTAAGAAAACAAAGTGAGGCTAAGTGGATAAATAATGGGTTGTAATCAAATTCTTTAATTACCAATTAGAATACATGATTATCAACCTAAAAGTGGGATAAGGGCCCATGAGTGGAAAAATGTTTAGAATCTTGTTAATGCCACTACTTAATTAATTAATAATTAAGTTAAAATGTTGTTAGCAATTACTTGCAATAAAACTACCTCTTCAAAATGAAGCTTAAGTCAACATGAATACATAAAATAAATAATTAACTTAGTGGGATAACACCGAACTATAAACTAGTAAAAAAAAGAGTAGTTCAATTAGCATACGAATGTGTTAGCGATAAAAAGATTCATAGTTCAGATTTCCTACCCACTATCATACTTAAAAAAAAAACGAACTAAACTATAACATAACGTTACTATTTAATATCATTAATTTGCTAAGCATACTAAAAAAATACTCTACCATCAAATATTTAGTTGCGTATGCTTTGTTACTCAATTATAATGCTTGATATATACACACAAAAGTTTATATACTCAACTGGCCTAGTTAAAGCAATTGTTTAGAATACACTTAATAATTGAATGTATGCCCCCAAAAAAAGATTTGCAATTAGATGACGTATATATTGAAATGACCCAAAATCATTATCATAATTGAAGAGAATATAATGAAGTGATTGGAAAAAGCTATACAAACATCATTGAAAAAAAAAAAAAAAAGATTAATAAAGAGAAAAAGAAGATGGGTGGGTGACATATCAAATTGGTAGAGCAGAAGTGGTCTTCCGATTAATTATTAGATTTTGTTGTCATTGCTTTTATCTTATTAATGCATACAATTTTCTTTTTGAAGCACTTGTTTATTTAGATTTATTAACCATTCAATCTGCATATCCACCCGGGGGCACTGGAAATTTATGTCTTGTCGTCAATAATTCACTGAAATATTTGCCCCCCATTAATTACGTTCAAAACTTAAGAAAAATTAAATTTTAATAAAGTTGAAACCTTACCTTTAGAGTTTGATTTTTTCTCGAACGGTGATAGAGATGGAAATATGAAATATCACCCTCAAATGGTAAAAATATTGTTCAATTAGGTTGAAGTGTGGATATCTCGCCTCTCTCTAAAGAGATTCAAATTTTTTAGTGTGTGTATTGTATTTCTTTATATCATCTACCGATGCAACAAATATTCTCTAGTATGTTCCCTCCAAGATATAACAACTTAATTGAAACGTTGTGTAGCTCAAATTACTTTGTACTGAAAGGTTGAGTTCAAAGCTCCATTACTAAGAACACTCCTCTTTTGGCCAATTGTTCTTTAAAGAACAAATGAGATAAAATAAAAGAGAAAAATGATATTGAGTATTTGTTGTATGTTCAGAGAGAAAGGTAAGATAGTTATTTAATTTGTATGCTACTTTAAATCTATAATATCTAATACAAAAATTACCAAAGTAATTGGAGAAGTTCATTTAACCTTTTGTAACAAGTTCGTTACATCAGAAAGAAAAAAAAACTGATTCAAATGGGGATGGATTAGTAAGTGAGGATTTAATTGGAATATGAATCCACCAGGGGATTTGGTTGTAAAGTTGATGAAGGTGGGACATGCAACATGTGGGTTTGCCTTGAAATGGAACAGAAACATAGAGGAAATTGATTTGGCTCCTTCTATTAATAGACACTCAAAAGGACAAATCCAAACGAGGGTCGAGCTTCACACCACGATGTGAAAAATTATTACAGTTATATAAAAACTTCTTTTCAATCTCAATTACGAACATTTTTTTAGCTTTGACTACTCACTCTCTTTTTTCCACTTAAACTAGAGAATACATAAAAAAAATTTAACTAGAGTTAATACATTCAAACTTAAAGCGAGTGTTTGGGGTGAAATAATGAGGAGTAAAGAGTTATGAAGTCTAGGAGTTGTAAACTCTTGGGACTCACAGTGTAAGGAGTTGATAAGATATAAAGTTGATGTTTTTTAGTAGTGGGATCCACCAACTCCTTGAGCCAAATAAGGAGTGGAAACTCCTACTTCCCAACTCCTTGGCCCAAACACACTCAAAGTGTTTTTAATTGGAACAGTTTGAAACTAAAGTGATAGTTCAGTTTATAGTATTTCGAGCTTATTGCCTTCTTGAAGTTTTTCGATATGAGACAATTACAGTTTTAATATTTTGTCAAAATCCAACCAGATAGGTAGATAATTTCCTACCTTTTCAATCCATCACATTTCACAGATTCCTTCCCCACTCCTCATCCTCAAGGCGTCCCACCATTACTTTGCTAGGATATCATCTCCTTTGGCACAACATCCAATAAACATTAAGATTTGGTCTCATGTGTCCTTCTAATGCCAATTGTACGGTTTCAATTTTCGAATCCAACTCATAGATATTGTTTCTTTGTTGTGTTTTCTTTTGTTTCTTTCTGGTTGTCGGTCCTGTTCTCTTGAAAATGTATGTATTAGCTTGTCCATGTAGAAGTAGAGGTAGAAATTAATGTCTCAAATGTTGTAAACAAGTACGGTATATCTTATCTTCTAAAGATGAACATTGAATAATTAGCCTACACAACTACACGATATAGCCTTTATTACTCAATTTACATAGAGACATTGCTTTTGAAAAGAAAAATAATATATAATCTAAAGTGGGAAGATTTTAAAAGTAAGAAGCAATGTCATTAAATAGTAGTAGTTACTTACGAAATCCAATCAAAACAACTAAAAGTAATCGTCCAAGGAAGTGCACTAATCATAATATTGCATGGTGGGAATCATAATCAGCAATACTGTGTGTTGTGTTAATGTAATGGAATGTATATGTAATATGTCGACCCCAGTTCTTTCTTTTTATGTTTTGGACACACAAATATGATTTGCACAATTTTAGAGGCCCATTTTCACCATCTTTTTCTGTCTAAGGTCTTGGCAAGTCTCGAGTGCAGTTTGAATTTACCGCCAAAAAAATTTATTACTTTCAACAGAGTCTTTCTTATCCTATCTGATTTCTCACGCGGCGGATGGTTGATTTCTTTGCTTATTACAAGGTAATGGATCAATGATTTTCCATCTGTTTTGTGTTTGACTATGCATGTAGTGAATATTATCGTCCTCTACATTGTTTTTCTACATACTAGAAGGACAAGTCCAATGATAGATTGTACTATTCATCAGGACGATAAGTTAAGGCTTTTAGTTATGAATGATAGTACTGAGTTGCAAATTTCATAAACTCTTGTTCAGAGTGAAGTTACAAGCTAAGATCTTTATAGAAATTGTGGTCTTAAAAGGTGAAAAAATGCAATTGGCTTCTGACATGTGATTTACTTATTCATCTAACGGTTATCCTATATAATCCAACATGGGCAATGAATAAAGTATAAACTAAAAGCCAGAGCATTAGCCTTCTTGTCACATGAAGATTGAAACTAATTAGCATCAGAATCCTCCAAGTGTGAATAGAATGTGCACAGTATTTTGTTTTTGTGAGGGTCCTTTGTGCTTCCTGAAAAATCACTATCAATATATCCCTCAGCTTGTATTGTTCCATCGCGACAAGGCTATGTCTTCCAAAAGTTTCAAGGGGCATTTATCTTTTCTAGCTGCTAGTGTACTATTTGAGACCCCATTCTAATGAAAGTATACTCAAAACTCACATGGGCAAAGGCATCAGTGACAACCAGGCTTCCCAAAGAATCATATTACTCAGCCTATATCATGAACAAATTCCTATGTTGAAATTGCTACATAAGTTAATACAACAATGGGTTGCTAGGTTCAACCCAAAGTGAAGAAATTTGAACATGAAGAGATGGATAGTTTTGATAAGAAAACAAATTAAAATAAAAGGAATAGTGATGTTTTCATGTTGTGTGCAAGCACTGTGAAACAATAATCATGCATTTCTCCAATCATGAGAGAGGGAAAACAGGGGGGGTTATGGAATGTGTCAAAGAAAGCACCAAGGAAGAGAGATGATATGTGTGGAAGATGAGTCAGTAACCAATAAATGGAAAAGAAGAACAAATGCGATGGCGCACTCGTTTTCCAACTCAAGGGTAGACATGCCTTTTCTCATACTCTCCCAGTTGCAAGCAGAAGACAATGGTTTAAATTACCTTGATGGGAGTGATTCCTTGACCCCACTTGGGTTATCTCCAAAGTTCTCTTTGGCTTCGTAGTCTAATCTTTCTTCCCACACCCTGGTGCCTCAGATGTGCCTTTTATCACCAAAAGTCTACTAATGGATGTCTGTCTTTTATCTGCTTCAGTTCCTCCTTTCCAACTTCATGATTGCCTACATCATGTACAAACGACAAAAGCACAACCAGCACTGTGTTAGATTTATTGCTCATATTTAAATATATGATCAAAAAAGGGAATAATTTAGTACCCCACACTGAACACTGCCAATGGGCCTCTTGTTACGTGGGGGTTTCTATCCTGGACTATGGCTTGGATTTGAGTACTCATACGACTGCTGGAGTGATTGGGCCAAGGAACCCAAATTCCATAGCTTCAAGAATTGATTGGTCTAAACAACCAATTACAAGGACGGTAAACTAAAAGGAGTATCAGCAATGGCTTAAAAGATAACATTGTCATTGAAGTATAGAAAAATCAACAGCAAACGAGGGGGAAAAAGCCATACCAAGTGCCTTTTTACACTTTTTTCTTAACATTAACTTCCTCAGCATCATCAAGCACCAAATTCATGAACTCATCAAATCCCCTATACGACCAAGAAAATATAATCAATTTGATGATGAGGAAAGGAACAGCTTCCTCTAACTACCTCCCTTATAAGTTATAACAATATTAATTAGTCAGCCAAAACATAGGTAATTAGAAGTTTACAACAAATGATAGAACAAGAAAATCAAATTTTCAAGTACAAGATAATGCCATGAACACATTCCTGCATGTATTTAAGCTAATAGTTGAAAAAACTAGGTAAGTTTGTTATAATTACACTCCTAAATTTTTAATTTGATCAATCACCTCCCTTAAAATTTATGAACATAAATGTTGCAATTAACCTTTTAGGTTAAAATTTTAATGGCGGAATTATAACAAACCTCATATATATATTTTATTAGATTATTGGAAAAGTAGATGACCAAACAACATTTTTAGGATAATTTGAACAGGAAGAAAAACCAAGCCAAAGACTAAACCCAAGGTAAATATTCACTCAACAATGAAAATTGTAGTCCTAGCCGTGGGTCTAATCAATTAAAAGATAAGCAGAATACTAAGAACACATAATAATCTATGCAACAGACTATTTACACCCTAATTAGCTCTTTAACTAAATAATGAGATATAACAAAGAACATGATCTAGACAGGGTATGCTACATTACTAGAACTACCCCAATGTTTAAAAAAGTGCATCATGGACTCTATGGCTACAACTCTTTACTATAATCTATCAATAAATATTTTTCTTAAATAATAACAAAGAAATTCGTTTCCATCAAATTTCTCACTTAAAAAAATAATAACTTTTCTTTAAAAGGTTTTCTTTTTTCAATTATTTTAAAATAAATAAACTAATCAGACAGATTTCTTTCCTTTAAAAATTATAAATATTTTTTTAAAATGTTTTAAATAACTAAACCAAAAAATCTTTTAAAAATTTTTCTATGACGAAGATTAAGAGGTCAAAATGTTGACTTTTCTAATATTCTCGAGCGGATGAATTTATTTTAGAATGTCAAATTAAATTTAAATAAATTTTTTAATGGTCTTTCGCCACTCATAATTATTGTTCATTATTGGTAATAATAATGATCAATAAAATATGTGACATTTAAAAATAAAAAATAATTTTTTTTTCTCAAAAAGTCTTTTCTTTAATAACACGAGAAAAATAAATTTTAGTTTTTTGTATGAGTGTTGTGGAGTGCTAATACCTTCCACATACACAAAAGACCCCGAACATTTTATCTTTCTTTGCAGACATTTTGGATGCCCAGTCACACCCCTCTAAATCAAGATTGGTGGCGACTCCATTTTTCTCATCTTGAGAACAACGTCGGCCGTTCTGCGTCGCATACCCATAGCGACAATATTAAATCACAATAATTTGTTACCTGAAGTAAATTGAAAAGAACATGAAATACACTACTACATACAATTAAATATTCATAGTTAAAAGACTAAAGACTTGATTCACTCAGTTCACATCACATGAGGAATAATGAACCCAAATATGCTTTGTTAGAATTCTGAAAACAACATTCAATCCCTCGTAGGAAAAGTTTTATGCTGAATAGTCTGAATTGATTACAATATTTCAAAGATTGATAGAGAATTTTGCAATAAAAGAAACAGGAATCAAGCTTAATTAAGCATTGAAAAACAACGTACAATCTCATGTGAAAGAATTAAACTAACTTCGAGGAGGTACATACCGATGACAATGAATCCTAAGGTAAGGGGACATCTCTCCAAAGTACATTTCAAGGTCTACTCTAACAGAAGAGGAACAAATTTCTTAAAGAATACTGCAGATCATAGAAGTAATTGACCATTGCCCTTGACATTATTTGAGGCTTCATGGAAACAAAGTTTAGTTTCAGTGATCCCAATCGTCTGGTTGAATTGAACTAAATATTGAGATATAACTTTAATCATGAAAAATTTTCCATTAGAGACTCAATCTATCTTACACTAGACCCAACTAAAATTCACTAGCTACAAAAAGAAATGAGAAATTAGAACTACCACAGTCCATTCCTATTTCTAGGACGAGTTGGTTGATAGTCTACATAAGTGGCAATTTCAAGCTATATCTCAAATTTTCACTATGTGTTTTAAGTCTTGATAGCAATGTAAAATGCAATCAAAATAGTAAAACACAATCTTGAAGGCATGCTAATTTAATTTGTAACATACATCCATTTCAAGTAGATTCAAATTCAACTTGTAAGTTGTAACTAATAAACTGCCTATACAACCGAAGTTTTCAAACTCAATAATTTTTGCTCAAATTCATTATGTGATTTTGGAGAATTCGAGGCCCTTAGCAAGGACATTGAAGAACTTTAAAACACATTAATGTCCTTTTTGGACCACTGAAAAAACAAACATAATTTCTGTAAGCATATGTCAATCATAAGCAATATGCCTAGAGTGGTTTTACTTAATTCTGTTTCGGAAGAGTAAGACATTGTAGAAGAAGCATATGCATAACCTGAAGAGGAGTTCATTGTAGAAGAATGAAACTAACAACACAAATTATTTAAAATGAGCAAGTGACCTATTTATACCTAATTTCTCATTTGGCGGGATGTGAACATGAAAAACTTCGTTGATGAAGCTAGTTGCAGCACATACAGCTACTTGCAGTGTTGACACACTACAAGAATTTTTGTCTCTGCCGACGCATTTTCAATGCGTGGGCAGAGCTACGTTATGCCGACGCATTTTCAATGCGTGGGCAGAGCTACGTTATGCCGACGCATTTTCAATGCGTGGGCAGAACATCATATCTGCCGACGAAGATATATGTGTGGGCAAAAAGTTGTGTAGTCTTAGTAAAAATCATTAAATTAGGTTTCTGCCGACGCTTATTTTAGTTTCTCCCCACGCATCTTGCGTGGCCATAACTTTTAGTATCTGCCGACACTTATTTTAGTTTCTCCCCACGTAATATGTGTGGGCAGAAACCCTGAAACCTCAATTTTAGTTTTTCCCACACTTTTTAAAAACCCAAACCCACATTTTATTTTCCCCCCATTTTTTTTGGATTTCCCTCTAATACTTTTCTCCACACTTTAATAATATTATTTCCCCACTTTTTCTATTTTTCCATTCTCACACATTCCATCTCTCTTCCTCCACACCCACCTACAAGATCGTCCGTCGCCGTCGCCGCCACCTTCGCACGCTACCGCCATCACACACTGCTCGTACGTCGTAGTAGAAAAGTCGCCATCTCTTTCTCTCTACGCTGCCTAGCGAAAGTCACCAAATGAAGCTACCATCGCCATCTCTTTCTCTCTACGCCGTCGCACACCTACTTGCTCGCCGTCGGTGGAGTGATTTCATATCTTCATCTAGGTATAGTTGCTTAAATTTTATTTCTTTTTTCTAGTTTTTATGATTTCAATTGTTCGACTTTGGTATAGAGTTCGAGTTAAAATATGATTTTGTTCTTCGTTGCTATATATTGACATAACATGAATATGTGGGATGGAAGGAATTTGGTGCTTTGTTGATGTAATTTGTCTTTAGGCAATGAATTCTAAAGTGTTTTTTTTTAGATCTAGATAGAATAATGAAAAGAGGAAGCTTAACTAAAAAGAAAAATAAAAGCAACTCTTGACTAAGAACGTCTATAATGTTACCAACTAAAATATCTTGGATATTAATTGATTTACATTAAGGAAAGCTTTTGGGTCATTCCAAAATTTTTCTTAACTTACACATGGAAATCAAAATCCTTTAAGTATATGTGGTTTTGATTTTTAAAAGGAAATTCTTTTAGATTCAAGCTCAAACTAACAATACTAATTTATTATAAATCAATCTCCACATGACAAATAGTTAAATGAATTGCTTCATACATATATTGATTTGATGTAACAAAAATAAAAAAAAAAACATTGAATAGATGAAACTTTTTAGGTTGAGTTTGAGAGTGAAAAGTTGCACTTACACAATTTTAAGTTATTTTGAGAATTGAAGTGTCATTTACACATTTTTTGAAAATTTTTTAGGTTGGTTTTGAGATTGAAAGTTACACTCGGGCATTTAAAGTGTCACTTAGACACTTTTTAGGTAATTTTTAGGTTGAGTTTGATAGTGAAAAGTTGCACTTACACATTTCTAAGTTATTTTGAGAATTGAAGTGTCACTTACACATTTTTGGGAAACTTTTTAGGTTGATTTTGAGAATGAAAGTCACACTTAGACACTTTTTAAGTTGTTTTGAGAGGTAAAGTGTCACTTAGACACTTTTTAGGAAATTTGTAGTTGATTTTGAAAATCAAATTGACACTTAGGAACTATTTAGGTTGCTTTGGGAGTCAACAAGTTTCTTGGACAAGTTTTAGGAACTTTTTAAGTTGTTTTGAGAGTGAAAATGTCACTTAGACATTAGGTACTTTTTAGGTTGAGTTTGATAGTGAAAAGTTACACTTAGACATTTCTAAGTTGTTTTGAGAATGGAAATGTCACTTAGACACTCTTTGAAAACTATTTAGGTTGGTTTTGAAAATCAAAATGACACTTATGAACTATTTAGGTTGTGTTGGGAGTTAACAAGTCTCTTGGACACTTCTTAGGAACTTTTTAAGTTGTTTTGATAATGGAGGTCTCTCTTAGACACTTTTTAAGCTCTATTTAGGTTGGTGTTGAGTTTGAAAGTTGGCAGTTGTTTTGGGAGTCAGTGTTTCTAGACACTTTTTAGGTACTTTTTAGTTGGTTTTGAAAATCAAAAGGACACTTAAGAACTATTTAAATTGTTTTAGGAGTTAACAAGTCTCTTGGATACTTTTTAGGAACATTTTTAAGTTGCTTTTAACTGACTGATGTGAAGGAAAAATATGCAAAGATGGCGGAACAAAATGAGAAGTTAATTAGTCAACTTACAAAATGGGAAGATAGATGGTCAGACCTTCAAAAATTGTTGGTGCAAGGACATGGAGGGGATATGGACCTTCAAATACTTAGGTATTTTTTAAAATTAAAGTTCAAAATTATGTGTGGCTATCCTGCAGTTATGGTAGCCAATTCATGCATTTAGTGTCTTTATTATATGCTTGAGTTGTAATGTGTTGTGGCTATCCTGCAGTTATGGTAGTCAATTCATGAGAGTGAAAGTGTTAGTTAGAACCAAATTGTCACTTAAGCATTTTTTGGGTTTTGTTTGCGTATAGGAAACTTGAGAGTGAAAGTGTTGATTTTGGGCACTTTTGAAAACTTAATATGCACGTTTTGAACCTTGTTTTTGGGGCACTTTTGGAAACGTAATATGCCTGTTTTGGACACCTTTTAGGAACTTAGGCACTTTTTAGGTTCTTTCAGGCTAGTTTTGAGTTTTAAAATCACACTTGGGCATTTTAAAGTTATTTTAGGAGTTAAAGTGTCATTTAGACACTTTTTAGTTACTTTTTAGTTGGTTTTGAAACTCAAAATGACACTTAATAACTATTAAGGTTGTTTTGGGAGTTAACAAGTCTCTTGGACACTTTTTAGAAACTTTTAAAGTTGTTTTGAGGTGAAAGTATCACTTAGACACTTTTTAGGTTCTTTTTAGGTTGGGTTTTGAGTTTGAAAGTCACACTTAGTCATTTTTAAGTTATTTTAAGAGTTTAAGTGTCATTTAGACATTTTTTCGATACTTTTTAGTTCGTTTTGAAATTCAAAAGGGCATTTAAGAACTATTTATGTTGTTTAGGGAGTTAACAAGTCTCTTGGACACTTTTTATGAACTTTTTAAGTTGTTTTGAGGGTGAAAGTATCACTTAGACACTCTTTCGACTTCGTTTATGTTGGTTTACTTTATTAATTTTGATATATGATTCATTTCAAACAAATAAGATTGAACATATTGTGCTTATTGAACGTTAATATTCCTTTTCAGGTCTATATATTTTGAAGATGTCGGAATTATCATTTTTTGGGAAGACCAACGGACCAAGCGAAGCATTTTTTGTATATTTAATATTTTTGTTTGTTCATTTTGTATAGCCAACATGAAAGCTAATGGTTCAGGAAACAAATAAACACTAAGAATTGTTGTTTGGATCATATATTTTGGTCAAGGAATTAAGGAATGAATTCATTTTCTAAAATTGTTGTTATAATGCTGAATATATTTTGTTACAGGGATTTGAAATTATTTTTGTTTTAAACATTGATCTCGATGCATATAATAATATAATAACATAACAATAAATGTGTTGGCAGTTATAGTGTTATGGCGACATTTCGTGCGTGGGCAAAAATGAAACTTTTGTTCACGTTCACCTGCGTGTCGACAAAAAATATTATTTGCCGACATATCATGCGTGGGCAGAACGATTTTTTATGTCCAGATCCTCATTTCTGCCGACGAATCATGTGTGGGTAGGCAGAAAGTGTTTCTGCCCACGCGTAATACGTGGGCAAAAATGCAATTTCTACCCACGAATTGTGTTGTGTGGGTAGAAAGCGATTTCTGCCGACGTTTGTTGCGTGGGCAGAAAGGTTTTTCTACCCACGCGTTTTATTGCGTGGGCATTTTTGCCGACGCAATGTCAAAATGCGGGCTTCTGCCCACGCTGTCTGGCCACGCAAAAAAACGTCGTCAGAGGATTTGCCCACGCTTTTTTGAGGATCTGCCCATGTTTTCTTAAGTGGGCAGAGACAAAAATTCTTGTAGTGACAGCCGCATGCTAAACTGATAGTCACCTATAACAGTGCCTGCAACATCTAGAGTTGAACAAGAAAAATATTTTATTATTATTATTATCATTATTATTATTATATAGAGTAATGATATGTATTTTCTACTACTAACCATGTATTATATATGTTTGAGTGAGGAAGAATCTACATTGAAACTCTGCTCAACTTATACGGTTTTTCTCATGATCTTCGAATGGTCATACTGACATTTAATGAGAGTGGAAATTCATTTTATTATAGTAGGTAATTTTTGTATTTGTTTTGTTTTTAAAATTTAAAATTTAAAAATTTTCCACAAGTGGTCAATCGACATATATTTTTTATTTTGAAAATACTTACAGTACTATCATTGACAATCCATTAGAGGAGTACAAGTATAATAGAGACTCTAATTACAACATATATGGTAACAAATTTACCTTTCTTTTTAGATGAAGAATATTTTATCAATTTTAAGAAATCGAGAACTATATATATACCCCATACTATATATATATATATATATATATATAATCATGGCCAACAATGAGCCAATTTCATGTATACAAAAAATAATTACTCATTAAAATAATTAGATTGGTCAGTCCTACCGAGTAGACGCAAACAATACCTCTTCCGTGAAATTGTTAACAACCAACCAGTCTTATAATGGTGGGAGGTGGTTCTTGAAGTTGATTATCGAAGGTGGTTTTCGCTGAAGTTGTAGTCGGAGGTGGTTGTTGGAGCAATTACCTTGAGAAGATGGATGTTTAGTAGAATTAATAGAATTTTTGTCAGAGTGGAGTAGTCGTTTCTGCACAGTTGCAAAATTAGAAAGTGAGATATAATTTTGGAGAGATGAAGATGAGAAAATTGAAAATTCAGAGAGGTCTTACCTGATTCTATTTAGAAAGAATAAGACATTGTAGAAGAAGCAGATGCATAAACTGAGGAGGAGTTCATAGTAGAGAATGAAACTAACAACACAAATTATTTGAAATGAGCAAGTGACTTATTTATATCTAATTTCTAATTTAGCGGGATGTGAACATAGAAAAACTTCGTTAATGAAGCCGTTTGCAGCACTAACAGTGCATGTTGCACTGAAAGTCGTCTGCGACTCTAACAACCGCAAGTGGGCATTAGGGTAAATTCGAGCTAGTTTTCGTAATATCCCATCAAATATAAATAGTCAATCTCTCAATTCAAACTTTTATTTTCTATAATTTTTGTTTCATTGAACTCTCTAGGTTCTAGTTCTTGTTGCTATTCTCGAATGCACTACCCAGATTCATCTATCAATGGACCTAAGGGATCCACACCGGGTAAGAGCTCCATTTTAATTTTGGAGATATATGTATATGTATGTATATATGTGTATATGTATATATATGTATATGACTGTATATATATGTATTAAGGAAAAACACATATATATTAAGGAAAAACACATATATGTCAATGGACCTATGCTTTTTTCGATGAAATGCAAAAATAAAAAAGCTTCTTAAATACTCTTAAATGACAACTCTAATGAATTAAAGAAAAACACCACGTGAGAAGAAGTTGTAGAGAACGAAGAAAAAAACATCAAGGTTACGTGATTATGCTAAAGGACCCTAAATTTACAAGAACATATTATTTTCTTGAAATTTTTTTGAAAGATATACAACTCTCTGTATTTCTTACTCTCTTAACTTTTTTTTTACAAATTCTAAAACTCCTTTTATAGTTAGGAAGTTTTAGTTACATTTTGAGAGTTTATTACATATTTAGTAATTAAATTCATTTATACAGGTACTACTTCAATCCTCTGGTTTTTTTTTACACCCGAGTATTTTCAAAACCAAAGCAAAATTTTAAAAACTAAAAAAGAATAGTCAAAAACTTGTTTTTTTTTTTTTTTAAATTGGTTAATAAATCAAATCTTTTACCTATAAAATTTTTCACCCACGGAATAAATCAAATCTTTTACTTATAAATCAAATCAGAGTTTTAAAGTTTATTTATTTGTTTATATTTCACCCACCGCTATCAAATTTTTCTTTAAGCATTACTTGCAAATTCATGCACTACTTCTAAGTTGATTCTATAATTATATGGTTTAGTAATTATTTTGTTTTTTTTATTATTTTAGTAATTATTTTGTTTTTTATTTTTTGTTTTCTAAAATTAAGCTTACCATTTTATTTGGCATTTGAGAATACAAAATTGAAGTCCAATATTATGATCTAAAACCAAAGTTGACAACGGGTGTAGTCCAATATTATGATCTAAAACCAAAGTTGACGACAGGCGGGGAAGATCTATGAAGGAGCCAGGAGGCACGTGTCCCCTGACATCGTGTCGTTTTTCATATATATATATATATTTTGTTTCTTATTAAATATAAAAATTTATATTTATTTATATAATATATATTAAATGCGTGCCCCTTTAATTTTAAAATGGAAGATTGCTTTAGTGGTTAGGCGGTGGATGTAATAGTTTGATGTCTTGTGTTCGGAACAGTGCAGATGCAACTCTAATCAAGTCAAAATTTTAACATTATATAAAGTTGGAAAAACACCACGTGAGAAGAAATTGTAGGAGAACGAAGAAGAAAAAACATTCTTAAATACTCTTTAATGACAACTCTAATGAATTAAGGAAAAACACCACGTGAGAAGAAATTGTAGGAGAACGAAGAAGAAAAAACATCAAGGTTATGTGATTTTGCTAAAAAACCCTAAATCTACATGAACATATTATTTTCTTGAAGAAATTTTGAAAGATAAACAACTCTTCGGATTTCTTACTCTCTTAACTTTCTTTACAAATTCTAAAACTCCTTTTATAGTTAAGGAAGTTTTAGTTATATTTCAAGAGTGTATTACATATTTAGTAATTAAATTCACTTATACAGTTACTACTTCAATTCTTTGGTTTTTTTATGGTTTTCAATTATACAGTTACTACTTCAATTCTTTGATTTCTTTTTTTTTATGGTTTTTGATCTACACTCCGAGTATTTTCAAAACCAAAGCAAAATTTTGAAAACTAAAAAAAAAATAGTCAAAAACTTGTTTTTGTTTTTAAAATTGGTTAATAAATCAAATCTTTTACCTATAAAATATGTAAATCATGTGTGTGTAAAAATAAGTATAATTTAAAAAAATTAAAAACAACTGCCCGCAATACTGATAACCTCTATATTAACCGAGGCTTGCATTATCTGTTGTACCGATTAGCAGCCTGTCATAAAGTATATTTTGTCCTCCTTGAGTATGTGAACCATTTTCATTTCCTCAAAAATATTACAAATGGTGCCTTTCATCCATATTTTGAAAGAGGAGGATTTATTCATCTTCTTCCTTCATCTTTAACTGCAAATCATTTAGACCCTCAAATTACATCATGGTCAAAATTCAAGAAAATTTATGAGCTTTATCTCAAGCTAAGTCCATTAAACTAAATAAAAATTAAATTCAAAATTTTGAAGATTAAAGGTGTAATATTTCAAAACATAAAGAACAAATAAAAGTTATATCCAAATTTTCCTAAAGACAAAAAAGTATTTATTCCTTTATTTTTCTATTTTTTCTTTACTTAGCACGCAATCAAATTTAGTTTATCTTTTTAATTAATAAAGCTACCAACTTCAATACAAGAGTGGAAGTGGAAGTGTCCCACCACAAATACTTTAAGAAATTATGTTAATTATATATTTATGACTAAGTCATGAAAATCGTTAAAATATATAATATAAAACAAAACACAGAGACAATAACACACATCGTGACAACTTCTTAAACTTATGTTCTTTATTTTTTAGGAAAGATCCGAAAGAGTGGAACTGCAAAATCCGACACCTAAAGTTTTATTAAATGTGATCAATCAAAAGTCATAAAAAAGTTTAATTTTTTATTCAAACAACGCCGTATATATCATTAATTAACTATTGCATTACACTATAGGTTAAAAGAAAAAAAATAAAAAATCAATCCAATGTCTTATTTGCTTAAAAAATGTGCCTAGTGTTGTTAATTAATTCCATTAAGAAAGCTTGGCAAACCTTCCAATATTAGAATTAAAAATAATTCCAACCCCATTTTTCTATAATATCTCACCTAATTACAAAATGATTGCCCATATTAAAAGATTTAGGTAAGTTTAATTAGGTTTAGTTTTCAAGTATTTAAATTGAATAATAAGTTATTTTTTTAAAAGAATTGAAATGTTTGACAATCATTCAAAAACAGATTTTGAAACACTTTGAAAATATATTTTAACTATTTTTTATCAAAAGAATTTAAATAATAATAATTTTTTTAAAAAATATTTTTCTCTCTAGTCATTTCAAACGGGTCTTAGTAGGAACGAGGCAAATTACCCATCCGTTTGATCCAACGTTATTCTCTACCTTGTGGGAGCTGCCTTCACCAATAACTAAAGCAAAGTGTAGCTTTTAGATTACAGAAAATGACTTGCTAGTGAATACTGCAATGAATTTTTTTATCTTCTTCTTCACAAGGCAAATCTGTTTTTATATTGAAAAAAGGATCCATAAAAAGACGCCTGGAATATTGCTCATACTTGGACAAATTGGTATGTCATAAAATGTTGTAAAATGTTAGTAGGTAGATACATAATTTCCCTAGAAATTGCATATAAATTTGGAGTAAAAACCCTATCTTATTCCGGGAAAAACCATTGAATTTTCCATTTGGTCATAACAAAGAAAAAAAAAGCACTAAATATAGGGATGGAAGTCAAGAATGAGGCAATTGCAAACGTTGGATGGATAGTGAAAAAGGAAATGACTTTCCAACTGGGTTCTTTTTCTTTTCCAGATTCCGAATATACCATTCGAGAAAATTCAATGAGTAAAAACAAAACTGAAACAAGACCATATCCCTATAAATAGAAAGGGAAATAGGAGCCGAAAGACACTTACGAAAGATGGAGATGAATAAAGGTCCATTAGTATTTTGGTTGATTTGGGGTTTGTTGATTTGGGTTAGATTGAGTTATGGCAACAAAATTGAAGGGGAAGAGGAGGAAATTATGAATGGAAATTGGACGAGTACCAAAGTTAATTTGATACATGTAGGAGCTGTTGTTGATGAAGTGAGTCCATCAATTGGTGGGGCGGCACAAAAATGCATACAAATGGCACTGACCGATTTCTATGCATTTCATCCCAATTTTCATAATAAATTGGTTGTACATTTCAGAGACTCACAGGACGTGGTTGCCGCAACCTCCGCCGGTGAGTTCAAACTTCAAACAACCTCTCCTTTTTCCTTCTGTTCATTCTAATCCAATGTGCCTCCAAACCCACGGGACAAATCACATAGAAAGATTTTAAACCCTTTACTATATTCATGAGTATCCGAATACAACATTTAGTTGTCGAGAAAATCCATAAATTGAATCTATAGTCTCTTACCTCTTTATCATATTTATCACTAAAATCGGTAAATAACATGGGTGGATTTACTTGTAACTGAAAAACTATGTTAGAAAAAACTTAAAACAAAGTGTATCATTTAAAACACTCTTTTGAAAAGCAGTTTAAATGTAGTCTCAGATAAAATATCATAAATATTTTATTCTTAAAAAGACACGTTACTATAAAAAGAAATATAAAAAAAAAAAAAAAAAGTGCTATGCAAAACTATAAATTGAATAATTAACTTGGGATGTGGTCAAACATTAACAAATACATAACTTAAGAGCTAAGTAACAAACCAATGAAGAGAAAATTATCACTTAATCTTTTTGGGCAACTATAGTTAATGCAACTTTAGGTATAATTGTATCAATTTAAACAATTTTGAGATTATAACAATTTAAATTCGAATTAATAATTGTTTCAATTTAAATCTTTAAATTCGAAATTTTCATCATTGCATCAATTTAAACTCTTTGTTATGTTCTATTTGAATACACTTATGAATGTTAAAGATATAAATTAATATTTTTCATAATTTTTTTCAAAGGGATGTTTATTTTGTATTAGTTCAACTTTATAGTTCATTTAATAGATAAATGATGTTGATAATGATATTGTTATTGATAATATGCACATATGTTTTTGTAGTTGTGGATTTAGTGAAGAACGAAAAAGTGCATGCAATAATAGGGCCAGAGAGTTCAGGCGAGGCAACATTTATGATAAAGCTAGGCGAAAAATCTCGCGTCCCCATCATTTCATTTTCAGCCACAAGCCTCTCTATTTCTCCATCACAGAGCCCCTTCTTCGTTCGAACTGCCCAAAACGATTCTTCTCAAGTCAAAGCCATCACCACCATCGTCCAAGGATTTGGCTGGCACGAGCTCGTTCTCATCTATGAAGACACTGAATATGGCAAAGGCCTCATCCCTTTCCTCACCGATGCACTTCAAAAATCAAACATTCGAGTCCCTTTCAAATACGCCATTCCCACTTCCATGGATCCTTACGAAATCTCCAAACACCTCCATCAGATGAAGAACAGGCAAACCAGAGTTTTCTTGGTGCACGTCACTTCCCCATTTGGGTCTGCTCTGTTTCCACTGGTGGAAAAAGCTGGAATGATGACCGAAGGCTATGCTTGGCTTCTCACCAACGCTCTCTCCAATTGTCTTGACGCAATGAGTCCTCTGGTTATTAAATCAATGGAGGGTGTTTTGGGGATACGCCCGCATTTTCCTGCTTCAGAAGCGTTGGAGAATTTCAAGAGGAGATGGAAATGGTCGGCACCTGAGTTAAACATCTATGGTTTGTGGGCTTATGATACCATTTGGGCTTTGGCTATGGCGGCGGAGAGGATTGGGGAAGTGGAAAATCTAGGGTTTATAAATGGTCGGGGAAGTGATGTAAAGGGGAAAACAGATATTGCGAATTTGGGGGTTTCGGAAGTGGGTCCAATGTTGTTGAAAGAGATGTTGAATATCAAATTTAAGGGTTTGAGTGGGGATTTCCATATGGTTAATGGGCATTTACAGCCATCGGCTTTTGAAATATTCAATGTGATTGGGAGAGCAGAGAGATTGATTGGGTGTTGGAGTCCTGAAGAAGGGATTTGTCAAAACATAGCGAATAAGAGACCTAATGAAAAATACTCCACTTCAGTTAGTAAGCTGAAGAAGATAATATGGCCTGGAGACTCCATAACTGCACCAAAAGGATGGGCTGTGCCTGCTGATGGAGAAAAATTTAGAATAGGGGTTCCCAAAAAACAAGGATTCAATGAGTTCTTGGATGTTACTAGAAACCCTCAAACAGGGGAGCTCAATTATTCTGGGTTTTGCATAGATGTCTTCAGAGCTGTTGCTGATGCTTTGCCTTTTCCTCTTCCTTATGAATTTGAGCTCTTCAAAGATGAAGCTGGGGACAGCTCTGTTATTTATGATGACCTCCTCCACCAACTCACCGAGAGCAACAAGGTCAGTGCTCTCCAATTTTATTTTCATCAGAGTTATTGCTTTGTAGCCATGTCCACCAGTCAGTCCCACAATTTGCGTCCATAGCTTGCTTCTCTCAAAATTTTCAAAACTGGGGAGGATATATATTTACAGTTTCCCTTTTCTTTTTTTTTTTTTTTTTTTTCTTTTTTACATATCATGATCAAGATTCAATTCGATTTCTCAATATTCTGCTCACTTCTTATGAAGAAGCTGAAGTCTAATTACTTGAATAACATGACCTTTTGTATTTAGTATTATGATTTACATACATCTATCTTCATTGGACAATCAACAAGGTTTTGAAACAGAGAGTAATGTGCTAATTGATCTATCCTACTAATGTTGTGTGTGTATTTATTGAATTGAAGGGTTGACATTGATCTTATGTTTGTTAATTTTTTCTGGGTACAAGAATAAATTTGATGCCGTCGTAGGAGATATTACCATTGTGGCCAGCCGAGCCAACCTCGTAGATTTCTCATTGCCATATACTGACTCGGGCGTGACAATGCTCGTCCCAATCAAACACAACATGCATCGTAGTATGTGGGTTTTCTTGAAACCTTTGAGCTTGGATCTGTGGCTTACAACCATAGCAGCCTCCATAGCAACAGGAATTGTTCTACTGATCTTAGAGCACAGTGGAAGAAGAGAATCGTTACAACCATTGGAGCTACTCTGTTTAATACTCTGGTTTCCTTTCTCCTCCTTGGTTCTTCCTGAAAGTAAGCTCAATTTCTTTCTTTATGCTAATTGTATTGAATTTTGGTATCGATCACATGGAAGAACTAGAAAACTGAAACCCCCACTTA
The DNA here is from genome assembly GCA_002890555.2 of Lagenaria siceraria. NCBI lineage: Eukaryota > Viridiplantae > Streptophyta > Magnoliopsida > Cucurbitales > Cucurbitaceae > Lagenaria > Lagenaria siceraria. The sequence goes on along the minus strand of CM016492.1, from coordinate 21,083,652 downwards.
TCTTTTTGATTGAACAGGACAAATAGTGACCAATACACGCTCTAGGTTTGTGCTTGTGGTCTGGTTGTTTCTGGCGTTTGTCCTAATGCAGAGTTACACAGCGAGTTTGTCTTCAATCTTGATGTCAGATCAGCTACAGCCTAAGTATTTTAGCGTGAATGAACTTATATCCAAGGGATACTATGTTGGATATCAAGAGGGTTCCTTTACAAAATCTATGTTGATAGAGCAGTTGAAATTTAACGAATCCAAGCTGAAATCTTATGCAAACGTTGAAGACTATCGTAAAGCATTGTCTAAAGGAAGTCAAAACGGTGGTGTTGCTGCAATCTTTGATGAAATTCCTTATCTTAAGGTCTTCCTTACTAAATATGGCTCCGATTTCATCATGGCTGGACCTATATATCGTACAGACGGATTTGGGTTTGTAACTGTTTCTCTTAAGCAATAGTCAAAGTTTATTCAATGTGTATCAGATAAGAAGTTAGCTTGTTAATTTCAGGCATTTCCACTAAACTCCCGGTTAGTACCTTATGTATCAAGGGCAATATTGAACGTGACAGAGGGAGAGAAAATGGTGACAATTGAAACAAAATACTTTGGAGCTGGGAATCAAAATCAAGACAGCTCAAGCTCCTCCTCCGATGGTCCATGTCTAGAGGTGTCAAGCTTCGGGGGCCTTTTTATTATCACTGGGATAGCATTATTGCTGGCTTTGATCGGCTCAAAAACCTTCATCTGGCAAAAGCCTGCCTCAGTGGCAAAGACGTATTATAGGAAATATGTGTCGTTTCAGCATCATTCACATCCCGATGAGAAAGACAAGGAAATGGACGATATTTCGAAATTGTCAGAGGCTGTTTCAGCTTATGCAAATAATGGCTGCCACGATGAAAGTGTTGGTCCCGCAAAACATGTCACCGAGACCACTAGCTAAGCTAGCTTTGGTCTTCAATTAACACAACTTGATAGTATAAGATTTATGCCAATTGAGCTAGAGTCAATTTAGGTTAAAGCAACCATTTTCATATAAAAGTTGTGCAATCCAATGATCATACGATCAACATTCCAATGCTTTGATATTCCAAATTAAAATAACTCATCAAAGTCTTACCTTCAAAAACAAATTTCTTCCATGAAGCAAAAGCTAAAAAACTATTCTTTAATTATCAAGTCTAATCTAGCAACTTGTTAATCTCAATTTGATATGATCGGTAGACTTCATCTTTTTTTTTAATAATTTCCTACTTTTCATATTGATTGGGACTGTTTAAGAAAACAAAAAAGAATGAATAGTCAAGGTCATAAGCTCCAGCTGATAGTTGGATAGGAGTTGAACTCAAGATGATTCAATTAAATATCAGAATCTCAGTCTTTAGATTGAGTATATTGCTTGTTTAATCCTATCATTTTATAACCAAATACGCAACTATGTTATATATATATATATATATGAAATATCCACTAATTTATGTGACCGTGAAAGGTGTGATATTTATAAATAAACATGTAAATTGTAATACAAAATTTCCAGCAAATTTAAGTTGCAATGTGAAGGCACGCCACATTGAGAGAGTGCATTCATACCATATATAAATTGGAATGGGAAATGGGTTTGATTTCAGTTTCCAAGATCAATATATCTCAGGCTGTGATGGCTTCCTTCTGCAACCTGCTGATGAATCCAAGCTGTGTTGTTGCTTGTTCAAAAAATAGGTTCAGAAAATCAATTCTCCACGACCTCCATGAACGGCAAGGCCAAAGCCCTTATTATGATAAGATTTGCCGCCCTGCCACTGACCTTCTTCCCTTGTTAGCATCTGGAATTAAAGGTGTTACTTCCAATCCGAAGGTATTCAAAATCCCTCTTTCTCTGTTTCGTAATCTCTCTCTCTCGTTGCTTAACCTTATGATTCCTTGTGACAGATATTTGAGCGATCCATATTGTCATCCAAAGCTTACGACGAGCAGTTCAGGTACATTAGCTTTTCTTAGCTCAACACATTAATCTACGAAAGCAAGAGGGTGGTTGTATGTTTTAAAACATAAGATTCAGCCATATAATTAGTTTGGACAAATTTGTTTGTTTGTTTTGTTCTAAAATCATGGATAGAGATCTAGCAAAAGAAGGAAAAGACGTTGAAAGCGCATACTGGGAACTTGTAACAAAAGACATAAGGGATACGAGTGCAATCTTAGAACCAATCTACAGAGAAACAGCTGGTTTAGATGGCTATGTCTCCGTTCAAGTTTCCCCTTGGCTTGCTGATAACACAGAGAAGACAGTTGAGGCAGCTAAATGGCTTCATAAAAAGGTTGGTCGGCCAAATGTGTATATAAAAATTCCCGCAACTGCTGAATCCATACCCGCAATTAAGCAGGTCATTTCCCAAGGAATAAGCGTAAATGCAACCGTAAGTATATCTATTTGTTTTGTTCGTATTGTTCATTGAGAAAAAATGGCATACTACATTTGGTTTGGCTGGGGACTTTTGTCGAACACCTTGTGAGCGTGGACATTGTGATTTAAACAGCTGATATTTTGTATATCCACATACGAAATGGTAATCGAAGCTTACTTAAATGGCTTGGAATGCTGTGGGTTAAGTGATCTCTCAGCCATTTCTGGCGCTGCTGCTTTCTACATAAGCAGAGTGGATGCTGTTGTTGATGCAGAGCTTGAAAAAATAGCAACCCATCAGGCCCTTGAGCTCAGAGGAAAGGTAAGTCCACACAGTAAATGTAAAACTAGCTAATGCCCAAAAACAAAGTTGGAATCATTTAAGGGTCTTTCAAGTGGTTGATTATGCAGGCAGCAAGTGCTCAAGCAGCGATTGCATATAAGATATTCAGAGAGAAGTTTTCAGGCCCAAGGTGGGAGGCATTGGCGAAGAGAGGAGCCAAGAAGCAGAGATTGATGTGGGCCTCAACTAATGTGAAAAATCCAGCCTACCCAGATACCTCCTATGTTGACCTTCTCATTGGACCAGAAACGGTGGGTTAAATCTTCTGTGTGTGTGTGGACCAGTCTGATTATTAGAAATTTAGAATAGAGTAAGAGATTGTTTTTCTTTCAGATATCAACCATACCAGAAGAAGCTCTAGCGGCATTCATGGACCATGGCATTGTTTCAAGAACTTTGGATTCAAATATGGAGGAGGCTGAGAGTGTTTACAAGGGAATTGAGAAATTGGGGATCGATTGGAAGGTCATTGGCTCGCAGCTTGAGGACCAAGTGTTGGATTTGTTCAAGAAAAGTTATGATACTGTTCTCTGTAGCCTGCAGCACAAGGCACTGATTTATTAGCTGCCCATTGTTCATGAGGTTCTATATTATTGTTTGTGTTGATGCTAAAGTCAAAAATGAAAAAATTAGAATGACGAAGTAAGAACTTTAAGCTCATATGGAGTTGTAATGAAATATTTATAAGGAGAAAGGCTATGATTTTTATTTTCTTTTTAAGTTGGATGTGAGTTGTTTCTAGTTAATCTCAATGATTGGTTGGTCATGTATTATTTGAGTCCATGTCCAATTCTATCTTGAACTTATTTTCGTCTCGGAAATTGAAAAAAAAATCAATTTTAGAATTGATGATTCCATAAAGCTTCAAATCTAAGAACTAAGAAATGAAGAAAAAAAGATTTACTTGAATAATGTGTTATGAAGAAGCATGAAAGAAACTCAAAAAATTTGTGGAAACTCAAGAAATGAATAAAAAATCATACCACGTATTAAAAGATAGCTTATTGGTAGTTAGTTTGTTATTGTATTTGTTATTTTGTAACTACTTAATAATAGTGTAAGAATGGTTTATTCAAAGTTCCTCATTTAATATATGATATCAAATGCACTTTTTTCTTACTTTTCCAAATAACTCTTCGTGTTTCCAAATCCCAACCTTTTGTATTTTTTCTTCACCATGTCTACCGAAAATCTGTTTAAAAGAAATTTTTGGAGGTTGGAGATAATTTAGAAGAAAGATATGAGAGAGAGGTTACTTGTGTTCTTAAGCACTTCTAATTTTTTTTTTTTTTTTTTTTTTTTTGGCTTGGTACAAATGGTAAGACATCCCTCCTATTTATAATGAATATTTATTAGGAGAAAGACATAAGATTTTCATTTTCTTAAGATTAGATGTGGGTTTCTTTTTCTAATTAATCTCAAGTTGGTCATGTATTCCTTGAGTTCATGTCTAATTTTATCTTGATCTTATTTTTTGTAGTAGAGATGAAGAGAAAATTACACTAGTTTGACTACGCGCAACTTTAGAATTAGATGATTTCATTAAAGCTTCAAATGTTAGAACTAAAGAAATAAATGGGAAAAAATGACTTAATTATGATTAATGAGTGTCAAGAAGAAGCAGTGATCAAAGAAACTCAAAGAATTTGTGGAAACTCAAAAAATGAAGGAAAAAAATCATACCATGATCCGTCTTAGAATTAGATGATATCAGAGAATCCTTTGACTCCTTACTAAGGTCGAAACTTATGAAACTAAGAAATGTTAAAGCTAAATTAACGGAAAAAACAATAAAAATTGTTAATCACCCTTACCACTAGGTGGACCCAGGCCAAGGTCAATAAGCCTAAAGTATTGTTCGAACTTTGATCGGGTCAACCCAAATAATTTGGGTTGAACTTTGGATCGACTGTGATTGGATTAGGTCATTGAGTATTAACTATCTTTTTATTTATTTTTTAACAATTTTCTTATTTAACTGTTTTAACTTTTTGAGATGTTTTCAAATATAGCAAAATAAGTTAAAATATTTACAAATATAGACAATGATAGATACAGATAGACTACTGTCATCTATTGGTCTATTAGTGATAGACATTGATAGATGACCTAATCTTATCAGTGTCTATCATTGTCCATCACTGATAAATAGTAATATTGTTACATTTTAAAATATTTCCAACAGTTTCTCTATTTAAAATAATTACTTTTTTTTAATTTCTACTTTTTATTGAATTTATTTTAAAATAATGGTATTTTAATTACTTTTATTTAATAAAACTATTGATATAATAAAATTTCACTTAATATATATATATATATATATATATATTAAATATTAAATATTTATTAATTTTTTCACTATTTTAAATATTTTATACTAACTAAAAAAATATCTAAAATATAAAAATAGGGAAAAGTTTACTTTAATATGAAACGTATTAGTGTTTTTTATTAAAGGTGTTTGGTAAATAAATACTAAATCATCATGTTTTAGATATAATAACTAAAACAACCTAATATTATTGTTTTATAATTTATAATTATTAAATAATAGTTTAAAATAAATCTTAATTTTAAATGATAAAATTTAAAAATTAAATTGTATTAAAAATTGCATGAATCTAAAACGAACTAATTTTAGGAGGGTGTGAAATGAATGTATAATTTATAAGTGATTTTAATAGATTTAATCCTAATTTGTTTTACCAAACACAAAAATTGATTAATATTATTTTATTTTCACTTGTCTTTTTCTTAAAATCAACTCCAAATGCAGTCTTAGTAAATTCGGGTTTGTTTGGTTCGCACTTTGGATTCTCAGTTCAGCGAATATGTAAATGGCAAACAACTTAAATTCTGTTTCTGGATTCTGTGATTCAAACCGTGTAAATTCTAAAAATAATATTTTTATGTTTTTGTATCCAAAATTTGAATTTTAAAATTTAAAATGTTATAGTAAATAAAGATAAAAACATTTAGAAATATAGTACGTCATATTATAAACTCAATTCAATTTTTTTAATTAAAATATATATTATGTAATTATTATAAATTAGGTTAAATTCCAAATTTGGTCCCTATGATTTAGATAAAGTTACAAGTTAGTTCATATGGTTTTAAAATTCAGAATTTAGTTTTTATTGTTTGATACAACTTCATATATTGTCTATATGGGTTGTTAAATCCTCTTAAATAATCTTTTATCATAGGAATTATTTAGGAAGTTTTTATCAAACCACAAAGAGTTATTATTCTAATTATAAACCTTAAAACCTAAATTTTAACTTCTTCCCAACCATAGGGACAAAAGTTTCACTTTATCTCATACATTATATAATATTACAAATTACAAAATAATAATTATACAATTAATTTTCTTCACATAAAACCATATTCATAAATAAATTAATAATAGTTTATTGTCAATTGATATTTAGTGAGTTTACTACAACTAGTTTGCAATTGTTTAAATTAGAATCTAATTTCTAAATTCGGTTACCAAACACATATCTAAAAACATGAAATACAACTGTGTTTTTATTTAATCTTTTTAAATTTGTGTTTTCAGATTCTCTACCAAACATGTCCTTAGTAACTTTTAGACATCATGGGTTCAATTGTGAAGTTCGTCTTTTTTTTTTTTTTTTTTTGAAGAGTCCAATTTAGCTAATTGTGCAACTAATGTATATATAGTATGTATGTGTAATAGTGTGGGTAATGTGCTGACACAGTGTAATTTTGTGTGTGGCCTTGTTTTTCGATAATGCATGTAGTTTTGTTGAGTAAATATCTTGGAGTGTCGCCCAAATTTTATTGGTTGAGTTGCAGTGTAAGTTGTAACTAATAAACTACCTATATAACCTAAGTTTTCCAACTAAATAAATTTGGCATAAATGCATTATGTAATTTTGGAGAATTCGAGGCCCTTAGCAAGAACCTTGAATTGAAGAATTTTTGTTGGAAGTGGTTGTTGGAGCAATTACCTTTTAGGAGAATTAATAGAATTTTTATCAGAGGGTGGAGCAGTGGTTTCTACACAATTGCAAAATTAGAAAAGAGATATTATTTTGCAAAAATGAAGATGAGGTAATTCAGAATTCAGAGAAGTCTTATTTGATTCTGTTTCGAAAGAAAAAAATATTGCAAAAGAAGCAGATACATAATCTGAAAAATAGTTCATTGTAGAAGAATGAGACTAACAACACAAATTATTTGAAATGAACAAGTGATTTATTTATACCCGATTTCTAATTTGGCTGGATGTGAATACGGAAAAACTTCATTGATGAAGCTGCTTGCAGCACATATACCCGCTTGCAGCACTAACAACCGCATGTTGGACTGAAAGTCGCCTGCGACTAAATGTGTGATAGTTTTCGTAATATCCTGCCAAATATAAATAATCAATCTCTCGATTCAAACTTCTATTTTCTATAAATTTTGTTCTAATAAACTCTCCAAGTTTTAGTTTTGGTTCTTCTGGAATGCACTTGGATTCATCTGTCAATGGACCTAAGGGATCCATCCTCGGTAAGAGCTCTCATTCCCTCATTGCCAAATTGTATTCATATTCTCCTTTTAATTTTGGAGAAATTCCACTTTCTCTTTTTAATTCTGTAGAGAGTCCACTATCAAATTAAAATTCTAAGATGTATTACAGGAAATATGTGTCGTTTCAGTAGCATTCACATCTTGATGAGAAGGACAAGGAAATGGACGACGTGTCGAAATCGTCAGAGGTTGTTTCAGCTGATTCAGATCATAGTTGTCACGATGGAAGTGCTTGTCTCCCAAAATATGTTGAGACCACTAGCTAAGCTAGTTTTGGTCTTTAATTAACACATTACACTTTGGATAGTATTTTAAAGCAACCATTTTTTTTTTAACAATGTGTGAAATTGAGGATCGAGCCTCAATATTGACGTTCATACTACAATATTTATGCCGAACTTTTTTGTTTTTGGCTTAAAGCAACCATTTTCATATTAAAATTGTGCAATCCAATGATCATAGATTTTAATCTAACCAATACGGCAATGCTTTTAATATTCCAAATTAAAATAACTCATCAAATTCTTTCTTTCAAAAACAAAATTCTTCCATAGAAGCAAAAGCTAAAAAACTATTATTTAAGTTATCAAGTCTATTACAGCAACTTGTTAATCTTAATATGATATTGATAAGTAGACTTCATCTTTTTTATTAATGTAGGTTATTTTCACATTGATGGGGACTGTTTAAGAAAACAAAAAAGAAGTAGATGAATAGGTCAAGATCATAAACTTGGTCGAATAGGAATTGAACTCGAGCCGATGGTTGGATAAGAATTAAACTCTAGCCATGAATCTAAAAGCTAGTGACTTATTTTAGTAAGGGTGTGAAATGAATGTATAATTTATAACTAATTTTAATAGATTTAATCTTAATTTATTTTACCAAACACAAAAATTGGTTAATCTCATTTTATAATCACTTATCTTTTTCTTAAAATCAACCCCAAATGTAGTCTTAATAAATCAGAGTCTGTTTGGTTTATGATCCCAATTTTTATTTTATGTTTTCAGATTCAAGTGAATATGTGTTTGGTAGACAATCCAAATTATGCTTTTCGATTCTCTGATTCAAATTTTGTAAATTTTGAAAACTAACATTTTTATGTTTTCATTGTATCCATAATTTGAATTTTAAAATTTAAAATGCAAAACTATATTAAATAAAGATAAAAACATTTAGAACTATAGTATGTAAGTTATAAACTCAATCCAATTTTTTTTAATTGAAGTATGAATTTAGTTCTTATGGTTTGATACAACTTCATATATTCTCTCATGTTTGTTAAATCCACTTAAATAATCTTTGTCATAGATATTATTTATGAAGCTTCTATCAAACCACAAGAGTTATATTCTAATTATAAACTCTAAGACCTAAATTTTAACTTCTTCCAAACCATAGGGACAAAAATTTTAATTTATCTCATAAATTATATAATATTACAAAATAATAATTATACAATTTTCTTTACATAAAATTATATTCATAAATAAATTTATATAATATTACAAAATAATAATTATACAATTTTCTTTACATAAAATTATATTCATAAATAAATTAATAATAGTTCATTGTCGACTGATATTTAGTAGGTTACTACCATTAGTTTGCAATTGTTTAAATTAGAATCTAATTTCTGGATTCGGCTACTAAATACATATCTGAAAACATGAAATACAATTCTATTTTCATTTAATCTTTCAAATTTTTGTTTTTAAATTCTCTACCAAACTTACTCTTAATAACTTTTAGACGTCGAAAAGAGCACCTCATGGATTCAATTGTAAAGTTTGCCCCATTTGTTCAGTTTTTTTTCATTTTGGAAGAGTCCAATTTATCTAATTCTGCAACTATTGTATATATAATATGTATATGTATAATATGTATATGTAATAGTGTGAGTAATGTGCTGCCATTATGTGTGGCCTTGTTTTTTTGATAATGCATGGAGTTTTGTTGAGTAAATATCTTGGAATGTCGCCGAAATTTTCTTGGATGAATTGCAGTGTAACATTTGATTTAAGATATCCTCACTCATCGAGCTAAGAAGCCACGAGGATATGAGACGATCCTAACGTTTCCATAGTTTATACTTTAAGTTCCAACGGATGAAGAAGCCGCCATGGACGCAGCAGTAGGATTCGTCTCATGAGGAATATTGATAAACTTCGGTGGTGGTTCAGATTCTGGCTCAATATATTTTTCAAGATCATAGCCTTCAAAAGAAGTGATAACCTGGAATTTTCACAGAAGAAAGTTATCATCACTAAGTTTAACAATGGAGATTTTGTTACTCAAGCTAAACATCTGAGAGATTGAAGACAAAGTCTCCGATCCAGCGATTCCCATTGTAGACGATTCAGTACTCATCGGAAAATTAGGGTTTAAAAACCGTAAGCGGAAACAAAAAAAGAAGAGACACCTTTTGCCGTTTGAAAAAAGCTCTGATACCATCATAACAATAAAAAAAAAATGTATAAAAAAAAAGGCAAACTTAATTTGCAAGAGAAAACTCTAGTTTTTATTATATATAAATGATGAATAATGCCCAATTATATATAGGAAAAGTTTGGGATGAAAAACTCTTAGCCTTGAACAAACACTGGATTATACTTCAGGTAACAAAATAATAAAGCTTCCAGAATGGAAAACAAGACAGTTAGGAAATAGCCCTTATAAAATGGGCTTTACATAATACAATCAGACTAAAATAAAATGGGCTCAGTGGTTATCTTAACAGGTGACACGGAGGTTTTGTCGTAAGCAAGAATAAGAAAAGAATAAAGGCTTGCACAATACAAAAGCACAAGTTTGGGGAGGATGTGGGGAGGATGTATTTTAATTTAGGCGTGAAGTTTGGTGAAACTTGTAAATCATTAGGGATTACAATAGGTTCGATGACTTGTAGCTAGGCTAATGTAGCATGTTGGCTAGTTATAAGTTGAAGGAAGTTGAGCCTAAAGTTAATAAAAGTCTTTGTGACGGCCCATTTGGGAGTTTGAATAAGTAAGGCATTGAAGTTTTAGACCTCTCCTGAAAGTTACATACTTTGCATTTACACTTGACCAACATGTTTATTTACTTCCATTATTTGACATTTAGTTTTGTTTGCTCGAGGACAAGAAAATATTCAAGTTTGGAGTGTGATAAATGTCAAAAAGTGCAAAATTTAAACGAAAAGGTAGTAAAAAAATAGCTCTTTATTCTTGTGCAAGCACAATTATCCTAATTGACCCATCCAACCAGGTGGCAACTACAATGCATGCACGTGGAGAAAGTTTCTACTTCCTCCACAATCACATTTTAAAAACTCTCATACAAGCTTTGATATATAAATCCCATTGGCAAATCAAAATAATGTGGGACAACTACTTTTTAATTTTCCTTAAAAGTTTTTCCTCGCCTTTTGCTATAGGTCTTGGCCCAAGTCATTTCCAACGTTTTTTTAGTTCAACAATGGAGCGAAAATGTGATTCTAACTTTAAAGTATAGAAGTATGAATATATTGAAAATTTTGTAAGATTTTGTATCACCTTTCAACTTGAAGGGTTTTTTTTTTCTCCTAATAATTGGACAAAATAAATCGACATAAATAGTAATTAACAACAACAATAAGAACTTTCATGTTGCTAATTCAAAAAGAATAATTTTTTTGATCAATTTTCATTAAAAGAAAATCTTAATTTCATGAGAATTACGATACATCTATATAGAAATAAAAATTTCTAGGAAGGTACGTTAGTCAATTTTTTTTTTTTTAAAAAAAAAAGTCATTTCACACACTATAATATATAATTTAGTTGCTAGAAAAAAAAACAATTTTCCTTTAAATTAAAGACCAAATTGTCAACACAACTCAAGTTAAGAGGCATATATCATTAATCATATATATAACCAGAAATTTCGAATCTGAATTTCACGTGTCCTTATTCAGCTGTCCTTATTCACGTTTCATCATTTTAATTTCTCTTTGTTATTTATTAGTCACATCTATTTTGACGACATCTGAATGACTTCATGTATAAGCGTTGATTTTTTAATTATTTTAAACTTTGATTTTTATTTTATTTAATTTCTAAAAGAAAATAAAGTAAAGACTACTCCAGTTAATACTCAATAAATCCCGTTACGTTTTAAAATTATTGTTTATATATATGAATAAAATAGTCCCATCATTTGTTTCAAAAATATATATTAATAAAGGTAGATCTATAAAGGAGGCAGGGTACATGTCCCTTGAATGTTTTAAATATATATATTTTTTGTTTTTTTTTATTAAATATATAAAAATATGTATGTATACTTTGAATATATATTCAAGCGTGCCCCGCCAGTTTTAAGAATTTACTTGCTTAAGTGGTCGTCAATTGAACTTTGAAGTACCGTGTTAGAGTTTGAAACTGCCAAAAGGCATTTATTCATTCTTTTTTATTATATTAACTAATTTGACAGTTATTTTTTTTTTAGGAAAACCAATTTCATAGTTGTTCCGGTTGAATGAGAAATTTCGACCAACCAAATTTCGCCCGTCATCACAATAAAAGTCCAAGCACATCGTGAAAAATTATAAATTGGATCGGGCCAAGTAATTAAAATCATTCGGGTCCAAATCCAATACAATTTAAGCCCATTGTAAAATTTTGGGCCAAAGAAAAGATATTGGGCTCAAGCCCACCTAAAGCCCATAGAAAACTTCTATAAATATGGGTCTTAGCCTTTCATTTAGGGGTGGGAAGCATTTGACAACGAAGTACTGAAGACTTGAAGATGGAAGCTCTGAAGATTTCAAAACTTTGAAGCTCTGGTCGACCTCAAGATTACAACATTTTGAAGATTGAAGACTTGAAAGATTGAAACTTCATTGAATTCTAGAAGATTGAAACTCCAATCAATCTCAAATTTACAACTTCCTGAAGATGAGAAGAACTGAATGCTGAAGTTGCTCCCAAGATCAACTTCTAAAGATTTTAATTTGAGTCCTAGTTCATAATTTTGAGAATTTAATGTAATTTTTTCTGTTTTTGAAGCCAAAATTGAGTTTATTGGAGAAGATAAGTATTCTATTTAGATTTTTTTTTTTATAAAAGATATGCCGATGATATTTGGGATATTTCAAATTTAAGACGGATAAAAGAAGTTTGACTTGGGTCAAAGTTAAAATTAGGTTTAAATTACGAGCTTATTTGGATTGACTTAGAAAACGAATATTTTTCAAACATCTATTTTCATTTAAACACTTTTGATAAAAACTTAAAATAAAAACACTATGTGTTTAACAACTTTTTCTCAAAAATGTTTTTATATATAAGTTTGTTTGGTTTGTTATATACTAAAAGTATTTTTATTAATGTCAAATTAAAATAATGGTCACTAGAGTTAATCGTTTGGGGTGATCATCGCTAGAATTGGTAATGGTTGTTGCCAGAGATGGTTGTCAGTGATAATGACCAAAGGTGGCTGATGGTGTTAGTGGTCGGAGTTGCGTCGGCAAAGTTGTGAGAAATGGAACAGCTGACATTGGAATGCGATTTTATTTAAAAAGAGGTTGAGTTGGAGTTGGATTGTAATCTACTATTACAACTACGACCCATTACAATGGAAATAAAATATGAGCTTTTAATTGGATTACAATCTACCACAAAATAACCTCTTAATAGTTTTAATTAAAAATTAGGTTTAAATTAGAGTTTGATTTCAATTTAGTCTCTAGTTTTCAAAATTGACAAATTTACCTTTTCGATTTGAGCTTTGTTTCAACTTAGTCTCTAACTTCCAAGATTTACATTTTTAAACTCGATTTTTCACTCAATACTCACTTTAGTCTTTGAAGTTCATGTTTATTAATTAATTGAAAATAATTATGAAGTGAAATTTTAAAATTAATTTCAATAGTGATGAAAAAATAGTGAACTTAATTAATTATAATTCTTTTAATTCTTTTAAATTAATTAATATGTAAAGATTGAAAGTGACAATTTAGTAAAAAAAAATTAAGATTAAAATTGTAAATATTTGACACCTAGAAACTAAATTGAAATAAAACTCAAATCTCAAGAGTAAAATTATAAAATTATGAAATTTAGATACTAAATTGAATTCAAACTCAAAACTCAAAGACTAAAAATGTAATATTTTGAAGCCTAGGGACCAAATAAAATTTAATCTCAGAGACCAACTAAAAGATATTTTCCCCATTGTTTAAAAAATGAGCCAAACTATTTACAAATATAGAAAAATTTTATTGTCCATCGCGGTCTATCATAGGTAGTGAATTTTTTCTATATTTGTAAATAATTTGATATTTTTTCTGTTTATAGTAATTTCCTATCGTTAATCTCTATTACCCGAATTAGCTAACATATCCTAATAATCTATACTTACTTTATATAAAAGAGACTATAAGGGAGAGAATTTTCCCTTTCTTTTTTAATCTAGAATATTAGTAAATGTCTATTTTGCCCTTTGTTGATATGATACAACTGATTGAGTGTCCCTATCTTTTAAGTCATTTTGCACTTTGTGATAATTAAGACGTGATTGTTTGAATGTAACTTTTAAGCTAATAGGTGCAATTGATGTTGATGAGATGTGCTTGTTCGGGTGGAGGTGGTTACACATCGAAAAGATGTATCCATTCATGTATGGGTACTATCCATATATAAACTTGTAAAAGTAATATGAAAATTTGAAAGACCATCAAATTAAAAAAAAAAAAAAAAAAAAAAAAAAAAAAAAAAATCTATCAAAGGTGTCTACATAAAAAATACAAACTAAATTATTTGGAGTGATTGATACATTGATGCATTTTCACATATTACTATAATAATCAACTCAACATCTCATTCAACCCTTATATATATATATATGCTCGTAAATCATAAGTTGAATGCAAATTATCAATTTGAGCGTAGAACAGTAAATAAAGTTACTAAGGCTCTGTTTACGATTGTTGTATCTTTTAAAATAATTGCTAGCATTTGTATTTTTAGAAAAATCAGGTATGAAGAAAGTAAAATAGTGTTTGGTAAATTTTAGCTTAAACTTAAAAAGTAGGTTATATACTGTTTTTCGAAAAAGATACGAAGGATCAGGGGTGCACTGGAACATCTCCACTAGGTGGACACCTTCTTAGCACCGTCATCATCTCCCATCAAGTATATTCAATAAGCACGGATGAGAGTACACAATCGCATAAGGCTACAGATAAGTCAAAGAAGCGATTAATTCTTACAGAAAGCGTTAAGATTTAGAGCAATAGTAGAGGGATTGTAATTTCTGAAGAGCTTGCTTCTATGAGCCCAACAACCAGCAAGGAAGCAAGCATCAATCCATAAATTTATCGAGCTTCTGCTAACCTCTTTGAATTTACGGTTGTTTCGCTCAATCTAAATAGTCCACAATATGACTGCTTGGATGCTAAAAATGATTGTCTTCTTTTTAGTCCTCAGCTTATGGGTGCAAATCCCTGTGATCATGTCTTCAATTGATTGATGGATGTTTTGTACCCCCACAGTAGCATTTAGCATCTTCCAAAGATAGCTTGCCACTTTACAGTGGATGAAGAGGTGTTCCATATTATCATTTTGGTTATAGCAAAGGGGGCACCAACTTGGATTGAGAGCCATGTTAGGAAATCTTCTTTGTATCATATCCGTAGTGTTGATTCTTTTGTGGGATAGAGACCATAGGAAGAATCTGCACTTCTTGGAAATTTTAGACTGCCATAGATTTTTATAAATATTGGAGTCATATATTGGGATCTCTCTGGAGGAATGGGAAATAAGATCTTTTTTAATCGAAGCAATTGTAAAGATACCTTTGGAGTCCATCTTCCATCTTGGCTTATCGATACCTCTAGCATTGGAGGGAATTTTCATAATACTTTTTATGTTATTCCATTGTGCTACTTCTCTGTCTTGAAGTCTTTTTGGGGTCTGATATCCCAGTCTGATATGCTATTATTCTACATATCTTTTAGTGTGCCATCTGGTATGGTAGATAAGGCAAATAATCTAGGCAGACTATCAGCAAGAGGCATGTCGTCTGTCCATAGGCTTTTCCAAAAGGATAACCTTTCTCCATTATTGATTTTCCAAGCTAAATTAGTTTTGAACCAATCAATCCCCTGTACAATGCATGCATCTCCCTTTCCCCCTTTTCTCTCTCTCTTTTTTAATCCTAAATTTCCTTCCAACCATCCAACCAAATTCCCCAAACGCCCCAAATCTCCACCTTAGCTGCCATTAATGGCATTTCTTAAAACTCCCGCACTTCAAATTCTCAAATTGAGTTTATTGTGCTCAATTTTATGAGCCCATTTTAGTTTTTTTGTCCATGCCTAACCTCCATTATTAAAGCTTCAATCAAATTTGAAAGTCTCTTTCTCAAATTTGAAAGCCTCTCTCAAGTGCCCTTGTTAACAATAATATATGTTAGTATTTGTGTGAAAAAACTATTTATTCAAAAGAAACTTGCATAACTATAAGAGGTTAATTAATGGGTTAAATTTATATGGTCTTGGAATGGTAGAATTTCTTTCTTATATATTTTTTCTGTAGTTTTGTCTATTGAATGGTCAAAATAAGTTCAAGGATATCATCAAACAATTGCCTCTATTGAAAATGTTTAAATGTTATATATTGGAGTTTTGATTTCTATTGGAACAGCTACAATCTAACCGTGGCGTTACTGCAAGCATCGGACTGTGACTGGGAACAACGGAGTGGTGATGGCGACAGTAAATCTTGCTGGAGAACAGAGAAAAAAAGTGAAAAAAAAACTACAAAAGAAATGGGAAGAGATGTTGAAAAGAAGATGAGGGATGAGAGAGAAGGAATGGAAAAATTATAAAAAAAAATAATAATAATTTAAAAGCCATGTAATCTAACAAATGACATAAATTTAGTAAAAAAATTAAACCTCACTTAAAATTTGTCATCTCAACATGCCACATCAAATTTTCGTTAGTCAACTAACGTTAGGGACCATTTAGAACTATTTTTCAAACATCGGGGTCTAAAATGTAACTTTTGAAACCTCAAGGACCAAATAGACACTAACCCCAAACTTCAGGGACCAAAAGTGTATTTTGCTCTTAATTCTATCTTCCCCAACAACAATCTCAAATGCACCCTAATTAATATCCAAATTTTCTTTTGTGTGGCCTTTGTGTTTATATTGATAAATGGAGAAATCTTGTTGGCAAAAAAATAAAAATAAATGGAGACGGATTAACAGAAGAAATTTAAAAATAATAATAATAAATGCAGAAGTATTTACAGAAGAAAATTCAAAGCGTGATAGGTACGGTGTACACGAGGAAAATAATATTGAAGAGCTATCATGATGAATACTATTTTTAATTATTGACCAATACTAGGGTAGGCTATGTTGCATTTATCTTCCTGTCTTTCTTACCATCACAAAAATAAAAGAATTTATAAAAGAAAAATGACAGTGGGGTGGACGGTACATTGAGAGGCAGTTTGAGGCTAAGTTAGATTATTATAATTAGTGAATCATAATAGTCTATAGGTCATAATAGTTTATTTTTGGAGTACAAATTATTTTAATATTGATATAATAATCTACACGTCAAATAAAGATTGATGTGCATACTATTTAAATAGAAAATAATGAATAAATGAATAAAAAAAATAGTAAATACTATAACAAAAAGATTTTAAATAATATTACTATAGTTAATGATAGGTTATTAAATAATTGTAACACTATTATATTTAGAGCTAAAAAATAGAATAGACTATAATAATCGGAGATGTTTAAGTATTTTTTTTATTATTTATTATATGATAAGTATGGAAGTGAAAAAATATTAAGGCGCATTTTGGATGGTCTATGTAGCATGCCCCCAATATTACTGGGGGAATTCGAATTTCCAACCGATCGGGGTTATAAATAAAGATAAAGCAGGGCTGTGAAGTAGAGAACCTAGACAAAGTACGGTAAGAAACGAAGAGTAAATATTATGGTAAGCCGGAAAATATGGCCGGGGGGAGGCTGCTGCATCGTGTGGCTATTGTGGGTGGTGGTTTGCGTCAGCGCCGGCGGGGAGGTCGTGAAAGTGGGTGTGATGCTTGATCTCAATACGACAGTGGGAATACTGTCCAAGACCTCCATCCAAATGGCCCTCTCTGATTTCTATACCGAAAATCCCCAATACAAAACCAGGCTTTCCCTTCATTTCAAGGACGCCGAAGATGTCGTCGGAGTGGCATCTGCAGCAACCGAATTATTAAGAGACGGAGTAAACGCCATAATCGGACCTCAAACTACAGAACAAGCCATATACCTAACAGAATTCGGAAGAAAATATGAAATTCCCATAATCTCCTTCACAGTAACTACCCCGTCCCCCTCCCTGTCTCCGAAACAAAACCCATATTTCATAAGGGCAGCCCAAAATGACTCGGCCCAAGTTGAAGCCATAAATGACATTATTCAATTGTACGGTTGGCGAGAGATAGTTCCAATATACGAAGACACGGAATATGGACGTGGAATCATCCCTTATCTTGGGGACGCTCTGCAAGAAAACGGCACTCGATTGGTTGGCATAACGGTGGTCCCACCATCTGCCACCGAGACAGAAATTTGGAAGGAGCTGAAGAAGCTAAAGGATAGGCGGAAAACGATATTCCTTCTTCACATGACTGCTTATGTTGGGCGGAAGGTTTTGAGTGTGGCGAAGAAAGAGGGAATGTTTAGTGAAGGATATGCATGGATTGTAACCGATGGGCTTTCTTCTTTGGTTGATCCAATTTTGGATTCCAAAGTTATGGATTCGATGCAAGGGATTGTAGGCGTAAGGCCGTACTTACCCATCACCCGCAGGTTTCAACATTTTCAAGCAAGGTTCAAACAACGACTTCCACACTCACTCTCTTTAGGTTTGTTTACACATCCCACTCTTTTCGTTATACAAAATATTCACTATGAATATCGTTTCAATAATATGTCTGAATTTTTAGAGTTTTAAGATCATCTCTACCTTTAAAGAGCAAATAAAAAAAAAAAAAAAAAAAAAAAAAAAAAAAAAAAAACCTTTAATTAAAGTATTCTACAATTTTAATTAGAAGTTCTTACGTATTGAAGCTTCAAGATGATTTTTGCTTCATATCTTTTTACTTCATTGTTCTAATAGCCTTTTCATTGCTATTTTCTCACGGATCACTACACATCAGCCTTCCTTCAAATCATTCTAGGTAAAATAACATTTCTTAAAGACTTAAAAAAGAATCACGTATCAAACTTTTGATTAATTAAACTTATAAAAATTGAACCAAACTTGTGCTCTTGTTCAAGTTTATTATCATTTGTAAGGTCATTGCAAAAATTTGACCAAATAAGGTCCAAAAACCCGAAGTTGACCCATAACCATATCCCATCCTCGTAACTCACCAATAGTTCTATTAATAATAGACTTCAACCATTTATAAGTCTATTAACCATATGTCTATCATTAAAGATGTTTATAGAGTGAGGGGCTGATTTCCCCTTTCTCCATTTCATTCCCAATTCCTACAAAATTCTCCATTTAATTAATTTGCGAGGATTAGGGTGGGATTCCTTGTGGAAAATTTTTTTCCATTTTTTTTTAGAAATCAATTAAGTTTTAAAAAAATCAATTAACTTAAATAATTACTATTGAAATTTTTTTTTTTATTTTATGATTAATCTAATGGACAATTTGAATTTAAAGAGAAATTATTCAAATTTCTTAATAAAAAAAAAGTAATTACTTATCAAATTATTTATATATATAATCTAAATTTAAAGGTTTCATCCAAACATGTCAATCTTGGCTATTAAATAATAAAATTTGAAATTTAAATAAATAATAATAATAATAATAATAATAATAATAATAATAATAATAATAATGTTGAGATATTTTGATATATTAAGGATAATAATTGAGTACATCCCAAGATGCACCCATTTCTATGTTTCCCCTTCCATTAGTCGCAACAAAAAAATAATTAAAATATTTCAATAAATAAATAAAATTAGTTTGTCACATGTCACATTTTGATATGACAATTTGATGGGATGCATATAAGTGCACCTAGGTATTTTTCTATTTTTAACGTGCATGTGTGTGTTTTTTCAAAAATAAAATAATGATTGTATAAAACTTAGATATATTGGTAAGATGCACAAAAGATAGGTGTTCCTCGTATGCACCTAAGTATTTTTCTTTTTTAGAAAAGATAAAACACATAGAAATTAAGAGAGAAAAAAAAATGAAAGAACAAATTTCAAGAGCTAAATACCAGAATGATTACAAAAGAGACTTTAAAAACTAGTTTTTATTTTTGAAAATTAGTCCAAAATTTAGACATTTGTTTTAAGAAATTAAAGATGAACAAAAATGGGGAATGCGTGTGCAACAAACAGCATTGCCCAATGCTTTTGCAGTGCAGGCGTATGATACGATGTGGGCGTTGGGCATTGCAGTGGAGAAAGTGAATCAGTCCACCATCCCTGGAACTAAGATGACGATCAAACTGCGGGATGCAATTAGGAACACAAAATTTGAAGGCCTCAGTGGATATTTCGATTTAGTTGATGGAGAGTTAAAACGATCATCTTTTGAAGTGTTCAATGTGTTGGCTGAGAAGGAGAATGTCGTTGGGACATGGACTGAAGGAATTTCATCCTCAATAAACCAATTGAAGCAACCCATTTGGCCTGGAGACACGACCAACCACCCTCCCATGAATTTAAGAATAGGAATTCCACTCAAACAGGGTTTTCCCGAGTTCGTAAAAGCTAATATAAAAGACCCCCAAAAGTCCTCCGGATTCTGCATCGACGTGTTCAACAGTGTGATTGATGTATTACAAATTTCCATAAATTTCACGTTCGTTCCTTTTGTGAATCAAAGTGGTAAGAGTAATGGGTCCTACGACGAGCTTCTGCAACAGATTGTGGACCAGAAAGTGGATGCAGTTGTTGGAGACATAACAATTGTTGCAAATCGGTCGGAATTGGTAGATTTCACTTTGCCTTATTCACAATCCGGGGTCACATTGTTGGTTTCTGTGAGAAATGATGAGGAGAAGGACATATGGATATTCGTTAGGCCATTGAAATTGAATCTTTGGCTAGCTTCTTTCGTCTCCTTCATATCTACAGGTTTTGTGGTTTGGTTAAAGGAATGCCGTGTCAATACTGACTTTAGAAAAGTGTCCCATCAACAACAAAGTGGCCTCTTCTTCTCGTTTGCCACCTCCACTCTTATCTTTGCTCACAGTCAGTACACTTACACCTTACTCTCATCAATTTAACTTTTCACTTAACAACATGATTCTAACAATTTTGATGGATGTTTATGTATCTTTAGGGGACAGGATATTTAGCAATTTATCGAGATTTTTGCTGATCGTTTGGGTTTTTGTGGTGCTAATCCTCACCCAAAGTTACTCTGCAAGGTTATCATCCATGTTAACTGCACAAAGGCTGCGACCTTCCTATCACGATATCTATGACATAAAAAAGAATGATTACTCGGTGGGTTTTTTGAACGGTTCCTTTGTGGATGATTACCTAATAAATCAGTTTGAATTTAGTGAAACCCAGTTGAAATCCTACGGAAGCCCCGAAGAATATAAGGAAGCCCTGGAAAAAGGAATCAGTAATGGTGGAGTTGCTGCCATTTTTGACGAAATCCATTACATTAAAGTCTTCCTTCGGAAATATCCTACTGGCTTTCAAATGGTCGGCCCCGTTTACATAACCGGTGGATTTGGTTTCGTGAGTTCTCTCTCTGTCTCATCTCATTTTGAACTTAATTAGCGTTGTTAAGTGCAGAATTTTCTCTATTTTGCGTTTTGGGTTTATCGAAATTAATCCACAGGCCTTCCCAAAAGGATCCCCTCTGGTGGCTTACTTTTCAAGGGCAATATTGAATGTGACCGAAAATAAAGATAAAATGTCCAGAATTGAGGAGGAATACTTCTCAAGTCTAGATGCTCCACCATTAATCCCAGATTCCAGCGATTCACCTCTCGATGTTCGGAGATTTGGTGGTTTATTCATCATTACGGCAGTTGCCAACTTGTTTTCGTTATTAATATATTTCATTAAGTTCCTTCTCAAAAATTGGCCCGACTCGACTGGCTACGACGAGTCCTTATTCACCTTCAAAATGGTTGAAATGGTCAAGCTTTTTTACTCCACACATTTCCCTTCTTCATCTCAGCAAACAACTCATTCTGTTTCTGAGATGGCAGAAATTACTCCACGCCGTGATAACCTTTTTGATGATTTCACCGAAATGCCACACAATTTAGGTAATACCCAATCTTCATCTCTGCAAACAAGTTCAATCAGAGTACGTTTTGTTTCTGAGAGAGGAAGAAATGCTCGACGGCAGATTACAGACGGTCATGTCAATTCCACCCAAGTGCCAAACAGTTTGGTAGTAGTAAATCAAGACCAAATGGAGCATAATACCCACTCTTCGTCTTTGCAAACAAGTCAATCTGGAGTACATTCTGTTTCTGAGATAGCAGAAGAAGCTACTACACCCAATCCATGAATTCTGCTATTAGCTGTATACCTTTTTTTTAAGTACAATAAAGGATTAGGGGATTTGAACTACATATAACACTCTTGTATGCAAGTTGAACTATACTCGAGTTGGACTATACTCGTTTTCGCAATTAGCTCTATACTTGGATAGAGGTGAGAGTTGGCTTGGTTTTACTTGGTTACTGTTTATAAATAATCTCTGTAAAGTACATTCACTTCAAAAAAAAAAATAGAAGAGGGAAAAACAAAGTAGTGCTTGGCAAATAATTTGAAATTCTGTTTGCTGGGCAAATTTTGAAAACATACAAATATTTAAGGACTATTTGGTGCACTGAGTTGAGTCCATATGACTGAAATTTATATATTTGTATTTTAGATGTTTGGAGTGCTGAATTTATATGTTAGGATTTTTTTTTTACATAAATAATCTATTTTTATGATGATTATTTTTGTTTGAAAATTTTTTATTCTTCAATAATTCTACATATATTTTTTAAATAAACTATAGATTACATTTTATTTTATTGGTTGTAAGCACACATGTATTGTTGGGAGTTTTGGAAAATGGGTTTTAGGGTTTAACTTTTGGATCATGTATATGTTGTCGAAGTTGGTTGTCGGAGGTGGTCGCCGAGTTGGCCGAGGTTGGTCATCGAAGTTGAGCAATGAGGCATCGATGGTGATGAAAACTGAGTGCACTACTGTTGGTGGACATGATATATAATGTCGGTGACATACGGAGTTAACCTCACAAACAATGAATTGAGTTCATATCTCAACTCATCTCGTCTCATCTCCTCTCCCAAACACCCCATTAGAAATATAATATATCATATACAAACTCTATTCATTTTTTTAAAATTAAAATATGTATTATCTTTTATATAACATATTATAAATTAATTAATAATAGTTTATTAACCTAATATTTATCCATTAGTGAGTAACTACAATAATTAGTTTTATAGTCTATAAAGGGGCATTTGTAAAAAAGGCAAAAACGAAGCCCAACTCACATATAAAAGTTGTAAGAAGTCGCAAATGCTCTCACTACTTATACACTTGAGACATTGATACACTTGAATGATATACTTGATATACTTGATAATGATGCAGTTAATAGGTATACTTGAGATACTTGTCAAACATGCACTCATTTATACTGTTGATAAATTTGATACTGATATACTTGATAATAATGTACTTGACTGATATACTGCTGCTAAATTTGTTCGATCATGCACTCATTTACACTGCTAATAAACTTGATACACTTGATTGAAATACTTGATAATAATACACTTGACTAATATACTGCTGAAAAACTTGATAATTATGCACTCTTTTATACTGCTAATATACTAAACTAATATGTTTTTAGTAAACTTAATAATGATGCACTCGTTTATCCTGCTAATGCACTTGATTGATATTATTTGATAATATATGATAATGATAATGATGCACTTGTTTATACTGATGAAACACTTAACCAATATATTGTTGTTATACTTGATAATAATGATACATTGATTTATATTGCTGATATACTTTATAATGAATGTATTGATACACTTTGATGGCGACAAAGTTTCAAATGCATGTAGAGGTGATGTAGCCGATGGTTAATGAAAGGAGATGAAGTGAGAGTCACAGGGTCATACAGATTCAGAGGAGGCAATGGTTGAGGCAGTGATATACTAATGATACAACAATATTATACTTGAAATTTTATTTAGAATGAATGTTGATATTTATTTAAAATGAATGTTGATATATACATTATTGATACATTAATAATATACTTAAAATTAGTTTTTAATGAGTAATGATATATAACATTAATACATTGGTATTATACTTTAAATGAATTTTAAATAAGTGTTGATAAATTACAAATACAATAATGAATTTTGAATGAGTGTTAATATATTACTAAAACACTATTGATGTACTATAATTATATTTTAAATGAATATTGATATATTATTAAAAACACCAATATTATAACTAAATATTATAACTAAAATGCATTTAGAATGAGTGCTGATATACTTATTAAATCTTAATAATATTTTTTCATATGAACTAAATCATTACAAATATGAAAAATAAAGTTCAATAACTGAATTGTTACAAATTTGAAAAAACATGGACTAAATTGTTACTACTAAGTTTCCATTCTCAAATTGCCTACAGAACATACCTTAGGCCTCAGGGGTGTTTAAGGGTTGTGTTGATCATGACTAATTTAAACATACATATATGAGATATATAATACAAAAAGAATATATCCGCTCAGCCAGCAAGATTGAAGAGGAGATGAAAGATGCGGAAAGTTTTAGTCCCCGTTGATCATTAGTGATTGAAAAGGAACCCTCTTGATTTCAACAAACGTTGAGAAATCCTTGCTTATTGGCTGTTTCCATGGCTCCCCATCCATTTGCAGATATGCCTTCTTCCGCTTCCCACCTCTAATTTCAATTCTAATGGCTGCTGCCTGTGAATAAACATGCAACAGTTGAAAACCATGAATCATGTTGGAGTAGAAAACTGAGTAGTAATTTTCTGAAAAGACAAAGCACCTGAGCGATATGTTTGGCAGAGATTATATCTACCATAACAAATGACGTATGCCATCCTTGTTTTAGGCCAAAAATCTCAAGAAGACCATCATCAGCATGTGCCTCCACAAAACCTCTCTAGTATCATATAAATATTTAAGTCAATCTAGCATAAAGAAGAGAAAACAGCAATGCCAACCAAAAGAGCACAATAACTGAACAGAACTTCATTGTGGGTACCTTCTCCAAGTACTCTGGCTTGAGCTTACCCCATGGGTTTCTTCCACTTGCATAGTTATGTAAGTTTAAAGCAACAATAGACCTAACACTATAGTCCAAGCAACAAAACCACATCAATTGATGTCCTCAAAAAGAATATACAAGTTTCATAATTAGTACATTAGAGCAGTTCTACCTGGAAGGAACTGGAACCTTTTCCCATTCTGCACAATTGATCTTTTTGATATGTATTCTAAGGATGTTCTTAAGACCACTACGACCACAAAAGCTTCCTGTGGTTAGAAACTGGAAATATATGCATTCTACTGGGTTTTCGCTAAGTATAAACTATCACCTCAAATTTGGATCGTTTGAGCAGGATGTGAAGAACCAACCTTGAGTGCAACTATAGCTTGAGTAAATTAACTGTTAAAATTTTTTTTTTTTTTTTTTTTAAAAAAAAAAGCATGTGTAAACAACCACTAATCAAGAAAGAAAGCATGTTTTTGTTTAAGGGCTAAATATAATAGGTAGTTCAACCTTGTTTGTAACTGGACCTTGAGCCAGGTAAGGTCTTTTGTTGCGCAAATGGTGGAAGCCGTATGCAACTTGAGCATCCATTCCTGCATTATGCATTAATAGAATTGGTTAATTAACACCTGCTAATGATTTTGCAGAGAAGCAAATAGACTATTTTCTTAAAGAAGAGAAGCAGAATGATGACTAATTAATCTAGTACTTCATGGGATAAGTTCAAGACACAATCAACTTTGCTAGTGCAATTACAACAACTTTACCAGAGAGTTCAGCTTACCTATGCTGAAGTAATTATAAAATACTCCTTCATAGCAAGACAGTTTTGTAGGTAAATCTTCTTTGCCATCCATTTTCTGCAGTCATGGGACAATATTTCCAATCACAAACTGAGAAACCAAATTCCAACATTTTCCTTTTTGTATGGACTATTTTGCAGACTAGCTATAAAGTTGGAACTGGTGTATTATAATTCTCAATTGAAATGAGAATGAAAATGAAAATGTTGTTCAAACTCTATGTATATAGATTTTTAGTGTGAAAGAGTATATAATTACATGCACAGCTTCATTCAAATCACTTTCTTCTGTAAGCTTCAAAGAATGTGGTGGTTCCACTTTTTCTCCAGCAGGCATCGACAGCGAAACATGCCAACTGCGTCGAGAGAGAATCAAGTTTGAAATAACTCCAAAAACACCTTCAAAGTTCATGAAAAATTTCGAATTCCCACCTATCCAAAGAACCAACTTGACCAGTGGTAGCCCTGTGGAGAGATCTTTTGACGGCGGATTTCCAGGCAAAAGGAAATGAACCTCCCTGATAAAAAAGCAATGATCCATGTCTGTTAATTCGAGTGGAAAAGGAAAAATTGATGCCTTCCTATAAAATTTCGAGTTGAAACTACAAAAACTCACCCAACCAAAACTTCTGGAAAGATCATTGCCAGTACCAAGAGGAATAATCCCAACAGGAGGAACAGGGTTGCGATCTTGTTTGTAAAGTTCTGCAAGACTTCCCAGTACCCAACCAACAGTACCATCACCTCCTGCAACCTGCTCTACCAGTTCAAGTTTTCTTCATCTATTTTCGAAGATGAAACAGTTCCATTGGATAACAAATATGTAAAAGCAACAGAAACAATCTTTTCATGTGGGGTTAGTGAAAATATCAAAATACCATGATCCTTATCTTTTGACGCGTTTGTTTAGCACAAGCATCACCATGATCAGCCAAGATTTCCAGGCAACGCAGTCCATACTGCACGAATATGTGAGGCATCACATCCAAAAGATCAAACACCTACAACACAAACTCTGAAGTAAATCCTCACTCAATTACACATACAAAGCATCAGGTACCAAATTCAAATTTATCAATTACACCCACCAAAAATAATAATAAATAAACAAATAAACAAACAAAAACAAGAACAGTAATTCCAAAGATGACACAGACGTAACAGGACACCACATGGAAAGAAGAAAAAGAATGGGAATCCCGAGATTTTACACAGAATAGAAAGTGGAAAGCATTTTTAGGATGGAGGGACCTGTTCTTCGCTGATTAATTCCTCGAGGCGCTGCTTGAGCTTCTGGCCGTGGCGACCACCGCTACGTGGGTTAATGAAGACCACCAAAGGGGCCTCTGGCGGTGACGTAACCACATTTTGCGGAGGAGTAGCGGCAGAGGCTCCGGCAATGGGATCTTTCAAGCGGATAGAATCACGCAAGGCGAAGCGGAGATAGTGAGGCATCATAACCTTTGTATTGAGTTCCTGTTTGTCGATTCGGATCCCTGAGAGGCCGCAGCCTTTCAGTGAGTCGATTAAGGAAGAGCGAGCTGCTACAGTAACTTCGTCGCCGGCTCCGTCTCCGGCTCTGGAATGATCCATTTTAGGGAATTGGGAAAGCGGGTGTGTGTTTTTGGGGTTAAGTAAAGCTTAGGTGAGTAGGAATAAAAGCGGGAGGTTGGAAGGTTGTGAGCAGGAAACGCAGTGGCGTCGGTGATGGGGACTTTAGTTTTGGCCTCACAGGGACTGCGCTGGCGAATGTTAGAGAAGTCAATAGTCCTCGCTCACACGTGTTTCGACAAAATATGAAAAAAAAAAATTGAGATTATAATTCATTTTTATAAATAGTAATACACCTCACATTTATATGAGTAGATTTCACTTTATTTTTTAAAATATGTCGATACAATACACAATAAATAAAGAGTGTATAGAAAAATTTTCGTACTCGTATAGTATAGAAAATTTTTCCAAAAATATTGTAAGGGGGAGAAAATTCAAAAATATTAAGGCCCATTAATAGATGTTTTAGAAAATTCATATGAATTTAAATTTTATATTTCTTAAAGTTTTCTTTTGGGGTAAGGTATATACTTTTACTACTAAGTATATTGGGATTGGAATATTCTTAGAGGTTAAATTAAACCAAATATCTTTGAATTAGTGTAGGTTTGATTATATCTTGAAATTTTAAAAGTTTCATATTACTTTTAAACTTTAAATTTGTTTCAAAACTACTCATTCATGATTTTTTTTTTTTTATTGTCAAAAAGATAATGAAGATGTGATATAGCAAGAGAGTTGTAAAATAGTAGTACATGTAGTAAAGTGGCAAATTCAATTATGAATGGTAGGTTTCAATTGTTTCTTTGTTGTTACATATAAATACTAATATTGAAGTTGTTTTAAAGAAAATCTTGATTAATTAACTTCTCTTTTAAGATAGAAATTATGATGTGGTAATTAATTAGAGATAGGAGTTATAAATGGGCATACCTCAATAGTAGAAAGATCGAAGGGACTTCTATCATTGAGCGATAGACTGCGATAGGTTTCTATCGCTCAGTGATAGAAGTTTATCCTGTCTATTGCGGTCTATGGTTGATAGACAGTAAAAAATTTCTATATTTATAAATAATTTGACTCATTTTGTTATATTTAAAAATAGGCTCTCGTTTAATTTTCTATTCAAGTGATCCAAGAATAATTATAAGAACTTGGCATATTGATAACACAGTAGATTAAGCTAACATGTTGTTGACAATAAGTTAAAATCATAAATGAAGGTCTTTAATACCTCAACCACCCCCAACGCATACCAAGAACAAAAATAAAACCATAGATGGGTGTGTGTTATATTATAGGAAAAAAAATATTTTTGGTATCTAGATTTTGAGTCTAGTTTTTATTTGGTCCTTAGGTTTCAAGATGTTACCTTTTTAGTCATTCAATTTTGAGTTTATTACAATTTTACTCTTAAGATTTGAGTTTTGTTTTCATTTAGTCCATAGGTTTCAAGATTTACACTATTAATCTCAATTTTTCACTAAATACTACTCTCGATCTTTAATGTTAATATCTATTTATTAATTTAATAGAATTAAAAGAATTATAATTAATTAAGTTTTACTATTTTTCATCATTATTAAAATTAAATTTAAAATTTCAATTTTACAATTATTTTAAATTGATTAATAGACATTAAGCCAATATTGAAAGTAAGTATTTAGTGAAAATTGAAATTAAAAGTGTAAATTTTAAAACCTAGGAACCAAATTGAAACAAAACTCATATCTCAGGGATAAAATTGAAACATTTTAAAACCTAAAAACAAAATTGAAATCAAACTCAAAACTTAGGACTAAAAGCCTAACATTATAAAATCTATGTACAAAATAAAAGAGAAATTTTTACGGATAGAAAAAATGTCAAACTATTTACAGAAAATAGCAAAAAAAACATTACTAGACACTGATAGACTTCTATCCGTATCTATCAGTGATAGATTTCTATCATTTCTATCGCTGATAGACCCTGATAGACTTCTATCAGCATCTATCATAACTATCTAAAAATTTTGCTATTTTGTGTAAATAATTTCCCTTATTTTTCTATTTTTAAAAATCTCCCCAAATAAAATGAGGGAAAATAATAATAATTTAAAATTAAAAAAATAATAATAATAATAATAAAAAAATAAAAAAATAAAAAAAAAAAAAAAAAAAAGAAGAAGAAGAAGAAGAAGAAAGAAGGGGGAAGAGAGAGAGGGACCAAAAAGGTTTTTTTTTCCCTATATTATATCAGCTGTCGTTCAATTGATTAAGGTAGCCCTTACATACTGGTGAAACTCCATTTGAAAGATTTTCTCAAGTGACATTAAATTCTTCCGCATTTTTAATTTAAACAAATGATTGAAAAGTTGTTTTTTCAACCTAAACAAAAGATTTCTTTAAAATAAAAATAAAAATAAAAACCAGAAAAATCCAAACCAAACCTGCATCAGTTTAGCTTGATAGTGACCTGGTCACTTGTGCTCTTACAAAAGGGGTCACAACATATACTTTTCTTTTAAGATTGTGGTATAAAAGTCAAACATTCAGCAACCAGCTGATCCTTTCCAACCAAGACTATTTCAATAACCATCAAACAAGAAACAACTCATAATTTATCATTCTAGTCTCAGTTTCGACCATACAGCTTTTTTCAAGAGAAAGATGAGTAAGAAATTGTCAGGAGATCAAGCTCCATTCAAGGCAGTATAATTTCGAGGGAGAATTCCCAACATTGGGGATCCTTTTTAACTGTAGTTCAAGGTTAGTAATAAGACAAGTTACCCCGATTAGCCTATTCAGAATAATTTGCTTTGCGTTAATTGCATCTTGTTCTTGAGCTGGGTGATGCAAGTTCCACTTTGCCCACAACCACGTCCCCATCACAACCAATTGTGTACGACACATCTAATTCATCTACAAGTAGGTGATAGATAGTGCTCTTACAAGAACTTTGGGAACCACTCGAAACTTTGTCATCCAGGTGACCATCTGAATCTGAACTACCATCGGACAATTCATGTCCTGCTGTTGTCTTAACGTGGGAGTCATGAGGTCGATTACGTTGAGACACTGATCGAATATCCCAAGAAAGCACCTGCTTCACAAAGTTTTTTAACTCATCTTCTGATGCATAAAGCGATTTCTTTTCCTGAAACAAGAAAAATATGATAAGATTATCACCCAAAACTCCAGCAAGGACGTCCCATACATACATATGTAATAATAATAATAATAACAACAATGATTAATTAATTATAAGGAAAAAAGAAGGAACTCACCATTAGTGGCCAACACTCGGATAGAGTTGTAATAAATTCTTCAGAGAAGCAAATGGATGCAACAGTCAATAAATTGTCCCCCTGTGTTAGTGTAAATAAGATGTAAGAATGCCAAGAGGAATGTATATAAACATATTACATGGTCATAGAGTATCGATGCCTCCAACTATGAAAGTAGCAATAGCACCAAATAGTATATCGAAAGCTGAATTTCTTAAGTTATTTGCACGCAACTAGTCATATCACATATGGCATGCATATGAGAAGAGAATTTCTACATTTTGAAGTGTGAAAAGCACAACACTCGGAATAAATCTCCATTGGGACAAACGAATGAGAGAATGATTGCTAAAAATTACCACATAAAAAATCAGTTGAAAGATGAATAGTAACAAGATAAGCATCAAAGGAATTCTAAAATAACGTTTAGTCATAGAAATTATTTATTGAACACATACCAGTAACCACTTTGGGACTGTTGCATCTTGGACACTGTCACAGTACGGTAGATAAGGTTTAACATCAAGTACTGGCTGTAACAAAGTTCAAACAAAGCAAGAAATCATAACAATCATTACCACAATAAGAACTAAATTCAAGATAAATCATTTATCGATGGTTGGAAAAAGTGAAAACAAACTCTTACAGTTCCATCAACAAGATCAGCACCAGAGAGTAGAATTTGATGTCCCTGGATAGCCTCCACCTGAAGTGGTAAAATAGCAGATTCATTAATCTTAGATTTAATATTCCCCCATTTAACTATTGCATTTGAATGTTGTCTAAACTTGCAACTGTAAGCTTGTCACCATGAATTTCTAATACTAAATGACATTGATACAGCCTGCCTAACCATACAAAACGTATTGGACCATGTTCATGTGACAGCAAAACCTCTCTAAAACTCGTTTGCTTCACATATTTCATAAATGTCTTTGATCTATGATGGGCTTCTCCATAAACTTGTGAGATACATTGACAGCAGTTGAAATTTTTATCTTACCTTTGCAATGGTGAGTCCGATTGGGCACGGTCTATGTGGAGATCTTGTAGCAAAGACTCCTACTCTTTCGCCTTTCAACCTCGGTACTCTAACCTACCATTGAGCTGTCCTTTTATGGGATTTTAGGAAATTATAAGAGTAACAAAAATATAAGTTCCATATTTAAGTACAAATGAAGAAAACATACTTTTGCCTTGAATTTTGATTTCGATGGATCCTTCCACAACTTGTCAAGATCTGTGTTTAAATGAAAGACATATATGACCCAGCAATGGGAATATTCTCCAAGACCTTCAATGGAAGCTGGAGGAATGCGAGCAGAAAATACCAACCGTGCCCTTGCAAGAGGTACGAGTAAAGATTGCCTTGGAGTCCCATTCCTAAAAAGAAAATCCAAAAAAGTTGTTGAACGCTCGATTTCTACAGCTAACTGAAGAATATGGCTCAAACATATCTACTTCTGAAATTAGTTTTGTGAACAGAACAATGGGAAAACAACAACCCAATATTTGATGTTTGGACTACCAGATAATGCAATCGAAAACTAACCTAGTAGAGAATGATGATCGTATAGTACCAATTGGTGTCATGGGATATGAAGTACACTCCAGGCTATCAGACTTCGGTTCCGCAACTGCTTTCCTTAAAGCCTACAAATAGGGAGAAAAAATGAAACCAAAATATCAATAACAACACTGGAACATGAAGCGATGCAGAGGAGAAAATATGAAATACCTGCTGTGCCCGTATTCGGCCTTGTCTCTCGGCGGCGGTTTTCTTTAAAGAAGCTGCCAGAGAAGCCTCGAGCTCTCGAACCTTGGTACCCAACTCTCTCGACTTCTTTGTCACAAGATAAACTGGGGAAAACCACAAAACTTCCATTGTAAGAAACAAATAGGAAATCAGATAAATTTAGAGAGAGGCCATAAAGGATCTTTAAAGTTTCGAAGTTTTACGAGATATGACGGCGGAGGCGGAGATAAACGCCAGTGTGACGCTCATGGCGGCCGTCGACCATCTTGACTCCGCGGCGTAGGCCATCAGTCTTCAGAGTTGGAAAGCAACTGCAGCGCTTAGACGAACTCGATCCGGCAGCTGGAGGTTTAAGTTTAACCAATTTCCGGTTTTGGGGTTTTATTTCGGAAAATTGTGGAAAATAACCCAAAATCCAAAAAAAAAAATAATAATAATAACTGTATCCGGCATTTTAAATGAATCACTTCTCCTTTTCTTCCCTATATATTTTTTCTTATATTACCAAAATATAAAATACCATAAATGATATAACATAAATGCTGGGAAGTCAATTAAAAGTAAAGATATTTTAATATTTTGTTCCATCTAAAAAAATTATATGAAATGAGTAGTCATTTAGCTAAAACGAAGTTTGATTGACGAAGATATGACCAAAATAAAATTGTATAATGAGAGCTACGTGATCGTACATCATGCAATAAAAGCTATAAAAGCTATGTGATTTTGTTTTGGTCATATATCCGTCAGTGCATCTTCATTTTAGCTAAATGACCACTCAATTTCATACATTTTTTCGTGTTCTTTCCAACCATGCTTATCAACTAAACAAAAAACTTTAAAAAAAAATTTTGACTCTAATACTTCGAAAACCAGATTTATCTAAGTTTAAACATCGTAAGGTCATTTAAATTCAAGATTCTTTTACATTTTGCCCTATTTATAAAGGAGAAGGAAATTTGTGAGGCGGTGTTAAGATTGATACATCTTAATGAAATTCATTAGTTGGTTAGGTAATCATCTTAATGATATACTACTGAACTATAAATGTACTTTTCTTTTAGAAACTTAAACTTGTAATTTTAGTGGGTATTGATGTATTGTTGATATACTAATATAACAATTAAATGAACTTTGAATGAGTGTCAATATACTATACTGTTACATCAGTGTTATATTTTACTTGCATTTTGAATGAATACTATTGATACACTTCAATATTGTTACACTTTATAGCATGCATATCACTGATCTGTCAACATATAATATATCAACAATGTACCTAATGCTAGGTATATGATAAGTAATCTCTATCTATATTAGTGTCAAAGTGAGCTTAGCTTAGTTGTAATTGGTATGACATTCTTCCCCAGAGGTCGAATGTTCAATCCCCACCCTAACTAATCGATATATTCTCGATCAAGTGCGATATTACCTTACTATTATACTTTAATTAAATTAAATTATTTTACTTAGAGACATTATGATACTTGGTCTATCATTTTCATGATACACTAATGTTATATTTGAAAGTACATTTTTCATGAATGCTAATATATATTTTCTTGATACACTAATTTGAAATTATATTTTGGATGAGTGCTTAACTTTCAAGGGTATAATTGTAACATTATGAAACCTAAGGACTAAATTGAAACCAAACTAAAAACTTAATAACTAAGTCTAGTTTGGTAACCATTTCAATTTTTGTTAATGGTTTTTGAAAATTAAGTCAATTAAGTTTTAAAAATAAATCAAGAAATTTAGAAGTGAAATGAGAGTTTATAGCGTCAATTTTAAAAAATGAAATAGTTACCAAACGGAATTTAAATGTATAACATTTTGAAACTTAGTGGTTAAATGGAAATTAGACCCAAACTTTAGAGACCAAAAATATATTTTTTTTCACCTAAATGTTTAGTACTACAAATGTAAAAGTAGTTATCTTAATCTTGGACCTAAAGGAAAGAACAGAGCATCATAAAGGTTGTGCTTGAATTGATGTGTGGAAAAATGGCTTTACTTTTGAAAAAAAAAATTGAGTAACAGTCTTTGCTTGAGCATTTCACTTTTTTTAATAGGGTATGAAGATTTTAAAATTTCGTGCCATCTAGATCATATTAATTGAAATTTTGAACAATGATACTTAAATCACTTTTTATTTTTATTTTCTAAATGAAAAAGTAACTTTTTATTCTTCAATTTTGAAAAGACATTGTATTCTCCATTTACCACCAACATTCGTTAAGCGGAGGATTATTTATCAATTATCCAATTGTGAGCTGGTTCGGTCATGCTTACAAACAACACAACAATACAATACAAGTTATATCCAAAGTCAACTATTTCATGCTCAGCTCTCGATTTTTCTCGTCAATTTCCTGTCTGTATCAGACTATCAAATTTCAGAGTTTGCGAGTTCCGACTGTTTAGGTACAAAACCATTCAACTGCTTCCCTCTTACTTCCATTCTTTTCTGCTCTTACTTCTTACCTCCCTTTTTATCCAAAATGTAATGTCTTCATCTTCCTAAGTTGACTTCACTTGAAGATGCGGAAATCAGTGGGGACTCTTCTGATTTTCTTTTTCCTGCTCTCCATTTTCAGTATTTCATCCCCAGGATTTGGAGACACCTTCACCTCTAAATTCAATTTGTTAACCCCAAAATTCTCCTCGCGTTTTCATCGCTTATATCGTCATTCGCATATATTTGGACCAAGGTTGTTAATTTTTGTTTTTTTTATCCCTTTTTCTTTTACACCCACAATTGTAGATTTTCATCTTGGATGAAAATTTTGAGATACTCAATTTTTGGATTCTGTTTCGAGCTGGTGTTGTATGTTAATTCTTTAATATGAACTAAGTGTTTGATTAAATGCGCAAGTGAGAACTTTTTTTTTCCTTATGGTCAACGTGTTGTGCAGAGCATTAGTTAGAGGACATTCGAATATAGCTTCAGTCGTTAGAAGTTTGAAAATGGGAAAAGGGCCCTTGCTAGAGGAGTTTACATTTCCTGCTAATTCTGTTCCTTTCAACAACTGTCATGCTTCTACAATTGTGGAGGTTTGGTTTGATGGAGAAACTTCATTTGATCTTATAATAATTTTGTTAGGGGAGAATCTGAGTTTTTTCTTTCTGGATAGAGCAGGTTGATAAAGATCATTACTTGGTTGATAAGATTTGGTTGCAGACATATAAGGTAAACAAGCTGATCCGATTTATTATTCCCCAATGCCTATGAAAGAAGGCCTAATTACTTGAACATTGTTCTCATCTGAGTTATGTTCTGCTTGATTGCTGATATGCTTTCTCAAATTATACTACTGTAAAATTCACTCTCCCTCCTTGCCTTTGTTTATGTCAAAACAGGCAGCTGGCTTTTTTATCCATCTTATTGAGTGGTTTAGAAGAGATTTATATAACTTTTTAACTTTCCTCGTTGATGTTCATTTCTTGCTAGATTGTCCACTTGTAATTTTTCGCTAGCATTCATTAGAAGGGCTGCTAACAATTTTACTCAAGTTATGCAGACATAGTTGGACAAGCAATAACTCTTTTTATCTTGCCATGCCCACGTTGAGGCCTTATATTTCTAATGATTTCTTGTTAAAATTATTGGTAAATTTAACTTGCAGAACGGCTCCTGGCACCCACCAATCGTGGCTGATGAGGAGCCTGATGTTCCAATGTGGAACCCTGTCTTGTTCAAACTTCCATCAGATGAGCTGCTTTTGTTTTATAGAGTGGGCCAAGACGTTCAAAGGTATATCATTTTTAAGCTCATAATGGCTTTCTGAAATAACAGCTCTACACAAGTTAATTTCTTTTATATTTGATTCAAGTTTCAATAAATTTATTGGACCATACGACTCCCATGGTGGCAGTGGCACTGTCTTTTCAGCCAGCAATTGCGAGACATGGATTTGGAATCCATTTCATTTGATAACATTATTTAAATCCATGTCATTTGAAAACATTATTTATCATATCAAAGAGTTCAGTATCAGGGCCGCCAAACCCATGTTACGGAATTCTTAATCGTCAAGAAGCTAATAATTGCTACCAAGGATATATATAAGATGTCTTATAAATAAAATGATCATAGGAAGTTGATGTGCTCAAGTTAGTTGGTTTCATAAATTATGCTTTCTAAAAAGAGCCTTAATACCTTTTCCTTGAAATCCCAAGGCACCCTTCTTTTGACTGGTTCACTCCAGTCTCCAGTGACCAACTGTCTAACATATTGAATAACTTTTTAAGTGAAAAGTTAATCCCTTCTGCTTCCAATTTTGTTTGATTCTATCTTATGCTGATGGAGATAACAATCAGATGGAGTGGGTGCATGAAGCGGTCATATGACAAAGGCGTTACTTGGACAGCAAGAGAACAGCTTCCTCCTGGTATCTTAGGACCCATAAAGAACAAGGTATAATATATGTGCTGATATCTACCATTTTCAATTAAACTGTTTTTGCTCAAGAAGCTGTCTTCTTTCTTTGTCTGATGCTGTAGCCAATCTTGCTGGAAAATGGGGTTTTGCTCTGCGGATCTTCAGTTGAAAGTTGGAACTCTTGGGGTGCATGGATGGAGGTAATTATGAATAGTTCTTTAGTTTTGACTTGTCCTAAAATCTGGAAAATGTGACTGACATGTCAATATAACAGGCCACATCTGATTCAGGTAGAACATGGAGAAAGTTTGGCCCAATATACATGGAAAATCGATCTCTCAGTGTCATTCAACCAGCTCCTTACCAGACTGCAAATGGAAATCTGCGTGTTTTACTTCGATCCTTCACAGGTATTGGTAGTATTTGTATGTCAGAATCCACTGATGGTGGTCACAACTGGAGCTATGCAAAACCTACAAATCTTCCTAATCCAAACTCAGGTAACATGGTTGAGCTACATGCATTACCTGTAACTGCAAGCATCTTTGTACTGTTAGGAATGCAACTAGGAATATTAAGGTATATAACTAGATAGGGAGGCAGTTGTGGAGTTCAGTTATAAATAGAGGGAGTTAGGCATTTGGTGGGTGAATTAGGGTTTGGGAGATATCTCTAGTAATTTCTTCTTTGTATTGCAATATATTAGTTTCGTATGGTTTCTGTATTTGGATACCTAGCACATACATGAACGTCAGTCTTGTGAGCATCTTCATTATGAAATTGAATTACTTCCCAGATTTAGCAATTTCTGATCTTATAAGCTTGTCATGCATTGTCACAAGCAGAGATGGCTGATCTTACTACAACTTAGATTCCAACATTTCATCTTTGACTATGTAATCTTATCAATAGGTATTGATGGAGTCAAACTGAGGGATGGTCGTTTATTACTGGTTTATAACACGGTATCGAGAGGTGTGCTTAAGGTTGGACTGTCTCTGGATGATGGTGACTCATGGCTAGATGTCATGACCTTGGAGGATGAACCAGGAAAGGAATTCTCATATCCAGCCGTCATTGAGGCTAGTGATGGCTCAATTCACATCACATACACATACAAGAGAGAGCAGATTAAGGTAGGAAGAGGTTGATATCTGATCTAAAAGATACATTTGTGACCAACAACATCAAGTTTTTGTTATTGCCTACTTTCCCATTTTCCATTGATCGCTCTATTAGATACCATAAAACTTCATGTTTTTTTTTCTTTAGTTCTGAAATTTCTTAACCTATGTTTCTATACTTGATTGCCGGAGATTAACTCCATCATCATTTTTTGGGCCAGCATGTTGTCTTCAAACTGAAAATGCATGGGAAACATTGACGATGATAACTAAGAAAGCAAAGCTCTGTATCTGTTTGAAAGCGATGGTGAAGCTGTGATATTGGAATAAAGTGCTGAGTTATGGTGCATCTTTTGTACATTTAGGTAAATATGATTGTTTTTACTGTGGTGTATCCATCAAGATGACTCGGATTGAGCTTATGGCAGAACTCTTGGATGTATTACTATAATTTTCTTTTTGGGTGAGAATGGATTGTAGTTGTAATGTTGTATCAGTTAAAGATGTGTTTGAGTGAAAGAATAAGTTAATATCATTCTTATAGAATCTATCTGTAAAATAATCCTTCGGGAATTTCCAAGATCGTTAAATGTTAGGAGTAGTTGCAAATATAGTAATTAGCAGATATAGCACAGTGCAAAAAAATTTTACAAATATAACAAAATTTAGATCAAACTCTGTGAGTATTAGTGATGAACCATATCATTGATAGAGTCTATCACTAATAAGAATCGATCAACAATAGTCTATTATTGAATGATGGATTTTGCTATATTTGTAGTTTTCTTTTTAAAATATTGCTATACACGTGATTATTATCCCTAAAGGTGCTACTGATTGCAATTAGGAGTGTTACAAAAAACTGAAAAATCAAAAACCAAACCAATCCAAATTGATTCATTGGTTTGGTTTGGTTTTTTAGTATAAAATTGGACATATTGGTTTTTATTTGGAGAAAACTAAAAAGTATTGGTTCAGATCGAATTTTGATTGAAAAAACCAATCAAAACCAAACCAAATAGATGGTATGTATACTCTTAAAAATAAACTCTAACAATATTAGGTATTTTTTAATGGTTTGATTATTATGGTGCATGTATATTTATTGTTTAGAAAAAAAAGATCCATTATTATGGAGTGTGTATGATATTTATTTAGAAAGTACTAAGAAAAAAAAAATTAGAATGTCCAATTTCAATCTATAAAATAGAAAATTGACCCAAATTTAATTTAAAAATAGCAAAAATGACAAATTAAAAAAAAAGAAATAAAAATTAAAATTTGGAAGAGAAAAAAATAAAATTTCAAAACCTAAAACCAAACCAAGTAAAAACTAATCCATTGGTTTTGTTCTTCATTAGACATCAGTTTAGATCTCTTCTTTATAAAATCAATTAGTTTAATTTGGTTCTTAGTTGACCTCAAAACCGACAAAATCAAACCAACAATCACTCTAATTGTAATTACCGATATCTAAACCCAAATTGGTTGGGCTCAAAACTCATACTTCTATAGGCCTTAGGTTGGATTCTGAGAGTAACTGCGCCACTTCAGGATGCACTAAGACAATGCAGAGGCCCAAAAGGTCGGCCTTAAAATTTCTTGTTTTTATTAGGGAAATTGAAATGGATGGCTACACTTACGTCACTTGTATATCAAATTAATCCCAAAACCTAAAACTATTTGCAAGCCAAATAAAAAGATTAAAACCCCTCTGCCCAAACTTAAAACTATTGTCAATTAAACGGAATGAACATGTTGGTTTTTGCAATTTCATTCATGAATATTATTGCAAAATTGCACATTAGGTTCCAAACAAAAATAAATTCAATTAGAATAATATTTTAAAAATTCAATAAATATAATTAGGCAACAAATTTTCTTGTGACGTTATCCTATCAAAGTGATTGGAGACGGAACAAAAAGTAATTGATACGAAAACCCTAGTGAATTGAAAATGAAGAATAATTTGAGTATGTAAAATCTTAATTCTTAAACACTAAAACTCCAAATTGATTCGATTTCAAACCTAGGATTGGGTCCAAGATTTGAACAATTCACAAGATAGGATGATCAATCTACTTGAGTGATCTTAGCATGCAACCCAATGCATGATTTGCAAAAATTCAAGAAGCTCTCTTGTCTAAACTTGAAAGAAGCATAAATGTCGAATTTGATTCATCATAACTTGTGGAAACGACCTAATGACAGGTTTTAGATAGTCTCCCAATTGAAACCTTAATGCCCAAAATGACAAAAATATCCCTATTTAATAGGTCATAGAAAAGATAAAATAGAAAAACACTAAAATTACATTAAAATTATTAAATAAAATATAAATAATAATTTGGTGTCATGGATGACTCATTTCAATGATAGACGT
This sequence comes from Lagenaria siceraria, assembly GCA_002890555.2. Classification (NCBI taxonomy): domain Eukaryota; kingdom Viridiplantae; phylum Streptophyta; class Magnoliopsida; order Cucurbitales; family Cucurbitaceae; genus Lagenaria; species Lagenaria siceraria. The sequence continues at coordinate 21,043,699 of CM016492.1, read as the reverse complement.
CTATCCATGATAGTTTTGTTATATCATGCTTAAGTGTTCTAAGTCTATCAATAATAGAAGATAATTTTTTTCTTTATATTGAATCTATCTAATTACATATTAATATTTTTTTTTAAGTTTTTGAAGAAATGACAATTAAAAGAACAAGAACAAGAACTGATGATATTAAGAATGTTTGGCCGAAAAGAGAACAAAAATATGATCCTACTTTTAATTTGAAAATATTGCAATACTAAGAATTTGTGTAGGATGTAATATAGTTAAGAGTTTGTAGGTACAAAGGCAATAAAAGTGAAAAGAAAGGTATGGAAAAAAGTGTTAAGAGGAAAAGGAATCAGATCCTAAAGACTTTTTTTTTTTTTTTTTTTTTTTTTTGGAGGAGAATATGAAGCCATAAAGAGTGTTGACAAAAGTGAAAACTTTGACTCGTACAATCTTTTCTGGACGGCAGCTTTTTGGGCGGCTGTTTTGCAGACGCATGTTTCCGTTTCAGCTTTCCCTCTTTGTTTGGTACAATTAAGCTTCCCATTCGCAGCTTTTGTAGGCTTTTTTTTTTTTTTTTTTTAAAAAAAAAAACTTTATTGTTCTCTGCCTTTTACATTACATAACCTGAGAATCAGAATCTCTTCAGATGGTTAGAAGAGAAAAAGGAGGCAACAAAACATGCCCACTGTCTCTCACCTTCAATTCCTTCTCCATACACCTACATTTCAGTTTTCACCACTAAAATTACCAATTACACCATCCAAATAATGAGATTTCCAATCTAGATTCTTCTGCTTGCTACATCAATTTTTATGTTTGACATTTATGTAGTGTTTGGCGCGTGGATTTCGCACGCATTTGTCATTATTGTGAGTCTCTCATGGACTTGACTTCCAGTCTCCTTCTACTAGTCTGGTCTCGCTTTTCGAGCCGACCTACTTGAAAGATCTTTACATTGGTGTGGTGTCGAACCTTACACACTCTTTAACTAAGCATACAAAAAGTAAGTTCATGACTCTCATTTGAAGATTAGATACTCTTTTCCTTCTCCTAACAATCGCTTGTGGTAATGTGTAATTCTAGTGATGTCAAGGTAGTTTACGGCACTCGAGACTACAGGGCGCTAGACCGATTCCACCTTAGATATTTGTTGATTGAAAAATACTTGGCTACACCCATCTCCATGTAGCCCACTTAAAAACATGCCATGTGGCAAAAAAAAATTGATTTTTCCAAAAAATTAAATTATTATTTTATCTCCATGTAATAAATGATGGGTTACATTGGAGATGGGTGTAGCATATTACTCTTTTCTCTTGATATATATATTCATCGACTTAATTGGTCAATTCAAAATTTGAGGTTCTAACTTTTTTTTTTTTTATGACATGTATTTTTTCATGTCGTATCCTAGTTTTTTTTTTTAGTTTGATATTGCCCATAAACTTTCTGACTTTAGAGACAACTCTCTCAACATATTGTGATGAATCTGAATCATCAAAGTCAATAAGTGGTTTGCTCTTATTCATTGTTGAGGATGAGGTTAGGAGTCCACACTTTCACAGCCCCATTTGCATTTATTAGTTCACTTGAATTGAAATTGCATTTGCACTCCATTTTTATTCCAAAACCATTTTCCTCTTTGAACTTTCCGCTTGATTTTATTAGTTTATATATTTTCAATTTTTCAATTTTACTCTTTATATTCTTAATAAATCTTAAATTAAGTGTTTTAAATTTAATTTTTATCAAAATTGATTAAATAGTAATAATAATAATTTTCGTGCAAGAAAAGATAATGTGTGGATATATTTTGATAGTTTATGAAGAAAATGCTAATAGAGACTAATTATTTTGATATATATATATATATATATATATATATTGAAAGAAAGTGAAAACAATTGAATATTGAAACATAAAAATAAATTTAATTATGTAGATTATATTCATTATTAGAAACTTCAAATTGGACTTAAACCATCAAATTAAAATAATGTTTCATGTGCAAATTTAACATGTATGAAAATTAAGTTTGTAGTTTCTTCCATTTGGATGAGTTATGTTTGATTTTTGTCAAGTAACAACTAAAATGAGTTAAATTTGACGAATGTTTCAATTTTTGTATTTATTAGATTTTATTTTGTATTTTTTAAAGTTACTAAGTTGCTAGCCTATAAATAACAACTTGTTTCTTCATTTATAGCATTCCACCTCAAATTGAAGAATTATCTCCTTTCTTTCTTTCTTTTGGTCTTGAGTTGAGTTGAGAGCAAGTGTCCAAGAGTTCTACCAGATCCGAGTAGTTCAAGGTTGCAGTTCTACCGGCGTTGTATCCTGCTGAGACGATTGCTGTAGTTTGCTTGCATCCAGTGCAGAGCGAATATTTTTCTTCAAGACAACGCTTATTAGAAGTGTGACTCGACTACGTTTTGAATTTCCAAAGGTTTTGAGGTTTTTTCAAGTTTTTAATTTTTTCAATTCATAAACTTTGTTATACCATCTTGCTAGTTGAATATTATACATTGAAAGTACTGTTTTAAGTTGAGGTGTAATCAATTTGCTAGTATAAATACATTCAGTTCACATCTATCATTTTCCTCAACATAAATAACAAAATAGAACTCAAAGGATAGGAACCAAAATCGTTCTTTTATAATAATAATAAAAAAAAATTATTCAATTCAATTTCAATGTTTTTATTCTTGTTGGATATAGAAGATTTCTTTGAAATGACCCTGCACGGTACAAAATGTTGGATATTTTAGATTTATCACTATAGAGTTGTCCACGGGGCGGGATAGGGTTGGAGATCGCTCTCCATTCTCACTTCCTATTTCATTTTCCATCCCTACAAAATTCTCTACGGGGATCAGGACGGAGATTCCCCACGGAGAATTTGCAGGGATTGAGTTCCCCGCGGGGGAATTTTTTAAAATATTACTATCTATTAGTAAAATATTAATATCTATTCGTGATAGACAGCTATAGACACTGATAACTAATTGTTTTAAATGGCATAACTACCAAAAAGATTTTCAAATATAGTAAAATGTTATTGGCTATTAGTGATAGACAGTGGTAGACGCTATCAATTTCTATCATTGGTCGATAATGATAAATTATAGTAATCTATAAGTGTTTATCACTAATAAACAATGACATTTTGCTATATTTATAAATAGTATCACTCAGTTTACTATATTTGAAAACAACCCTAAATATAATATAAATTTAGAGGTTAAGTTCAAACATACTCAATATCTTAACCATTAATTTATAAAATTTGAAATTTTAGATATAAATACTATATAATAATAATAATAATAATATAATATTAAATTATTATAATAATTAAATAAAATAGACTATTGGATGAAAAACGGGAAATCTTCGCCATGTTTGGGGTGGGTCTCCCATTGGGCAACGTCCTAGCCGTAAAAATGAATCTTTATATCACCTACGTCACACTAAATCAAAAAAGTCGGGTTAACTTGAATTTTGAAAAAATATTGGTCAAAATAAGCCCATTTAAAAGTATTTAAGAAAATAGGGCAATTTTTTTTGCTTTATTTTATTACCTTATCTTTTAAAAGATATTTTGAAAATTTTTAAATGCGCATTTGTAAGCATTTTATATATAAAATGTGGCTGTTTAATCAAACTTTTCTGTTTTTCTAATATATGAAAATGTTTAAAAATATGTTTATTTAATCAACATTGTGTTATAAAGTACTGAAACTTTTCTTCAAACATCCTAATAAATATAGAAGCTATACTAGTTTACACACAAATAAATATATATATTTAAAAAGGTTTAAATATAACGTTTGTTGATTTAGTTAGTCATAAATTAACATTAGATCGGAGAAGTTTTTGGTTATTGTACAATGGAGCAATTTTTTTTTCTTGTCATAGAGTATTCAAAAAGAAAAAAAAGAAAAAAAAATAATAAAAAAAGAAACATCATTTGAAATTGAATTCTCTTTGATCATTTCTTGAAAATACACCTACACAGAACTACTTTATTTGATCCTACCGTTCTTGCATATGCTACAAGGAAGGACTAAAATGTACTGGTTTTGAATACTAATATATAAATAAAGTTGAAATTAATATTAAAATTTATTTAAAAAAGTGCTATTATAAAATTAATATTAATAATTTTTCTTAAAATTTTTTACTTATTAACATTTTACTCAAAATGGTTAACAATTATAATTAAAATAATTCAAGTGCATAGCACGTGGTAATATACTAGTATATACATGTAACATGTATCAAATAAATTAGATGTTATTAAATGATAAACCAAAAAAGAAATAGTAAATATCTTTCAATTGTATATTTTTTGTTCCCACAAGTGCAACCAACAATTTTTTCTATTATTACTTCAAGATTTTTGTTTACTTTCATATTATCATTGGAACTTTGTATTCTTTCTGTTCAAATCGACACCAGTCTGCTCATTATTTTTATACGTATATACATACATACACACAATATATGTATTTGTAATTTCTATGTAATAAAAAAGACATGATTGAGGAGGTTACTCAGTCATCTATATCCAACAAATATAAAAACAAGTATGACAACTCTTTCTAGCTCATGCAAGAACTGTGAAGAAAATATATATATACATATATACATATATATACATGTAAAATATTCAAGAATAAAGCTTCACATATATTAAAAATTATTCAAACTTTATGATGTTTGCCTATGTATTGAACAATATTCAAATGTTAAGATATTTGTTTATGTATCATTTTCAACTTTATCTATATATCTATTCGTAATTTCTATGTAAGACAAGATGCAAGATTTAGTTAGGTTACTCACCCGTTTGTATCCGTAAGATACAGAAACATGATTATAACACTTTACTCCTTCCTTGTAGCACATGAAAAAACTAAGGAGAAAATATATATACATGTAACACGTATCAAATAAATTAGATGTTAGTAAATGATAAACAAACAAAAAAAAATAGTAAATATCTTTCAATTGTATATTTTTTGTCCTCAAGTGCAGCGAACAATTTTTTCTATTATCACCTCAAGATTCTTGTTTAATTCCATATCATCATTGGAACTTGTATTCTTCCTGTTCAAATCGGCACCAGTGTACTCATTGTTTTTGTTGAGAGTGTTAACTGATTTGTTAGAGCCTACGAAATCAAAGAAAATAAAGATAAACAAACAAAATGTAAAAAAAAAAATATATATTTTCAAATATAGCCACTTGTTATACATACATACATACAATATATGTATTTGTAATTTTTATGTAATAAAAAAGATATGATTGAGGAGGTTACTCACTCATTTATATCCAACCAATACAAAAACAAGGATGAGAACTTTTTCTCTGTAGCACATACAAGAACTGTGAAGAAAATATATATACATACATACATATATATACATACATGTAAAATATTCAAGAATAAAGCTTCACACATATTGAAAACTATTCAAATTTTATGATATTTGCCTATGTATTGAACAACATTCAAATGTTAAGATGTCTGTTTATGTATCATTTTCAACTTTATCTATATATATATATTTATTCGTAATTTCTATGTACGACAAGATGCAAGATTGAGTAGGTTACTCACCCATTTGTAACACATGCAAAAATTAAGGAGAAAATATATATACATGTAACATATATCAAATAAATTAGATGTTAGTAAATGATAAACCAAAAAATAAATAGTAAATATCTTTCAATTGTATATTTTTTGTCTTCAGTGCAGCGAACAATTTTTTCTATTATCACCTCCCGATTCTTGTTTACTTCCATATTATCATTGGAACTTTATTCTTCTTGTTCAAATCGACACCAATCTACTCATTGTTTTTGTTAAAAGTGTTGACAGATTTGTTAGAGCCTACAAAATCAAAGAAAACTAAAATAAACAAATAAAATTAAAAAAAAAAAAAGAAATATTTTCAGATATAGCCACTTGATATTCATATATACATACATACAATACATGTATTTGTAATTTTTATGTAATAAAAAAGACATGATTGAGGAGATTACTAACTCTATCTATATCTAACAAATACAAAAACAAGGATGAAAACTCTTTCCTTGTAGCACATGCAAGAACGGTAAAAAAAAAAAATATATATATATATATATATATATATACATGTAAAATATTCAAGAATAAAGCTTCACATATATTGAAAACTATTCAAAATTTGTGATGTTTGGCTATGTATTGAACAACATTCAAATGTAAGATGTCTGTTTATGTATATTTTCAACTTTATCTATATATCTATCCGTAATTTCTATGTAAGACAAAATACAAGATTGAGTAGGTTACTCACCCATTTGTATCCGTAAGATATAGAAACAGGATTATAACATTTTACTCCTTCCTTGTAGCACATGCAAAAACCATGAAGAAAATATATATACATGTAACATGTATCAAATAAATTAGATGTTAGTAAACGATAAACAAAAAAAAATAGTAAATATCTTTCAGTTATATATTTTTTGTCCCCACAAGTGCAGCGAACAATTTTTTCTATTATCACCTTAAGATTCTTGTTTACTTTCATATCATCATTGAAATTTGTATTCTTATTGTTCAAATCAGCACCAGTGTACTCATTGTTTTTGTTGAGAGTGTTAACTGATTTGTTAGAGCCTACAAAATCAAAGAAAACTAAGATAAACATATAAAATGTAAAAAAAATGAAGTATTTTCAAATATAGCCACTTGTTATACATATATGCATGCATACATACAATATATATATTTGTAATTTATATGTAATAAAAAGGACATGATTGAAAATGTTACACACTCATCTATATCCAACAAATACAAAAACAAGGATGAGAACTTTTTCCTTGTAGCACATGCAAGAACTGTGAAGAAAATATATATATACACATATAAAATATTAAAAAAATAAAACTTCACATATATTGAGCAGTACTCAAACTTTAAGTTGTTTGCCTATGTATTAAACAATTTTTAAATTTTCAAATGTTCGACTATGTATTGTTTTCAACTTTATCTATATATGTATTTGTGATTTTTATGTAAGACAAATGACATGATTGAGGTGGTTACTCACATATTTGTATCCGTAAGATACAGAAACATGGAATTAGAACACTTTGATTCAGAAAAAATATACTTACGTGTATGCTAGTAAATGATAAACCAAAAAACTGCTCGTACATTTTTTGTCCCCATAAGTGCAATGAACAATTTTTTTCTATCACCGCCTCAAGATTCTTGTTTACCTTCATATGATCATTGTCTTATTGAAATCGACACCAGTCTCTTCATTGTTCTTGTTGTGACAGTTCACTAATTTGTTAGAACCTGCAAAATCAAAGAAAACAAATATTAACAAACATGTAAAATAAATAAAGTTTTTCATATATAGCCACTTGTTGTACTAAAATGCTTCTAATTCTCATTTTCACTCATTCCCCTCTCGAAAAAAGATACAGAAAAAGGAACTGACATGAAAGATCCTTCTTTAAAACATACCATTGTTTATTCTCTTTCCTTAAGTCAATATAGTTGGCCTCTATATAAGAAAGTAGAAAAGTCGGTTGTCAAGAATATTGTTGAATATATGTGTATGTGTTGGTTTCTTTATTCTTGAATCTCTTTACATTTGTGTATTTTTTTTGGTAATAAAAACTTATTTGTAAGTATTATAGAAAATGAGGCTATCTAATCAAACTTTTCCATTTTTTAATATATGATATGATGTTTAGAAATATTTTTATTTGATCAAAAGTATATACAAAAAGTATTAAAACTTTTTCCAAACACTCTATTAAACTATGTATATACATACATATATACATATACATACACATATATATAGATATATGTTCATTCGAGAGGTATTTACTCTTTCAATAAAAAAAACTACTTTATTTGATATATGCCACATGTATATATATAAAATTCGAAGGTATACTAGCTTACTTTACACATACATACATACATATATATATATATATACTTGAAAAGATTTAAATAATTAATAAACTTGGTTGATTTAGTTGAAGTTATAAATTAACATTAGATTGTGGGAGTTTTTGGTTATTGTAAAAGGCAATTTTTTAATTAGCTTGTGGATAAAGTATAAAAAAAATAATAATTAAAAAAAACATCTTTTGAAATTGAATTCTCTTGGGCCATTTCTTGAAAACATAACTTGTTATATAAATCTTGACATTAAAGTCTTGATGAAATGATTCTAATACTTTACACTCAAGGGTCTTAGGTAAGCATGTCTGTCAAATGTATCTAAAAGTGCATGCCATTGATTTAACTTTATAGACCTTTTTTTTTTGTAAATTTATTTACCTTTTGAAACTTGTGTTGGAAGTATAATAGATTATTATGATCCATAAAACAACTTGTCCACGCTATTATTATTGTTGATTAATCAATGGTGAATAAAGTAGTTTCTTCAATTACTAGACCATATTTTTAATGAATAAATTTTATTAATTTTTCATTGAGATTATTTAAAAATAATATGATTACTTTTAACTTAATAATATTGTATTAAACAACCGTTTAGATATATTTTAATTTATCTTTACTGTCATTATTTTTAAAACCTAAAATCTCGTATGATTTAATATTTCTTTGATCTTATATGTCGTTTTAAGTGTTAGCAATCGTTAATAGAAAACTTAAATTATTCGATAGTACTTATCAATTGAATTTAAAAAAGGTTAGAGGTATATAAGTTAAAAGTGTATTATTATTATTATTTTAAATTAATAATGTCATCATCAATTTAAACAAGTGAAGTTGGATTGTAAAAGGAACCTTTTTGGTGCCTTTTCTTTTTTGTCATCTCAAAAGCAACACAACTTAGCTTTATTCTAAAACTATAGAAAGGTAGTGGTGGGGATTGGAGAGAAAAGTCCACATGCTTTGGATGCAATTAAGAAGCCACCAAAACTTTTTAGAGGGGATGCTTCTATATTTCCCCTCAAACTTTGCAAGTGCTTTTATTCCCATGTGTCATCTTGAGGTTTGACCTTGATAATCAAAATTACCATATTGCCCACTCATATAATTATTTATCAAAAGTTAAGTAGGGTTTGGCTTTTATTGGTGAAAAAGAGTAAAGGTTTAATTTGATTGTTGGGGTCCTCAATATATGTCACTATATTTCATCATAAATCTTGGAAGACAATCTTTAACTATCAACCTATCACCTTTGGAAAGCTATTGGTTGTAAATTTGAATGTTATTAGGTAAAAGTGGAGATAGAAACTAAAATGGAGTAGATTATTGTGTCTTTTCATCCTTCTTTTTTCCTTCTCTTTTTATCTTATTTTCTATTTTATAAAGATTAAAAAGTAGTTATAGTGGATATAATATAAATTTTTAAAGTTAAAAGATTTCATTTTTTTTAGTTCAAAATTATTTAAATAAGAGAATAGAATTAATTTCGGAATGATAATTAATGTCTTATCCACTATGTTGTGTTGTGATTAACATTAAAGTTTATTAATGGTTTATTTTATTTTTGAATTTAAATAATTAAATTTAGATAAATTCATATAACTTTTTTGTCAAATGAAAAAAAAAACAAGAACTTTGTATTAAAGGGTGAGAATAAGGAAAAGGAATGTTTATTTATTATTATTTTTTTTAGAATAAAAGTATAGTTGTTTTTATCTTAAGTCTAAAAATAATAAATTAAATAGACATCACTCATTGGTAAAGTTTAATACCTTTGTGTAGAGGAATTCAAACGGCAACGTTAATATGATTGTTTAAAATAAATAAAAGGGACTTTTTTTTTGTTTTGTTATTTTCTTATGTACAAATAGATTCTTCTTTCTAATTATTACAAATAATAATCATTTTTTTAAATTTGTAAATAGTACAAATAAAAAAAGGTTGTGAATAATTGTCATTTTAATAATTGAAAAGCAAGGCGGGCCCACAAAACAACGGCGAAAAAGAAAAGCAAGGACATATTTAAATTGAAAGGAAAAAGGAGAGGAGGAGTAGATAAGAGGCAAAAGCAACACAATTTTTTTAAAAAAAAAAAATTAATTAAAGAAACATGCCAAAAGGTATGATGACGGAAAAAAGACAATCCAAGGGAGGGGAGAGCGTGCACTACCAAAAGGGGACGTGATCATCATGTAATATGCCAACTCTTTCAACTTCCTCACCTTTTTCCTTTAAAAACAAACTCCGAATTTTTTCAAATATTAGGGAATATCATATTCTTTTTATTTACACTATAAATTTATCTTAATTTAAATACTATTTTATTATTTATATTTTTTATTTTACTTCATTTTGTTATTATATTTTTAACTTTTGTTCATTTTGGTTCTATATTTTCAAAATATTCATTTTGGTCTTTATACTTTTAACTTCGGTTCATTTTTTGTCCTTATACTTTTAAAAATGACCAATTTGGTCTCTTCATTTTATTTTTAAAGGATCAAAATGTTTATTTTTTTAAAGTTCAAGGATCAAAATGAACCAATGTTGAAAGTATAAGGACCAAAAAATCATTTTAAAAGCACAAGAACCAGAATGAACAAAAATTGAAAGTATAAGGACCAAAATGAATTAAAGCCAAAAATATAGGGATTAAAGTAGTATTTAAACCATTTATCTTAATAAATACTAGTGAGCCTCAAATTAATATTTTTGAGTCTTACTCTATTTTCGAAAACATGTTGATGTGACACATAATACAAAAATTGAGTATGAAAAATCTCATAGTATAGAAAATTTTCCCAACAAACCTATGAGAAAATTTCGAGTACTAGGGTTGTATGAAAAAAATTTCATACTATTTTCATTCATTGCTTGTCATAAAAATATCATTTAAGAATTATATGGGGTCCATGAAATTAATGAATAATAAACTAATAAGTTATTTGATAACATGTCAAATAATGAATGGAAGTAGTAAGTACTACGGTAGTACTAGAATTTTTTTTCCATTGTTAACGAGATACTTTTCTTGTTATTTATTTTTTCTTATGTTGAAAAATATATGCAGTGAACACACTACTAGGAGATTTAAGATTCTTAATTGGAGAAGGAAATGGGCCAATCTATATTTGTCTATGAACATATTGCAAAGAAGCATTTACTAGCTAGTGAATTCTACTCGAAAAAACATAAAATTAAAGTAGCTTTTGCTAGGCTTTGTGTTAGTTGTGATGTCTATGAACATATTACAAAGAAGAAGAAGAAAAAAAAAAACTAGGGGTGATAAAACCTTTTCATATCTATAGGGGTGTTGAGATCTTTTACTACGAATAGATCAAATTTAATAGTGACAAGCAACGAAGCAATGTTAGTGGTAATAGGAATTTGTGAGTTCACAAGAAAAAATACTTGAAGTACTTAAAAGGGTTCTTTATAAACGGTGTGTTTATTTAGATCTTTATCAAGAACACACTTGTTGGATAATTAGATTTAGTTAAAATTGCTTTTTCATTTAATTATGAATTTATCTACAATTTAAAACATACATAATACTTTTACATTTACTTTAAGGACAAAATAATTTATTGATCCAAACACTCTAGAGATGATTTTTGGCTTTTCAATTTAAAATTTGATTGGATAAAAATATTGAAGTATAAAAATCCTAAATGACTTTCATATATTCTGAATATTTATTTATTTATTTGGTTTTGAGTTTTCAATATAGATCATTTAAAGGATCTTTCATATTCACCAAAGCATGAAAGTTCAACTCTTTCTTAAAATAGATTATTATCCAAAGAGTACATGACCACATGAAAACTCACACTAAGTAGTTTTTTTTTTTTAATTGTATGTTCGTTTAAAATGTTTTGGAATGTAATTTTATTATCTATGCATCCTAAAAAAAGATTTATTATCTATGAGTTTTCAATATTAACTTTATGAGTTTTCAATATTAACTTTAAAAGGTATATGTATGCGAAGTAATATCTTTAATTCTAATTGTGATATTTTAAATTAAAATATATAATAAATTATTTATTTCTTCTTTTCTTTCTCTTTCTGAAGACGACAATGTTCATCAATCGATTCAAATGTCACATTAACAAAAGCGTATACGTATAAAGAAAAACTAACATCATCAACATTTTAAACATTTTAATTGACTATAATTTTTATCGGTCAATTCAAATGTCACACCAGTATAAGAAATAATAAAAGTGAACTCAATAATAAAAGTGAACTCAAGAACGAAAACTAACATCATTACCTATTAAACTCAATTTCTGAAAACTCTGAAATTATATGTTCACATTTTAAAAAAATTAAACCAACCTATTGTTGACCAAATACATAATTTAGACATAAACTTTCTCCATTCATTTTTGGATTAGATATTTTGGAAAAATGAATGGCTGGAGATTGAGATGGGATTGGGTCAAAGTCAAAGTGAAGAATTGGGTGGAGATTTTGTGTGGTGAGTCAGCTTGACCAAGTCAAATCGTGTGAGACATCTGCCAACTAGGAGAAACCGTATGGCAGCAAATTGAACCAAAACCAAAACCGTAACGTGATTAATAGACTTTTTTTTTTTTTTTTTTTTTTTTCTATTGGTCGGCTTGCAATTTGCAATGCAAATGCTTTTTAATTATTTGTCAAAGCCAATTAATGTAACAACACTTCCTTTTCATACCATTTTCTCTCCATTTATTTCCACTCTCTATAGATGTTTTGTTTCTCCACCCACGCCAACTACTCACCGACCTATTTAATTTTAACCTCCCATCTAAATACTTTCCTTGTCATATATACTTTTAATAATTATTACAAATTTTTCTAAATTAAATAGACGGACTAGATTATTCAAACCTCTAACATTTGGATATGTAATATATATATTAACTAATTGAATTATAATTATTATTTGAAATAACTTTAAACTAATTTTAACATTCACGATTTGATTAGTAAAGTTCAAAACTAGCTCTAACTTAGGTCAACTTTTATTATTTTTCTTCATCTAAAGTTTCTCACTAATAATGTTTATGGCAACCGTAACTCTTTTATGATGATTACATTTGCAAAGAAGATGGGTCTCTCCCTAATTTAGAAGAAAACAAGTTCATTAATTTGTTGAAAATGTGACCAAATTCAAACATTTGGCTAGATAAAAAAAAATTATTAGTCTATAATTGAGAGTTATAGTATAAGACCTTTAGAGTGAAATCAAAATCAAAGCCATGCAAAGTTATGATCAGACAATATCGGATTATTGTAGAGATATGTAAAAGGTTGTTATTTTTAACGTAATTGAATAAGGTTTCAAAGAAAAAACAATGTCAGAGTAAATTTTGGTGAGAATTTGTGAATTTTGACAAAATTATTTCATAGTTAATTTCTACCTTTAACTAATTTTACACATAAAAGTGACAAGCTTATTTGTAGAAACTGAGTTCTTCCCAATAAAAAGCTCTGTTCAATTTTTAGTTTAAAAAAAAATTATAATTTTCTGGTTTCTTTCCACAATCCGTCCGGACTAATTGTTTCAATTGTCCTCCAACCTCCTTTTGAAGGTGTTTAGAGTGAAAAGTGAAATAGTAAAGAATAAGGAGTTATAAAGCTTAGGGGTTGTAAACTACTGGACCCACAGTATAAGAAGTTGATAAAATATAAAGTTGATATTTTTTAGTAGTGAGATCCACCAATACTGAGACTTTTTAACTTTTTGGCCAAACACACTTTTTATAATCAATACGATGAATGGTAGGTGACGTCATAATTGAAGAAAAAGAATAAATATGATATATTCTAAACTAGTGAACCAAACAAGAAATTTGGCTGCATTTATTTTCTGGATAATAAATTATTTATATACTAACATTTTAAATTAGTGTTTCTTTTTATGTTAAGAACCATGTGAATCATAACATTGGCGCAACTTGTTACCACCAGTAATGCAACACGTTAGTTTGGCATTTATTATTAATTACTTGCTACAATTAATATTAAATAATTAGAAAAATTATTACTTTAGAGTTAGAATAAATATTAATAGTTACTAAATCGAAAATAAGTCTAACTTAACCTACCTAAAATTTGTATTATTGACTTTGAAATTAAAAGTTTGATTTTTACACTCCACATGTTAATTAGAAAGAATATTATGTTATCAAGTCAATTTTAATAGCTATTAATTCTTTTTTATTTTTTTTTTATACAAAGCTATTAATTCTTTTAATTCTAAAATGTAGTAGCTATTTACCAAAATTTGATTCATATTAACTTTTTAATATGCTTTTAGCATCCATGCTTAAAAATGCTTTGATTCATTTCTCTTACATTCTACTTTTAATAATTTTGACTTTAAGACATTCTATAGTCAAATTTTCAAATTCTTGAAATGAAAATACATTTTTTTAATGATAAAAGGCAAATAACTTAAATCATTATATTAGCATTAATACATTTTTTTTTTCTTACCGTTACCACTTTTCAATTCTTCTTTTTTAAAAGATTGAACAAAATACACTGTAAAGTAAAATGTAATGAATAAAGATATGAAGGAATCCTTATCCAAATTGAAATCAAATGACAAATTAGGTTGGACAAAAAATAGGGAGGGGACAAAGGAAAATTTGGACGAATTCATCCATTAGACCAAACTTTAATATTTATTCACGAAATCCTTCCTATCAAATAGCCACTTGGCTCCTTTGCAGAAAAAGAAAAAGAAAAAGAAAAAAAAAAAAACTAACTCTATTAAACATTTGTTTTAAAATTGAAGGATTTGAAGGCTTAAAAAGACCAAATTAATATAAACTTCAAACTTTAATGGGTAATATAACCTATTTTAAACTAATCTATATAATTCAATACAATTGAGTTTATCGAAATGTTAAAAAAAAATTAAAATTAAACATGTCACTTATAACAAATGTGCTATACAGGGTAATTAAATAGTTTTGTTTTGTTCTTTTTTTAGTTCAATGAAAAGTAAGAATGAGATTTAAATCTCTATAATCTCTTGGTTAAAAAAAAAAAAAAAACTTGTAAGATCTTTATTTTTCTTTTTATTTTTAAAGGGTTACATCTTTTTAAGATTACAAATTTAGTTTCAATTGCAAGTCATTTATTAAACTAGAAAAAGTAAAGAAAAGATGAGTTAGTTGTATATATATATAAATCACCTAAATTAATAGAAAAGAACAAATGCAAAAAGTCTAGAAAAGTCCATCAATCTGGGATGGAGGGTTTCGAACCAAAAACTCCATGATTGCTAACACATTTTGAAGTCAGTTGAGCTATGCTCATTTTAACAACTCTATTACTTCTAAGTTCTATTTGTGAAGTCAATGACTATCACTATAACAACCGTAATGAACCAAAAATAATAGTAATGAATAAAGCAGTAATTGGCATGTTATAACATCCTTTGACGTTTAATGTTCAAACCTTATAATCTCACATGTTTTTCTAGAAAGAAAAAAAATTCTAATAAAGAAAAGTATTCATGATAGGCTTCTTTTAGTATTAAAACTATCACTGGTATATTTTTTTTTAAAGATTTAAATATAAATTTAAAATTTTATTTTTCAAATTTATAAAACCATCAATCATATATAATTTTGTATATTTGCAAAATCTAAAAAAAAAAAAAGAAAAAAAAAGCTACCCATTACCATTGTTAAGCAAGAAAAAGAACAAGTGTAAGCGGTTAATAATAATTTAAAGGTTAAAATATCATTTTAATCTATGTATTTTGGAGTTTATTCAATTTTAGCCTATATATTTTTAAATTACAATTTCAGTCTCGATATTTTTAATAAAATCTTAACTTTCAAAAATCTATAGTAAAAATGTTAATAAATAATAAAAAAAATTAAAAATCAATAACAAATGAGTAAAAGTGACTAAATTTATTTTAAAATGCTAGGACTGACATTAGAAATTTATAAGTATAATAGAAGAAAATGATATTTTAATCTAATTTAAATTAGGGAATACGACAAAAGAGGGAAGAATATGATTGAATACTTTTATTGTGGAGGGTAAATCTGTCATTTGAAGGGGTGAAAAGACAGAGAGAGAGAGAGAGAGAGAGAGAGAGAGAGAGAGAGAGAGGTGAGAAAAGTGAGGGAAGGAGGTTCATGTGAGAGGAGCGAGGAAGGGGATCTAATCATCTAAATGTCACCTTTTTGGGAGGTGGAATTCTAACTTATTAAAATTACTTTAATTAATTATAAAAAGTTAAAATTGGTAGAAACAGACAGACAATAAGTGAGAGATAAGATGGGAAATGAAAGGGAAATGGAACAGATTTAAAATAAAAACAAACAAAACACACAAGTATATTTCTTCAATTACATTACATTATATATTTATATTATACAACAACAAGAAAGCCTCAATTTTTTTATTTATATCTTTTCCTTTCTCATTCATTTCTATTTCTATTCTGAAAGTGAGCATTTGTCTTACTTCTCACCACCTTCCAAACCTTCACCATTTTCTATCATCTCCTCTTCTTTCTTCTGCATATATATATTTTTTAATTTTCTTTTTTGATGCTACAGAGCTGTCAAGGTTCTGTTTTTTCAATTGGGGTTTTCAATGGTGGATTGGAGAAAGAGAATACTAGATTTCTACTCGGAAATTGATTTGCTTTTTTAATTGGTTGAAATTTGGAGAAGGAGAATTTTTTGGATATAGATTCTGGAAATGAGAGCTGGACTTGGTACGATCCTGCAAACTCTGACATCGGAGGCGGCAGCTATTTTGAACCAGGCAATTGCCGAGGCGGGTCGCCGTAACCATGGCCAGACCACGCCGGTCCATGTGGCTGCAACTTTGTTGGCTTCACCAACTGGGTTCCTTCGTCAGGCCTGCATCAAGTCCCATCCCAATTCATCGCACCCACTTCAGTGCAGAGCTCTTGAGCTCTGTTTCAGCGTCGCTCTCGAGCGCCTACCGACGGCCCAAAACGTGTCCGCCGGCTCAGAACCACCGATCTCCAATGCGTTAATGGCAGCCCTTAAACGTGCACAAGCTCACCAACGCCGCGGCTCGTCTGAATTGCAGCAACAACCTATGTTAGCGGTGAAGGTTGAGTTCGAGCAGCTAGTTATATCAATTCTCGATGATCCAAGCGTCAGTAGAATTATGCGGGAAGCGAGCTTTTCGAGCCCTGCTGTTAAGGCTACGATTGAACGGTCTTTGAATTCGTCAGCATCTGTGGTGAATTCATCCCCTATTGGATTAGGTTGCCACTCTTCCCCGTCGCCTAATCGGAATCTTTATTTGAATCCACGGTTGCAACAGGGAAGCGTTACCCAATTGGGACAGCCGAGAGGGGAGGAAGTGAAACGAATCGTGGATATTTTGCTCAGGCCGACGAAGAGAAATCCAATCGTAGTTGGGGATTCGGAAACAGATGCAATGTTAGAGGAATTTTTTAAGCGAATTAACAAGAAAGAACTGACTGAAGGGCCGCTTGAGAATGCTGAGATTATCCATTTGGAGAAGGAACTTGAATCAAATGGAGCACAAATACCCACAAAACTTGAAGAATTGGAAGATTTGGTAGCGACCCGAATAGCCAAATCTAGTTCTAGGAGTATAATTATTGATTTGGGGAATCTACAATGGTTGATTGAGCAGCCGGCGAGTTCTGTAGCCCCAGGTTCCGGCGTGGTGCTGCAGCCAGTTGTATCCGAGGCCGGCCGTGCTGCTGTTCAGAAGATTGGAAAGCTCTTGATAAGGTTCAGAGAGGAAACTTCCGGGCGGCTGTGGTTAATCGGAACCGCTACTTGTGAAACCTTCTTGAGATGCCAAATCTACCATCCTTCAATCGAAAGTGATTGGGATTTACATGTTGTCCCTGTTGTGGCTAAAGCCCCTCGCTCTCGCTTATATCCAAGGTACTTTTGGATTCTTATCCTTTTTATTTCATCCAGCTCCAGCTTATGGATTGTTAAGCACAGAGTATTTGCTTGAGCTTTAAGAACTTTTGGATCATTGCAGAAATCAAGTATAAGCTGGAAAATTTAGACTTAGACTTATAGATTACTTCTTTCCGTTTCTGTGATAATTTTACCATTGTCTGGAAAGTATTGTATGATTTCGTTCAATTATTTAGCAAATTTGTTCGTTCATGATTGATTTCTTTTTTTCTTTTGTTCTTGACGGTTGGGTATTGAGTGTCTTTTTTGATCTTGTTCATTTAGGTTTGGAACAAAGGAGATTCTTGGCGGTTCAATCGAATCCTTGTCCCCATTGAAGTTCTTTACTACTCCTCCCATTAGCCAACTGAGACATGAATCTGAGACTCTAAATAATGGTCCGAGAATAACTTGCTGCCAACAGTGTATGCAGAAGTATGAACAAGAACTACAAAAATTCATGAACGAGGAGTCTGAGAAATCTTCTTCAGGAGTCAAAACAGACAGCAATCACCCTCCACTGCCACACTGGCTGCAAAAGGCTAAAGATCATGGTTCTAATGCTGAATCGGTTGATCCGAAACAGGTAACTTTATCGTTTCCTCAGGGGTGATAAATCTCAAATGAAAACAAGTCAAGTTAAATTATGTTTGTGCTTTGTTGCAGAGTAAAGACAAAGAATTGATGGTAAAGCAGAGGACTCAAGAGCTACAAAAGAAATGGAATACTACATGCTTGCATCTTCATCCCAATTTTCATCAATTGAGAATTTTCAGTTCTACAGGAAACATGCCAGCAGGGAACTCGATGACAGATTTATATAATCAAAACTTGCTCAAGTGTCAGCCTTGTCAGCCTAGGTTAGAACTGAATAAAAGCCTTGGGAGAACTCTTCAGCTGAATATGAATCCACAACCCAACCAACCATCTGACTACAGCTCAATAAGAACAGACTTGATTCTTGGGCAAGGGAAGTTTAGTGGTAACATCCCTGAACAAACTCGTAAAGACTGCACCAAAGAATTTTTGGGCCAAAATCATAAATATTCCAGGCCAGAGATGAAGTCTCTGGATCTTCAGAGTGCCAAACTTCTAGGTATAACAGATGTTGATTCATACAAGAAGATCCTTAAAGTTCTTATGGAAAAGGTTTGGTGGCAGCGAGATGCAGCTTCTGCTGTGGCGAACACAATAACTCAACGCAAATTGGGCAACAGGAAACGTCAAGGTGCTGGATCAAAAGGAGACATTTGGCTATTATTTGCGGGGCCTGACAAAGTTGGCAAGAAGAAGATGGCATCAGCTATTTCAGAGCTGGTATCTGGGTCCATCCTGGTTTCAATTTGTCTTGGTACACAACATAATGGTAGAGGATTGGACAATAATTTTCGCGGTAGAACCCCGTTAGATCAAATTTCTGAGGCTGTTAGGAAGAATCCATTTTCAGTGATAGTTCTTGAGGACATTGATGAAGCAGACGTTCTATTTCGTGGGAGTGTAAAACGGGCAATCGAAAGTGGTCGGCTCATTGATTCCCATGGTCGAGAAATCAGCCTTGGTAATGTTATTTTCATCCTCACAACTGTTTGGTTACCCGACGATCTAAAGTACTTGTCAGATCAAAATTCTCTTAGTGAAAAGGAGCTTGCAAATTTAGCTGGTGAAAGTTGGCAATTGAGGTTATCTCTCTCTGAAAAGCTATTAAAACGTCGAGGGAATTGGCTTTGCAATGAAGAAAGGTTCAGAAAAACCAGGAAAGATACAAATCCTGGTCTGTTTTTCGATTTGAATGAGGCTGCCAATGCAGACGACGATACTGCAGATGGATCACACAACTCAAGCGACCTCACAATTGATCATGAAGATGAATATGGACTAAGCAAGATGGAATCAGCAACACCTTCTCCAGCATTAAGCGAACTTCAAGATATCGTCGACGATGCCATTATCTTCAAGCCAGTCAACTTCAATCATATAACCCGAGACATTAAAACGTCTATCAACGAAAAATTCTCCACCATTATTGGGGAGGGAGTCTCAATCGAGTTACAAGACCAGGCTCTTCAAAAAATCTTAGCTGGGGTATGGTTTGGCAACACTGGTTTAGAAGAATGGGCAGAGAAAGCACTAGTTCCAAGCTTCAACCATCTCAAGTCTTGCTTTCCAAAACCAGCAGGTAGCTCACGAGACAAGCCTGTAGTCGTTACTCTCGAACTAGACCGTGAATCAGGCAATCGAAGCCGAGGAGATTGGCTGCCTAGTAACATAAAAGTAGTGACAGCAGTAGATGGATTATAAGAATAGAGTGGAGGTAACATAGAATGTTGTATATATGCATATATAGTTTGCGCCTAAGGCTGGGGGAGGGGAGGTGTTTTAATTTTAACAGCATCTAGATAGTGGGTAAGGATGAAATTGGTTTTTTTAGCATTGTTGATAAAGAGAAACCAATATGTTGGGTTGATAGAAAAGCTTTGACAGAAAGAAACAATGTCTTGTAATTTCTTCTCCTTGGGAATTATTTAATTCAATTGTCTTCACCTCCATATTTATATTAGATAAATAAACATATACTTTCCCCAAGAAAGAAGCAAGCAATAATAATGAATAGCAATAGCAGGGTCATTGGAGAGACTTAAAAGAGGATTGTTTATTTGGACGAGTAATGATATGGGTCAAACATGGTAATGACAAAGATGAGCGCGTAAGCTTGTTTGTCCATTTTTGGGGGAAGACTTTGTTAAGTGGACTTTCAGTTAATGGGGTAGTCATGTCACTGACTCTAAGGCAGGTTCAAAGGGCAAAAAACAAATATAAATGAAGGTGAAGGTTGCGTAGCAGTTTCTGAAAGCCGCCATTTGTGGGAGGTGGCCGGTGGGGTGGAGGAAAAGAAAGCGACAAAAACCAGCCGCCGGTTTGTGTTTCTTCAGTTTTCATTCATATCCATTCAAAAAATGAAAAAAACTATGCAATTTGGCGTTGCCCACAAAAATCTTTTGTACAGATTTTCCCCACGTCATGTTATATGTCTCTTGGAATCCACATGTTTGAGTTGAGTTCCCTATTAGCCATGTAACCCTTCAGATATGAATTGAATTTTTGTTTGTTTCATTTTGAATGGCTGTATTCCTGTCCTCAATTTTATACCTAATGTTTGTTTTTAGAATCTTCCTAACTTATAATTAAGGGAATTTGTAAGGAGCTAAAATGTTTGTCCTATATGCAAATAAGTTATCGACTTTTTGAGTTTTGCATTATTAAGTTCGTTTGTTTCGTAGGAATTCAAAATTCTCATAAAGTGGACATCTGAATTATCTTGTTTAACTTTCGGTTATGTAAGATGTTCGAGCATCTAGAGATTTCTAAACATCCTCTTTTACGAAGGGCATCTCGAAAGTTTTGATGCTCTCTTAAAACGTGGGTTTTTTGGATTTCCAAGTTGAGGGCATCATCTTTTTTACTTTTTTAACCTTTTTTTTTTCACCTATATAAAAATTACTCTTCTTTGTTTTTATTTTATAATTAAAAATAAATACCGTCAACTATGTATTTCACTTTTTTTTTTTTTGTTTTTTTAGAGATATTTAAATTAATATTTATTATATAAAAAAATCTTAAACTAATATATATTATTCATTTTAGGAAAATAACAAATAAAATAATAAAACTATATTAATTTTTTTAAAAATCAAATTAATAGAATAAAATATGTTATATAAGTTCAAATTATATTAAATTAATTATAAATTAATGAATAGTCGTAAGGACACTCTTGAAATATTATGTAAATTTAAGACATTCATCGGTAAAAATTCTATGCAAGAAACACATTATCCAAATATTTCCAAATATATTAAAAAAAATATTCCTACAAAACAAACATGGCTATATTAGGATGTCAGACATCTAAATATTCTGGTTATCAACATTCTCAAAAAAAAAAAAAAAAAAAAACAGCCCCCTTAGATTTCCAGATATATAATCAATTGTATATCAAATCAAGTATATCATTTGTATATTAACATTCTAATCATGTATATTAAGTATATCTGCAACACTCGAAACTAAGTATATTTATTCTTTATATAGGTAATAATTTATAATATCAGTAATATAGAAGACAAATATTTAAGTTATCAAAAACAAACATTGAATCTAACATAACACAATAGTAAAATAAAGAGAAATAATATACCACGTATATCAATATTGGTATAAACAATATTTAGTATATCTAATAAAATGCAAAATATACTAATAATTTAAATATTTATCTTTGGATTTTATTAATTATAAATTGTGTCTAACTCTTTGAATTTGATTATATATTAATATTTTGTTATCATGTTGAAGAATATATTAAAAAAAGAGAGAGAATTTCAAAAAACAATTTTAGAAGGAAATTGAAGTTTCACAAAATATTCTGTTTCAAAAGCATTCCGCAAATAAGGTGGGGATACAATTTGAAGATATCAAGATCATAATTACAAATTCCTAGACAATGTTGGTAGATAAAGAATCAATTAGGAACTATTCTAATTTGTTTAGGCTTATAAATAATTCTTTTAACATAGGATTTCCCAGTTAGCTAAGGATTTTTCTTTACTAATTAAGATAATTTCTTTTTAAAAAAAAGATACAAAGAATATCGTCTCTACATAAACAAGAAAGCCTCTGGGATTTTATTTCCCATTAGAGATTAGTTTTTTTTTTTTTTTTTTTTTTTTTTTTTTTTTTGTTAATGGTGGGAATTAAATGCATATTATTTATTATTTTCTGTGATTAATTAAATAGTTGTTTTTAAATATAAAAAGTAAGTCAAACTATTTATAAATTAGAAAAATTTTATAGACCGTACAATTTTTCAATATTTGTAAATAGTTTGAAATTTTTTCTGTTTATAATAATTTCTCATAATTTAAATTATTGATTTATTGTTAATTTTGCATATTGTCAATTAGAATTTTATTGTTCGGATTTCTTTTTGTTATGTTATTGAAGTATATAAACTAGTCTAAATAAGTCCAACGTTTTATATTAATTGCCTAGAATTGATCTGTCTCTCTTAATTTTATATCGTTGACCATTCAAATTCTATGGTTTAGGTTTATTTATTGATAATGGAACTATGAAAGTAATTAATTGGCGTTTCTTAATTAACAAATTCCTAGGGAAGGATAGGTTGTTAGAATATCCAACAATAATATCCCACAATCATAACTAAAAGGAACAAAGAAACTAACCTTTGAATAATGATCAATCACTTATCTTTTTATTTTTGTTTCAATAAATTTAAAACCATAATATTTTTAAAGTTTTAATAAATAGATCAAACCAATATATTAATGCCCTATGAAATCGGATATATCATTGTTTGGGTTCTGGTGTTCATTAGGGGTAATTTGAACTTTTGCTGGGTTGGGCCTCTAGATTTTGTTATTTTTACTAAATTGAATAATCGTTTCTTTCAAATCTATTAATAATATTTATGCTAATTTGGCAAGCTCTCATATATGTACACACACATATATAAATAAAAAACGTAATTAACTTCTCAGGCCCAACACCTTTGTCGAAGCCATTCCCTTAAGGGCTTTTGTGTGGGCCTAGATGGTGTGAATGTCTTGTTCTATCAAAAGCACTGGATTGTAGTTGGGTTATGAGACTTCAGATATTTGCTTGCAGATTCTGAATGGGCATTCAATTCGGGATCTTAATCAAACCCACATAGTATTGATTCCTAAGTGTCAAGAGTCGCGGGAGATGGCTGACTTTCGGCCTATTAGCCTACGTAATGTGATCTATAAAATCATTGCTAAAGTGATTGCAAATAGGTTGAAAAGGGTTCTAGATATGGTAATATCAGGAGAGCAGTCTACTTTTGTTTATGGATGTCTTATATATGGTAATACCATTATTTGTTTTGAATGTATTCATGTTATATCTAGTCAGACTAGGTGTAAGGTGGGAAACATGACAATGAAGTTGGACATGAGCAAGGCTTATGATCGAGGAGAGTAGTTCTATTTGAGACATGTCATGCTCATGGTGGGCTTTTGTCAGCTGTGGGTGGAGTTCGTTATGAGTTGTGTGGAGATGCTTCAGCTTTCTGTCTTGCTCAATGGTTTCCCATCCGAGAGTTTCAAGACAGAGCGAGGTCTTCTCCTTATCTCTTTATTATTCGTGCACAAAGTTTGTCTGTTCTTTTGCATAATGAGTTGAATCAGATTAATTTTCGGGGCTTCAAGTTACTAAGTATTTCCCTATTATTTTGCATTTATTTTATGTTGATGATAGTTTTCTTTTCTTTGGAGCTTTGAGATTGGATTGTTTAACGATAAAATGTGTACTTGCGATTCATGCTTCAACTTTTGAGCCTATATAGGATTTCATTTGTTCGATGTTAGGGTCACTCTTATGTCGTCTTAGGGACATTACTTTGGAATTCTGTCACATAGGTGTGCAATAAGTGTGCTTTGTTCCACGAGATTCTGGATAGAGTGTGGAAGGCTCTGCAGGATTGGAAGAAGAAGATTTTTGTTGGAAGATTCTTAGTGACATCATTTCAACATAGGTAAATTTGGCAAACAAGGGGATTGTACTGGATGTGGGATGCTTGTTGTGTCATTGCAAGGAGGAGACATGAATCCATCTTCTCTAGAAATGTGAGATGACTAAGGTCGTGTGCCCATATTTTTTACCATCTAATGTTGTGTCTCTTTTGTGTGGCAAGAATAGGTGGGTGGTGCTGGATTACTTTGGTTGGGTGAGGGAACATGACATGCCAAATGATTTGGTGGTCTTTTTCTTGGTGATGCTGCATATTTGGGAGTTTTGCAACCGTGTGGTGTTTTTTGGGATGGTGGATTAGTGGGGGCTTTGCTTGAGTCTATCCATGGGTTCCTCTTAGATTATGAGCGACTAAATTTGACTACAGCAAGGACATTGGGTGGGCGGTGTGTTGATATGGCGGCAAGGCGTGCAGACTATTGATGATGGGTTAGTCCGCCCGACCTCCAAAGTGGTGGTTGGCATTTGTCCTGTGACGCTGCTTGGTGTCACAATCGTACTTGAAGTAAGTAGATTGTGACCTCACTAGCGAGTGGGGCAGGTAGTGCAAGTGGCGACACGGGAGTGTCGACACATCTGGCAATGACAGAGGGCCAAGAGAAGTGTCATGATGCGACCGAGGAGGACGGTGCATCATCTAACACACCAAGATAAGTGGGCAACCATGTCAGGTTGAGCATTAAGCAAGAAGACAAGCATTAGTGTCATTGGCAGTGTCAGTGACAAGCTCAATGGGGGCCAGATGGGGCCCCGGGCCGTTTCCTCAAAAGAATGAGTTCCGTCGCGAGTTTGGACGAGCGGCTCTAGAGTTAGACCCATATCGATGGAATATGGAAGCACGTCGAATTTCATGTCAATCGGAGTTCAGACGGGTGCTCTACAAAACTTGTGACGAGGTAGCACTATCAACGGGCAAGGGTGCCAAGGTGAAAAATGCTCAAAATGTACTATAAGGGGAGGCATGGTGTCAGCTCTCCACCACCCCTGGGCCTGATGGCTTAAGCGAGCTACCCTATGGCACAAACATGTGTCATGGCGTGGGCGAGCGTTGTGAGACAAGAGTCTCGGGCGTCTTTCATTGAGAATGGGATCTCGTGGACAATGTCGGACGGCACGGGTGTGCCGACATTGCGCCTTCTCCCATGGTTGGAGGTTCGATATAGCACCCGCTATGCCGTTTTATCTCGGCAAACGATTTAGCATGGACATGGGAGGGTTCATGCCTCGATAGTCAGGATGGATGGATGTCCGGGTGGTCCCGATGTTGGAAAGATGCCCATGGGTTAGTTGTGACGATTCTCGACAAGTAGACCCGAGTAAGAGAAAGGAAGCTAACAACCTTAACCTCATGTAGAGGCAAGGTCGAGCTGCAAGACTTGGCCTAGACTAAAGGCAAGTCAGATGGAGTTGCTTGATGAGGGGAAAATACACATATAGGCGACGTGTATGGCCGAATGAACTTCAGTTCCGCATGAGTTCAATTCGGTTGAGGACGAGAGAACCTCGCCTAAGGTCCGACGAAACTTCAAAAAGAATGGAAAAAATAATATTGGGGCTTGAGTTCCCCTTAAGGCTGACCATGTACGAGTGAATGTCATGGTGCCGCACAGTTGGAGAAGCCCGACCGTGACACTTGGGATGCTGCTATGTGCAAGTATAGTGTTGATGGGTGCTTTGGGATCATAGAGGCACACTTATAGCGGCTGGTGGAAGGTTTGTGCAGGGGTCTTTTGATGTATTGGTTTATAAAGGTACGTGTGTTAGGGCGATTGTTGCTTTGAGTCAATTGCCATCGGTGGTGGAGTCAAATAATTTATTAGTTGTGCGGTTGTTAAATGGAGAGGATGAAATTTTAACTCTAGTGAAGTTAGTAGCAAAAAATATTTTGGCTTTGGGGGCCTAACAGAAAGTTCAGTTTTGACATATTTAACGATCTCAAAATGTGGTTGCTGATGGTTTAGTCTGTTGAATGGATGGATCTCAATCTCATGTTTGGCACGATGATTTTTCTAGTTGGCTATGTCTTTTAACGGGAGACAAATTTAGCATCATCATCATTATAATTGTTGGGTATTTGTGTTTCGCTTCTTTAAAAAAAAAAAAAGAAAAAAACCTTAATTAACTATGATTGAATTAAGAGCAAGCTTGAAAAAAAAGGAAAATTTGTACGGATAACCTAAAAATTGGGCCGAAAATGCCAAATGACCCGGATTTTCAAAAAAATGGCAAATGACCTTTTGATGACGTCAAGATAGGATGAAATTACCGAAATAAACTCGCGCACACGGAAAATCTCATCCTGCTCTCGCTCTTGCTCTCACTCTCACTTCTTTTTCTCGCTCACTGGATATATATACTGTGATGTAAATGAAATTTATTAAGATTTATATATCGTAGTATTTTTCATATATTGATTTATACTGTAATTTACGCTAAGTATTGAGTCAATCTCTAATTTATAAACTGTAGTATATTTCATATATTGGTTAAAATATTTTCAAATACTTAACAAAATGTTCTAAGGTATATTCAAAATAACCATGAATAAGTTGATACATGAAAACCAACGTATATAGAAAATAAATTTTCATTACATGCATTTTCTCTCTCCAAATTGAAAAATGTAAAAAAATTGTAATAAATAAATTTTCTCTCTCCAATTGAATAATAAAAAAAATATTAAATGTATTCTTTCTCCATAATAAATATATTTCTCACACTATAATTAAGGTAGATTCGTAAATAGAAAAATATATATAAAAATTAAATATAAATAAATTAAAAAAAATGGTACAAGTATAAAAAATAACATTAAAAGTCTTTTTTGAAAAAATTTAAATTTAAAGGCATTTTTTAAATATGTGGCCTAAAAGATAATTATTATCCATTTTGACATGGAGTCAAAGTCTAAAGAAAACTACAAATCCAACAACGAAAATTAATAAAAGGGAAAGGGAAAAAAATGGATAGGGGGACGAGGCAATCTGCGAAACGCCTTATCCACCGAGCGTCACAAAACGTTAGCCTTTCAGAAACTGAAACCGAGGTGGGAGTAAATAATGTTGATAACACTCAGAGAAGCTGCTGCAGCTTCTTCTTCGCCCCTTTGCTTCACCCTCTCCACTCAATCTCTTACCAATTCTAAGCGCATTCCAAGACCTAGAATTTCACTCACCCGAGCTTCCTTCTCTGTTCCAGGCAAGCCTATCGCCACCAAATCCTGGAACCTTGGCCTCGTTTCCAACAGGTTCGCCTCCTGCATTTATGCTATCTTTCTACTCATTGGCCTTCAATTCCTTCAACTAGTCTTTTAGGTTTTCCTTTTGGGCTTTTTCTCTATATGGGTCCTTCTTGATGTAGGTCTTGTGGGAGATTCTTTGTTTTTCTGTACTTTTTGCTTCACCAGAGCATATGGTGCAGTTATTTGCCTGCAGCGTTACATAGTTCCGTGCCTTCTAAAATTTCCATGATTCTCTGTCACTGGAAAAGGAGACCCCCCTCCTGAAGAATTGGGGAGAACTGTTAGCCAATTATTCTTGAGCAAGGGTCTGCTTTTGCTGTACTTAGGGATGTAGAAGTAAAAAGACTAATTTAGACGAGAATGTCTTTGGCAGACTGTGTTGAAGTTTGGTCAATATGCTACCAAGTGTTAAAAAACATATCTTGGTTGATTTATATCATAGTAGTTGACATGGACAAAGTCCACAATCATATGCTAAATGAACTCCATTCCGCCAAGGAAGATCAGTTTCAGTTTCAGTTTGAGTTTGCGTTTTTGTGTCTAATTGGTTCTTAAGTCACTAACTGGTGAGCGTCTGTTTGGTAAACTTCTTCTGGTTGTTGGTCTTCCAGAAAAGAGCGGTATGGTCCTCCCATATTTGAACGGAAGAACCTAATATTTGTAATGATCACATGCTCTTGTATTGTAATATAGAGCCAATTACTTTGGTCTTTTGTTAGAGAAGCGTTCAACTACTTACGTTGAATCATTACGGCAGTACTACATGCTTCCTGCGGCTTCAGTCTCATACTTTAGAACATACATAGCTAGCTAGTCCCTCTAATTCAGGATCAGCCAATAAAACTTCTTATATCTTCATTCAGGCGTCTAAATAAATATATTTAGTTAGCTAATTGGTGATGCTAATCATATACTGATAGAT
Organism: Lagenaria siceraria; assembly: GCA_002890555.2. Lineage (NCBI taxonomy): Eukaryota > Viridiplantae > Streptophyta > Magnoliopsida > Cucurbitales > Cucurbitaceae > Lagenaria > Lagenaria siceraria. The sequence continues at coordinate 21,015,041 of CM016492.1, read as the reverse complement.
TCGAACAAATTAAATAATATATTACTCCATATGATTCAGGACCTTGATTTCTCAAATGATAAACATTTATTTTGTGGTTTATCTGTTTTTAACAAAAAATTATGAAGGAATGCATGCATTTGTCAATTGTTTTATTTTTCTACCTGGGATTCAGCACTGCCTATAGGTTTGGTTTGAAGGTCCATTCAACCTGGGGAATGAACCAAGACCAATATATTCTTTGTTAACATCTCTCTGTTCTAGAACTGCCTTCATGATGGTTGGTCTATAATTGACATGTTAATAGTTTCTCTTTCTCAGTTCTGAGAGCACAGTTTTTGATCCCTTGGGCATCCGTCCAGATCTTTCTTCTGAATTAAGTAGTACGTGGGAAAATTTTCTTGGCTATTTTGGTCAAACATTTGACAGTGCTTCAAGTACAAAAAAAGATAAATCTCCCTCAGCTCGTGGATTGGCAGGTTTTGTTTCTTGTCCTTTAATGTCATAAGACGTATTGCATATAGCTCCTGTACTGGCATTACTGAAACTAATTTGACTTTGCAGCTGCGATCGAGGACAGTTCCATCGACATAGGGGATTTCTTCAAAGGTCCATTGCCTGGAAAATTTCTACAGCTCTTGGGCTATTTAGCACTTTCAAGGCTTGGAATCTATATCCCTCTTGGTGGAGTGAACCGAGAGGCTTTTGTTGGGAACTTGGATCAGAACAGCTTATTGAGCACTTTAGATTCCTTTTCTGGAGGAGGCATTGGTAGGCTGGGGATATGCTCCCTTGGCATTGTTCCCTTCATCAATGCACAAATTGTCTTCCAGCTTCTTGCTCAAATTTATCCAAAATTGCAAGATCTTCAGAAAAGAGAAGGCGAAGCAGGCCGAAAGAAAATTCTGCAATATACTCGATATGCCTCAGTTGGATTTGCAATCGTACAAGTAAGAAACTTGATAACTCAATATGGCATATGATAGGGTAAAATAACTTCAGAAGGGGGAAACTGTAGAAGTTGACCTTAACTCATTTAGTTTACTGGATTACATTTTTCAATCTTGAATTAAATGGATATTCTGTTTGAAGAACGTGCACTTTCTAAGAGTACGGACAGAAGTATTTTGAAGCTTTCAATACTCGAGTCTATAACAAAGCCCATTCAGAGACACGATGGTTCTACTGGAAGGATTTTTTTAAAAGATTTATTTATTTTCTACTCGAGTCTATAACAAAGCCCATTCAGAGACACGATGGTTCTACTGGAAGGATTTTTTTAAAAGATTTATTTATTTTCTACTTTTAAATTCATTGGAAGCTGGTTTCAGTATCCCAGTAGTGCACCCATTCAAACAACCCTAGATGCAAGCAAAAATCTGGAACAATTGCCAAATATGAAGGATCTTAGGCATTGAACACATAGTTCCTAATGTTCTTTTGTGAATCAAACGTTCTCATGCTAATGGATGTTGTACTTTACATTGAAATGTACTTCAAAAGCTTTTGACCTTTTATTCTAAGATTCTTCAATTATGTTCTCATTTTCTTCACAGGCAATTGGCCAAGTTCTCTACCTTCGCCCCTATGTTAATGATTTTAGTACAGAATGGGTGCTCTCTTCTGTTACTTTATTAACACTTGGCTCAGTCATAACAACGTACATTGGGGAACGGATCACAGACCTTAAGCTAGGAAATGGGACATCTCTTTTAATATTCACCAGCATCATCTCCTATTTACCAGCATCCTTTGGAAGGACCGCTGCACAGGCATTCCAGGATGGTAACTATGTAGGATTGGTTGCTATCATGATCTCCTTCTTTCTATTGGTACTTGGAATTGTATATGTTCAGGTAAGTAGTGCACATAAATATATACTTTTTCCTCATTACAGAAGATGTGTTATCATATGTGATTATAATTTATCTGAACCAAGGTTTTCAGGAAGCAGAAAGGAAAATCCCCCTCAACTATGCCTCAAGATACACAAGCAAAGGTGGAGGACTTCAGAAATCTGCTTACCTGCCTTTCAAGGTTTGTAGTCCTGTTTCTTTATTCTTGTCATTGAATTAGTATATCAGTCAGTAGTGAACTTTAACTTTAGAGAAGCTTAAACTTTTAAGTCTTGCAGCACTTTGATGTAGTAACTAGGAGATCTTGGTTTCAAATCTTTTTTCATGTTCCGGCAACTCAAAGTTTATAAACTTGTCATCTGAGGTTTATTAACCAACAAGGAGTTGTACAAGTTTGGTATTTATTTTACTGATTTCATTATACACAGGTAAATAGTTCTGGTGTGATGCCGATCATTTTCTCGACATCAACATTAGCCCTTCCGGGTACTCTAGCTCGCTTCACGGGGTTATCGGTCCTAAAGAAGGCTGCACTTGCTTTAAATCCAGGAGGTAAGATGTTTTGGTTTACTGACCACTGAATTTGCTACATTCGTGTTTACTATTTAGTTTGTAAAAAAATTCTAATTTTTGGTGGGAAAATGGTTCAATTGCTGTTCAGTTACATTGTTGATCGTATGAGGTTTCTCGTCATTGGTAGATAGGACTTACTGGTATTACAAAACTAACAAATGGGATTTCCTTAGGTTCGTTCTATCTGCCAACCAACATCCTTTTGATAGCCTTCTTCAACTATTACTACACATTCCTACAATTAGATCCCGATGATGTGAGTGAACAATTAAAGCGTCAGGGTGCTTCGATTCCCCTTGTCCGTCCGGGCAAAAGTACAGCTTCATTTCTGAAAGCGGTAATTCTGTGTTACCTAATGCGATTATTTCATTGTTCTTACTGCTGATTCAGTCATCTTTTCGTTTTGGCCCAAATGAAATTACTCTGAAGATGAAATGTTATGCACCTAAAATGATCAAGGATTGATTGAAGTCGTCTTGTTTAATGAATAATAGGTTCTAAGTCGGATTTCAGTACTTGGTTCAGCCTTCTTGGCAATCCTTGCTGCTGGTCCTGCGGTGATTGAGCAAACAACACATTTGACGGCATTTCGAGGATTTGCGGGAACCTCTGTTCTTATTCTCGTTGGTTGTGCTACAGACACTGCCAGAAAAGTACAAGCTGAGATAATCTCCCAGAAGTACAAGAATATAGAGTTCTATGACATTGATAGGTATACTCCTTGAAAGAGAGAATGTAATGGAACAAACTGGTTGCATCATACTCGGTCAATAGAACATTTGTTCTCTTTGCTTTCACCCATCGTTCCAATCATAATGCAAGAAATTATTGGATTTGACACACAAACTTTTGTACTTCCATTACGTTGTACAGTGATAAACTAAACTGGAAAATGATGATAAATTTGCAAGGCCAGCGAGTTCAACAGGAGTGACTGAACTGGCTTACTTTTACAAACTCTGGAATCCAAGGCAGACTTGCTATATATATGTGCATTTTCAGCGAGATACTTCGTTGGAAATAAAAACTAAGAATAATGGGCAAGTCAGAAAATTCTAATGGAAAGAAAAATGGACAAAAAAGTATGTAATATATGTCTAATCATAAAATATGAACAAAAGCTTTCTAGCCCAGCAGCAACCCCACACCTAGCTCTGTCTCAGCACCGTCTGGTGAAAGAAATCAAGATTCTGCATTCAACCAAAGTCTAACTGAGGCGCTGTGTACTGCCTGGTGAAGTACAACTTGCAGCTTCGTTCGCAACAGCTCGTTTAACCATCCAACGAACGAACTCAGTTACTATCTATGAGTCTGAAACATAAGACCAACTTTGCAGCCCCGCCTCTTAAAAGCGTTGGATTAAAGCAAGTAATTGATAAACTATACATCAGCGAGGAAGCCGCCCATAAGGTCTGAACTACCAGATGACAGAGAAAAGGATGCTCATCTAAAATGGATCTCACCCTTCTCAGAGACATGTTTGAGACTACTGGAAACTGTTATCTATCCGGCTCAATGGAAAAGTCCGGTTCATCAGGCTTTTGTAACTTTGGCAAGTCGTCTTTCATTCTCTGAACGCCTCTCCTTGTGTTTGCAGCAAATCTGGAAGCCAGCAAGGTTACATCCAGATACATTTTAGTCTGAGAAGGATTTGAAACAACAGAGAACTGTTCCTCTCCTTGGCTAGTTTCATATGCCACTTCTTCTGATAAAGTAAATGATTCTTTCATTAAGAGATCTTTTGCCATCATCCTTTTCTTATGGCGACGCCAAGCAGCCTGAATAAAGCAGGCTGCCCATGTTCTCCAATGATGAGAATAAAAGCGGAATGTGTGCTGCAATTTTTTACTGTGCAGACGTCTAAATTGGTTGGCTACAAATTTAAGATCTTCAGCACGGAGTGCAAAAGCTTCAACTTCATTGAGCGCCTTGACTGTTCTAGTTGAGGAGGGCAAGTTGGTGGTGGATTTTGGGTGCAAGGCCCAAGAAAGTAGTTCCTCCCCACAAAAGTCCCCAGGACGTAACGTTATGGAGTTAAAGAAACCAGAGCGGCCTCCATTTGTGGTAGAACTCTCCAATCTGCCTCGAATAATGAACAGCATCTCTGTTACCGGGTCACCCTCCCGTACAATATAAGTACCTTCAGTGCTCAAGGAGGAGACCAGGCGTTCACACATTGCATCAAGTAGCTGATCATCCATCTGTGCGAAGAAAGGAACCTGCAAAATAGGGGAAAAAGAGTGCTTCAATCTGCTTAGTGAGTCAAGGGTGGCAAGTCAATTACTAAATTTTAGAATATGACCACATCTACACAAATAATCAATCAGGAAGAACGGCTTCTTTTTCGTGATTTTTCGTGAAGTTGTAAAGAACCATTGATGATAGTTGCCAGCCCAATTTAGGTGGTTAATTATTAGGAATAATAGTACTTCATAAGCAGAAAGACGTGCTTCCCAAATCTCATTGTCGTGTTATCTACTGCCTATTTAATAGCAACGCAATAGTAGTGACCTTTGTCATAAACAGAGATGCCACTACTGAAAAATTAACCAAGTAAGAACTGTAAGCCTAGATTATTGTGCGACTCCATATAAAAAATAAAGAATAAGTATGCAAGAGAATCATACTCGTCGGACAAGATCAAGACATAGGTGGCACTGAATATCACGTCGAAGATCAGCAGGCAAGCTCTGCAATATGGTTTCTTCATCAACTCCTCGTGTTGCAACCCACTTATATTGTACAAAACGTCGAACTCGTCGTTTCAAGTCTTCAGGGAGTTGACGATGTCTCATCCACTCTTCAGTGTCTCTTCGCTTTAGTCTCCATTCTTCAAGCCTCACAGTAAGGGATTGCAGATACGTCTACAGCAAATGGTAATGAAATTAATTAAACGAAAAGATACCTGAATACAGATCATTTATACTAAGAACTTGCATGGAAACACCTTCATAAAAGAACTGTGAGATTTTATCCAAACAAAAGTCAGTACAGAGACTACTCAGGATCAGGCAGATATTTGCATAAGTTGGGGAGGCCAGACCCATTTTTTAGTTAGAAAAACTTGTGAAACCAGATCATGTGCCTATTATGACCATTGATCAGAAAGATCATCCCAGAACCAAACCGATTTCTTCCATATAGTGAGACAAGTAATCAAATGATTCTAGCCCTATGGAGGGCTTGTCAAGGAAAGGCAATAAAGACTACTTTTTCCTACCCTTTAATCAACTTAAAGATCCAACATGAGTGGAACATGCATCAGCAAGCAAATATATATAGAAGTTTTAAATACAACAAGCGCATCTCAATTTGCATGTTATGAATTCAATAGAATTTATCCCTCAGTCTCTTACCTGCATATTCCCAATCAGATGGGCGAATAATACAAGGCCTAAGATGGCAATGAGCACAGCAAACAATGTCTCACCAATGAACGTTGTTGTTTCCAAATTTTGTCCATATGAACTGACAAAATAAGCAAGAAGTTATTAGTATTTTCAAGAAAAAAAAAGAGTAATTGAAGAATTATCTATAATAAGACAAGAATGAGATCATACATCAGGTTGTACTAGTCTGCCAGCCATGTAATCAGTACAGAACCTATGATGAGCGTTCTATACAGTTTACGTAAGCAATTTAATAGCAAGTCCATAGGTTTCATGTGTTGCAAAGTTTACAACTAAAACTTTCAATTAGAAGAAAAATGCATGTAATGCATAAATGTTCAAGATCAATTCATGAAGTCAAATTCATTCAGCAGAAGACAAACTCCTTTGCATCTTGAGTAAATTCTACTTTCCATATTCCACCAGTGATTCATAGTTCCTTTTTGAGATCAGAAATAAAATTGTATACATACGTATAGATACTTTATAGTGAAGGCCTTTGAGAAGAGCTCCAAAGCTTTTACAAGCAAGTTGGAGAGGTAAATAACAAGGCGAGATCATTTGATCCAAATAATGCTTTCCTAACCACAAGGATTCAAGTAGCATTATAAAGAAGATTATTTATACTTCAAGCTTAGATCACTAAATCGACGATCCAGGAGCAAACTGTAACCTGGGAGACGATTTCAAAGAGAACATTTATGGGTTCTACCTCTTAAGGGAAATGGTGTTTTAGCTGTCATATTTAAGGACACTGCACCAAGAAGCTAATAATAAAGAAAAAGAAAATCATACCTCAGGTTTTGCAAGCCCCACCACAAACAATAGAAGTACTTTGCAATAAAGCTTGAAGAGACAACATTCTTCGACATTGCATTCCCGAAAATGCCATACTTGAAAACTCCACGAGTGCCACATTTTTCAAACACAAGTGTACTATTTGCCCATGTATTGCGGTCATTATGGTTAAATGTATCGCAATCAAAAAAAGTTAGGTCGCATTCTAGCGGATTATATTCCTTCTTCCTACAAAATGATTTCCAGCATGAAGTATATCTATCAACTGACAGCAAATACCATGTAGCACCTAAAACCTGCCAAAAAGAAAAATAGATAATATTAATGATTGGGAGTTCCCTCAAAAAATAGGAATAAAACCAAGATTATGCCATGATTTCTTAATAAAATGAGATACTGATTCTCTGCAAAGATATTTAAGTATTTATATCTTGCATCAGAGAGAGAGAGAGAGATGAAAGAGTTACATGGCTAGCCAACATATAAAGTAGAAGATTATAAGCAGCTCCTGCCCAAGCTGTCTTTGTAACAACTCCATTTGCCTTGATGATTTCTGAACTTAGTGGGAAAATCAAATACAATCTCGGTATATATTGAAGCAGAACAATAAGCGCAAGAGCATTGTTTTTATGATCGGTTAGACGACTTCTTGTTGCAGGTATGATGAACCAGATGACAATCTGCATGAAAGAGGCAGTACAAGTCTAGGTCAAAAATCTAATAATTAAATTACAAGGTTAAACTAATTCATGGAAATGAGCATCGCCGGATAATAATTGTTTCATTTCATTCTCAGTAACCAATGACACTACTTATTCTTCTACTTGCCATGCCATGATATAGATGTACACATTTGGTGTCTCATCTTTCATTTACACCAATTTGGATATTTGTCACCGACTCATCCCTCCCCTACCGATAATCGTGGCGAACTCATTTTTACTAATCCTTTCTTCTCTCAAATCTTTTATAAGACCAACTAACTCCCATTCCATGTTAAGTCTATAACCTAACACTCCAAAGATCTATCTCAAACAGGCCTAACAGCCACCTACGATCCACCCTGCCAGACCACCACTGAGAAAGATGAGTCCTAGAAGAAGGTGCTGCAATCAAATATTACTAAATCTAAAGGGACAACCCCATAAAATTTCCCATTAACTTTTACAAATAGGCTAATTATTTGATGTAATTCTGTGGCTGAGAAAACGATTTTTCTAAACAAGTTCACCCACCGTTTAGACATAAATCTAGTCTTCAAATAACCAGATTGGAGCTAATATTAGACCAAGTGAAACTCTCATTGTTAAGAAGCAGGTTGAGAAAGATGTGCTACCATTATGTTACTGCCAGGACACAAGTAGGTTATGGTTAGCACGGATTGATAATTCTGACATCATACCTTGCCTAAAAAAATGATAATTCTCTAGTCACCACAAGCAGATGGATGATAGTAATAATCATAGTTAGTCTTACTGATCAATGCACTTGGTACCGTGGAAAATAATCTGACTCCTTGACTTACAACATTAAAGAAGTCCTAACTGCTGAAATAATGTGATCTCATTTAGAAGACTATTTGTCTTCAAAATAAGGGTACCATAGAATTTTACAGAGTTCTTTCTCTCCCTAAATCTCCCCCAAGAAAGAAATAGGAAATACCACATGAAAATTAAAGACAAAGTACACCAAATTTAAAGTCAAAGGTTGAGGAACAGAAGTCGAGGTACCTGAGGGAGAGGCAGGGTGGCAATTAGATCGACAAAAAAATCAGATCTAATATACCTCTTTGCTATCATCTTTGGATCCATCACAAGCTCACCTCTCCCAAAAACACGAGAACTAGGAGCAACATAAGCTGTTCTGAACTTTATAATCATGTGCAGAAGATAGAAAAAATCTGCAACAGTCCGGAAACAGGTCACAACAATTCGCAATTTCCAGTCTGTCCTTACACATTGGGATTGCCCATTCCCATTCAAAGAAGGCAAGTAAAGATATAGCGGGTCAACAAAGAGTGCCAATAAGCATGAGCAAATGAACACCCTGTTCCATTTCAAAACAATTTTGCTACCAGGGTCTAGTATTCTTTTGCTCCATGGTTCATGGTCCTCTGCAAACACCTTAGACTTCTCAGTTTTAAAAGTTTCGGCGAATTTACTTTTGCTTCCCCCTAGTCCATTATCAGGTATTAAGAACGTTGACGACGGAATATAGTATCTTGACGATGACTTCTCAAGTTGCACTGCTTCGTTGCTGCTTCCAATGGCCGATTTCTTATGTTTTTTGTGATCAGAATAAAACCTATTGATTTCAGGAATAAAAATTGTAACCATAAAAGTTAATATATTAGTCTACAAATATACTAGTTATATAAAAAAAAAAAGTTTCATTTTAACTATGGTACTTCATAAGCATGGAGCAATCATGCTGCAAAGAAACTAAAATGTCAAGTATTACTCTTTTCCCTGACCTCCCCATATTTAAGCAATGACATGAATAAAAATCGGTCAATTCATTCCGTTTCAAACGAGTAGCATCTAATTTTCTGTTGTGATATGGTGTTGGAGTCTCTAAAAACACATAAAGACAGAACAGGAGATTTTAATTGCATAGGAACATAGATCTCATCCCAGTTTGTATTGGCTATTGTTTGTTTTCATTGTACTTTAAGCGTTAGTTTCTTTTCATCCTTTCATCCGTTCAATCAAAAATTTTGTTTCCTTTTCAAAAAAAGTGCACAGGAACATAGTGATTATCACAGTTTTAGAACTACTCACATAAATAAATAAATAAATAAATAAAACGATTAGGAACAAGAATAAAACAAACTAGAACCTTTGGTGATTATGTGTGAAAACTTGTCCACAAAAGCAAGTTGAAGTAGCCAACAATTACAACTCTTACTCAACTGAACTAAGCAAGTAAATAGGGAACTACTGTTACAGGCCAGACAAATTTTCCAGAGTTCTAGTCTTCTCCAGTTTCCATCTAACAAAAACTTAAAATCTCACCACATTTTCTCAACAATAAAGCAAAGCATATCCCAAAAAAAGAAGAAGAAGAAGATTTCCATAGTATCCAATCGATAAACAGATTCAACCCACCAATTACAACGCTTTCAAATTAAATATACTACATTCTTATAAACAAAGGAAGATGAAAAAATCACCTAACAAGCTTTTCCTTCCTCAATTCCATGCTATAAACAGAAGAAAGAAGCTGAAACGTAAAATCCTCAATGACCCATCAAAAAAGCAGCAGCTTGGAGTTAGATAGACTAATCCTCCAGTTCCTCAGCAGCTGGAGGAGAAGGAAAAGGAAAAGGAAAAGGAGACAGAGAGACAAGAAGAAGAGAGAAGATCTAGGTTCTGTTGGGTATTGAGGTAATCAGTGATTCAACAAGGAATTGAAGTTGTTTGGTGAGAAGAGAGGAAAAAAAAAAGAAAAAAGAAGAAATTTTGGGGAAGCCAACCAAAGTGGAAGCGAACCATTCAATAATATACCAAAACACCACGTGACTAGACGAGACCACCATTCTGTAGAAGGGCCACCGCACCGCCTCCAGTTCCCACCTTCACACTGATTTTGGACTCTTATGAGCTCCAACCTCAGTCTTCACTCTTTACTCTTTTGATTGAACTTCTTGCAACTCCTTCCGTCTTTTTTTTTTTTTTTTTTTTTTTTTTTTTTTTGCTTTTTCCTTAAAGCAAACAAATGGTGCACTCATTTTTGTGATAAATTTTACAAAGCAGATGTTTATTTTTGGTGGGTGGCTAAATAACAATTAGAAATACTCAAAAATTTATAGTCCCAACCTGATTACACCTTTTTTTATTTATTACAATTATAATAATTTAATGTTAATTATTATTAGTTTATCCTTATATATTTAAATTTTAAATTTTATTGTCTAATGGACAAAATAATAAATATGTATCAATAATTTGATTGGTAATTATTTCATTTTACTAGAAAATTTGAAGAAAAATTTTTAAAAATAGAAAAATAAGGAAAAACTATTTACACAAAATAGCAAAATTTTTAGATAGTTGTATGGATGCGGATAGAAGTCTATTAATATCTATCAGTATTTTTTTACTTTTGACATTTTTTCCATTCGTAAAATTTTTGAAATTTGAATAATTTTTCATTAAATTTAGAACCTATCATATTAGAAAAGAATTGATGAGAAAATATCAAAATCAATGGTCAATATTTAAAAAATGTGAAATTTTTGTCATGTGGGTTCTCCTCAATCGGCCTGTTGTGAGCAAACAAACATTCTACAATTGTCAAATCATTATCGCATATCCTACGGTCTTGCCTCCCTAATTTTTAATTTGATGACCCACACTAATAACTAATAAGAAAAATCATTTCAATTTAACAAATGTGTTTTTTTAAGATTAATGTAATGTTGAGAATGTATTAAAAGTATTAAATGTAAACTAATCAATCTACTTAAAATTTTGGCTGCAATAATGAATTGACATGACAGATGAATAGAAAATATTAAGTTCAGATCTTGGAGTATTATTTATTTTTGAATTAATAATAATAATAATAATAATAATAATAATGTCGTTGTTGCCTGTTGGAGTTATTTTGCATCCTATTAAAGTGCTATACAAAGTGGCATTTAAATTCAAAGTGGATTGTGGCCTGTGGGCATACACCTTTTTCTTTTCCATTTTTTTATTTCTCTTTTTTCCTGAATTTTCGTGTTTCTTCTCCCTTTTTCCTATATTGCAGATCCTTCGAACACGTCTCCTCCACCTCAACTTCAGACCATTAGTCTCGCTTCTTTTATTTATTTTTTTTTTATTTGATCTGCACTTTCAAAAATTATAAAATTAGTCTTTAATTTTTTTTTTAATTTTTTAAAAATGTAGATAAAAATTAAAAGTTTAAAAATTTATTAGGGTTATTTTTAAATTAAAAAAATATATATAGAAAATAGTAAAATTTTTCTATATTTGTAAATAGTTTGATATTTTTTCTGTTTATAGTAATTTCTCATTTTATATTAAATATAAAATTTACTTTTGTATATAATAGATAATTAATTTTTAGAAAATTAAATTTGTTACAAATCTAATCGAGAACTTAATAAAAACAAGATTTGAAAGTTTAGATCTACTAATTACTTTTAAAAGTTTAAAGTTCAAAAAGATACAAATTGACTTTGAAGATTAAAATCTATGGTTGGAGAACCTTTAATGAATTAATACTAATGAATCTTTTTCGAATTGGGCATGATTTCTGGTAGTGCAAGTTAGGTAAAGGAGTTAGGTTTTTTAAAAAAATAAATAAATAAATAAAATTATAAATTTAATCCTTATGATTTTGAGAAAATTAGAAACTTGAACCAAATAACAATTCCAAACTAGTAAAATTGTAAGTTTGGTCCTTATAATTTTGAGAAATTAGAAATTAGTCACTGTAATTTATAATTAAAATTTAGTTCTTATTTTAATAAAATTTTCATAACTAATTTACTATTTATGAGAATTTTATCAAATTAGGTAGATTAACAAGTTTCATCCCTAACTAAATTATAAGCTTTAAAACTATAATAACTAAATTTGAATTTGTAAGAATTTGATTTTCTTAATAATCGACCACTTGTGAGGAAATTTGAATAAAAATTCCAATTGTAGTTGCGTGCCTTCTCAATTTTCGGACACTGGCTATTTTATATTTGGCATTATTTGCAATTCTCTTGCTTTGCCGTTCAAAAATTATTGGTTATATTTAGTGGACAAATTCAAGCCGCCATGTAATAATGCTATTTTTCTTCAACAAGATGTTTAATAAATAAATGGTTGGCCTCATCTTTTAGCTTATTGATAGCATCTAGCCCAAATCTTGCTAGATCGATTATGACTATAAAATGGTCAGATAGTTATTAGTCAAATTAACAAATGCTATGCATATATTACTTTTGAAAAAATATATTTTTGGTTCCTAAGTTTTGGGTCTAATGTTAATTTAATCCTTAAAATATTACATATTTAAGATCTATTTGGAATATTAGATTGCTTATTATAGTTCGTAGTTATTATGGTATGTGAATTATAATAGTCTATAGATTACAACAATTTTTGTTTGGGGTACTGACTATTTTAGTCTGGGCCTATAATAGTTTGGATTTAGGGTACGGGTTATCATGAGGTTTTTCTATTATTTTTTTCAAAAAAAAAAATTGTAAATAATATATATATTTTATTATAATTTTTATACTTTAATTTAACAAATGAATTTAAATACACTTTTTTATACCTCCTTTTTTATATATTTACTAATTCTACAAAACAAATTGGTCAAAATTGAAAAAATTTCAATATTTTCTAACTACATTTTTTATAGTTTAATTTAAGAAGGGAGTTTGGTTGCATTATTTTTAGGAATACACTAAAATTAAAACTTAATTTTTTTTATATAAAAAAAGTCAAAGTTGAATTTTTTTTTTTTTGGGTTTTTTTATAAATAATAAAATAATAAAACTATTTATAAATATAGTAAAATGACATAAAATTTACTCATCCCAACGTGTGCTTTTTGCTATATTAGTAAATAGTTTCATTATTTTTTCATTTAAAACAATATTCCTTTTTTTCCTTGTAATTACATTTTTATACTTTAGTTTAAAAAATGAATTTGATTATATTTTTTATACTTCATTTTTGGTAATCATATTGAAGCTACAGAAAGAAAAAAAAATCAATGTGGAAACTTTTTTAATTTTTTTTTGTAATTATATTTTTTTATACTTTAATTTAAGAAAACATTGTTTTGTAATTTATTGATTCTTTAGTATTTATATTTAAGTGAAAATACAAAAACCATTCAAATATATGTGAATATATTTTTATGTACTTGAAGATACAAAATCCCAAACAAAACAAGTGTCCGTCATAGAAAAAGTACATTGTATTCATTGTAACTAATTGTGGATTCATGGTAGCTAAAGAGGATTTCTAAAGAGTGTTCTTTGTAGCTGAACATGATTACAAATAGTCTTCACTATAGCTAATTATGGGTTCATTGTAGTTAAAAATGGTTTTAAATAGTCTTCACCGTAACTAAATGTGAGTTAAAATAATTGTAATATTTCAACTAGAATAATAGGGGATCCAAACACTAATGGGTCGTTTGGGACGCTAAGTTGGTTATTATAATATGTGGGTTATAATAATTTGAAAGTTATAATAGTCTATGTTTGGTGTGTAGACTATTTTAATCTGAGTAGAAAATAATAAACACTGTAGTTAAATGTAATATGTGGGTTATAATAGTTTCAAAGTTATAATAGTTTGTATTTGGTGCGTAAACTATTTTAATCTATGTAGAAAATAGTAAACACTGTAGGAAAGAGAGAAAGAAATGATGAGTAAGAAATAGTAACCACGTAACAAGTAGTAAACATTGTAATTAATTGTAATATGTGGGTTATAATAGTTTGAAAGTTACAATAGCTGTGCTTGGTGTGTAGACTATTTTAATCTAGGTAGAAAATAGTAAACATTGTAGCAAATAGAGAAAGAAAGTATGAGTAAGAAATAGTGAGCACTGTAACAAGTAGTAAACACTGTAACAAAGATAGATTTGAAATAGTGATACTGTAGTTAATTGTAAATTATAATAAATAGAAACACCAACTATTATAATTGGTGGCCCAAACATTAAGTGGGCTATAATAACCAACTCTACCAACTTCAAGTTGGTGGGCCAAACACCCCTAAAGTGCGCTCACTCTTCCCAACTCAACTTGGGGCCTCAAACACCCCCTTAGTTCTTAATTTTGAGTTCGGTTTCAATTTAACTTATAAATTTTTAGAATGTTACAAGTTTATCCTTGAAATTTGAGTTTTGTTTCAATTAGGTCCCTAGATTTCATGGATTTACACTAATAGCCTCAAATTTTCACTTGATACTCATTTTTCATCTTTAATGTTAATATCTATTATTAATTATTAATTAATTTAAAAGAATTGTATATAATTAAATTTAACTAATTTTCATCAATAATAAAATAAAATTTTAAATTTCACTTCATAATTATTTTTAATTAATTAGTAGACATTGACGTCAAAAACTAAAAATGATTTAGCAAAAAAATCGAGATAAAAAATGTAAATCTTGAATCACAAGAGTAAAATTGTAACATATTAAGACCTAGAGACTGAATTGAATCAAACTCAAAACTTAAGGACTAAGAGTGTAACCTTTTCAAATTTAAAAACCAAATAGAAACGATAACCAAAGCTTAGGGGTCAAAGAAGTAATTTTTCCTATTATTTATGAATTAAAAAAATATGTTAAATTTTTTTTCACAACAATTCGAGTATACTTCAACAGATAAAGACATAAATTAAAATTACCATCTAAAGGTGAATGATTCAATCTTCTACTTCTTGTTGGAAATGACATAAGCTTTTGACCCATAGCAAAAAGTATTTTGAGGAAAAAGTCATATGTATTGAAAACTTTTGAATTGCTAAAAGATTTTATATAAAAAGACTTGCATTAGAGTTTCTAATTTTGAAATTCCAGAAAGCTTCTTTTTCTTCTTTCTACTCTGATTTTCAACCATGGTTTCTAAGAAACTAAGGGTATATTTGGGTTGACTTTCTAAGTGTTTATAAGTAAAAAAAAAAAAGTATTTATAAATATTTAAAAAGTCAATCTAAACCGGCCTTAAACTTCTTATTCCAAATCCAATCAATAATAAACTTTTCTTAGGAAGTTCGATGACTTTCTTCAAATGACGGCAATTGTCAGTTTGGGCCATGCAATTTTACTATGCTAGCCCATAAACTAACTTCTTTTCAAGAGGCCCAACCCATCTATTTCTAAGCCTTTGGGCCTTTTAGTCTTTTTTTTTTTTAAAATTGTAACAAATATGGGATAGGAGGATTCAAAACTCCAATTTCAAAAAAATGATTATACGAGTGTTTATGAGTTAGGTTGAAGTATTTTTTAGACCCAACCCAATTGTTTAGATTGTAAATTTTTTAAACTCAAATAATCTTTCTTAAATAATGAATCCAACCCAACCCAACTATGAAAACATTTGGGCTAGGTTAATTCGTGTTACTTAGATAATTTGTTTAAATTTGAATTTTAAAAGTAACTACAATGCTAATTTGTAAAAGTTTATTTTTAACGACTCAATTTCGAATTATATTATGAAAATTTTCTTTCCCAAGTGTTAAAAAATTATTTTTAGGAGTTAGAGAATAAATTGTCTAAAAAAATTATGAAATTAAATAAAATTAAAATAAATATATGTATATATAATTGTATCATAAGTAAAAAAATTACTTTTTTAAAAATTAATAATAGGTTCGAGTTGGTTTGAGTTATTTTAGATGAACTCATGAACTAACCCAACCCATAAAATTTTCATTTATTTGAACTCAATCTAACCCAAACCGTACGGATTTGATTGGATTAATCGGATTTTTTGAACACCTTTAGAAATGAGTATATACCAATTATCGAATTATGCCATATTGGTCTTTGGGTCTTTATTCACATGTTATGAATTTTAAACCATCCTTATACGTTGTATCAAAATTTACATTACATTTTTTTTTAAGAAAAAAGAAGATAAATACACATTAAGATTGGTTTCAAATATATTTATCTTAAGATCAAGCAAAAATAAAGGGATTTGGACACCTTAAACATCAAGCTTAACTTGCCCATGTTACTATAATTATATATAAAGACAATAGAAGTTTCACCTATCTTCATAATGATATGATATTGTCTATTTTAGACATACTTTCATGACGATGTTTTTGGATCCAGTTTAAAAAAACTCATACCAACGGAGATAATTGGTCCTCATTCACACTATATTCATTACAACTTCCTTCTCTCATTAATATGATATTTTATTTGCACTTCTAAGCGTCCAATACTAAGAAGAACAATAAAAGGTAAATTCTTGAAAGTAATTTTTTTGTTTTTTTTTAATTTTTTAGAGCAAGAAATCCAAATAAAACAGAAAAAAATAAATTAAAAACAATGGTCCCTATAATTTATTTTTCAAAACTCATCAATGTGGAGAGGGAGGGAAAAAGAACATTTATTTATTTATATATATAAATCAAAACAAACTCTGAGCAATGTGAATAGTGTGAAGTAGTTAACATTTTCACAAGGAAGTGATGGGTTCGGTGCCACTGCTAAAACAAAAGAAAACGATTGTCCAAAAGAAATTGGTTTTATATTATCAATTCAATGTTAATTATAAAATTTTAGATAAACTATCATATTAAGAGTATGCATCCACTTTTCTTCTTTCTTTTTTCCTTTTTTCTTTTTAGGTATACATCCATATAAATTTATTTTAGATTTAATTTGTTTTAAGTATTCAATAATAGCATATGGAGTTTCTATTATTTTTTTAGTGTTAAACAACATGGTTTCAATTCAGCCTTATAATTTTAAAAGATTAAATTCACTTCTTAAAATTTGATACTCATAAATCGCTCTTGGTTAGAAAATAATATTTGTCTTAAAAAATTGTTGAATTTTTAATGTATTTTATTTTTATCATATTCGATAAATAAAGTCTTATTTAGTACAATAATATGTAATGATGGAGATTGATCTTAGTACTAACCATGCTAGTCCAAGTTGGCAATAGTCTCATTGTAGTTAATTTTGAGTTATTGAATATAAATCACATTAGAAAGTTAACCAAAGTTTCAACTTATTTGTGAGAAAGTACAAATATTGTCCATGAAAACTAGAAGATTGTCTAACGTAATAATGACTTCTTTTTTAAATTCAACGTATAACCATGAGAGTTCAACGTGTAGAAGAGAAGTTTCAAATTTCTTACCATTTGGTCAATGAAACAATGTATTAATAA
Source organism: Lagenaria siceraria (assembly GCA_002890555.2). Taxonomy (NCBI): domain Eukaryota; kingdom Viridiplantae; phylum Streptophyta; class Magnoliopsida; order Cucurbitales; family Cucurbitaceae; genus Lagenaria; species Lagenaria siceraria. The sequence goes on along the minus strand of CM016492.1, from coordinate 20,997,552 downwards.
ATTGAGTCAAATTTATGATTTTTCCTTCAACAACACGTAATTATGGGAGATTTACAACAAATCATACTCGAGTTCACAGTAGAATAATGATTTATAATAATAATATTTTTTGAAGTCTTTCACCCAATAATTTGAAAAATAAAAATAAAGAAGTTTTGAAAATGATAGAAATTGAGTTAAAATTGAATTTAAATTATAGAAGTTAAACTTAGGCACTTTAATAACAAAAATTCCAACGGACAATGCCTTCCGTTTCGGCGCCTCTACTGTGACCGTATTAATTTCAGCCATTATTGTTTTAGAGCCCCGAAACCAATAAATGAAAATGAAAAATTTAATGCAAACAAACAGCCTGTTGCCTCCATAACTCCTCAAAAATTTCTTCCTCTTCCAATTCATTTTGAATTTAAATTCCCATTTCGTATTTATTGCCTTTTTTGTCCCGTCAATTTCATTAATCGTTCCTCTGTTCATGCATCCCAATTCCCAATCTAAACCACTTTAATAACAACAACTAAATTTGAACAAAAAATTTCTGCTTACAGTTCTTTTCTTTAATCGATTATTTCTATTTTCTATTACCGATATTCCACATAGATCTATCTATTTGAACAACAAATAAAATTTAAACAGAGGAGAATTAGATATTTGAAACAGAAGATGAAGGTGATGATGATTCAAAGTGAGTAACCTTGTTTAATCTTGCTCCCATGAGCCAGTGTAACGTCCTCTTTGCGAAAGATTGATTTAATTGAGATTCCAAACTGTTACGGCTCTGATTTTCTTCATCGAATTCTATTTCACCTTGAACTTCATTTTCCCATCTGCAAAACTCCATCTCTGAAACACTCCGATCCCCACCGTTCCTTTGAATGGGAAATCGAAACGAAACTGCCCTTCTTGATGAATCTTCTCTCGGATTTTTCCCTCTCAGCCAAATCTTTGATACAGAGAAACTCTCTATTTTGTTATCTATTTTGTTGTTGTTGCTATTAGCATTCTCACCTGTTTTCACTTCCTGTGGAGGTTCAATCCCATTGAGTTTAAACTCTCTTCTGGATTCGCAGTCGTATTCGGACATGGCTACTCTGTAACCAGGTGTCAATGGCAGAGCTGGCTTCCTGCTTGCTTGTTTCTTCACTGGGGTGCTTCTAATGGCTACTTTCAGTGACGAATTCTCCTCCATTACATATTCAAAAGACCCCATTGAAAAACATCTACGAGAATCCACATTCTTGTTCTCGCTACTTCCACCTTCCCCTGCATCAACATTTTTGTATTTTCCAAGCTTCACAGTCACCACGGTTGCGTTTGAATCCTCTAATTTCTTAATCTCACTCGACCCAGCTTCAAATTCCCCATCTCCACCAATACCCATTTGCGAATTTGACCCTGAAATCTGATTTGTACCCTCTCTGTCTGACACAATATCTCTAGAACTCTCGCTCCCAGATTCAAGAACAAGAACAATCGGTGCACAAGTAGTATGTGGGGAGAAATGATCAGGTAGCAAACTAGATCTACACAGAGGACAGGTTGAGTGAGACAAAAGCCATGTATCAATACATTCTGTGTGAAAAGCATGGCTACATTTTGGTAACAGTCTGAGTTTATCCTCTGACTCAAACTCACAGAGACAAACAGCGCAGTCAAATGGGGATTTGGATCCAATAATGGCTTTGTAATGGAAAACAGGAAGGGTATCAATGAAGGATTGGTCAACTCCAGAGTCATGAAGGTGAAAGAGCTGCTGCAATTGGCCTTGAAAGGCAGTGACATTGTCTGAACTTTCAGGGTCTCTATGTAATGGGGGAGTCCATAGGAATCTAACAAGAAGATGAAGCAAACCAGAGACGAAGAAGACGATAGCTAGAATGATTATGATGAGAAGTACACTTGGACTCACCTTGTTTTCCAAGCTGAACCCACTGGATTGGGCTAAAGGAGGAGGCTGTGCAGTAAGCAAATAAGGCTGAAACTGTGGTGGTGAAGGGAAGAATCTTCCATTTACTTGCAGATGCAGTGAATCCATGTTAATGGAGAAAAACCCAACTCGATTTGACACAACACAACTCAACTCAACTCGTGAAGTTTCATAGCCTAAAGCTTCATGTTTTGCGCTGAAAGAAGCTGTAAAGTCAAATGGGGGAGTTGGGTTTTGGGAGGGAAGAAAATGAAATAAATGGGACAGATGGAGAGAAGAGAAAGACTAATAAAATTGCTAAAAAAGTTAATGAGAAAAGATTAGATCTCAGATCAGTGGCTAAAAGGTTTGACTGTCAGTTTGCAGCCTGTTTCTAGGATACAAAACAAAAGCGCAATTATTGCAATGATTTCAACTACAAGTAATAAAATATTCAGATTTTGATTTTCTTTTCCTTTTAACAGACTTTACTTCTTTTATCGATTTGTAATTCATTTGCAGCAACCATACTACTCCGCCTGCAAATGGTAACATTATTCTATCAATTTATTCTAGTGGTCCTCTTTGAAAATTTACTTTAAACCTAATCAATAACTTGGGAAAATTGTTAGATATCTTCAAAAAAAAATTCCTTTTTATCTTTCACAATAGCAACTCTTTTTTTTTTTCCATTGAGAAGGGTCGAGAGAAATTATTTCAACGAGTGCTCCAAAAAAAAAAAAAAAATGCTATTTGGGAAGGATAAAAACATTTGAGAAACCTATGCCAACAAATACATTTCTTTACATCTAATTAAAATGGTTTAAAGAAAGAGATGAGATAAAAGCATAGGATACTGTTACTGGGTGTCTAATTTAATTTCAAGTAAAGTAATGGTTTCTTGAAAAATAGGGTATTTTATTGGGATGTGGGGGAAAATGACAATTTTTTATTGAATTGGTTTTGGATTTTGGCACTTAGACTTTTTGTAGAGGGACAGACACCCCGCATAGAAGGGCCTCTCCACATTTTTGTCTGCTTCTTCCATTTGACTTTACTTTGTGTGTGGTAGATGAGGTAAATATCTACTTAGAATCAAAACAAAATTAAATCATGTGCTTATGTAATGTAATGAACCTCAAATGAAGTATTGGTACTTTTGATGATAGGGGCAAGTAGAAAGAAGTAGTTACTTCAAACTCACCTTCTAATTTGACTTTGTGATCTCAATTGAAACACTTTCAAAGGGATTTGGTAAACCTTTTGACCCAAGATTATGATCTTTTTTTTTCCTTCCCTTCATATTTAGTTTATTTTTGGGTCCTATCATTAGAGTCTCTTTTGTTTAACTTTTAGTGTTCAGTTTTGAGCTTAAGTTATTTTGAAAAAAATTAGTGTATTAAAAGCAACCACTCAAAATAACTTTTGAGACATTTTTAAAGTATATTTTAAATAGATTTTATCAAAAGAGTTTAAATACAAATGAAATTTTTGAAAAATATTTTTTTCTATAGTCAATTTAAATAGGTCCTTGATGTTGAAACTTGATTAATTAGTCATAGTTGGCCCGTTCTACCTTGCACATTAGGTGTAGAAGGGAGGTAGTTTGACAAAATATTAGGAAAGCAAAAATTCTAAAATCAAAACCGTCTACTATAAGTGCTATAAAAGGGACATGTGACTTTTTTTTTTAATCTCAAATAGAAACGTTTTAAAGCCTATTTAAATTAACCTTCTAAGTATTTAAAAAAGTGTTTATAAGTACAAAAGAAGTGTTTATAAATATTTAGAAAGTCAATCCAAACGTGTCATTAGTCTTTTGTATTAATTTGTTTAAATTCTTTTCTTGTATTCTCTTGTTTGAGAGTGGAAAAAAAGTGAGTGATACAAAAATTTGAGAGGTTGGAAAGAAAATTCTGTAAATTTAAAACATCTAGTGGGCTCACGTATTGTTTTGTATTTTTATTATTTTCTTTTAATTTCTAACTTCCTTATTTTCAATATATATTTTCGGGATAGAAATGAGACGTTTTCTTCCTCAACAAGAGGTATATGAGCTTTAGATTTGTATTTGTATTTTTTTTTTAATTTATGAATATGTTTTGAACTTCCGAATAAAAAAAATGTCTTAAAACAAAATACAATATTATGAATATTATTCATTATTCATTATTTGCATATTCACTAAGATTAAGGTAGATATATCAAATTTTATGAGTCCCTAGTGAACTTTGAAATTGAGGAATTTGATTGAAGAATCAAATTTGATTATTACAAGTGCAAGGTCAAAGATGTATTAATACAGTTTTGTTTATATAGAGTTTTGAACGAAGACCAAATGGTCATGATAGTCCAATAAACATGTAAAAGTTAGAATAAGTCCAACATGATTGATAGAGATCGAGAGAAAATAGATCTGAAAACACCATATATATACGACTAAATTTAATTAAGAATGTTCTTGCAAATGTACATAGATTTTCGATAGCTATATTGCTTTTGGCAAAAGCTTATAAACAATGTATCAAATAAAGAGCATCTCATTGTGGGCGTTTTCAATAACATAGTTTCTACGTTAGAGGCGATTGAAGTGCAGATAAAACGATGAAAACAAAAACTTAAGTCTTCATCTTGTCTCATTTCCACCATTCATAAGAAAAGGTTGTTATTGATATAAGAAAAATGAGAATTTGGACTTTTTTAACATTACTAGTAGACTACTCTTGTCAAAGGAAATAGCTTGGGTTGCAAGAATGAAGACATAATTCACAGAAAGATTAAACATTGACAACTAACAATTGGAAGAAGAAGAAAGATTACGAGCAAAATAAGAAAATGTTGGGAACATGAAAAAAAAATCCTAATAAACCATATTTGTCAAAGGGCTCGGATGCTGCTGGTAGTATCTCCATTTGTTAGGAAAAATGGTGACTTCATCTAACATTGTATGTCAAAATTGTTGGAGCAACTTTACAATAATAAAAGAATTTAATGTTAATGGTACAAAAAAATTTTACACACGAGTATTGAATTTATAGTTATACAAGGTGGGTAAGTACGCATTTGGATTGACTTTCTAAATATTTAAATAAGTATTTATAAATACAAAAAAGTGTTTAAGTCAATCAAAACGAACCCTAAGTGTATATGGTGGAAGCTATGGGACAAAAAAAAAAAAAAAAAAAAAAAAAAAAAAAACTTCAAGTGAGCCAATTGTAGATAAAAGGTGAGCCACAAATTTAAATTAGATTTCTCGACATGTGGGGAGGAAGAAAAATCTTAGAAGATGACATTCCGAGTAGTCTACTATTACCTATTAATGATAGAGTATGTTATAATTCTCTAAGTTGAAAATTATGATTATTAGTGAAGACAATTGTGTAGGATGAGCTCCTAATTCTTCAAATACCTTGTAAGAATAACATTATATTTATAAATTTTTGTTGGTAAAATATTAGAAAAACAAAAAAATTCATATCGAAAGAGACTTGTGACTTTATATTTTAATCATCTTAGTTAGAAACACTTAATGCTTAATTTATTAACTCTAGCTAAATTATGTTATTATAGTATCTTTTTTATTTATAGTGGAAAAAAGTGAGTAATATAAAACTTTTGATTTCTTTATTTATTATTTTTTTTCTTTCTCATTTTTAATTGCAGTAGAGTACAACAAAAAGGTCATATGGTTGAACAAATATACATGTAGTTTTGATGAGCCATTCAAATTCAAAGTAATTAGCTACAAAATTATATTTAGTTTTTTTGAACAAATGACTTAGGCAGCCATATACTTGGAACAACTTTTTAGAATAACTCAAACTTCATATCGAATGTGGACGTGCAGGATTTGAGATGCCTAAATTTATCCATGAAAATATAATTTTTCATTCTCAAATTTTGTAATAAAATTACACTAAACAAAATAAATAAATAAATATCTCCACCTTAGAAGTTTTTTTCTTTTTTTTTTTCAGGAAAAAAGATCGTTTTATTAACCAAAACCAAAGCTCAACGACTTAAAAAATAAAAGTTCACAAAGAGGGAGAATTAGAAGGGAGATTTTTAAAAATAGAAAAATAAGGAAAACTATTTATACAACATAGCAAAATGTTTAGATAGTTGTGATAGACGCTGATAGAAGTCTTTAGATAGTTGTGATAGACGCTACGTATCATGATATTATATCATTGATGCAAATACAAAATTGTTTGGTATACCAATATTTTTCAATTCTAACAACTTTTATACTTTTTTAGATGTCAATTACCCATCCTCACATTACCGACACCCCACTATTGTAAATTGGGAACAAAAAAAAAACTTTTTTTTTTGGTCCTAGGACTTAAAATTAGAGATATCTACAGGGCGAGGTGGGGCGGGGAAGCCTTCCCGTCCCTGCGAATTTCCCCGTGTGGAACGGGACAGGAATTCCATTGAGATCAGGTTCTCCGCGGGAAAAATTCCCAGCCTTTATTTTTTTAATAATTTTTTTAAAGAAATTTTACAATTTTTTAAAATTAAATATATTTTTTTAACAATTCCTTAATTGAAACATTTCCATTACATTTTTCATAAAATATGATCAATTTTTCTAATAAAACTAATAATACATATGCAATTTGAAAGGATATAATTAAAATGTTAAATTCTCATAATTTATAAAAATTAGAATTCAACAATTAGAACATCCTATCTTAAATATTACAATATCTAAGGAATCAAAGTAAATAAAGTCTTAAACTTACCTAATTAAAACATCCATATATATAAAGTCGAGGCGGGGGCAGGGATACGAGGACGGGGAATATAATCCCTGTCCTCGACCCCAAATTGCAAATGGAAAAAAAATTCCTCACTCCCTCTCCCATTTCCAGCCTTGTTCGGGGCGGGGCCCCGATCTCTCGAGTTTTTTGAACATCTCTACTTAAAACGATATTTTTTTCAAACAAAATGTTAAAGTTTAAGTCAAAATATAATTTTACCGATTTAAGATTTAAACTAAATATGTTATCTATTTAGTTTGTGAAAAAAAAATACACATTGTTTGATGGTGTAGAAATAATACTAAATGATTTTAAACGCATTTGACTATTGGTTAATCATAAAAAAAAAAAAAATTGATGTGGCCGCTTAAGTTCTTGACTTTACTTTGTTGATATAATAAAAATATTGATTTAACAAATTTTTGAGTGATTGAGCTTCCCCTGTTTTTCTCTATTCTCTTTTCTTGTCCTTTCTCATCATCTATTGTTTGTTTGTGGTTGTAGAAGTTTGATCCCTTCTTTAGCAACGTTTTGCATTCAACGAAAGAATAAAAAATAAAATATCATAATACTTTAAGCAATTAGACTATACGAATTAAACATGATATGATGTGATTACATCTTTAAAGTTACCTTAATTTTAATATAAAAGCACAATTTGAAACCTTTAACTTAAAACACAAGGGAAGAATAAGTAAACATAACAAATCAAACCTAACTATTTTATTCATAACAAAGCTACAAAATTATTATAGTCCTTCGTGAATGTTTATAGTAATTAAAGGTGGCATTGTAAAATTTCTTTGAGGGTTCCTTGCTTTTCTTTACAATGACCAATCAAAACCCTAATCCTAATTTGTCCATGAATTCTTCATCCTCGACTTCAAATCCATCAAGCAATCTTTCGATTCTAGAACAATACACTAATCCATACTCAACCATTGCCATTACATATATTCTTTTTCTGGTTTGTCATACAAGATGAGTATAATAAACTTATTACTTCTATCGAGGGTGAGTATTAGAGTGTATTTTGACTTTTATACCCTTGTAGTTGGTTATTAGAGTATATTTTGACTTTTATACCCTTGTAGTTGGTTATATTATTTTCCTATATTTCATCTAAATATAAATACTCTTTTGTTCATTTCATTAATAATACAGACAAAGTTAATATACTCTATGTAGTTCAATAAACACAAACAAGTTTAAGACCTTAAACTTGAAGATTGCCCCAATTAATTATCTAACCACGTGCCATAAGGGAACTAATTGGCAAGGGGCAGTTGATGTAATTTGAGGATCCACTCAGTAAGATTTATTTTTCCTACTTATTTGTTTATTTATTTATTTTTTTCTTTTTAAATATAAGTTGGGACTTGGGACTTGAGAGAGGCTTTCTTAAACTATAGGCCTAGTTGTAAAAGTCAATCCCCTTCATCACAATATACATTTTATGTCTCTTCACTAGATACGATATCATAGGAAAAATTAATATCATGATTTTCAAATATTTAGATCAGATATATTTATTTAAATTTTTTTTATACATTAGACAAAACCAAGTATCCAGTGGTTTTTATTGTCAAAATAATGAAAAATTTGCCATATTCTCAAATTCTCATAATAATAATTTTTTTTTTCAAAAAATACGATGTATATTTTTTAACCATCGTTAGAGGTAGTTTCAACCATGCTTTAAAAATATGATATTTTTAATACAGCATAGAAAAAAAATAGACTAATAAAGAAAAAAAAAACATTCAAACTTTAGAGACTTAAAATGTTTTCTTTTTTTTTTTTTTTTTTTTTTTTTTTTTTTTTTTTTTTAATCTCTTCGAGAAACAATACATTGCCCAAAAAAACAAAATGTCCGAGGTATCCGAATGCCCATGAATGGATGTTTGTGTTTAAGTTTTAAAAAATTTTAACGTCGATGTGTCAAAAGATAAAGTTTGGCACCTTGGAGATTAAAAACTTTAGGATAGGTGGGGAAAATTCTCCTTCCACTTCTATTTTTTCTTTTCCTTTCATATAATTTATTAATGAATTAAAAAGTGTGTAATATATATTAATTTTCAATTTTGTGTTTAATTTTTTTTAAAATTTTAAGAATGTCTAGTAAATCGTGAATTTTTCTATTTATATCAAATAGATCCCTAACATAATATAAAATTAAATTTTCAATTTAATAAAATGCAAAACTTTCAAAGAAGTGTCTAATAAGTCCATAAATTTTATAAAATAATAAATAGATTAAGGATCTATTAAACACATAATTAGAATTTTAAACACCGGTTAAACATGAAATTAAAAGTTTAGAAACATATTAAACATTAGGTAAAGTTTAGGAATTATAACTAGAATTTTAAGCTTATTAAATACAAGATGAAAAGTTAAAAAATTTATTGAATATTTTATAAAATTAAGATATAAAACAATATAAACTTCAAAGTTGAACCACTTATTGAATATATTATAAAAATTTATGGACTAAATAAGATAACTTCCAAGTTTCAATTATTAAACTTCAATTTAACTTTATTGATAAAAGCTCATGATGGTTCTATTTCATTATTCTACAAATTTAGAGAGCTTCTAATAGCTAATCTCGATTCTGGACGGATGTCTTCTTCATATTTCTTCACCAATTACAGAGTTTTATTAACTATGTTCATGATATTTTAATATCTCTTTCATTATTGTTTAATCAAGGTTTATAAAAAGTAACTTGACTTAAACATTATGCCTGAATTATTAAAAATTATAATAATATCAACGAGAGGAGAGTGCACCAATTAATGAAAAATGCCACATCTTAACAACTCCCGAAGCATAGTAAAAAAAAAAAGAAAATGATTAGTCACAAACTCACATACACAACTTCATTTTGAAAAATGGTTAAAAAAAGTTTCTAATAAAATATGGTCATCCACAAATTCAGATTCAATTTCAGGTGCCCTTTACTTTCAACTTTATCCAAAATAAGTAGACCAACCTATTATGATGGTATAAGTTAGGATATGCCAAAAAAAAAAAAAAAAAAAAACAAAAAAACAAAATGAGTAAAATAACATTGCAAAGTAATTATCAATTCAAACATAGTTTAACTAGTTTAAATATATATTTATTTTTTTTTATCTAAATGGCCAAATATTCTCATATATATATATAAACCTTTTACCATATTTCCAAGAAATTCTACTGAAAATTTACAAAAATGGGTAATTTTAGTTTTTAAAAATTTTATTTCTTAAAAATGGGCCCACTTAAAAAAGAAAGATAAAAGTATCTATATATAATATATCTTACCTTCTTCATTGTTTCACCAACCTTTTCAACCAAAAATTGAACTTTTTTTTTTCAATCTACTTCTATCAAAGTGAATAAGAAATTCTAAAATATAATTTTTTGTCAACGTTTTCGGTTAGAAACAATTTTTTGATAATATTTAAAAAAAAGTAAGAATTAAAAAGAAAAAAATTTGATAAGATTTTTATTAAGGGTAATTGTTTCAAATGACAAAACTGCTGGAAATATTTTTAAATATAATAAAATAAAGTTTTTTCAAATTGATAGATAGACTACTATCATGTCATCTATTACTGGAACTAATAGATGAATTTATCAATTTTTATTATATTTGTAAATAAATTAGCATATATTCTTCAGAGTGACGTTGAACCAAGTTTCACATTTTTTGGGATAAAAATTATTTCTTTTCATACACAAGCATTTCTTAAACATAAAACAAACTAGACTATTTGCATTTTATTATATTTTATTTTACAATTTAAAGGAAAAAATCTCATAAAAATAGAAACTAGTCTATATTCGTGTAAATAGGGACTATTTGAGGTGCTGAATTGATTTTAGAGTCAGTAGATTATAGTCCATAAGTTTTGAGTCTAGTTTCCATTTGGTCCTTATGTTTTAAAATGTTACACAAATTGGTCTAAAAAGTATTTTTATACACATGTTTATTTGATTTGATTTAATTTTTTTATTTTATTTTAGTCGGAGGTCTTTGGTTGAATTTTTTTTTCGAGATGACCTAGACCAACCCGAATCTCACACACATTTTGCTATATCAGTGATATTTTGCTTGTTATATTTGAAAATATACCTTTTAGTTATTAGTCATGCGAAGACCATTCGCATTTCCTTGTGCTCTCGTCACTAAGAAAAATTGGCGCCCAAATTAGAGTGCGAATGTTGAATTTACCATTCAACAACAGTTCTTGGAGGTACGAAGGAAAGGGAATGGAGGGAAGCAATGATTTGGAAGTTCTTGGAAGAATTAAACGAGTTAACCCGGGAACTCGGTGGACTAAAAACGAAAAGAGGAAGGCCCCTTGGAGGGGACAACTACGCCTGGAGAGGAAAACAACAACTCAACTACCGAGTTGACCCAACATAATATCTAATCATTGAGACACGGTTTGACGCGAGGCTGTAGGAAAAGGTCATCCTCTCCATTTAAACAATTTTCCACTTGTGATTTCTTGTTCGCATTCCATTCATACTTTTATGGCAATTATGATTTAATGTTGCAACATTCTTCAATAATCATCATAACTTTGCTTCCTTCTTAGCTATCTTCTTTGAGAAGTTGCAGAGTTTTCAAGGTGAAACTGCTTTCTCTGTTACCTTATCACAAACCCTTCTTGTAGCCATATTTCAAAATTGCTTCTCGCATTGACATTCTTCCTTGGAGTAGATTTAGGCTTCGTCTTTGGAGATTCTTTTGTTATTGATAAAAATCAAGAAGCAGGCCCTGTTATTAGATATTTAGAAATGGGGTGGCTTTGACGGGGAAGACAAACTTCTATTTCATCAGCTATTGAAGTTCACGAAATTTGGTTAATTTCTTATTCATTACCACAAAACAGGTTATGCTGGTTTGAACTTTGAAGCTAGATATTCCCTTTTCTTCTTACTAGCCTATCATGATTCATTATCTTAGATTGGTGAACCAACTGTTTTGGATGTCTGAAAGATTTCATTCTTAGTTGTTATTTGTTTGGTTAAAACGAAAAGAAAAAAAAAAAAAAAGAAAGGAAAAATTGGTGCATGGATAGGTCTCTTTTCCATCCATACTTTGTGTAGCCTTTTTTAAATACATTCGAAAGAGATCATCATCTCTGGAGTTTCTTCGAAGCTGTTAGTTTCTTCAAATTGATTTATCAGTTTCGAGTTAAAAAATTTGAATGCGATGAAACTTTTAAGTGCTGTGGTAAACTCCTTTGGATGTTCTGCATCTGGGGAACGTTTAGTTTCAGCTGCAAGAGATGGAGATTTTCAAGAAGCACAGGCTTTGTTGGAATATAATCCACGGTTGGCACGTTACTCTACTTTCGGTGTGCGCAATTCCCCACTCCACTACTCTGCAGCTCATGGCCATCACGAGGTATTTCACTCTTTAAATGCACACTGATAATGTTTGTGAAGCCATTCTCACTTCGTTTAAGATCAGAGAATCTTATAGCCTGTTGTCATTGTGCTTGTTCTTACATGTTTGCAGATAGTCTATCTTTTGCTTCAGTCTGGAGTTGACATTAATTTAAGAAACTATAGGGGTCAGGTATTGCCACTTTCTTCAAATTATTTGCCTTTTCATTTCAGGGATCTACATCCATAAGTGTTTTTTCTTCTCTTTTCACCATTTCATTTTCTCCATATTGTAATTATCTGTGCTATTGGACGTTAAGTTGTATCTCCTGCATTTCAAGATTAAATTCATTATGTATTTTGAGTTCATCATTGTTTGCTTTACACTTCTGTACACAGACTGCTTTGATGCAAGCTTGTCAACATGGTCGCTGGGAGGTTGTTTTGATTTTAGTACTTTTTGGAGCCAACGTGAGTAGCTTATCACATTCATTTTAGCTATCACGTTCATAGTGTGAGCAACTTATTAGTCATTCATATATTTGTTTCACATTTTAGGTCCATAAAGCAGATTATTTGAATGGAGGGACTGCACTTCATCTTGCTGCTACAAATGGTCATTCCCGGTGCATCAGGCTTCTTCTTGCTGATTATATTCCAAGCATACCTAATTTTAGGGAAATAATGAGTCAATTAACAGACAATGAAGAATCAATCTCAGAGTTTGATCATAGGTACATATTGAATTCCTCCTCATGAAAATTTTCCAGGTTGAAATGCTTATGATGGTTGATTAACATCATAATTTTGTGGTTTAGGGCACTCTCTCAGATTATTAACCAAACGGCAGATGGAGGCATTACCGCTCTTCACATGGCAGCCCTTAATGGGCAAGTTGAAAGCGTGCAGTTACTTCTGGAATTTGGGGCATCAGTTTCTGAGGTGACTCTAGGCGATGGAACCGTAATTGATCTAATAGGTTTCTCCCTTTGATTTTTTTTGTCTTCTCTTTCACTAAATCAACTTGAGGCCTTCTTTTTCAAGTTAGCCTTTATTTTCCTTCCTAATCCACCACTCAACTTGTTTTCTTTTTTCTTTTAAACTTCTTTTGAGAGTAACAAAACATGAATCTAAAATCTTGACATTATGTTTTGGATTTTCTTCTATTTTCATATAAAGGCTAGAGCTAGCATGCATTGTCATGGGATGTTGAAATGAAGTGGCAGTTAAATGCAATGTTATTTCTTTTGCCTCAGTAAAATATGCTACCTTATCCTTCTATTCTGTGGGCAAGTGAAAAGTACTGATAAAAGGGGTTATTGAAAAGTTGATTTCTTATGATCTCTTGCGATGATATAAATGGCTTGTCTGTTGCAACTTCGGTAGGTGCTGGGAGTACAGCTCTTCATTATGCTGCATGCGGTGGTAATGCAAAATGTTGTCAAGTATGTGTTTCATTTAAAGGAAAAGAATCAGAAATGGGATTAAATGAATGTATTGTGTTTTCTTCTTTGAGAGGCTATTACTTATTGTTTTCTATTTCGTGTAGCTTTTGATTGCGAGGGGGGCCAGTCTGACTGCTGAAAATGAAAATGGGTACGTACTATCCACTTGGCTTATTCTTTGTATGTGAACTTGAATCTTTTTTTTTTTAATCTTTGGACCTGTGCCTAGCAAGTCACCTTCTGAACATAAGAAATTGCTTTTAAGAAATGAGTTTACGTTCTTTTAATTACTTGGGCACTCATTAGGGAACTATTTAAAAAACTGAAAGCGGTAGTGGCTGTGGAGAAATTGATAGGAATGCTGTTAGGATAGAAGTTAAGGATATTATTATGCTAGGAAGGGTATTAGTTTATTTGGTTTAGGCTTGAATGATCTCGAGAGAGGAAGAGTCTATGAACCTCAAATTACTTTAAGAGTTATTGTAGTTTTTCTGTGTATTATTATAATGCCAACTCCAAGTATTTGGGTTCTATCAGAAATTTTGGAGGATTCCCATTAAAATTTTAAAGTGAAACAGTGTCAACAGCCTTGTCAATAAGTATATGCTGGCTTATGTGATTGTCTGGCTAGCTTGAGATGGAAGAATTGGGGTTCAAATTGAAAGCAGTAGCGGCTATGGAGAAATTTTGGAAGACTCCCCTTTTTAGTTCCTTGAAAACACATTACATGAATGCCTCAATTACATAAGAAATTTGTGTGGTTGAACGGTTAATTCATAGGGTTCCCTATTTCCAAGGATATTAATGGGTCACTCATTTCACATCAATAACATTCTGAGAATACTATATAAGTTTTCGATGTTCGTTTAACTACATTAAGCACGGGTATAATCCTTTGATTACACTGATCATTTTGTCATGGAAATATTGTTCCCTACTTTGTATGGAATTGTAGCATTCACTTGATTTAGCATGGTTATCGTATAGCAATCCCTTTATCCATTCTTTTATCAACTTGCATCTACTTCACTTGATTTGTCTTTTTTTCCCACACAGTTGGACACCATTGATGGTCGCTCGCTCATGGAATAAAAATTGGCTTGAGGATATTCTCACCGCAGAGCCAGTAGACCGGCCAAAAGTTATTCCCTCTCGTTACATATCTCTGCCCCTTATGAGTATTGTTCAAATTGCTAGGTAACTGGAATTCGTTATTTCCTTCTATTGCTTATCCTTCCAAAGAAATTTATATACATGGAATCGACTTGCCCTTCATTTATTCATTCTGGAGCCACCAACTTTGAGGACAATATTGTGCGCTTCTGGTTACTACATCATAGAATTTGATCCACATGCTCCTCACTCTGGTCCTCAAGATTAAGTTCATATTGGGTTGACATAGAACAAGATATTGAAGACAAGCTATTAGAACCAGTCCTAAAATATAAGTTGTTTAGAAAATCAAAGAACAAACTAGAAAATTGTTCTCTCTCTACATATAGCTTGCAGATATTGCGTCCAATGAATTTAGAACGTTGTCATGATGAATGAAATTGATTTCGGTATCCCTTTTGGATCCATTTGCAGAGAGTATGGATGGACTATTACGTCTGCCCCCGGATGCCAGGATCCATGCGTTGTCTGTTTAGAGAGGAAGTGCACGGTAGCTGCTGAAGGTATATTATTAACTTAACAATATATATACTTGACTAGAGAATTATGAAATTCTTATTTCCTTAACTTGCATAACCCGATTTATTTATGTTCCATTAAAGTTTTGACAAGTTTGCTGAGTATGAGCAAAAGTTTGAACTTCAATGTTTAAAACATGGGCTATTTTCATATTAGTTAATGAAATTTATTCATAATGGATTTAAAAGTGCAGTGATGGTAAAGATTTGATTGAAAAGAGCTGATATAGATGAAAGTTGAAACAAGCTTTTGAAATAACAAGCTTTTGATATAGATGAAAGTAGTAAACTAAATTCTATACTCAGCCCATCTATTACGTCTATTGGTATGTGGGGTTGTTGAAGTATGATAAGAAGTCCAATCCCCTGCAGGCTGTGGTCATGAATTCTGTACAAGATGTGCCTTATACCTCTGTTCTACAAACTGCGGGACAACCATTTCTCGTGGCCCTCCAGGTTCAGTTTCTTGTCCACTCTGTCGAAATGGCATAGTGTCATTCGTTAAGCTTCCTGGAAAAGCACTTGTTAAAGAGATTGCAAGAACAAGTTTGTCACTTTCAATGTGCCAATGTTCTCACGAGACACCATCAAAACCTACCCCCTTAACCACCCAACTTCAATCGCTCGAGTTGTGTCGTGTCCACGATACTCCTCTGGCAGTTTCCCTTTGCTGTCAGAGACTTCCATCAATCAATCTCTGTCGGAAAACACCGGACATATGCCACTCTTTAGTTCCACGTTGTGCCAACCGGAACTTGCAGAACCACTTGGCCAGATGTTGAAGGCCAGGGCTCCTCCAACAGTCAACTTATCACAGGGCATTTTCTTCTTTAGCTAATCAATATGTAATCCGAGAGTGGATGCTGATATTTTTTGGGATCTTGTTTATGTTTCTTTCAATCTTTTTTGATTATTGAATCCTTACTTCATTGTTAGTAGTTTGATTTGGACTTTCATTTATTGTAAATATGGGTTCGCCATTGTGTTATGTAGAAGCAATGTACATAAGAATCATTTAGTGGCCACCAACCAATGTCATTTAGATCTTTCCGTTCAGAAACTTGTAGTATAACTTTGAGATTCTTTCTGAATGATATAACTTTGAGATGCAAGATTTTCAAGATTGATGTTGGAAGCATTATGAAATATGGTTTGATGTTCAATGATACCATTGCACGTTTATTAAAACATTTTGTTAATATTAATTTTCAACATTTAATCACGTTTAATATATATTATATTATATTATGTAAGTTCTTTAATCTCATAAACTTGTGAACCAAACCAACCAGCATATTGCTTAAAAAACGATTGGCTGAAATGAATCTTATAAACGTTTCATTTTGATTATTTATGTTCAACATGTAAGATTCATTTCAATGTTAATTTTAGGTATTTTGTTTCAATACCTTTTCACATCTAAATTTCTAATTGAAAATATGAGATTTTTCTAGTTGAAAAGATGAGATTATCAATTTAAACTTATAAGTACGTGTTAAAGATTCTCTCATCATAGCCTCATAACATCAACTACAAAACCAAATGTTTCAAAATGATAATAAAACTAAACTTTTTTTTGGCATCGCCAAGAAAAAAAAAATACAAAATACAAAAATAAAAGGTAAATTTATTCTAAAATTTAATATTTAATGAAAAAGAGAAAAGACATCATTAAAATTAAATATCAATTAACCACCGATCATCCATCATCTTCGGCCAAAATCTTTTAGAGAGAATTAAAATTGAAGGAATCTATCGATACGATTTGCATGTCATGCTCAACTTGATTCAACGTCTTGATGCTCCTAATCTTCGGATTATACAAAATAAGCAATTTAGAATTGATAAGACATAAAATCTCTCCATTTTGATAGGCTTTGAGGAGTTTAATGAAGACCTTCCAATGAATTGGTATCACCCAATCTTTTGGCATATCGTCAATAACAAATTCTCTTACCCACGAATCTCTTTCCGTCATCCTCCACACTCCAATTTCATAACATGGATACATGAGAAAGAAGGTTGCATAAACAGTGCCATTAAAAGCTTGGAGGGTCACCCATCTGGAAGGAGCAACTCCAGGAAGAGTAACGATGGTTTCAATCCTCTCATTTTCAACATCGAAACGACATATAACATACTCATATCCATTCTTTTTGTCTACAGCAATCCAATACAAATCTCCATTAAAGTAAATACCATGGTTGCAAATCTGAAAAGGCGCAGAATCAACACATGTCCTCCATTGGTTACTTCCCCCAAATGTAAAAACATCAAAAGTGGAAAGGCAATTTTCTAAATCAATGGAAACTCTGAGTATTTTGTAGCGATTTGTGTTAGGGCTAAAACCAAATCCATAACAGAAAACTCCATTTTTGGGGCCATTCTTCAAAATTTGAGGGAGTTTGATGTATTGATTAGTGAGGGGGTTTAAAATGCCAGCACAACGAAGGGCAGAACGAGCTTTGAAAACTAAGAGCAGTCCATTGCAGGAAGTGTTAGCTATGGAATAAGAGCCGTGAGCTTCTACAAAAGGAGAGGAGGCAACAAAACGAATCCCTCCCAAATGTTTGAGGTCAAAATCGACGCAATATATTTTCGATCCAATCGGCCCCGAAGTACAGAGAAAGAAAGAGTCTGGAATGATTTTAAGATTTAAAATCAGATCATTCCAAAATTTACAGATGAGCCTGCAGAGGGGCAAATTCACGACGAGTTTGGAGAAGATTACCTGAATAATATGTGGTGGAAGTCTCAAATTTATGTTCATAATTACCGGCGGGGGAGAGATTTTTAGTCCAATTAGTGTAGATAAGGGTTTTGAAACTATATATACTATCGAATATCGGTTAGGGGGAGAAATATTCGTTTTCCTTTTGCCATTTTTAGTAATTGGTTATATGGTTATACGAAGTAATTTTATATTAAAATTTGTTAATTGGCTCTCTCCCTTTTTTTTGCTTTCATTTTTTTTATAAATTTTATTTGTAGCATATATATATTCAAGGTTTACAAAGTGATTTAATGTAATTTCTTTTTTTTTCTATGCTTTTATAGGTTGTTTTTTTTTTTTTTTCTTTTTCATAATTATAATGGTAACATTCTTACATATTGAAGAGGAAGGAGTGAGAAGGCCATAAGAGAAGACCATTGAGGAGGAAGGAGACCTTGCTCTAAGATTCAAGCAGTTTGAAATTATGACAAATCTATGAAAAAAGTCTTAACACATTTTTTTCTCAACCAGGCCTCTTTGTTTACACACATATAGATCGATATATAGATATATAGAACTTTAGTTTTGTGATTATGAGAAAAGTATCTCCTGAAGCCTCTTTGCTTACATACATATAGATAGATATATAGATATATAGAACTTCTTGTTCTTGTGATTGTGAGAAAAAAGATCTCCTCAAGCCTGTTTGCTTGAAAGTTGCACACTTAGTCTCAATGATATAAATATAAATACTTCAAAATTAATATGTAGTCCAAGTTAGAGATTGTTAGAATAAATTAACGACTAATCACAAAAAAATCTGTTGTGATTGATGACTAAATTAATGGTATTTGGCACCATTAGTGATATAAGTAATTTAATCAAATAAAATAGAATAAATCTATTGATTAAATATCAATAGATTTATGTTAAAATAGCAAATTGGTTAAATCAAATCAAATATAATAAATTGAATGGTTTAAACAAGATAAAGATTGATTAAATGTCATCCTTTTCGAAAAGTGGTTAAATAAAAACAAATCTAAAATGCAATTAATAATTCAAATTCAAAATGGTTAAATAAAAACAAATTTAATATGCAACTAACAATTATCAAGATTTGTTAGAATAGCAAATTGGTTAAATTAAATCAAATATAATAAATTGAATGGTTTAAACAAAATAAAGATTGATTAAATGTCATTCTTTTCGAAAGGTAGTTAAATAAAAAAAAAATCTAAAATGTAATTAATAATTTAAATTCAAAATGATTAAATAAAAACAAATTTAATATGCAACTAACAATTCTACTTTAAAATGGTTAAATAAAAACAAATCTAAAATATGCAATTAACCATTCAAATTCAAGGACAACTTTATCTCTTAGATTGGTTAGGTTGAACTCGTGTGAGTGATTATTCCAATTACATTGTATTTATTATGAGAATTGATGCACGATCTCATATTCGACGATGTCAAGTACACTGTATTTCTATTCCAATTGATACACCGTTTTACGGTAATTTATAAAACTGTAATCTAACCACATAAAGGTAATTAGGGAATTAAGAAAAAATTTGGCATGTGCGTGCTATACTTTTGTCAAAAATCTTATTAATTTTAGATTTTGCCAAAAATCAAACCCCCTAAAATTTGTCATTCCGTCCCATTTCTCTATATAGGAAAACTTTGAAAGACCAAAAGAAATTGGGATGACCAGATAAATAGCAAAATCTAAAGTTTCATTTGAAAAAATAGCAAAAGCTTTTCAAAATTGTAAAAATAACAAAACGATTATTTTAAATAAAAAATACAAATGAGCAAATACCTAAACTACCACTATACACTCAAAATGATAAAACTCAAGTCAAAAACTACAACAAATCCAAAAACAGGAAATACACTGTATTGGAAGGTATTCTAAAAGTCCCACCAAACTTCAAATCAAATCGGTGATTTAATTGAAGCCAACCCATATCACAAAAACCAAAAATTTTAACTATAACCACGAAAAACCCCATACTCACCTAAACACTGCTGGTCGATTCCTCCGACGACCGTAAGCTTGCGATTGGCGACTTCGTTTGTGGGTAAAACTTCGCAGAAATGAGATCTAAGGAGAGCGAGACAAAATGATAAGGAGATGATAAATGAGCTAGGAAGAGAAAGAGAGGAAGATCCATGGTGTGCGGTAGCATCTGTGCAACGTCGTCTGTGCGGAAGAAGGTTGAGGGGGGTTTGCGGCGTCATCAGAAGGTTGTCTTCATGCGAATGAGGAGAAGAATGTTGAGTTGAGGGGAGGAGAGGAAGGAGGGCTAGGTTTACTTTTGTTTTGTTCTATTTTTATTTTTTAATTTAATTTAATTAAATTTTAACTCACAAACCTTATATAACAAATAAATAAATATTTCCTCAACCTAAATTAAAATATCTTATCCATTCTTTTTTTATAAAATAATTTGAAACTTACAAATTTGAAAATTAAAATATTTTAATTTAATCTATTGTAAATTTAATTTATTAGATTTCAGAATTTAAAAGATATGAAATCCGAGAAAAGAGGGAAAAAATCAGGAATTAGGGAGAAAAATTAGGAATTAAGGAGAAAAATTAGGAATTAGGTAAAAAAATCAGAAATCAAATCAGAAATCAAACACTATATGTAAATAGTGCAGAAAAATTTCTAAACAAGGGCCAAAGACTAATTTAAATATGATAACAGTTGATACAATATTTCTAACACAAAATGCAATTACACTGTATATGTATAGTTTTAAAAGTATGAAGGATAGATTTAAATAGATAATGGTGAAAAAAAATCAAGAAAAGTCTTAAATATAAATTATTGACAATCTTTTGTTTATAACATAAACAATATTTTGTTTTTATTAGAAACCATGAAAAATGATGTATAAAATCATTTTTTAAAGTAGTTATCAAAATAAGGAAGAATTTTGTTTATTTTGAATCATGTGCTAAAATAGTTATCAAAACCTAGTTTGAATATTAAAAATTGATACAAATTTAAAAAGAGGGTGAAATTGACGCTGATTAAGTTGGCTATCAATCAAGTTCCTGTATTTATATCTTGGTTCATAATCAAGTTCTCCACATACACTGTATTTAATGGTCCAGACATACGAATCAACTAAGGACAAAACAGGTATTATGAAAAGTAATCCATGTGTCTTGCACACGTTTTGCCATAAATCTTATTATTTCCAGTTTTCGCTAAATATCCAAACAAAACCTCATTTTTTGCTATCTCGTCCAATTTCTCAAGAAATTTTAATAATGAGCCGAATTTTTAAAAATGAAAACCCAACTGAAAGGAAACTGGACTACATAGCCCATTTGAAGGTCACGTTTTGAAATATGGACAAAATAAAAAACATAAGAATGATGGCCACATACAATTCGTGTGTAAAACATTTATACTATTTCCAAACCCAAACTTACAATGGGTTGTATTCTTGTTTTTTTTTTTTAATTAAAATATTGTTTTATCTAAATTCATGGCTATTTTTTTTCTTTCTAATTTACCTTCAAATCTCAAAGCTTGTTATCCTTTTAAAATTATAAAATTTAAAATCTTATCTTAGTTTTTTTTTTAAGTTCGGATTTCGTGAGAGAACATGTGAGAGAAAGTTATTGGATTCATGTTCAAAAAAAGTTAAGTGAGTAAATCATCGCCACTACCATAACATTCAAGGCTAACTTTACGCATTCAAATTTGTTTTAGGTGTCCATTAAATTTATCGTTTGGAAACTTAATTGTCAATAATTCGTTAAACACCAAAAAAATTTCTTGCTAACTAGAGTACACTCATACTGAGAATGTATGAGATTGTAGAAAACTCGTTCATTAATGGGTTGGTTCCAATTTTTTCAAACGGAAAACATTGGTTCAGTTTGGATCATGACAACCATCTTAAGTAGAGTTCAAATTATTGAAGATTGGAAGCACAATTGTTTGACAACACTATTAAATATCTGTATATACAAGATATTTTCCCATAATTTTCATTAATTATTTCTAAGGATGTGCTCTAACAACTGATTTCTAAAATATAGTATTCCTATTAAAAGATTTAGTTTGTTAATACAAAGTATTTGTTTGACTATTGATTTTATTTTTATGAATTTTAATTGTTAAAATTTATTTGTGTGGCTCAATTTTAAGCTCTTGTTATTATTATTTTTTTTAATACTAGGCTTTAGTAAAATATGACTAAGATGTATTTGTGATGGAAATTTAATCTATAGTTATTTTGAATAAACGTATTTGCTTAGGCAATGCCTAATTTTGATAATTTTATTAGAAACATAACTTACTTCATCAATTATTGTTTAATTATGTTTTTTTAAATTTTGTATATTTTGTGTTGGTGAAAAAAGGTTGAAAAAAAGAATTTTTAAAACAAAAGAAAAAACGAGTTTTTTGGAAAAGTGAGGTGGCAATAAAGATAACTTTTTGTTATTATTTTATTTAATTTTTTAAAATAATAAAATATTTTTTTGAAATTACGGTCTTGCCCCTCACCGCATGGTTAGCGTAGTCTTCGCGTCTGCACCGTCTTTTTCGGCGCACGTGGTGTGGACGAGCGCTCACCGCGCAGCGCACGTTCTGTGGCCGAGCGCTCGTCCCTCATGCGACCTTTGAGCTTCGCGCACTATAAATTCCTGCCATCTTCAGTTGAAAGGATAATGAAAAAAAAATATTTTCCTCTCTGAATACCGAGCAATCTAGAAAGAGTGTGAGTACCGATCGATTCTTGTGCGAGTTTCGACCGAGACAATATTATCTGGGTTGTTTTCTCCTGGGGACGGCGTGGCATTAAGTCAGAACTGCTAGCACCTTGGGCAGAGCCGCGAAACGTCTTAAAGAGAGCGAGCTCCGCGATTCAGCCATAACGACCTTTTATTTTGCAGGTTCACCGCATAGTAGGTGTCACAATCATACTTGAAGTAAGTAGATTGTGACCCCGCTAACAAGTGGGGCGGACAGTGTAAGTGGCGACACGGGAGTGTCGACACATCTGGCAACGACAGAGGGCCAAGACAAGTGCCATGATGCAACCGAGGAGGACGGTGCATCATCCAACACACCAAGATAAATGGGCAAGCATGCCAAGGCGAGCATCAAGCGAGAATACAAGCATCAGTGCCATTGGCAGTGTCAGTGACAAGCTCAGTGGGGGCTAGATGGGGCCTCGGGCCGTTTCCTCAAAAGAAGGAGTTTCGTTGTGAGTTTGGACGAGCGGCTTTGGAGTTAGAACCATATTGATGGAATATGGAAGCACGTCGAATTTCATGTCAATCGGAGTTCGGACGGGCGTTGTACAAAACTTGTGACGAGGTAGCACTGTCAACGTTCATCGGTGCCAAGGTGAGAAATGCTCAGAATGTACTATAAGGGGGAGGCATGGTGTCAGCTCTCCACCACCCTTTGGCCTGATGGCTTAAGCGAGCTACCCTATGGCACAGACATGTGTCATGGCGTGGGCGAGCGTTCCGGGACAAGAGTCTCGGGCGTCTTCCATTGAGAATGGGATCTCGTGGACAGTGTCGGACGGCACGGGTGTGCCGACATTGCGCTTTCTCCCATGGACCGGAGGTTCGATATAGCACCCGCTATGCCGTTTTATCTCGGCAAATGATTTAGCATGGACACGGAAGGGTTCATGCCTCGTTATGTTCGGATGGATGGATGTTCGGGTAGTCCCGACGTTGGAAATATGCCCATGGGGTAGTTGTGACGATTCTTGACAAGCAGACCCGAGTTGGAGAGAGAAAGCTAATAACCTTAGCCTCATGCAAAGGCAAGGTTGAGCTGTAAGACTTGGCCTAGATTAAAGGCAAGTCAGATGGAGTCGCTTGATAGAGGGAAGTACACGTGCAGGTAACGTGTGTGTCTGAATAGAGTTCAATTTCGCATGAGCTCAGTTCGGTTGAGGACGAGAGAACCTCGCCTAAGGTCCGTTGAAGCTTCAAGAAGAATGGACAAAGTAGATTGGGACTTGAGTTCCCCTTAAGGCTGACCATGTACGGGTGACTGTCATGGTGCCGCACAGTTGGAGAAGCCCGACCGTGACAGTAGGCGTCCAGTTCACCACATAGTATCATCCAGTTCACCGCATAGTACCAGTCCAGTTCACCGCATAGTACCAGTTCAGTTCACCGCATAGTACCAATTCAGTTCACCGCATACCACCTTGCGTTGAACGCATAGCGCACAAGGTTTCCAACAATTTTAAGACGCTTATCCATCTGCCACAGTAGTAATGGCCCAAACCGACGTCATGGTTTCTGATCTCAACCGACCGTTCCGTTTCGAAAGAGCAAACTTCAAGCGGTGGAAACAGAAGATGATGTTCTTCCTCACCGTCAAGAAGGTCGCTGATACCTGCAACACGGAAAAACCAGAAGTCCCGGAGAAAAATCCGACCAATGAGCAGATCAAGGTTGTCGCTGACTGGGAAGAGAAGGATTTCTTGTGTAAGAATTTTATATTAAATGGTTTGACTGATGATCTGTATGATTATTACAGTTCTATAAAGACAGCGAAAGACATCTGGGAGGCACTGCAAAAAAAAGTATGACACTAAGGAGGCCGGGTCGAAGAAATATGCTGTTAGCCGTTACCTGAAATTCCAGATGACGGACGACAAGTCTGTGGAGGCCCAATCCCATGAACTGCAGAAAATCGCTCATGAAATAATCAGCGAAGGTATGCCTCTGAACCAGCAATTTTAAATTGCTGTTATTATTGACAAGTTGCCCCCCCTCTATGGAAGGATTTTAAAAATACGTTGAGGCACAAGACCAAGGAATTCTCCTTGGAGAGCCTGATCACCCGTCTGGGGATCGAGGAGGAGGTCCGGAAGCAGGACCAGAAGGAGGAGGTAAACGCCCTGCCGAGGAAACCTGCCCCAACCGCCGTGAAACCTGACCAGAAGCAGAAAGGAACTAAGAGGAAAGGTCAGAATCGCGGATCCAGCAACCAACAGAACCAGAAGAGACAGAGACCCCCCTCAGGAGAAACGGTACAGTTCCTCTGTTTTAACTGTAATAAACCTGGACATATGGCTAGAAACTGTAGGAACAAGCGTCGTCCTGCTGGGCAGGCGAACCTGACGGAAAAGCCGTTAGTAGCCATGATCACAGAAGTAAATGTGATCGGTGGTTCTGAGGGATGGTGGATAGACACAGGCGCCACACGTCATGTCTGCCACGACCTTAGTCAGTTTAAAACATACACTGAAACTAAGGATAAAAATGTTCTGTTAGGGGATCACCACTCGTCAAAAGTTGCTGGAACGGGCAAGGTGGAGCTGAAGTTTACCTCCGGAAAGACGCTCACTCTGAGGGATGTCCTGCACACTCCAGAGATAAGAAAGAACCTGGTCTCGGGCTACCTCCTCAACAAGGCTGGCTTCACACAAACAATAGGAGCAGATTTGTACACATTAACTAAAAATAACATGTTTGTAGGAAAAGAAAATGTAACAGATGACATGTTTAAATTAAATGTTGAAATTAATAAAGTAAATTCTTTTGCGTATATGTTGTCTTCATTTAATGTTTGGCATGCTAGGTTTTGTCATGTTAATAATCGCATAATTAGTAACATGAGTAGGCTAGATATGATTCCTAAGTTATCTTCAATTGAATTTGAGAAATGCGAATTTTGTAGTCAGGCTAAAATAACAAAAACCTCGCATAAATCTGTACTTAGGGAATCTGAGCCTCTAGATTTAATTCATTCGGATATATGTGAATTTGATGGTGTTTTGACTAGAAATAGCAAACGTTATTTTATCACGTTTATAGATGATTGTTCTGATTTCACTTTTGTTTATTTGTTGAAAAATAAAAGTGATGCGTTTGATGCTTTCAAGCTTTTTATAGTTGAAATAGAAAACCAGTATAATAGAAAGGTTAAAAGACTTCATAGTGATAGGGGAACTGAGTATGACTCAGACAGTTTTAATAACTTTTATAACTCACATGGAATAATACATGAAAAGACTGCGCCTTACTCTCCTGAAATGAACGGTAAAGCTGAAAGGAAGAATAGAACTTTAGCCGAGCTAGTAATTGCTATTCGCCTTAATTCAGGAGCAGCGTCTTATTGGTGGGGAGAAATTCTCCTTATTGTGTGTTATGTCCTAAATAGAATTCCAAAATCTAAAAACACAACTTCACCATACGAAATCCTTAAGAATAAAAGACCAAACTTGACCTACTTTAGAACGTGGGGGTGCTTAGCCTACGTTAGGATTCCTGACCCAAAAAGAAAAAAACTTGCTAGTAGGGCCTACGAGTGCGTCTTTATAGGTTATGTCGTGAATAGTAAAGCCTATAGGTTCTAAGATGTTACAAACCAAGTAGTCATTGAATCGTTAGATGCCGACTTCTTTGAGGATAGGTTTCCCTTTAAATCTAGAAATAGTGGGGGCGCGAGCTCCAGTAGTCTACCTTCCGTTAGAAGTCTTCCGTCTTCCGAGGAAGTCGTTTCTGAGCCTAGAAGGAGCAAACGGACAAGAACAGTCAGACTTTGGAGACGACTTCCAGACCTACAATGTAGAAGAAGATCCTAGAGACCTTAAGGAAGCTCTGTCCTCTGTAGACGTCAACTTATGGCAATAAGCTATAAACGACGAAATGGACTCTCTAGAGTCAAATAGGACTTGGCACTTAGTAGACCTACCCCAGGTTGAAAAGCCATAGGATGTAAGTGGATCCTAAAGAAGAAACATAAACCTGATGGAACGATAGACAAGTTTAAAGCTAGGTTAGTAGCCAAGGGCTTCAGACAGAGAGAAAACATAGACTTCTTTGACACGTTTTCACCTGTCACAAGAATCACTTCCATTCGAGTACTATTCTCTCTCGTCGCTTTAAACAACCTCGTAGTACATCAGATGGATGTAAAGACTGCCTTCCTAAACGGTGATTTGGAAGAAGAGATTTATATGGAACAACCAGAAGGGTTTGTAGTCTATGGTCAGGAGAACAAAGTCTGTAAGTTAGATAAATCTCTCTATGACCTGAAACAAACTCCTAAGCAATGGCATGAGAAATTTGACAACCTTATTCTGTCTGAAGGTTTCAAAGTTAATGAAAGTGACAAATGCATCTACTATAAGTTTGAAAATAATCTTAGCACAATCTTTTGCCTATATGTAGATGATTTGTTAATATTTGGTTCAAATTTGCACGTCGTTAATAAAGTAAAATCTATGTTGAGTGCAAACCTTGATATGAAAGACTTAGGAGAAGCAAGTGTAATCTTAGCCATAAAAGTCACTAGGTCGGAAAAGGGACTTTCCTTAGATCAATCTCACTATGTGGAAAAGATTCTTAGGAAATACAATTAATTTGATTGTAAACCTGCCTGTACTCCTTATGATCCTAGTGTAAAGTTGTTCAAGAACACTGGTGACAGTGTTAATCAATCCAAGTATGCGAGCATCATCGGCAGTCTTAGATATGCTGCTGAGTGCACTAGACCGGACATAGCTTATGCTGTAGGTTTACTATGTAGGTTTACAAGCAGACCTAGTATAGAACATTGGAATGCCATAAAAAGGGTTATGAGGTATTTAAAGAAAACCCAGAATTTAGGATTACACTATCAAACGTTTCCCGCTGTCCTGCTGATGAATGGATGACTCAGACGGCTATATCTTCAATATAGCTGGTGGAGCTGTCTCCTGGAAGTCTAAGAAACAGACTATATTAGCTTAGTCACGATGGAGTCAGAAATGATAGCACTGGCAACAGCCAGTGAAGAAGCAGGCTGGCTGGCTTAGAAGTCTGCTATCAGAAATTCCCCTATGGGAAAAGCCGGTACCAACCATTTTGATCCATTGTGATAGTACTGCAGCTATCGCAAAAATTCATAACCGTTAGTATAACGGAAAGAGACGACAAATACGTCGTAAGCACCATTAGAGAGTTCCTCACTACTGGTGCCGTTAGAGTGGATCATATTCGGACTGATGAGAACTTGGCAGATCCTTTGACGAAAGGACTGGCCAGAGAAAAGGTTTTCAAAACCTCAGAAAGGATGGGACTCCTGCCTATAGAAAGATGAATCACGAGTGAGGAAAACCCAACCTGTAGACTGGAGATCCCAAGAAACAGGTTTCAAAGGGTAATAACTGATCACAAGTGATAGGTAGTGAATCATGCAAATAAACATAGAGTTCCTTCCTAGGACCTAGAGTCTTAGCATGATATCCTCAAGCGAATGATAGGTTGAACTTAGTTCTTAATGAGATCTATACTTGATGTCAAGTGGAGCACCTAGCTACAGGAGTACCCCTGATAGACTCACCTATGTGAATGTGGAAGTGTAGGCGTTTCTATGGAATTTTAGGCAAATTTCTAGAGGTTCACTAGACTGGGATACACGTGCATGGCCTCAAAGCACGGGCTTTTCGAACTACAATCTAATAATGCTGCTGTGTGTGAGATGTTGTCAGATAGAGTTCAAAACTAAGAGTTACTATAATAAAATCTGAATCATCAAACACTACGTAAAGGTTAAGTCGTAAGACACCTTTGCTTATGCATAGTGTATACATTTTGAAATTGCTCGATGAACAAAATTGTTTTCCTGTTTTCAAAAAACTTTCAAGTGGGGGATTGTTGGTGAAAAAAAGTTGAAAAAAAAATTTTTAAAACAAAAGAAAAAATGAGTTTTTTGGAAAAGTGAGAATCCCACATGGCTTAGTTTAGCATTGGGATCTCACTTTATTTATCATTCCTTTAGTGATAGGCTTGGGCCCCAAGGGGTACCCATGTCTTGGAAAAGGTGAGGAGATAGGCAATGGTGAGCTTGTTGGATTCTCGACACGTGCCGCCGTCGTCCGTCAGGCGAGCGTGGGTGCGAGGGTGGCAATAAAGATAACTTTTTGTTATTATTTTATTTTATTTTTTAAAATAATAAAATATTTTTTGAAAACGGTCGGGTGACCCTCACCGCATGGTTAGATAGTCTTTCGGTCGTCGCGTAGTCTTCGCGTCCGCGTCGTCTTTTTCGGCGCACGTGGTGTGGACGAGTGCTCACCGCACAGCACACGTTCTGTGGCCGAGCGCTCGTCCCTCATGCGCCAGTTTGGCTTCACGCACTATAAATTCCTACCATCTTCAGTTGAAAGGAGACAAAAAAAAATATATTTTCCTCTCTGAATATCGAGCAATCTAGAAAGAGTGTGAGTAACGATTGATTCTTGTGCGAGTTTCGATCGAGACAGTATTATCTGGGCTGTTTTATTCTGGGGACGACGTGACATTAAATCAGAACTGTTAGCACCTTGGGCAGAGCCGCGAAACGCCTTAAAGAGAGCGAACTCGCGATCAGCCATAACGAGCTTTTATTTTGCAGGTTCACCGCATAGTAGGCGTCCAGTTCACCGCATAGGTTCAACGCATAGTAGGCGTCCAGTTCACCGCATAGTACCAGTCCAGTTCACCGCATAGTACCATCCAGTTCACCGCATAGTACCAGTTCAGTTCACGCATACCATGGGGTTGAACGCATAGCGCACAAGGTTTCCAACATTTTGTTGTGGCAATACTTTTAAGTTAAAGAGAAAAGAGGAAATTAGGATCGTGCCATAGATAGAATATATAATGCATGTGTTTTCTTAACTATCAATTCTAATTAGTATTATGATATTATTTTGCACCCCAAAGTTAACAAGAAAAATCTAGAAACTCCATTGGGTTTTAACACTGTTTTATATATTAAAAAAAATACAGTAAATAAAATACAAAACAGAACTTACAACTTAAGCTTAAGAACTATCCCATCTCCAATCAACCACCATTTTGGAACAAAACATTTTGGAGAGAATAAAAACTCAGGGAATCTAGATATACACTTGTGCTGATTTCCTCAACTTGATGCACTGGCTTCATCATCCCAATCTTTGTATCAAACAAAGCAAAACATGAAGAATTGATATGAAGTCAGATGTCTCCATTTTCATAGGCTTTGATGAGTTTCAGGAATCGAATTTTAAACGGATAAAAGTTTAAGTAGTTATCAATAACAAATTCTTTTATCCACGAATCTTCGATTAATCCATAACTTTGCATCCTCCACACTTCAATCTTATAAGGTGGGTTGATGGAAGAAAAAGTTGCATAAAGAGTGCCATTAAATGGCTGAAGGGACACATATATGGTAGAAGCAAACACAACCTTTGGAAGATAAGTCATATCAAATTTCTCTTTTTCAACATCCACACGACAAATAACATGAAATCTTTTCTTGTGTATACCCAGCCAATAAAGAGCTCCATCAAAGTAAAAACCGCGTCCTTGAATGGAAACAGGAGGCAGAGAACAGACAAATCTCCATTGGTTGGTTCCACCGAATGTTAAAATTTCAAGATTGAAATTGGTCTCTGTTTTTCTAAGATAGGAAATTCGGGCTATTTTGTAGCGTTTTGTGCTGGGGCTAAAACCAAATCCGTAATGGTAGAATTTTTCATCTTCGTGGCCATAAAAAGGATTAGGAGGAAGTTTGATGTAGTCATTAGTGAGCGGATTTAATATGCCGGCACAATAAGGGACGTTGTGCCCAAACCTGAAAACTAACAGCAGTCCATTACAGGAACTGTTAGCAAAGCAATACTTATAATAACCTTGTTCAAAGGGAATTGAGGCAACAAAATTAAACCCTCCCAAATGTTTCGGGTCAAACTCGATACAATACATCTTCTTTACAAACGTACACAGAAAGAAAGAGTCTGGAGTGAATTTACAAGTTGACGTATGATTTAAAACAGCATCATTCCAAATTTTAGAGACCACACTGCAAAGGGGCAAATTGACGAACGAGAGTTTGGACATTATTACCTCAATAATATGCGGTGGAAGCCACCCATTCCGACTTCTCCATCGCAAGTCCACCTTCAGAGAGGGATATATTGCTACTTGCGACCAAGATGGAGACTCGAATCGCTAGGGTTTTATTTCTAAAATTGGCGCTTCCATATTGCACTCCGAAATTATTGAAATTCTAAATTAATGATTTACATATTGGATTTTACGTTTTCCATTATTAAATTATGCATTAATGGGAATTTTCCTTAATATCCACTAATTTCAATTTCAAATTCACCAATTTTCCTCCAACTCCATTTATTTCCCAATTTTTCTTCTTCTACCGGACATAATTTTTTTTCTCTTTATTGCAATTTGCTTCATCCCCTCAATTTAAATTTATTGTTTGACTTATCAAATAATTTAGATGGATAAAGTTTATTTTTATCTTTCTTGTAGGACAAGTTTGTTTTTAATTTAAAGCATATAAAATTTTAAATTTGATATAAAATATTAATATATAATTGAAATAACATGTCTTCTTTAGTCATTATAATTAAATCATAACAATTTCATATTAATTTTATCAAACACTTTTTCCAGTATTTTTACTTCGCATCACAGCTGAATTTTCTCCATTGTTGTTAGCAATTCTTTTGAAAGCTACAAAAAATACCAAACTAAGCCTAATTATAGAGAGTGAAATTTTAAAGGGATGAGGTGAAAGTAGTGGAGGGAGAAAGAGGTAGTAGGAGAAGAAAAAGGTAATACAAATGTAATGAGAGGGTAAATTAAGTATTACTAAGTTACGTAAGGTTAATATTGTCTAAAAAAAATTTCTTCCAACATTCTTACGTTAAAAAGAGTAAGAAATACCGAGAGAGTTCTATTTATCGTTCAAATTTTCTTCAAGAAAATAATCCCTTCTGTGGATGTAGGTTCTTAGGGGTGTGCAAAAGTTGGATAAAATGGTGAACTAAACTGGATCAAACCAAATCGGGTGGTTCAGTCTGGTTTCTTTTAAAAAATAGAAACCTTAGTTCATTGATGTGCAAATCGAAGTGGTTCAGTTCGGCCTTGGTTCACTAAGTGAAAAAATTGCTAAAAAGCAAACCCAACTAAGGTCTACTTATATAGTTTGATTATATATGTTTTTTATATATGCCATGAAATGCATATTTTTGGCCTTTATTTTCATATATTCACTTAGGAAAAATACATGTAAAAGATCATGTTTGATATATTTTCCAAGCTTAGGTTCAAATAGATATGGTCCTCTGAATTTCTTATTCTTATCAAAGTCTCGATTCCCTATTCTTGTTAGAGTCCTTTAGATTATTGTTCAAACTATAATCGTCTAAACTTTAATTCAAACCAAAGATATGGAATCTAGTTCAAAGGTAAGAGGAGATCATTTTTGTACACTAAAAGAAAGTTCTCTCATTTAATTTAAACTGAAAATATGTACTAATTTACCCAATATATATAATTAAATTACAAATATTGAATTCTGGAAACATAGTAAAGTGCATGAAGTACACACCATAACATCAAACAGGAAAAGTTCATATTCTTGTAAAAGAATGAGCAGAGAGCATAAGCATTTGATTGATAGCCGTTGCCCATATCTTGTATTTTTTATAATCATTCGCCATATCTAACTTGAATGTGCCCCTATTTGTCGTTAAAACAATGAGATAACATGTATGAATCTCTTCATCGTCGTCATTGACGTCTTCATCTTCATCTTCGTCCCTATATAACTCAATGTACATATCTAACACGACACCTGCATACATCAAGTTTAATTAGTCAAAGTCTTTTCATAAATTCCATAATGTAGAGGAAGTACAACAATAATATAACAAAATGTATTTTTAGTAAAACATAACTTACTTTCTTGTTTTGTCTTCAATATGTTAAGCTTCCTAATCTTTAGAATTACTTTCGTGTCATTGTTTTGGATGACAGAGATGGATCTCTTCTTATACTTTTCTGAGAAAAGAAATATGTGGTATTTATAATTGTTTAATAAAAGTAAATAAAGATTTCATTCATTTGAATATATCTTACCATTTGGTGACTCAACTTTGAGAAGAAGACCTTTAGCGAGAGTTGATCTTGATTTTTCAAGATTGAAATCAATCTCAATCTCATGATTGTCTTCTATAGGTAGCACGGAAGCAACTCCTCCACTTGATTTGTTTTTGTATTCAGATCTTGCTTTAAGTGTGGCCGCTCCTTTTAATGCTGAAAAAGATGAACAATTGCAAATATAGTAAAATTTAGATCAAACTCTTAGAGTCTGCTATTGATATTAGACTATATTGCTTATAGGAATGACATGTGAATTGGAATTGGGCCTGTTGGGCTTAGTGGGATTAGACCCAAAAGCCCAAAACTGAAAGTGAAATATTTAATATTTACATGTGGCAGCAGCAGCGGTGAGGGTGAGGATATCACTGGCAGTGGTACTGCTCATGGCTGACCCAATAACACTGCTAAGCTGTTCTCTTTTGGCACCCATTGCTTGGGCCACTTGGGCGCACTGTGCAGCCACTAAAGCCGCTGCGGAAGCCACAGCAGCGTCCTTAGCGGAGGCTGAGTTGTCATCTTTTGATCTTGAGGTGTCGGCTGCAATGGCCGCAAGTGCAGCTGCTACACCAGCCACGGATATAGCTGCATGAATTTCAGCCCTCTCTAGCCTATTTTCATCTTTTCGGCTCTTTCTTATCTCCTTTAGCCATTTTTTTATCGACAAGTTCTTCAATGGCACCATTTTCCATTGAAACTGAAAAAAAAAAAAAAACCCCAAATACACCAGCGTAAGTCTGAAAATTTATAGTGCATAATACTTTTTCTATGCAAAAGAACATTTTAAAAAAAAAATTACTACGTGGACACTTGAATTAACCACATAAAAATAGGTACAACTCAAAATGTACTTAAGTATTTTTTATTTTTTATTTCTTTGTTAATTTCTAGCAACGGAAAATTGTGAGGGCAGTATTGGGTCAAGTAGTTCTCTTGGTCCTTTCTCACAGCAGGCTGCTTTTTATCCATGTCATCATTTATTAGAAAAAAAAACTCAAATTTGACCCCAACTTATCAAAATTATTTAAATTTAGTTTACAAAATTTAAATTTCATCAAACTCAACTCTAAACATAAGTGTGGCAATATTTATCATTAGTCTAATTTTGATTAATTCACTCACTAAATTTGAATAAAAAGTAGTGTGAAAATATTTATAAACTTAACAATTTCATTAGATTAAAAATTATGGAATAAATTTGCCAAAATTCATAAATTTTAACCAATATAAAAAAGTTTTAATGTTGTATGCTATGTCTCAAACTTCATAATTCTTAAAGATTTGCTTGTTTGTTGCAGCAAGAAAGATAACAATCCAATTTTTACACTGAAAAAAAAAGGATTAAAATGATCGAATTTCATACGATTTATAGGTATTACTTATTTAACTTTCTAATATTATGGTTTTCTTAACAAATCATAATTAAAAAGGTGTATTAGTAAAAAATTTAACTTCCTTCTCTTTTTCCTATCTAAACACAAAAATTTAAATATATAATAATTACAAAAATTTCTTATTTAAAAGGAAGATTTTTTTTAAAAAAAAAATCAAACCATTTCTTAAACTAATTTATTGAATCCAAAAAGTGGGGTAAAAGTTAATAAACTTATTTTTTTCAGTGAACGCATAAAAGTTCTTTAAACAATATATAGTTGGAGAAAGAACAGTAGAGTTACCAAAACTATAACTAGAGGTGAGAGTGTGGTTTCATTTTACATAAAAACTTACCCATTTCTTTCGGAAATAACTGCTGTAATTCAACTCCGGATGCATTGCTTGTTGCATCCATATAAAAGACTGAAAAACAGAAAAAAAAAAATAAAAAAATTAACAAAACCATCACTTAATTTGAAATTAATTAAATTTGCTTACCTTCATATCATTTGATTTCCATGATGGAATAGACTTGAAATGATCTTCAGCTTCCATCTTTACAGTTTTCTCCACTTTCTGATTAATCTATATGATCAATAAATCCCATAATTAATTAATCCATTCAAATAAACAAGAAAAAAAAATTGTTAAAAGCTTTAATTTACTCACCGGAAAAGGATCTGAACTGCAATTGATGGGATTATCTATGAGAAGCAAAGATTTCTCAGGTGGTTGAAGCTCAGGGTTTAAAGTTTGAACTGCAAAATTGCACCATGCTCGTGAAAGCACGTCCATTGTTTCAGGATGTGCAGCCGAAGGACTTGTCAAATTATTATTCCATTTGCCTTCCATTTCAAAGATATATAACAATAAAATGTTTGATATAATAGCTTATTATAGCAAGTTTACTTCTTCTAAGGGGGGAGCTTCAAATATTTATAAACATGATACAGTAAATAATAATTCGTACCATGTAAAAAGGAAATAAATCTACATTAAAGGGTAATGAAAAGTCACATTTCAACAGCTGCTTTGTGTTTTGATAATTACTCAAAAAGTTACAGGACATCGAAAAAGAGAGTTAGATAGATGAGGAAGAGATTTGACAGTTGGAAAGGGTGTGTTTGGACATATTATATTACTATTATAATGTTCCTAACAACACCAGGGGCCTACTTTTATTTTCTTTTCAATTATAATATAACATTTATTAATTTCCACACAAATGGCAAAAACCACTCCTAAAATATGGTAAACTTTTGGCCGTAGAAATTAAGCTTTTAACTTCTACAAATGTTAGAATTAGATAGATATTGATATCCCATATGATAAAAATTGAACCATCAAATGTATACAATTGTTACAAATTCTACTATTACATAAGTTTGATGGTTCAATGTTTTATAATTGAAAGTTTGAGGGTATAATTGCAACTGCCACTATATTTTAGAGGTGATTTTTGCAGTTTTCTTTATATTTAAAAATATGGGGCAGTTGCAAATATAACAATCAGACCCAAAGTATTAAACAATAGAGCACAATGCAAAAGAATTTACAAATATAGTAAAATTTAGATTCAGTTTTTGGAGTCTATCATATCTATAAGACCATATCGTTAGTAGGGGTCTATCAGTGATAAACTATATATCACTGGTAAATTTTGCTATATTTGTAATTCTTTAAAAAAATTTACTATATACTTCATTATTATTTCTAAAAGTGTTATCCAAATGCCACTGAAAATGTGTGGGTTGGATTGAATGAGAGATAGAGAAATGAAACACATGCCAACCACTAAAGAAGCATATATTCAAAGGGACTTGTGGGATAAAACCATATACAAAGATAATATATTTCCAACAATGGCCCTTCTCTTTAGATATACTTTAAATGTAAACCATAAGCTCTCCTAGCATCAAAACAAATTAAAGCTGATGCAATGGTAGGTTTTTCATGGAAGAGCTGTCCAAGGGCCACCACTTAACAACTCTCTACCCCTAACAGTCAATCAAAAAAATGCTATAATGACCAAAGCATGCTTAAAGGGACAACTTATATCTTGATAAAAAGGAAAGAGAGACAAGTATGATTGATGTGTGCCAAATTTCCCTTTTTTTCTAAAAAGGAATGTGGACATGGCATCATTATTAAAGCTTAAGTACTATTATATTTTCATTATAGTATAATTTAAATACCTTAATTAGTTTATAATTCGAAGCTTAAGCTTTTTCAATGGAAGGAATTATGAAAAATTATAGGCTTTTAAAGCTTTTTCTGGGAATTTTAATATTCTTTATTTATTTGCTTTTAAGGTGTTCATTTCCTTCAGCTTTCTGGCTGTTGATAGTATAATTTAAATACCTTAATTAGTTTATAATTCGAAGCTTAAGCTTTTTCAATGGAAGGAATTATGAAAAATTATAGGCTTTTAAAGCTTTTTCTGGGAATTTTAATATTCTTTATTTATTTGCTTTTAAGGTGTTCATTTCCTTCAGCTTTCTGGCTGTTGATGGCTCTTTTGGACTTTTGGGGGCTGATTTGCAAATTGTTAAAGCTGTCTAAATCATCATTACGCTCATGTGACCAAAAAACTCTCATGCTTTGATGGTATAGCTCTTTACGTTAATTAAAGTCTATTTTATTTTAGTTAAGGCTCTGATTTAAGGATCATGAATCTCAATCATTATGGTATATCATTAATTGACAATACAGTCCATTTTTAAGTTTAATTTACTTTTTCCATTTGACATAGTCATCCGTGGTACACGTTTTATATATCATTTGAGTTAGGTTTATTTTGACTGTTAATTTATTAAAAGTGGCCCAGTGTAATAATACTAGACAAAAAAAAAAATATAACCACTATCAATTATAATTAGGAGAATTTTTAAAAATAAAAAATAAGAGAAACTATTTATACAAAATAACAAAATTTTTAGATAATTATGATAGATGCTGATAGAAGTCTATCAATCTCTGTCAGTATTTTTTTTGCTATTTTTTTGTAAATAGTTTGACATTTTTTCTATCCGATTAAGGTTAATCGGTCCTTACACTTTGAAATTTGTTCAATTTCAGTTTTCATACTTTCAAGTATCCAATTTTAATCTTTGTACTTTCACTAAATAATTTAAAATTTAGTCACTTGAAGTTAATTTTTTTTTATTGAAATTAGTTCAATAATAATAATTTTTTTCATGCAAAAAAAATATAATATTTTAATATGTTTCCAAAATTCATACTAAAAATTTTAATAGATAGTAAAATGTTTTTGAAAAAAAATCAACAAATAAAGTAGTATAGTTGGTATTAAATTTGAGATTCATGGAAAGTACATGAACTAAAATTGGACATTTGAAAGTACAAAGACTAAATTTAAACAAACTTCAAAGTAGAGTGAGCAAAATGATATTTTAACCTATAATTATCTTGTAATACCAAAACTTAATTAATCAAATAATATTTATAATGATTTGATTATTTAAATGATATTTATAATGATTTGATTAATTTAACCAACCTATGAAGATTCAACTCTAGCTTAAGGCTTGATGAGAGATATCAATTATTATTATAAAAATCGATGGTTCGATTCTTCATTCGAGCATAACTTAGTGAATTAGGCACAAATTACTATTGTCCTAAAGTTGATGGTTCCACCCTCTCCCATTGCAAAATGTGACATTAATCATATATGTTTGTAAAATATCTGATTTACTTTAATTTAGATAATATTTATTCTTTTTGCAAGTAAATCTGCCTTTTTAACTATTTGTATATTCTCTCCCTTCAAACTTTGAAAGATCACCTTTTTTTTTTTTTTAATAACCTCTTCTTCACTTGCACAGTTATTTTGTCACGTGAACATATATGCATTCACTGTTCATTTTTTTTTTTTATTTTCTTCAAAATTTTAAAATTATAAGCTAATTTATGTGGTGCTCTTAAAATCTAAAACCATACAAAATAGTATGGTGTGCTCTCAATAATATAGACATTGCCACATTCTTTTGGTTGTATTCTATTTCAGCATTTATATGAAGTGATATCATATCGTAGTGTCGTTATTTATTTATCATTAATTTTATATCTAATCAATAATCAATAAGATGTCTAAGAGGAATATGATTGAAATTTGAGAATATCAAATATCTATTCTTCATTTTAAAGGAGAATCTTAATATAATAAAAGAAAATTACTGTAAACCAAAAAAAATATCAAATTATTTATAAATATAGAAAAATTTCGCTCTATCGCAGTGATAGACAGTAAAATTTTATATATTTGTAAATAGTTTGACTCATTTATCTATATTTGAAAATAATGTCACAAACTTTCTTTTCTTTTTTGGCTCATTAATTATTAATTATTATCAAAATAAATAAAAATAAGTATAGTATCAATTATTTAAAAAAAAATATGATATTTATAATATATTTCTGAAATATTATTTTTAAAATACACATATTAATAACTATTTTAGAAAAAAAGAAAGGAAATTTTGTGACATTTGAGTAAATATTATTATTTATCTCTTTAAGTTTAACAATTACATGAAAATTGAATCATTAACCTACCGATGAAAAGAAAAATAAGGTTAAAAATTACTTTTGGTCCCTAAACTTTTGTGGAAGTAACAATTTAGTCTCTTAACTTTAATTTGTAACAATTTAGTCCCTATACCTTCATTTTTGTAATAATTTAGTCCATAAACTTTACTGTGTAACAATTTGATTCCTGTAATTTAAAATTTTTAATGATTTAATTCCTATGGTAGAAATTAAGGTTAAGATTTAATGAGATTTCTTGTATAAATAAACCAATTAACCTAATTAAAGACTCAATATTTTTATAAAATACGAAGTTTACATCATAAAATAATAAAAATTGACATATAATTTTGATGAATTTTTTTACGTTAGGGACTAAATTGTCACAAATTTAAAAGGACAAGGACTAAATTGTTACATACTAAAATTCCTTGACTAAATTGTTACAAAATGGAAAGTATAGGGACTTAATCGTTACAAATCAAAATTCGAACTAAATTGGACCAAAAGTGTTTTTTAACTCAAAAAAATAATTAAAATAGAAAGATAAGTATAGAAGGCCAAATCCAAACACAATTAGTAGATAAATACACTAATTACCCCTAAAAAAGGGACAATCATTCGATCCTGGCTCCATAATTGTTAGAACTAAAAAGTATTATATATATATATATATATATATATATATAAAGCCTATTGTTAAATTCTAGGGCTGCCTCCTTAACTTTTAGATTTATATCTCTATTGAAAAAATAGCCTTAACTAATATACAAAATCAACAAGCAAATCAAGATAATCTCCCAAAATTGAATGAAAATAATTTTGCAACAGTTCTCCAACAATGAAGGTAGCAGCCCACAATTTCAGCCATAAATCAGTAGCCAAATAACATTAATTCAAAATAGCAATTCATTCTTTGTTTTTTAATATCCATTTCCTTTTGTATTAGTTTCCATACTTGTCAGGCTCGTGCCTTATTAATTCGATGTTACTGCACCTTTACAGTCCATGAAATTGAGTAACGAAATCAATTGATTTTCTTCTCCTATCTTGGTGTAAATTCTGTTACCTCTTAAAAGTCCTGATTTTTTAAAATATCACTTAGATTTACTTTTAATTATTTTTAAATTTAAAAGTTAATCTCCTATATTTTAGCCACATTTAACGACTTTTAGTTATAAGATGGCAAGTAGATTATTATTTTTTCATATAACACTTAGATTTACTTGTAAATATTTTAAATCTAAAAGCTATTTTCTATATTTTAGTTGCATTAAACAAAATTTTCAACAGAGTTCAAGTAGGATATAAAAAGGAGATCATCAATGGAAAAAGTTCAGGGAGACATAGAGGTGCACGGTAGGGCATATACTTACATATACATCATGGATTGAACTCAACACAACTTGGCTGTTTGGTTTTTTTTAATGTTTACCACTAGGTCAATCCATGATGGGTAGTTAAATAATTTTTGTACTAATTTCCGCTTCTATCACCAAATTCGTCGAAAAAATTTGGGTATATTTGTTTACTTTTGTGTTTTTGATTGTTTATGTGTATATTTTATAGATAATTATATTTACAACATGGACTTACACAGTAAAAGAGGTTGATAAGGAAAAGGTTTTGCATTTTAGTTATTTAAGACAGTTTGCATCAAGCTTTGAAGTTTTCCTTCAACATGTCATTATTTTGGTTTTGTCATTTTTAATAGGAGCTTGAAATTGACCAATAAGCGTTCATATTTCTAGTGTATACTCAGAAACAACCACATTCAAACGACCAATGTTATTATTTTACTTATATATACATCATAATAGTGATCTATGGTATAAGTTTTGAGTATATGAGTTTGATTCTAGAAATTAATTTAAGATGTATACCAACACACATTTTAGTAATTCGGCCTCCACATATTTACATTTGTTTAGATTTTTGTTATCTGTCGTTTTCATTTATAGACATTGAGGTAGTTGGAAAAAAAATTGCAAAATCTTTAATCGGGGTATATTTTTGTAAAACTATTAAATTCTACTAAAGTATACATTTACTCATTTTTGCAAGAAAATATTATTTTAATCATTTTTTAAACACTATACTATATAGCTATTTTTGTGGTTGACCATATCTATTATTAGCTAAAATTGATTTCTCCATAAATGGATCAAAATAAGACTCAATATTATACAAATGTTAATTTTTTTTTTAATTATTTACCAATCTATTTGACACAATGTAATTAGAGATTTTTATATAATATTCCAATTACTATAATAACCTTTTAATATTTGCATTCTTTATTATTTAACAAATAATGATGCTAAAAATACTAAAAAGGAAAATATTTCCATAAAATAACTTTCATGTATGTAACTAATGTTGCCGAAATTTTTTTAAAAATAAAAATGAAAAATAATCCATGTATGTAATAGATAGTTTATAAAAAATTGAAAAAAAAAATAATGAGTACGTAGAAACAATAAATCTTAAAATTTGTTATGCCGCAATTTTTTTTTTTAAATTGAAAAAAAAAAGTATGATAATTAAATATTACTTTGATCGACTTTTAGGTTTGATTCATTTTGGTCCCGGTTAATGATAGAAGTCTATTTATATATGTCAATCGGATAACAATCAAATGTTATAGAAGAAGTTCATATAAACATCCGATGATAATCGTCAAAAGGCAATCAGATGACAATATTAGAAACTACTAATTATGTGGTAAGTAATCAAATGAAAATCAAAAGAAAATCAGATGCTAATATCAGAAACTACTAACTGATTGACAAAAAATATAGGGTAATAAATGACAATCACAAGTCAATTAAATGACAATATAAAAAACATAAAAAAAAATGTAAGGTAAACAAATGACAAACAAAAGGTAATCCGAAACTCCTTAAAAATTAATAATAAAAAAAAGAAATCAGATAGCAATCAAATGACGACGATCAAAAGGTAATCAAAATTTGCCCATATCAAATAAACTATGACTGGTAAAAACTTAGAGTCGCATGACAAATAAGTATTCCTTGCTAACATAAAACTAAAATTTCATGCTTAAACCGTCGAAGGAGAAGAAGAAGAATAAATCACAATGATTTTCTTTCGATGGTGTTTAAAGTGAAAAACAAACCCTGAAGTGGCAAAATGTATAAAAGTAAAAGAGAAGAATAACTAAAGTTCAAGTAATCGAAAGTGAAGTAAAAATCAAATAATAATTGATATAATCGACAATTAGTATCAGATAGTAATCAAACATCAATCAGATAGCAATCTATATCATTAACCATATAACAATCAATATCAAATAAAAATCAGATAGCAATCACATAACAATCAAATTCCATATAGTCAGTGAATCAGCAAGGGCATTTTTTACTTTTCAATTTCAATGTCTCATTTAAACTGGGCTGTACTAATCAATTTTGCTATTTTTGTAGAATTTATATTATGTAAATATGAGTTTAATTTTTATAACTTATTTTGACATACTTGCAACTGGCCCAAAAGAATACCAAATAAGCAGAGGAGGTTAATACTCTCCTTTAAAATAGGGGCAAAAAAAGGAATAAGGAAATATTATTTTAAGGGTTTTCAATATAAATAGCCTTAAGATAACGCCATATTTACATTTTTGTCTAAAACATCCCATTTTTTACAACAAAGGCCTTCTTGCTTTCATATTTTCATTAATATCAATGGTTATTCCCAATTTAATCCCCACCTACGTTTTATATAAATAAATAAACCTAGGTTTTTGTGTATCTCTCCCTCATGCATAGCTAATTTGTGTATCATCAATTTCTTCAATCTCTCTCTCAAAACTCTAACCATTCCATCTTCTTCAATCTCTCACTCAAAACATTCTCTCTCAAGACTCTCTCTCTCTCATCTTTACGGCTGCTGCCTCCCTCCCTCGGACCACCCAACCACCATTGACGATGTCGTTTCCTATCGTTCAATACGCCGTCTGCCGTTCAACTTTCGGCCGCTGTCGTGGTTGTCGTTCAAGTTTCGTCTGTCGTTCCCGCCGTTCAAGTTTCGACCGACGATGAGTTTTTTTTTCTCGATTTTTCTGGCCAAAATTCTCCGATCTCACTCCAACTCGCGCGCGCAAGAGATCTGCACCTATCACTAATCACCACCGTCGTTGTAGATTTATATGTACTTTTATGTTTTTTCAATATATATACATACATATATATATATATATATTCGTTCTCGATATATTGGGTGATTTTTCGATATATATTGTGATATATATCTTCAATTTTTTATTGATACTTTATGTTTTATGATATATACACTAATATATGTTGAATATTAAGTTCATTTGAGATGTATATATCATGATAGATAACTTTGTTCATTTGAAAATCATTAAGGAGCTTCGGTTAAATTTACTTAAATGGAATTTAGTCAATTTTACTAGTATATTTCATATAGTCGTTATAATATTTGCAAGTATATAATCGTTTTCGATATATAGAACGATTTTTTGATGTATACTATGATATATATCTTCAATTTTTTATTGAGACTTTTTGTTTTATGATATATAGACTAATATATGTTGAACATTAAGTTCATTTGAGATTTATAAACCATGCTAGATAGAATCTAAACTATAGAATATATGAGATAATAACACAAAATGCAAATGAACTCAAAATAAACAAGGAACAATAATAGACAAAATCAATTAAGCCAAACCATCATATAAAAATTGCATTAGAATGACATATATATCAGACATTCGGTGAATATATCACAAGCACACGTAAGCGTTGTCTAATTAGAAGTGCATTACCTTAGATATATACCAATAAACATGGAATATTATATGAAAACAAATAAAACTCAAAACAAACGGTAGAATATATCAAATAATATCAAGAAGCAAACGTTAGATAATAACAAAAAATATCAAAGAAATGATAGATACGTGAAAAGGAAAATAAAAATATATTAAATACATTTTCTCACTCTAGTTGAGAATGGAAAAAAATATTAAAAAGATTTTTTCTCCAATTGAAAATGAGAAGAAAATCATATTAAATGTATTTTCTCTCTCCATCATAAATTCATCTTCTCTCTCCATCATGAATCACTTTCTCTCTCCATCATTAGGAAAACTTTGAAAATAGAAAAAATATCTATAAATTCGGATATAAAAAAAATTAAAAAAGGGTAAATTTGTCTAAAAATAACACTAAAA
Source organism: Lagenaria siceraria (assembly GCA_002890555.2). NCBI lineage: Eukaryota > Viridiplantae > Streptophyta > Magnoliopsida > Cucurbitales > Cucurbitaceae > Lagenaria > Lagenaria siceraria. The sequence goes on along the minus strand of CM016492.1, from coordinate 20,953,554 downwards.
GTTTTTTTTTTTTGAAAAAAATTTAAATTTAAAGACATTTTTGAAATATAAGCTCCAAAGATAATCATTTATGTAAAAATCTCTTATTTGAGTTATTTTAATGATAAAAGGAAGTGCATGAATGGAAGATATATTAGAGATAGGCCCATTATATAGAAAATGATGGGCTTTGTGGCTTTGTAAATGACCATCATGACTGGTCCATCACTGTACTACTTGACCCTTTTGGACAAAATAGATGCTTTGTGACCCATCCAACACCATATGCATATCTTTGTGTGTGGAATATTTTACCTTCCATTTACTTGCACCAAATTAAAATCATAGAAAAATGAAAATTGTTCTTTTCTGTTCTCATTGTTTTATCTATAGGGTTTGAAAGGATAACAAGTGCCATTTTATATTTATATTACAACGAGTTGGGTTGAATCACTTTCTTCCTAGCAAGAACAAATACTTATTAATGTTAACAGTACGAATAAAATCTCATATTGGTTAAAGAAGAGAATGATCATGGGTAGATAAGTGTGGACAATTATCTCCATTGATATGAGGCCTTTTAGGTAGTACCAAAAGTAAAGTCATGAGAGTTTATACCCAAAGTGAACAATATCATATCATTGTAGAAATATGTAAAGGTTTGTTGTCCTTAACAGTTGTTATTAGAGCCTTGGTCTAAACCTAGCTTTATGAGTGAAATCCTCAGATTTCGAATAAAGAAATTTGGTGAGCCTCATTCGTATTCTATTTAGATGATAAGAGCAAGTGCGATCCGTGCTCGGGTAAGTCTTGTTGCTATCTTTTTTTTTTTTCCCACAAAGGAGAGCTTAAGATTATGTCCCTTGTAGCGGTTTCTCACTCACCTACATTGAGCGATCTATATCTAAATCTTTTTTAGCATGACTAGCTAGATTGATCACATATTGCAAATTCTTGAAGTAAAACTATAAGAGTTATAAACCTTCAACGAGACATCTCTAGTGGTGTAAGTTAATCATCTTTTCTAAATTAATATATGTTAAAAGTTGTGAAATAACTAAATTTGATGGAATCCATCAGTTTTAAGTTTTTGAGTCAATTGGTCATCATTCAACCTAGTATTAAAGTAGGAAGTTTTGTGTTTTATTGCTTGTTGATTCTTGTACGAAATTTCAAATTCACAAGCAGACAAGGTGTAATAATATATCATTTTTTCTTTAATTAATATTGATTTTCATTTGATGGACCTTCTACAAATTTTTAAGTCACGTGAGGTAGAATGTCAAAGAATGCTAGCTCAACTAACATATAGTATGTCTTATATTGACTAAGAGATATGCAGTTCAAATTCTCACATTCTCTATTGTACTCAAACAAGTGAATATATATATATATATATATATATATATAATATATGAAATTATTACTATAACCCATGAAGTAAAACTTTTGGGTGATTTGAGAAATTAGTTTATAAGTTTGATGTGCAAAAGCTAATCAACTTTATTCATATGCTCTATTTATTTATGAAAAAAATAACCACCTCTTGGCAAACATATAATATAGTTTTTTTTTCCAAAAAAAAATCTATTTTTAAAAATTAAATAATTTTGTTTTTTTTGTTTTTTTTTAGATGCAAGTAGCTCATTACATGTTGTATTAAAATTTAAACACGGTCGTCCACCCACCATACAAATATTTTATGTTATTGGAAAACATTGTTGCTCCCAAAAAACGACACATGCTTTACGCTACTTCCATAATTTGTTTTTATTATTTCACTTTTATTATCTTTTCGAATTCATACAATTGAAAAACCCCAAACATAACCAATGTTTTCTAAGTCACAAAAGAAAAATAAAGATTACGAAACCAAATATTAATTTCTCGAAAATAAAGGCAAATTAAAGCACACAGCTGACAACCAACAGTACTAATGAAACCAAATAAAATATTAAAATTATAATAAAATATAATTTTGGAGCGGCAAGAGGTCGGCCCACTAAGGTTTTATACAATAAAGTATAATTAGCGACATTCATGGATTTATTTATTTAATTTGTTTTTTTCCTCATGCATTATTCCTTCTCAAACGTATCTAGCCATCTTAATCCACCGTTTCATTTTTTTTTAATTTAATCAAATCCAATTAAGACAGCACAAAATCTTCATCCTAAAAGCGATAATATATAATCAAAGCAATCACTTTTCTTTAAGTTAGGTGTTTGTTATTTGTGCAAATGGCATCTTCCTTCTAAGCCATGCTTCATTACCCTCGGTTTAATTCAATATTCTCATTTGAACATTAATTAGGCCCTTAAAAATCTAAAAATCTGCCAAATATGTATATCATTCTTGAAATTATGTGATCTTTGTATTTCAATAAATACTATTACCTCAATTAATTGTCTTATGTGTAGAAATCTAACCACGACAAAATTAGATAGTGGAAAATATTAAGGGAGGACATATAAGACAAACACATGTCTATACATATATAATGATTCTAATAATTTTTTTTCTTCTGATATTACATTTGACCTAATGTGTGCTTAAAAGTTAAAAGTGCTTTATGCGAAAGTTTACATTCTAATAAAGTGGTTTTGTTTCAAACACATGTCTATACATATATAATGATTCTAATAATTTTTTTTCTTCTGATATTACATTTGACCTAATGTGTGCTTAAAAGTTAAAAGTGCTTTATGCGAAAGTTTACATTCTAATAAAGTGGTTTTGTTTATAATTATATTCCCAATAATCTCCTTCTCGAAAACATTACATCTTCATCAATCTCATCATGTTAAGTAAATAATAGTATTATAAGTAAATGACTCCTTGTAAGTTATGTGTTTACAATTCATAGATTCATTCCGAACTAAATAGTATAAAGAAATTAAAGTAATTATCTTTCAAACTTTACTAAAAAAAAAAAAAAAAAAAAAAAGTAGCATTTGCCTCAAAACAAAACTCGTTTTTTTTCATAGATTGTGATGGTTTGTTTGTCTGTTTCTTTTTAAAATTAAACCAGATTTAATTTCATTAAAATGAAAGGAAGAAATAATGTGATTCCACAGTACACAATGCCTTTTTTTTTAAAAAAAAAAAAAATGATACTTTATTACGTAGATAAGAATCATACATAGAAGAGCAACAAAAGATTACATGAAAACAGTCCAATTTAAAGTAATGGAGTCAGCAGTTTCATTTAGAGTCCCGTTATATTACAATCATTATAGTTTCATTTAAAGAAAAAAAACAACTTTATTATTGTTGACATAGTATAATAATATTTGAATCTAATATGGGAGAAATTTGAAAAGAAAAAAAGGAGTTAAAAGTGAAGGGAATACCCATGTTCTTTAGCTAGATTTATTCCACATTCTATAGTGAAAACAAATGAAATAATCAAGCCCATATTATCACTAAAAACAATACAAAACACCATATTGAAATAAATCAGAATACATCTAACTTTCCACCCCCATTTGAAATTGAATTATTCAAATCCCACGTCAATTAGACACACTATATAGCATGTGATATTGGAAGGACTATTGAAAGAGAAAGAAAGACAATATGCAAGTGGCTTAGTAATTGTGACATAACAAGAACAAGAAATGAAGTAGCTAATGCTTATACTATCGAGATCGAGTCATGAACAAACTAATAAACATTATACTAAATTTTTCGAAAGTTTAAATTAAAAAAAAAAAAAAAAAAAAAAAAAAAAAAAAAAAAAAAAACTTGTTTTGCACATTTTGGACACAACCAACAAACACACTTTTCTCCAACATGCATTAACACTCTCCCCTTAACTCAACATTGGATTTGGGCAACACTGTGAACACACTCAACACACCCTCTTCCCCAAGTAAATGCCTTCATTTGGAAACCCACAAACACACAACATTCAATTTCCCACTCTCATCATTTCATCTATCTATACACGCAATGCCTCAAAATACATTATTTACTTTCACATACCCACTTCCCAATTTTTTTTTTTAACAAAATACTAGAGGGGAGGTAGAATCATAGATACACCGAGGTAACTCAATTAGGTTGACTCATCAATAGCATCCTCATCATAGCCTGGGTCTAAAAGCAGATATCTCATTCTAAAAAAAAAATAAATAAGAGTCCATGGCAAGAGCCCGATACCCACTTCCCAATTTTCACCCTCCAAAAAAATTCTCAATCCAATTATATACATGCATAAATTAAATAATGCACTTCAAAATTTTAAACCAACGAAATTCTAAAGAGAGCATTAATAATATATAGATATGTCTTAATGTCTTAACTTATATTATGTACATAAAACTCATAAAATGTTTCCAAATTATCACTACATTAACTTCAAATTAGCTACACGTATGTGCAAAAAAAGGAAAAGAAAAGAAAAGCCCATAACTTTCTCCATCCACATTCATCATACGAATGTTGGCCAAAAAAGAAAATAAATAAATAAAAAAGGGGGATTAATTATAATTAAAATTTAGGATTTTCATGATGATGATGATGATGGATTGTATGCAGTTGCAAGAAACCTCATTACATCAACTTGAGCTTGAAGAGCCGATATGTAATCTAGGGTTTCTTCAATCAACGAAATTTCATCCATAAATTCACCTCCCGGAACCAAACCACGTAGCACTTTCGTTCTTTTTTGCACAAATCTTTTTGCAACCGACTCCGCCGCCACCGCCTTCATACATTTATTCCTCCGCCGCACACGGCGGCTTCTTTTCAGAATCTTCCTACTACTCCATGAACTTCGCGTGATTTTGGAATTGCTGATTTGCTTCATCCTTTCGCATACGGCTCGGCCTAGTACGCCATCGGCCACCAGGCGGTTTCGGTTATCGACGGAGGAGCTGGCGATGACTGCTCGGCTCCACCGTGTGGCGCAGTTTCGGGAGGAGGCTAAAGCTATATCTGCAGATAATTTAATGGCGTTTTTTCTCTCGGTGACCGTCATGTTTTCGTTTGACGTTGTGTATATTTGAAGACCCATCATCCATTTCTTCAAAAATTCTCGTTTTAACGAACTGGGATTGCGCATTCTGATATCATAATAATATAATTAAAAATAATAATAATAAACCCTGAGAGAATTTTAATGGGTTGTGTATAAAAATTAAAACAAAAAAAAGAAAAAGAAAAATAAGGAATTATAAGATGGGAAAATGGAAAAATTGAACATACCTGGGAAATATGTGGTTTAATGAGAGAAGAGATAAAAAAGAAGAAAAATTGTAAAATTGAGAGAGAAAAGGATTAGTTGTGGGCAGACAGAAGCAGAAGATTTACAGATCCAAGAGAGAGTTTATAGAGAGAGAGATAGAAGAATGTGCACAAACCAATTTATGTGCTTAAAGGAGAGCAATGGTGGGCCATTTAGAGAGAGACATGGCACATGCAAGCACATGGAGTTAATGTCCCACCACCAAACCCTAAAGGGTAATATATCAAATTTTCAAAAAAAAAAAAAAAAAAAAAGTTAAAAAGAAAAAGAAAAAGAAAAAAAAAGATTGGTGATTAATTAAAGGGAGGTGGCGCCATTAGTCTCATTCAATTCTCTCATTAACCCTTTAATTAACTTTTTCTAATTCAATATGCATTTCTCTTCTTTTTTTTTCTTCCTTCACTCACAATATATTGACTAATTTAATGTTACTCCTTTTAAATATCCACCCTAAGTAGATTTATGTCGTTTTCTTTCTTTTGAATTTAGTTAATTTATTGTACTAAAAAGAATTTAGTTAATTTAAATCAATGGGCAATTAAAAAGTTTAGTAAGTAATTCAAAATTGGTCAACTCTTAACCTTAACTCCACTTTTACAAGTGACGATGTTCATATCTTTTAACCCTTAAACTAAAATTCAGTAATATCTCATTTATTAGTTATAGGATTTAGTAATATCTCATTTATTAGTTATTGGATGAGTTTGGAATATATTTTCAAGTGATTAATTTTAAAAATAAGTCATTTTGAAAAAAATTAGAGTGTTTGACAACCATTCAAAATATATTTTAAAGTATATTCTAAATTTTTTTTTTTTTTTTTACCAAAAAGAGTTTAAATAAAAATGAATTTTTTTGAAAAAGATTTTTTTTTCAAGTTAATCCAAATGAGCCTATAATTAATAGAAACTATGATATATATACTAATTATTATGTGGTATAGGAGTTGCATTCTATATGAATGACGAAACTTAAGAGTATATATATATACCGCTTCTATGAATAATTGCATATTTTTTTAAGATAAAAATTAAATGGATATGTTAATCTATCAAAATTAAACATTTTAGATTACTTATTAACAAATGGAGAGGGTTATAAGAAGATTAAAGTATACTGTAATAAATAAATAAAAATAATTAATAAAAGGTTAGTGATGATAAATGAAAATGAATAAAGGGGAATAGTGTAATAAAAAGGAACCGAAAGGGTGTAAATGGGGATGAGCAGTAGAAAGTTAGAAACAAGTAAGCTTAATAAGTGGGGGATTAAGCTTTGTTCGTCAAAGTGAAGGCTGTTGTGGCACTGTTTCGAAGGTTGGCTGACGAGAGAAATACCAAAGAAGTTATGACCAAAACTGTCAAATCATCATATCCAAATTAATATATATTTATATTTATATATATATGGAGGCAAGGCAAACATAAGAGCATAAATAATAGGAAAATAAATATATGGGAAAAGTATATTAATATTTTTGTTGTTATAAACCATTTTTCCACTTATTCAACTTCTGCTCAAACAATCATGCTAATCAATTTGATAGTATTGACTCCGTGGAAAAAGACACCCATTTCTATTTCAAAATTTGTCGATGGGTTCATCTTCCACTTTTAATAAAATAGGAAAAAAAAAATAAATGATATTAACTTTTGAAAAATATTTAACTGCATTCGGACAAATTCATTTTTTGGAAGAAATTTTTTTAATATTTTTTTCCCTTTCTAGTTATTGAAGGGAATTGATAGGGAATTGATGCATGAAAATAAGTGTAACGGGACTTAATAGTTATTTCATATCTACTTTTTTTTTTTATTAATGTTTAATAACTTAATCAAATTTTTAATATTAAGGATGATAAATAAGCTCCAAAAACTTTATTTCTGATTAGAAATTTGACCAATATTTTAAAAGTATTTTGTTAAAGTAGAATAAACGACCTAAATCAAATATTAAAAAATAAACTTCTTTTTTCAAAGCTTACAACCTAAGCATATTTCTAGTGACACACCTTAATTATGGACTTTGCAGCACTACAATTATGACTTAATTTATAGTATAGTCATCATATTCATAGCTCTTTTTTGTACAAATTTAATAATTGTAAGTTGGACTCAAGATATATATTCTCAATCAAAAAGTAAAAAGTTTGAATTCTTAAAATTGTGAGTAAAAACAATTCGTATTAATTTAACTAAATATCATTTATATGACTAGTTATTTAACTAGCATCGTTTAAAAGAAAAAAAGAAACATACAAACAAAAAAGCAAAATTCGATGAGACTCAAATCACAATGATCATTGAGAAATCAAAAGAAGTTGCCGTGACTTAAAAATATCTAAAGAAACTCAACTAGAGGCATGATATTAGAAGGGAAAAAAATATTATCAACCACCTTCTTTCTTTACTTATTCTTTTGACTCGAAAGCTTTTATCGTGGGTAATTATAGTAATTAAAATGGACCTTCCCTTTCAAAATCAAATCAATGAGTAATTACTTAATTAATTAAAGAGAGAAGAGCCCCACCTCCACACATCCACATGAGCCTTTAGTCTTAAAAAGGTAAAAACGAAAGGCAAAAAATTCAATTCAAGAAACACATGATGTATGAGAAGATTGAATTTTGGGTTATATAATTAATACATAATCTTTGAAGTTAAGGGAGAGGCAAGATGCAAGTCAACTCAAGCTCGTCCAAAATATGTATATATCAAATCAAATATAATATATATATATATATATATTTGGATAATTTATGAAAAAAAATATCGAGAGAGAGAGAGGAAAAAAAAAAAAAAGAAAAAAAAGGATCTTGTTTGGGTTTTGGCAGGATCCGGAAAACATGCAAATAGGGCATGGGGTCCTACGAGAAGAGAAATTCTAGGGCATGGGGGTTAAGAGAAAAAGGAGAAGGGATGAAATTTGATGATCCTCCACCTGGATGTTTTAAAAGCATTGCCCTTTCTTTTCTCTCTCTCTTTCTTTTCTTTTCTTTTCCTTTTCCATAATTTCTATTTAGAATTTATTTCAAATATAAAAAAATGAGCCAACTATTTATAAATATAATTTTTTTTATTGTTTATGAACAATAGATCACGATAGAATTATAAATAATTTGATATTTTTTCTGTTTATAATAATTTCCTTAATAACTTATGTAATAATATTTTGGCACAATTCAAATTACATCTATTTTTTTACAACTCCCTCCAATCACTTAACAAAAATATATTAAAAAACATGTAAAAAAAAAAAAAAAAGATTCACGTGGCAAACTATGATTGGACTATTGAGTAAGCTGCACAAAGATGAGTAGAAATCAGGATACACAAATTTTTTTTTAGTATTCTCTCTCAACTTAAACCTGAACAACTTAACTTTTTTGGAGAATTTTTTAAAATAGAAAAATAAAGGAAACTATTTACACAAAATAACAAAAATTTTAGATAGTTGTGATAGATGCTGATAGAAGTCTATCAGGGTCTATCAGTGATAGAATTGATAGACTTAGATGTTGATAGAAGTCTATCAATGTCTATCAGTAATTTTTTTTTTTTTGCTATTTCTGTAAATAGTTTGGCATTTTTTATATGTGATTTTTTTTTTTTTACAAACACAACTCTTTCCTTTTTCATTATTCGTTTCCTTTCTTTTGCATTTATCTCTAAATCCAATTTTCTGTGTGGGTCAGTATTACTCCTATTTCCTACACACACATTCATTTACTTTGATTTTTCATGCACTCCCAAAAATCATCAAAAACACATCCACGTGCTTCCCAATTCTTGCCTCTCCCTACTGCTCAATCACACCCTACAATTTGCTTATTCATCAACTTTCAACTTTTTACAGTAATCGATTGACAATAGTATAAGTAACTCGTGGATCTTATAATAAAATTTTTGAGATATTCTAATTTTTCAATGAGGATTTTGAAGGCTAGATAAAAACTTGAAAGTTTTAAAACTGAATAAATTTAAACCTCAACGTTTCGGAAGTTAAACTTGTAATTTAACTAATCAAGTTATATTCTGAATTTCAGCCTTAAAAACCTCAACGTTTCGGAAGTTAAACTTGTAATTTAACTAATAATTTTATATTCTGAATTTCAGCCTTAAAATTTAACTATACTTTTAAGGTGTCAATTTGGTTTTTCTTTTTGTGGGCAAAGAGATGAATTATTGAAAGTCATTTGATGTATTAATTCATAAATAATTAGATATCATGAAATGATGAGTTATATTTCTGAAGAATAAAATCTCAATTTACTTTATTTTTTTAAATATTTATATATTTTATAATAATTGTTTATAATTAACTGTGAGATAAATGTTGCGCTTTATATGAAAACAATCCATGCGACTGAAAAAGAAATGTAGGAATAAACATAATATACAAATCCTACTCTAATAATAATAATAATAAAAAAAAAAACTCTAAAAAAAAAATATACACAAATCATTAAGTGTTCATGTATATGCCCGGTATATATGTTTGAAATTCTTAAAAATAAATTTAAATTCATTTATATAAAATGGCAAAAAGTTTACTCATTTCACTTTGTACTTTTTGTTATATTTGTAAATAGTTTCATTATTTTATTATTTAAAACAATTTTCCTTTATATGATTATGTATGAATTAATTAATTTAAATTTGAAAAGATTATGAAGGAATAGTGGTATCGAGAGAATACCTATATAGTAATCATAAAATTATACGAAGATTTTTAGAGCCAAATTCAGAATTTCTCCCCAAAAGTTATTATTATTATTATTATTATTATTATTATTATTATTATTATTATTATTATTATTATTATTATATGTGGCATGAATCACATGCATCGATGGGATTTGAAAACTTTAATTTTAATCGTTTATTATATCAAGTTATATGTAACCAAGCATTTTATTTGTAAGGTTCTTTTTTAAAAAAAAAAAAAAATTGAGTTAAATAATGTTGGCTCCATTGAGTAATCATTCAATTTTTTATCTTTTGTTTTTAAAAAGGAGAATTTTTTAAAATAGAAAAATAAGGGATACTATTTACACAAAATAGCAAAATTTTTAGATAGTTGTGATAGACTCTGATAGAAGTTTATGAGGGTCTTATCAGTGATAGAAATGATAGAAGCCTATCACTAATAGATGCTGATAGAAATCTATCAATGTCTATTAATGTTTTTTTTTTTTTGGCTATTTTCTATAAATAGTTTGACATTTTTTCTATCTATGAAAATTTCCTTTTAAAAATTAATCTTAATTTTTTCATTTTTTTATTCTTAAATAAAAAAGTTTATTTTTTACTCAAATTCCAAAAATACACTATTTTTTAAAAATTATTTTTTTTTTAAAATTTTTAAAATTTAGCATAATTTTTGAAAATATTGGTAAAAAGTAGATAAGAAAACTGGTTTAAATAGTACACATTGAAGTGTAATTTTACGTTTGAGCCACCTTGGTAATTGATTCGATTTAAATAGGTCCAATTCCAACAACACCCACGTGATAACGGTACAAAACATTTGCAATATTTTCCCTTTTCAAGTAGTTGTCCTAGACTTCACTAATTTCCACGAATTTCCCTCCACCTCTATAATTTAAGTAATTAAAACAATTTTAAAGTTAAACCATTTTAATTTAAAGTTGATTAAAATTAAGCAATGGTTATATATTAAAAAATTATGTAATTTATTAATACAATGAATGTTCATAGACGCATAAGGTGGATAAATGTGTGTTAAATTAATTAGAGTGGGACAAGTTAGAAGAAAGAAAGGAAATAATTTAATTAAAATAAATGTTTAAAAAGAAAAAGGAGAAAAGGAAGTAGTAGAAGGTAATGGCAGCCCGTGATTTGCGGCTCAACTTTAATAGGAGAGTTGGTGTCAGTAATCGTACGGGAAGGAAGCCTGAATATCTGACACTCAAAAGTTCAAAACAAAACACATTGGTCTATTTCACCATAATATAATGTCACCGACAAAATTTATATACCCTCACATCACAACAACAACCCCCCTTTTACTCTCAATTTTATATCAATCTTGTGATTATATCCATAAAATTTCACTCTAAATGTTATATACAAAATTTGATTCACTTATTTTTTTTTCCCAAAATATATATATATATATATATACACACACATTCTTTATCTTGAAGGATCTGTTTGGTAGAGAATTCATATTATATTTTATGTTATCAGATTCAAGTTTTGCAAATATGCGAAATTGGCCCTCCTCCTTTGGATGTTGGTGTGCTCTGGAACACCAAACTTCCAAAAAAATATAAGTTTTTTATATGGACCCTCTCCAACAATGGACTAAACACTGCTGATAAATACCAAAGAAGATGCCCTCAAATGAAGCTCAAACCGAATTGGTGCATTATGTGCAAGCAACACGAGGAAACGACTGAGCATTTGTTTATCCATTGTCCCTATGCTATACACCTTTGGTCCAAACTAAATGAGGTTACTGCTTGCCCCCTTCCTAACACTTTGGAAGGCATGATATATGTCATTAATCATATACAATAAAACACCAAAAAGAAGATTCTCTGGTGCAATTTAATTGGAGCCTATTTTTGGAATCTATGGCTTGAACGTAACAACATAACGTTTCAGAACAAGGAAAAACAGGCGGGCCACGTATGGAAATACTATCTATTATGCTGCCCTTTGGAGTACTAGATCCAATCTTTTTTGTAACTATGATGCATCATGTATTACACTAAATTGGAAGGCTTTCCTCTAGCCTATCCTTGATTGGGCTTCTTGCCCCTCTTGTAATTTTACCCTATTCAATGCATCACTTTTGGACCGGGGCATGATGGGGATGCTAAGGATGTGTCAACCTAGTTGAGATATCCCGGTGCATCCACTGATCCATCGACCTTTAGTACATTTTTTAAAAAAAGTTTTGCAAATATGCGAACAACCTAAATCTTGTTTCTGAAAATTATATTCGAATTCTGTAATTCAAACAATATTTTTTTAATGTTTTCATTGTATCCAGATTTTGAATTTTAAATTTTAAAATGTATAATTATATTAAATAAAGATAAAAATGTTTAGAAATACAATATGTCATGTTATAAATTCAATTCATTTTTAAAAAAATATAATATGTATTGGGTAATGTATTATAAATTATATAATATTACAACATAATAATTATATAATTTTTTTTGGCATAAATCATATTCATAAATTAACTGATAATAGTTTATTATCTACTAAATATTAGTATATAACTACAAATAGTTTTATGATTTATAAATATAAGCATCGAACACATTTCAAGCTATTGTTTAAATTAAAATCTAATTTATGAATCTGCTACCAAACATATATATGAAAACATGAAATATAATTTTGTTTTTTTATTAAATCCCTTATTTTCAAATTTAGAAGTCTTAAGTTTTGAGACTAGTTTCCATTTAGTTCATAAGTTTCAAACTGTTATACATTTCGTCCTTAAATTTTGAGTTTTGTTTCAATTAAGTCCTCAAGTTTCAAAATGTTACCATGTTATCTTTGAGATATGAGTTTTGTTTCAATTTGGCCATTAGATTTCAAAATTTTTATTGTTTTAACCCCGATCTTTTATTAAATACTCACTTTTAGTCATTGGTATGTCTATTAATTAATTTAAAATAATGATGAAGTGAAATTTTAAATTTAATTTTCATAGTGATAAAAATATTAGTTAACTAATTATAATACTTTTGATTATTTTAAATTAATTAACAGACATTAACACTAAATATAGAAAATAGGTATCTAGTGAAAAATTGATGTTAAAATTGTAAATGTTGAAGTAAAAGCTAAGTGTGTAACAATTTGGAATCTAGGAACCAAAAATAGATTTTTTTTCTGCCCTCGTCCATATAGAGAAGAGAAATTACTACAAAAATAAAAAATATCAAACTATTTACAAATATAAAAAAATTTCACTATCTATCCGTGATAGATCGCGATAGAATTCCATTGTTTGAGTGATAAACTTCTATCGCTATCTATTGCAGTCTATCGCTGATAGACAATATAATGGAAATGCTAATAAAAAATATCGAAAGTTACTCGTTGGTATAGTTGACTAAATGATCATTTTTCCCAAATGTCAGTACTTTGATTGAGATTTAGTTTTAATTTTGAAATTATATCTCACAATTCATGTTTACTGCAACAAGTGGCTATCATACCTTCAATATATAGATCATTTACATAACAATACATTGATTTTTTTTCTACTTTTTTTTTTAAAAAACAAATTTGGCACACTATATTAAAGTTCAAAAGTATGCAAAAACAAATTAATAAGGGAAAAAATAGTGAGTTTTTAGATGGGTATAGACAATTTAGAGATATTCCTGGATAATGAATTAAAATAGAACTTCCAAAACTATGAAATGAAATTGAAAGATTAAGTTCTTATTCAATTCATTAAAATGCAAATTTATTATCTAAAATGTATCGGCCTAATTTTCTTCTTATTTTTAATGTTCAATATGGTACTAAATTAACACAATTATCTCTAATAGTTTCTTGAATATTAAAAGTGTCTAATAGATTTTTAATAATTTTTTAATTTCGTATTAAAACAATCTTTAAAATTCATGTACATCATAAGTGCAACTGCAAGATTAAGTTTTATGAGATATTTGAATTTGAAAAAGGATCATTATAGTGGGTGGCTAAATCAGATATCTTATTTGTAAAAATAGCACATTCAGAAAATATTTGCAAATATGACAATTTTATTTTAATCAATATTTTTAATTCCCATTTTATCCTTAAATTCAAATTGGATTCACGCAATTTCTCTTTTATTAACGCCTCTTCCTTCTCAGTTGTCGTTCTGTTCGGTATTTGGCTTAAACTGATGGATCCCGGCCTAATTTAGGGAGATCATTGATTGTTCAAGAGAGAAAAAAAAATAAAATAAAAGGATTATTTAAATATAGAAAAAAATGTCAAACTATTCTATCAACGATAGACCGCGATAAAATTCTATCATTTATGTGATAGACAAGGATAGAAGTGAATGCGATCTATTGAGGATAGACAATGAAATTTTCCTATATTTATAAATAATTTAATTTTTTTTTCTGTTTATAGCCATTAAAAAAAAAACTCAAACGAAAGAATTCGAGAGAGGCGAGGAGTCTGGCACACAATCAATTCACCAACGAGGATTATTAATTAGCCAATATTTATACTTCTTCATATTAGTTTATAGATTATTTTTATTTAGACTTCAATACTAATACAACCGTATCTATAATAAAAGTCTATCAATAATACATATTACAAATAAAATTCTTTAAAAATAGAAATATATCACTAATAGTTACGAATAAATGATAAAAATGATAGTAGTCTATCACTAAAAGACTACACGCTTTATGATGAATAATTAAGTAATATGAATTCTTTATTTTGATTGTCCTTGGATCAATTATATGAAAGTAGTATCACTGTGTCTATTCAATTTATATGAAAGTTGATAGCAACTAATAGAGAGCCTATTGGTGATAGTCAGGATAACCATTGATAATCAAAGATTCATAATCAATCATCATTATAAACAAAGAAACCAACGAAAGATGACGTATAAGTGGAGAGCGTTGTTTGAACCTTGGCAACTTAGTTGATAACCACCGATAGTTAATTAAAGATGATAGCCACTAACAGAAGTCCATCAATAATTGCAACTAATAGCTTTTAAGTGATAACCACTAATAGTTTCCTAATTTTCTTTCAAAGTGATAACAGTATAGAAGTCTATCATTAATAGTCATTAATAGCCTTAAGTGTTAATATTTTAAGATTAATTGTAAATGATGAAAATCTATCAATGATAGCCACGGATAGAAACTATCAATGGGTATCACGGGTAGTTGTTATCAGTGAACTATCAATGATAGCTTTCCATTTGAAAAAATTGTGAAGAAGAAGCGCGTGAATTGTGGTTGGTAATTAATTTGATAAGGGTACTTGGAATATACTCTAAATTTAACATTGTGGTATGGTCAATTAAGATTACCTATATGCTGAGGCGTTAGTTTGAAGGCAATTAGATCCATGATTTACATTAATTAAACAAAAAATTAAAATGGACCCATGATTTGAGTAATTTTTGGAGCATGAAAATAGTATACAGTAAGCATGTCGCGGAACTTAATTTATTACTCTACCCAATAGATGAAATTTTTATTTATAGGAAATGAGTAGTACAACTTAGAACATAATCATTAATATTGTAGCCCTAATTAGATATTGTTTTTCTTAAGGAGAAAACGCAGGTTGTCCTAGTAGGTTAAATTTAATTAGTCTTTATTTAGTTAACTAATAATTGATTAGTATAATTCATTAATGAAACAAAACAGTTATCAAGTACTAGTACACTGCTACTATTTATTTTAATCTCCTCCTCTCATGCATTAATATTTTAATGTTCATTTCCATTATATGTTGTTTAACTTTTTGGCTCGTGGGGTCATTTTTTTAAAAGTAGAATAAAGAAGGGAGAGATTCAAATCATAGAATTTTTCTTCTAGAATCTGTTCCATTTATTTCTCTTCTAGAATATTTATGTTATATGAGGAATTATTCAGTGTGGGTGCGTCTAGGGCCAGAGTTTTTCCTACCAAGATTTTCTATATATTGTTGATTGAGCTGTCATCATTTCAATATATAATAAAATCTAGGGTTTTCTCTTGCATATACCCTCTTATCCATGGCTAACTGTGAATTTAAGTTACATATATTATGTCAGATTGTGCTAATTGATCTCAGTTTAACGAGTGAGTCGTCTTTATTAAACTTAAGTTTAAACACCCTCCATAATCCAACTCAAACGTTATATTTAAGGGGTTGTTTGAGAGGTTGAAATGTAATCAACATTATTGGAAATCAGAGAAATTTTAGAATGTGTGAGGTATCGATGACAGGATGGAAATAGAATCGTGAAGCATGAAAACGGTAGAAAAGAGGGTTGAGATGAAAATTGTGGGAACAGAATAAGTTCAGTATTATAAATCGGGCTCAAAACATTCAATCGATTTTGGATTACATTACAATCCAATCTCATTCCAAACTTAACCATAAAATAGTTCTAAAAGTTAGAGTAAGATAGGAGAATGAATGAAAGAATAAAAAAAAAAAAAGAAAAAAAAAGATGAGAAACCAATAAACACGTTATTTCTTTAACAAAAAATTTGTACATTTATAGTGGTCAATGTGTACAATGAATAACATTTTTTAAAAAATATAGAACGGATCACACAAACATGTAAATATAACACTTCAATCATAATGTTCACTTTGATCCTTTTAAACCAATTATTCAAATAAGAGAAGAAATTTTGAAGGAAATACTTAGAGAAATTATAAAATTGAAAAGTTAGCCACACGTATTTATAGTTGATATATATTAATTATATTATACTCGTTCAAACTTTATAGTTGTGATTCCTCACATTTTCAAACAAATTTATTCATAATTTACATCATTAAATAAACAATTCAGTGATCGAATACCCTAATTTGAGTTGCATTGTTCACATTTTGTGAGGGTGAGCAAGTATGAGTTGTTTAGAAAAAAAAAATTGATTATTTAGTGGAGATGAAATTTTATAAAACACATTTAATAAGTCAGTTTAATAAATTTCATAGTATTAGTTATCAATTTAATGCAGCACAATAGGATCCCTAGTTACTATTTATGTAGATCTGAAACCTTATAATATAATACATTAATATTATACTAAACTCTAAAAAGTCCTACACCCTATTATCCACTACACTAGAACCTTCAATCACCACCTTAACCCTAAGTTCATTTTACATTTATTATTCAAGTAACAACCCCTCCACCCACCACCCCTCCCACCATTATCAAGTTCTAGTTACTACATTGCCCTTTAATTCTACTTTATTTCTTTTGTTGTCTTTTTGTATTTTCATTTTTTAAATATCAAATTATCTCACATTAAAAAGTGACGTAATATAACTTGAGGATTCGAGAAGAACAATACTTTGCCTTGTACTTTTGGCTTTGGTTCATTTTGGTCCTATATTTTTAAAATGTTCATTCTGGTCTCTATACTTTCAACTTGGATTCATTTCGGTCTTTGAACTTTGAAAAAGCGACCATTTTGATACCTTAACAATGAAGTAAAAATGAAAATGGAGGAACTCAAAATGGTCACTTTTTGAAAATACAAGGACCAAAATGAACATTATGAAAGTATAGGGACCAAAATGAACCAAAATTGAAAGTATAGGGACTAAAATGAATATTTTAAAAGTATAAGAATCAAAATGAATCAAAAATAAAAATATGGGAACCAAAATAATATTTAAACCATAAATTTATTTTCTTCTTCTAATTAAAACTTTGGGGGAAATAAAATTTTTGAATAACGAGGAACTAGGAAAGAAGCAAGAAAGAAATCAAAGATATTGAAAATTTACGTACCATTTTTTCTCGATATTTTTCCTACATTTGAGCATGAAAATTGCTTGCCTTCCTTCATTTATTTATTGTTCTCCTAGATTCCACATACCCAATACCTTCAATTTACCTGACTTTACCTCAATTTTTCTCATTAATTTTAGTTTTCTCTCTTGACTCTTCTCTCCTTTAAATTTTTTTAGTGTTTGATTATTCATAGTTACAGAAGTTACGTTGTTTTTTCGTCTTTTCTTTCTTTGTTTTCTTCATGAATTTTCTTATAATAATATATACGTGACAATTTCAACTATAACCCTATATCTCCTAAATTTGATTTCCATCTCATTGAGGCCATTTTACTTTAAATTAGGTTGCAACCCTTCAATTTTTATCTATAGCTCACCGCTAAAGTATGCCCACGTGGAGCCTTAATTTTCCATCTTCTTTTTTCATGAGAAACCTAATGGAATAGTTTGGTTTGAAACAATTTTGAAGGCAATGAGTAAAACTGAAACTGTTTGAAATGATAAATGTTTAAAACTTAACCTAAAGTTTGCAAGGCACAAGTATAATAGGTCATTTATGTGTCACGTGTATAACTATTTTATAGGTCGTGTTACTTTTTCATCTACATTTAATAGAATGTTTGACTTGTTACTTTGAAACAAGTTTAAAGTTCAAGAGTGTAGAAATGAAAATATTAAAAGCTCAGTGTTATAATTTGCAACCGACAACGACTCTCCACACATATCTCTACAATGGATATGATATTATTTACCCTGGGCATAAATTCCTATGACTTTGCTTTTGATTTTATTCAAAATGTTGGATACAAATGGAACTTTGATTTACAATGTTATTTTAAAAGTACTAAACTTTAAATGATTATTTAACAAAATGTAAAGAGTCTGAATAGGGAAGTTTTGATATTGTAGCTAATCATCATGAAGCTAATGGTATTTAATATGATCGAATATAGTGAATGAGATAAGAGCCGAAGAGGGGTCCCATGATGAGAGTAGATATTGCGATTGGATTGGCCTCTTTTGTTTGCCAAGAGAGCATTGAATGGCGGCCATGTGAAGTGAGGAATGTGGGGGTAATTTGAAGAAAAAACACTATGACAAGCACAAAAGGAAAAAACTGAGATGAACACTAGAAATATAGAGAAAAGAAGAAGAACAAAGGCGAAGGATTACAGTGGTTCGACAATATTGTCTACATCCACTTTGAATCAGAGAGAGTCTTCTTATTATCAATCAATTTTTCAGAGAAGCAAAATTACAGAAGAAGCAACTGAAGGAAAAAGAAGAAGAGTAACAACTTCATTCCAAAACGCCAAAATCCCACTGCTGTCGTTCACCATTTCTCTGCAAGAATAACAAACTTAAAAATGAGCTGGACACCTCCTGACATATGCAAGACGAAAACGCCCTTCATAAATGAATATGGGCCAAACAGCCCAAGCCCAAGAAAGAGAGTCACAAAAAAAGGCCTTAAAGAAAAGCCCAACAATCACCCTCTTGACGAACTGACTTCATAAAAGAAGACTTAAAAAAGTATCTCTGATTCACCAAAAACAGAATTTAATAAGCATAACTTCAGCAATCTCTCAGCTTTAACAAGCTACAGAGATAATCAAATCGGTCTGTTGACACAGCCTTGGTCATCATATCTGCAGGGTTATGAGAGGTATTCACCTTCATCAAACTCAATTTTCCATCTTGCACAACTTCTCTAACATCAATGTGTTTGGTTCTATCATGAAAAGTAGGATTTTTGGAGATAGCCAATGCACTTTGACTGTCACAAAACAACTTAACTGAACACAACACAGGAGACATCTCAGAGATCAATCCTTTCAACCATACGGCTTCTTTTACAGCATCTGCCAAAGCCATATATTCGGCTTCAGTGGAAGACAATGCAACTACTATTTGAAGAGTTGATCTCCAACTAACAACATTCCCAAATAACATAAAAACATATCCTGTGAGGGATCGTCTCTTATCAAGATCAGCAGCATAGTCAGAGTCAACATATCCTACTATAGCATCAATTTCATCCAAATTCTTGGTATACAACAATCCTCTATTGGTAGTACCTTTAACATACCTTAACACCCACTTGGAAGCCTCCCAATGCACCTTGCCAGGATTGCTCATGAATCTGCTAACAACACTCATAGAGTGAGCCAGATCAGGTCTACTAGAAACCATGGCATACATGAGACTCCCAACAGCATTAGCATATGGAACATAATTCATTTCTTCCTTATCTTGATCAGTAATGGGAGACTGATTAGAAGACAACTTAAAATGTTGTGCAAGATGAATTTTAACAACTTTGCTGCCCTGCATGTTAAAACGACCAAGAATTCTATTCAAATAATCAGTCTGAGAGATAAACAAAGAACATTCTTGCCTATCTCGCAATAATTCCATCCTTAATATCTTCTTAGCAGTGCCAAGATCCTTCATTTCAAACTTGTCATTGAGTTGCTGTTTTAACTTCAAAATCATTAGAACCAATGAGGATATCATCAACATATAACAGCAACAAGACAAAAACATCTGAGTTTACTGTTTTTCTATACACACATGGGTCATAAGAGTTTTTTGAAAAACCTTTTGAAGCAATAAAAGTGTCAAAACACTTGTTCCATTGTCTTGAAGATTGTTTGAGGCCATATATTGATTTTTTTTAAATGACAAACCATATCTTCTTTACCAGCTTGTTCAAAACCAGGAGGTTGCTTCATGTAGATGTCTTCATCTAAAGTTCCATACAAGAAAGCAGTAGTTACATCCATTTGTTCAAGTTCCAAATCGAATTGAACAACCAAAGAAAGTAAAACCCGAATTGATGTATGTCTAACCACTGGGGAGAATACTTCATTATAATCAATCCCCTCCTCTTGTATGAAACCTTTAGCTACTAATCTAGCTTTGTATCTTGGATGCTGAAAACCTTTGATGCCAGGTTTAACCTTGAAGATCCACTTGCAGTCTATCAATTTCTGATTATCTAGTTTGTTCACAAGAGTCCAAGTTGAATTCTTATGCAAAGAATTCATTTCAGTATTCATGGCCTCTAACCAATTGTCTTTCTCTTCAGAATTCATAGCTTGCTTGAATGTATTGAGTTCAGGAAAGAAGATTTCATCATAACAATTCAAAACAGAACGAGCAAAAAGTGTCTCCTCAAAACGAACTAGTGGTCTGATGACCCTTCTTTCCCTGTCTCTGGTCAATTGGTAAGACTGCAGGTGTGAGGTTTGAGGTTGGATGGATTCAGATTCAACAATAGGTAGAACACCTTATGGATCCAAAAGCTGATCCATATTTGTATTTTCATGATCAGAGGGTTGATTTGCCAATACATTGTCAAAAAAAGAAGGCTCCATTGAAGTTTCTCTTGATTGGTCTGGTGCAAATAAGATGTTTTGATTCTGAATATTAAGGTCAACAAAATTACCACAGGGGATGATGAAGGCTCATCATTTGGAGACTAACTCCAAGGCATCAATTCTTCATTGAAAGTAACATCTCTGCTGACAAAACACTTCTTATCTCCTTTTTCAAGAGACCATAGTCTATAACCTTTTACACCATGAGGGTAACCAAGAAAGATACACCTCTTGGCTCTAGATTCAAGTTTACCTTGTTTAACATGAGCAAAAGCAGCACAACCAAAAACTCTCAAATGATCTAATTTAGGTGGTTGTCCATTCCAAATCTCTTGAGGAGTTTTGAAATCCAATGCAGTAGATGGACTTCTGTTAATGAGGTAAACTGCAGTGTTAACTGCTTCTCCCCAAAAAATCTTAGGTAGATTGGCATTCAAAAGCATACATCTAACCTTATTCAAAATGGTCCTATTATATCTCTCAACTAGACCATTTTGTTGGAGAGTTCCTGGGACAGTCAGATGTCTATTAATTCCATGGCCACTGCACAACTTTCTGAAGTTTTCATTCAAGAACTCAAGACCATTATCTGTTCTGATGGTTTTAATTTTTCGATCAGCTTAATTTTCTACTAGATTCTTCCACTCAACAAATTTCACAAAAGCTTGATCCTTAGATTTTAACATAAAGACCCAGACCTTTCTTGAGAAATCATCAATGAGAGTAAGAAAATACCTCGCACCACCATGTGTTTGAACTGTAGATGGTCCCCAAAGATCTGAGTGTATGTAGTCAAGCTTGTGCTGTGCTCTTATTGTTCCTGCTTTGAAACTTTGTCTAGTAGATTTGCCCAAGATGCAGTGATCACAGAAACTCAAATCAGACGGCTTGTGTTTACCAATTAATCCTTGTTGAAATAAGGAATCAAGTCCCTTCTTACTAATGTATGCAAGCTGTTTGTGTCATAAATGAGTTGACTTACTAACCTCTTCAGATATTACATTTGCTTCAACTGGAACAACATTTCCTTGAAGAACATAGAGGCCATTTTTCAGAATACCCTTCAATTTGACTTCAGAACCTTTGCAAACAAGCAACCTTCCATTTTGAGATTTATAGCTTAAACCAGATCTGTCCAATGTTCCCAAAGAAATCAAGTTTCTTCTTAATGCTGGTACATATCTCACAGATGAAAGAATTTTTGTTGAGCCATCATCTAATCGAATTCTAACAGAACCAATACCCTGTATTTCACAACTTTGTCTGTTTGCCATAGCCACCATGCCACCTTCTATTTCATCAAATTGATCAAAGTAGTGTTTATGGGGTGTCATATGGAATGTGCATCCAGAATCCATAATCCACTCTTCAGATTCATCCAAGTCAGATATCATCAGAACTTCAGCATTCTCAAAATCTTCATGAATGTTTGCAGCAACTGTGGCTTCTTTTCTAACAGGTAGTTTACCCTTTCTTCTCAAAACAGGGCAATCATATTTGATGTGGCCTTCTTTCTTACAATAATTGCAAGTCACTCTCTCTTTCTGATTACCTTTGGAATTGGTTTTATTGACCTGCTTGTTATTCTTAGGATTTTGGCCTTTGGAATGTTTTCCTTTCATAAACAAAGCTTCAGACTCCTTTTTTTCTGTTCTCAATTCCAACTCTTTTGATCGAAGGGAATACAAAACAATATCTAGTGTCAACGAGTCTCTACCATACTTAATAGCAGATTTAATCTCTTTATACTTGTCTGGAAGCGAGTTTAAAAGAATCACAGCTTGATTCTCTCCATCCAGCTTTTCCCCTGAATTCACAAAATCTTGACAAATGCGATTAAAATCATCTATGTTTTCTTCAAGTCCTTTAGATGTATCCATTTTAAAACTAAACAGCCTCTCTTTCATATAAATCTTATTAGTGAGAGATTTAGACATATAGAGAGCATCTAGTTTAGTCCATAACTCACAAACATTCTCAATATCCCTTACACGCCTCCAAACATTATCAGCGAGATATAAAATGACAGTACTATAAGCAATTTCAGCCATGTCTTGTTTCTCGGTTTCAGTCATAGTTTCAGGTAACTTACTTGAATCAAGCAGGGCTTTCGAAACTTTCCGTTGAACCAGAAGCGCCTTCATCTTCTTTTTCCAAAGACTGAAATCTCCTTTGCCATCAAACTTATCTAACTCAAATCTTGCTGACATTGTTGGTCCTTCCCGAAAAACAGAGACCAAGAAGAAGTGATATGAAGAATCGTAGGTTAGATGATTTTAGAAGGGGGGAAAAACAGGTCAATCGGCTCTGATACCAATTGAAGAAAAAACACTATGACAAGCACAAAAGGAAAAAACTGAGATGAACACTAGAAATATAGAGAAAAGAAGAAGAACAGAGGCGAAGGATTACAGTGGTTCGACAATATTGTCTACATCCACTTTGAATCAGAGAGATTCTTATTATTCAGAGAATTTTTCAGAGAAGCACAGAAGCAAGAAGAAGCAACTGAAAGAAAAAGAAGAAGAGTAACAACTTCATTCCAAAACGCCAAAATCCCACTGCTGCCGTTCACCATTTCTCTGCAAGAATAACAAACTTAAAAATGAGTTGGACACCTCCTAGCATATGCAAGACGAAAATGCCCTTCATAAATGAATATGTGCCAAACAGCCCAAGCCCAAGAAGAGAGTCACAAAAAAGGCCTTAAAGAAAAGCCCAACAAATTTTATTTTAGAACCATAATTCAATACCCACACAAGTCAAAAGTAGTAGTTTTGCTTTTATTGATACTGTACCATACCCTTTACACTCAAAACTCCTTTACTTTTAACGTTTTTTTTCTTGGAAAAATATCTAAGTTTATTCTAGACTAAATTTATCCTTGTATGTACCACTAAATTATTCAATCATAGTTAGTTATTCAATCTCTCTACATCTACTCAATTGTCAAATTGATGGTAAAGATTGTCGAAGAATTTTAAATATAGAAGACATTCAAATAATTACTTGTAACGAAGTAAAATATGCACATTAAGATGTGAAATATAAAGGATCTAGGTATCTACTGCTGAATGATTGTGTTATGAGAAATGCTAAGTCAATTCACAGAACATTAACTAAAACAAGTAAGACAATAAAGTAGAGACACAGAAAATACCATAGATTGGTACGTAACCCAATTCGGTGATAACCAACTACGTTTGGGGGGCAGTGTGCCTAGGAAAGATAACTTCACTAACATATTTAATGATCAATTACAATATTAAATTTTGTAATTTTGAAATGATTACAATGACTCTCGTATAGCTTGATTACTCAATCATTCTCCTAGACTCCCCTTAGATGTGAGACTCACTCTTTTGATAACTTAGGCTCCCCCTAAGTGTTTGGATTAGTAAAGAAAACCTCTCAGGTTGTCCCTAAGAAAAATGTTCTTCTTGAGATGCTCGAAATCCTCTCAAGGCATAAGACTCCCTTTCATGTGATTTTTGTCTTTCCTTCTCAATGTGAAGTTCACTTCACTTGGTCTTAGGCTCCCCCTAAGCTTGATAGTAATTTGCTTGAACTGATATAGCAAAAGCACACTCTCAGCTCAATCAAGAATAACAATGTAAATCTGAAGCAACCACATCTGAGCTTTCGAGAAATGCAAAACACACTTGTGATCTGAAGAACACAAGACACGACAAGCACTCTTGTTTTTCTTTTCTAAAACTTGAAAACAATCGGCCCCAACACGCTGACGAAATGACTTTTAAATACGCGCGACACAAGCAACTAGCAAATCTACCTTCCAAAAATACGGGCGCATAAGGAAGGAAACATATATGCATAAATAATGCAGACCAGACATTCCAAAAATAAAACGATACATAGAAATAACATCTTCAAATAACATCTCTCTAATTAGCGCAAGATCAGATGCTGAGACATGTCACACGACATTCTTATTCCTTAAATAAATATTGTCAACTCATCACATCTAACAAGATGTTCTCCTCTTTTATTATTCCATCATGATAAAGTTAGTTAATTGTTACTTTTTGTGATATTATTATTCTTATCACGAGTGATGATATTGTTTATCGTAATGCATGTTATTCTTCTATTTTTACAATTTAACATGAGGACCATGATCTCAATACAAAAGGGGCCATTGTGTGGTACATATAAAAGACATGCTATCTTTTCAATGTTTTGCATTTGTTGTCTATGCTCATAGATAATAATACCCCAAAATTTATCAACTATAGAAGTATTTTCAAGTAAATTAACTTGATATATATAAAGTTAAATTTAATGCTACAAATCTACTACCATTTTAATCTAAACACTTTGACTAATCTTTCTATTAAAAAAAAACACACACAAATCATTACTCAAATATTTTATTTTACTAGTGCATACCATGTGTTATATTATATCATAAAGTCTCTGTATGCAATACGACCTTTTAAATTATATCAAAAAGTCAATCGAAATGTTTATGGTTTTGTTTTTATCTTTTGATAAATAGGACCTTATAAATGTTTATCTAGGTAGAATAAAACCTTACAAACTTTAGCCTACATTAAATGATTTCTTACCACCAATGAAAATTAAAGTTTAACGAATGGTTTAAGAAATTCGTAACTCAATAAATATTGGCTAAATTATAAAAAAAAATGCCCTTAACCTTTGTATTTTGTGTCAAAAATATCAATGAACTCTCAATAATATAAAAAAATACCCTTGAAACTTTAAAAAATAGTTCAAAAATACTCTTATCGCTAATTTTAAATGAAAACCGCTAAAGTTTTGTTTAAAAAATACTCTTAACTTTCAAGGGTTTCAAAAATACCCTTGAACTTAAAAAAAAGTTAAAAAAAAAATACCCCACCATTAGCATATTAACAAAAATTGTTAATATCTTACTGCAAAAATAACTCAATATAAAAAAAAGTTTAAAAATGCTCATACCCTCACCATTATTATGATAATAAATTTTTTTGAAGTTTTCTTGAGTTCGAAAAGAACTAATTTAATTTTAACTAAATTATATAGATATTTCTCATTTTTTTTATATAGATACTCTCATTTTTCTCCTATCTTTTCAATTCTTACACCAATTTTCTCAGCAACTTAAAAAAAATAAAACTTTTTAAGTTAAAACATAAATTCACATAAAATTTCACAATCAAAATTTCTCCTTAAAACATACCCAAAACAATAAATAGTTAAATAGAAAAAATGCATTTGGCTATTAACACACATCAATTACTAAGGTATACTTTTATTAAAAAAAAATTTCAGTTCTAAAATCTCTTGGTGTTTCCGTTATTCTCTTTATTTTTATTATAGTTCATGTATTTAAAGTGTGAACTTTGAATGAAGATGAATAAAACTATTAAAATAATAAAAAATATTTTTGAAAAAGAAACTATTAAAATAAAAACTCTTTACGTAAATTTGACTAATATATATATATATGACTACTGAATATATTTCTAGCGTGGACTACAAGCTCTGATTCTAGAGCGAGAGATTTGAGGAAGGGGTCCAAAATTTGAATGGCACACGTGTACGCATTGATGATGCGTGTGGGATGACAGAAATGTGGAAGCTAGAGCTACATGGAGAATTTATAATTTATATATAAATAAAAGAAAAAGGAATTAATTTGACAATATTAAATTATTAAATATGTTTGCCTTTCATTTTTCATCAAAACTTCAATTACTACTTTCCTCCATCCACCTACTCTTCAATTTTTTTCTTGAAAATGAAATGGGTCAACAATTATGTACAAAACTCTTCAACGCCTATAATAAAAATAAAAAATAAAAAATAAATGCTTGTGATTCATTTTTTGCGAAGTTATTAAGCAAAAATACATTTTTAGTTCCCAAGTTTTCGCTTTAATTTTTATTTGGTCCCTATAAAATGTTACACATTTAGTCTTAAATTTTGAGTTTGGTTTCAATTTAGTTAATCTGTTTCAAAATGTTACAATGTTATCTTTGAAATTTGAGTTTTGTCACAATTTGATTCTTAAATATTAAGTTTCAAGATTTGTATTTTTAACATTGATTTTTCATTAAATACTCACTTTCAGTTATTAGTATTAATGTTTATTAACTAATTTAAAATAATTATGAAATGAAATTTTAATTTTAATTTTAATAGTGATGAAAAATAGTGGAACTTAATTAATTATACTTTATTTAAATTAATTAATAGACAATTAACAAATTAAAGACGAAAAATGAATTATTAGTGAGAAAATTAAGGTTAAAAGTGTAAATCTTGAAATCAAAGAACCAAATTAAAATAAAACTCGAATATCAATATTATTATTGTAACATTTTGAAGTCTGAGACCAAATTGAAATCACACCCAAAACTCTAAGATTAATTGTGTAACATTTTGAAATAGAAGCATCAAATAAAAATCAAACTCTAAACCTAGGAACCAAAAATGTAAATTTCTTAATTTATTATTTAACGCTTATATTGGAGTCCATAATATTTGTTTTAGGAAACGCATAATATTTGTTTTTAATTGAACAAATCACACATATATATACACACATAGCAAAAATCAAAATCGACACAACAAATTTTTAATTCGGAAGAGTATTAATTATACACATTCTTAATAATTACGATGCAATATATATTTGATATTTGCACGAAGTTTCCCCGAAAAACAAAATGTGTTTGTTGAACAAATCTATATTAACTTATACGAATGTGGTTTTTTATTTGTTGAATTTATATTTATATTGTTTTACGCAAATCCAATCTCCAATACTTGATTTTTCTAGTTCAAATGTGTACAATGCATAAATATTTTTGAAGTTAAAGTTTCTTCAAAAAAAAAAAAAAAAAAAAAAAACCTTGGGCCTCCAAAAAAAATATTTGTTGAGCTTGAACTTGATTGATTAGCATTTAAATCAAATTAAACTTATTTTTGACAAATTAAACCTAAACTCAAATTGACTTATTTCATCCCACGATAGTGACAATAAAAGGAGATTAACTAACTTTTATCTTCAATTCCAATTATTTTTTGATGCAGCAGGTTAAGATATTAGGAATTTTTTGATGCAGCAGGTTAAGATATTAGGCCAAGTCCATGGCCAAATAAGGAAAATCCATCCCTAAAAAATAGAGAAACTTGAGAAACTTTTCGAGAACAATGTTCTATTTCAAAATTGATATTCAAAAGCTGCCTATGCTATTTAGATACTATTTATAGCTTTACAAGCAAATAACATAATTAACCAATCAAATCTAATTAACACTAATTAATCTAAATTAACAACTAAACAAATATTAAACCTAAATATACTATTATCTTATAATTCACCCCCATCATTTTTAAAACTATAATTTAACATGATCTTTAAACATAGTTCTAAAGTAGATAACCAAAAAGAAATTAAAAATGTTCTCATTTTTTAACTTAAAACTCAGAATAGAATGTTCTTAAGAAAATATAAGTGACAAAAATAAATTTAATCTGACCGATCCTCCATTTTTCTACTGAAGATCTACTTATACATGTATCTATCTTCAAATTTCAATTTCTTGATAGTTCGATTACATCTAACATGTAATATGAAAAATAAAAAAAATATCAGCACTCTTATCGCTGCTGCTTAACTCAAAAGTTGAATTAAGCTTTTAATTAAGGGGGAAAAAAGGGATTAATACAGCTTCAACTTCAAGTTAAGATCTAATTATATGATACATCCAAATCTTTTTAATACATACTTAACAAAGTTTACATAATAGCACACCATATTCTCCCAAATCCCAAGTTGGTTTTGCCTGTAAAGCATTATCTACTACTATACAACTTCCACAACTAATTCTAAAGGAAAATCCGACCGAAGCTCAATCAACAACAATCCTCCTCATCTTTGGGTCACGCTCACCTATACAAACCCAACCAAAAATAAATAAATTGTTAAGAAACCTCCAACCAAAAGAACGTAGAATGCGTAAATAATGGAGAAATCAACCCAGATATATATATATATATAAAGCAGAAGTAATGTTTAGAAAGTTAGACCTGAAATTGATAAAGATGGAGAATTAGGAAAGATGGAGCGGTGAGATGATTCCCTTGGTGTGCTATTAACCGTTGCTTCCACAAAATCACTTATAACCATTACTTCCTCCTCTCCTCTATTACATGTTGTCCTTGAAACTTCCCT
Source organism: Lagenaria siceraria (assembly GCA_002890555.2). Lineage (NCBI taxonomy): Eukaryota > Viridiplantae > Streptophyta > Magnoliopsida > Cucurbitales > Cucurbitaceae > Lagenaria > Lagenaria siceraria. The sequence goes on along the minus strand of CM016492.1, from coordinate 20,924,241 downwards.
ACTTACCCTCTTTACGTACCCAACACCCCCTGTTTCTCCCTTCTCTGTTTTTCAAGATCAATATTCAATTTCAAACAATAAACACACAGGATTGAACAGATTCACAGTCTATTAAGATTTAATTTAATTGAATTGAAATTGAAATTGTATACCTCTGAGTCTGAGTCTGAAGGAATGTGGTGCAAGCAGAGAAGCATACATGTAGACATCAGATTTCAAATAATCCTGAATCTTCTGCACCAAACTCCGGTTATCTTTTGTGCGTTCTCTAATTTCGATCCCTAATTATAAAAAAAAAAAAAAAAAAAAAAAAAAAAAAAAAAAAAAAAAAACGAATTTTAGAGGTAAATTAATGAATGGTGTATGAAGAAGAGAAGTGGAAGAACCCTCTTGTGGGTGAGGCATGAGAATTAATGGGTGAAGGAGAAATGAGGAGAGGTGCAAATAAGTAGCAATCTGATAACAGATAATCGATCACTTTGTGAATCCTTTTCTTCTTCCTCCGATTGATGAGTCTCTTCTTACCAATTCCACCGCCACTACCAACGTGCAGCATTGTCTTCGCCATCCCCTTTAATTCCTTTCGTCTCTCTGTTTTTTCTTTTGCGAACAGAGTCGAAATGGGGCTCGGTTGTGCTTTGGCGGTTTGGCTTTCAGAGTCGATGATACACGTGTCAGATGAACTGTGTGCCACGTTTTGCTTTGGAAGATTTGCAGTCTGACACGTAGCATTAAGGATTAGAAAACGTTTGGGCTTGATGGTTCCATTTGAGATTCTCTTGGGCTGCTGTTCCCTAATAACAAAGCCCACTTCTTAGGTCCAAAAGGCTAATGTATTTCTTTGAGACCACATTTTTCTTAGGTCCAAAAAACAGAGAATCTAAAATTTAATTTTGGACTTTTTACGCTGATAGCCTAATTAAAATAAAAATTACAATAATGTCTTGAATCTACCCTTTTTTTCATCAATGGCCTAATGTATTACAATGTTACATACAAATAAGTCTAAAAGTCTATCACACCCATTAATTTCTAACCATATTTATTTTAAAAAATAGAAAATTTGTAAAAACACAAATATGGAAAAACAAATATGGAAACAATTTATTTATTGAGTTAATTTTGAATTTTACTTTTGGTGTGTTATTATCTAGTTAGAATGCATTTAATGCGAGATAATACATATTTATTCTTTTAATTGTAGGAGATTTGGTTTATTTAATGTGGGATAATGCATATTTGTTGTTTTTCTTAATCTTAGGAGATCCAGTTTACTTTTTCTTTCCCCTCAAAATTCCATTTATTTTTGTTTTTAATTTTGCGTGTTTATGTGATTTTTTACATGATTTTTCTTTCATTTTTTTCGTTCCCATGTTTTTATGTTGTTCGAGTCTTGTACAATTATATCTACATTTTTACTATTTTTTATTTTTTTCTGCCTTTTCTATAGTTTTTTAGAAATATATCGTGATTTATTTTTGGAAAATTCTCACAGATAGAAAAATGTCAAACTATTTACATAAAATAGCAAAAAAAAAAAAAAAAAAAACACTAATAGACATTGATAGACTTCTATCATTTCTATCACTGATAGACTTCTATCAACACTATCACAACTATCTAAAAATTTTGCTATTATGTGTAAATAGTTTCTTTTATTTTTCTATTTTTAAAATTTTCCATTAATTTTTGTGTGTTGAATATAGTGGAAAATGAAAATATGCATCGGTATATAAGATGGTATGTTGTAAAAACTATCATGTTCATGCCCTTAAGAAATATACTGTAGTTTATTTCTTGAAAATACAAATATATGTCGAGTACATTATTTTGTATATACAATGTAGTGTTGTATAAGATGATATATTGTATAAAACTGTCATGTTCATGCACTCAAGAAATATACCGTTGTATATTTTTGTTTAGAAAAAAAATATATCGTTGTATATTGCAACATATGAATGTGGTTTATGTGCATTTCATTTTCTTGTGTGTATACAGAGCTTATTTCAAATAAATACAATGTTTATATCAAATCTAATTAGAATAAATATTTCATGTACTTTATTATATATTCACATGTTTATTTAGTTATTCTGCAAATATATACTCCATATCATATAATAATAATGTTAACACACGATAAATTAGAACATAAAATAAGATAGATGACGTCCTCATATTATTTGAAATAAACTAATACATATTTAAAATTGAAAACATATTCCTAAATTGAAGAATATATTCCATAACAATAAAGGAATAAAATAATGATCATTAAATCAAACCCCAACATTAATATCATAATTATATCCAACATTAAATGACAATTATAATGATTTGTTATTCAATTGAAATTTAGTATTATTTTTTTTATTAATATTTAGTTATAAAAAAAATGATACATTAATAATGGAGAGATTGATCCACAAAGATAAATTTATCTAAAAATCCATGAAAAAACTAGTTATGGAATATATTAGAATTTTAGAATATTAGTGAAATATTGATTTTGAAGATGGTTAAATCTCTAAATCTTTCTTTATTTTTTTTTAAAAAACCTAACCATTTCAATTAACCTAATTTGAGAATTAACTATTTCATTAAGACTTATTCTATTATTAGATGTTTCTTGAATATCTAATAATTACGTGTTTCATTGATACATTTATTTTTTTTAGCTAAAGAACAATTTTTTATATATAATATTCATATAATTCTTTGGTTGTTTTTTAGCTTAAGAACAATTTTTTATACAATATTCATATAACTCTTTGGTTGCCTACCTATTTTTTTTCCCCATAATTTCATAAAGATAAATGGTAAAACATGTTTTAAAAAAAAAACATTAAAATTTTAGTTAAGTTGAAAACGAAAATTTTAAAGATTCTTGTAATAAACAAACTTCTTCAATTTTTTTTTTTTTTTTTAAAGATTTATTCCATAGACATATGTTATATGTTTCGATTTCTTTTTATTATTATTATTATTGTTTTTTTCCCCAAAAATCCTCTCTTTTTTTTAGCCAATTTCTCTCTCTCTATTTTGATTGTCCATTCATATACTCAACAATTTTACTTTTTCTAAGATTTTTTTTTTTTTTTTTTTTTTTTTTTTTTTTTTTTTTTTTTTTAGCAAATATGTATAACATTCAGAGAGGGAAAAAAACCTTTATTTCATATACTCACATATTATTTCTTAAAAAAAAAGTCGTAGTCATGTATGCATATTATATATAAACAAGCTTTAAAGCAAAGAAAGGAAGAACAACGAACTGAAAAATCTCGACGGAAAAGAGTCAAATATACATATTTAAGAGTGTACATGGTTCGATTTGGTACGATTTTTGACCAAATCATGGACCAAACCAAAATTCTCAATTCTTAGCATTGTTAAACTGGAAAAATCGAAAATGCTTCAGTTTTGGTTTTTGAACCGAACCAGATCTTTGAATGGGTTTGGTTCGGTTCGATTGTAACCATAGTTGTTATCCTCTCCACTTGGAGAGCAAAACGTCGATGCTATAAAGAAATCCTAAATATTTCGATAGAACAAAACGTGACTACATGGAGAGAGAGAAAAAAAAAAAAAAAAAAAGAAGCTGAGAAGAATTAAATGGACACAAATATTAACAAAATGAGGTGGAGAGAATTAATAAAATGTGAATAATGAATAAAAGAATAAGAATAATAAAACTAACAGACATGTCACCAGCAGATTTGATATTATACATAACATTTAAGAAAAATATTAAAAGAAAAAATCATGTAGTTGCAAGCAACTCCAACTCTGTTGTACACCATTTTTACAAATAGTTTACAGGTCACCCAAAGTTTTGCTAATGTTTTTCTTATGTACTCTAGTTTAGCATTTACTCCCTAATCACCTGCATCAAAATATAGAGCTAATTAGTAGCAGTGTTCATAGATTGTGCATCATCCTCGGTTTGGTCTTCATTTACTCCACCCAAAATGTGTGGCTCTTCAGTGGAACTCTCATGGTCGGGGTTAATCTGCGGTGTAGTATCTTCCGTTATCTCAGTAACAGAGTGTATTCTGGATTGACTTGTTTGCAGAGAAGGACAGTGGAGGAAATGTTTGTGGTAGAAAAGCTTGACCATTTCAGCCATTTTGGAGGTGAGTGGAGATTGGTCGTTGCCGGAATCGGGCCAATGTGTGAGAAGGAACTGGGTCAAATATATTAATAACGAAGACCAGGTGGCAACAGCCGTAATAATGAACAAACCACCAAATCTGTAAACATCTAGAGCTGAATCGTTGGAATCTGGGATTGGTGGAGCATCTTGATTTGAGAAGTATTTCTGCTCAATTATGGAAATTTTGTCTTTATCTTCGGTCACATTCAATATTGCCCTTGAAAAGTAAGCCACCAGAGGAGATCCTTTTGGGAAGGCCTGTGGATTAATTAATTTCCATAAACCCAAAATGCAAAACAGAGGTAATTAAGTTCAAAATGAAAGAGAAAACAGAGAGAGAACTCACGAAACCAAATCCACCGGTTCTGTAAGTGGGGCCGACCATTTGAAACCCTGAAGGATATGTCCGAAGGAAAACCTTAATGTAAGGAATTTCATCAAAAATGGCAGCAACTCCACCGTTATTGGTTCCTTTGTTCAGTGCTTCCTTAAACTCGTCTGGGGTTATGTAGGCTTTCAACTGGGTTTCTTTAAATCCTAACTGAGTTATTAGAAAACCTTTGACAAAAGAACCGTCCTGAAAACCCACAAAGTAATTGTTATCTCTGATCTCATTCGCATCAAGAAAGGAAGGTCGCAGCCTTTGCGCAGTCAACATGGAGGATAAGTTTGCAGTGTAACTTTGGGTGAGGATTAGCACCACGAAAACCCATATGATCAGCAAGAATCTGGATAAGTTGTTCAATATCCTCTCCCCTAATAATATAATTACTCACCCACCCAACAAAATGATTGTTAGAAGACATAATTTGCTTTTGTTTAGTAAAAAATTAAGATTAAATTGATAAGAAGTGTACTAACTGTGAGCAAAGACGAGAGTGGAGAAGGAAAACCAAAAGATGAGGCCGATTTGTTGTTGGGGTGGGCCTATTCCAAAGTCAGTATTGACACGGCATTCCAGTAACCAAACCACAAAGCCTGTAAATATGAAGGAGATGAAAGAAACAAGCCAAAGATTCCATTTAAATGGCTTCAAAAAAATCCATATGTGCTCTTTCTCACCATTTCTCTCAGAAACAATCATTGACACTCCGGATTCTGCATAAGGCAAAGTGAAGTCTACGATGTTCGACCGATTTGCAACTATTGTTATATCTCCAACAATTACATCCATTTTCTGCGTCTCAAGCTGGTGCAGAAGCTCGTCGTAGGAGCCATTACTTTTCCCAGTTTGGTCCACAAAAGGAACAAACTTGAAATCAATGGGAAACTGTAATACTTCACGAGCATAATTGAATACCTCAATGCAGAATCCAGAGGACTTTTGGGGGTCGTTGTTGTTGACGTTTACGAACTGTGGGAAACCTTTGGTTGGAATTCCTATAGTTAAATTAATCCGAGGTGGTCTGGTTGTGTCTCCTGGCCAAATGGGTTTTATTGAGAATGAAACTCCTTTAGTCCAATTCGCAATGATCTTTTCCTTCTCAGCCACCACATTGAACACTTCAAAAGTTTGTCTTTTAAACTCTCCATCAACTAATTCGAAATCTCCACTAATGCCTTCAAATTTTGTGTTCCTAATTCCATCCCGTATTAGCATTTTTCTCATTGCACTTCCACTTCCACTTCCAGTGTGGTGGGTGGAATGATTTGCTTTCTCCGCTGCCATGGCCAACGCCCACACCATATCGTACGCCTGCACTGCAAAAAGATTGGGAGATGCTGTTTGTACTTTGTTGCACACGCATTCCCAATTCTTGTCAAGGACAGCTTTAAATCAAACGTCGAATACATAACATTTAAGTCACTTTAATTGGTTAAATTAAACTTTCTAGCTTTTTCTAAAAAGGTTATAAGCCACACCACCCAGTGGGTTTCATATTATTGTAGTTGAAGATTACGTTTTTTTTTTTTTTTTACTTACAATTAGCTTCGGTGAAGATTATTTGAAAACTGTTTTAGTTATAGTCAACAATTTGGTGGAGACCTTCTTTAGTTACAGTGAATGCACAATTAGCTACCATGAACACCTAATGTATTGTTTTCTATTATAAACATAGAAATATGTTCACAATTTTGAATGGTTTTTCTATTTTTACTTAATTATAAAATAATATAGAACCACTAAATTACAAAATAATACTTTCTTACTTTTTTTAAAAAAAATAATTTAATGTATAAAAAAATGTAACTACAAAAGATTGAAAAAGTTTCAATTTTATTATTATTTTTGTAGTTTTAATATAGTTATGAGAGATGAATTTTAAAAAAAAATGTATTTAAAGTCTTTTCTTAAATTAAAGTATAAAAAAATTAAAAATGTTTCAACTTTTGATGTTCTTTTGTAGCTTTAGTATAGCTAAAAAAAAATGTAATCAAATTATTTTCTTAAATTGAAGTATAAAAGGTGTTGTTTTCAAATATAGAAAAATGAGCCAAACTATTTACCAATATAGAAAATATTTTATTTTTCTATTTATAATAATTTTTTTTTTTGTATAAAAATGTATTTAAAAATTGAATATGTTTCAACTTTGACAATTTTTTTTTTAAATTTAGTATAGTTATATAAAAATGGAGCATAAAAAATAGATTCAAATCCCTTTCTAAATTTAATTATAAAAAAATGTAATTAAATTTTTTTGAAGAAATTGTAGAAAAAAAAAACTAAACGCAAGCTAAAATAACATGCTAATATAATTCACAGAATATTATAAATCACAAATTATTATAACAACAAACAATGAAAGCTATTATTGTTCCCAAATCTTGTTTATACTTCGAAAAGATTTTAAAGAGTAAATAACAAAACAATAAAATATACGGAAATTTTCACCAATTGAAAAAATGTCAAGCTATTTACACAAAAAATACTGGTAGACATTGATAGACTTCTATCAGCATTTATCAAGGATAGAATTCGATTATTTCTATCACAAATAAAAATAGAAAAAACTTACAAATTTAAATCCTATTTTCAGAACCAAATTACAACATAAACTTACATATTAAACTTATAAAAGCTATCTTTAATCTATATTTTAGGAGAATTTTTAAAAATAGAAAAATACGGAAAACTATTTACACAAAATAGCAAATGTTTTAATAAAAATAATTTGTCACATACCACAATATGATAGGACAATTTGGTGGAATGCACAAAAGATAGATGCTGCTCATGATGAACCTAAATATTTTTAATTTTTAATTTTATTTAATTTTATGCCTTTCAAAATATTCATGGTAGACTTTGACAGTTTACTTTAAACCTTAAAATTCATTATCAAGAAGTCAATTTTGAGAATATCTCCAAATATGTTCAAGAAATAATAACTTAATAACAGTACATGGAGTCTCAATTAACAAATTTCGATCAGATTTTTCTATTGAATGACTCACAACAACAAAATTTAATACTTAAGAATTAAGGTATAAAGAATTTGATATATGAATTTAAAAAAGAATGAAAAAGAAATTTGAATTAAGAAAAAGAGATCAAACCTAAAGATAGTGAGAGTGGAAGTCGTTGTTTGAATGTTGCTTGAAACTGTTGAAGCTTTGGAGTAATGGGTATGTACGGCCTTACGCCTACAATCCCTTGCATGGAATCCAGAGCTTTGGAATCGAAACTTGGATCAACCAAAGAGGAAAGCCCATCGGTTACAATCCATGCATATCCTTCACTAAACATTCCCTCTTTCTTCGCCACACTCAAAACCTTCCGCCCAACACAAGCAGTCATGTGAAGAAGGAATATCGTTTTTCGCATATCCTTCACTTTCTTCAGCTTCTTTGAAATTTTGGACGCGTTGGCTGAACGAGGGATGATGGTTCTAACAACCAATCGAGTGCCGTTTGCTTGCAACGCGTCCACCAGATATGGGATGATCCCACGTCCATATACCGTCTCTTCGTATATTGGAACTATCTCTCGCCAACCGTACATTTGAATAATGGCATTTATGGTTTCAAATTGGGCCGAATCTTTTTGGACTGCCCTTATGAAATATGGGTTTTGTTCTGGAGACAAGAAGGGGGTAGTTGCTGTGAAGGAGATTATGGGAATTTCATATTTTCTTCCGAATTCTGTCAGGTATGTCGCTTGTTCTGAAGTTTGAGGTCCGATTATGGCTTCAACTCCGTCTCTTAATAACTCGGTTGCTGCAGATGCCACTCCGACGACATCTCCGGCGTCCTTGAAGAGAAGGGAAAGCCTGGTTTTGTATTGGGGGTTTTCCGTATAGAAATCAGAGAGGGCCATTTGCATGGAGGTCTTGGACAGTATTCCCACAGGCGTATTGAGATCAAGCACCACACCCACTTTCACGACCTCGCCACTGGCGCTGACGCAAACCACCGCCCACACAAACAACGCGATGAACCATCCTCCGCCACATTTTTTCCGGCTTCCCATTGTCAGCTCAAGGACGACACTGATAATGCTAAAAATTGCTCTCTTTTTTCTTTTCTTTCTCTAAGCTCTTTACTTGACAGCTTACCAAATTTATTACCGAGGCCCCACTGCTATACGTTACGACTAGTTGATCTTGATCTACACATTTATGTGGATGAGATAGTTCACACATTTAGTGTCGAACTTTTTAGTCTTAATTTAATGGAAAATTGTAATGGTTGAAGGGAAATTACAGATGTAATTTGGGTTTTTTAGATTCTGCAGAATTAGCAAAAATTTCAAATTTTCATTTTCATGTTTTCCGTATAACTCTTTTACCCTCAAATTTTCCATATTCCCTAATCACCATCAAATGGACTACTGGCTCTTAGGAGAGTCGAGCTCCAGCTTAGAAGAGAACTCGCGAGAGAACCCCGAGAGAGCTCAAGCGGGACTCGTGAGGTAAGCTAAGAGAGCTCAGGTTGAGCCTAAGCCTACAAGAAAGCTTAGCAAAGTCGAGCTCCAACTTATAAGAGAACCCACGAGAGAGCTCAAACTCAGTCGGACCCGTGAGGTAAGCTAAGAGAGCTCGGGTGAGCCTAAGTCTACAAGAAAGCTTAGGAGAGTCGAGCTCCAGCTTAGAAGAGAACCTGCGAGAGAGCCTCGAGAGAGCTCAAGCTCAACGGGACCCGTGAGATAAGCTAAGAGTGCTTACGTGAGCCTAAGCCTACAAGCTTAGAAAGTCGAGCTCAAGCCAAGAGGAGCCTAAGCTAAGCATAAAGCTTAGGAGAAGCAATTGGGCCTGAAACTGTCCATATTCATAATGGACAAGCCTTTAAGTGATGCACCAATAATGACGTAACCGCTCAATCAATAAACTCAGTGGTTATGTGGATTGAAGGAGGGCGTTATAACCCTCGACGTTAGTTACATTTTACTACCTATAAATAAGACCGAGGCCATTGGTCGAAGATACGCTCAAAATTACGCTAAAATTACCTATTATTTCCTTACTCTCTAGTTACTCAAAAACACAAGACTGACTTGAGCGTCGGAGTGTGTGTGGCTAGACGCCACACCCGTACTCATTTGCTTCTGTCTTGCAGGCACTCGGACGAATCTCTCTCGAAGAAAATAAATTCATGGTTGATCCATTTTTTTGGCATCAACAGTACACATGAGTGTATGGACAATATATCTAACGCCAATCAACATTTCAAGTGTATCAACAATATATCTAACAACAATCAACATTCAATCATCAATAACTTATTTTGAAGTAATAAAACTTGCGTCTTTCATTTTATAATCATGATATTCAAAGTGTATTAATAGTATAAACATGAGTGTATATATCAGATATAAGACATAAGTGTATTAGATACTAATCTGTAAATACTTGAAATAAAACATGAGTGTATCAACATTATATCTAACAATGCTCAACATTCAACCAATAAGTTATTTTGAAATAAAGCATGCATGTTACATTTTATAAGCATGATATTTTAAGCGCATCACCAGTATATCAGATATAAAGACATGACTATATCAGACATCAATTAGTAAAATACTTGAAGTAAGACACGAGTGTATCAACAGTATATCTAATATTAATCAACATCTCTAAGTGTATTAGCAATATAAGTAATAACAATCACACATTTTAACTGTGCGGGGTATTTTGGACCTTCAGTTGTTTCAAGTGAGTTGGGCTTATTAATTTTATCTTTTCTGAAAACTTAGAGTTATTGGGCTATAAGCTTAATTTTCGTATTATGTTTTGTCTTCAGGGGCCTAATTCTTTTTAAGTATAGCATTAGTATATAAACAATACATCAATACTCATTAAAATAAGTTTTCTAGTATATTATTAGTGCATCAGTAGTAAATCATTAAGACCATTGCCTAACTAACTAGTATCGTAGTTGTGAGTACATCAACTATTAGCATATTAAAATTTCAAGTACATCATCATGCTATCAGACATTATCCATCGACACGAATATTAAAATTCAAAGTACATCAGCAGACTATTAGACATCAATCAACGAGCATGCATATACCATTGCCCGCATGTTTTTATGGTTTAAGGATAGTTTGGACATTTTTTAATTTTTTAATTCAAAGTACATCAGCAGACTAGTAGACATCAATTAGCAGACTATTGGACATGCATATACCATTGCCCGAATCTTCACTAGTTGAGTTATGCTTAGTTGTCAAAAAATTCACAGTTCTAATATATAGATTGAAAGTTTAGGATTCTATTAGAAACAAAATTCAAGTTTAGTCTATAACGACTCGAGTTCAGGAGGGGAGCATAATGAACCGAGATCACATCCGAATGAGGGAGATCTTGAGGACATGAAAGTATAGTTAAAAAAGGCTTAAAAAGAATTGAAAGTTTTTACTTATTTTGTTAAGGTGAACCTTCTTTTTCAATGGTTCAATCATAAGAACTTCACAGTTAAGTGTGCTTAGCTTGAACGCTCTTATGTTGGGTGACCTCTTAGGAATTTTCCTAAGATGTATGTGAGTGAGAATTCCTAAGAGGTATGTGAGCGAGGACAAAGCATACTGAAAGAACCCGTAAGGATGACGTAGTCAGGTCACAGGGGATGTAGGGGAATGCTAGGGCTATCACTTCATTGAACTTTCAAGTTTTTATCTAAAAGAACCCTAAACTTAAAAGAGTGAATAATAGATCCCTGAATTTTTAATTTAATGTACGTTTAATATAGTCCCTAATTTTTCAAAATGTCTAAATTTAAATTTTATGTCAATAAAACTTTAATTTATTAATTTTGTGTCTAGTGAGTCCATGGATTTTTAAAAAATGTCAAATAGCTCAAAGACCTACTAAACACAAAAGTGAGAAATCATGAAACTACTGGACACAAACTTAAAAATTTAAATGACCTATCAGACATTGAAAGTTCAAGAATCTATATATTGCACTTTTTAAAATTTATGGATCAAACAGAGACAAAATATACATATCCTCATTTCAGAGGTGAGAGGTTTGATTACTCCTGCCTCGTCAGACACAATGTTGAACTAAAAAGTAAAAAATAAAATAATATATCCATCACCTAATTATTACAACCTCTTCACTAATTTTTGTTGAATTACAAATAGTATAGCTATCTAGCTAGACAACTCAATTTTCTAAATTTATAAAAGTGTTCAAAACTCCTTCTAACTTCAAGTTAAATTTATAATTGAGCTAAGTTCAGTACTTTTTCTAATATTACAATAACTACGAAGATAAGAATCAAACCTCCAACCTTTAAGAAGAAAGATCATGTCAATATTTATTATCGTGCTAAACTCACTTTGACACTTAATATATATATATATATTTATTGTTAACACACTTTGATTCGATTTAGGCTACATTTTATTGGAGCTTTGATGGATGTGCGTTATTCTTATTTGGAAGGGTTAATGATATTATTGCGAATTGAAGCAAAGACAATATAATGGTTGGTGTGTGTGACTTGAAATCAAAGATGTGGGTTATTTAGAGCCACAGACGGCATTTGTAAAGCTGATCTTCTCCCTTGGTTGAATTTATTTATTTATTTTTGGAAGATTACCCTTTATCTGATTTGATTTTTCTTTAGTTTTGGGAGGACCTTAGCTGAACTTGAATGTTCTATAAGTCGGCTTTTTTAGTCAAATAAATTTTTTTAGAATATGAACTCTAAATGAGAAAATTATTAGAACTTTGAATGTTTGAGAAAAACGCAAAGGAAAAATAGGAAGAGAAAAGAGAGATGAAATTAAGGTTGAATGGGAAGGAGAGAAGAAAGAGACTCAAATGGAGAAAATTGATTAAAAACGTGTAAATGTTGACTTTTCTATTCCCATTGGTTTACCCCATGGTTTAGGTCTCTATTCTCATCCACTCAGCCTGATGTGATATTAAATTTGCTTCACCTATAACTTAAGTTTTTGGGTCAATTGACGATTTAAGATGATATTAGAGCGAGCGGTCCAGGATGTCGTGTGTTTAAGCCCCTGCGTTATTGTTTCCTCCCCAATTAATATCTATTTCCATATATGATATTAAATTTACTTCACCTATCAGTTTAAGCTTTTGGGTCAATTGACGATTTAATATCCCATTCACCAATTTTTTGTCTTTACTTTTCTTTTTTTTTTTTATAAAAAAATATATATATATATTGTCTTTACTGAGTTCAAGAGCCGCGTTGTTGTTGTACATTCCAAGCCTAGGTCCAAACGACCATGTGAACAAGAAATCGCCTCTATTTTTAAATAGTTTCCTTGTCTCACATATTTGCTTCTTACGATTATTATTATTTTTATTATTAAAGTTAGAGATTTAACCTAATTAATAAACAAAGTTTCACAAATATCCTAAAGTTATAATATATTTCATATTTTGATTTTACCTTAATTTTCGGACAAATATAACTTTAATACCCATTTTCTCTCTTATTAAAATTTTAAAATTCTTATGATGTAATATTAATTAAATATAAAAAAATTTGTATAATCAATTAGTATGGTATATCTTGGAATTAATGTGGATGTATTATTTAATGAATATTATTTTATTCTTTCACTTATATAGTTTTTATCCCTTTCAATTTAGAAATATTTTTTTGTTAAGTTTTTCTTTTTGGTTTTAGATTATTGTTTAATAAATATTATTTTATTCTTTCACTTATATGGTATTTATGTATATATACAGTGTTTATTTCAAATATGTTTGAAGTTTATTCCAAATGTATTTAGAACAAATACAAATTTAAGGTTTCATATAATATATACCTCATATTTGAATGTTAGTCTCGTTTCTATTATGATATATATTCTATATACTTTATCATCTATACACATGTATATTATATTAAGGTAGATGGCGTCCTCCCATTATTTGAAATATACCCATATATATTTGAAATTGAAAACAAGATGTACAAATAAATCTCACATATACTATGTACTATAACTTACGTGACTTTTATGTACGATTTATTAATGACTGTCAGGTATGGGAATATAGATTTTTTTTTATATGTGTTTTTCTTTTTATTTTTTTTTCTTATTATTATTTTTCAAAATATTTGAAATTCTATTTTTTTTTTCCATATGAATATTGAAAAATCAGTTAAGGTGTGTGAATATGGTATTTTTTTTCATATGTGTCTTTTTTTATTATTATTTTTCAAAATGTTTGAAATTCGTGGAGAGTGATATAGACATTTGGGCTAGATTTTTGTGTAATATTTTATCCCATTAGACTATTTATGAAAAAAAAAATAGGGAGTGTAAGACAATTTTGTAATTAAACCTATCTGATTAAGTTATATGTGTAGAAAAACCGTTTTTTTAACTATATTTTACCTTGCTCATGGATGATTAAGAATTAAGTTGAGGGTGGTTTGATAACTCTCCAAAAGAGTTATCTTTTCTAGCTTAATACGTACTCGTTCCAAGATTTTAGTGGTTTATTTTATAACATTTGTAGGTCTCGAGCATTAAGAAGGTAAAGTCGAACATTGGAGCCAGAACAGGGCAAAAACCCGTCCAAATTGAGCTCTAAAAATATCAAGTTAAAGAAGAGGCATTAATTACGAGGTTGTCCCTTAGGCAAGCGCCACGGCGCCATGCTTGGCGTTGCAGCTGCGCTTTTTAATGCAGTGAACCGCTGTGGCACTCCAAAATTTAACGAAAGATTAGCGAATGCGCACGCGAAGGATATGCGCGGCGCTACAGCACCGCTACTCTAACGATTTTATATAAAAAAAAAAAAATAAGCATGATTTTCTAGGTCTGAACTCTCTGCTTTTTAGCAACCTCCACGAGTATACCTGCATTCCAGCCTCCCTGTTTCACCTCGTTCACTCTCTTTTTCATTTTTCATTGGATTATTTCATCAATCTTGTTTTGAATTCATGACTATGAATAGCTAGGTACCCTTTCAACTTGGGGATATGATTTATGTTTAACTTCTTTGAGGATTGAGTTTGTATTGAGTTATTTTATGTGAACTCTACTAATTTTTTATTATATTTACATTGATTGATATCGATGGAATTGACACTTCTTGAAATTATTAGTCTTGTATGCCAAGTTTATTTACCTTGCAATTGAATGAACCTAGTGACACCATTGGGTAGAGGATATTCACTTGTAGGCTTGATCTCATAGTTTGATATTCTTGAACGAAATAAAAATAATTAGTAAATCGAATGTTAGATTTAGGCTAGTTAGTCTTTCATGCGTCATGACAATTTTTCAATGCGTGTAATGCAAATTACGGCGATTTCTAAGGAAGCTTCGTTTCCAAAGTAATTAATGTAGTTTAGATTGATTAAAGTATTTCGTTAATCATTGGCTAGGATATCTAGAGATTAATTGGATAAGTGTCGTGTGTTCACAAGAAACAACTTGTTATTTTTAGTTCCCGTGATAAGAAGTAAACTAATCAATTCCTATCCCCAAGTTGATTTTGCCAAATCAGATTCTTCATAAACAAACTTGTTCCCCTTTAATTTATTTCCATTTAATTTTTTAAATTTACAATTCAACCTAATCACCAACTCCCTTGTTACCTAGAATTCAACAATTATTCTAAGTTTGTTCTTGATTCCTTGTGAGATGACCAATTCCTACTTTTTACAAGTTCATAAGAGTGGTTAAAAATTTATTTGTTCTTGGTCCAGCAGGCCTTGAACAATAGTCTATTATCGTGCTGTAAACAAAAGGTTAGATTAAATCATGCATGCTAAACTATCGAGATTGTTGATGAAAGTTTCTAATACTTTGCTTAATTGACTAGTTTCAAGAAATTAGTAATTAGTAATTAGATAAAAGAAAATATTTATTTCGAGAGGGGCAATCTAGATAAAAGACTTCTAGATTTAGAAGTTATGCTAATTTATTCAAGAGTTAAAAGCAATCGAGTTTAGTAGATCCATTGATAAAATCTATACTCTAGGATGTCTTTTTTAATCGCCATATTTGATGGCTTTCTTTGCTCCCTTAGTTTAGTTTTAAATTAATTTGCATTAAATTTGGTTTCAATAAAAAATTGGATATATCTATGAATGTTTAAAGATTATCAAATTGATCCCTTGAAGATGATACTTGACCAAGGCTACTTTCTCTATATTATTAATTTGACTTCTGCGCTTGCACAAGATCCATTCCTCATGGAGAATATATATATATATGGAAAATTTTCACACATAGAAAAAATGTAAAACTATTTACAGAAAATAGCAAAAAAAGAAAAAAAACACTGATAGACATTGATAGACTTCTATCAGCATCTATCGGTGATAGACTTCTATCATTTCTATCACTGATAGACTCTGATAGACTTCTATCAACATCTATCACAACTATTTAAAAATTTTACTATTTTGTGTAAATAGTTTTTCTTCTTTTTCTATTTTTAAAAATTTTCCTATATATATATATATATATATATATAGGCATGTCCAATTCAATGAGTCAATTTAGAGATTCATTCATGCATTTTTTCCCCTACCAACACAATCATTGACAATACACCTCGCTATCTGCTCACATCCTTATCTCACAATTGGTATAATCCACTTTCAAACCCCTTTCTACTCATGAACAAGCTCACACAAATAGACTTCCAGCTAGTGTGGACGGGAAACTTGGCCAATGAATTTCAAGAGTCACGTACATTTGAAGCATGATCATTTACACACGTAGAAAAACTCTCTTCTAATGAAAAAGTAGATCAACTCCCATAAGGAAAAGAAGTCATTCCCACATAACAACCTACAGTTGATGCCAACCAACACTCTATGGTCACACGATCAAAGGCTTGGGTGTTCAAACAGAAATTGAGGGCATATAAGATAGAGTCGCATTCATTTGAGTTGAGTAGAGATTTCCTTTACAGAGAACAAAACAATATTAATGAAGCATTACACAACAAAGAAAGAAAAGAAGCCATGAAATCAAAATATGGAGCTCTAATGCATAACAGAATATGGAGGTTAGTTTCCTATAAACCCAACTTAAACATTGTTGATTCAAGGCACCAACCATAAGAGTAATCCTTACTGTGTTGTTGTAACTTATGGTTGGGCGATAAAACAATTGGAATTTTCCTAATTGGTGTACTACAATAATGTGCATACATGAGCCAACCCAAAGGCCTAAAACAGGCACCTAGAGCATAGTATGACGAGCTAAGAACAACGCTCTATCATAGGAGTTTGAGAATGTGAAAACAGATTGCTCTCTATTTGTGCACAACAAAGAAAATATTAGCAAATTCACAGATGAACTCAACAGTAAATTTGCCTTGAAAGATATGGGAGATCTACACTATTTTTTTTAGGAGAAATATTAATGAGCTCTTCACCTTTGCTAGAAGAATTACATTTCAAGTTTCTCAAGGGCAGATTCGCAGTTTGACATGTAGCAATAAGGAACAGACTGGACGGAGTCCGCCGCTACGGCATTTGGGCCTGATGATCCATTTGAGAGTCTCTTGGGCTACCGTTCCTTATTAACAAAGCCCATTTTTTAGGTTCCAATGCCTAGTGTATTTCTTCCACAATATTTCACGACCATAGCACATTTTCGTGGCTTAACTTTGATGGCTTCTTTGTTTTTTATTCTAAACTTTTTAAGTGTTTTTCATTTCATTCTTCACCTTTCAATTTTGATTCTATATCTTGATTAATACATGTTGAATTAAATAAAATATGAGTAGACCAACTAAATAAATAAAATAATAATAATAATAATAATAAAGAATAAACATTGTCAAAAATTTGGCTTAAATTGTATTTCAGCCATAAAAAATTTTGGTTTATTTAATTTTATTAATGATGTCAAATTACTTATTCAATGACGAATCAGACATAGGAACTAAAAAGGACATGTGTCTCTCAAACGATGAAGACTAAAAATAACAAAATTCGCTTTTTGCTTTAGTGGTTATGGGGCATTAGGTGTTCAATATGTATTGTTTTAATTGTTAGGAGTGCAACGAAATACTAAAAAATCAATCGATCTACTAGTGGTTCAGATCAGTTTTTTAGTAGAAAACTCAATCAAAATCGAATTGAACTGAAGGTATATATACACTTAAAAATAAACTCTAATATTAGGTATATTTTAGTATTTAACTATTATGGTGTACATATATTAGCGTTGTTTAGAAAAATACCAATTATTATGAAGCATGTATGTTTTTTTATTTAGAAAAGTTAAGAAAAAAAATAATAAAAATGTACAATTTCAATATGTAAAAAAATATTCCCAATTTTAATTTAAATTTACCAAAAAGGACCAATTCAAACATAAAAAGTGGAAATAAATATAAATAATTTAGAAGAAAAGAAAAAAGATAATGCAAAAAATTGAGAACCAAACAAACAATGGACGGAACCAAATAAAAATCAATTATTAGTTTGTTTTTTTATAGGACATGAATTTAGATCCCTTCTTTATAAAACCGATTTATTTGTTTTAGTTTTTAGTTTATCCCAAACCTGACAAAATCAAATCGACTATCACCCTAATATTTGGTAGGGTTAAAATGAGTTAAAAAAATGTAATCGTATTTTCACAAATGTATGCATATATAATATTCAAATAGACAAATATTTTCTAATTTGTCATAATTTCTTTTAGAAAAATTAATTGTATAAAAGCTTTAACTCTATTTTAAAAAGGCTTGATTAGTATCAAAGTTTTATTCTTTCCTTATATATTTAGATGGAAAATTCTACAAAGGTTTATAATAAGTCTGTAACTTACATTACTTCATATAGCTATTACATATCAATACATTTAGTTACATTTATATGAAGATTAAATTAGAAGTTTAATGCTTAAACTTTAAAAAAAAATTCAATAAGTTCCTAAACTTTCCGTTATAAACTTTTAAGTTTGTATTTTTTTTTTCTAAAGAACCCAAAAATCAACTATTTTATAAGATTGACAAAATTTTAATTTTATATATATATAATTGAACCTAAAGTTACAATTTTGTAGAAACATTAATTTTAAAATCTATATGTATTCAATAGTAGCCATTGTACTCAAAGTTATAAATTTTATATCTACCTTCTCGAATATATGTAAGAGCTTAATTAGATATAAAATTAAAATTTTAGGAATTTATTTGACAAAAAAAAAGGAATCTATTATATGCTTTTTAAAGTTTATGTACTACATATATCGGCACAAATGTTAATGTCCTAAACTTTTAATTTTATTTATATTTGTGTTCCTCTGCATGAAGTTTTATGTATCTGTCAATGACGTACAACAATTTAATGTTGTCAGTGTTTTTCTTTTTTAACCAAAATATTATTAGTGTTATTGGTAGAAACTTATTATATCGATGTTTTTTAAACACGTATTCATAAAAACCCGACAGAGCAATGCAATGCATGTCCAAACATCAATCAGTCTTGAGGATGATAGATAAAACATAAGGAGAAAAGAACATTTTTCTAAAAAGAAATAACCAAAAAAAGATGGCAAAAAGTTGTTAGATTGTGGACAACTTTAAACTATTGTTTTTTCCTTTTTTGAACCAAAATTAATCAGTGAATAAATATAATCACTATGTTGCCTAGTGTAGTATAGGCGGTAAACTAATTAACTTGTCTACGTTGTAGCTGATGGAGCTGGGAAGAGGACAAGACATTCATCGATAGTTATTATCTATATGAGGACGGTTAGGAGTGCGAACAAAATTCCATATGGGTTAGGAAAGAAAGTGATCATAATTATATAATTAAGGACAATTATCTACATTGGTATAAGGCTTTTTAAGTCATACAAAAGCAAAACTCAAACGAAAAGTTGAATATTGGGTGTTGAAGCAAAAAATCTTAATCACAAAAAACAAACTCTGAATCCAAATTACGAGTTTACAATTGTTGAGAGTTTAAGTATTGGGAAGACAATCAGTGTACTTCTTTAATTATTGTTGACAAAACACACACACATATAGTAAGTAGTAACATGATGCAAAGAACAAAAAAGGGCTTTGCAATATCGAAAATGCTTCAATTCATTGGTTCAAGTTCACATTATACCAAATCATATTTAATTTGTAATTACCTTTTTTGATTAATGCATTTAAAAGGATATGAAAGGGTAATATTTTTATTTTTATTTGGAGGAGACTGGTTTTAGGCCATGTTTTAAAGCTGCCTCCCAAACAAGGTCAATTCTATCAACATCCAAAGCCCCAACTTCATGGTGGCTCCACCCTTCTAGGTGGTGCACCACTCCTCCCGCATGACATGCATGCACGACTCCTCGGCTCATCGTATACTGCCCGAACAATCACACGAAACCACCACCTCTCTTCGTTAAAAAATATAAATAAAAAATTAATATGGTATCAGAATAAGAGATTATCAATTAATACCTCGCAATTGCCAAGGCCTTGAACATCGTCGGGCAAACGCATGGCTGCGAGTTCGCCGTATGTGCAATCTCTTCTGAAAGCTAAGATGGGAGGGACTACAAATTGATGAAAGTGAGTTCCACTTGGGGCCCAACTTTGCTCTCTCGGAGTGATCCATTTCCCAACAATCCAAGTCTGTTTGAGTTTGACGACACTTTTACATGATCAGTTAATGTGTCACAAAAAAAACATGAATTTTATCCATATTATAATTATTAGTATATGTCACAGTTTTTGACAAGTCAACCCTCCATTTTAAGGCATGTTTGACAGTATTTTAAAATAGTTAAAAATCATATTTATCGTTTTCAAAATTACTATGAAACATATTTTTAATCGTTCAAAATTAATTTTGATGATATAAAAATTTAAAATTTATTATTAAATTAATTTTGAGTGATTAGAAGCATATTTTAGAGTGATTTTAAAAAAAAAAAAAAAAAATTTTAAAGATTTTAAAATCACTTTTAAACCTGCATTCAGAGTCTCTTTTTATATATATATAATTAAGCATTTAGTAATTACCTTGCAATTGGGCAGCGCTGGTACTTAGTAACTTGAACCAAGTAGTTTTGACAATCCGCAGGTGCTTCCTTTTGTATTTTCTCAAATCTTTCCGTGGAAAGTGTAAGCATCTATAAGGAATTTTTAGAAAGAAAAAAAAAATGTTAAGAAAGTACATTAATAAAAAAGAATCTAACTTTACCGTAATCTATCAATTTAAGTCTAATAGTGATATATATTTTAATAATATTAGAATACAAACTAAGTAACATGAGATAGTTATTGCATCGCTGTAAAATCGAGAAGAAATTATTCGAGAAAACTGTCAGAATGTAATTTAATAATTTGTGACGACCTCATTAAATAATTTCGGAAAGAAAAAGAGGACTAAAAGGACTCGAACTTTCCTTCGACAAAGGTAGAGAGCAATGGCTCTTCCAAGCTTTGAAGTTGCGCCAGTTAGAAAGACTTCTTTAACATCCTTTGGAATTTCATTGAGAATCACAGCAGCTGTTAATGTATTTCCATGCAAAACTCTTACCCTAAGATTTGGATGCTTCTCTACGAAAAGTGTTCACACCATTCCGAGCTTCATTCTGTGTCCAAAAATCAACCACAAACAAAAATTATAATAATATTCTTATTTGAATTTCTCACTGCTCAAACCTTATAATAATATTATTTCAATTCTGAAAATTTAATATTTGGGTGCATCGTATGTTACTTAACCCATCGTTTTGAGTCTGGTAAATTGTTCAACCACAATTTTGTAAAAAAACTTTTGGTAAATTACAAAAATCAATCCCGAAGTACAGTAGTAGTTGCAATATACCTTCTAACTTATATAATTGTTAAAAATGGACTCTCAAACTTACATAACGGTAAAAATTGTAATAATTATAGGAGAATTTTTCAAAATAAAAAAAGAAGGAAAACTATTTACACGAAATAGCAAAACTTTTAGATAGTTGTGATAGATGTTGATAGAAGTCTATCAATATCTATGAGTATTTTTTTTTTTTTTTGTTATTTTCTATAAATAGTCTAACATTTTTTCTATCTGTGAAAATTTTCCATAATTATATAAGTTTGAAGGTTCGATTTTTATCATTGAGGAGTCTAATTTATATAACTATTATAAGTTTGAGATCCAATTTTAATACCTATAAAAGTTTGAGGATCTAATTTTTAGACTTGAAAGTTTGAGGGTCTAATTACAGCTACTAGCAAACTACCGCGATACTTCAAAGGTAGTTTTTGCAATTTATCTTTTTTTTTTTTTTTTTTTTTTTTTTAATACTTTTGGGTTTTTGATGTTGTGGTTGGAGTGGACTGCAAATGTATGCAAGTTTATTGCATTGCCCTATGTTTAAGATAGGTGTGAGTCAGAAAAAAAAAAAGCATATATTTTTATTGTATGTGAGGTAAGAAAATAAATTAAGAGCAGGAGTCTTAAATGATAGAACATGATTCATGTCCTCACACAATAGATAAAAAGATTAACCTCAGAGAAAGATATTTATTTCCGTCACCAACCCAATTCAGAGATGATCAGAGTTACATTAAAACATTTTGGCAACAGAAATAAAGTGAGAAGAGAGCTACCTTATTTAGTGCAGAAAGACTAATGACCTTAACCCCCAGTTTGTCAGCTCTCAGAATTGCATCCTCTATATGTTTGTTGATGCCTTCTCTTGCAAATGGCAAGAAATACTGTACCACACAAACAATAATTAGGAATTAATTAAGTGAGAATGAATGATAATAATAATTAAAAGAGAAAAATAATGACCTGAAATCCAAATCTTGGAACAACCCAGGTTTGATGAAGCCAATCTCTAAGATGGTAGTAAGTAAAAAGGAAGATTTTAGAGCGGCCCCACATGAGAAGCATCGTTATGAAGGCAAGGGGCCATAATGGAAATAAAGAAAATTTTATAACAAAGGGACGTGAAGCAAAGAATCTTGATACAAATGGCGCATGCATTGATGAAGTCACATCCACCACATGGGCTAGAAATACGAAATCAGGCACTCTCCCATTTTTTCCTGCATTTATTCAATTTCTACTCATTTAATTCATTTTTACTATCACCATATATATTTAAGTGTGTATTCAATTGCTTTAAAAAAATTTCTAATAATGTAATAACACTGTCATAAATGCTTCTACTCCTAAAATCTGCAATTTACGACCCCTTTTTCAAGTAATTAACGTGAGAGCCGTATCTTTATGAACTTTATTACTTTAATGAGAAGGTATAAACACCCATTAATGACGATTATTGAATCAAGCTGGAAAACAAAAATATTTGGTGTATTTTAAACTTAGCAGTCAAGATGAGAGACGGACCTGCATTTGAGCTTTTCTCCTTATGTAATTCCCATGAGTTTTTATGAAGGGTATTTCCAATTGCATAAAAGAGAGGCATGAAGAGGCAGAAATTGGAATCCTTCTCTGTATGGTGAAGGGTATGGTACCTGATAAAATCGTTAAAACAAAATAATAAAATTTTTTTTCCCTTTTTTTCTATTTTATGTGGTTTTAGAGCAATACTCATTGATGATGAAAGCGATTTATGCACTAAGAAGAGGCAAAGGTGTCAAGAAACTACAGGAGCTTTCAATTTCATCGACAAGCTAAAAAATAAAAATAAATCATTACTTACGTTGGAGTGTAGAGAAGATATCGAAAAATTGGGATAGCTTCAAACAACCGATGTGGGACAATTTCAACATTGGAAAGCCCTAAGCATCTGAGAAAGTCAAATACCAAAACGTAACAGACAATCATAGCCGTTGATCCATACCCAAGAAGACTTGTTCCAAGAATTGGCGCTCCAATTACCATACTCAACGCAAGATGTTCCAGAACTGTCCCATTTCCAGCTTTATTGGAAAAACAGAACAAAACAAAAAAAAACAAAAAAAATCAAAACTTTCAGAGATTTAAGATAAAAAAAATCAAAATTAAAAAGAACCCAAAAGAGATTTAAGTTAATAAATTGTTGGGTTACCTGTGAAAGACTGTGGGACTGAGGAAGAATGGTGAAGAGAATGGTAATAAGTAAAAAGATAGTGGTTGGTGTGGAAGAATCTATGGAAGATGTAAAACAATGGCTCTGCAATTCCAACGTGGAGTATTTGAACTGCAATTAACCCTTTTGTGTTCCAAAGGGGAAGATTTCCAAGTGAAGGGAATAGGTAAATCATCATGGAAGCCATTAGAGCTTGAAGTAACAAGAAATTATCCCTGAAATTATCAAGAATTTTTTTTTTTTAATTATTTGGAAAGAAAAATGATGTGGGGGGGGATGTAATTTGAATGTAAATACTAAATACCATTCCCATTCCATATCAATCTGTTTGAAATCAACTCCTTGTTGAAGAATCCGTCGGTTTCTTGTCAAGAAAAGCATGTTGCTATAAGAACTCCAAGCGACATGAATTCCCACTCTGAGTAAAGAGATCAAAAGAATATGGAGACACCAATTGTTTATGATGTTCCCTTCTTCATATAACGAATATAAACCCTTTCCAACCAATGGCCCATATAGCAAATACTGCATCATTATTCATTTAAATGAAAAAATCAAACACATGCAAAATCAATAACACACTCATCAATTTCATATTCCAGAAATTTACCTTGAACATCCCCAAATTCTCCCATGGCCAAGATGATAATGGAGCAACCATTGCTAAATCCCAAATTTCTCAGTCAGTACCAATTGTGTATTATTTGCTCGTTATAACGAAAAACAGAGCAAATCCCAATGGGATTTTAAAGACAAAAAAAGTAAATCTCTTGAGATAATTTGAAAAAGAGGCTATGAGAATGGGTAAAAACAAGAGTAATGGAAACTCTGAATTCTTTCTAATCTAGTTGTTTTGAAGTTTTGGGTGAAATTGTCCTAAAGCTTTGAACAGACTACAAAGTTGTAAGTGTGTGGAAGTGTATATATAGAAGAAAAAAAGAAAGAAAACAAATCTGTTGGTCCAGCTTCTGTGGGTGGCCGGTCTTTATAAATGCTATGAAGAAATCAAATTGGCGATTTGCAAAGAAGTTGACTCAAGTAGATGAATCACACACTCCCATTTCCCTTCGTTTTCACACTCTCTCGCTTTTGTAGATATACATACATATATACGTATACATATTAGTTATGGCAATGGTGTACTCAAGTACTTACTCGTGGCGGCCAAATAACCCATGCCCATATACGCGTTTCTCATGTTCAAACCCATATTCAAGCACAGCTGTAGTGATGGCACATAATACTTCCCTTAAATTTAATGCTTAATATGGTTGGGAGATTAGGGGTTACTTTGGACTTTTTCCCCCACCCTTTTCTCTTTTTTTTTTTTTTTTTTTTCTTTTTTTCCTTTTTGGTTTGGGGTTGTTTTTGAAAGCTGACTAGAGATTACTTCCTAAAACGTCAGGTATGTGTTTGGGGACCAGCCACAACAACTCCTGCAATTTTCTAGTACTACGAGAGTATCATATTTTTATTATTCACACTATAAATTTTTATACTCTACTTTTTAAAACTTTTTTTTTATATATATTACTGTAGT
Organism: Lagenaria siceraria; assembly: GCA_002890555.2. Lineage (NCBI taxonomy): Eukaryota > Viridiplantae > Streptophyta > Magnoliopsida > Cucurbitales > Cucurbitaceae > Lagenaria > Lagenaria siceraria. Next base: position 20,899,146 of record CM016492.1, on the reverse strand, counting down.
ATAGAAAAAAATTTTACAGAAAAAAACCTTTTTGCTTGTGCTACACACTCTCTCTATTGCTCCACAAGGAGCTTACAAGTTGCAACCTAATAATAACTTCAATTATTCCGAGTATGAATGTGTCATTGTTTGAGAGAGATGATTACTCAAAGGGATAATTATGGACCAATATTACATTTTGATGTAAATTATGGATGGGCCATAAAACCATGCAAGTGTAGTTGAGAAATAGAAAAATAGTTTTTTTGCGTTAGGTTTTGGATATAGCTTCTATTTAATTCTTAAATTTTAAAATGTTATATTTTTAGTATTTAAGTTTTGAGTTTGGTTTTAATTTAGTCTCTAAATTTCAAAATGTTACAATTTCATAGATTTGAGTTTTATTTTAATTTGGTCTCCATGTTTCAAGATTTACACTTTTAACTTTGATTATTTCACTAAATACTTTCTATCTTTGCACTTTATAAATTAATTTAAAAGAACTATAGTTAATTAAGTTCAACCATTTTTTATCGCTATTAAAATTAAATTTAACATTTCACTTCATAATTATTTTAAGTTAATTAATAGACCTTAGTGAAAAATCGAAGTTATAAATGTAAATCTTGAAATCTAGTAACGAATTGAAACAAAACTCAAATTTTAAGAGTAACATTATAACATTTTGAAACCTAAGAACTAAATCAAAACCGAATTCAAAACCTAAGGACTAAAAATATAATATTTTAAATCTAAACGTATCCCTAAAAAATACCAACAACGTGTAATTTGCATTTTGGTACAATTTATTGTTCTAAGAAGCATACTTAAAATAATGCATGTTAGTTTAGCTCAATGCAAAGGGTGATGTATCCATATATATGTGAGTCGACCAAATCTTGAATTCAAACATAAAGAATAAACTTTCAGATAAAATATTTGAGATTCTGCCTAGCTGTTTTCGGATAATTCCTCATTCTTTTTTTTTTTTTTTTTTTAATATTGATAAAATATAATTGAGTTTAAAGTTAAAAGGTGAATCCATTTGATTCTATATTGGAAATTGTTGGTTTCTTTTTGAAAAGAAATGACTTGATTTAGAAAAATATGCATTCAACTATACAAGAAAAAGTTTGTTTGTTGGGAGTCTTTTTATATCAATAGTGTGAGAAGAATGGGATTGAATAGTTGAGAATACCTTTAGTTTGGAAAAAAAAAAGAGTAAACAAAAAAGTTTATTATATAATAATGGGTTGGAAAAAAAAATACTATTTTGTCCCGTGATTTTCATTTGATTCCTAAGTTTCAAAATGTTACATTGTACTTCTAAACTTCGATTTTGATTTTTATTTAGTCCCTAGGTTTCAAATGTTACAATTTTTACTCGAGTTTTTGTTTTGTTTTTAGTAGGACTCTAAGTTTCTATATTTTAACAAGTTGTTGGAATAGCTCAGTTGGTTAGAGCGTGTGGCTGTAGTTCAAGTCCTCCTTCTAGCGTCCGTCATGATAGACTGAATTGGGCGATAGAAGTCTATGGCTTAGTGCAAGTTTTTTTTTTTAATGGGAAAGTTTGATTAGGATTAGAGTTGGTTGGTTGATTGTGATTTAGGAGGAAAATGAAGGTTAAAATGATGAAAACATAAATGAGACAGATGGCGGTGGTTTGATATTTGAAGAAGACCCTTCCCTTATTTTTCGCTAACTCTTGCATTAAAAACCCGCCTGCCCTGCCTCACTTTTCTTTTTGACTATTTCCTTTTTAAACTAAAGACGCCTCTTTTCTTTTTTTCCATTTTCCACCTAATTTCATTATATTTACGAAAATTACTGCCTAACACAAAAAAAAAAAACAAATATATATATATATATCAAACTATTTACAAATATAGAAAAATTTCACTATCTATCAACAATAGATCGCGATATAATTATGTCGCTTGAGCGATAGACTTCTATGTTATCTATCGCTCAAGCGATAAAATTCTATCGCAGTCTATCGCTGATAAATAATAGAAAAAAATTATATTTGTAAATAGTTTAACTCATTTTTCTATATTTGAAAATAGTTCTTATATTTATTGCTCACATTAAAAAAAATTACACACATTGTTTTTAGTACAACCCATTGTGAATTAAAAAAAAGAGAGAGAGATCCAACAAGTGAGTCTATTGGCAATTACCACTAAATTAAGTTTATTATGACAAATTATTATATATATCAAACTTATGAAGAAAAAAAAACATAATTTAGCACATAGAAAATGTTCAAACTTTTCTAAATCCAACGAGTTAAAATTATCATCCAACATAATTGAAAAAACTAATACCAATAAGATTGTATCAATTTACCCACTAAATTTTGATAAATATATTAATTTATACTTTATATTACGTTTTATTTAGATAAATATCGTATGAGACTTATAAATTTATCAATTAAATACTTAAATTTTGAATTAAAATTTCTTTTAAAAGTCGTACCTAGATCATCTTTAATGATCCATTTTCGTTAATTTGGCATTTCAAAGAATTTATACACGTGGATAATTTTCAAAAGTAATATTAATAAGGATATAAATTGATTTTTTTTTCTTCCGAAAATTAACCATTTCATTAATTACAAAAAAAAATAGATACAATGCATCCTTTCCTAATTTCTGACAAGACAGCCTTCAGGATTTAAAAATCCTACCTTGAATTCATAGTCATATCATATTTTGGCCGAACTCCTTTGCGAATATTTCTCTATAGCCGAACCAACTTTATTTCTTGCTTTTCGCTCAAAAAGGGTAATCATTAATGTGCAATTTTTACAAGTTTATGAACAATTTCATAATGAATTTTTACAAAATTTATATTAATGTTATCATTTTTTAGATCTTTCAAGTCAATTTTTTTTAGGTATTATTAATGTAATATAAAGGCTAAAATTGATAGTTGCAGCTAGAACTAGAAGGTGGAGAAGGTTATATTCCCTTTTTCAGAAAAAGAAATACATTTTCTGTTAATTTTTTGCTTCATGTTTTATAAATTTTCTAAATAAATAATAATAATAGTAAATTTCTTTCTTCCAAAATTTTTGTTCACAGTTAACCCTTAGTGGGTGGGTGACATCAGCTGCAGACATCATTAATGCTACTCATAAAAAAAAATAGAAAAAAAGAAAGAAAAAAGAAGAAGAATAAAGGCTTTTTTGTTTATTAGCAGCTTAATTGATTTTTATTTGTGCTGAATGCATTAGCAGTTTATTTCTGACTTATATGATATTGTTGCCAAGAATAAACTAATGGTCCGGACATTTATTATCATTAGAAAAATTGATGCTAAATATATGAATAATATACATGATATTTGGTATATCAATTGATTGATATATTAAAAACTCTGTAATTTAGATTTACATTTTTTTTTTTTGTGTTAGTTTCTATTTTTCTATTTTCTTTTTGTTGGATCTGCGTGTTTTTGCTAAATTTGCAAAATTAAAATAGTGTGGTCCTATTTGCAATATTCATATTATTTTTGCCATTCTTGTATGTGTTCCTACACTTTATATCTCATAAATCTAACAAGGCAAAATGATCGGATATGCAATGAAATCCTCCTCGAATTATTTCTTTAGATTACCCCTAGTGTCATCTATTATGATAAAATCATACAATATAGATATTATAATTATTGAATTTGGCTAAAGTTTGAAAAAAAAAACCTATTTATATAGAAAAGTGAATTAATGGTACAAGGATTATAAATATGATTATTTTTTTGGAATTAAAAATAATAATTTTATTATAATGAGTAGCAATTTTAGAGCTAATAACAAGGTGTATAGCAATATTTTTAAAACAATTGCAAATATAGCAAAGTCTATCAGTGATAGGCTTCTATCGCTGATAGACTCTAGATAAACCACTTAGACCATAAAAGTCTATCAGTGACAAAAGTATATACTTTGTTATATTTGCAATTTTTTTAAAATGTTGCTAGATATGCTAATACTTTTAGTCTAATTGCTATATTTGCAACTGTCCCATAAAAGAAAGTATCTTCAAACTTTGATAATTATTTGTTTATAAAATACCACTATTTTTTCAAAAGTTACAATATTATTCTTGACTTTTCCATAAAATTTCAAACTACTTTAAGAGTAGAAATTAATGAGAAAGTTGAATGATAATTGGGACTTAGAATAGGTGTGGCAGTGACCTGAAACGATGTGACAATATTCGAGACAATGATATTTTTAAAAACATTTATGAAATTTGCAAGGATAATATTTTAATTTTTTTTTTAAAAAAATAAGAGTATTTATTGAAAAAAATATGATGGTAAAAGTTTAATGGTATTTTTCATAATTTAGCCAAAACTAAATGCTTGTATTTTGATTAGATAATAGACCTGTTGGTCGTCACTAAGGCATATTTCATGCCAATTGAAATACACTTGTTTTGGCTCTTCAAAAACTTGTGGTAATTTTATCCCTGACAAATTTTTAAAATTTTAAGATATTTTTTACATTGTTCTTTTTAGTATAATAGTTGTAGAAATGAAGGATTGAATCTTCATCGTTAAAGAACAGAATATGCATGTGCTCTAAATGTTATTCATATTATTTTCGAATTATTTCAGGAAGTCTTTTTCATTTTAAAATTTGTCAATTTTACATTTTCAATGGAATATGTTATTATTATTTTTTAATAGTACAATAGGAGTGAGGAATTCGAATTATAAATCACTTATTTGTATGTCAATTTAACTATTTATTTGGTTAATTGAATATGTTAGGTAAAATTAAATTAGAGATTTGAAAAAAGAAAAAGGCTTAAAGAATGGATTGAGCCAAAAAAATAAGTTCAAATTTCCGGTATTTTCTTAAATCGGCAAAAAAAAAATTAGGTGCCTTAATTAAGAGGTAGATTGCAGTAAAATAAAAGTCAAAATTTCTTGTTTTTCTTTCCGTTAGTAGTTTAAATATCTCTCAAAAGTGTATGTCTACCCACTAATTAAAACTCATGTCATCTAAGTTTATCGTTGGTTCGTTAGTGAAAACGTATAACTGAAAGTATTTTAAAATATAATAAATTAAACTTAACATGAAAATGAGCATAATTTAACTTATATCAATGGTGTTGAATTGTTCATTGAGATCGGGTTGTTTAACGATTAAACATGTTCTTTAGATTTATGCGTTAACTTCTAGTTAGGTTATAAATTTTGATAAATCTTCGTTTATAATTAGTAGAAAAACGAGTTTGATTATGCAGGATTACATTTAGATGGAGTTGGGAGTGACTCCCACAGCGTCATTAGGACATTATTTGGGGCTCCCCTCGCACGACAGACAATGCAAAAGGGTTTTATTTCAATGCCTTAGGGATAGAGTGTGGAAGGCTTTGTAGGGTTGGAAGGAGAGGCTATTCTCTCAGGGTGGAAAAGAGGTTCTAATTAAGACTGATGCTCAGGCGATCTCAACATATATTATCAATTATTTCTGAATTCCTTCAGGTCTTTGTAGAGAGCTTAACGGGACATATACCAAATTTTGGTGGGGATCAGTGGGGGATAAGAGAAAGATACACTAGTGGAGTTGGAAACGGTTGTGTATAGGTAAGGAATGGAACGGGATGGGATTTCAAGATTTTGAAGTTTTTAACGAAGCTTTGTTAGCTAAACAGTGTTGAAGGCTAATGAGAAATCCAAAGAGCCTTCTTGGGAGGATGATGAGAGGGAGGTACTTTAGGACTGGTTCCTTTCTTTAGGCTACTTTAAGTTCAAACCCATCGTATGTGTGACGAAATATTTTTTGCGATAGGGAGTTCTTTAGTCAGGGATATCGGTTGCGGGTAGGTAATGGTCATTCTATAAACATCAAGGAAGATCATGTGGTTTCAGATGAGGGACGAGGTAAACCTCTTTGAGTGCATGAATCTTTGAAGGAGGAGTCTGTGGAAACCTGTCACCCAGGGGGTTGAGATGAAAATAGGGTTAAGATGAGTTTTCTGCTAGGAAATGTTGAGCTGATCTTAGGCATCCCTATCAATAGTCTCTGGAAGGATGAAGAGGTGTATCGAGCCCCTGAGATGAAGGGAATTTTCACGATTAGAAGTGCATATATGCTAGAGTTTACGTCCGAACATATTGGTCAGGGCTCCATTTTTAGCGCCCAAACTATGGTGGCTTTGTGGAAAAGTTTGTGGCAATGTCGATTGCCTCCTAAAGTAAAGATTTGTAGTTGGAAGATCCTTAATGATATAATTCCCATGAGGACGAATCTTGCAATCAAGCGTATCAAATTGGATACAGGGTGTCTGTTGTATCATAGTGAACTGGAAATGACAACCCATTTGTTTTAAAAGTGTCGTGTGGCTAAGACTATTTGGTATCGATTTTCCAGCTAACATTATATTGTTTCTGTGTGGCAAGAATAGGCGGACTACTTTATACCACTTTGGGTGGGTCAGGAGCAGGGAAAACATAAGAAGCTAATGATATTCATTGTGGCGCTATGGCCATTTGGGAGGTTCGCAATTGTGTGGTATGTCATGGGGATAACAGTTCAACAACGACTCTGTTTGATTTGATCCAGGGGTTTATCTTAGAGTTTTGGAGTTAAGCGGGTATGGGAGCAAATGTGTCAATTGGTCTGCGAGACAAGTTGGTTGGGGGGGGGGGATCTTGGGTGTCGGGGGAGCGGGTTGTGTGGGCTTGCCCCCCAGATCAGCGGTTAGCATTGTCTGTGATGCTGGTTGGGACGTGGTGGAAGGTAAGGGTGGTGTTGGTTGAGTGCTTTAGGATCATAGACGTGGTTCATAGCTGCAAGCAGGAAGGGCGTCCGAGGTGCTTTTGATGTGCTATTTGTTAAGGTTTTGTGCAGTTGCGGTGGGATTACAAGGTGTGGGTTCGATGGGGCATATGCCTCTAATAGTGGAATCAGATAATATAACTGTTGTGCATCTACTGGTAGGAGAGGAGGAAGTGTTAACTCCGACGAAATCTATAGTGGAAGACATTGTATTCATGGGGGTAGGGATGAAGTTTCAATTTTGTCACACTCAACGATTTTAGAATATGGTAGCCAATGTTATTGCTCATTGAGCAGTGGATGCAATTGATAAGCTTTATTGGTGGGATGATTTCTCGAGTTGGGTTTGTCGTTTGGTTGAGGTCGATGTGACATCTCTGATTATGTAATTGCATGTTACTGTTGTTTTTAAAAAACATATATTGATGATGTACCATTGACCTTTAAGTTAGAAGTTCAATCCTCTATTACACACTATTACACAATTATTGAATATATATATACATATATACATATATATAGGGTTGTTTCTAAATATAGAAAAATGAGTGAAACTATTTACAAATATAGAAAAATTTCACTGTCTATCAGCGACAAACCGCGATAGAATATAAAAACTAAATCGAATAATTGTATTATCTGTATATTAAAATATATATTTGGCCTATAAAATAATCAAAAGTTGAAAATTGTAGATAATTCCATTTTTTTGGAACAATAATTTCATATTTTAATCAATAACAAAATATTAAATTTTTTAAAAATTTGGAGAGATATATATATATTTGGATAAAACATACTCATGGCATATGAAATTTGAATTTAATGTGTAGTTAATCAGTAAAATTCCAAAAGTGACATGTTTGGTCATCAAAAATTAAATTTGATTTTTAATCAATACATAAAATTTGAAATTAATCTGCTAGTTGACATAACCTAATAATGACGTGACAATTAAAATATTATGACTGGACTTTGCTTATATGTATTATTTAAACAAGTTAGAAATCTATTTTTTTTTTCTTTTCTCTTATACCAAGTAACCATTAGAAATCATTTCAAACTTAGCTAAATTCAAATATGTTATTTAAAACTTTTGAGAAATAAATAGAAAAATTATAGGACTATTTTCAAATATAGCAAAATGAATTAAAATACTTACAAATATAATAAAGTATCACTGTCTATTAGTGATAGATAATGATTGACTCTAATGAACTATTATCACCTATATAGACACTCACTCGTAGACACAAATAGATTTGTTGTCATTTTGCTATATTTATAAATATTTTTAACAGTTTTGATATTTAAAATAAATTTCTAAAATTATATGATAAATAAAATGATCACACCATACTTGCCGTTGCCAAATATATATGTATAGAGAGAGTGTGTCGTCATCGGGATCGGAGATACTGCGGTGAAGTGGCGATTTTTGTTGGAGAAAAATAGTTTTCGGTCGTTACTCTTAGGCGCGGCTCGTGAGGTACGGAGGTACTGACCAACCGACTGACGCCACCTAACACCATCAATTTTTAATTTCAAAATCCACTCAACACATGTGTTTCTTCTCACACGTGTAAACGATTTTTTTCAACTCTATTATACAAGGTTTGAAAGATAGGACATGAGAGGTAGGGCAAAGATAACACAGGTTGAACTTGAAATTCTGGAAATAGCTTTGAGAAATCTAATTTCCAGGATAATTAATATCTATGTTGAATTTATTAATTTTGTATATAGAAACTAAAATCAAATTATTACTTAATTAAATGTAAGTGACCGATTTAAATATTAATTAAACATAAGTAAATTATTTAAATTAATTACTAAAAGTAATTAAATTAATTAGAATATCAATAATTCATAATAATAATTTATATTAAATAATTAAGATAACATGCCTTTATAAAGGTATTAGTTGAAATTTATTAAGTCTAAATAATATATTTCTATCTAATAATCAATTAAAATTAATAGTAAAAATAATTGATACTAATTTATTAATTAATTAGACGATATTTTTACTCTTATCTTTCATGCATAAATATCTCACATTTATGCAGGGTATTAAAAAACTTATGTCAGGTGATTTTAAAGTTCTCTTGATAATAATATCATGAGTTTTAAAAAGTGGAATTCTGTCAAACAAATAGGGATATTAAATGTATGTCTGAAATTCCATGAAAAAACCTGTAAAACAAACGGGCCCTTAAGGTAAGCAGATTCAACTTCTATTTATTATAGATTTTAGGAGCATCATTCAACTCTCTATCAAATCAAGTAAATCCCCTTCTTGAATACCCAAGATCTCTCAGGTTCACATCTCTTACCAAGGCCATAAAACAACTATAGGGAGAAAGTATTGATGAATATGATTCACTTGATAATTTTCATATGTTACATGTTGTCTTTTATACACATTCAAGTGGTGTTATATGGAAAAAAATAGTTGAATCAATTTTACAATTAGAGGCATAAATTAAGGAGATGACGATGGAGAGATATTTAAGGATGGATGGTGCTGGAATATTCTCTAATATCCTCCCTCAAACTGAAGATAGTAGAGAAGTCAAAAGTTTGTCGTGTAGAGATAAGAGACTGTGAGATGGCAAGGGCTTGGTAAGCAGATCTGCAAGTTGATCTTTAGATGAAATGAAGTGAACAAAGATATCTTTGAGAACAACATTTTCTCGAACAAAATAATGATCAATTTTAATATATTTGGTGCAAACATAGAAGATAGGATTGTTAGCCAGCGATATTGCAGAAACGTTGTCACACCATAATGTTGGAGGAGTATGTAATGGAACATAACAATTACAGAGAAGCTGTCATATCCAATAAAGATTTGCAGTTGTTGTGGCGGCCAGTGAACGATATTCTGCTTCTATGGATAAGTGAGATACAATTGGGTTGCTTTTTAGTATATCAAGAGATTGGGCTAGATCAAATGAAGCCAGAAGTGGAGTGACGATCAAATGTGTCTCCAGCCCAATCAGAGTCACAAAAGGCTTTGAGAGACAAATCACCTCGATAGAAGATAATACCAAGTTTCTTAGTGCCACATAGGCATATAGATACCAGAGAATGCATTTGATAGCTGAAAAATGAAAACAGTTGGGGCAATACATAAAATGACTTATACAGTTTACAACAAAGGCAATATCAGAGCGAGTAAATGTAAGATATTGTAAAGAGTCAACAAGCTAATGATAAAGTGTTGTGTCATTGAATTATGGTGCTGAGGCATAAAGATCAAATGTTGTAGACATGGGAGATGTATATGATTTAGCAGAATACATCGCTGAGGTGGTGAGGAGATCAGTGAGATATTTAGCTTGATTGAAAAAGATATCATCAGACAAAGAGTGAACTTCCAGACCAAGGAAGTACTTTAATGGGCCTAGATAAAAAAAATATGAAATTTAATAATTGTCAACTGCTTCTGTAGAACAGAGATATAAGAAGAGTTAGGGCCAGTAATAATAATGTCATCCACATAAAGCAGCAAGGTAGGTCAAAGAAGAGCCAATAGAACAAATAAATAATGAGGAGTCAGCAACATAAGCAATATATCCCAATGTAAATAAATAAGATGTAAAACGATCAAACCATGCTCGAGGGGCTCTTGTTTAAGTCCATAAAGACTTTTGTGAAGAAAAAAAAAAAGATCAAAATCCAGAGGGTTGAGACATATAAACCGTTTCCTTAAGGAGTCCATGAAAAAAATACATTTTTGACATCCAATTGAGTTAAGTGTCCGAATAGAAGTTTGAAAGGCATTAAATTCGGTTAGAAGTCCATTCAAAATATGCACCAAAATCTCTTCATTTTTAAAAGAAACAAAGGTTGCAGCAAGCTTGTCAAGTTATTTAACACGAAAAGTATAGTTTTTAATCGATTTAGATGAGGATTTCTTGATAGTATATAAGGAAAATCATAAATCAAGAATGTTAGATATGGTATTTGATGAATACCGTTTTTCTAAAGAAAACCAGAGGTCCTTTGAAGATTTAGAACCAACAACATGGGTAGCAAAGGGCGATAATGTAGCATAAAGTAATAAGAACTTGATCTCAAGATATCATCAGTACTGGCCTTAGAATTAATTGTATATCCTTATCGATGAGCAAACATGTTTGTGAGGTCGTGGGAGAGAGTCATCAAGATGTCCAAAATGTGAGTGAGCCTTCAGAATAGAGGAGATTTGATACTTCCACAACACGTAGTTTGTGAAATCTAGACGAATGGGCATGAGATTGCAAGTGTTGGATAATAGGAAGAGTGTTGAAGTAGTCATAGGGGAAATGTTGGATGGTGGAGAATCGGTAGGGGCTATGATGGAAGAGGTAGATTCACAAACTATGTTGGAGATTGCCATTAAAAAGTAAAGTACATTATGGAAAAAAAATTATTGGCAAAGTTCTGATACCATAAAACAACTATAGAGAGAAAGTATTGATGAATATGATTCACTTGATAATTTTCATATGATGCATTATGCCTTTTATACGTATCACATGTAATGTTATATGGAAAAAATACAGCTAAATAAATTTTACAATTAGAGGCGTAAATTAAGAAGATGATGATGGATGGATATTTGAGGATGGATGATGCTGGAATATTCTCTAATAGGCCATGGATGGATGTGCACGATTAGCATCCCCCTTGTTCACTCTCCCAAAGAGATTCATTGAGGTCCCCACCAACTAGTCACGAGGAATCATCATTGTTGTACAATCGACAAATTAGCTCACATGTCACCTTCTTATTTTGTTGTTCAGGACACCCGTATAAGCCCAAAGCTGCCAATTTTTACCCTCCTAACTTATCATGCAATCGATGTGACTTTTAAAGAAAGATCGAATGTTTATATCCACTTCATCCTTCCACAACAAACCTAATCCACCCCTCCTTCCATTGCTATCTACTGAAAGACAACTATCAGAATTTAATGAACTTTTGGTTTTTTTTCCAAGTTTGAAAGCACCACACTTGGTTTCATATATATATAAAAAAAAAAAAAACTAGGGGATTATGTGAACCTTTAATGTCTTTAAGATCTATGAACGTCCTCAAATTTTCCACGCCCGAGACGTTCCAACAAATAATATAGATTGGACTTGGTCACTAATCTCCACTAAAGAATCATAAATAGTAATCAATTCCTCAAATTTGTGCTTCTTAATCACAACATTAACAATATACAGCATCAACCCCATCATGGGTCTTCCTTTCATGCTTCACTTGTTGAGTGAAACTTCCATCCTCCTATCACTCTTGAAAACTTTTGGAGATTTACAAAAGCTCCTTTGTCTTCTAACTTCAACAACCATCTCATCTAACCATTTTCAATAATATAGGACAATTAAGAGAGGATACCACAAAATTTTGATGGCTCTCAAACCCTACACTCCACTCTCCTTCTCTCACTTTAAGAGTTCAAGCTAAGTAAAAAGATTACCTTCTGCCCCTAAATTATCTAAAATTTCTGCCTCTTGTATACCTTCAACCATGTCAATCGATAATCCACAAAGTCCTACTCTCAAATAGAGAGAAAAGACTCCAATCAAAGAGACTAGAAAATTTGTAGTTAATTGTATGGTCCCACCATAAATGGGAGTGCCAACTATTATGTAATTAGTTACATTAAATATATAATTAAGAGTTTTTTTTTTTTTTTTGATATCATATATAATTAAGAGTTATAGCAATACATGTAATGATAAAATAATAATCCATCTATTATTTTTTGTGTAGAGATAAATTGAAGATAATTCATTGGAATATATGTAGGCACAATATAATAAATAATAATATTGATATATTTAATTATATATTGATCAAAGTAGCGAAACATCCTTTTCATAAGTAAAATGTTTTAGTTTTGTGGCCTAGAGGGGCAAACAAAGAACATGGGTATAATTTCTCAAGAATAAAAAATATGAGCATAATCAATGAGAAAACATTTTATATTTGTACTATCCTTATGATGTTTCAAGTTTTTAAAGTGATAATAAATATTTAAACCCTCAAGATATGTGCATAAACTCTTCACTAAAAATATAGGTTAAATGCGTGTTTGAATTGACTTTCTAAATATTTAAATAAGTGTTTCTAAGTAAAAAAAAAAATGTTTATAAACACTTAGAAAGTTAATCCAAATGAATCCTAAAATATCAATATCGATATTTTCATTTTACGAACATATTGATAAATTCATCAATAAAATGTCGACATATATTTATGTAAATAAAAAAAAATACAAAAATAATTTAAATTAACAGTTAAGTTACTTTTACTTTCAAACTAAATTGTAAATCTATCTCTTGTTTGTGTGTATCTTTATATTATGATTTATAGATGATATTTTTGTATGTTTTATGAACATTTATAAAAGATATCAAAGATATAGATTAGTTTTGATATTAATGTAAAAAAAGTCCAATTTACAAATATAGCAAAAATATATATATATTAATATATTGACGAAGATTTTAAGATTTTAATATAGTAAAAAAAAAAAACAAGATCTTACATTTCTATATAAACTTTCTATCCCAATTAGCTTACTTAATAATTAAGATTTTCATTCCTTTAATAAGTTCAAATTTATCTATGAGATAAAAACAATGGTAAAATACAAATTTGATTTTTGAACTCTAGGATCCATTCAATTATTATTATTATTATTTTATTTTATTTTTGTTTGTGAAAGAAGACTCATTCAATTTTAGTTCATATACTTTCAAATTTTCAAATTTTGTTCTTGTATTTTTCTTCAATAATTTTTTTAATTAGTTTCTAATTATAATTGATACTTTTTATAAAACTGGATAAATTAATAATAGAACTATTATCATCTATCATTGTATATCGCAGATTGATAGCAATATTCTACTATATTTAAAAATATTTTCAACAGTTTTGCTATTTAAAATAAGTACCCTTAATAATAATAATTTTGACTCTAAAACAAATACTATGTTAATATGCTTTCAAAATTTATAAAGTAAAAGTTAATACTAATAAGGACTAACAACATTATTAAAATTACAAGGTTTATATTTAAACATAAAAAAATACGCGGATTAAAATAGAATAAAGACAAAATATGAAATGAGTTTTTGTTATAAAATAGAACTAGTTAAAAATATTACTAAAATATTGGTAAATTGTTTTAGAAAGCTAATTATGTACCAGAAAAATTCTAACACTCAATTTTAGAAAAGGAAAGGACTTTAATGCCTATTTCAAGGTTATTCTTTTTATTATGTTTGTTTTGATAATTAAATTATATTCGCTTTTTAATTTAAATTTATGTATATATATAAAATTGTATTTTCAGTCTTTGTATTAAACAGATCGATATCATACTCTCATAGTTTATTATAGCAATTATTAGTCAATATCATATGATTTGGATATTATATTAATACATCTCACATCTAAATTATTATATCTATCTCAACTCGTGCTCTCTTCCCTACCTAAAATCCCGGATCCGCCATTGCACTTATAACCCATTTTCCATATAAGAAGTAAGATACACAAATATACCTATATACTTTTTTGTACTAATTTTTATTCACAAGGACTAAGTTAAAAATTTGAGTAGTAGAATTTTAGGATAGTAATTGACATTTAAACTTTTTTTTTTGTTCTTTGTAGTACTCGTATCAAAGTTTTGGTAGACTCAGTTTTAACTAAATTGTCCCAAATCAAGTAATAATGATTAAACCCAAATTATCACGTGGTTAATATTCAATCGTAGTAATGCATACAAATATGATTTTTTTATTGAAATATATATCTTATAATTAAAGACTTTGTTTATTTCAAGAAAATTTGTTTGATATACATATGATTACTAAAATATTAAATTTTCATCGACGTGTCGATATTTCTATCGATATTTTCATGTTTTCATGAGTTCAATATTGGCATGATAGATGAATAAATATTTCCATTATGCCATAGAAAAAACCACGAACGTAAAAAATAAGTAACAAAATGTCACTAATGTAAATATAATATCAATAATAGACATGTTAACTTGTTTAAAAATCATAAAATATTTAGTTATTAATTTAAATTTATTTTTTTTTGAACCTTTTGTTTTTATAACTTTTTTAGAAATATTGATCGACATCGACATTTTATTGCTATTTCAATCAACATTTCCATAAAATTAAGATATTAAAATTTTCAATGACATCAACATTTTAAAACTTGCCTACTACTAATTTGGAAATCACGGCCCTATAAAAGAAGTAAATATCATTTTTCTCTAAAACCATTAACAATCTAATTCTCATTTCTTGTTCCGTGGGCTAAACTTTTTTTTTTTTTTTTGAGTTATTTTGTAATTTTTAGGAAAATTGCTATAAACAAAAAAAATAATCGAATTATTTACAAATATAAAAAAAAATTACTGTTTGCGATAGAATTTTATCGCTTGAACAATAGACTTCTATCACTATCTATCACTCAAAAATTCTATCGCAGTCTATCGCTGATAAATAGTAAAAACTTTCTATATTTACAAATAGTTTTACTCATTTTTCTATATTTGAAAACAACGCTAATTTTTATCCTTTCCTTATCGTATTAATGAGATCTCAACATTTTTATTAATTATTTTACCGAACTTTTATCATCTCTTATTCATATTACTTATATAACTTTTTTCTAATAAATTATATTTTACATTTAATTTTTTTATATAGAAACTGAAATTTTTTATTCACTTTTTAATTAGTTTAAAATATGATAGAGGTATTCTAGTAGTTGATGTCTCATTCCTATTTCAATTCCTAACCATTTGAAGCAAGCAATATAAACCAGTTTTTTTTATTTCAATTACAAATAACTCATAATAAACTCAACATCAAAGTCATAATGGAGCTTTAAGTGTTTATTTATTTATTTTTAAATTTCAATTAACTACATTTCAATTGATTTTATTTTGGTTTAAACAGCCCATTTTGATATATAGTAAGTAAATGGAGCTTTAAGTGCTTTTATTGTTTTTGAGAAATGGAGCTTTAAGTTCTTAATATCTTATCGTTATTAAAGATTACAATTTGTCGACATAATTATATAGCATCAAAATATAAATTTATTAAATAGGTTTAAATTACCTTTACATTTTGATTTTATGAGTATCGCCCACTATCTCTATTTAATGTGACCGGTAATCATATACTTAATACCTAATCCCAAATTGGTAGGTAATTCATATTTTGTTTTATATAATTCAAATAGTGCAAATTCTTAAAACAACATTTTACTATTTTCAATATATCCATATTTTGAATTTTATATTTTAAAATGCAGAATTATACTAACAAAGATAAATACATTAAAAAAATTATATAGTATTTTATGTTATAAACTCAATATTTATTTGTTAACTTAAAATAGGTAATATATTATATATTATATGATATTACAAAATAATAATTATATTATATAAATTTTTTAATATAAAACAAGTTAATAAATTAATTAGTAATAATTTATAATTAACTTAATATTTAGTGAATAACTATAATTAGTTTTATAGTATAATATGAAGGACAAACCATACATGCACAATAAATAAAAAAAAAAAAAAAAAATCAAAGCAAACATAGTTCAACTGACATATAGATATGTTAGAGAAAACAAGAAGTTTGCGTTCAAATCTTTCTACTTCTATATTGTATTGTACTAAAAGAAATTAAAAATAAACCTACTAAAGATGCCTTTGATGGGTAATACGATGTGTGAATGAATTTACCTAACTTATACGATTAATAAACAAAAATTTATACACGAAAAAAATGTAGGTTTGACTTTTCAATTTGAATCTTTGGTGTTGTAGAAGATTAATAAATAGGAGAGATAATCGGGCATATGATATATAGTTCTAGAAAATGGAATCTGTGTAGGCATCCACCCCAAATTTGTTTGCAATTTGAATTGGTCGGTCTGATTTTAATCAAAGCACATAAAATTTGTTGTTACATTATGCTAATTATCTTTTAAATAATCCGAGCTTAAGAAACGCAAACATTTTAGTTTGATTAGTTTGTCTTCATGTAGTATACGTGTCATCAAATACTTGGATATTCCAATATGTGTTGAACATTTATTATACTAGTTAGTACAATAGATGTTTTAAACACTAGTTGTACAGAGCTAATATAGATCTAATATTTGTTGGACATATATCAAACGCTTGACTTTGAATAAATTTTGAGAGAGAAATACATCAAACTCATTTTCTAAACATATAAATGCATAGACTTTTGGATTGTTTTCAAATATAACAAAATGAGTCAACTTATTTACAAATATAATAAAATATCACTGTCTAGATATTGATAGACATCTATCAGTGTTATGACCCTAAATGCCTATTAGTGTTTATTACTGATAGACAGTGACATATTGCTACATTTGAAAATATTTTCAGCAGTTTTGTTATTTAAAACAATTACCCTAAACTTTTTTTTTACTTTGAATTTTCTTTTTTTATAAAAATGATATGTGTTGAAGCCAAAATTTGGACAGAGTAAAATACGCTTGGGCTTCATGTGATAGCAACGGTAAATTTGTTTGATAGGGGAAGAGAGTGACCTGCAGCATAGGAAGACCTACATATCAATGTGGTGTGCGCCACACAAGCTCCAATGCTTAAGTTAGAGAATGAAAAAGTGTAGTCCGTGAAGAGTTTATGAGTGGAAAATGAACTTACCTTTCTTGAAGCTAGAATGTTGTATTTATAGGAGTGGTTGACCTAGGTTGTCCCAATATAGTTTCATAGTAGTTTTGGGATAATTCTTCATCTCACCAGGCTGAGGAGCATGTCCTGTTTTGTGTTTGACTAGGGTCGGCAAATGCCAACCACCTTTTCCTTTGCCCATGTTGGTCATAGACTAATGATTTGAGTTGTATTGTCCCATTAATTATTTTGAATACCAAGGTCAAGCACATTAATTTGAGCTTCACCCAAGCTAACCCTCTTCTCTAGATTCAAAACGGGCATGCGGTTTTTTTTTCTCGCTCGAATCTTGTTATCTTCATGGCCTTGTTGCTTATATCTCATATTTTATGTTAATTATACCAATTCGGTCTAAAATCAACCCATAACAATATGAATTTTTAAAATTATATATATATATATATTCAAATAAACATGTCTTTGTTGTTATTGTTTCTTAAACTTTTTAAAAATAACGTATCTATATCTTATATTTGTATCTATGTTTTTTTTAACGTGTAGGTTAGAGGTTAATATGATTTGATTTTAACCATACAATGTTGAAGTTTTTAATTATGAAGATGTAGCACTCATAATTAATTGAACCCACGTCGAAGCAGGCAGTTGTTGGATAGCAGAAATTCGTTGATTATATTATAATAAAATACAATCAATTATACGTTAATTTTGTCATATTCATAGAACCACCCAAAACCCAAAACCCCAACTCCAAACTACCTTCCACCCACCCAAAATATACAATTAAAAACTTTTCAATCACTTTTCTTCAAAAACAAACCCTATCAACTTTATATTATATATGGACAGCATATGAATTATGAAAGTGATGATAATTGATACCTTTTTATTTATGGACCAAAATGAATTTTTTTCATAAATTCAATTATTCTTCTTTCTATTATTCTCTTTTTTTTTTCAATAGCAGAAACAATTCTTAATTAAAATTATACTTGAGAACCTCAAATTTGATCGATTACCATATCTTTTAAACTAACGAAATTGTTGTAATTAAATTTTTTGTTAAATGGTAAGAATTACATTGTTTATGATTTGATTGAAACATTTTTTTATATATAAAATTGAGCTATTTTGTGAAGTTTGTAATACTTGAAAGACCTAAGAAATTCATAAGTTTAGGGAGTTAATTAATTGATCAAATTGGATACTTATAATAACTCCTAAAGTTTAAGGGTGGCTTTTAGGATTTTTTTTTTCTTTTTTTTTAAAATTTCTTTAATGGGTCAGGTAACAATCAAATTAGAGTATTTCCTTGTTATTCTTTTTCTCTATGGAAGGACATTTCAAACACAACATCATTAATGAGTGTCAATTTTTCAACATCTTTAATAAGGATTGAAATTTCAAGGCAGATTGATATAGGCATTAAGAGATCAATGCCAAGCATCTACAACCCAAGTAGAAGAGAAAAAGAAATATGAAGAAACGAAAACTACTTTATTCATTATTGAGAATTTGGACCGTTTATGTTGATATCATAAGCATGTACCATATGGCTACATCCTAATAATTAATTCCCACCATGGCTTATTTCAAAATTTTAATTAACTCACCCTCCTCTCCTCTGATAAATTAATGGGTGAAGACAAATTTAATATAATATCATCTAATACTCTCCTCACTTATAGACTTAAAATATAAAGAAGACCAAACAAGTACTGAAAATCAATATTAAATGAGGAAGAAACAATAATGCAGAGGTTTGAATACAGGACCTCCTAAACTAACCTACTTTGATACTATGTTAAATCGTTAATTGACCCAAAAGTTTAAGTTATTGAGTGAAACAAATTTAATCTTATATCATCTTACATCCTTTAAGATCAATTTGTCAAAATTTAGGCACCGTCACTTTTTAATTATTACATATCTTACCTCAAACTTAAACGTGTACACCGTAGTCAACCTAATTTATTGGTATAGACATTAATAACCTTGTTTATAGATTAGAAATGTGAGTATTCACGTTTATATTTGTAATAGTATTTAAAAAAAAAAAAAGGAAAGAAAGAAAAAAGAAAGAAGAGCAAGTGTTACTCAATTGATAGTGATGATGACCATAGGCAAAAAAGAAATAAGTTTAATATTATTTAAAGTAATCGGGAAAATATAGTAGAATTGAAACGGCAAGATAAATATGGAAAAAAAAAAGAAAGAAGAAAACAAAAGTTCAATCCCTATCGCCATAACGTACGCATATGAAAAAAATTAAAAAAAAAAAAAAAAAAAGCGTTGTGTCCCCTTAACTGGACCAATATTGAGATGGAGTCATTGCCCTAATTACTGGGGTTGGAATTAACCGTAATTTTATGGATTGTATTGATTCATAAGTTTACCTAAAATAACTCAAACAATTGTATATATTTATATTTATTTTAATTTTATTTAATTCATGATTTTTTAAAAAAATTATTTATCCTCTAACAACTATTAAAAATATTTTTTTAACACTACAAAAGGAACATTTTCATAATATTAAACCAACCAAACCCAAATGTTTCATAATTAAATTGGGTTGGTTTCATTATTTGATAAGAGTGGTTTGAGTTGAAGATATTTATACCTCAAACAATTGAATTAGTCTAAAAAGTGCTTCAACCAACTCAATCCAACCCACGAACACTCTTACTAATTACCAATAAAATATTTATCTCATATAAGATCATGAAACTAAGCAAAGTTTAAATCATCCATACAATAATAAAGAGACCAAAGCGAGCATAACATTACCTTTTATATATATATATATATATATATATATATATATATATACCATCAAGAGATTTGTGATTCGAATATCCTATCATATTAAAAAAAAACGCAATGGTAAAATAGTTTTTCCCTAATTTTTAAATTTTAACTTTTCAGATAACTTGAAAGGTAGATTATAACAAAAAAAATAATAATAATTTTCAAAAGAAATTAGTAAACAGACTGTAAAGGATTATTAAAAAGGTTCAGGATGATTTTCAATTCATTTTCTCTTTTTCCTCACTATAAAAAGATATTAAAGTTGAGGATGAAGATAGATCATATTGAACGTTTTTTTCCTTCCTTCTTTTATTTTATTATCTTTTCTAATACAACAAATGACCAAGTGTCTTATTTGCCATCAATGTCTTATTCATTAAATTATATTTAAAGTGATATATTAATTTATATTATTAGAAATTTTAACAACATATCTGTCTTAAATAATAGTAGATTTATAATATGATAAAATTATTAATTTAAGATTTAAATTGATATAACCTCCGAAGTTTAAGAATATAAATGAATATTAGTCCTATATTTTACCAGATAAATGGTTTATTAATGATATACTTTACCGATCATATAAAAATGACATATCAAAGCTATAGGACCTACAAATTATTTTGTATGCAACAAATTTACACATATGAGAATCAATTTAATTTACCACCTATAATGATTTCTATAAATTACCTACCCCTATCCAAGATGGTAAGGTAAAAGACTAAAAGAGGTCTGAGTTTCAATAATTTGGGTTGTTAAGTATGGTTCTGACAGACTCTGCAAAATCTCTAATAATTTATTAATTATGCTTGAAATAACTTGACAGAACCATAATGAAGGCCATTTGAATTCAAGTTTCATTTATGGAACGTCTCTTCCAATTCAAATTCATTTTCTATTCCTAACTCACATCAAAAACTCATTCTTAATACAAAATCATTTAAATTTTGAAGCTTCATATTATATTCCTTACATCATCCGGCTAAATATACCTAAGGAAGTGTGTCATGAAATTATTGTTTTATCAGAATATATATTTAGACGTGTGACAATGGAGATTACTTATGTTTGGTTTGATAACGATTTTTGAAATTTATGTTATTTTTTTAAAGTTCATAGTATGGTTTTACATTTTTTTTATATAAATAGTTGAATTCTTAATAAAATTTGTTACTTTTTAAAATTTTATTTGGTTCTAGAAAATATTGATAGAAAAGTCAAAAATGGGTAAAAAAAAACAAAGAAACTAATAGGTAAAAATAGTGTTTATAAGCTTTTTTTTTTTTTTTTTTTTTTTTAACAAAACTAAAGGAGTATTTGAGCGAGTTATTATAGCTCATTCCATGCTTGGAGAACCAAATAAATTAAAATAGTGGTGTTTACAGAGTTGTTTTCAAATATAGAAAAACGGGTCAAATTATTTACAAATATAGAAAATTTTTACTGTCTATCAGCAATAGACTGCGATAGATAGTGATATTTTCTATACTTGTAAATAGTTTGATATTTTTTTCTATTTATAGTAATTTCCCGGTGTTTACAACTATTTATAACATACAATTAAGTATAATAATTACAATTTCAAAACCCTCTTTTCTACTCCATTTAATATTTACTATTTTCTACTCATCCTCTCTTTTCTTCTTTGTTATATATAATGTTTACTCTTTTCTATCCAAACAAAAATAATTTGCACCCGACCCAACAAAGACTATTATAATTCAGATTAAAATAGTCTTCATTTCAAATATAAACTATTACCATTCACAAACTATTATAATTTATAAAGACTTAATAACAAAAGAGACGTTAAGATTAGAATGAATGGATGAGTGAATGGGAAAAGTTGGTTAGAAATAAATGGAAAAGAAAATTGGTTAAAATGTGAGATAGAATGAGAGAGATAGAGAAGAGCAGAAGCATGTGTGTTTGGAAAGGCAGGGGTTGATAGAGTCCCCACCAGTATTTCATCATAATATATTATCAAGTTGGAATTTGGCAACCACTTGGGTGGCATTATATACAGTAACCAACCACCACATCAACTTAGGAAACTAATCAATAATAAAATTACATGCTTTTGTTTTATATTTTGTTTTTTCCAAAAAAAAAAAAAAATTTATACTGTTATAGATAGTTTTAGATCAAAAGAATAAGTCTAACTAACAAAGAGGAAATCGAACCATAGTTAAGACAAGACAAATTGGGCCTTCATGTCAATCCACTCTTTAACTCTTTAACTCATACGAGGCGTGAGTTGGGCCTTTGGGCAAATTCATCTTCAGTCCTCTAGTATACTTGTGCAGTTTAATAAAATCGTAGATTATCTTATCAGATTATGAGATACTGGATTTTTTTTAAAGAAATAGGAGAAAACATAGGCCAACCTCTTCTATAAATACATCATTATAACTCTTAAAGTGGTAAATTGAAATCTACTCTTAACCTCCTTAGCTTCCACAGTCTTTCACTCTTTGGCTTAAAGCATCAAAGTGTGTGTGGTAAGCACCACACCATTAAACAAGTTTTCTCTTTTACATACCACCTTCTTTTTCTTTCCAAAGAATTAAATTCACTGTTGGTGTCACGTGAAAATCATGTGCGTTTTTCCTGTTCAAATTTTCACATCAATTGATACCATGTTAAATCACTAATTAATCCCAAAAGCTAAAATTGATAGGTTACAATTAAGTAAATTACAAATGTAGTCCATAAATTTTAAAGGTTTGTGTCCATTCAAACTCTAAACTTTCATATTACTAATTTAGTCTTTGAATTGTAAGCTTTTAGATTGTTTTAAAAAAGAAATTCATATACCTACTAAACACAAAATTGAATGTTTAGAATTTTATTAAACATAAATTTCAAATTTATATCTAATAGACCAGTTCTTTTAAAAATTTTGAATTTATAAAAGTGTGTTTTAGACATAAAATTAAAAGCTCAAAGACCAAATAAACATAAAACTCAAAATTAAACCATTAAAATTATAATTTAATCTTAATTTTACCATACATTAACGGTTAGATATGTGTCCATTTTTATAGGGGTGGATTAGTTTAAAGTTTAGCAAAAAGAATCAAATGAGTCAAAACATTTAAATTACACATTTAGTTTATGAATTTTCAATTTTATGTCAATTACACATTTAGTTCATGAATTTTCAATTTTATGTCTGGTAGATCATTGAACTTACAAACTTTCAATTTTATATCTAATTTGTTTTTGAGATATACGATTTTTGAAAGAAAAAAAAATGATTTCAAAAATGATTTGTTAGATATAAAATTGAATATATGTAGTCTAATGAATGTTTAATTTTCAATTTTGTATTTAGTAGGTTCATAAATTTTAAAAATTATCAAATAACTGACAGCCTATTAGTTTAGCTCTTTAAAATTCAAGGTCCAAATAAATACTAATTTTTAAAATTTAAAGATTAAACTTGTAATTTAATCATAAAAAATAATTGATTCAAGAGCATCCTACTATGATGTCAGATAGCCATATTGATAAGTAAAATAATTTTACTTTATTATATAAAAAAAAACATTAAAGCTGACAGAAATTCGAGCCAGTAAATGCGTTCCCATCAACCATAAGAAAACGTATTTAATTCAATCTCAAATATTAATTGGAGTAATGACATTTGAGAGGTAAACTATACACACGTTTTTACAAATTAAAGCATTCTCACACATATGGTCATTTTAAAGTTTTTCTTCTGCCGCTTATATTTATTTATCCTTAAAAATTAAAATATTAATATCGATATTGATATCGAAATTTTAATTTTATAAATATATCGACATATATTTCTATGCATAGCAAAATTTACAAAATTTATTTAGATTAATAATTAAGCTTATTTTTACTCCCAAACTAAATTATGGATATAATTATTAGTATTTCTATTCATAAAAGACTAAATAGATGACATTTTTTTAATGTTTTACGAGCATTTATAAAAAGGATATTAGAGATATTTTATATCGATGTCAAACTCTTCGATTTACGAACATATCAACAGATGTATCAACATGTGGACGAATATTTTCATCATTGGTTATGCCTCTACCTTTTTTTATGCTTTAATATTGAGTTTTAGGAAAAATATCAATCTATACTCCTAAACTTTAAGGTTATATCAAAAAACTTTGAATTAATCATTGTATCAATTTAAAGCAGAACTTTCGGAAGAGTATTAATTTAAGCTCTATGAATAAACATCGTGTCAAACTTATAATTTTATCAATTAAGTCTTTAAACTTTTAAAAGCAAATCAATTTAGACTTCTCAGGTAGGATATTACCTTTGAAAACAGTCAATGCATCAATTCTAATAATCTATTTTGTTAATTCAATATTTGAAGAAGTCTAATCTACACACGGGTAAAAGTAGAGATCCATGGATTATTTTCAAGGGTAACCTAACTTTAGTAAAATCGTCTATGATGATTCACTTATGATAATTTAAGAATTTAATTAAAATAATTATAATTCTCACACAAAATTTTTGTAATAAATTTGAAAGAATGTGTAAATCGATTATAATTACAAGATTTAAATCTATACCATTATTATTAATTCAAGATTTTTTTAATATAAACTATTAAAGAAATGATGGGCCGAGTAATTACAATGGGCCAATTTTTTAAGCTCCAGCATGGGCTTAGAAATGGGCTGCTAGCTTTTCGTATTTCTCTTCTTCTTTTTCCTCTGGAGAAGCAAACTAGCAAGGGCTTCTTCTCCCTTAAACCCTAAACAGCGTCACTCTCTCTGTGTTCGTAGATCTGTCTGTACAATATTCAAATGCACTGAGGGTTGGCCTTGTCCGAGGCTTCTTTACAAACCCTCGTCGGCGATTCGAACAAAACTTATCATCCATGGCTCACATTTCTGTATCTAAACTTCACCCCACTCATTTCAAGGTTCTTTCCAGTTCTTCAATTTCGAAAACAACCGCCCTCAATTCACTTCATTTCTTTAGCTCCACTCAAGAACCGATCTCCACAGCTACTCAAAATGAAAGCCCCAATGATCCATCCGTCAGTTCTGATGCGGCAGTGCCTCAGGCAGGGGAATCAGTGGCTGGTAATGGCGTCGAGCAAGTTAAGCGAAGAACCCCTAGAGGTAAGCCTCGTAACCCTGAAAAGTTAGAGGATGTTATTTGTAAAATGATGGCAAATCGTGAATGGACAACGCGTTTACAGAACTCGATTCGGTCGTTAGTTCCTCAATTTGATCACTCCCTTGTTTGGAATGTGTTACATGCTGCTAAGAAATCGGACCATGCCCTCAACTTCTACCGGTGGGTAGAGCGAGCTGGATTATTTCAGCATGATCGCGAAACCCATTTGAAAATAATTGAGATTCTGGGTAGGGCTTCAAAGCTTAATCATGCCCGTTGCATTCTTCTTGATATGCCCAATAAGGGCGTTGAATGGGATGAAGACTTATTCGTTGTATTGATTGATAGTTATGGTAAAGCTGGGATAGTTCAGGAGTCTGTGAAATGTTTTCAAAAGATGAAGGAATTGGGTGTTGAGAGGAGTGTTAAATCTTATGATGCTTTATTTAAGGTGATTTTGAGGAGGGGGCGGTATATGATGGCGAAGAGGTACTTTAATGCTATGTTGAATGAAGGAATCGAACCGACTTGCCATACCTATAATGTGATGCTTTGGGGTCTCTTTTTGTCGTTGAGGCTTGAGACAGCCAAGAGGTTTTATGAAGACATGAAGACTAGAGGTATTTTGCCCGATGTTGTTACGTATAACACTATGATTAATGGATATTATCGGTTCAAAATGATGGAGGAGGGAGAGCAGTTCTTTACTGAGATGAAGGGTAAAAATATTGTACCAACAGTGATAAGCTATACTACTATGATAAAGGGTTATGTTTCTGTTGGTCGAGTGGATGATGGGTTGAGATTGTTTGAAGAGATGAAGGCTGCTGGTGTGAAGCCAAATGATATTACTTATTCGACTCTGCTGCCTGGTCTCTGCGATGCAGAAAAAATGTCCGAAGCGCGACAAATTTTGACAGAAATGGTGGATAATTATATTGCTCCAAAGGACAATTCAATTTTCATGAGGTTGTTATCTTGCCAGTGTAAGCATGGTGATTTGGATGCTGCTATGCATGTGCTGAAAGCAATGATTCGATTAAGCATTCCAACTGAAGCTGGCCATTACGGTATTTTGATTGAGAACTGTTGCAAAGCTAGGATGTATGATAAGGCAGTTAAGTTGCTTGACAAGCTTGTAGAAAAAGAAATCATATTGAGGCCACAAAGTACTTTGGAAATGGAGGCTAGTGCATATAACCTTATAATTCAGTATCTGTGCAACCATGGGCAGACTGGAAAAGCTGAAACATTTTTCCGGCAGTTGTTGAAGAAGGGTATTAAGGATGAGGCTGCATTTAATAATTTAATCCGTGGCCATTCCAAAGAAGGGAATCCTGAATTGGCATTTGAAATGTTGAAAATCATGGGTAGGAGGGGCGTGTCTAGGGATGCAGAATCTTATAAGTTGCTAATCAAGAGCTACTTAAGTAAAGGTGAACCAGCTGATGCTAAAACTGCTTTGGACAACATGATTGAAAGTGGGCACCATCCTGATTCGGCGTTGTTTAGATCAGTGATGGAAAGTCTATTTGTAGATGGGAGGGTGCAGACCGCAAGCCGAGTGATGAATAGTATGTTGGATAAAGGAATAACAGAAAACTTAGACTTGGTTGCCAAAATCCTGGAAGCCCTTTTCATGAGAGGTCATGTCGAAGAAGCATTGGGACGGATCGATTTGCTAATGAGTTGCAATTGCCCACCTGATTTTGACAGTCTTTTATCTGTTCTTTGTGAAAGAGGGAAGACCATTGCTGCCCTCAAGCTTTTAGATTTTGGATTGGAAAGAGAATGCAACATAGAATTCTCTAGTTATGAGAAGGTACTAGATGCGCTGTTGGGAGCGGGAAAGACACTGAACGCATACTCAATTCTATGCAAGATAATGGAGAAAGGAGGGGCGAAGGATTGGAGCAGCTGTGATGATCTGATCAAAAGCCTGAATCAGGAAGGGAACACAAAGCAAGCTGATATTCTCTCAAGAATGGTAAAGGGTGGAGACAAAAAGCGGAGTAAGAAAGCTTCTCTAGCTGCTTGATTATCGACTCCTCCCCTGTTTTTTCCTCCCCCTTTCTCCTTTGAAATGATATTTCATGCTTCAAGCCTTGAATAACACTTGGGTTGTTTTTTGATCCAATATAGTACTCAAATTGTAGCTTCAATATTTTTAGTGTTCTTTTTTTTTTTTCCTCCCCATGATTTTTGCTCGTTCAGTTGATGAATACTAAGGGCTTTGATATTTTTAAGAAGTTTGAAACCGCTAGGGATGTATATT
Organism: Lagenaria siceraria; assembly: GCA_002890555.2. Classification (NCBI taxonomy): domain Eukaryota; kingdom Viridiplantae; phylum Streptophyta; class Magnoliopsida; order Cucurbitales; family Cucurbitaceae; genus Lagenaria; species Lagenaria siceraria. The sequence goes on along the minus strand of CM016492.1, from coordinate 20,871,408 downwards.
ATCATTTTGACTGGATGAGAAAACATACAGAAGTTTTAGGGGATGCAAGGAGTTCTATTCAACTTTCGTTTATAAGTTTCATACTTTATTGCTACAGTTGTGGTTCATGTAATCGAATTTCAACTTTGCCCATGTGCTTGCCTAGCTTGAGAGATAAACGCAGTTTAAAAAGACAATTTGAGGATTAGAATGAAATATTCAACTATTTTAATTGTTTCTGTCAAATATAAATATTGGCCTTGTGTAGATTTTTTTTTTAAATAGAAATAAACAAATAATATTAACTAAATAAAAGGCAAACGGCCCAAAGGCCCAATCACAGACACATCATTTTAGAGATATCCACTTTTTCCATGATTTTAGAGATATCCACTTTTTCCATGGGACGCCGTGGGGACTTGCGTTGAACGGAGCACGAATTCTTCATTTAGGTGGAGAATGGGAGAGAGTGGGAAAAAAAGTTTACAGGATTGCATTCCCCGTTCCTACCCTAGGCTTTTTTTTTTTTTTTATATATATTTATAATAATAATTATATGTTTTGATATTTATTTTTATTATATAAATACTCTATTTAATTTTCAAGATTTATTGTTTAATAGATAAAATAATGAATATGTTTGGTGTAAAAAAAAAAAGATATGTATGAATTTTAATAAATTTGGATTATATATAAAAATAATTTAGTAGATAATTATTTTTTTCAACTTGAAAACTTTGAATAATTTTCCTTTAAATTCTAATTGTCCATATAGAGCTACAAACATTTAAAAGTTAACCATTTAATTGAAACAATTTCATAATAATGTTTTATGTAATTGCTTTTTTTAAAAAAAATCAAACGGAGAATCTAATCCTGGCGGGGAATCCCCACCTCGATCGATCCTCGTGGAAAATTTGACAGGAGAAAAGTGGGGACGAGAAGTAGGGAGCCACTCTCACCTGCTCTATCCCGTGGACATCTCTAATCAGCAGCTGAACTAACCAAACTGGAAAATCTAAATCTAATAACCAGCAAGCCCATGGGCAACTTTATTTCCCAACCTAAGTATATGAGTAAAAGCCATCAACGCAGCAATGGGGACATTGTTTTTAACAACAAAATGTGGATAATTTTTAGAATTTATTTTGGTTTCTTAGTAAATAATTATAAATAAAAGTATTGGATAATAATTTTCTTTTTCCCTTATCTCAATCCATGAAGAGACTGCAGCTATGGATGAAACATAAGGTTGAGCCGTGGAGGTTTATTTCTTCTCAAATATTCTTTCCAAGACAAAAACAATTCCAGGTGGCATAGTATTTATCAAACGGGAGATAAGGATTTCCCATTGTCGTGTCGGGAAAATTTATGGTATATGAGAAATTACAAAATTTTCAATAGTACTACTCGTACTCTACTACATTCGCAACATTTAAGATTAATATTGGTCAAGGTTCAAAAATTATTTGTCGAATAAAGTTTCTAATCTGTATCGTTTTAGTTTAGTCTATTAACATTTAAATTTAGGTATGTTATTCTTTACTTTTATTTTCATCTACATATTAGTAGATTTGTTGTCTTCACTTATGTAATAGGCACAATTCATAAAGAGTCAATTTGCATATATTAATATAATTTATTTTATATTACAAAGGGTGCAATTCCAAATTTATAATAGAATTAACAATAGATCGTTAATGAATGGTTATATCTAATTAGAACATATAATCTATATGTCTATAAGATCTCCTTATTAGCTCCCAAGAACGTTAATTGAATCAAATATGTTTGAGAGTTTTTTGAAAAATTAAATATGATCGGGATAAAGTTTGAATATGTCCATATTTAATACAAGGTAGGTACATGTGTTAGGTTCTATTCCTAATTTACTCCAAATTTACGTTCAAAAGTTTCACTCCTGTATGTTTGCTCCAATTTCTTTATTGCCTTCATTGTCTCGCTCCTCCAGATTTGCATCTCCTTTTTAATTCCATTCTCAATTTGGCAACCACAGATTTACATTCCCTTTTTAATTTCTCCACTTATAATTATATAATATAAGATTCTTCCATTCATAAATCACACCCACAAGAAAGAGAGAAAGCAAGAAAGAAGCGGCTAATAAAGATGTTGGAAAGGCAAGGCTACCGTGAAAGAAATTGGCATGTTGGAAAAATTGCAAATTCAAGCCACGGCCTCTGCATCTCATGCCCTCGATCTCTTCGACGTCTCTAATTCCCAATTCCCTCTCTCTTGTTGCCCATATCAAGAAATTCGATGGGTCTGCTGGTGATTGTTTGTCACCAAGAATTGAACGATGGGAGAAAAGGAAGTTATTAGAATCGGGTGCAGTCATGTCTAATAACAATCATACGATAATCAAATAGCAATCATACGATTGAAAGTCATAACTAACAATGAATCAAACAACTTTCCTAAAATTGAAGGTAAGCAAATGACAATCATAAAAGCAATATCAGAAACTACCATCTATGTGATATAAAGTAGAGGTACTCAAATGACCGAAAGATATGTAATCATATGGCAATTAGAAGGCAATCAGATGACAATAAAAATTAACTAATTGACAAAAAAAATAGAAGGTAATTAGACAACAATGCAACCAAATGACAATATTAGAAACTACTGACTAAATGACAAAAAATAGAAGGTAATCATATGTCAATTAGATGATAATATCAAAAACTACTAATTAATTGACAAAAAAATATAAAATTATCACACGAAAATTAGAAAGCAATATCATAAATTACTAGCTATGTGATAAAGAATAGAAGGTAATCTGACGATAATCAGAATGTAACCATATGACATTCATAAACTAGTAACTAATTGACAATAAAAAAATAAAAAAAAATAGATGACAATAAAGAAGTAATCATATGGGTTGAGATGCAAACATATGAACCAAAATGATTACTATACCTTGTTTCAATCTCAACTATACCTTTTTATGTACCTTCTTTTTTATTTTCTATTTAATTATATAGAATCATATTGTTAGAGTAAATTCAATGTTAGAACACTTAAAAAAAACAAAAACAGAGGATTATTATATTGATTGAAAAAGGGACGTTAAACTTTAAAGCTCATCACTTTAGAATGAAATGAACACCACATCTAACGCTATTAATCCATCCATTTACTTCATCTTCATTCAACATCTCTCTTTCTTTCAATTTTCTTCCTTATTCTTCTTTATTTCCAAAAATAAACTTCTGCTTTGTGAGAGAATATGTTTACATCCCAAACCTCTGTCCTGTGAACAAAAACACATAAGTTTTTCGTCTTTTGTTTACAAAATCGGAATTGAAGTTATGAAAAGTGAAAATTTTACAGTGGGTGTAGTGAATTTGGAAGCAGTCACGGTGATTCTAAATCGACATTGTAATTCTATTTTGCATGGCTATTTTCGAAGAAAACAAATAGGAAGAAGAAGGAACTGATGTTGAAGATGAAGGAATCAGCATTGCAGCAAACCCTATTGTTCGGTGAAGACGCAGGAAGTGAAGCGCGAAGTGATCCAATAGTCGGGTGTATTTTTTACTTTTCATTTTCAACCCATTAGTGAAATTTGGCTGGACTTATGTATTTTGTCATTTATGCAAAATCTATACACTTGTGCTATAGACCTAATTTTAGTAATTCTTTTTGATATTGTTGCAACTAGCCCAATTAAATAGATAATGGGAGAATTAAGTTATTTGAATATGATTCAAATAATTAATTATTTAGATGAGATCCATATAATAAAATTATTTAATTTAAATAAGATTTGAATTAAATAATTGGAAGGGGAACTAATTAAATTGAATTTGGTTCAAATAATTAATTATTTAATTTGGATGAGATTCACACTTAAGATTTTGAGGGTAAATATTTAAATATGATTTAACTATTTTAAACTATTTGATATGTGATATTATTTGGGTAGATATTTATTAATATTAAATATTATTAAATATTTAAATTAAAAAAGTTTATGCAAAGGGTTATCCCAATAGAATTAGGAGTAACTCATAGTGCCCTATAAATAGGGCCATTGGAAGCCTTCATAAAACACACTCTATACTTTCTACAAGAATACTCTAAAACCTCTCCCTCTAGAAATTCTTCCAATTTTCTTAAAAAAGTTATGGATCGGCAAAGGTATGTTGCTTAATCTTTTGCAAAGGTATGTTGCTTAATCTTTTTTTTTTGCTTATTTGTAATTTTAATTCCTTTAAGAAATCAAAGAACGCGATCACAAGCTTCTGTCGGGATTCAAATCCCTTCATAGACTTCAATAGTGAGCATTGTTAAAGTTGGTGAATGAGTTATTTAACACCATGTTGTCAATTATGTGTGGGTTAAACAAGTTGGTTATTTCAACTAAAAGGAAAAATTCACTTTTTCCCTTTGAGTTTTGAGGTTCATATTTTTGTTTGGTTCGTGAAATTTCAAAACAGACACTTTAGTTTCTCATCTTTGCTAAATTATTCTAGACTTAATGTTATGTTAACAACAAGTTTATTAGACAGATACGTCCTCAGGTGGACGTTAATTGTATTTAATGATGTGTCAATTATATTATATTGGTTGGAAAATCAATTAAAAATTCAACTTAAAAATAAAGAAAAGTTATTGAAAATATTGAAGAACTTAAAATAATACTTCTCCATGTGCCCTAGTGTCACAACCCCAAGTCCCGAGGCACATGGCTTGGCGCATAGCCAATGTGGAGTGGGCTAGAATGCACGCTCGTGCTTGCAGGCGAGCGCACACCCTTACAGGCTAGCAAGAACAGGCGCGCACAGATGGACATGCGCCCTGACGGATGTCACGCACGTAGCAAGCATGCATGCACGCACAAGGCATCCTGTGCAAGGTAGCGCGTGCGGGCAGACATGGAGGGCATAGATGCTTAATGACTCTTCATAGCATTTAAAGGGCAAAAGTGTTTCATAGCATTTGAAGGGCAAAAGTGTGGACAGGGGGTATGAACAACTCTAAAAGGGATAGTGTAGAGAAACTTGCTCCATAAGTCAAGGATGCTTGAAGACCAAGTGGGAGAAGAAATAGGTCAAGTTGGTTGAACATTCCTACACTTGGGGATCAAGAAAATGTAGCTTAATTATGGAGGAAGATTAGTTCCTTATCTTGGGCCTAAAGTCAAGGAAGAATGAGTCTTACGGTTCCTAAAGTAAAGGGTGACTTAATCTTCATAAAGAAAGGGAGAGTGAGTAGGCTTTACTATATTTAGTAAAGAGTCTTCCCCTCTCAACAAGTCCTTAAATAGTGAAAATTGGTTAAGAGTGAGAGCCTATAAAAGGAGGCCTTGTGGAAGAACATCAAATCCAACCGTGGGAATCCAATCGGGGAGATCAAATAGAGACGAATGACAAGAAGGGTCTTCTCTACTTATAGAGGGTAGAGTCTTCTCTATAACATGTGGAGAGGAAGAGAGGGATAAGTCTTCTCTACAACACATATCTCTATCACACTAATCCAAGAAGACATGAAATAGAGGGATTACATGAGGGGAGAGAGTCTTCTATGAAAAAGGCTTAGGCTTCGGGTTGTGTAGTCAAGTTCCTACCGGAAAAGTGGAGTTCATCAAGGGTGTCTTGCTGAACAACTTCAACGGGGTTGGAGTGAAGCCATGAATGGACTTAGCCAAACATAGTGTGATGCCATTGTAGGTTATTTACCTAGGGTCATTAGGATGTTTGCATGTTAGAGTTATGAATGGGCTTAGCCAAACATAGTGTGATGCCATTGTAGGTTATTTACCTAAGGTCATTAGGATGTTTGCATGTTAGAGTTACATGCATTGTAATACTATTTCTGTATATTAAAATGTACATAGAGGTCGAGAAAGAGTTTCTTGTAAAGTTGGCTTTGTGTGGCCTATGATGTGTGTGTGCATGTTTGCTTGCTTGCTTATCCAACGATGTTCGTGTGGGTCTTTCGAGAGGTGGTTGAGAGTCACATCCAACGAGAGGATTTGGGAAAGTTGAGGAGAGTGATTGATTCCGCACTAACCATAACCATATGAGTGAACCACACTGCAGTGAGGAATGTTGGCTAAAGGGTGTCCCACAAACTAGTCCTACAATCCATGCACATGGGCGACCTAGAGAACTCTTTGCTGCAACACAGGCAACACAAAAAATTATACTTTGATGTCAGCCCTATGACACCTCGCCTCTAAATGTCAAATAAAAAGAAAGTAAACAACAACCATTGGTGGACGGTGTCCTAATGGTTCATGTTTGAAGCTTTTCTATGATAATTAAGGGTTAAGGGTACATGGAGAGGCACTATTTTAAGCTTTTAAATATTTGAATAACTTTTCTTATTTTTTAAGTTGATATTTAATTTTTAACTTCATGGACCAAATAGATATAAAACTCAAATTTTAGAAACCAAAAATGCATTTTATCCTTAGCTAAATGTATTCTACTCAAATTTGTGGGTCAAACGCTCCTAATTCTAAATAAATTTAATTGCAAATATTAATTTATATCTCTATATTTTAAGAGTTGTACCAATTAAAAACCTAAAATAATATTTGTATCTAATTTCAACCTTTATTGGTGCACCAATTCAACAATAATACTTTAGAAAAAAAAAAACGTACAATACAACGTTTTTATCATGTAAAGGACTTAGTTAAATATTATGAGTTGGAAAGTTTTCCCTATTTTTAATTTATTTTCCCCTACGCGGCGGGGCGACTGCGAAATTTCGATAACGTGTCGGAAGGTCAAACTCGTCATTGTCCACGCATTTTATCGGCCCGCATACAATTATTATAGACTTGGAAGTCTTCATTTTCGGCTTCTAATCTAGCATTTTCCCCTAAAAGGTCCTTTTTGCCTTTTATTTCTTACTATTAAAGTTTAAATTTTAATAATAATATAATTGTTGCTTTTTTTTTTCCTTCGAAAACAACAAATCATATTATAACTTATAATTAAGCATAATATTAAATTTGTCATATGTCAATATCTCCATTCATATTTTCAAGTTTTCATGGGTTTAACATCGACATAAAAAAGTGAATCAATATTTTCATGTATCGTAGAAAAATCATGAAACATAAAAAAAAATAAGTAACAAAATGTTCCTGATATAAATATAATATAAATAATAGATATCTTAACTTGTTTAAAAATCATAAAATTTTTATTTAATAATGTAAATTTATTATTAGAATTTTTTGTTTTTATAATATTTTCTAAAATATCCATTGAAATCGACATTTTATCAAAATTAAGATATAAATATTTTCGTAAATATGGACATTTTAAACCTTGCTTATAAGTAGTTTTTAAAGAAAAGTTAAATCAGAAAAAAAAAAGTTGATAAATATGTAATCGTATATCCATGATCAAATCTAAAATAATTAAAAAGAATTATAATTAATTTAAGTGGATTATTTTTTATCACTATTAAAATTAATTTTAAATTTTTACTTCATAGTTATTTTAAATTAATTAATAGACATTAACACTAGATACATATCTAAAATGAATATTTAGTAAAAAAATAAATAAAAGTTAAAAAATGTAAATCTTGAAATTTAGGGACCAAATTGAAACAAAACTCAAATTTCAATTATAAAATTATAACATTTTGAAACTTAGAGGCTAAATTAAAACTAAACTAAGAAATTAAATACTAAAAGTGTACATTTTAAAATTTAAGGACCAAATAAAAATTATATCCAAACTTTAGGACCAAAAATATATTTTTTCCTTAAATTTTTCAATAAAAAAGTCGACTAGAAATAGAATAATGTATCTATCTCTAGATTGATTAAATTATGAAATAAAAAATCATGAACGACCATGCATGCAAAATATATATATATATATATAGAATCATTCATATACAAAGTAATTAAATTTTTCTAAAAAAAAGTCAACTAGGATCAAGTATCGAATCACCAAAATTATTAAATTATGAAATAAAAAGTCATGGACGACCATGCACACAAAAAATGAAAAAGAGGAGAGAACCATGAATCACGTCCTCAAAATCGTTATGAATTTGTTTAAACAATTATTTAATTTTGTTTAAGGTTGATAGTATAAGTTGATTTGTATCCATGCTAGTCCGATTTGCTAATCATTTATTTATTTATTTATTTATTAGGTTTTGATTTTTGATTTTTGTTTTCAAATTTTAAAAAACAAAAAAACAAACATGTCTAAATTTGATTATTGTTTTTCGAGATTATTTACCATTCAAAAGACGAGTAGAAATCCTTACTGTTGAACCACAACACGGTTTCATTTACTCTAATAGTCATTATGAAATAGAAAATGTTGATGTATTTTCAGAAAGAAAAACATGTTTTTGAAAACAATTTGATTTTGAAAACTTTTAGCAGTTTTTAAAAATAGAAAACTCAATTGAATATCACACAAATTTATTTTTTAAAAATTAAAAGATGAAAACCAAAAATAAAAATCAATTAGTTATCAAAAAGTCCCTTAAGTTCTGTTTGGTAACCAATTGGTGTTTGATGTTTAATTTTTGAAAAACACTATTTCCACCTCTAAAATTCTTATTTTGAAAATCTACTTTTTACCAATGTTTTAAAAGACTAAGCTAAGTTTTGAAACCTAACAAAAGTAGTTTTTAAAAATTTTGGAATTTGGAATTTAGAATTTGACAAAGAATTCAACTATTTTCCTTAAGAAATATGTAAAACTATTATATGAAATAGAGAGAAATAAGCTTAATTTTCAAAGACCAAAAACCAAATGGTTACCAAACGGAACCTAAGGTTTCATTTGGTACTATTTTGTTTTTGGTTTTTGACTTTTGAAAACTGTGCTTGTTTTCTGACAATTTCTTAATCATGATTTTCATATTTTGTAGGTAGAAATTAGAGTTCTTGACTAATTTCTAATAACAAAAACAAATTTTGTTCGTGTGTGTATCAATTTTAGCTTTGATTTTGAAAATTAAACACTTCTAAAAATGTAGACAACGAAATATAGAAAACAATAGAAGAAAGTGGTATTTATATAGGCTTAATTTTCAAAAACAAAAGATAAAAAATAAAATGGTTACCAAACGAGTCTTTAATTTTTAATTTTTGGTTTTTGAAAATTAAACTCATCAAAATACTTGGACCATAGAGTTTTTTTTTATTATATAATTTATTTTTTGTAACCGTTTTTTAAAACCAAAATAAGTCTTAAAAATTAAAAATAGTAGTTTTTCAAAAACTTGATTTTACTTTTGGAATTGGACTAAAAATTCACATGTTTATTTTACTTTTGGAATTGGACTAAAAATTCACATGTCTAAGAACTTGATGTAAAACGATGTACAAATTTAAAAACTGTAAAACAAAAAATTAAATAATTATCAAAGGGAATATAAATTAATAAAAACAAATAATTTAGCGAAAATGAGAATAATTGTTAAAGCATAAGAAAAATAATAAATAATAAACAACAAAAATGTTGCCACCTCATTTAGAAAATTAATAATATAAATTTAGTAAATATTATCATCTCTAAATCAACGTGTTAGGTAAGTTTTGTTAATCAAGTTATTATGAAATTAATAGGAATCATTTATAAATATTTTTTAATCTTAAAAAAAATTAAAGGGTTGATTTTAGAACTTGGGAGACCAAATTTGAAACTACAAAAATCAAAAGTAAATTTTGTCCCATAATATAATGATAGGGTAGACGCAACTAATATTCATGAATAAAATAAAACATAAAAGCAAATTCCATCCTAATCTTTCCATCTAAGAATATCAATCAATTTATGATCCCTACAAAAAAAAAAAAAAAAAAAAAAAAAGAGATCACGTTAGATGCCCCTTACTTCTACCATCTTCGACTACGTGGTGCCACATCTGAAAATCGCCGCACTTCTTTTTTTTTAAAAAAAACAAATATTATCATATATACTTATCCTCTTTCCTTTCCTTTACTCAGCCATGACGCACATTCAATACAACATCAAAATGGATTAATACACCAGATTCAGAATTTCATATAAAAAAATAAACAAATAAAAACTTTAAAATCCATCTAATAAGTCTTTAAATTTCTTTTTTTTTATTTTATTTTATTACATATCTAATAGATTTTTAAAATTTTAAAATCGAAAATTCAAGGATATCCTAAAACATGATGTAAAGATTAAAAAGAAACCATTTGAGGCGAGTCACGTGCCAAGCCCACCTTTGCTCCCATGTGGATACGCTTCATGAAAGACAACACATTTCAGAGACTGTACCTTCTACAACTCAGCTTTGGCCATCTTCTGCAAGTTTCTATTTAGTTGGGATTAAGAGAAATTAAGCAGTACGGTAGAGGTGGTGGATCTGGTTTTCCAAAGAATTCAGAGATGGGGTGGCGTTTTGAGGATTACAGGCCTGCATTGGCTATGGTGGGTTTACAGTGTATTTATTCTGTTCTTGCCATCTTCAGCCGAGCCGCTTTGGTCCATGGGATGAGCCCCAGAGTCTTTGTTTTCTACAGAAATGCCATTGCCACTCTAACCATGGCCCCTGCTATTTATTACTCTGCTAGGTATATTTCATAATTAAACTTCATGTAACCTCCCATATCTTCCAAATTACTTTTATTTGTTTCTACAGGAGAAATGGCAGTAGGATTTTCATCGGATTCAGAGGCTTTTCTCTCATATTTGTAACTGCTCTTATTGGGTATGAATAAAATCATTTAATTACTCTGTTTTTAGTCTTACCAAAACCCTTATTTTATTTGTAGTATTTAATTTGACAGAGTAACAGGCAACCAAAATGCCTATTTTGAAGGCCTCTACTTATCTTCTTCATCAGCCGCCAGTGCCATCGTTAATTTAATTCCTGCTATCACCTTCGTTATGGCAGTCACTGTAGGGTACGACTTCATTTTTTTGTGTCTCTGTTTCAAAAATTCGTTTGAAATTCAAATTGAAATAAAATGTTTCAGATTGGAGAAATTAAAAGCAAGAAGCTGGAGAACAGTAGCGAAAATAATAGGAACAGTGGTATGTGTGGGTGGAGCTGCTTCTATGGCCTTAATAAAAGGCCCTAAATTACTAAACGCACAAATTTTACCTAAAAATATTAGCATTCTCAATATCCTCGGAGCCGTCCAATCCGAAGGGGACACATGGTTTCTTGGGTGTGTACTTCTCTTTGTCAGCAGTTGTTTTTGGGCATTCTGGATCATCATGTTGGTTAGTACAAAATCCTCTTAATTTAATATTAAACTAAACCCTGTTTGTATTTAAATTAATATGACCCAAATTAAATTAAATCCACAGGTTCCAATTTCAAGATACTGTCCGGACCCTATAATTTCTTGCACATGGTTGTTATTCATCGCCACGTTATTAGCAGGCGTTTTCACAGTGCTTGTAGACGACAACACAAAAGTCTGGAATCTTCCTTCTTTATTACAATTCGCTACTTGTTTATATGCTGTAAGTATAATGTTAATTCAATTTTGATTAATTTTAAAAACCGAAAATTTAAATTTAATTTGCTTCGTTTAGGGAACAAGCTCGGCATTGTCGTTTTTCGTTCAATCTTGGTGTGTTGCAAGAAGAGGCCCTCTTTTTACTGCATTATTCAACCCTATTTGCACAGTCATTACAACATTCGTTTCTTCTCTGTTTATGCATGAAGAGCTGTACATTGGCAGGTATTAAATAAATAAACAATACATTAAAATGCAAATTCACTACCTTAATTTTATTAAACCTTGATCTAATTTGGTAAATTTGAATAATTGGGGTATGGTGGTGCAGCTTAATGGGAGCTATTGCAGTGATAATTGGGTTATATATCGTATTATGGGGTAAAGCTAAAGACGTTGAAGATATGAAACGACAACGTGCAGAAGTTCAAGATTGTATTATTGATGATTCTGAGAAGAAGGATATAGAACAGCCCCTGTTATGTGATGAGGAGTCTGATGACACAATCAAATAATGATAAAGTTTGATTTAAATTAAGGAAGATTGGATTGGATTCAGATCCCTAATTTATTATTATTATTATTATTATTATTATTATTTTTTTTTTTTTTTTTTTTTATTATTTTTTGTTTCTAATTGGTGTTAAGTTGCTGTATATTGTGTGTTGTTTGTTTTGGTGTAGCAAATTTAAAATTTCACCACATATTGTGTTGTGGATCACAAGTAGGGGGCAGGGGTTTTGGAAGTATAAGTACAAGTGGGTGGAAAAACCTCCTCTACCACAGAAAAAATAGAAAAATAAAAAATAACAGAGAAATTAAAAAAAAAAAGAAATAAAAAAATTAAAAACACAAGAATTTACGTAAAAAAAAGAAAAAAAATCACATCCCACTAAAAAGAAATCTTACTATATGAAAAATTGTTACAATCACACATAATAATTCTTTCTCCCAATCTCAATTACAATAACACTCTCTTAAAGTTTGACTACTTGCACCTTTTTTCTACCTCAAACTAGATAATACAAAAGGAATTTAATTAGAATTATTAAAGTACTTCTAAATGACGACTTGAAATTAGAGGTATAGACTTCTTTTATAGGCTTGAAGTCCATCATCATTCTCCAATTTAATAAATGTGAGATAAGTACACTTCTAATATTTTGCTAAAAATTTAACACAAGTCTGGATAGACATTGTGAGAAGTGAGTAGTAACAGAACATTTTTACACATGATCTAACTCCAATCCTACGTGTATTCTGCCAAACTAGGGCCCACGATTTTAGTTTGTTCAGTTGATGAATATATACCAAGGGTTTATAAGTTTCATATTTTATTGCTTCACTTATAGAACTTTGCCCATGTGATTGCCTTGCTTGAGATGAGCAGAATTTTAATTTCAATTGTGGAATCCAAACTGAATTATAATATTATAATATGTGTTACTAAAATTATTTCTCAAATTAATTGTTGGTGTAAAATATAAATATTGGCATTGTGCATTGAATATTGACAACAAAATGTGGATACTCTTTTAGCATTTATTTTGGGTTATTGGTGAAATAATATTAAAAAAAAAAGCATGGGATAATCATTATTTCTCCCTTATCCAAATGCATGAGGAGGCCACAGCTATGGAGGAAACATATGGTGGAGACTGGAGACGTGGAGGTTTATTTTTCTCAATTGTTCTTTTCAGGACAAAACAAATTCCAGGTGGCATCGAATTTATCGAATGCGAGATAGGAAATTTTTTTAATTCTACCGTAATAGAAAATCTTCTAACATTTCATTTATTGAGTGACATGTGTCACTATTGTTACATTTTTATTTATATAATTTTTTATATAAATTCCACATAGATTTAAACTAGCGTTTTTTTTTCCCTCAACCAACAATTTTCTTTCATCTTTAATTTATATTATTTTTAATATGCATCATCACATTTTGATTTGTTTTATTTTCTTTCTTTTTTAATTAATTTTAACTCTTCACATGTTTTGACCTTAACGAAATCAAAAACTTTCTCCTCATACAAGATTTTAATTGTGTCAACTATCAGATTAAGTTGATCAACACTCGTATGTTTTAGAACTGTCTTATTTTCTACCACTTGAGCTTTTATTCTATCCAACCTCTCTAATTCAGAATGTAAAACTTCCTTAACCTTCGACTTTAAGATATACTTTTTCAACATGTGTGTTCTCAAAGGAAGGTAACTAAGTAGAGATGAACATTGTAACTCATATGATCACAGGAGTGGCAACTCAAGGGGTAAAGGTTCAAGGGCAACTGTTGGACCTTGGTTGGGTTGGAACAACCTATAAGGCCACACCTAGCATTATCAAAAGTCATGACTCTAATTATAAGCTCTCAAGCATGCTGACACCAATCAATAAACAACTAGGAAAAGATTAAAAAAAACAAAAACTCAAATAAAAACAAACTAATGTGCACCCTAAAAGAAGATAGGCCAAATCACATCATAATTAAAAAAAATAAAAAATACTGATTCCCAATAATAGTGTCAAAAACTTAATATGCTCAAGTGCACACATCAAATTTTAATATAGTTTAAAACGGCCAAAGCCAAGTATTGTCCTCTGATAATCAGGTTATTAATTCTTTTAGCTATCTAGATCAGACCATTTTAATTTTATTTAGGAGACCGACTTGTGATGAAAATAAACTAATCTAATGATGACAAATAGGGTAAACACTAGATAGAGACACATCCTAGAATAATGACTTTGTCAATGGATTAACTGAATCAATTATTTAGCCCTTAGATTAATTTAATGTCGATCATAGACCTAGAAGTCTAATATCCAGGTGTCCTTATTCAAGCTAAACCCTTTTCTCTCACCTAGCCAATTAATTCAATCGATCATTTGCAATTATTTAACTAACTGTGATACTAAGCCTCTTCATTATTGATCTCTATTGCTCGCCTATCACTTTCATGCATAATTGAACAATAGTCAAGCAAATTAGAAATGATTTATGGAAATATTTTTTTTATTACAAATAAGAGCAACTGAATCTGATACCAATTGTAGGATCAATATGGCAACCCTAGAGAGGGGTGAATAAGGTTATTCAAACTAATCAATTTTTTCTTTAATGTGAGCTCAATTAAACAAATTAATACATTTTTAGCTAATAAGTAGTTTAAATATGAATTTCATACAAATAAATCCAATCCCAAAATAATCAAGAAATTAAAACCAACACTATTAAAGCACTCTATTTGATTGTAACAACAAGATTGGTAATGGATATAGAAATTTAAGAACTATTAGAGCACCCTACAATAAGTTTAGAAATGAAGAATAAAATGAGAAAATCTCCCTCAAGAAGTAGATTTACGAATTTGTAGCACTCAACAACTCAATCCTCACAGTACACAATATATATGTTTCAAGAATAAGATGAAAAGAAAACATTGAGGCCCTGGAGAGAATAACAATGACGACTTTTAGCAAACTCGAGGATTGTAAAAATGTGATCAAATTGTTAGAAAAAAATTGGAGAAGAAGATGATTTTGGAAAGAGCAAAAAGTTGTTAAAAACTAAATTTAATTTGGACAATTAGATAATCAGGCCTGTGGCACACAAATTTGATGTTAGCAAAAGTGGCAAAAAAATAAGGCTCACGCCACGAATTAGGAAGTAAAATGTCCTAAATGCCGTTTATACACTCGTGTCTTACTTCAAGTATTTACCGATATACCTAAAATGATATATATTGATATGTACACATGTTTAATAATAATAAAAACAATAACCTAGAAGTTCACCCATATTAAAAAAAAAATTATCACTCTATCATCGTCTCTTTCTCTCTTTCTAGAAAGTGGCCTTGAAATTAGCCGGGAAACTGAGGGAGAAAATATGAGAGAAAAATATATAAGGAAGGCACGGAAAAAATAAAGTAGAAATGCACTAAAAAATGGGTAAAATTGGAATGTAAAAACAAACTATAGAATTTAAATATTTTGCTATGCAAAATCAAAAGGTTTAAAGTCATACTTGCAATTTTTTTCCCACCCATTACAATTCACAATTTTTCTAATAAAAACTTATATATATAATTTTGTCGTTATTACATAAATATATATTTAAAATTCATTTTTAATTTAAATAAAAAAATTCACTATGTGTCACTTATTCATTTCTCCACCCGTCACATTTCAGTGGGTCTATTTTGATGAAAAAGTTTATTTATACTCAATTTAGGTATTTTTCTATTAAATTTATTTATTTAAAATCTATTTTGAATTATTCAAATTGCTTTAGAATCGTTGTTTTGAAATATATCCACAATAAACTTTTCAATATACTAAATATTTTTAGTAAATAAAAGTAAGTTTTTTATTATCTAAATATTAATTAATTAATTTAAAATGAAGGTAAAAAAACCAACCTAAACAAATCCGGATCAAAAGGAACTTTTAACTTCTTGTTTGGTCGAGGGTTTGGACGTAACAATGGTAAAGTTGGAGTCGGTGGAGAGTAGTTCATTAGTTTTAAAGGCAAGTGATCTATTTTATTATAGTCTTAAATTAAATTTAATGTTGATTTCAAGAAGCACATGTAAATTTATTGTTAACTTAACAATAATAGTATTAGGATGGAAACTTCTGAAGATGTAAAGTGAAATACTTTTTTTTAAAAAAAATAAAAAATAAATAAATAAATAAATAGAAAATTGAGGAGATTTTAGTTTTGATATTGAGGCGTGGCGGAGGGAGTGTGAAATTTTAGGACCATGTGTCGGGAGGTGATAAAAATTAAGCAACGTTGCAAATCTGAACCATTTCTCTAAAAAGCCAGAGAGGATAGCCATAAAGGGAAGTTAATTGTCTCATCTACCATATCCTCTCCGTATCCTGATGATCAGAGGCTTTACAAGCTAACCAAACAACAAATATGGCTCAAACTATACACAGCTGCATAGAATTAAATGAAAGGCCATTGCCAATTCAATTATTTTCTTCCTTTAATACCTTAGCTTATTGAACCACTTCTAATTAGCTAGCCATGCATCCGCTTCAAACTTCTTGCCTCTCTTTCGAATTGCAGCCTCTCTGTTCTGAGACCCTTAATTAATTAAAGGCACCAAAAAAAAAAAAAAAGACAGATTTGGCTGAGGTAGCTCTCGTTAATTTCTGAGGGAAAAGGCCGGCAGGGACCAGACTGCCGCATCAACGGGGGGTGGCCATTACTTTTGCTCAGGTGTGTCTCATTCTCCAGTTCATTTCTCTCCTTCGCTCCAACAGTATTTTCTTTTAGTAATAAAATTTAAATTTTAAAATTTAATATTAAGATTATGATTGCTTTTTTCTTAAATAAATTAAATTAAATTACAAATTTTGCTCCATATAGTTTCTTTAATTTAATTTTTTTTTTATCATTAGTATGTTTTTAAGAAGAGTTAACCCAGAAAAATACGAACTATTAAAATCGATAAACATGTGTCGTATATCCATTACATGCATGTTCCAAAGAACCTTATTGTTTCAAATTTTTATTCCCAAGTTTAAAGTCTCGTGTTTCCTTTTTTAAAAAATAGAAAATAATAAAAAGCTTATTTTCTTCAAATTTCTTAATCATATTTTCCCTCGTCTAACAAATTAAATTTTTAGCTTTATTAAAAAAAATTAAAATGAAAAGGATTATTTTCAAATATAGAAAAATTAACCAAAATATTTATAAATATAAAAATTCCAAAATTGTAATAGGCTTTTATCACTAAGTCATAAACTGCAATAGACCTATAAACTTGAAAAGAGATAAAAAAAAAACTACAAAAACATTAAATCGCTATTTTTCTTAAATAGTTTATTTGTAAATAATCTATATAGTCTAAAAAATCTATCGTGGTCTATCCTACCGAGATAGTACATTTTTTTATATTTATAAATAGTTTGATATTTTTTCTATTTATAATAATTTTTCAATTTTGTAAGTACTATGAGTGGGAAGGGTAGTCTTCTAAATCTCAATCATATATTATTATCAAAATAGTAATATTTTTTAAGAAGTTTTTTTTGGATTAATTATCTAGTAATTGAGAATTCCTATTTACAATGATATTTTTTTTATTCATTCATGGAATCAAAGTACATTGAAAAGAAACATGTAAAAAGAAGATTGCGCTGTGATATGAAGGGAGAATATTTATGGTGGCATTATATTTTTAATAACAACTAGTATTATATAATTAATACCATTACTTAAATAGGAAAAGGATAAAATTCAAACTTGGAAAGCAAATAAAGTCATAAAGACACACTTAAATTGTTGATTGACCTAAAAGTTTAAGCTGATAGGTGAAGATAAATTTAATATTATGTTACCTAATACTACTCTTCACTTACGGGTTGAAATATGAATCATTTTCTTAATATTAATACCATGGTTGCAATCATTTTCTTGTACTCCCTCTATTCAATATACAAGATTAACAGATGAATTGGTGTTGTACTTGTACTTATAAATTTGAAAAGAAAATAAAAACTACAAAAGCAATAAAGTACATTAAAGGAAAAAATGTCAAACTATTTACAGAAAATAGCAAAAAAAAATACTGATAGACAGCATCTATCAGTGATAGACTTCTATTAACTTTTATTACTGTTCGCACGAGATTTCCGCAGAATTTAATTCGTAGAATTTGAACTTTGTATTTGTTTTAATTTAAGTATAGTATAGTGAATACAATCCCTAATACATAATCCTTTGATGCTTTCTCTCAAAAAAAATAAACTTTGCTTTTTGGGCTTGTTGATCTTCTTGAATGATCGGCCTTTGGGCTTGTTGATCTTCTTCAATGATCGGCCTTTGGGCTTGATGATCTTCTTGGAGGATCGACTTAGATCGCTTATGGCTTGTTAATCAGCTTGGAACGGCCTCTGGCTTGTTTTTTACTTTAAGAGCTTTCAAGAGTTTTAGCCTCCTAAGTCTTCAGTCTTCAGATCTTTAGAATTTTAGAGGTTGAGAACTTTGATCTTCAGTTCTTTGGAACTTGAGAGCTTCAATCTTCAGAACTTGTGAGCTTGGAAGTTTCGGTCTTCAGATCTTCAGAGTTTTGATCTTCCGTTCTTTGGAACTTGAGGGCTACAATCTTCAGAACTTGTGAGGTTGGGAGCTTCGGTCTTCAGATCTTGAGAGCTTTGATTTTCAGTTCTTTGGAACTTAAGAGCTTCAATCTTCAAAACTTGTGAGCTTGGGAGCTTCGGTCTTTAGATCTTGAGAGCTTTGATTTTCAGTTCTTTAGAACTTGAGAGCTTCAATCTTCAAAACTTGTGAGCTTGGGAGTTTCGGTCTTCAGATTTTAAGAGCTTCGGTCTTCAGTTCTTAAGAGCTTTGATCTTCAGTTCTTTGGAACTTGAGAGTTGCAGTATTCAATTATTCCCATATTCAGGAAGTTGTAAACTTGAGATCGATTAGAACTTCAGTCTTCTATCTTGGGGTCGACCAGAGCTTCAGAGTCTTGAAATCTTAAGAGTTTCAATCTTCAAGTCTTCAACACTTCATTGCCAAATGCTTTCAACCCTTTTAAATGAAGGAGAATGACCTCTATTTATAGAGGATTTCCATGAGTTTTAGGTGGGCTTGGGCTTGGACCCAATATCTTATGTGGCCCAAAATTTTACAATGGGCTTGAATTGTGTTTGACTTTGGACCTGAATGGTTTTAATTATTCGGCTCGATCCAATTTATAATTTTCTCAGTAGGCTCGGGCTTTCATTGTGATGACATGGTGAAATTTGGTTGACCGAAATTTCTCATTCAACAAATACAACTATCTAAAAAATTTTACTATGTTGTGTAGATAGTTTCTCTTATTTTTCTATTTTTAAAAATTCCCCTACATTCCATTGCTATTTTTCTTTGCCATTTGCAAACATAAGACTACAAAGCATGTAAAAAGCAGTAAGAAGTACACTAGGAGACTAAGTGAGCCTGAACAATTTATTCAAAATAAAATAAAATTGTATATTTCATGGTTTTAAATATATACGTGTGTTTGGTTAAAACTTTTTGTATAATATTTATTTTGTTTCGCATTACATAATAAATATTTTAATTTAAAATATGAATGAGTTGAGTCTACAACATAAAACACTATATTTATTTAAAATTTATTTTTTAAAAAAATGTAGTTGGATATTTTAAAATTTTAAATTCAAAATCTAGAACATAATTTGTATTTAGTTGATTTGGTTTTATTGAAAAGAAATAATAGACTTACAAAAGTTTTTTTATATAGATATATAGATATAAGATATTCATATAGATGTATAGATATAAGATATTCAAGAGAACTTTCTTCGAATGAAAATTATGATAAAATAAATTCCTCATACACTGGAAAAATGTTGGTAACTAAATACGTGTTCCTCCTTGAACCAACATTCAAAACTATTAAAAAAAAAAAAAATGAAAACGAGAATCATGGATCATATATAAAAGTCCAAATAATCAAATAAAAAAAAAAGTGTTGAATCATTCGTATACTTAAATTATTATTTTTTTATATTAAAAAAATACCAACTAGAATCATGAATTGTATACCTAACATTATTAAATTATGAAGCAAAAGATCATGGAAGACCAATGCACACAAAATAATATAAAATTTATAAAAAGAGGGAGAGAATCATGAATCATGTATTCAAAATCATTCAATTAATAATAATAACTATAAAAAAAAAAAAAAAAAAAAAAAAAAAAAAAAAAAATTATCATTGACTAGAGCCTACGATTTTGTAAGATTCAATCCTTCGTTTTCACACAAAAATAGAATTTAGAAAGATTTAATCCTTCATTTTCACACAAAAATATAGAATTTAGAAAGATTTAATACTTCATTTTGGCTAAAGAAAAATGGTAAGAAGAGAACTATAATATATAACACACCATAATAAAGGCGGACCTAGCCTAAGAATCAAACGCTCAGGCTTGACACAAGCCTCAACCCTCGAGCACTCATTCAGTGAGGCTTGAACTATAGCCCTTGAGCAGTCATTCGGTGAGGCTTGGACTATAGCTCGATCATGGACTAATCACATTATTAATTTGTATTTTAAATTTAAAAATAGTCTTGAAGACTTATTTATAGAGTATGCAACCTCTCTCATCCTTCAAATTTCTAGTGTGGCACAGGAATAGAAGGATTCCTTAATGATTTTCACTTACCAACTCTCACCCACCCTACATTTATTTTTTTTAATCTCCATGTATGTGTAGATGAAAATTAGTTGGTTGTTGAATTGATTTTTTTTAATTTCAAAATTATTTCTATTTATTAGTTATATTAATAATTATATATAAAACATATTACTATTTTAGATTAAACTTTCGGGCTAGTCTAACAAGCCAATCAAAATACGGTTCAAATGGTCTAGCCCATGAGCTAACCTAGTTTTTAAAGAGTAATTGCAATGGATAGCATTCGTAGGGTTAATAGTTAAGTGTATAACAAATTTTTTTAAATAATTGCAAATATAGTAAAATCTATCCGTGATAAATTCTATCGCTAATAGATTTCGATTAGTGGTAGATCATATCATTAATAAGAATCTATCGGTGATGGTCTATCACTAATAGGTTTTGTGAGTTGCATAGAAATTTTGTTATATTTGTAAATGAGGTTGGTTGGATTGTGTTCATTTTTTAAAAAGATAGATCTATATTTAATCTAATTTATGAAAGAATTTAATTGGGTCGGACTAGTCAACCAACCTTCACTTGAACTTAGATCGAGTTTGAGCTTTAGGTCCGATGATGAGACTTGACTCTATGTGGTAAAAAACAATAACAATAATAATAAACATTATCTCCACAGAAAAGATGAGGCTGGCGCGGAAAATAACCGCGTGGGATGCGCGCTGATTTCAGTCATGTTCCGACCACGAGATGCCACATCTGAAAACTCCCACAGTTGTTTTTTCTTTTAGAAAAATTGATCGTATATGATAATATAATATATATATATATATAATTATTGTCTCCTAACTCAATGTTGGTTCATAGTCAACAAAAGACAGACAACACATTTCACACATTTTACTTTCTACACCCTTCTTTTTTATTCGCGTTTCTATATATATTTGGCATTTTACAGAAATTAAGCTGTGTACTGCAGAAGTGGTTCTGTTTTTGCAAAGAATTCAGAAATGGCGTGGCGTTTTTCTTTTGATGATTACAAGCCCGCAGTGGCTATGGTGGGTTTGCAGTGCATTTTTGCTGCTCTTGCCATCTTCAGCCGAGCCGCTTTGCTCCAAGGAATGAGCCCCAGAATCTTTGTTTTCTATAGAAATGCCATTGCCACCCTTTCCATGGCCCCTGCTCTGTTTTTGTCCAAAAAGTATGTACTATTAGATTACCATTACACTTCATAAATCACAACCAATCCATTTGCTTATAAATTAAAATTACGACCTTCCTTTTCTTTTACAGGAAAAGTGGCAACAGCCTTTCCATCAGCCTCACAGGATTTTTTGTCATATCTTTGACTGCTCTTGTTGGGTATGAATGAATCATTTACGCCTTCTTTTATAACAATTTGGTTTTTTGTTTTCCTGTTTTTGAAAATTAAAACTTAATTTGACAGAGTAACGGCCAACCAAAATGCCTATTTTGAAGGCCTTTACTTATCCTCCTCATCAGCTGCGAGTGCCATCGTTAATTTGATACCTGCCATCACTTTCGTTATGGCAGCCACTGTCGGGTACCAGACTTTTTTTTTTTTTTTTCGTCTCTGTTTTCAGAAATTCTAGACATTGCAAAAGAAAAAGTGCAATTTTATTTCAAAGTTGAATTGACCATGCGTTTGAAATTGAAATATAATGTTTCAGATTGGAGAAACTAAAAGCAAGAACCTGGAGAACAGTAGCAAAAATAGTAGGAACAGTGGTATGTGTGGGTGGAGCTGCTTCTATGGCCTTAATAAAAGGCCCTAAATTACTAAACGCACAAATTTTACCTAAAAATATTACCCTTCTCAATATGCTCGGAGTGGTTCAACCCGAAGGCGACACGTGGTTTCTTGGGTGTGTTCTTCTCTTTGTCAGCAGTTGCTTTTGGGCATTCTGGATCATCATGCTGGTTCGTTAAAATCCTCTTACTTTATTATTACACCCGGTTATAATACCTGTTTCAAAAATATTCATAAACTTTTAAATATCTTAAATTAAAAAAAAAAAAAAAAAAATTAAAAAGACTCTTACTCGATGGAACTGTTAGCATCTCGTTTAAAAATATACCCTTAACCTTAAAAATAAAATAAAAGTAAAAATAAATGCCTTTTAAAGATTCCTCAAAACGGGATTCAGAAGATCAAGTATATAGATAAATAGTTGTATCCACATGTTAGATGAAATAAAATTAAATTTGTTTCACCCATCAGCTTAAGCTTTTTGGTCAATGGGTGATCTAAACATATTTTAAACTTGAAAGTCATTAATTAATTGGGTTTTAGTCGGTTAGAAGAAGTTTTTTAAACTTTTTAAAAAAGTGGGAGTAATTTTAATATTTTTAATAATAATTAGGAAATTTTAAAAAATAGAAAAATAAATGAAACTATTTACAGAAAATAGCAAAAGTTTTAGATAATTGTAATAAACGCTAAGAAGTCTATCAGGGTCTATCAGTGATAAAAATGATAGAAATCTATCACTAATAGATACTGATAGAAGACTTTCGATGTTTATTAGTATTTTTTTTTTTAAAAAATAGTTTGACTTTTTTTTTTATGTGAAAATTTTTCTTTAGTGTTTATAATAATGTTAGTTGTAAGTAACCCAAGTGAAAATGAATCCACAGGTTCCAGTTTCAAGGCATTGTCCAGACCCTGTAATTTCCGGCACATGGATGTTGTTCATCGCCACCATATTATCAGGCATCTTTACAGTGCTAGTAGACGACAACACAAAAGTCTGGAATCTTCCTTCTCTATTACAATTCGGTACTTGTGTATATGCGGTAAGTAATTGTGTTCGTTCAATAATTTTCAAAAATTTTATCCCTTTTTTTAATTTTAAAACTTACATATTTAAATTTGAATTTTCATTTTATAAATCCTGAAGGGAACAACCTCTGCATTCTCCTTTTGCATTCAATCTTGGTGTGTTTCAAGAAGAGGCCCTCTTTTCACTGCATTATTCAACCCTGTTTGCACAGTCATCACAACATTCGTTTCTTCTCTGTTTATGCACGAAGACTTATACATTGGGAGGTATTAATTAATTAAATTAATAAATACAAATGCATTTGCTTAATCTTATTTTAATCTAATTTGCTAAATTATTTAACAATTGTGGTACGGTGGTGCAGCTTAATGGGAGCTATTGCAGTGATAATTGGGTTATATATCGTATTATGGGGTAAAGCTAAAGACGTTGAAGATAAGAAACGACAAGGTGCAGAAGTTGAAGATGGTGTTATTGATGATTCTGAGAAGGATCTAGAACAGCCTCTGCTATGTGATGAGGAATCTGATGACAAGATCAAATGTGAAAAAGCATGATTATTTTATTTTATTTTAATTATAGAAATGGGGTGGAGATAATATTATTTTGTATTTGGATGCGATATTAAGTTAATTGTGTTTGCTTTAGTGTCACAAGTTGAGGGGCAGGGGTTTTGGAAGAGTATATGTACAAATCTAAACGTACCTTTTTCTGACAAGTGACTAGTAAAGAACATGATACAACTCCTATCCAACTCTTTTCCACGTGTATTATGTTAAACTTAATGTTCAAAATTTTGAGTAATATACTCATAATAATTTTTTTTTTTTTTTTTTTTTATACAAAACACACTAAAGCGAAATATTAAATGGTCTCAATGTTGTTCAAACAACGAACATCCCCTAAATATAAATGGGACAACATATTCAGAAAAGAACCAAATTTTTGGACTCATAATAATTAATAATTAAGAGAGTATCCAAATTTTTGTAGTATTTGAACTTTTTTTTTTAATGATTGCATTCTAACCGTCTTTTAGCCATTATTGTGTACTTCATTTATCCATTTTTATGCCTCCTATTTTCATCGCATATAAAAAAAATGAATTAAAATATTTTTTTTTAAAAAAAAAGTAAGAAGTAAAAGAAGAGTTATCTAACATAGATTGTCATAAGTCATGCACAATGTACGTAGAGGCAATGTGCCCGAGGAAAGATAATGTCACTAATATAAAGTTAAATGATTACAACGTTGTACTTATTTGTTAACATAAGACATTTACAGGTATGAAAAAGCGATATGAGACTATTCAACCAATATATAGATGTCTCACGGAAAGCACTAACCACAGCTGTAACAACAAAAATACAAAGGAACAAGTAAAGATACGCACAAAAGTTGGTAACCCTGTTCGGTGATAA
The DNA here is from genome assembly GCA_002890555.2 of Lagenaria siceraria. Taxonomy (NCBI): domain Eukaryota; kingdom Viridiplantae; phylum Streptophyta; class Magnoliopsida; order Cucurbitales; family Cucurbitaceae; genus Lagenaria; species Lagenaria siceraria. Next base: position 20,846,550 of record CM016492.1, on the reverse strand, counting down.
ACCACCTATGTCTGGGGGCAGAGTGCCTAAGAAAGATAATCCACTAATATTAAAAAGTTAAGCAGTTTACAACGTAGTACTTATTTGTAAATGACAACTCTATAGTGGCTCACGTAGAGCTTAACTCTCTGATCACCTAGACTCCCCTAGATGTGAGACTCCCTCTCAAGTGAACTTAGGCTCCTCCTAAGTATGTTAATATTAGCGTCTAACAATTTAGTAACCGACAGTGTGTGAGATTCCTCTCACGATGTATCTTTTCCCAAGTCAATGAACTCCCTTCACCAAAGTTGAGTCGTAGGATCCTAGAATCCCTTCTCTGGCAGCTATGACTTAGACTCCCCCTAAGTATGTGAAAACTTCAACATGTTGCATTCCAGTGGAAGAACAATCTTGCATAGCGAAAGGTCATCAAAGAGCCAAAACTCAATCTGGAGCAAAGCGGTCGTTCGAACAGTAAACCCTTGTACAGACAAAACAATATTCGGCTTACCCTAAAAGGTTAGCCAACAATCCTTTATAAACGATATTCAATAAAGGAAACAAACGCCAACAAGGAATAAGAAGGCCGCCAGACAATAAAGGAAAGTATATCGAGCTGAAAATCTCCACTGGGTATGATCAGATAAGGAAAGTATTTTGCAGGAAGGGTTTCTGATGTCAACACAGATGTTACGGCTTTATATGAGACATCTGCAGAACCACTGCCTTAGAGAAAATTATATAGAGTCAATAGCCAAAACTCCAACAAAGGACAAACAAACAATCCTTAAATGAATAATGACTTAGGTTCTCCTTAAGTATAAGACTACTTCTGATCAACTGCATGTAATCTTAATCTTTTCTTGTCTCATATTAAGAACGCTTCACTTGAGAAACTTAGGCTCCTCCTAAGTATGAGAATCTCTCTCACAGATGATTGTTTCACTTCAAGATAGTCTTGAGAATAACACTTGACTAACTAGAACACTAGATTCCCAGAAAGCTTGATAGCATGATTAAACCATAAACAACTTCTTCAACATACACTCATAACAAGTGACAGTATCTCACTAACACAGAGAACCCACAAAACACATAGAACACAAATTTTTTTCAAGAAGAACAACAACCTTAAAACGTTGAGAACAAACCCTTAAATTCTCATCACTTTAGGAATGTAACAAATACAGACCAAGATTAATCGACACACCGAGAAGGAAAGAATCAATAAAAATAAGGTTGTGCAAATACACCAATATAAGGAAAGTATTTCTAGACAAAAAAGCACTGAGTGAGATAATTTTATAAAACATTGATGTATGACAAGGTCACCACAATAAGTTTCTAACCAAAAAATATAACCAACACCAATACACTAACAAGAATGATTTGTCTTATGACAAATTATGATTGGACAATTTGATGGAATGTTTAAAATATGTGCAGTCTGTCACATACCTAACTATTTTTCTTATTCTGTCTCTCTCTCTTTTTTTTTTTAAAGAAAGACTAATTTTAATATACTCACATGGTAGACTAATTTTAAAATTTACAAAATATACATATATTAAAATTAGACATTTAAAAATATATAGACTAAAAATGAAAAATCTATGTGAGTATATTATAGTTTTCTTTTAGTCTAATACTTAACCTTGTCCTCCATCCTCGCCCAGTCCTCCATCGTCGTCCGCCGTCTCCCAACCCTCTGCCGCGCAGCCACCCAACCCTTCTCTACCTACTCCCATTTTCGTGATTTTCTTTTTGGTTAGTTGATTTTGATTAGTTAATTTTTAGTTTGGCTTCGATTTTAGTTGTTTTATTTCCTTTTTTTTTTTTTATTTTTTATTTTAGAGTATTGGACATTGCTTTCTTCTATTTGTGGTGAATGTTATCATTATATATTTGAAGTGATTTTGTGGTTACTTTTAGAGAATATTAAAGTGATTTAGATGAGATTGTTTGTTGTTATTTTATATGTGAAGTGATTTGGTCGTGAGTTTTAAAGACTTTGAAGTGATTTAGATTAAGTTAATTATTGGTGGTTGTTATTGTGTATGTGAAGTGATTTGGTGTTTAACTTTAGCGATTTGAGGTGATTTATGGATGAGAGTTGTTTGTTGTGTATGTGAAGTGATTTAATTTGGTTGTTAGTTGGATTTGAAGTGATTTACATTAATTTTAGCATGTAATTTATGGTAAGAGAATAGTAGATTTTAGCAATTAAAAATATGTCAAATTTTCTGATGAGTTTAGCTCAATTAGCTATAGTTGGATGTACACTATCGAAAGAAGTTTACGGACATTAAAACATTACGTACGAAACAAAGCACATCTTCGAAGTTCTATAGCGGAAGCATATATATAATAAATGATCTTTGGTATTTTATTTCTTATACATAACTGTAACTGAGACGAGATTCAATAAAGATGAAAGAAACGATGATAGACTTTCAAAGAATGTCAAATATTTAAACAAAGTGCACAACTGTTAGGGAGTTCAACAGTAAGGACGTTATCGAGAGAAAAGAAACACAGTGCGCATTAGTATACTTTGAACTAATTGTGTTGAGATAAAATTGTATGAAATAGAAATTCAAGACACCTACTTAATATTTGAGACTAATTCGACCTTAAACATATAGCAAGTCGGATTTATATATCAAAGACACCAATGAAACTTGCCTGATTGGTCGAAATCTCATATATAAGTATATGATATTGAAATTTTTTAAATTTTTTCTTATGTTTTTAATCCAAGAAATGAGATTGAGATAAGTATTATTCGTATTTGGATGTGTCATGGTTAGATCCAGTGATCTTAAATTGTGTTTGTTTTGGTGTCACAAGTTGGGGGCAGGGTGTTCGGAAGTATATGTCTTCTGACAAGTGAATAGTAAAGAACATGATACGCATATGAACAACTCCAATCCCACTCTTTTCCACGTGTATTCTGCTAAACTTAATGATCCAAAATTTTGAGCCATATATAATAATTAGGAGACAATCCATAATTTTGTAGTATTTGAATTTTTTTCATTATTATATAATTATTGCATTTATATCCATCTTTTGTTCAAATAGAAAAAAAGAAAAAAAAAACTACAATTCTCACTTCAATGTGACCATTCTTGTGTACTTCCTCTACAAAATTAAGAATTTAATTAATTACGATACTAGCCACTAATATTGCCATTAGCACGTGTGATGCACGTGAAATATATAGTTTTATTTTTAGTACATAAAAAAAGTTTAAAAAGATTATAATTAATGGAATAATATCTTTTATATTGTTTGATCTAAATAGTTGTAGCTATTTAAAGAGAAAAACAAAATAGAATTTGATGAAATTTTAAAGGGTAAGTAATATGATTTTTCGTTCAAACATATATCTATCATTAGACCATGATGTTTCATAATTATGATAAAATAATCATACTAATATGCGAAATAATTCATGTAACCATTTCTAGTTGTAATGGTCTCAAAGAAAGTTATCTCCACATTGTTAGATTATTATATTATATATCTATGATCTAGATCACACCTCCATACACGAAAGGATATATCACATCGTAATTTACCCGAATAATTGTAATGGGAGAAAAGACTTTTTCAGTTCAAACATATATCCACCATTATATTAGATTGTGATATTTTATATCTATGGTCTTGATTACACTTGTACATTAAAGAATACACCATTTCACGCGTAACGAAATACAAAATAAAAATTGTTAAAAAATATATAAAGGTAAAAATAGAGATGTAAAGATTCTCCTCTCGTAGTCCTTTTTATATACAGTATAGATTATTAACTGTGTTCTGATCCTATATATGAACATAGTTAGGATACAATAGACTAATATGTGGATAACATAATTCTTCAACACTTTATTTGATATGAGGCTAATGCTTTCTAATCAATGAGAAGGCAACCACTCATAGGTCACAACACGATCCATTCACTGGCATACATTATTCTAAATTAATGAGAAGGCAAACCACTCATGAGTCATAATGTGAAAATTGTATAATGCAACGCTAAAATATAATTTTCGGCTACTTCCATTTCATTTTAGTCATTATAGTTTTTCTCAATTGTCAAAATTTAGTTAATCAAATTTAATTAATATATTTCAAATAAGTTAAATAAATTATAAATAGACTAAAATACTTAACATTTAATGTTAATTTGAAGTGTTAAAATAAATGGTTTTGTTTTTCCCGTAAAAGAGGAGAATATAAAGCACCGATTGTATAGTTGCTTAGGGTTTGTGTCATGTTAGTTCTATTATTTGGAAAGAGAGTTTTGCTGCTGAATTCTCTCCCTCATTAAAGAGGAGAAGTCAATGGTGTAGTTGGGAGTTGTTATTACCCAATGACCATATATTATAATGTCAGATCTAATAGAAAAATTAAAATAAAATAAAATATTGTAATGCCAGAAATCATTGGTAGAGCTTTCTCCATTGTTCTTCCCATAAACTCCGTTGGGTTTGTGTAGGTGTAGGCACATGGCAATGGCAACTTACATAATAATTCACCTTCTCAATTGCTGGTTTTCAGATCACATGGAAAATTTTTAATTTCTTTCCCATACCCCTCCTTCATTATCCGTTTCATTTATTAGAGACTTTATGATTTGATTGTTAGTTTTAGTGTATTTTGACAGTGATTTTAGAAATGTTAAAATCATTTTTGTTATTTAAAAGTGTTTGAAAATCACTTTAAATATGCGGTAACAACATCCAACCTCATCCAAATCACTTTAAATCCCTTATAATTGACTACCAAATCACTTTACATACACAATATAACAACAAATAATCTCATTCAAATCACATCAAGTTCATAAAGGTAACCACAAAATCACTTCACATATCTAATAACAAAAAAAAAAAAAACATCATCAAAATCACTTCTAACTCTAAAAGTAACCACAAAAGCACTTTAAATATACTATAGTGGCATTCGAATTTCATTCAAATCACTAAAATCAACATTCAAAGCAAATTTAAATCATTATGAATAGAAAAAATTAACATCCAATACTCTAAATTTTTGTTTTAAAAAAAGTATGAAATGTATAAAACAACTAAAATGAAAGCCAAACTAAAAATTGACTAATCAAAATCAAGAAAAAAAATTAAAAATAAATTAACCCAAAAGATAATCATGAAAATGGGAGGCAATGGCTAATGGCGACGGAGGGCTCAGCGTCGTCCAAAAAAGAAAAACAATGAAGATGAAGAAAATAGAAGAGAGAAGGTGGACGAACAAGGTGTAGCGATGACGGAAAATGAGGTGTGGTAAACGGCGACGGAACTTGGCGACGTGATTTGGTAAAAAAAAATCGGGAGGGAGAACGCTAGGGCAATGCAAAATTTTAAGGAGGGAGAACGTGATTTGGCAGATTTGACCTCTCCCAACGTCTTTTTAACGGTGTTAGGAGACTATTATAGTTGCCATTGGGTGATCTTAAATTGTCAATTGACCTAAAAACTTAAGTTGATAGGTGAAGACAAATTTAATATCATATTTTAATAGGAGAAGGCAAATTTAATATCATATCTTAATAGGAGATCTTTTAAGAATATTTTTAGTTACAAACATTCCCAATGTCGTTAAATGATGTATTTGGAAGAGTCGTCCTTTCGTAATGTTGTAATTGTTGGAATTGGGAGTTCTTTTGAAGGGAAAGAAAATTCTTGAATGCCTATGACGACGAGAGTTCAAATCAACGTCGTGAAAAATATCTCTACAACGAGTTTTAAATTTAACGCATTGGAAAATCTACGTTTTTTCACTTGTTTTTTTTTTTTTTTTCAAGTGAAGAGAGTCTACTTTGGCCGATGTTTTTGTGACGTCAGAAAAGATATCATCAAAAAAAGTAGATTGTCTTGTGGTGAAAGAAGTGGTGAGAAATCAAGCATATAATTTCTAAAAATGAAAAAAAAAAAAAAAAAAGTAATTAAACCCAACCTTAATAAATAATTAAAATCAGTTTTTAATAATATGAAATGATTTGAAAACTTCCCTTTGAAGAATCACTTGAAAGTTTTCTTCTCAAAAATGATATGTTAATTGAAAAGTAATTTTGATGAGACACATTCAATTTAAATTATGATTATTTGATATTTTTTAGACCATTTCTTTTAGATAAAGTTAAATCACTTTAAGTTTTAGGGATAGGGCAATCAAACAAAGTTGTGGTTCAAAATATTTTTTTTTGAGATGTGTGTTATTCATCTTTGAGTGAATTAGTGTTTAGATAGAATCTCATATTTATAAAAAATAGTATTAGTGCTCATGAAGTTCAAATGAGGTATTTAGTCTAAAATAATTAGCTAAATTATTAAAAAAGAAAAAAGTTATCATTGAACTTTATACTTTATGTCAAAAATACTCTTGAACTTTCAAAAAAGTTTCAATAATAGCTCTAAACTTTAAAAAAGAATTCAAAAAATACACTTACCATGAGCTAATTTTTTATGAAAATTGTTAATGTTTTGTTTCAAAATTAATATCCTTAACTTTCAAAAGTTTAAAAAATACCATTGAACTTTCAAAAGTTTCAACAATACTCTTAAACTTTCAAATAGAGTTAAAAAAAAAATACCCTTACTGTTAGCTAGTTTTGGATAGAGACGGTTAGTGTTTTGTTTCAAAAATACCCTTAAACTTTAAAAAAAAAATTAAATAATACCTTTATTGTCAATATATGAACATAAATCTTTAATGCATTTGCCGCATAATTACTTCTTAACCTTCAAAAGTTTCATTAGTACTCTTACCTTCAAAATAATAATAATAATAATACTCTTACCGTTCATCTACACCCCATCACCTCCCTCTTCCATTTCCTCTCTCTCATACTTCAATCTATGACCTAACGTAACACTTATTTATTTTCTCTGTTTTTTCCTCTCTTTTTTCTCTTCTTCTTGTTAACAATTCGACCTTTGTTTATCTCATAAAAAAAACCACCTTTCAATTAAAGTATATAGATTATAAACAAAAAGAAATAGAATAAGAGAGCACCGAGGAGACTGGAGAACTTATATGTTTTAACAAGATTGTATGTTAGTAGTTGAGTGCATGTTAATAGCCAAATATGTTCTTTTTGTATCTGATTATTTATCTTACTTGTAAGTTTTAAGGGAAGATTTTGATTTTTAAATTTTGTGAGATTGTGTGAGATTTTATGTTTTAACTTGGAGTTTTAGGGTATTTTTTGTTGTGAGAAAATTCGTATAAGAAGTGGACAAATGGGAGAAAAATAAGATTATCTATAAGAAAAAAAAATTGAATATTTATATAATTTATTTTAAAATTGGTTCATTTGGAACTCAAGAAAACATTCAAACAAATTGACCACTATACTAATGATATGAGCATTTTTGTTTATTAATTTTTTTTTTTTTTTGTAAGCATAAGAGTATGAATGAACATAACTTGAAAGTTCAAATATATTTTTGAAAAGAGTATTAACAGTTTTGGAACATATACGAACAACGATAGTATTGTTTTAGCTTTTTTTTTTTAAAGTCTATGGGTATTTTTTAAACTTGTAAAAGTTTGGGGTATTCTTTAAACAAAATACTAATGATTTTTATCCGGAACTAACAGTAAGGATATTTTTTAACTTTTTTCTTTTAGTTTTAAGGGTTATTTTTAAGGTCGTGTTTGATAATCATTTCGTTTTTGGTTTTTGGTTTTTAAAATTAAGCCTACTTTTTCTCCTTTTCTTACCATGGTTTGTATCTTTGTCAAATACAAGAGTTGAATTCTTAGCTAAATTCCAAAAACAATAACAAGTTTTTAAAAACTATTTTTTAGTTTTCAAATTTTGGCTTGGTTTTTTAAAATGTTGGCAAAAAGTAGTTAACAAAGAAAGAAATTTAGAGGTAGGAGAGGTGTTCTTAATTTTCAAAAACCAAAAATCCAAAACGAAATAGTTACCAAATGGGGCCTAAATTTTTGAAAGTTCAAGAATATTTTTGACACAAATTAGTACAAACTTTAGGGGTATTTTGTATTTTTAACCAAAAAATTTAGATCTAAAAAATGAGGAAATCTCACAATTTTTATAAGATACATGGTTTTGAGTTACTAATTAAATTGTATTCTTCTTTCTTTTGATGTCAATTAACTCCATTTATTAACAAAAAGAAAATCTATATTATCTAAAAGGAATAATAGGAGAGAGATTTTTTTTATTTTCACTTTTGCATTTTTTAGTTGATGATGATAAAGATATCTTAGCTAATTCTACCTTAAATCATTAAATAAAAATTCTAAAAGGGGTTATAGTAGATTTTCAACCAATAAAAAAGAAAGAGAGAGAACCGTGTTATCTAAAAAATTCATGTTAAAGGATGATAAATTTTCTTTTTAACAAAAAATAGCACTTTATCTAAAAACACACTATTCACAATTTTGTAAAAAATAAAATTAGAATTTCAAATCTAAATTTCTTCTATAAATAAACCATCAATTGTCATCGTATTTCTTTTCTTTTTTTTTTTTAAATTTTTTAGGCTCTTTTCAAATATAGAAAAATTAGCCAAGCTATTTATAAATATAGAAAAATTTTACAGTCTATCAATGATAGACTGCGATAGAATTTTATCGCTTTCTATCGCTCAAGCGATAAAATTTATTTGCTTGAGCGATAGAAAGCGATAGAACTCTATCGCGGTTTATTACTGATAGACAATGAAATTTTTCTATATTTATAAATAGTTTGATATTTTTTTTGTTTATAGTAATTTTCCTAATTTTTTTTTGTTTAATTTTTTATAAAAATTTTGTTTGTAACTTTCAAGTATTTCTTTCTAATTTCGTTCAGTTTTCACATTTTTGTGTTTTCCCTTACTCTTTAATTTTCTAAGTTTTTTTTTCCGCTAAACATTGCCTACAGTTTTTCTACTATAGGTATCTCTCTTTTTCAACGTTTTTTTCTTTATTCCTACATTTTTGAGGTCTAGAAGAAACTAGGTATCACACCTCTGTTTTTAAAAAAATTTATTGGGATTAATATCTATAAATTAAAAACTATAGATTATCGCCAAAGAGAGTATCGCTCAACTAGCATTTGAATATGTTAGAAACCACAAAGTCGGTGGTTTGAATTCTCCCAACCTCTATTGTAGTAAAAAAAGACTTATATATATATATATATTGCGAATCAACTTATATATAGTTTCCCCACAACTCAGATTTAGTTTAATTAATCATATCATCTTAATGAAATATTTTGAATCATTTTTGCAAATCGGCATCATTTATTTTATTTTTTTTCGTTCTTTCTTCTCTTTTTTGTATTATTGTTGTCATAAAACTTTTAAGTGAATTGAAAGTTTCAATATGTTATTGGAATAAGTGAAAAAATTATTTTAATAAACTTTTAAGAAGTATTAACAATCAGATATAAAAAACAGGATCAAATTTATTAAACGAACGACATAATTATCAATGTATAATAAAATTACATACTTACTTTTATAAAAAGGTTATATTTTTAAAATTTATAACACATATAACGTTACTAAATTTGTATTTCATAGATACCACCAAATAATATAAATGAATCTGGGTTGGGCCATATTCAGGCTTTAGTCATTTGGAGGCCTAATAGATAACCGATCGAGTTCAGTTGCAACACATCAGAGTTTTTTTGAGCCCAGGTTGTTCTTCTTCAAAAAGAAATAACAAAGGAAAAACACAAATTCGAGTAAATTTTCTAGTCCTCGATAAAAATGCAATTCAATATCATTTACAATCACTATGTTACATCTAAATCATCATACTTAATATTTTATAAAACTATTACTGTGATATAATATTGTAGAAAATCACGTGAACTAACTAAATTGACATATAAATGTATTAGAAATTTTTCACTTAATTTTGCCATAAGAGATTCCTCAGGAAATTACCTGTTTTATTTTTTTACTTTTAAAAAAGATCAATTAACTTAATTAAGTAGTTACATTTTTCAAAAATTACTCAAATTTTATAATAGAGTGAAATAATTACTTATAATATTACTCATTAGAAGAGAGAAAAAAACTTAAAATATTTGAAGAGAGTTTTTGAAAGTTTTGTTTAAAAAGATAAACAAACTTGAAAGTGCTTTTGAAAAAATATTCTACAAAGTTTTGTTTACCATGAGAAAATAAACAAGAAAAAGAAAGTAAAATACTTTTTTTTTTATCCTTAAAGTTTGTGGAATGTATCCATTTAATTCCTAAATTTCAAAATTCAATAATTAAATCTTCGAGTTTAAGACATAATACTGTTTGGCTATTCACTTACAAAAAAAAACCATTTTATTATTTAAGTGAGGGTCGATGTGACATTTCTTTAATAATAAAATGATATTTTAAAAAATATAGTAATTTTTTAATTAAAAAATAAATAAAATAAAAATTCTCGCTCCTTTCCACCATATTTTTCCTATTCCCCTTCATCATCTCCCTCTCTCTTTCAACTCTCCTCCGGCAGTTGTGGCTGCCCATCTCCTCCCCTTTGCCTCCTCTCTAGTGAAGACACTGACGACCACCATCACCACGGTCTCTCTAGTGCAGACACTGCAACAAAAACGGATTTTCTAACTCTAATAAATTGATATTAGCACATTTCTTAATTTTTTTTTTTTAATCTTTGAATCTACTATCAAAGAAAGTGTATAGATGACATATGAAAAATTTGTCATTATTGGTTATTTTACGACTTTTCAATACAGTAAACAATAAACATTTATTGACATTTATTATAAGTCATGATAATATTTTCTATAACAATTTTTTATTGTCAATAAATGACTCAAAATTTGACTGTCTATCAATTAAACATTTATTTGTACACTTATTTATAGTCATTGAAGTTTAATCGATGACTAGATTTCAATGTTATAGAAATACATTTCATGACATTTGTTAAATGTCACAGAAATATTTAGGATAATGGATAATTATTTGTTTCATACATGTTACTACAGATATATTTCCATCAATTTTGACAAAACTTACAAACATATAAATATGAAACTTCACATATAATAATAAAATTTGGTAATGTTTAATACAAGGAAACTAGTAACCAAACTTTAGTTAAGTTATTTACAAAGAAACTAAATACAACTAAGTGTTGCTAAAAAAAATGTTAGCACTATCTAAATCAAAGAATATAGTCATAAATTAATAACATGAAAAACTATCATAAATATATTTGAAAAGAAAATTAGTTTGAAAAAAATGAATAGATATATTTTTGATATTTCCCCCACCCGACCTGCCAACTTAACTTAAAGTAGGTAGGTGGCCACCATGGATTGAACCCATAACCCCATGTTCTCACTACCACTAGGCTAATCCATGATGATTTATATCATGCATCTATTAAAACTATGTCTTAACAATATATATAACACTTTAACTAAAAGTTTTGCAGCAAAAATCGTAAAATAAGGTAAAATTAAAAACGTGATTTTTACAAGCTGTCTCATGGCTCCTTCTTTTCAATGCCAAGATCGTCCTCAACGAACTCATCATCATCTACACAATTATTTAAAAAAAGTAAAACCACTAATATAAAAATACTTTGTAAGTGGTTCACATCATAAGGAACTTTCATGATCAATCACACACAATATGTTTGGATGCATGCATATCCTATCCTAGCACATACACCATGAGATACTCGAAATAAACATAGTTGCACTTGCTTACATAACCTTATATATATTTATATCCTTAATTTGGTCCCGTGCCATGTAAAATTACTCTATACAATAATCGTAAATTCAACATGTAATATTTACAAAGTGTGCCCCCAATAAATACCATTAACACTTAAAATTTGATTGGCTGGAAATCAATTTTCTTATATCACCTTTATCTCTACCCGAATTTTTTGAATTTTGCTTTTTTGCTAATTGGTTTTCAGTTTCTAATAAAATTGTTTTTTTTTTTTTTTTCCTCTTCAGTTCAATTAACTTGTATTTATTAACAAAAAGAAAATGTCACTAAATTTGTATTTTCATAGATACCCCAGATAATATAAATTAATCTGGGCTTGGGCCATATTCAGGCTTTGGCTATTTGGAGGCCGATAGACAACTCTCTTGTTTAGTTGCGAGGCTTCAGAGTTTGAGCCCAAGGTTGTTATTCTTCAAAAAGAAATGTTTTGATTAAATAATTAAATTTCTAACTAGTTTTTTATATAATTAATTTCACACAAACAATTTGAATATTTAAAAAAAATTAATCAAAATTTCTAATAAAATAAAATATATTATCATAATTTATATATATAATCTAAATTTAAAGGTCAATTTAAACATATTCATCATCTGAAGTTATTAAACAATAAAATTTAAAAATAATATTTATATTATAACAATAACATAAAAATAAATTAAAAAATAGGTAAATGAGACTCCCTGTTCCTAATTTTATGAGAATCTCCACTCTGTTATGTCTCCGAGGACTTGTTCTGCGGAAAAATTGGATATCCTTCATTGGAATTTAGAGAGAAAATATTTTTCGTTAATTTTTTTAAAATTATTTATTTTACAAACACAAGCACTTCACCTACTAAATGAGACGGATAAGTTTTAAATAATTTCTCCATCTGCCAAGTGGAAAATTGGAAACGCCATGGTGGCGTAACATCATTGAATTAAAAGTCTGATATATCGACACGTGTAATCCTATTAAAATCTTGTCAGCCGACAAGACTTGAAAGGCTCGGACAAGACTCGGTCAATTGGGATATTATCACAACGGACAAGTGTATTGTGGGCCCCAATAGACAACTGGCGCGCATTATTCAATTTCCCTGTGTTTACAGTTGCTGTCCCCTCCAAACCAACTCTATCTATCGTCTTCATCTACAATACAAAATATCCTAGTTTTGTTCTCTTCCAAAAAAAAAAAAAAAAAAAAGAAGAAGAAGACATTCTTTATTAATTTAATTATTATTACAAAATATAATACAACCCTCTACTTTAATATGATTTTAATTTCACTTTTTATAATACCAAAGTAGTCATTCATTTTCATATGTATGAAACAGAAGCCTTCCTGTTGACATGATTCCCAATATATTATATCACAAATATGCATTGATTAAAAAAAAAATCAATTAGTAGGTACATTAAACGTCACTTTCAACTTCAAATTATACAAATATTAAAATATCATTTTCTTAATTCCAAAAAATTCAATAATTTGAAATCTCTAACTTCCACTAATAGTTGAATCCATTTGAGTTATAATTAATAAAATCAGCTAAAAATTATTTAAATCAAATTATTCTTCTAATATTAAAATCCTAATAAATTAGTATGAAAAAATATAATCTAAATAAAATTATTATAATATTAAAATCCTGATAAATTACTAAGAAGAATGAGTATAGAAAAATGGTGCAAAATGATTAATAAAATAGCCCTTAGTTTGTATTAATGAAAAGTTGCTACTATTTAGTTGAATCTATGGTATTAAATTTCTATCGATTTGTCGATATTTCTACGTTTACATGGATTTGATATTAATATGAAGGGTGAATCGATACTTTTAATTATATCGTAGAAAAATTCATGAAATACAAAAAATAAATATGAAAATTTTACTAATATAAATATAATATAAATAATTTACATATTTATTCATTGAAAAAATAAAATATTTATTTATTTATTAATTTAAATTAATTTAATTTTTTAAAAAATATCTATATTTTATCAAAATTTCTGTAAAATTAACTCCATCGTTGAATCTAGTGTTTATATCTAATGTTTAGGTTTATATTTGTAATCTTATCTGAGTGGAGGTCATGATAGTCTATGTCTTGTCAGTTTCATTTTTTTTTTTTTTTTTTGTTTTGGAAAAACTATTTCATGTCAGCTAAGAAGTCTTAATCACTCAAATTAATCTAACAAGTTCAAATGAATTCATTATAAATTAATTGATACAATTATTGCAATTTAAGTGAATTAAATTTTGAATGATTTTTAAATATAAATAGATGAAGCAAACTATTTATAAATATTAAAAAAATTAATTAGTCTCGTAAAATTAATATCTACTTTAATTTATCTCAATTTCGTAAAAATGAACATACCTAGACGCAGAAATGGAAAACTTTTTCAGGAAAATAAAAAAAAAAAAGAAAAATCTAAATTTACCAAAGACAATGACATCTTCCCAATAAATTATTAAATCCAGACATTACAAGGAACCAAGATATAATTGCCTTTTCAAAAGATAAAAAATGAAAAATAACAATAACAATAAAAAAAATAAAATAATTGCGGAATGCCATCGTCACGCTTTTGATGCTTATCCAGGTCACATAGTTGTTGTACAGAAAACTTATTTTAAAAAAGTTAATCACCTTTATTAGTCAAAAAGTGTAATTAAATAACTGAAAGAATAATTCCAAACATGCCACTAGCCCTTTTTTCCTCCAAAAAAATAAAAAATAAAAAATAAAAAATCAGGAGTCTAAATTACAAAGGAACCCGAAAGTCCCAAGATTTTTATTCATATATCACAGCAAATAATAGTAGTCATAAAACAGCTACAAGAAAACAATACCAGTAAATACATCTCTACATAGCTGAAACTAGAACAAAAAAAACCAAAACAGAGCATCAATGGAAGAAATTAAAAATCAAATAAAATTTTAATGTGTTCATTTCCATCTGGGATAGTGATTCTCCTCCTTACTGTTCCTGAAAGCGCAGCATCCAATGGAGTAAACAATGATGAGAAACACAAGTATAACAATATTAATAATCGCCACTTTCTTCCAGTTCCTCTTCAAATTGTCCAACACTCCACCCTTGCAGGATTGGCAATTGAAGCACAGAGTTTCAGAGTTATTATCCCACAAAGCACAATCCGGATTTGAAAAAGTGGAAGTATTCGTTGGTTTTGTCCACTGAGTTGGCGATGAGTAAATGAAATTGCATTCATCTGCCGGCTTGCAGCACCCAGACTACAGAGCATTCACAAAAAATTCTCGTTAGTTATGAAATCATTGGAGGGGTTTATTTAAATTCCCCTTTTAATTAACTAAAATCAAAAGCGAAATCGTACCTGAATTGAAGATAAGTGTTCTTGGTAGAATTGCTCAACGGTATCACGGGCGAATTTTTGACTGAATTCAGAGCAGACCTTGCCGTCGACCAAACAGCTTCTGATTCTGTTCCAGTCTTTGTTGTTCCTAACACGATTCTGAAGCCAGTTGGAGTAATCGCCGAGTCTGTACTCCTTGTAGCCTCTGTTGGAGAGGACTTTTCCGGCGCCTTTGTTGGTGACGGCGAAGGCGAAGATGGTGAAGACAAAGAGGAGAACGATGAGAAGGAACATGACGAAAAGGTAAATCCAGAGAAGCCATCTCACGCGACAGCACGCGCCGATGAAACCCGCGAGTGAGACAAGTAGAAGGAAAACTCCGATGACGATGACGGGCGTGTCGAGAAATTTCTCACAGTCGGAGGTACCCTGTCGGCTGAGCCATATCCCACCGGCGATAATTGGAATAGAAAGCAAAAAGGTAATGAAATTGAGAATCCCAACAAGATTATTGCTGAGTTTCACCATGGTTTGAAATCAGAAAAAACAGAGCACAACCCAAAATCTGAAAATCACTGAAGAAAAAAGTAGAAGAAGAATGGAAGTAAATGGTGGGTTTTGGGTTAGTTTTATAGCGATTTTGGGAAGGCGCGTTAAGGTGACGTCAGGAATTTCTTGGATATTTCATAAAGAAGGAAGAGGATTCAAAGGAGTTGAAACTTCAAAAGCGACGGCTGTGATTGAAAATTAAAATGTATGGGATTTGAATGAAGCTTCTGAGTTGTTACCTGTATGAGCCTTTTTGGCAGTTGGTTGGGGACTTAGGACATGTGCACTTCAATTTTCAAACTAAGGTTGCTGCTCTATTGTATTTGAATGAATTATGCTACAAAACTTTTGTTTATTCTGTTTTTTCTTTTTTTAATTTATCTTTGTCACTCGTTCACACGTTTAAAAATAGAGATTATTTTTTTAATTGGAGGAAGTGGTTTCTAAGTTTCCTAACTTTCATTGGATAATAACATCATTTGTCTTGCTATAACTATTCAAGTGAAAATAGTCACACAGTCAAATGGTATACTGTTTGGTGTATGGGTGTAGTGTAAACAATAGTACGAAATATCATGATCTAACAATGGAAATATGCTTGAATGAGAAACCACTTCGTTTACTCTTTAAGATTTCATAAATTACTATTTTGTGTCTCTTCAAATAATACAACTATTTGGGGTGAAAAATGGAAAAGACTATTGTATTAATTAAAATCATTTTAAACTTTTTTTTATCTACTAAAATAAAGAGTCAGTTGCAAATATAGCAATCAGACCTAAAGTATTAGCAAATATAATAAAATACAAAATAATTTACAAATATAGCAAAATTTAGATACAACTTTGGAGACTTTTTGGGCTTCGTTCAACATCTTTTGTCCAATCTAAAGAGAAAGGTGAAAAGTTTAGATCAGCATTTCAATAAATAGAAACTTATACCTCCAAATCAGGTGAGTTCGACTTTTTTTTTTTTTTTTTTTTTTTTTTTTGGATATTGAATCTAGTGTGGTGCAGTGTGCAATTTTTTCTATCTTACAAGTTACACTCATCTGATAATTTTCTTGTTAATCATGTGACCTAATTTGTGCATCAACATTATTATTGATAATATTGTTTTAAACTAACTTGCATTGGGTAGTGTAGAGTAATATTTTTTTATTAAAAAAAAGACACTACTATATTTTTCAAAAATATAGTAATATGTCATAATTTGAAAATACATTGTGTTGAGCGTTATCCAAGGCAAGGCTCGAGTCCAAAGAAATCTTAGAATTAGTTCGAGCATCCCAAAATAGAAAGATGTGGCCTTGAACATCTAACTCAGCCTAATCAGTTTCACCCAAAGGAAAATGACTAAGTCGAATTCACTGACCAAAATCTTGCAACCTCAACAATCACACCTTTAATTTGCTGACACCGTCAAAACATTGCACATGGACTCTATAAATAACCTCATTCCACCACCTTAAGGGGTAAATAATATTGTATGCTTAGTCGATCTAAATGCACATGTGTGCTCACTTAGACATCATAGTGTACTTGGCTTGGTACTATATTGTTATGAGTTCTCTTAGAGGGTGTTTGGGCCAAGGAGTTGAAAAGTAGGGAGTTGTTAACTCTACTCCTTGTTTGGCCTAAGAAGTTTCATAAGTCCTTCTACTAAAAAAATCAATTTTATACTTTATTAACTCTTTACACTGTGAGCTCCAAGAATTCACAACTCTCCAAACCTTATAATTCCATGGAGTTAATAATTCCATCCTTGCCTTATAAGAGATTTGTGTGTCGATGCTTTTTTTACATGATGATGCTGCATAAATATTACGTAGGGTATCACATACTATGACAAGCAAAATGATAGAGCTCTTTCAAATACCAAAAGTTTACTTTTGAAACATTCTCTTTATTTTCTTTATATATTCCTCTTGGCTCACAATTCGCTAAGCAAATTAGTATGCACATTAAAAAGTTGGGTACTAGACTTAAAAAGTGGATATACATCCTTAAAAAGTAGTAACAAAGTACTTAGGAAAAATGATGGGAAGAATAGATATTTCGAAAAAGTAAAGTGAAAAAGTAAAGTGTAGTTTCTTGAGATAACAAAAGGGAAATTGGAAAGGAAATGAAATAATGTGAAATAGTAGGGGTTGACAGATGTGACGTCACATTTTGTTGGTTAAAACTATAGTATTAAATTTATATCGATATGTCGATATTTCTACGTTTTTATAGACTCGATATTGATATAAGGTGTGAATCGATATTTTTCTATTATATTGTAGAAAAATCCACGAAATACAAAAGAATAAGCATCAAAATGTCACTAATATAAATATAATATAAATAATAGTCATGTTTACTTATTTGAAAATAATAAAAAATTTGTTTACTAATTTAATTTTTTTTATTTTTAATTTTTATAAATATTCATCGAAATCGATATTTTATTGAAATTTTTATTTAAATTTGTGTAAAATTAAGATGTTGATATTTTCATCGACATAAATTAAGATCTAAATACAAGCATAAAGACCCTTTTCAACAAGAAAAAGAAGGAAGAAGAGAGAGAAAAAAAAGATTTAGGCAAACAAACTCAAACCACCCCATAAAAGTCTCAATTCAACAAAATGGAAAAGGGAAATGATATGAATTGGAAGACTACAATTTTACACTGTTAGATATTTTAGTAATATATATATATATATATATATATATATATATATATATATATATATATATATATATATATATTTATTTATTTATTTATTTATTGAGGAAATAAAGGTTTGACTTGGGCATTTTTTTGGGAGTTGCGGTCTTCCAACTCTTTGAAAAGATGATGAAGGAATTTTCCAACCGTTAAAAATAAGTCTTTCCATATTAATAAATGATTTTCGTTAAAGATTGTATGTTTTTTTAGATATTTGTTATGCTTTTGAAATTGAATACGATGTCATTACCAATTTTCAAACGGTTTGATGCCATTAATAGTTGGAAAGTGACTATGTTTAATAGAAGGTCTATCCTTCACTCAAGGTTTTATTAAATTCTTTAGAATTTGTTCCTTTTTTTTCTCCATCTTCAATTCAATTATATATGAGATGTTAAAAAGAATTTATTCAACCGACATATATTTTGTATTATTGACTTCACTTCAAAATTAAGTATTAAATTTTCAAACCTCCTCACATACGGTCTTAAAAAGAAAAAGTATACATAGAATGATATGAAATGATGAGAATTTAAATATCTAATCTCACGACCAAAAGAATATACCTTAACATATATATTCTTTTTTGAAAATGAGAATATGCCTTAATAAATTTGTATTTGTTTCTTAAATGCAGCTTTGTAGCAAACAATTTAAGTATAACTCACACACATACATATATTCTTACTGTCTCCACATGTCAGAGTTGAGTTCTTTAGTTTTCAAAATTAAGCCTATTTTCTTTCAATTTTTCATAATGGTTTACATTTTACTTAAGCAAAAGAGTTGAGTTCTTTAGTTTTAAAAAATTAAGCCTAAATACTACTTTTAGTTTTGAAATTTTGGCTTTTTTTTAAAAAAAAAATGGTAGAAAATAGATGACAAAGCAAGAAATTTGGAGGTCAAATGGTTGTTTATAGATTTAATTTCAAAAACTAAAAATAAAAACCAAATGGTTACTAAACGGGAGCTTATCTTTCAAAATTTGGGTTGGATTTTAAAAACACTCTTATAATGTAAACAACAAAATAGTTAATAAACACAACCTTAATTTAATTATTTTTACAGAAAAGAAGAAAGGAGTAAGAACAAGGGTGATCATGATTATAAAATATGTTGAATTGGATGCACATTTTTAATTAAAAAATCGATTCATATGTTTATTGCATAAGAAAATTTCAAATCCTCTTTAAAATTGAATCACCGTCCATTACTTTTTGAATGTTTTAGTGGACCATTTTTGGAATAATGTGCCTCTAAAATCTTCATTTATATAGTTGTAACTTAAATTATTACAACAAACCAGAAAACTATTTATCTACCCTTCATTCTATAACATTTCTTTATATTTTCATATTCCATATACTATTATTAATGTTTATAAAACCAAACACTATTTTTATAACTTCTTTATTTTTTTTCAAATAATGCTTTAGATCTAAACCAAAATATAATTAAAAATCTAAGCTACAGTTGAGTGAATAAAATTTTAAATTGATTTACAATGTTAGTATGAATTTTAGAGGCCGTTTGAGATACTAAATTGATTATTATAATATGTAGTTATTATAGTTTGTGAATTATAAATTTATAATAATATGTGGTTAGAGGTGCAGACTATTTTATTATGAGTTATAATGATCTATGTTTGAAGTATATATTATTTTAGTTCGAGTTTAGATTTTTTCTACTTATATTCTATTTTACAAGTAATGGTATCTTAAGTATCATATTTTGTTAACCACATAAATTAATCGAACTTATTTCTTAATTTGTGCATAACTCAACTGATTAAAGCATATATTTGTAATCAAGAGATAACAAATTTTAGGACACTCAAACTTATACAAAATTTATTAAAACTAGGCCCGACAACTTGTTTATAGAATTTTGGCCCCTTAAACTTTTAATTAGCTACATAGTTGTTAAAATTGGTTGTTTTTCATTAAAATTTTTGTTTGTATCATAATTTATTGGAAAATTACTGTAAATGGCAAAACTGCTAAAAATATTTAAAAATATAACAAACTGTCACAATCTATCAATGATAGACATTGATAGACTACTATCATCTACTACTGATAGATACTGATAAACACAAATAGGTGTCTATCCGTGTCTATCACTCATAGACAGTGACATTTTATTATATTTTTTTTAAATATTTTGGTTTATTTCCCTATATTTGAAAACAACCCTAATTTATTTTCTTTTTCCATATAACTAGATAAAAATCTAAAAAATAATCTTTTCCGTACATTTTTTTTTATGTTATTTCCTACCATTCATACACCAGTTTTGAGACTTAATTTTAACAATTATAGTATATAAATTTGAGAATTTAATTTTTATCATGGAATATTTTGGGGTCCAATTTCTACTACTATATAAATTTAAGAGTTAAATTTAGCAATAGTATAAGTTTGAGGACTCAATTTTTATAAATAAATTAATAATATTAATAAATTAAAAATTTCCACGGGCAATTTCTACAATTTGCCCAAGAATTCATTTAATTTTATTGATTTCATTTCTTTTAAGAATTAAACTGCAAAAAAAAAAAAAAAAAGAAAAAAGAAAAGAAATGCAAAATAGTATGAAATAGAAAGGGAAAAATCCCTTTTTGTTTCCTGAGTTTTGGGTTTAGTTTCCATTTGGTCTTCTATATTTCAAAATGTTACAAGTTGTTCTCAAAAGTGTTTTTATACACAAGTTTGTTTAATTTGCTATACTCAAAGTGTTTCTTTTAATGTCAAATTACTATGAAAGAAGACTATTAGACACTACGAATTGGTAACCAGGATGATTGTCGGAGTTAGTCGCAAAGGTGATCGTCGAAGGTGGCTGCTAAAGAAAGTCGTGGAGCTATTCACTAGAAGCCGTCGTTGCCGAAATTGGGGATTGGAGGTGGTCCTTACTAGAGTTGGCTACTAGAGTGATCTCCAGAGTTGATTGCTGGAGTTAGTTACCTTAGATAGTTGCTGGTATGTGAAGTCATTGGAAACATTAGAGGGATGGATATTTAGTTACCAAGTTGTAAATAGTTTTAGTGCAACAAAACTAAGTTTTAAATTTAGCTATTATGTTCAGAAAATCAGTTTACTAAACAAAATGGAAAATTGGGTTCTATACCACAAATTACACTTTCATTTGGAAATATAGCAAAACACGAAACTTTTCATAATTATAACAAAACATATGAGACACTCGTGAATTCCTTTTATGTTAATTCTAAAATGCCCCTAATAGCTCCTTTAATTACACTATAAATAGTCCAACAACTTCATTAATTATACTGTAATTAATTTATCAAATGCATAATTCAGACTTTATCGATTTCCATTCAAAATAATCAATGTAAATTAAGTTCTTTCTATGTGAATATTTTGGCATAAACTTTATTTCTTAATTTGAAAACTCTCCAAATTTGTATTTAAAGATTCTTCTATCTTTAAATATTTATTTGAATTTTCAAATCTCATATTATATTAATTTTCTTAAAGCTAAGTTTTTATATTTATATTATCTTTTCTGTTAATCTTAACTAAATCCTACGATTTTTAAATGCCTTTAATATCTCCTCTATTTGCACTTTAATTAAGCCAACAATTTCGTTAATTATATTGTAATTAATTTATCAAATGCATAATTCAGGCTCGATTTCCATTAGAATATTCGAAGTGAATAAGTTCCTCTTTTCATGCAGATATTTTGGTATAGATTTTGTTTCTTATTTTGAAAATTCTCTAAATTTGTATCTAAAGAATCTTCTACCTTCAAATTTGATTTGAATTTTCAAATCCATATTATTAGTTTTCTTAAATCTAACTTTTTGTATTTATATTCTCTTTTATGTTAATCCTAACTAAATCATTCGATTAAATTTGTTTTATCATCTTTATTATGAATACATCTTGTTTCTAATTAATTATTCTTTTTTTTTTTTAAATTTGGCTTCATCATTATCTTTATTATATTTATTTAAATTTCGTTTTAGGAACTTTGATTCATCTTCGAATCCCTAATACATGTATTTTGAGTTTGGAAGGTTGTACATTGAAGTTTTTCTTCAAAAGAACGATAAGAGCACCACTAATCGACTGTCTCACTCTTGAATTGTGAATTTTTTCTTTTGAAGTGCCGATAGAGTAGCTTGATAATCAAAGGAGTGCGAGCCTTTGGATCTGTTTTGGGATTATCGATGGGGTAGTGGAAAGCTTTTGGTTCTATTTTGAAATTATCGTGGCTGAGTAATGGAGAGATTTTGGTTATTCATTCAATGTTTAAAGTGAGATGTGAAAAGATCTTTTGCTTTTGAGGAGGATGAATCGTTTCAAATTTAAAATTTATTGTCACTTGTCCCAACCGTATGTTTATAATTTTAGTTGGTTTTAATTTATTTTACCAGTTTTATAAAAGGAAATTTGTTTTACTATTTTTCTCAATGAAAAGTTAAAAACCAAAAATAAAATAAAAAAATGAAATTTGAAACCTTCCCATGGTGATGGAACTATATTGTTCGGCCTAGTCGTAATTCACACTCTGCCATGGGCTTGGGCCTTGCATCTATATACCTCAGAGACCCAGGCCTTTTGAGACTCACAGGCCCATTCAAAATCATCCCTATCAATTTTTTCATACAGTTTATTCAGATTATGTGTATTTAATTATTTAAAATGCTTTCTCTAAGCAAATACAATTAACGATTAAGCATATCATCACAAACCATTATCTTAGCTCATATGTTTGGTTACTTTGAGCTAAGTTAGCCATTCAATAGACACCTTTATTATGACCCCAACCAAAAAAAAAAAAAAAGCCATCCATCAAATGCAACACCGCCAATTACATTCTTGTAATGGTAGCCTCCTCAAATAATTTATTCTCTTTCATCAAATTAAAACCTTAATATTAAAATATTTATCATTTAAAAACTTTATAATTCTTTTTCTTTTATACAATTCTTTCTTAAAAAACTAGAGAGAGGAGAAAAACAACATATATATCGTCATCATGCACCAATACCACCATTTAACAAAAATTATAACTAGTAATTGCTTTACGCATTTAAATTACACTTCTTAATGTCAATTAAAATACAACTTAATAACAACAGATTCTTACCGCCTTAAATTTAACCGTCTACAAGTGTAGTTGCATTTCAAAATATCCACAATCTCTTTATTATTATTATTTTTTTTAAAAAAATTAAGATCCAAGGCCTTCCAGAGATCCCAAATTTATGGATAGTAAAAGTTGACTTAGTTAAAATTTTGGACTGTTTCAATGAATGAACAAAAGAAAAAGATCTTTAAAATTAAGATTTATTTATTTGGAGTCATCAAACTAGTTTACTCCTACTATTTCTCATCATCTACAACAAACTGACCCTCAATTCCCTCCTCAAAACCATGAAACTTTCCACTAATTAACTTAATCCCCCAATAATGTGTCCTGTCCTTCATCACTTTGACCTGTTATAACACGACACGTGATCATTATTCATAACACATCAATAATCAACCTATATATATATATATATATATATATATATATATATATATATATAAATAGATAGATTAGATAATTAATTAGATTATAATTGTGGAATCAGTATATTCAGTACTATGGCAGAGAACAACAACAACAATGGCAATAATGGCAACCCGGTCGTTGCAGAGGAAGCCGGTGCAATAGTGGCGGTAGTAGAAGAGAAGCCTCCTTGCAAAGACAAAGAATTAGGTGGCGGTGGCGGAGGCGGAGGCGGAGGCGGAGTGGATGTTGTTCCGGCAGCGAGTAAAATGAAGAACCCATTTCTGGAAATAAACAACTTAGAGAAAGCGTTGGCTACAATGACGCTAATACTGTCAATCCCAGTATTGGGTTTTATTGTGTGGATATTTTATGTGAGAGACTCGGAATGCGAGAGCATTTTGAAGCTGCCAAGTTTCCAAGTGGGAATTGGGGTTGGTTTAATTTTCTTATTCCTTATAAGTAACGCAGTGGTTTTCTTAAGGTCTCGATACCCTGTTTTGGGGCTTATGATTGTGATGATTCCATTGTTGCTGATATTCATAATTGGGCTTGCGCTTGTGGGAGGATATAAAATGGAGAGCCGATCAGTGGCTGCATCACCCAAATGGCTGAGGTTGAAGGTATTTAATGAAGAGCATTGGATGGATATTAAGTCTTGCATTTATGATACAGGGGCTTGTGATGATTTGGTCTCCAGAACTCTCATGCTTAAGTCTTATGATTTTAGCCTCAAGAAACTCTCCTCCGTTGAGGTAAATTCTTCTTCCTAATTTAAACAAAACCCCACAATTTTATATATTCATAAAATCTTTTAGGAGAATATTATATCATTCACAATTTTTTATGGACATGCTGCAAACATAAATGTAGCTTAACCAAAGTATTTTTTATTATGAAATGTATTTGTTAATATTTTTATAAACAATAAAAGTAATTATAGTTAATACAAATTTATAGTGCATCATCTAGTTTAAGAAATGAATTTAGTTTATAACATGAAATATTATATTTATTTATTTTAATATAATTATGTATTCTAAAAGTTAAAATTATCCACTAAATACATCCAATTTACATTTTTTGAATCATAGATTTAAAAACAATTTTTTTTTTTAAAAAAAAAATCTAAATTATGTACCAAAAACAAATATGCTAAAATCTAAAAACATAAATTTCTCCCTTAAATTTCGACCTCCGTGATGTCTTGCTAGCAAGCTTTATGCCCGTTGAGCAGCTCATTTTGGTATTTTTTTTTAAAAAAAAATATATGTTCATTTTTAATTAAAAAATGTTAAAATGTGATAAATAAAAAAAAGACCTCATATTATTGGATATAGCATTTAAAATGAAAAAAAAAAACACCTAATACTACTTACTAGAACAATTATTCAACCTATTCATCATGATTGACCTGGTACAATAAAGAATAAATTTAGATTCAAATATCGATATCAAAATATTTTTTTCTATTTTTTTTTATATGAGTCATGCGTTGTTTTCAAATATAGAAAAATGAGCTAAATTATTTATAAATATAAAATTTTTTTACTATCTATAAACCACAATAGAATTAATGATAAACAATTCTATCGATCAAGAGATAAAATTCTACCGTAATCTATTGCTAATAAATAGTAAATTTTTTTTATATTCGTAAATAATTTGATATTTTTTTTTGTGTTTATAATAAATTCCTTAAGGTTATTAAAGAGATGTATATATATATTATATGTGTTAGTCTGGGTGCTGCACACCAGCAACGATTTGCCAAATGGAGTATGTAAATGCAACATTCTGGACGAAAAAGGAAGGAAGACCAATTAATCCATCAGACCCATACGACAGTGATTGTGATTTATGGGACAACGACAGAGGAAATTTATGCTACAATTGCGTTTCTTGCAAAACGGGGTTTCTTAAAACTCTACAATCTAAATGGCGGAAGCTCGGCGTTTTTCTCATCACTGCCTCTCTTTTTCTCTTCATCTCTCATCTCATCCTCTTCCTTTCCTCTGTTTTCAAACAGTTTCGAATTTAATTACCATTTCTTGCCCCCACCACTTTTATTTTTTTCCCTTTTTTCTTTGTTTCTTGTTTTTCTCTCCCCTCTTCTTCTTCGCAAGATTTTGCATATATCTTCTTCTTTCTCATCTTGTACATATATTTTCACCTTTTCAGCCATTCCTTCTTTAATTTCCATTCTGTTTTCAATTCTTTTTTTTTTCTTAAGTTTGTTTCGTTTTTGGTTTTCTGTTTTTTAGTTTTCTCTGATTTAGAACATTTGTTTATTCCTGTTTTAGACATGACAATAAAATTAATCACTTACTACTACTCGTTCATTCTCCATATACTGCAACGATTGTAAGCCAATTCATATGGTTCAATTTTCGAACTATGTTTATGTTTTTAGAGAAAATAAAAGTAGGATTGGTGCATGATGAAAATAAAGGACTTTTATTACATTGTTTATAAAGTTTAGATTAAAATTTTGCAAATAGGAATCGAATTAAAATAGTCACAGTTTAAAAATACAAATACTAAAATGACTCAAATTCGAAAGTAGTAGAGACCGAAATACTATTTAAACCTAGAATAAACCATGACCAAATGACCAAATTATTTAATAAGACTACCTTAATGTAATTGCATCATTATAATCATTGTGTGTTCTTCCCATTTAATAATACATCAACATAAATTTGAGATATACTTTTATCTCATAAATTCAACCGTGAAAAATTGTATATTACATTATGGGACTTTGCCGAATAATTTCTTGACGAGAAACCTATTGTTTAAAGGTTTGGAAAGGTTCTAGCAAGCTTGGTTTGGTTGTTTGTGATCATGTCGGTTGCTCAATTTTCGAGGCTATGGATTTTGTGAAGCAAAGTCAGAGTGTCAGTTTGTTTGAAGTGGAAGCCCTGTTTGATTGTTTGATTGCGGTTGAAAAATAATGGGCTTAGATTAACTTGCCTCTTGAGGTGGAGTCCAATGCGTTGAAAGTTGTGTTAATCTAGTCTTCTTTACTTGAGATTGGGATTGTCATTGAGGATATTATTTTTGTGGAGAATTCTGTTAACACTGATCTTTTTGGTCATATTTCTAGAAAGGAGAACAAATATGTTCATGCTTTAGCAATTTTGACATCCTCTCTAAATATTTTTTTGATTTGAAAAGATGTTTTTCTTTACATCATTCTCTCTTTTTCGCGATGAAGAGGGAGCTCAGTTGAAAATGCAACACGTGGTTTATATACGAGTATAAAATTGAGTGGATATATTAAAAACATTGGAAAGAAATCCACCACTTGAACTCCACTAAACTCTAAGTGGGGGGTCAGAACACTTCGAAAATTAGTGCAACATATTCATGATTTTTGACGATACCTACTCACATTTTCCAATCCTTCAAATGCTATTATAAATACCCCATTCTCCCTTCTTGCCTTCCCCAAAAACAAAACACAAAGGCATTTCCATTACATAGCTACTCCTCTCTCAACCCTTCTTCAGTTCTGAATCTACCTTTGATTCAATTACCAATCACACAAATGGCTTCCATCAGGGCTGTTGCCATTGTCGCCTTCCTACTTGGCCTGTCCGTCATTGTATCAGAAAGCCGCGTGGCCAGGATGGACTTGGGCCTCGACCTTGGCAGAGTGGGCCTCGGTGTTGGCACGGGAGTGGGCTTGGGCTTAGGTGGAAGTGGCTCGGGTTCCGGCTCGGGTTCTGGATCTGGGTCTAGCTCTGCTTCCTCATCACAGTCCTCAAGCTCCAGCTCTGGCTCCGACGCTGGGTCGGAAGCCGGTTCGTATGCTGGCTCTTACGCCGGGTCTCGGTCCGGGTCTGGTTCGGGTAGAAACAGAAACGGTGGATCCGGTTCAGGATAT
The DNA here is from genome assembly GCA_002890555.2 of Lagenaria siceraria. Taxonomy (NCBI): domain Eukaryota; kingdom Viridiplantae; phylum Streptophyta; class Magnoliopsida; order Cucurbitales; family Cucurbitaceae; genus Lagenaria; species Lagenaria siceraria. The sequence goes on along the minus strand of CM016492.1, from coordinate 20,818,788 downwards.
GGAGAGGGGCATGGGTACGGCGAGGGGCATGGTTATGGCAGTGGTGGCGAAAACTGAGATAAAATCAAACACAAACTATAATTAATGATAATGAAATTAATTAAGGATGATCATCGTCTTTTCTTTTTTATAAAGGCTATACATGATGAATCCTTAATTATTTTACTGCTTTGTTCTTCTAGTCTTATTTATATATTTTTATTATATATGAATTATTGAATAAAATATCGTTCCTATTTAGTGTTAATTAAATTAATTACGGACAATCATTTTTCTTTTACTTAACATTATATCTTGATTTGGTTATCCAACGGGGTTTTGAAGAATTTGGTCTTTTAACCAATCAATCAACGAGGATATCAATATCAAAATTTTAATTTTACAAATATATTGATAGATATATTTTATCGACCAATATTGTTATAAACGATTAAATGTACAAAGATTATTTAAATAAGTTATTAAGTTGTTTTTAATTACTTCAAATTAAATTTATTTTATTATTAGTATTCATATTAATAATGAGATTCCTAGATAATATTTTTTTTTTTTGTATTTTATATACATTAAATATATTGGAGATGTCGATTTATCTTAATAACAATATTAAACCTTCTAAATTACGAGTATATTGACGATATAGATATTTTTATTCTTGCATCGAAATGTATACAGACTTAAAAAAAATCTATCCATACACAAAAGATAAAGAATAGTGAATTTAGAATAATATTTATTTAACGCACGTAAATGATAGCTTTTGATGTAGTGAATTGAAGATATTAAGCTAAGTCTATGATCAAATAAAAAAAATTCATCCTTAAATGAAAGGGAGTTCTCCAAAAAAACAAAAGTTTTATATTTGAATTAGATTTCAAAAACTTCCGACTATTTATAGCCTTATAAGGATATAAAATAATTAACTAATTAATTTTAAAATATTAATTAATCTAAATTAACAATTAAACAAATATTAAATTCAAATATATTGATTACCTCATAATTCTCTCCTTCCGTTTTAGATAGTGAATCAGTGATATATATAAGAATAAAATTCTTTTGTAGTTAGGTTTTTTTTTTTTTTTGCCCTTTTCAGAAACAGTAGATTTATTTGATGCAGAAAAAAAAGCTAAATAATAAAGAACATTGTTTTATTTTTTTTAATTTAAATTTTAAACACTGACATTTCTGTACTGTAATTAATAAAAAAAAGTTGATGTTCTTCTTCAAGTATAGTGTGATTATTTAAAATGTCTATAATTATCAAATCTCAGTGATAGATAATGTCTACAAAAATACCAGAAAAATTATGTTCGTGGAATCTAAGGTTCTCATAGAATTAACCTTTCAATTTATCCCAAATTAACTTGCTATACACAAAATCATTAAATAAATATATAGTCGACATGTAATTACTTAACCTATTTTTAACCCTTTTTTTAAAAAAATAAACCTAAAGAAAATATATATAAGATTATTTTTAAATATAGAAAAATAAGTCAAAATATTTATAAATATAGAAAAATTCTACTGTCTATTAATATAGAGCGTAATAGATAGTAAACTTTTTCTATATTTGTAAATAATTTGATATTTTTTTTATTTATAATAATTTTTCATATTTTATATATATATATATAAACTTGATAAACTTGAGTCTTGACTATCATATATTAAAATTTGGTTACAGTAGAGTACATTAACACAAAAACACATGCCAATCATTGTAAGACAGGAATTCTCCATTACTCAAGTCAAGACTCAAGAGATACACACATCTAATTCTATTTTTAATTATATATATTTGAGTTTTAAAATATATATTTGAATTCTTTATTACTATATAATTAAGAGGGATGTATGTACTAAAAAACAAAAATTAAAATAGATGTGCAAAGATAGATGTTATTGGAAGTATTACTTTATTTATAATAACAGTCTAAGAAAGAAAATATTACCATAAAATATTTTTATTTTTTTTAAAGTATTTTATTGTGATATATTAAAAAATGAGGTGTTTACAGTTCATGCATCTCTAAATATTGGTCACGTAAAATTGGACTGGAGTGCACTAAAATTAGTGGAGAAACCGACTAGAGGGAGTCGGCAAGGAAAAGTCAATAATGAAATCCAGTTTCCATTGTCAAACTCTCTCAGCACCAACTTCTTAAATAATTCACCACTTCAGTTCTACATAGTTATATGCTTAACTACAATCATTGACATTAAAAAAATTTGGTAGTAGCCTTCCACTTGTAAAGAATATTAACACTTGTCCAAATGCCATAATCTTCAAAGAATTTTGGGCATATCCTCAGCCACAGAATTTGCCCCCCGCATAAGCTTTTTGTACTGCCCACCTCATCCTATATAATTTCAAAAATGACCCTAACAGCTTCAACTAATTTTATTATAAATACCTCCCTCAACTCTCTCCAATAATTATATTCCCACATCAAATTAGCGCTAAACCCTAAACCCTAGACAAGTTTTAACACAATCCCACGATTGTTAATTTGTTTAAACAATGGCTTCAATCAAGTTCCTGGCTGTTGTTCTTTGCTTTTTACTCTCTTTTTCCGCCGTTCTCTCTGAAGGTCGAGTGGCGAGAAAGGATCTCGGCATTGACCTCGGAGGAGTCGGAGTTGGACTTGGAGCTGGAATTGGCTTAGGCTCAGGTGGAAGTGGTTCTGGCTCTGGCTCTGGCTCCGGATCTGGATCGAGTTCGTCTTCATCTTCATCATCATACTCTTCAAGCTCAAGCTCTGGGTCTGGAGCTGGGTCCGACGCTGGCTCATACGCAGGCTCGTATGCAGGGTCTCAGGCAGGCTCAGGTGGAAATAGGAATGGAGGGTTGGGGTCAGGTTCGGGATATGGCGAAGGTTCGGGCAAAGGAAGTGGCAATGGCGGTGGTGAAGGATATGGTGAAGGTCATGGCTATGGGGGAGGCAACTAAAAGAAAAAAATCATAGGACGTATAAGAAAAGTATAGTAGCTAGGTTACGTGGTTAATTTAAATCATGGTCTTAATTTTATGTATTTAAATAAAGATAAGATATGATGGAGGCTTGTTTAGTGTGCATGTTGTAGCAGTCGTGAAATTGTCGTACACGTGTTTGTGATGGATTTTCATGTTTTTGGTGTCAAATGTCATGTGTATGTTTCACAATACATATTAATGCAGACTTGGTGGAATTTATAGGCAAAATATGTAGTTTTCTTTTTAAACCTCTCCTGAAGGCCTAAACTAATATATTCACTACTATTTTGTAAAAGAGAGCATATAAGAAGAAAGTATAAAGAATACAAAATGGAAAATGCTCAGTGGTTAGCACTATTCATTCACATACTATTTAATAAATAAAGAAACGCTACATGTCAAGCACTGATTGAAAGGAAGAATAACAGAAAGAAAGAGGGAAAAACAATACCCAAAACAGAAAAGATTCTAGCAAAAGATAAAACAGAAAAGTAAAATATGAAAGTAACAAATACAATTTATCATCCCCGCAAGCAAAACAGGGGCTGAGCAACAGTGAGCTTGATCTTAAGACTGTTAAACCGAGGAGACGGAAGGGCTTTAGTCATGATGTCGGCGAGCTGATCTTCAGAAGGAACAAACTTGACACAGAGCTGTCCACAAGCCACCTTTTCTCGAATGAAATGTTAATCTATTTCAATGTGTTTAGTGCGGTTGTGAATGATCGGATTGACAGCCAAATAGGTAGCACTCACATTGTCACATAGCAGCAAAGGAGGGGGAAGTCGAGAGAGCCCAAGTTCAGATAAAAGTGATTGAATCCATATTAACTCAGCAGCAGCATTGGACATGCCTCTATACTCGGATTCCACACTTGATCTAAACACAACCTTCTGTTTGGATGAACTTCAGGAGATCAAACTCAAACCAAGAAAGATGTAAAAACCACTTGTGCTTCGCCTGTCATCCGAACAACTAACCCAATCAGCATCAGTAAAACATGTTAAAGCTGAAACAGAGGAGGAGGTCATCCATGATTTAGTGTGCCTTTTAAGAAACGGAGCAGTTGCTTAGCAGCTTAGAGATGAGTTGTGGTAGGAGCATGCATGAATTGTCAAAGTTTGTTCACAGAGAAGCAAATATCAGGCCGAGTAAGGGTGCAATACTGTAAGGCACCAACCAAGCTTCGATATTCCGTGGGATTTTCAAGGGGTTCTCCATCATGAAGAGACAAATGCACACCAAAGGCCATAGGAGAATGAATAGGTTTACAGTCAATCATGTTTGCTCGAGCTAGGATATCTGTAATGTACTTCGCTTGAGATAGATGCATTACTGACCTGTCATGTAAGACTTGAATACCAAGAAAAAAGGATATATCACCAAGATCCTTAAGGGAAAACTGATCATTTAAACTGGAAATGTAAAACTGAATAAGCTATGAGTTATTTCCAGTAACAATAATGTATCAACGTAAATGAGAAAAAGAATGAAAGAACAGCCTTTGCGAAGCAAAAACATAAAAGAATCAGATTTGGCACCAATAAAACCCCACTGAATTAGACAAGAACTAAGTTTGGAGAACCAGGCTCGAGGACTCTGCTTAAAGCTATAGAGAGCCTTATGTAGAAGAAAGACATGACTTGGGTACTTCAAATCAACGAAACCAGCTGGCTGTTTCATGTAAACTTCTTCACATAAATCACCATTGAGAAACGCATTATGCACATCCAATTGTCGAATAACCCACTGTTTAGACAAAGCAATGCTCGACACAATTCTAATTGTTGTAGGTTTGACGACAGTACTGAATGTTTCAAAGTAGTCTATCCCATAGTCTTGGCTAAATCCTTGAGCAACTAGACGAGCCTTATAGCGATCAATTTCTCCTGATTGCTTTAGTTTCAAATGAAAGACCCATTTACTACCAATGATTTTGCGATGTGGAGGTAATGGGACCAAAGACCAAGTATGATTGCGAAGAAGAGCCTCATATTCATCATTCATGGTTTGCTTCCATTTGGGATGCAATAAGGAATCCTTGTACGAACGGGGTTCAGTTCTATCTAAATTGACAGCAACAGAGACCCAAGCCTTAGGTTTGAAAACGTCTGCCTTTGATCTGGTGATCATGGGGTGAATATTGGAGAGAGGTGGTGTGATATGATTAGGTGGAATCGGTAAAAAGGGGGGTGTGAAAGAGATTGAGAAGGGTTAAGGTTAAGGGGAGTGGATGTAGAAGACAGATCAGGGGCAGAGGCAAGGGAAGGCAGAGGGGAAGGTGAAATAGGAGTAGGTGGTAAGGTTGTAGGAGAAGATATAGGTGAAATAGGCGTAGGTGGTGAAGATGGAAAAGCAGGGGAAGAAGATGGGAGGGTAGAGAGGTGATGAACACAGTGATTGGCTTGAGTAAGACCAGTATCTAAAGAAAGACAGGAAGGTGGTAATAGCTCAATAGAAGGAGTGACAGTGGGTGTATGTACCTGAGAAGAAAAATTAGAAAAGGGAAACACATTTTCATTGAAAATCACATGGTGAGAGATATAGATTTTGCCAGTTTGATGATCAAGACATAAGTACCCTTTGTAGGCAGAAGTATATCCCAGGAAGACACATTCATGAGACCGAAATTGTAGTTTATTGTCATTAAAAGGACGGAGAAAAGGAAAACAATCACACCTAAAAGTTTTAAGGGGATGATAATTAGGATTCTTATGATATAGCATAACATAAGGTAACTTATTTGCATCTAAAACAGCAGTAGGAAGACGATTTATGAGATAGACAGCTGTCTGAAAAGCAAAATGGCAGAATTTATGTGGAACATGAGAGTGAGCAAGAAAAGAAAGATCAACCTCAACAACGTGCCTGTTTTTCCTTTCAACACTTTCATTCTATTGGGGTGTGTAGGAACAAGATAAGCGATGAAGTATGCCATTTGTATTTAGGATGGTTGAGACGGATTGGAATTCGCCTCCTCCATCAGTTTGAAGAGTTTTAATGGAGGTTGAAAATTGGTTTTTGACCATAGCTAGAAAATGAATGAAAGAAGGCAGCACTTCAGACTTAGTTTTCAACATATAAATCCACGTGAATTTAGAGTAGGCATCTGCAAATAATAGAAAATATTTGTGTCAATTTATAGAAGTAACAGGGGATGGACCCCATACATCAGAGTACACAATCTCAAACGGGAAGAAAACATGAGAGACAGACTTGGGAAAAGACAATATGTGGCTCTTGGCCATTTGGCAATGATTATAAGAAGGAAGGACATCATTATTTTTGTACTTCATATCACATTGAGACAAAACAAGCTTCACAATATGAGGAGAAGGATGTACTAATCTACGATGCCAAAGGGAGATATCTTGAAACGTAGAAGGAAAAACAACAGGCCTGTTGTGAGGTTGAGTATTTTTAACAGGAGATGAAATGATGGAAAACTTGTAAAGACCACCATCAAGCTTGCCCTGAAGGAGAAGACTCTTGATTTGAAGATCCTTCACAAGAAAATAATCATGAAAGAATTCAACGTAAGCATTATTATCATAACACAAACGAGCAATACTGATAAGATTGTGAGAAATTGCACGAGTGTGAAGAACAAAATGTAATTGAACAAAAGAGTTGGTTTGAATAGAAGGGAGAGTAGTTAAACCAACATTAGAAATAGACAATGACTTACCATTACCAATAACAACCTGTTCAGTACCATAGTAAGGTGAGAGATGTTGGATATTGGCTAAGTCAGGAGTCATGTGATGGGTAGAACCAGGGTCCATGTACCAATTTTCATCAGGATGAATAGCACTGGGATTGGAATGATTATCAGGCTAAAGTGAGGGCAAGACAGGGGCAGGGGAGGTATGGGCAAGATGAGCTTGAGGATTTTGGGAGTTGGAATTAACACGAAATTTTGGATTGTCTAAGTTGTAACAAACTAGAGCAGTGTGCCCAAGCTTGTTACAAATTTGACACTGAGGTCAGTTTGTGGGCTGAGGTGAAGACCAGCTTTGAGGTCGAGGTGAAGGGAGAGGTGATCCAAAACCAGAATTAAAAGGAGAAACCGAATGGGGCATACCTGAAGTTGGAAAACTAGGTTGAGGAGCAGGAAATCGAGAAGGTGATTTACCATATGACTGCCAGGCAGGGCAACGAGAATTCTGTCCCAAGGCAACATTTGCTAGATTTGCTTGAATCAAATTCAACTAATCAATGGTTGTTTGCTTCTCTAATCTAGCTTCATAAGCGATAAGTAAACTCCTGACATCTGCAATAGAAGGACGATCAGTACGATTTTGAATGGATGTTACAAAAGCATTGTAGTCATTTTCAAGTCCTTCAAGAATATAGCCCAAATGATCTCGATAAGATAATGGCTCCCCAATCGCAGAGAATTTATCAGCCACATCCTTGATTTGAGCAAGATATTGAGATACTGTAAGACCATCTTTCTTTATCCTTTGAAGTTGTGATCGAAGCCCCATAATACGAGCTGTAGAGGAGGATTCATACACTGTACGCAAAGCTTCCCAAATCTCAAAAGCAGTTTCATAACCCACAATTTCGCCCATCTTATCTTCATTGAGAGAGGCATAAAACCAGCTCATGAGTGTACGATTACACTTTTGCCAAAATGAGAAATAGGGGTTTACCTGGATATTCAGTGGGTCAAGAAACTTTGGAGGTTGAGGAGAAGTGCCATCAATAAAACTCTCTAACCCATGACCCATAATGAGATTGAGCAGCTGATTTTTCCATAACAGATAATTAGTATCAGTTAATCTGATAGTAAGAGATTGGGTCAAGTTAGGAAGAGCAGCCACAGGTGTGTGAGGACTAGGATAATAAGGAACATGACTAGGTATGGAAGGAGATTGAAATTGATTTGAGAAGGGCATGTGATTTGGAATAGTATTAGGTAAAACATTGGTAAAAAATGGTGGGTACTGAAAACCTGGTTGGTTTTGAGGGATATTTGCATTCTGATTTGGAAAGGGAGGTAGTCGTTGGGCAATGGGCGGAGTAAGAGGCGGTGTTGATTGGGTTGGCAGCGCTGTTGAAACAGCCATAGTGGGAAGATACTATTGATGGTGACGTTGTCACTGGTATTTTCTCCATTGGAGAAACCTGAGCTCGGCGCCATAAAAAAAAACTTACAGCTCTAATACCATAAAACAGAGCAGAGAAGAAGAAAGTATAAAGAATACAAAATGGAAAATGCTCAGTGGTTAGCACTGTTCATTAAGATACTATTTAATGAATAAAGAAACGCCACATGTCAAGCACTGATTGAAAAGAAGAATAACAGAAAGAAAGAGGAAAAATAATACCCAAAACAGAAAAGATTCTGGCGAAAGATAAAACATAAAAGTAAAATATGAAAGCAACAAATACAATTTATCATTTTGTAGTTGCCATGGAAAAAACATATCTTTGACAAAAATATATGCTGGTTAAGAATTTCTTTTATATATATATATATATTTCTATTTTTATTTTAAAAATAAACTGCTTTTATTAGAAAATGTTTGTTAAGATTTCAAATTTTACTTTTGAAGAATAAAAACATATGAAAAATTAATTGCAAATAGGCGTTTGAATCCAGATTTTATGGTAGAGACTATACTAGTGTAATTTTGAACAATATAAATTTGTTGTTGTTGTTATGTTGGTTAAGTTTTTTTTTTTTTTTTTTGTCTAAGTTTTGTTTTTGCAACATGTCGTTACGGTTGTCAAGAACATCTTGGTTATCAGAACCATCTATCTCTAAAAAATATTTTTCCTTATCTGTTGTAGATTTTTGGAAGATATACTTCGTATTTTCAGTCTCTGAACGATTATTTGTTTTTACAAAGTTAAGAATATATATAGTTGGGCTCATAGTGTTTGTTAGGGTTACTACTTTTGAAGATCTTCATATGTATATTTTGACATAAATGGATTGTGCCGGAAAGACGAGGTGTCCTTCCCTATGAGCTTGTGGTTGTTGTCCTTACTACAATGTTCGTTCATGTTTCTATTCCTAAACTTCAGTATTATCCTAATACTTAGAGGAGTCTAAGTTTTAGCGTTGTTGAGAGGGATTCTCAATCTTAGGAGGAGCTTAAGCAATCTTGTTTTGAAGTGTGATTCAAACAAGAAGATTAAAAGAGTAACAAAGCAATACGAGAGGGAGTCTCAAGTTTCTAGGAACCTTAACTCTTCATTAGGAATGAGTTGTTTAAGAGTCTTCGTAGAAGTTGTCTATCAGATAAGTACTTATTGTAATCGCTTAACTTTTATTAGTGAAGTTTTTTCATCGGACAAACTACTGCCTCCAGACGTAGGTGTAATTACAAAATGGTGATCCATATATCCAATCCAATCAAATTAATAAATGAGCTAGGTTAGCTGACCCAGTCGAACGTTAGACTTTGGGCCGAGCTTGGATCTAGCTTATGTTGGACTTGAGCTGGCTTTTGAACTTTGGGCTGGTTGATGAGGCTGAGGCACAAATGGTATAAAGAGGGAAAAATCATTTATTTTCTTAGGTTAAAATACTGTTTTTGTCTCTATTATTTTTTTTCCTAGAGCAAGTTCTCTATTACTTTAGAGTAAATGTCTCATTTTAGTCCATAATACTTTCAGTAAATCTTAAATTTAGTCTCTCAAAAGTTTGAATTGGTTTAAATAAAAATAATAATTTTCAGGAAAGAAATTACACTATATGAATATGTTACCAAAATTTATAATGAAAATACTAATTGAAAATGAATTTTTTGAAAACAAATTAACAATAAACTAACATAGGAACAAGATTTAAGACTTATTGAAAGTATGAAGACTAGCTAAAATTCGACATTTAAAAGTATGAGGACTAAAATTGAATAAGTTTTGAGTAGAACAACAAGGATATTTTAGCTTATTTTTCTAATTTTCAAAATGGATCATTTACAATCATATATAGAAAAGAGGATTTAATGTTAGTTTTGAACTATCACCATAACGTCGTCTAAGTAAATATGAAGAGGACAATAGGAAAGAGTGAAAAATATGAATTTTGAATTTGAATTTTTTACAATAGTATATAAGTTTCTGCCTAAAGGAAAATATTTAGGTGTATCTCAAATTATACTTATATATTTTTATGTAGTTCGTCTAATTATTTCATTAATATTTGTCGTGTGGCAAAAGTTTGTTTTTGTAAAGAATATTTAAAAATAAATAAATTATATAATTAAAGATGATGCATGAAAATGAATACTGCGTGGACTGCATCCAATCAAATATTACTTCTTTGTAAAATAGTCTAAATGAAGAATATTCAATGTCGAAGTTGGTTTGCCTACTTAGAATGAAATCTTTAACTTATCATAATATACGTAATACATACTGATATATGTAATAATTAATTACTAACTTTTTTTTAATACTACAGATTTATTGGTTAATAATACATTCGTGTGTCATTGAGCTCTACTCATTTTGACGAGTAAATTACAGACTTAAGAACCAACTTCAAAAAAAAAAAAAATCAATACGATCTAAATTCGAGACCAATAAGAGAGTTCAAACTCGAAAGCTCAATTCAAGGTCCAACTAAATTAGGGAAAGGAGGCAATTCGACAAAACGACTAAATTGCCCAACTTCGGCCCCGGCCGTTGGGCTATGCCATTATAGACCTATCTTTTGCCAGCTCCAATAACTTATTACTCTTTTAATTGGCTCCATTTTCGTTTTTGAATCCCATTTGAAAGGAAACATGAGAAACTCTAAGTTTACTCCTCTTATAAAAATATATCAGTATGATATTTATGAAAGTAAGTTCATCCTCCTCTTAAAAAATAGTGTATCTTCTGGTTCATCATTTTTAGATTGGATCTTGAATTAAACACTCTTATGAAGAGTATAATACAAATATATTGTGGACGGCAATGTGAAAGGTTAGATAAGTTTGTTTTGACCGAAATTTACCATATCAATCCATACAATGTGAGTAGTCCACTAAATCAATGGAGGCCTATCCCATAATTAATTAATTAATTAGCAATCAATAACCATTATCAACCGATTGTGAATTATAGCCACAATCTGATGCTGCCACCATTGAATCCACAGATAATCTAAATTATCATTTCTCTATTAGATGAACCGCACATATACGATGCCATTGAACCAAAAAAAAAAAAAAAAATTCTTAATTATATATAAATTAAATATCCCAACGCATTAGGTAAATATAAGCAATAACTCTTTTTTACTATTAGTTTAACCTCCTCACCCTGCATTTACCTAACAAATTTCATTTAAAAACTAGAATATGAAATTAACCTCAAATAACATTCAACTCCTATAGTTAATAACAATAAAAGGATTAGAGAGTACAATTTGGTGTTGTTTTTAAATACAACAAAATAAACTAAAATATTTATAAATATAGTAAAATATTACGGTTTTTAGTGATATACTGATAAATTACTATCATCTATCATTGATAGACACTAATAGATAGTGACGTTTTGCTATATGTGTAAATATTTGTGATAATTTTATCATTTAAAATAATTTCCCTATTATTTTAGTCATATGATTACTTACTTGTGTAATGTTTACTGATAAATATTATCCTAATTATTGTTAGATATGATTATTTAAAATAGTCAATTATATTCTAATTAAACTGCAATTAAAGTTTTCTCCATTAATTTAAATAATTTCTATCCATATTTCATTGATATTCCATAAAATTAGGACCGGGATATTTACAACCTTAGACTCTAAACCCTTGTATTAACAAGATCTTAATATTCAAAAATTTTGTCCTACTTTTGTCATAATTGTGTTAAATTACCATTTTAACCCTAAAAACATCCTTCTTCCTACTTCGTGTTTGCATCTTTCTCGCTTGATCTGCGTGTCTTTTGCTTTTGCGTTCGTCTTCGCTCGATTTTTTTTTTTTTGCCTTCGTCTTCTTCTTTTCTTTTGCATTATTCTTCTTCAGCTTCTGGTTGGTTCTGCATTCATCTTCTTCTTCCGTTGCGACGACTTCTTCTACGAATCGGGGAGCACAATGAGGAGCGAGAATTGAGAATCGAGAACGAGAATAACTTCGAACAGCAGGCCCTCATGCACATCTAGGTCAAATTAGTAACTTTACATGAGGTTGACATAGGTAGAAAATCAGTTCTCATTTATTTTTAAATCTTAGGTCATTTTCCATTTGAACCCCTCAAACATGGTCATCCATCTGCCATATCCAGAATAATAACACAATAGTTTAACACTAATCCACTATACTGATTAGTGATTAGTGGGTTGCAAGCTGTAGCCAAAATCTTTTAAATTAACACAAACCTCGGCCACAATCAGCCACAAAAATTGGTACAGCAAGGATTTACACCCACCTCACTTCTTCATTATTTAATTCCCAATTTCTACCCACATGAAAATTTCCAAACAGAGTTTTCAAATTTAAAAAATGCCTTCAAAATTCTATAAATACCTCCTGCAATTTTGCAAAATACATCACCAACTTCGACACAATCCCTTTTCCTAAATTTCAAACTTCCAATATAATATTATAATTCAGAAATTAAAATGGCCTCCATCAAAGCTATTTCTGTTCTTTGTTTAGTACTCTGTATGTCTGTGATTGAATCACAAGCAAGGCGTGTGGCCAGGAAGGACCTCGGCCTTGATCTTGGTGGCTTGGGAGCTGGCCTTGGCATTGGCTTGGGCTTGGGCTTAGGCGGTGGAAGTGGGTCGGGTGCTGGAGCCGGGTCTGGATCCGGATCCGGTTCTGGTTCCTATTCTTCTTCGTCGTCACACTCATCTAGCTCTAGCTATGGAGGCTCCGGCGCAGGCTCTGAAGCTGGTTCCTACGCTGGGTCTTACGCAGGGTCACGTGCTGGCTCAGGTTCCGGCAGAGGAAACGGCGGCGGAGAGGGTCATGGCTACGGCGAGGGACGTGGTTACGGTGAAGGTGGCAACAATTAAAACAAGTCAAAGACCAAAATTAGGATATTAAATTGAATAAAAACCCCAAGGGCGGTATTGGTAATTATAATTAGTTCAGTTTGTGTCATTGTGTGTGCGCTTATCATTTTCTCTTCTTTAAGTTTTAAGGGTACAAAAAGTTGTGTATTTTTAGTGTTCTTAGTTAGTATTGCTTTTGACTTGTGTCTACTATTTTAATTTACAAAGTGTTTGGAATAAAGTTTTTCGTAATAAAGTTGCAATCCGAGTGACATCATCCAATGTAATGAGTTTTAAAATGTTTTGCCAAATTTTACTATATAAAAAAAATGTAATTTCGACTAGAGTTCCGAAATTTAAATCATCCATTCTAGACGATTGCAAATATAGCAATTAAATTCAAAATATTAACCTATATGACAATATTTTTAAAAAATGGTAAATATAGCAAAGTCTATCAGTGATAGACTTTTATCGCTAATAGACTTTTATGGTCTATGTGGTCTATTACTGATAGACTATAAGATCAATCTATCAGTGATAGAAGTTTATCACTTATAGATTTTGCTATATTTATAATATTTTAAGAATTTTGTTATACATTTAGTTGTTATCCCTAAAATTGGTACTAATTACAATTATCTTTTCTACATAAAAAAAATTCTTCTGGAGATTAAAATGCATTCGTGGAACAACAAAAATCTATCTTTTCATTATTTGATTTGTATTTATGACCTAATTTCGTGGTCCATTGGCTAAATGATCCATTTTTTTAATCAATAAAATGTAAAAAGATAATAAAGATTATTTATAAATATGAATATAAATAATAATAATGAGAATCTAGGAAGAAAGATGAAAAATTTTTAGAAGTAAAAAAATAAGGAAAACTATTTACACAAAATATCAAACTTTTTAGATAGTTGTGATACTGATAAAAGTCTATCAGTGATAGAAATTATAAAAGTCCATCACTGATAGATATTGATAGATAGAGAGATGCTAATAGTAGTCTATCAATATCTTATTATTTTTTGTAAATAGTTTGACATTTCTTCTATCTATGAAAATTTTTAAATAAAGATTATTAAAATTATTTTATAATGTGAACATAAATATTAATGATTAATGTTAGTGGTTTATAAATTTTTTTATTTATAAAAATATTGGTAGATATCAATGTTACTTCATTGTTATATATATTCCAGCATCTTCAGATTATTCATATATTTTAATCATTGTTTTCCTTACAATAATAATAGAAGTATTGATTTCTTACTTACGTCAATTTTTCTCCTTTTTTACGAATTAAGAACTATGTCCACTAACTACGCTTTGAAATCTAGAAGAAAAAGATAATAATACTCGGTTGCACACCTATCTTCATATATCTCTCAATTAAAAATTATATATATATATATATTAAAACAAATTATTAATTTTTTAAAGAAAAAAAAGTTTACTACGTGACAACTTATGATTAAATACTTGATCGACCTGCACAAAAATAAATGTAGCCTGAGATATACTTAAGAATCTCTCAAACAAAATTTTATATTTGAAATAATTTAAAAAGCTTTCCATACAATTTTACAAATGATTATTTATAGTCTTACACTCAAATAAGACAAACACCTAATTAAGTGATCAAAACACTACCCATTAAACACTAAATAATCTAAAATTAACAAATGGATTAAGATTAACTAAGTTATATATTAATTATCTAATACGCCAATATTCTATCTTTACAATTGTATAACGTCTCTTGTAAATCATATTGTAGCCATCTCACAATCCATTTGAATTTGTTGAGATTATTATTCTCCTTTCACTCGTTGTTTAATATATAATATGACAATAAACAAATAAAGTTTTTTTTTTTTTTTTTTTTTTTTTTTTTTTTAAAGGATCAGCTTATATATACATGAATATCAACACTTAATCTCAGTAGTGCCTTTGAGCAAGAGTAGTTATAGATTTGTATAGAACGCTTTTCTTATGCGGTTCACTTTTATTTGGTTTTTTCAATTGTATGTTTAGAATTTGCCGGAGAAGACAACAAGTAAAACTTATTAATACATTTGTATTAGGTCAAACTTTCATTGGATACACAATACATCTATGTTGAGGATCACACATTGAAAAAATTAAGGGACCTCTCATTCTTAATAAGAGCCAATTGATTTTGAGATAGAAGCTCGTATTCTTTGATAATCTATATATATACCTATTGGATAGTAAATGCACGAACATAACTAAATTTGTCAAGACATGTAAGATATCAAATTCTAAGTAAATGACCACCATAAATTGAACTCGTGACCCCTTGGGTCTTTGGTCTTTTTTATGTTCCCACCTATCACTAGGTCAACCCATGATGGTTAAAAAATCAAAATAATAAATTAGAGTTTTTAATTTATTTTAACACTATTCCAATAAATAACACTTCTTTAGCTTACCCATAGGCTAGGAATTATAATTAAACTAATTTCATGGGACAACTGTCTAATCCTACAATATTTGAGTGTCAAGAAAACTCACATGATAATGAATACTAAGTAGGTGGCCACCATAAATTGAACTCATGACCTATTAGCCCTTTATCAAGGTCATGGCTCACTATTTATCACTAGGCCAACCCAAAAGAATTTTATAATGTTGTTAATTCCAACTAAATAATCAATAATTGATTTTTTTTAAGAAAACTCGAGAGAGGTCCTTTTTAAACTCATTAAAGGGTAGGGAAATTTTCACAGATAGAAAAGATATCAAACTATTTACATAAAATAGCAAAAAAAAAACACTGATAGACATTGATAGACGTCTATCAGCATCTATCAGCGATAGACTTCTCTCATTTCTATCACTGATAGACCCTGATAGACTTCTATCAGCGCCTATCACAACTATCTAAAAATTTTGCTATTTTGTGTAAATAGTTTCTCTTATTTTTCTATTTTTAAAAATTTCCCTAAAGGGTAAGTATTATCTATTATAAATGTGGTGACAAATAATGTTTTTAATTCATATTAAAAAGAATTCCTATCATAAATGCTTCTTCATAACACATAGGTTGAAACTTGGGCATGAATGGCAACCACAAGCTTACTCTTTTCAAAATTTATTACATCCAATAGTTGGGATCGAAATATGCCAATATTATTTCTTGTTAAAGTCATTTAATTAGTGGACCGACCGACCAAACCTAAACAGATTTTGATCCGTAGAGATGATATATATATGTGTATTATTATTATTAGTGCTTTTCTGAATATGCAAATCTCAGTCACCACCTTCTCGAAATTTCCACCCAACAAACATATATGATATGTGAGCATAGCCCTCCGGCTCCTACCCACCACACATTTTCAAATTAATTAAACCCAAATATTTCTCTAATAATAATCCCCAAAAAACAAAAGATAGTGGAAAAAAAAAGGAAAAAAAAAAAGAAAAAGAAAAAACACTCGAGACATTGGCTTGCGCATGATATAACTCCACTAGTCCATGCTGCAATCTATGTGCATGCCACATGGCGCTTGCAGCATGCTCCACCTGTCCCTTCCTTCCCATGTAACCCTATAAATCCCGTTACTTCTCACTTCAACCTCACTAACACAACTGTTTTTCCTCTTTCTTAGAGCTCTTTCATTAATTTTGTTGAGTTTGCTTTTGATTAATCAATAATAATGAGTTGTTTCAAATCCTTGGTTCTTGCTGCTCTGCTTGTTTCGTCTCTTTTTGTTTTATCCCACAGCCGAGTTGCCAGGAAAGACTTGGGCATTGACTTGGGTGGGGTAGGCGTTGGGATTGGAGCTGGAATTGGCATTGGACTCGGTGGAAGTGGTTCGGGCTCGGGTTCTGGCTCTGGCTCTGGCTCTGGATCAAGTTCGAGTTCTAGCTCTAGCTCTTCTTCTTCTGGGTCGGGTTCTGACTCTGGATCTGAAGCAGGCTCGTATGCTGGGTCTCGAGCAGGTTCTGGATCGGGTGGTCGAGAAGGTGGAGGGTCGGGCTATGGTGGAGGATATGGATCGGGTTATGGAGGAGGACATGGAAAATGAGATGTCATTATCTTTAATTAAAAAATAATTATGACAATCATGGCTACTATGTGATGATTAGTATCTAATAACTACAATTTACTAGAATAGTGTCAAAGTGAGCTTAGCTCAACCATAATTGATATTGTCTTCCTTTCTAAAAGTTGGAGATTCGATCCTCATCCTCATAATTGTTGTACTAAAAAAAATGCTAAAATGGTTAATAAAGGTTGCTTGTATTTACATTCTACAAATTAATAGAAACATGTCTGAAATAATTCTATATATATATCTTTATAAAATGTCCTGCTTTTTCTTTTTCTTTTTCTTTTCATTTTGTCGTTTTTCACAAGTATTTGAATTTCAAAAGATAATGTTATAGTAAAACACTGTTTTCATCATTCAACAAATTAATAACGACGATAACTTTTTATAATAAGTTAATAACTTTACAATGTATTGTATCCAAATTATATTGTTACATTACAAGCAAGAGTCTCGTATTAAGAGTCTTATATAAATACAATTTTATGGTCTTAGTTTGAGTTTGATGCTTATTTGATGTTTAAAATTTTGACTTTTGAGATTAGAAATTTAGTTTAAATAATAAAAAAATTGGTCAAATATATTGGTTGAATGATCGTTATTAGGAACCATATTTTCTATACTCGATGACAAAAATATCCAAATTAAGTTGCAGCTTAAGAAACCAAAGCTACTATACTTAGTTAAATTAAACCTGTAGTGTAGATTCTCAAGATACTAATATTTATTGAATAAGAATAATCACGCGTCGAGGATAATTATATTGGTGGAAGTGTTACTGTGTGTGGCTAAATTTGATTAATTAGAAAACAAGGTTAAAGGAGTTCAAATCATTTTGTCATTATATTCAAAATCATTTTAATAGTTGGTTTTACACTTTTAAATACGAGTGGTATAATATCAAATTAATTTTGAATAGTCAAATACATTTTTAGAATAGTTTTAAATCTAACGAGAATGACTTTTAACCACTTGATGCTCATTGTCTTTTAACTCGTGAAAAATTTGTGCATGCCACTCTAATTATACAAAATAATAATAATAATAATAATAATAATATTTGGTGTATCTTTAACTGCAACTATCACATCTTACTGTAGCTCACCCAATTAGCCAATCAATATTTACCACTGGGACTAATTTTTATTTTAAATGAAAAGAAAAAATGTTTTAACTCATTGTTTTAGTATATAATTAAGAGGGATGCTAGGAGATAATGATGCATGGAGAGGAATGTAGTCTATGTCTAGGATGCATCAAAATAAAAAGTATTTATAAAAATAGTTTAAAAAAATTTATTGCATGATAAAATATAATTAGAAAATTAAATAGGATATACAAAGATAGATATAATATAAAAATGCACCCATTTACATATTTCATGTATTTTATATTTTATTACCTTATAACTTTGTTCATGAATTTTATATAATACTATAATTAGTAACAAATTTGATACAAATCTCACTTTACAGATTAAATTGTATTAGATTCCGTAATCTTTAAGTAGAAAAAAGGAAAAAATCCTTATAAAATATGAGACAGACATGCGCCTTCCTCCAGTACTTTAGGATGCAAATTAATAATACACAGAGAGCAGACGAAGTCATCAGGCAGTCCACTAAACTAAAAGCAGTGATGAAGAATGCGGCGGCACCGTCGCCATTTTCTGCGAATCTGACTCCACTCTCCAATAATATTACGTAAAGTAGAAGCATCCCCACTCCACTCCACTCCACTACCCTGTCTTTCACATGTGCTCAAGTTCTCATGTAACGTTTCTCGATAAAAATATATTCCATTCTTTACATTATCTATACCTCACATAAAATATATTCCATTTCTTAACATATATGATATATTAGAGGATCTTATATTAAAAAATATTAAAGATGTTACACTCTCTCTAGGGTAGGAGGAGCTATTTATTTCATTATCAATTAATTTTGAGATGAAATTTATATTATCTAATAATACTACTTTTTGAGATTTGATTCTCTTTGCCCACTCCCTTAAATAAAGAGAAAAATATTCGGTTGATTTCAATGTTTCAAAGTGTAACATATTTAGTCGTTAAGTTTTGAGTTTAGTTTCAATTTAGTTCCTAAATTATAAAATGTTATGGTTTTCCTTGAGATTTGAGTCTTTGTTTCAATTAAGTTCTAAGTTTCAAGATTTATACTTTTAACTTCAACTTTATTTAGTATTAAAAAAACTTCGACTTCCACTAAATGCTCACTTTTCAATGTCGGTTAATTAATTTAAAATAATTATAAAATAAAATTTTAAATTTAATTTTAATACCGATGAAAAATAGTGAACCTTAATAAATTACAATTTTTAAAATTAACTAATAGACATTACCACTAAAGATGAACAATGAGTATTTAGTAAAAAAAATCAAGACTAGAGTTGTAAGTCTTGAAACCTAGAAACTAAATGGAAATAAAACGTAAATCTCAATGGTAAAATTGTAACATTTTGAACATTTTGAAACCTAGAAACTAAATTGAAACCAAACATAAAACTTAAGAACTAAATGTATAACATTTTGAAATCTATGAACTAAGGTCACGTTTACCAAACCGTAATGAAATTTGGTGTAATTGTAATAGAATTCAATTGATGTATCAATTATAATGAACATGAATCGCAAATGTAATTAAATTATGCTTTTGATCGTGTTTATCTAAAATTATGAATTTCGTCACATTTATTGTTACCGTTACTGTTAAACCCTCAGATTTTTACATCTGACAAAATTCATAATTCTAGATACGCGATCATGTCATATCGTTACCGTTACCGTTACCTTTACATTTGAGGGTTAAATGGTAACGGTAAATGTGCTGAAATTCATACTTTTTTCTTTGGAACAGTATTGGTAACGATACAACATAATTTTCAACGCAATTAGATTGAGCATCTTCTACTCATCAATCAGTTTGCATTTTTTTTTATTATAGATTTTGAAGTGTGCCTCATGTGTCAATACAGATGTAGTACACAAATAAACAACACCAAAGGTAATCAAACTTGGGTCCATTTTTCATATTACCATTGATTTATTATGTTTTTACTGGGATAAAGGTGGCCTAAATAGAAACTAGACCCAAAAACCAAAAAGGTATATTTCTCTTTAAAAAAACAGAAAAGACAGCTGGAAATTGATGGGCCTTGCTTGACCAAAATGCGCTAACAAAGCATTTTGGGCCGCCATACAGGATGTTAGTCCAGCCCAATTCTCGCTTCTTATTCGTTATTATTATTATTATTATTATTATTATTATTATTATTATTATTCCTTAGCAAAAAACTCTCATTCACAAACAAACAACACTAATAATGGAGCAACCCTAGGAATTCAATGCTTTGCCACTAATTAGTAGCCCAGCCACCCCAATCCCTCTATCTTAAATCTAATTTATAGATCCTGCATTTACATTTTCCTTTCCTCTTCACCGAACTTCCAAATTAAAAACTATGTGTTACAAAAATAATAAAATCTTCCAACAATATACAAATCTCTCCCTCTTACTTGTATCGCCATTAATAATATCATATTAAATTCCTAATATTCTAAGTGGGATCAATACACAAAATTTATATTATTTTCAATTGATGAATCCATTTGGTTGTTCCTAGAATCTCTCATCTCATCTCACCTCTTGCAGTCCAAGACCGGCAATATACTTGTTTGAAATTTGATCAAACACATGTTTGTGTGTGTCGTGAAAGCGAGTGATGGTAATAAAAATGTGCTAAAACGAATCAATTACCAATAGTAGCATAGCAATGGTTGTTTGATTTTGATTATCTTCAACTAATTACAGGCAATATCAATCTCGAAAATTTTGAATGGCGGACCATTTCTGATAATAATAATAATAATAAATAAAAAAAAAAAAAAGGTCTCTTAATTTTGTCCTCCTATTGTATCTTCATATCTCTCCTCCACTTCCAGCCTAATCGTGAGAGGCCTTAACGCCTTCACGCGGAATGATCCCCATCCTCCAACCGCTATAAATAAACCCTTTCTTTACCACTCCCTTTAATTAGCACTTCCCATCATTTTCCTTTCTTCATTTATTTTACCATTTTCCTCTCTCCCTCTCCAATTTCATACATCTTTTCTTTTCTTTTCTTTTATTTTCTTTTTTAAACCCTAATATATCTCCTCCCATTTGTTGACCCTTTTCTTTTCTCTTTCTTTTCTTTCGAATTTCCCAACAAATTTTAAGAAAATGCCAACATTGGATGAAGAGCTCTTCCCTTCCACCCCTGGTAAGTTCAAAATCGAACAAAGAAGCTATGGAATCAACCGGCAATTCTACCGCTTCTTCGCTTCCACCAGCACCATGTTCTTATGGGCTCTCTTTTTAATCGCTCTCACCGTCTCCTATCTCAGCTTCCAAAGCTTCGTCGATTCCGGTACTCGGTATCTCTCCGCCTCCTGGGGTGGTCTCCAATGGGAAAAACAAGTCCGTACCTCTGCCGAGATCCGCCACTCTGGTGGCATGTCTGTACTCGTCACCGGCGCTTCAGGTTTCGTTGGGACCCATGTTTCTCTAGCGTTGAAACGCCGCGGAGACGGCGTCGTTGGACTTGACAATTTCAACAATTACTACGACCCTTCGCTTAAAAATGCTCGCAAAGCGCTTGTTAACCGTCACGGTGTGTTTGTCGTTGAAGGTGATATTAACGATGCCCGATTACTGGATAAGCTTTTCGACATTGTCGCTTTCACCCACGTGATGCATTTAGCGGCTCAAGCCGGTGTCAGGTACGCAATGGAGAATCCTCATTCTTATGTTCACAGCAACATTGCAGGCCTTGTTACTCTTCTCGAGGCTTGTAAATCAGCCAATCCTCAACCTTCCGTTGTTTGGGCTTCTTCAAGCTCTGTTTACGGCCTTAACGAGAAAGTCCCTTTCTCAGAATTGGACCGAACCGACCAACCGGCGAGTCTCTACGCCGCGACCAAAAAAGCCGGCGAGGAAATAACTCACACTTATAATCATATCTATGGATTGTCTATCACCGGGTTGAGATTCTTCACTGTATACGGCCCATGGGGAAGACCCGACATGGCGTATTTTTCGTTTACGCGGAATATTCTTCAGGGGAAACCGATTACCGTTTATCGGGGGAAGAATGGGGTGGATTTGGCTAGGGATTTTACTTACATTGACGATATTGTGAAAGGGTGTTTGGGTTCGCTTGATACGTCTGGAAAAAGTACCGGATCGGGTGGGAAAAAGAAAGGGCCGGCGCTGTATCGGATCTTTAACTTGGGGAATACGTCGCCGGTGACGGTGCCAGCGCTTGTAAGGATTCTGGAGGAGCATTTGAAGACGAAGGCGAAGAAGAACATTGTGGATATGCCCGGAAACGGCGACGTTCCGTTCACCCATGCGAATATAAGTTCGGCCCGGATTGAATTCGGGTATAAACCGACGACCGATTTGCAAACCGGGTTGAAGAAGTTCGTTCGATGGTATTTGTCTTACTACGGCTATG